>CM047900.1:1763148-3100798 GCA_026229545.1 Pistacia atlantica | reverse complement strand
CTTCTCTTTTATTTTACAAATAATTTGTTCAACCTTCAACTACTTTCTTTTTAATGGAGGACGACCTTTGCTGCGGACAACCCGTAGACTAAGAATATTACAATTCCCTTCTTTGGAAGTACCATCAACACTTTCACAATTCATTCTACTATTAGCTAACATGTTTTCTCTTTTACCATTCCTGCCAACACCTTCATTCGACATCAATTTTTTCTTAAGACCATTGATCACTTCTATCACCATATTACAATCATCATCACTGTTTGATGCTAAGTCTGCTACAGTAGAAAATAAATTAGACAAGTGATCAAATCGTTGTCCTTCAAGATTGATGCTCAAATTATTATCACTTATTTTAACCCCAGTGTGACATTTGTTTATATTTTTCCTCCATTGCCTTAAAATGTACTTTTCTAGTACATGAGAATTTTTCTTGTGAATTAACACCACAATTGCATGTCGACATAAGATTCCTTTAAACTCAAACAACTGACAATTGCAATGAACATCACAAGTTGCTTCATTAAAACATACCACAAAAGGTACACGAAGATGAGTCCTTCGAACCCTAACATCTTCTTTTATTATAAACTCCATATAGGAATCATTCTCTTTGAAAGAAGATATTTCACAATAGAGCTTAGCATTAAGCTCTTATTGAAACTCTTTGAATTTTGCAATGGTATTTGCATCTTGAAATTGTTTCTCAATACCATAACTGCTTATCCAAGAGATCCATGATTTGAAAGATTTAAAATTAGCCTTCGTTTTTTTCTCCACTTTATCACGCAATGCATTCTCATACTGTTCCACAAACTATTTTAAGGTAGTTTTTGAATTGACATATCCATCAAAGAATGCATGCATGCATACTTTCACTACGTTGAGTGGTAGACATACTTGCCCAGAAAGTATCTTTTACAAATGTTGGCACCCAATGTTTTCTTTCATTATACAATCCAAGTAACCATTCATTGGCCTGAAGGTTGTGTTCTTCAATGAACCTATTCTAGCGTTCTTCAAACTCCTTATGTGTCAATGAATTATACACTGCATTTTCTAAAGAAAACTTAATAGAATCATATTGGGTATAACCTTTTTAACTTTTCAGGCAAAAATATGCCACAAACACCATCTAAGTCGTGTATCCGGGAACACAATCTCAATCGCATTTTGCATTGCCTTATCTTGATCAATGATTATTGCCTTTGGAGCACAATTCATCATACATGCAAGCCAAGATTGAAAAAGCCATACAAATGTCTTTGTGTCCTCGTTAGAGATTAAACCCACAACCAAACAATGTTGAATGTCCATGATGATCAACACCAACAAAAGCTGCAAACGGCATATCATACTTATTGGTCAAATATGTAGTGTCGAATATCGCAATGTTACCGAATTCTTTAAATGCAGCCCCACTTTTTGCATCCACCCATAGAACATTCTTTAATCGACCCTTTTCATCTAAATCCATTATGTAGAAGAAATTTGAATTCTTATTTTGCATTTTCAAAAAATATTTTTGAATTGCAGAAGCATCTCCAACACCAAGTCGTAGCCTCCTAACTTTTTCAATGTAGTTTCTACAATCTTTCTGTAGAAAAGGAAAATTCAAGACCACCAGCTTCTACTACAAAGGAATTGAAATTTTTATTGGGTCTAATCCCAGCCTTATCGTTTACTTCGAGTTTCCTTTTGACGTATGGTTTTATTATTTGATTGGTCTTGAAAAATCTAGTTTTGCTAGGACTGCTAAATTCATGGTTATGATCAAGGATAACTGAACATATTTGCCAACTTCCATCAGAACGTAAAGCTGCACCAATCTCGGCCTTACAATCAGTTTTCGCCACCGGATGCATTTTAAAGGCATTTCTAGAGATACATGTCGACTTCCCACTACAAGCATAAGAAAGTGTTGCATATTTCAACTTTCCATCATCTCCTTTGTTTGAAGATCTTATAATAGCTTCAAAACCCATTTTATTCCCATAGCTTCTATAGAATTGGAAAAGTCTATCAAATGAATCAAAATTCATTCCAGGCTTAAGCTCTAATTCCTTTTTTACATTTCTTGCATTCTTCCTAATTAGATATTATAATAGCCAGAATTAGAATATAATAATATTTAACAAAAAGGTGGAAATAATACCATAAAAAAATTATTATATTAATCAATAAAAAGAGATTACAAAGAAAATTACCTCAACGACATTGAATTGAGAAGAAGGGTTCTCTGATTTAGTTCTACTGCATTCTTCCATCTTTGGTACTATGATGTTAACAAATTACCCTAAATAAAATACAAAAAAACAAAAACTCTATGTTATAAATATGATTCATTAATTCAATTAAAAAATTAATAATATTAGTACTTCATTGATCTTCTAGAGCAAAACCACATTCAACTCAATTCCTAGAGCAAAAGCAATTTCAGTTTCTAAAACATTCTACCCAATGCCACCACTTTAAACAACTTTTGTTATTCTGTCCTAATTAAGATTGAATCATGTAACTTGTCCAAAATATAACTACCAATGGAGATCAATTCACCAATTTTAATGTTATCAGAGACCATTTCACCAACATGATTTTGATCCAAGTGAATCAATTCTTCTTGTGAAATAAAAGACATACAACATACTTAAAAAACATTTGATCTAACTTGCACAAATCTGATACAAAAAGTCCTCCGACGAATAGCTAAACTCATACATCGACTTTGCAAAAGGAAAACTAGAAATTAACTACATAAACACAATGGCTTCCCCAACTATTCTGATTGAAATTCCACTACAAAAGTCTCTTTCTCGGCCTAATTTGTGGAATTTGACTCTTTATCTTTTTTTTTCTTACCTACCTAGTGTAATTAAAAAACCCCTTTGTTCATAGGAATTACAAAAATCTTTTGAGGAATTGTTTCCTAGGATGTAGAATCCTCTTCTTTTTGTTTTCTCCTAGGTTTCCTTTTCCCTCCTCGAATCTCTCAATCGAAGCTAGAGAGAGAGATGGCATATAAGAAGTGGAACTCACTCGAATAGAGAGTGTAGGCTCACTCACGTCACGTGGGCTAGTACAACAAACAGGGGTTTCAATTCCCACAGAGCAAGTGGGAAATCAAAAAGACCTGCGAACTAAAGACTTTCCATGAGCATCAAACTCTTGTATGGTCTTTACCGCTTGGGAACCTCAACCTCACGTATCCCCTCGAAACTGCTCAATGGCTCGCTTCAGGCATTACACTCCAGCGAGTTAAATCAAGCTTTAGAATATCTTGCATGACTACATTATTCCAAATAATGGCAAACAGTGCCTTAGGTCTAAATCAAATGCTATTTCAACCAAGGGCAAAAGACCACTTACCATCCTTAATGCAACAAAGAATCTTTCTCCATATCAACATCCAAGTTCTAACCTCTAAGTTAAGAAATAAGTTAGCTCCAAACCAGAAAATGTCCAAAATATTTTATTGAAGGAAAATGAAGATTATCTCTCAGCAGCTTCTAGAGAACAAGGCGATGGAGAAGAGCGCGAAGATGAAGACAGCGATGGAGATGGAGAAGAGCGATGAAGATGAAGAGAGGAGATGGAGAAATAGTAGAAGAGTGCAAAGACAGCGATGGAGATGGAGAAGAGCGATGAAGATGAAGAGAGTGATGGAGATGGAGAAGAGCGTGCCAACAACGGTGATGGAGAAGAGCGCGAAAGAGAAAGCGTGGAGAAGAAGATTGAAATATTCAAATAATAAAATATTTAACAATGACGTGGCAAGTGATGACATGTCAAATGATGTGGCATTGCCACGTCACCTGCCATGTCATTTTGTAAAGTCTCTTTGTAATTTGCCTTTGTAAGAGTAGTGTTATTGATACTGAAATGTGATGATAATATATATTGAAAACATTTCAAAATAAGAATAAGATACATTTACTTTATTATTATGAATTCAAAACCCTACAACCAATAACCTACTCTTACCTAACCAGCAACAAAAATAATAAAAACAAAACAACTGAATCAGCATACAACTCAACTGCATTCGTCCGAAATGAACCACAATGTGAATAATATCTATCGAATACAAATGTATATGCTTCAACCGGTTAACAATATCAAATCTCTCCCAACGAAACATGTTCATCATTTACATCCTCCTGCCCAGTACATAAATTATTATTTCCTTCGAGATTCTGAACCGGACCAGTGGACAACTATCAATGTTTAATAACCACAATTTAACACATGTTATAGAAAACTTAAGGTTTTTTTTTACAATTATACAACATACATAACACATACCTGAGTAGCAACAATATCATTTGACAACACTTGAGTTCCCGGTACACTTTCAGCAATGTTGTTTTGCTCTGCCGATGATTCTTTTCCTATAAAGTAGCACAACACATTAATAATCAAATAAATATTATTATAAACTTCAAATAAGTAAATAATGTTTCAAAAACAAATATCATGTAAGAATAAGGTGTATAAGTTATACCAATTCTTTGTTTTCGCAATTTTTTATTTTTTGCCCTACATACAATTTCGTCAACCTTCGATTGCTTTCTTTTGCATGGAGGACGACCTTTGCTGTGAACTACCCGTGGACTAATAATTAGACTATTCCCCTCTTTGGGAGGATTGTCCCCCTCTTTACTACCAAGCCCTCCCTCACTTTCCTTCTGCTCCAACTTATTTCTCATGCTAGTAATCAATTCCATCAACATGTTACAGTCTTTCTCATTGTTTAATGTCCATATCGACTACTGTCAGCATTAGATTAGACAACTTCTCAAAATGTTGTCTTTCAATGTTTGTGCTCCATCTATTATAACTTATCTTGATTTTCGTATGGCATCTTTTTATGTTTTTTCTCCAACGCCGTAGAATGTACTTATCTAATGTGTGAAACCCTTTTATGAATCAACACAATAATGGCATGTCTGTATAAAATCCCTCTAAACTCAAACAAATAACAATTACAACGAATATCACATGAACTTTCTTCAAAGTATATCAGAAAGAACACGCCGATTATTACTCCAAACCAAACATCTTCTCAAACTTGATACTCTTCATATGAATAAGACTTTTTCATAAAAGATAATTCACAATAAATCTTCCTCGCAATCTCTTCTTGAAACTCTTTAATTAGTTACGTATGGTATCCAAGACTTGAAATATCTAAAATCAGCCTCCCTTTCCTTTTCAATGCATTATTATATTGTTCCACAAATTGTTTCAATGTTGTTTTGGAATTTACATATCCATCGAAAAATGCATACATACTTTCACTACATTAGGTAGTAGACATACTTGCCTAGAAAGTATCTTTAAAAAATGCAGGCACCCAACGTACTCTTTCTTTATACAATCCAAATAACCATTCATTCTTGTGAAGGTTATACACATCAATGAATTTGTTCCACCGTTCTTCGAACTCTTCACGTGTCAACGAATCATACACAATATCTTGTAATGTAAACTTTATAGTTTTATATTCCTTATACCCTCTTAACTTTTCAGGCAGCTTCTTCATTATATTGCCACAAACACCACCTATGTCTTGTACAAAGGAAAACAATCTCAATTGCATTTTGCATGGCCTTATCTTAATAAGTGATAATTCCATTAAGAGCAAAATTCATGCATTCAAGCCAAGAACAAAATAGCCATACAAATGTCTATGTGTCCTCATGTGAAAATTAACTCACAACCTAACAATGTCGAATGTCCAATGATGATCAACCCCCACAATAGCAGCAAATGGCATATCATACTTGTTCGTCAAATACGTTGTGTCAAAGGTCACAATGTCACCGAAATCTTTATATACAGCTCTAAATTTAGCATCAACCCATAGCACATTCTTTAATCGACTTTCTTCATCTACATCAATCATGTACCAGAAATTTGAATTTTCCTTTTGCATTTTCATAAAATACTATAGTACTGTTGAAGCATCTCCAACTCCAAGTCATAGACTTCTAACTTGTTCAATGTAGTTCCTTCAATCTTTTTGTAGAAACGTCAAATTCTCTACACCTCCTGCCTCAACTGAACATGACTGAAAATTTTTACACGGTCTAATCCCAACTTGATCATTAACTTCAAGCCTCCTTTTCACAAAATGTTATATCATTCGGTTTACCTTGAAATATCTTCTTTTCGTCAGACTTGTAAGATCATGGTTATGTTCAAGCACAACTGATTTAATTTCCCTTTTGTATTCACCATTCAAAGCTGCACTAATCCGACTTTTACAATCTATTTTTTTTCAAGGTATTTCTTCATTTACTTCTCTCCTTCCTAGAATAAGAACACGCCACTATCACGTATCTCATCTCCCTATCATCTCCTTTCTTTGACGTACGTATCATTGCTTCAAAACCCATTTTATTGCCCATACCTTCTGTAATACTTCACCAAACTATCAACTAAATCAAACACCATTCCAATATGAGGCTCCACTTCTTCCTCTGCACATCCCGTATCTTCTAATTCATCACATTCATTTTCCTGATTCAATGGTTTTATAATAAACAAAATTAGAATTTACTAATACAACACATCATAATAAACAATACAATACAGCACATTTAAAAAAGTTTCAAACACAATTTACCTCAACATAAGTGAAACAAGGCAAACTGGACTCTTCCATATTCCATAATTTCATGCACAACTAATGACGCGTTCACGAATCTAGTTCACAACACGCCAACAAATATTATCTATCAATTATTTTGTATTGTAACATATATTCAATCCAAAATAGAATATGAAACTAAATGAATATATAAAATAGGTCAAAAATTATTTACCTTAACAAAAAATTCAGAGCTTTAAAATGTTTGATATCCTTATTTTCATTTCTTGGTTATCTCTATAAAAAGAGGTCTTACTGCTGCTGCTTGGCTGTTGAGGAAGAAACTGGTGTCAAGCAAGAGGAACACAACACGCAGATGAACGAAGAAGAAAAGAAAAACAAATAACGCAGACGAAGGAGAAAAGAAGAAAAACAAATAAAAATGAAAGTTTTTTTTCCCCTTATTATTTCACATAAAATTTTGGCGCTTATTTGTAAAACATATTAGACAAGCTATTCATTTTTATAACAATTTTTTTTTTTTTTTAACAAAGTATGGATGCCAGTCCATGTAATGCAGACGGTCGTCCATTTACAAGGGACGACCGTCCACACTAGATGGACTAGCATCCATTTACAAGGAACGGCCGTCCACACTAGATGGACTAACGTCCATATTATGTCCATTATATTTTAAATTTTTTTTTTTTTTTAAATTTCACAGATGATGGACACCAGTCCATCTCATGTGGATGGTCATCCCTGTAAGATGGACAATCGTCCATATAATTTGGACGACCAATCCATATTAATTGGAACGCCCGTCCCTAGAATTTGGACGAGAGTCCAATTGGTTTTTTATTTTATTTTTAAATACTTTTTATGGACCCTCGTCCATTCCTCTATGAATGGCCGTTTAGGAAGTATGGATAGTCGTCCATTTATGTGAGTGTTCTATCGTCCTACATGGTGACGTCGAGTCAGTTGTCACGTATTTCAATGCAAATGTTCGGTACCATCTTTCGGTGGATATAGCATTTTTGAAAAAATAATTTCATGTACCAATGTCCAATGACAGGATGAAAAAGAAATATATATATATTTAATGACCAGAGTGTCTGGGTTAGCTTACGCGATTAATCTTGTGAGACTCTAAAACTATTGATCGAGTAAGAACTTTAATGATTACCCCTATTAACAACTAAGGATGAAATCTAACTTATGATCTCTTGAGTAATACACCTAAGAGCTTCCTATCGAACCACTTGATCACCCAAAGATAATTAAAAAAAGAAAAATATTTCACAACCAAATCAATGCCCCATTCTTTTAACAGTTTAAAAAAGAATTCTTATATGCATGTAAGAAATATATAATAATAAATTAAAAGAAAGTGATAATGGAGGTAACTCAAGTTAAGTAACATCCCAGCATCCTCTACAGAAACTTTTTAAGAAGTTGATGTCAGAACATAAAATGATGGTAGGGGGCAGGCATGAAACTAACCTACTTCAGATCTTCGCACGGGCATAGAAGTATTATGGTGTTTTTATTTTATGCACTCCAGCAGACAATTATAATTATTACGTGTATTGATTAAAGCATGTTAGAGATTAGTCTGGAAGAAATTTTACAAGAACTAGACTCATTGTTATTCACTAAACAAAGTTTATCTCTTGGACGCATGTGAGTATATCCACCCATACAGATTTTACTTTTGGTTTCATTAATCCCAAAAATGAAATTACCGTTTATAGAGGAATCTTAAATCATCAATAGCCGTTTCCATACTTGCTAAATCCCAAATGGATTTAAAAGACGAACTCTTGAGGAAAATAGATGCTTAAAACGCCAACATTCAAGAACGATCAACAGTGAGAATTCCATCATCAAACTTGGAAAACTTCATTCCATCAAAATCAAAATCAAAATCCAGTTTTATACACGTGGCATAAGCCTATCAGACACAACTAGTTAAACCCTGTTACTTATCACCAACCCAAACATCACATCACATCACATCACTCTCAGTCATCATATATATATATATTACAAGACAACCCATTTGAAGCTAACATGAAAGTGCGTGCTATTCACCGCCATGTTTCCAACACAAACATAATACTACAGATTAGCTGTAAAATATTTTCATGGGTCTCTCTGTCCGAACCTTTCAATTCAACTTATGATGTTGTCTGGTTCGAACTTTCAACACACGAGTGAGGATTTCAACGATGGGGCAATTGAAATATCTGTACATGACGCCCAACGGATCACTGACTCAGACACCACGAAATCAAGTTGCTCCCTCTCACCAAGACCAATTGTTCGGTTCCTCTTACTGTGGATGCCCAACATCTTGGATCCAATGGTCCCTCCTGCCCTTTTAACTTCAGCTGTCTTATGTTCTGTTTCTCTCAACTGATGCCCAAAGCAAGGAGAAGAATCAGGCACTGTAAGAAGCTCCTCCAAGCTAGCCTCTGCATGATAGGTTAAAGATATAATTTAGATGAAAGTTCTAAAAGAACACGATGGAAGGTTGAAAGATAGAAAACTCAATTACCTCCATTAGTTGCATCCTAGTCTGGTTATATTGGTTGAACGATCAGCTGAAATACCTTGCTCAAAGGAACCAGTGCCAAAAAATGCAAAACTTGGCATTGAGGGTACAGCCACAGGAGAAGTGAATTCCAAGGTATTAGAATCGCTGGGACTACAGAAAGAAAACCTAGCGAAGCAGAACAAGGTGTTGACGGCTCTGCCAAGAAAGAAGAAAATGATGTTCTGCATGTGAACGCAGGTGATTCAGCATTGGAAACAATAGGTGATCGAGTTCCACTACCAAAGCTGATGTCCTGATTCCTGATCATAAATGGGGTAGAGAATGAGCCACTTCCTAAATCCCATTCCTGAAAACCTTCAAAGTTGTTCCCATCTGATACTTCGAGATCCAGTATGTCATCCTTCATCCATGAATGATCTACAAGAGTAAGAGAATTATGTCAAAAAGGGAACATCTGCAATAAGTAAGAAGAGATAAATTTTCTCAATTATGGGCCTAACCAGCACTAGTCATGTATACAAGTAACTAGCCTCAAGTCATACAAATCCTACCACAAGCAGGGGTAAACGTAGCTACATCCAAATCAAGAAAATTATAATACAGCAAGAATTATTAATAAAAAATAATTATAGAGTTGACAGTCTCAAAAATTATCTCCAATAACATATTTCTTGTGTCACAAACACACACATAAGGAGTGAGAGAGAGAACTACATTCTAAGATGGACAAAAAAAAGAAAGGGCCTTCTTGAATGTGATCTCCCTATCTTTGTAAACAAAAGTTCGAGAATGTGCTCATATAAATGTCCTTATGTTGACGCAATAATCTCAGACATATAATTCTCTTTTCCTTCAAAGAATCTACCATTTTTTAGGTTTTTCTAACTTTAGTTTCTAATAGTGAAACAGTGAAGAAAGAAATTAAGACATCTCCCATATGTTACCAGAATCCAGAACAGGATGTTTGAACCTAAATGTTGCATATCTAAGACATGGATTTCCAGTAAAAAAGTTAGCATCCACCCTACCTAAAACCTGTTGAGCAGTGAGCCTCTGAGAAGGATTCAGAGAAAGCATTCCCCTGACTAGTCTCTTCGCAGATTCAGATATATTATCCCAAGGATTTGATGGGAACCGTAGATCGGCTGCCCTAACAGCATCAAATATCCGTGACTTAGTGTTACCCCAGAATGGGGGCATACCACTGAGAAGAATGTATAAAATAACGCCAGCACTCCAAACATCAGCAGCTTGATTGTAGCCCCCGGTCAATACCTCAGGAGCTATATAAAATGGACTTCCAACAGTTCCATGCAGACTCTGCCCTGTTTGGCCAAAACCCAAATGCATAAATCACAAAACACCTTGAATTTTACTGGGGACAATAATTGACATGAAAAGGAAACAAAGATTACATAGCTTTACCAGGCTTGATGTAGGTAGCAAGACCAAAGTCAGCCAGTTTAATTGGTGAGGATGAGGCTTTGGTAGCCAAGAGAATGTTCTCTGGCTTCAAATCTCTATGAACAACCCCAATTTCATGACAATATAGAACAACTTGCATCAAATGCCTAAAGAGAATCCTAGCCTCTGCTTCAGAGAATCGCCCATACTTCTCTAACTGGTAGAAAAGTTCCCCTCCAGCACAAAGCTCCATCACCAGATGCACAGAGTTTTCATCCTCATAAACTGCCTTGAGGTCTACGACATTTGGGTGACCTGATAACCTAGTCATTATTTCAATCTCAAGCTTTACACTCCGTGCATCATCAGAGGTCACTAATCTATCTTTGTTAATTGATTTGCAGGCAAACACCTCTCCAGTCACTTTATCAGAGCAAACCCTAATAACACCAAACTGCCCCCAACCCAACTGCTGCCCCAGAATGAATCGGTCTTTTAAATCAGAGATCTCGTTAGCTTGCAAAATGGTTTCAGTTAAGCTTGCCGCTTTATAACAATTACAAGGTTGCCAAGATGGTTCACTGCTGCTGTTGCTCTTGGCAACAGCCATGCCAAATTCTAGTTCCCAGACCAGCCAAAGAATAACAGAAGAATCTCAATTTGCTCAGACAAATAATACTTGCAGGCAAAATCCTAGGCAAACACCCTTTTGAGAACACGTGTTGCCGTGAAGAACCCTAATAAAACATAACTGCCAAAACAACAAACCCTTAACTCCCAAAGCTAATAATTGTCCTGAATCTTGATGGATCAACCGGATCTGCAGTAAAATTAACAAAAAAAAAAAGATATACTTCAGGGTCATTGGATTGAAACAACAATAACAAACAAGAGCAATTCACCAATATATATAACATATCATTTGTTTTACAGCAAAATAGTAATTTAAACTTACAAAAGATACAGTTCAAGCTCAGTACATAATTCAAATAACCCCATGAGACAAAACGAAAGTTTCTCACAACAACCATCCCATCTATGAACAAACAAAAGTTTCATCTTTCGCTTAGGAAAGTAAATAAAACCCTAAACATCAGAAACCAGCCCAAATCAGCATCAAAGAGTTATAAGCAAAACAACACTCATTACCATCTAAAAGCTCCTAGATTTTACAAACAAAACCAAAATCCAACACTAACCCATAAAAATTCACCAGAAAACAATGCACCTCAGATCCAAAAAAACAGACATAGAACAACATAATAATCATACCCACATTCCCAAATTCACAAACAAATACAAACCTCACATCATTATAAAAACTAAAAAAGAGAAAAAAAGGAGAAACAGAAAAAGAACCTGGATAAAAAGAAAGTGAGAGACACGGAGAAAGAGTACGTTGGAGCAGTGACTGAACTCTCCAACAAAACTCCCGTCCCGTGGGCTCTCTTTGGTCTCCTTTGGAGGAGTTTTTTTGGAATATGTTGTTTCTGTGTTTTGTAATGTAAAATTTAAAAAGCCTTTACATTTTCCTTCCTCGGACGTGAAAACTAAGTTTAATTTAGTTAAACAAGAATTTTATGTTACATAAATACATACGTTGACGTTGTTATAAACTTGTTGTAGTGGTTTAAGGTGTAGGTTGTCTAAAGTCTACTCTCTTGTTTACCTAAAAAGTTTATGTACTCGCGGATTCCTTTTTAACAGTTTTTCTATAACTAGGAAATATATTATTCTTTTGTTAATTATTATTAAATAATTCTATTTTTTAAAGAATATCAAATTTTACTAAATGATAAATATTCTGAAGCTAAATATAACAAAAATTTAATTTGAACCGAGACTCTTAAAGTTAACATGAGATATATAATCATTTTTATTAATAATCGGGATTATTTTTGAATATATTCAACCCCACCCCTTGGGGATTTACATTTCACCAACGTCACTCACACTTTACATTTTTCGTGGAAAAGGAAAAAGAAATGATATTGACATTCCCACAAAATAGCCAAAACGGAGCCGTTTCGAGGGTAAGACTAACATTTGAAGTCACACAAAATTTTGCCCGGCCCGATTCGCTCCGCAATTCGTTTGCCCTCCATCGCTCTGTGTGATCGTCAATGCAAACCATACTTCTAATACAAGAATGGCTGGTTTCTAGTCGTAGGTATCATGCTTGAACTTCGTTTCGTTTATCATTTATAAGTTTTTTCTTTTCCTCAATTTTGAAGAGAATTTTGTGGGTAGTTTCTTGCTTGAATCTTTTCAATCGATTGAATAGTTTAGAGCATTCAGTTGATGGGCTTTACTTTAATTTCCAATTCTGACGGGTTGTTAATGGCGTGAAACATTCACTAGTTGCATTGATTTAGTGTCTCTTAATATTGTTGGGAAAAGTATTTCAGATTATGAGAAAAAAATTAACATATAAACGTGTAATTAATCAGAATTAATTTCATCCAAAGAATTTGAAGTATAAGACTTATTCGAGATTGCGGCATTTGTATCACTTTTGCAGCTAACTAATGCAATTTATATGTTTTTATATTTCCTTCTGGTTGATGTATTTTTTGCATTCTTTGTGAAAAAGGTTTCAATCTAATCTAAGGTTAACAGGGAGTTTATGTTTGGTTTCATTTGTCCAGGACAGCTGATTTGATTGCCTGGTTTTGATGAGGAAAATTTTAAATGGCACATTCCATGAGTTTTGTCTCTACCACAAGTCTACTTAACTTTGGGTGGGCAACTTCAACCAGAGTTTCTCATCACAAATTCGGTTTGCTTTCACGATCTTCAACTGGATTTCTTAGCATCCGTGCTGTGCAGGAGAATGGAGGGCCACGACGACTGGTTGACATTATAAGAGTTGTGCCGGAGCTCTCGAGGAATTACTTTCGGAGTCCCTCTAGGAGGGCACTTTTTGGAGGAATCTCCTTGTTGGGTGGCTTTTATGTAGCGCAGACAATCTCTCTGTCATTTGGAGCTTTAGGAGTCAATGATGTGATCGCTGCAGTATTGTGTGTTCTCCTGACGGAATATGTAACAAGGTTTTATTACAGCCGGCCGAAGGTAACTTTTCCCCTTGCTCTTCTCAATAACTTTAAGATGGGTTTCACATATGGTCTTTTCATCGATGCTTTCAAGCTTGCAAGTTAATAATGCCTTGAAGAGCCATTTTGCCACTTTTTCTCTAGGGCAACAACATTTTATTTCTGCAAGAATACTATGGAGAATTTGTTTTTGTAAATTTCTGTGCTTGCTGTGTTCGTTAGTATAATTCATAAGGTATATATCCTTAACTTGATGTTTCACGCTCTATTGTTTCACTTACTTGTTTGCAATTACTTGTATCGTTGTAAGAATTCTCATAGCTATATTCAGAAATCCTCTCTTGGAAGTGACATTGTGGGAGCAAAAATTCTGGTGATTGAAATTGTTATCTGTGTATGCTGTTGTTGTAATCTAAAACAGCAAATGTGTTGACATAAGTAATTTATTCTCCCCGTATGCTTGCTGACTGGTTTTTCTTTGTTCAACTTCCATCCAAGGGCTGCTTTAGTAGATTATGAAATTCCTGCTTTATACTGCATTCATTCCCTGCCTTGCTTCTCATCCTCTGCCCACTTAATGGAGGGAATGGAACTTTATTGAATACCATTTATGATTTATATACAAATTACTTAGAATATAATATGACTTACAATGACTCGTAATGTGTTTGGTTCATTTTGGGAATAAATCTTCCTGTGCTCTTTATGTTATTTACCTCTCAGATCCATGAAACAGCAATACTTGTCTTCATTTAGCTTTTAGTCATATGCGGTTCCTGCTGTTACTGCCAGTGCCAGATCAATATTGCAAGGTGCTAAGTTGTGCAGCTTGTGGGACTAGTCGAGGGGTCTTAAGTTGCTAATTTATACATTGATTTTAGAGATTGGAGCTTGTATGAAGATTGAAATTAAGGATTACATATGTCACACCAAATTATAGGTTTTGTTGATTTTCAAGTTTTGGGAAGCTGTTGAGGAAGAACTACGTCCTATAGGATGGTCAGGCTGAAAGTCAAATTCCCAGAATGACCTATGATTACCCTCAAATTTTGATAGTAAAATTTTAGTTCAATTATTTTGTAGTTTAGTTATTGCACTCTTAAATCTGCAGATCTGCACTCATCTGCATATCCAAATATTTTGGTTTCAGTACACATAATAGTAATATAAGCACCAGTAAGAGGACAAAATGTTCGTTTGTATAACAAGGTTGATTGATACTAGGGCAGGTGGCTCTATTTGCACACCTAAAACTCCTCTTTACACCCATTTTTTAATAAAAAATTATATACTCATATATATTTTGCTTAAACTTACATCTTGTTTTTCATTAACTCTTCTTTCTACAATGAACGGCTTCTTTAATCCAGATTTCCATTCTAGAAAAATAATCAATTTTGAATCAAATTCTCAAAACTAATATGTATTAAGCACCCACTTTGATAGTCGGCCCAATGTTCTGAAAACCGGACCGGACCGGCCTGCAGTCTCTCTGGTCCAGTTGAGGTTCTAGGGGGTATTTGTTATATTTTAAACATATAGGGGTTAATAAATTTTACAGGGCTGTTTTTGCAATATTCATAATTTTAAGGACTAGTTAAAAATTTTTGGGCATATATATATTGAATTTTTGGGGACTAATGGTAATTTTTAGAGGTATTTTTAATATACTAAAATTTAAAGGACCAATTTACAAAATTTTAAAAAAATTTGGAAAGCTGACGTTGTCGATCCACCCGGTCAGGCGGTCACCGGTTAAATCGACTACCCAGTTCGGTTTTCAGAACATTATAGTCCTTGTTGTTTTTTACTTTGATTAACCAAATTATGGTATTAAATTTATACTTGTCCTTTTTTCTCTTTATATAAACTTGTAGAAAGTTTAAGCATAAATTTTTTTTGTTAACAGTAAAACTTAATCACAAAAAGGCTTTAACAAAACAGCTTCTGTGTGAGATCCATAAGTGTTGGCAAGACGAATTGGAGCTGCAAACAACCCTATCTACTTCACACGAAACAAAAAACTTGGGCTTCTATTTCTCAGTGCTTTAGTCTCAGCTGGCATTGCCATCTTCTTCCTTTTTTTTTTTTTTTTTGGATGATTAGGGGTGTCCAAGTCAGTTTGCGAGCATCTCAATTAATTCTCTGAGACCTGAAGTTGATAGCCAGATAATTAGGTAAATCTCCTCAGTGGTTACCCTATTAACAACTTATGTGGATCGAATTCAAAACCTATTAAGTAATATACTCAAGAGTCTTAGTTGACCACTAGGTCATCCAGTAGTGGTTTGCCATCTTCTTCTTGTTCACTCTTGTTTGTATTTACAAATTATATTGTTTAAAGATCTGAGTTTTGAAATATTTCCTTTAGAAAATGAAATTAAACTAGATACAATCCACACAAATACTATTGCTTCCTTGTATAATATATACAAATATATACTTATGAAATTTATTACTTTAATAAATATCTCTAATTTCAATGTTTAAGAGTGGAACGATTAATTTAGTATACTATATATTTTTTTTTTGGCATTTAAAAATAGATATCATATGATAAAAAAGTAAAAAATATTACATCATAAATGCTAAACACACTAGTAATTATTTTTTATATCAGTTTATAGGACTTATATATAAAATATAAAAATGGTATTGAAGATGATAAAGAACTTGCCAACTTGGAATGTTTTCTTTCAAATTTTTGTTTAAAAGCATTTTTATTATAAAAATTAATTTATACATTTTTTTAATAAGTATTTTTATAATAAAAATATTGGGTATATTATTAATTAACCTATCCGTTCTACAATCAAAATCAGCACTGACGAACCATTAACAGCACGTGCGTTCAGTATCTTCTTACCTTCTTGGATGGTAATATCGTAAACTCCCAATTCATCTGTATCGTAATTTATAAAGCTGATGCGATCTTCCCCAACCCCAACCCCAACCCCAACCCCAACCCCTTCTCTTTCTCTTACTTCAATTCTACTTTCCAGATAAAGCTCTGAGAAAGACGTATTAATTACATGCACACTCCCCTCAATCAAATTCAAACACTTATAGTATTAGATTAGGGTTTTTTACTTTAACAAATTTTAATTAAAACGATATACGAAATTACGATTGAAAGATTTTCAGTATCACTACCATTAGGGTTTTTGTTATGATCAGATTGGGTTCAATCGGGCAAGTGTCAGATTCGAGCAGGCTTCTGATTGTACGGAACTATTCGTATTTCTGCCGTTAATAATTGGTTATGGATTTAGACGCGCACGGAGGGAACAAGCGCGTATTCCAGCGGTTGGGAGTTGGGCCTTCAACGACCGACACAAAGCAGAAAGTTTGTTTCCATTGGCGGGCGGGAAAGTGTAACCGATTTCCATGTCCGTTCTTGCACAGAGAATTGCCGCTTCCGCCGCAGACGACGGGGCCGGCCAACGGAACCACCACGAAGAGGTTTGCGAATTCGTCATGGGGTAGGGTTGGGAATAATAGTCGGCCGGTGAGGAAGATGGAGAAAGTATGTACTTATTGGGTTGGAGGGAAGTGTGGATATGGAGAGAAGTGTAAGTTTTTGCATTCCTGGTTTTTGGGTGAGGGTTTTAGCTTGTTGACGCAGCTTGAAGGCCACCAGAAGGTATACTTTTATTATATTTAAGTTTTTTTTTTTTTTTTTTTTTTTTTTTTTTTAGTTTTGCTGATTTTGGGTGGTTTTTTAGTGATTGAATTAATGGGTTTATTGATTTGAACAGGTTGTGAGTGGGATTGCATTGCCATCGGGATCCGATAAACTTTATTCCGGAAGTCAAGATGAGACTGTGAGGGTTTGGGATTGTGCGTCTGGCCAGGTTTGTTCTTCTTCTGATTGATTGGTTTTTGACTTCTTGGTAAAAAGAAGAATTTCTTAATTCATCGATTTACAAAATATTTGGTGGTAAGAGAACTGATGCTGATGTTTTCTGTGTAGTGTATGGGTGTAGTTAATCTTGGTGGTGAAGTTGGTTGTATGATTAATGAAGGTCCTTGGATTTTTGTGGGTCTACCAAATATTGTCAAGGTAAATGCTTTTTTTTTTTTTTTTTTAATGTAAAATTTACAAGGCAAGCTTAAGGTAGTGCTAGTGAATGATATTTTCCTTCTTGGGACTTGCGCTGTCACTGCAGGCATGGAATACCCAAACTAATGCTGACCTCAGTCTTAGTGGACCTGTAGGACAAGTTTATGCTATAGCTGTGGGCAATGATTTGCTCTTGGCTGGTACACAGGTAATAATTTCTTTTAAAAGTAGATTATTCCTAGCTAAAGTAGATTATTCTTGTTTCTGTTTTCTCTGAATCTCATTTTACTTTACTTACTCCCATCTTGGCAAATAGCTTTTTTTTGGGCTTCTGTTAATGGGTTTTATGAGGTGGAGCAGACGTGTTTGAATGATCCACTGTATGTTTTAGGGAGGAAAATTGTGATATTCAATGTTTCTACAATTTTTAACAGGATTTGTAATTGCTATGATATGTACTCTGTAAAATTTTATGCAACCATTTTTTAATGTATTTTTGGCTTATATGTTGAATGCTTGTTTTCATCCTTGAAAATCCTTTCCAGTCATACAAGTATTTTCTGTTCCCTTTAGAGAAAAGGTAGTGCACTACAAAGGCCCTTGCATAAGTGGATGTGCTTGCTTCATCTCTCTCTGTTGGGAAATCAGCATATATTAATTGTTTTCAAATAAAAATCCCTTGGTGCAGGATGGGTCTATATTGGCATGGAAATTTAATGCTGCCACCAACGGCTTTGACCCGGCAGCATCACTTAAAAGTCACAATCTTGCTGTTGTTTCTTTAGTGGTTGGAGCTAATAGACTTTACTCCGGTTCTATGGACAATTCTATACGAGTAAGTTGGTTTTACCATCATGTGAATTTTTCTATAATTGTCTACTCTTTTTAGTGGATAAACTTTGGTGATTCTCCAAAGCGCCATAATAGTAGTTTTTGATATGCTATTCATTCTCTCTTGTTTATCATGTTTTATTGTGGTTTCTTTCAGGTCTGGAGTCTTGAAACTTTACAGTGCATACAAACTTTAACTGAGCATACTTCAGTTGTGATGTCCCTTCTTTGTTGGGATCAGTTTCTCTTATCATGTTCATTGGACAAAACAATAAAGGTTTGTGCCATTACAATACTCATTTTGTTCTTTTTTCTTTTGGCACGAGTCATAGATTGTACCAATTTTAATTTATTTCTTTGGTGTAGGTTTGGGTTGCTACAGAAAGTGGAAACCTGGAAGTAACGTTTACTCACAATGAAGAACATGTATGTTACTTTCTCCAAATCTGGTTTTCCTGTGTTATGCATACCGGCTTTTGTATTTTAATTATGATAAAGTCAAAATCTAAAGTGGACTTTTGGTCGTGTCCGTGAATTTAGCTGTGTAGCCTTGAACCCAAATCTCATATTGATGTTATTGAGTAAACTCTCTTGGAATTCTTAAATATTTAGTCATGCTCATTGGAGTCTGCTTGATCAAATAATAAAAGAGCAGAGGTGGAATTTTGATTATTTAAAGATGTATAAAAAGATTTTATTGCACTTTTCCTATGCCCAAGACACCTGATATTACGAGATTGGTTGCAATGTTCTGCAAATTTGCTCTACATTTTTACTCTGTGCACATGAGGGTTGTATTAGTTAGCAATCCAGATTTTCCTATTGTACGGAATCCACATAACTTGATTTTGTAATTTTATTTGATTTCTGCAATTGATTTCATTTATGAAGTTCTCATATAGAACCTTTATTTGTACAGTTGTAGTGTGTGCATTATCAAGCTAAAGCATGGATTGATTTAGATGTTGGAAAATTTGTTGGGCATAATAAGTTGAGGCATTTATTGACAGGGATGTGTGAAAAAACTTGGCTCTGGGCCTTAGCTCAGGTGATACTGTGGTTTCGGTAGATTTTAGGTTTGAATCCTGCTCAGCAGGATAGGGACAAGTATGATGTAAGGTTGGGATTAATTTCTCTCTACATCCTTATATCCGGAGATTTCTCTAATTTGAAATATGTATGTATTATATCCTTTCTGATTTTTCTTAAAAGAAGAGTATTTCATATATTGAGAAGAGTGACAAATTGTTAGGATGGTTCTTTTCGGAAATATATTTAACCTGAAACATGGGATAGGTGTTTGAAGTTCCATTTAGAGGCAGAACTTTTTGATCTTTATGGGGTCGTCGGCCGCTAATTGTGGAAAGGAAGCAGCAAGACATGGGTCTTGGTCTCTGCTAGTGATGGATTATAGGTTTTCATGAATTCATAATTTTCAAGGAGTTGATGTACATTGAGCTTGTGATACTTTGGTAGTTGTAGGCCTTGATGTGCTATCTACTAACCTGTTTTGTTCTTATGTGGTCTGAATGATGAAGAAGACAGTGACAGAGAGAGGTTATTTGTGTTGCGTGTATTGTATTGCTCCTGGGTGCGCCTAGGAGTAAGCTTTTCATTTGGAAAATTAAGCTCAGTTATAATGTGAAAGCATGCTATTTTGGTCTCTGGCGGTACTTGTCTGTAAAGAAAACACCATCACCCATTTGTTTTTTTTCCTTCTTAATGTATGAATTAACTATGAATGGTTTGCACTTACATCTTTACATCTTTTCATATGATGATACTTGTTAATTCCTTCTCTTTTTTTCTCTTTAAAAAACTGTTCCAGGGAAAATTCAGGAATATTTATAGTGCTATTAGTTGATGATTATTAATTGCCTGGTGCAGGGGGTGCTTACTATGTGTGGAATGCCTGATTCGGAAGGCAAGCCAGTCTTGCTGTGCTCTTGCAATGATAACTCTGTTCGCCTCTATGATTTGCCATCGTGAGTTTTCTATTTAGCACTTTGTTATTTTTTTTCTTAATTCCAGTCCTCCCCTTCCATCTTTCAAACCATTACCCCGCAAAATTGCCGCTCATCTTAACAGTTATCTTTATTGTATTCTGGTCTAGGTTCTCTGAAAGGGGTAAAATTTTTGCCAAGCAGGAGATTCGATCCATTCAACTGGGTCCTGGTGGTCTGTTTTTTACTGGTGATGGAACTGGTCAAGTGAAAGTGTGGCAATGGTGCAATGGACCAGCTGCCACGTCTTGATGACCTGCGACATTATATTCGTGGTCATGTATTTTTAATCTTCATTATTTTATTTTATATGTTGGGTTTCTTCTGATATGTAAGTTTGCGGTAGTAATTATAAGTTGAGATATCATTCATGTCGTCCTAGTTGTAGGTGTTTAGAAGCAACAACAGAGCCCTCATCACCTTACTACTGTGTCATTATTTTTTAAGTAGCTGTTATAAGTTGTAACACTACCAGAACTCTACATATAGAGAACTTCTTACGGATAGCATTTCCGGCCTTTCATCAAATGTGCATTGTTTCAAAATTCGAGTGGTTTTTGGCTGAGAGACGCCTTGAATTTTCAGATGGCTTCCTCGAGTGATCATCATCACCTGTATGCAACAATTTGTTATGTATACGATAACTAATGGATACAATAATTTTGAGTCATTATATTGTGGTATTCACTATTCATATTTTGCCTACTCCTTACCATTATAAGACCCAGCTGGAGGTTGGGATCTTCTTTGTCTTCATCTATTTATTACAAACGTTAATATTGCTCTTCTGTTTTCCTTTCTGATCCTTTGATCAGGTAGCTAAAGTCCACGTGCTTTATTAATTTATCATATGTCAATCAAAATGTTATTTGGTCGTTAGTCAGAGAGTCGATTACTCTATTTGAATGAACATGACATGAAATTATCTTATGTTAATAAAGAAACGGTTGAGATTGTCTTTATTAAATACAGACCCTATATGTACATAATCTGTGAAGAGATAAGTGCAATACAAACATTGAGAAACAAGAAAATTACAGAACTTCCAAAGCCTTATTTTATAACAGAAAAGCAACAAAGATAGGAGCCCAGTTTATTTATATTTGGCTCGAGTGTTCACATAAAAGCAAGTGAACTTCTCTGGGGCCTCTAAGCCATATCAGTATTTACAGATTAAACATGACCTTAATGGCAGTACCACCACGGGCACTAGTTTCAAAGGCTTCTTCCACCTCCTTCTGAGAGAACCCAAACCTATGTGTTATCAGTGGCTTAACGTCGATTTTACCACTTCTTATGAACTCCAGACACAGTGGCCATGTATTCTTGTATCGAAAGATACCGATCACATCGACCTCCCTGCGTTTCACAAAAGACACAACTGACTTTAAAAGCAGAATATCTAAAATATTGTCAAATGTAATTTAAACATTAAATAAAGTACCTTGCAGCTGCTGGAGTTAGTGGAACGGTCATCTCAAGATGGCCCATCCCCACGAGGCACACTTTGCCGCCCGCATGAGTGGCACTCAAAGCTGTTGACATGGTTTTGTTAAAGCCTGCACAATCAAAGCTCACATCCACTCTCCCCATAGCTTTATGTATCTGTGCCACTTCTTCAGCTACATCCTGCAAAATACTTGAGTTAAAAACATAGCAATATAATTCCTCAAGAAAGATCATAACTGTTATGCTACTTATTCGTTGGAACTTTAGTGAAGCGATATGAGTACTTGCATACCTGCAAATTTATTGAAACTTTGACAATATCATCTGCACCAAGATCCTTGGCAACAGATAAACGATAGTCATCCACGTCCACAATGACAATTCTTGGAGCTCCAAAAGCACGAGCTGCTAGCAGCGTGACAAGCCCTATGGGCCCTGCTCCCATGATCAATACATTTGTCTCTGGACCAATATTAGCTCGGCGGCAAGCATGGACACCAACACTTAAGGGCTCACACATAGCCCCTTCCTCCAAACTCACATTTTCAGGCAGTTTAAAACATAAGTCTGCAGGATGCACCACCTGTTATGCACAAGAATGCATCTTAAAAGTGGCCTCTAGTTTGTCAAAAAGAAACAATTTGATCACGGCCCAGGCCAAATAACTCTGATCTCTACTGTAGGTATCAAAGAAGAATGAAACAAGCACAAAAAGAGATAGCATTTAAACAAATGAAATCAATAATCAGAGCTATGCATACAATATGCCAGAAATGAACAGAATAGTCATCACATAGAACCCATATGCAGAATGCAAAGGCTACTGTCTTTACCTTTATAGCCTTGCCAACATGAATGTCCTACAAAATCGCACATCAACCTAGAGCCTATACACCCTGCAGTTAACACGACTATATACAGAAGCATAAGGAACATTTTACTCCACAGGATCAATCCCAAATTTGTCAAAAACTATGCTACCTTTGCTAAAGGTCAAATTAGAGTAACACAATTGAACTAACCAGTATGTTTTGAAGAAGACTATGTATATTGACACAACTATACACACATTACAACCTTTCAAATGAATTGTCTACCATATTTCTAATTGCTGAATGCACAATTCATAAGGTAATAGTTAATTTCTAAAAGCACAGAGTCCAACAGACTATAGTTAGAAATGTAGCATTTTCGTTAACCTGGTTGGCAAGAGAACCATGAACCGGTGGAGTTGCAAAGAACTTCATCTCAGGACATAGATTGTATCGACCTTCTTTGCACAAATTGCATCGCCAGCAGCTGATCCCTGGTTCCAGGGCCACACGATCACCGGGCACTAAAGTCTTCACTTCATTTCCCACCTCCTCTATGATCCCAGCACACTCATGACCAATCACCATAGGCTCTTTCACAACAAAATCTGCACATCTCATGGTCTGAAACATACACAATATTCATAGAGTTCTCAGTTAAGAATCTCAAAATGAAAAGAAATCTGATTTGAGTCTTGCATACGACTTCATATGTTTAAAGGGATAAAAAATAAAAACTTAAAACTGAATCCAGTTTAATTCATGTAAAAATCCAAGACATAGAATTTGTCTCATGGTTAATAAATCCTAAGCCATTTAACAGAGGTTATAGGAAATAATTCTCATATAAGAAATCAAAATGAATTGATATTGATTTCATTTAACCAGATTCAAGAAGAGACATAAAAGAGCGATACATGTATACCTTGAGATAGTGAACATCACTTCCACATATGCCAACAGCTTTCATTTTAACTCTGACATCATACGGTCCTAAAAGTTTACGAAGATATAATCAGTTTCAAAGATAATGGCTTTGTTTTTTTTGGTTGCATTTTATTGGTAACGCTACTTTTAGTATTCCCAAAAAAATTAAACAAAGTTAAATACCTGAAAAACTTATAAAATATTATTTAATATTATTCAACTTTTTAAACCCTCTAAATTTGTTAATTTAATTAAATATCCTTAAATATTTTTTTAAAAAATTATAAAAACACCCCAAAATCCACATTTACCAGATTTCGGCTACCACTGCCGGAAAATGGTCGGAATCTGGTAAGATGGCGCACTACCGGTTGAATCTGGCCAGTAGTGTGCCGATATAGCCTTTTTCGACCAGATTTACAATGGATAAGGCCCAAGATCTGGTCGTTGTTGGCCAGATCTTTGGCCGTAACCAGTCGGTAACAACGGCTGTCAACAACGACCGTTTATTGGCCATCGTTGAATAGTAAAATACGGCCAGATCTAGCCGTCAATGGCCATATCTAGTCGTAGATCTAGCTTTGTCGACCAGATCCACCGTGGATATAGTCGAAAAAGGCCATATCGACGCACGACTGGCAAGATCCAGCTGATCATGCGTTGATACGGTGACTCCGGCCACCCTCCGGCGGTGATGGCTAGCTGTCCGTATTTGAGGGTGGATTGGAGGTGTTTTCGTTAACTTTTAATATTTTATTATAGGGGGTATTTTGTAAAAAAACAAATATAGGGGGTATGTTAAATTTATAAATCTTACATATTAATACTCGTCCAATTCAACTTTTTTGAAAAAAAAACTCTTTTTTTAACTTTTTTGAAAAAAAACTTTTTCCAAAAACATAAAATTGTGAATAAAACGGAGCCAATATCGACAGCCATTCGCCACCGGCCCAGATTCAACGGGGGGAACTGCGCCCGTGGATTAACAACTTTTTTTAACTTTTTAAAAAAAGGATATCCCATAAACACAAAATTGGGAATCAAACGGAGCCGATATATTCGCCAAAAACACTCTTAAATAAACTCAAAAGTAGTGATAAGGTAGCAATACAAAACTTGAGGAGACTACTAGAAAATAACAAAAGAGAAAGAAACATAAAAAATTACCCAGGAGGAGGGAGGTTGAAAGGTTGAATCTTGAGGGTGTTGAGACCCATAAGCCAAGCAGCCATGTTCACCTCTTCTCCATCCTTCATTTCTCCCTGTGACATTCCTCCTTTCCCCATATTTGCTTTGCTTCTCCAGAGACACAGTGTTGAGACCAAGCTCTTTAATCTTGAAGCTACAGAGTTATGGAGGATATTATTTGTTTAAAGGTTCAATTTTTATTCTAGAAAAATGTGAAGAAGAATAGTTTCTGGGATATTATCACAAATTTAATAGTGACATGTCTAAGTGGGGCATAAGCTCTCAGTATTTTGTACATATATATGTGGAGATTATTGGTATAATGTTTTTAGTGTTTGTCTGACTCATAAACTTTTATCTTTTTGTTATTATTTTTTTAAGGTAAATCCATTAAAAATATTATATTTATAGTAATTGTAATAATATGCTTCCATGTTTTTCCTGAGAGTAACTGTCAACTGCGAACAACTCATCGTATGTGGACAAAGATGGAAAAACAAGGATGGTTTGTTGATTTGAAGTTTCAACAGCAACAGATGATGTTATGAAAAACTGATCCATCTCAGTTTATCTTCTTTGTCTCTATCCATCTCTAATTTCTTGAAGATGAATAGTCAATGTCTATCCATTTACTTGATCAGTAAATTAATTTTTAACGGTTAAATTGCAATGTACCTGGTCGATATTGAACATAAAAATCAGGATATTACTCTACGAAATTACATTAAAAAGATTGGTGGGAGGGAGACCCTTTTTAAAAGTGTTCACTAAAATCGTTTGTTGGGTAAGCATAAAACATACAAGACAAAGGAAAGGAGGACTTTTTAATCAGAATCCACTCAGCTACAGTGCTTCACTTCTGAGAGAATAAGATACAAACACTACTCAGAGAGAGAGCGAGAAGGAAAGAGAGAGATGGGTCAAAATGATGATGAAATTAAGATAAGCAGGGATGAAGAAGAGGAGAACATGGCTGCTTGGCTCCTTGGAATCAAAAATCTTAAAATTCAGCCTTACCGATTGCCTTCTCTTGGTATATAATTTGCTCTTCTTCTTGTTAATTTTTATGCAGAGATACACATTCCAGTTCAAGTTACTAACAGGGAAATTTCTTAATTGACGTCTTAAGTTAGAGGTCTTACTTTCATGTTGAATAAATTATGTGTTGTTTTAGGCCCTCAAGATGTAAAAGTGCGGATTAAAGCTCTTGGTATATGTGGAAGTGATGTTCATCACTTCAAGGTTAGATGCTCTTCTTTAGTTCTGCAACTCGTTGTTTGTATAAAAAAAGTTTAGGACAATTTTAGAACTTAATGCCTGCTTAATAACAATGTTGTTTAACAGACAATGAGATGTGCAAATTTCATAGTGAAAAAGCCAATGGTAATAGGGCATGAGTGTGCTGGTATCATAGAAGAAATTGGCAGTGAAGTTAAGTCCCTAGAGGTGGGTGATCGTGTAGCACTGGAGCCTGGTATCAGTTGCAGGCGTTGCAATCTTTGCAAAAATGGTAGCTACAATCTTTGTCCTGAAATGAAGTTCTTTGGATCTCCTCCAACTAATGGCTCTCTTGCCCATAAGGTAATCTTATGTCTTCGCTTTCTCAAATTGACAAATTTCAGTATACTTCAGCAAATTTAGAAAATGAAAACATGTTTGTTTTTCCATCCTACCAGGTGGTGCATCCAGCAAACTTATGTTTCAAGCTGCCGGAAAATGTGAGCTTGGAGGAAGGGGCGATGTGTGAACCTCTGAGCGTTGGGGTCCATGCATGTCGCCGTGCAACCGTTGGTCCTGAAACTAATGTATTGATCATGGGATCAGGACCGATTGGCCTTGTTACCTTGTTGGCTGCTCGTGCATTTGGTGCCCCTAGAATCGTGATTGTTGATGTTGATGGCCACCGTCTATCCATTGCTGAGAATCTTGGGGCAGATGCAACTGTTCAAGTTTCAACACTCGAAGTTAATTCTATTGTAAAGCATTTGAGGCTAAAATGAAAATCCTCGAGCTTTAAATGGACGACACTGTTTTTACTTTTTGTTTTGTTTTTATTTTACAGGATGCGGGTGCTGAGGTGGTAAAGATACAAAATGCGATGGGTTCAGGCATTGATGTGAGCTTTGATTGTGTTGGGTTCAACAAGACGATGTCAACGGCTTTGGCTGCCACTCTTTCGGGCGGCAAAGTTTGCCTTCATTGGGCTGGGTAAGGGTGAGATGACTGTTCCTCTTACTCCAGCTGCTGCAAGGTGAGCTATTGCAACTGTTATAGATTGAATGTGGGAAATATATTTCAAAAGAATTTGAAATTTGCATAGTTGTAATTATGGGTTTTTATTGGTTGATAGGGAGGTGGATGTAATTGGGATATTCCGGTATAGGAATACATGGCCGCTCTGCCTTGAATTTCTGAGAACGGGCAAGATTGACGTTAAGCCATTGATAACCCACCGGTTTGGCTTCTCACAGAAAGAGGTAGAAGATGCCTTCGAAACTAGTGCTCAAGGTGGTAATGCCATCAAGGTCATGTTTAATCTGTAAAAATAAGTAGCTCAAGCGGGAGAGAAACTAATGATATTATGTACCAAGTAATTAATAAATGATGACTGTAAACAGGCTAACAGCAGCTTGCTTATCAATAAATCATCAATCCAATAAAGAAGAAATGGTTTTGCTCCCAATTTTACATCTCAAATCTTGTCAATAGTTATCTCAGGAGTGATACTCTTCTCAAATTAGCAAGAATCGCATGTTGCAATGAAGACTGCTGCCTACTTCCTATCAAATAACCTCATTCCATGCAAATATTGCATTTTCATGAGCCTCCCTAAGATCTAGAAAACAGTATTGATAGACACAAAAAGATCTTCACATCCAAGCACATTGGAGAACAATCGGAGCATTCAAACCTCTGAAGGAAGAATCCATCTTTCACTCTCCAGCCAGCTGAAAAAATAAATGATAAGTTTTCTGTCAGCATTTCAGGGTTTTATTTTCTTTTTCAGTCTCCATACCAACCAAATGGAACAAATATCCAGGTGTCTTCACAAAATTTATGGTTTCACTCTTTACCAATTCATATGAAACCATAAATTTATAAAAAGGAATCTACAAATGGCATTTGATATTCCTATAAAAGTTGTGGTATCACTACCATATGTAAAAAGCATTTCTATGGTAGTTGCAAATGTTATTCTTCAGCTTAAAATGCATTCACAAGATCCGAACGAAGACCTCATTAAGAAAATTATTCTCCACAACAACAGGACCTCAAATGGACAAGTGCCTTGAACTTATCACTGACCCTTTTTTTGGGCATCCACGCACAAAATTTATATCTTAGCATCTAGACAAGATATGCTGTGGCCCCCTGCCCCAAGAACTGCTAGTATTCCATGACCATGTACATTGTGCCTTGCTTTTGGTGTGTTACCCTCACCATCCAAGAATTCCTCGAAGAAATTGTAAGAGACTTTTTTTTGTCACAGCTTTTCAAGTAATAGAACTGTCCCCTCATATAACCCTTGAGCTGATTCATCACAACACTTGAGCAGTAATCTATTGTAAAACCATCCTACTTTCAAGCTGGATGAGCAGCTCTGTCAAAATTTATTCTCTCAAGGATTCCAATATAAGTGTTCTTCAATAACATGACTTCTGACCTCCAACTTCCTGAACTTTTGGAACAATACCATAAACAAATCATCCATGGGCCAATACCTATCCGGTTGATGTGAATGTAAAGCTCATTTCAGTATTTTCAGGACTGTTGCCCATTCACTAAATTATCAGTTACAGTTGTCGAACAACTCCTCTTCAGTTTAGATAGACACAGTTCCTTAATATTATGTTGGGATGCCATTTACTTCAATGGAACTCCAACCAGATGGCTTCAGCACATCAATCTCCTTCATCAACTCTCTAATGTTTTTAGCATCATCCCATCTATCTGAACCTGCATAAGTATTTGACAAGAGAATATAATTCCCACTGTTGGAAGGATCCAATTCAAGAAGCTTGTTTGTAGCAATCTCAGCAAGGACCAAATTTCCGTGAAGCTTACAAGCACTCAGCAATATTCTCCATACTACAACATCTGGATCTATTGGCATTGCCTTCATAAACTCATAAGCTCTCTCTAGATTGCCAGAGCGGCTCAAAAGGTCCACAACACACCCATAGTGTTTCATTTCTGGTGTTAGTCCATAAACAGTTTTCATACTTCCAAAAAATTTCAATCCCTCATCTACCATTCCAGCATGAGTGCAAGCCTAGCAAAATCCCAACAAAAGTTCCATGAGTTGGCCGCACACCTTCTCTCAACATTTGTGTGAAAAGCTCAATTGCATAATCAGCAAAACCATTCACAGCAAGGCCTGAGATAAGTGAAGTCCATGAAACAGAATCCTTCTTTTTCATTTCATGGAACACCACTAATGCCTTCTCAACCACCCCACATTTGCAATACATATCAATAAGTGAATTCCCCACATATATATCTGATTTTATACCATGCCTTTGTACATATTCATGAATTGCCTCTCCCACATCCAGTGAGCCCAAATGAGCACAAGCAGAAAGAACACTTGCCACTGTGATTTCATCAGGCTTCACCTTGGTGAACATCATTTCCCTGAAAAGCTTAATTGCCTCAGCAAATTGGTTAGCTTGAGAGTATCCTGTGATCATAGAAGTCCAAGATATCACATCCCTTCTAGGCACCATATCAAAAAGTTTCTGCGCTTCAACTAAACGCCTTACTTTCACATAACCCTTGATCACAGCATTCCAAGAAACTACATTTTTATAACGCATTTGATTAAAAGTCTCCCGAGCCAAGTCCACCAGACCACGCCGTCCGTACATATCTATCAAAGTATTTCCCAAGTAAACATCAATCTCTATATTGTTTTCCTCAATATACTTAACCATAGAATCTGCAGTACACCAGTTGCCTAAATAAATACAAGCTAAAATTACTTTCACCATTGTCACTGCATCAGCCTTTATATTAGCTTCTTGCATTGAATTAAATAAACCCAATACCTCTTCAAACTTATTGCACTGACTATAACCACAAATTAAAGAATTCCACGAAACCAAATCTCTGTTACACATCTGATCGAACACTTTATGTGCAAAACCTAAATCACCACATGATGCATACGTGTGAATCAAAGCATTCGAAACAAAGAGATAGGATTCAACCCCAAGTTTCGTAGCATGGGCATGGAAACTTCTGACCATGAAAAACATCCTTAACACGAGCGCAAGCCTTGAATACAAATATAAAGGTCAAATTATCACCAGCCAAACCTTGGTGATACATATTATTGTACATATCTATTGCTTTATTCGGCTGGTCACTTTGAGAGAAACCACGGATCATATGATTAAAAACCAACAATGTGGGTCGTTCAAGTTGATTGAAAACTAAATGTGCTTTGTGTAAATAAGAGGGAGATTCTGATAAAGCGTATGATTTGATAACATGAGATACAGAAAATGGGTCTTTGTGGAGTCGGGTTCTGATGAGCTGTGCGTGAAGCTCTTTAACGGAGTTGATGGAGACTACTTTCTTGCTTATTCGCTCTAATTTCGGGTTCGTTGAAGAGGTGGTGAATTGACGCTTTATGTGTCTCGCGAGTTTCATGAAGATTGGCAATGGTTGGAGAAGAAATTTTAAAGTTTTCGGACGAAGACCAAAGTTCGTTAAATGTTATGCGTAGCTTTATCTTCAACATGGACCGGGTGGCCCACGAAGCCCGAGTTTTTGCTAGGAGTGGCTTAGTAGGGATGAGCTAAGCTGGGCTGGGCTATCTAACATAGCATTATTCTTATATAAATATTTTTTTATTATTATTATTTTATATATATATATATATATATCAAAATAATCCCCTAAATTTATTAAACAACCTACAAGTCCGATGGATCAGATAAGTCATAAATGTGACAGGTGGCCACTTTATGAGACTCGAACACAAGACCTTTGGATAACCCACCCAAATTGTTAAAGTCTTATCTTCCAGCCACAAGATTGGTGACTTAGGGTGTGATTTAGGAAAATATTTTTGAAGAGGTGGAAGATGGATTTGAACAATGAAAATATAATAATATTGAATATTCTCATTAATCGTTCTTGCTTATGATGTGATTTAGGAAATTTAGTTTAATTAACCCTATTTAAACTACTTTAATTTTTAGATATACAAGACAACGATAAAGAAGAAAAATTATTTTAACATTCATCTCACGCTAAATTAATATGCCAGGTAAAAAGATATTTTCTTATTTCTCGTTGAAGTTTATAAGAATTTGAATAGGAAATAAGTTGTCTAAGAAAAAAAGAACTTGAGGTTTTATAAAAAAAATGGAAATGGTGACTGAAATTAAAAAAAAAAAAATAGGGATGATAGGAAAGATATTAGAGGAGGGCAAATATGAAATGAAATTTAAGATATTTATAAATTCAATTTTTAAACCGATTTTAAATATTATTGGGGCTTATAAAGAGATTTAAGAGGCTTAAATAACACCACTCTTATTCTTTTCCCACAGAGTTGAAAACCTAAGGATATTGATTATCTGAATTTTTATTAAAAAAAATATAAATTAGGATTGAGATTGAGATTGAGATTAACCATTGAAAATTAAAAAAAAAAAAATTTATCATACAATTGAATAAGAGTTACATCCCATTTTAGGGTTTGGTGATCAAAGGTTTGACACCTTTTGAATTATAAATAATGTAGGTGACTAGATCTTGTACCATTTGAATTAGAGTAAAGGATTGTTTCCCACCCAAGGTTTGCCTTAATGATCTTTCCACCCACAAAGTTTCAAAATATCACTTTCGCACCCAAAGTTTATATTTCTTTATTACCCAAAGCCGATTCCGATCAATTCTGATGGCTAAAACTCTCTCCATCACCACCATTTGAAAATCTGATCTCTTTTCTACAAAACATCTCTTACTTTAGTATCTGATTTCTCGCATATTATCAGCCACTGCAAAGCTATGGTTTCTTTTTATTCTTAGTTGATTTTCGGTGGCAATTTTTCAATAAGGTCACCACCATTCGATTCACTAGCTTCCACTCTACAAATTTCCTATTACCCTGGCTCTTGCTAATTCACCCAATGCCAGTTAAGAAAGTAAAGTGTATTTTAGGTATTAACGGGATATAAACTTTGGATAGAAAAGTGATATTTTGAAAATTTTTAGTAGAAAAGTGTCATCATTAAGGCAAACCTTGGGTGGGAAAAAGTCGTTTCTCTTTGAATTATGTGCAACAATGTAACTAACTTGTCACAATAAGGGCATCTCCAACCCAGCGCTATTTTAGTGTAAAAACACCAAAATAGCATGAATTTTACCTCCAACCCAATGCCAATTTTTGCACAATTTGGTGCCCATCTACAGAGTCATGCCAAATTTGGTGTAGCACTATTCATGCACACCAATTTTGGAGTGGCACTGTTTAAACGGTAAAAAAATATTTTTTTTTATTTTTTGTTATTTGTATTTAAGTTAATTTGATTATTATTTATATAAATATTTATAATAATAAATTTGTAATAATTATATAATTCAAAAAATGATGAAAAATTAAAACAAAACTTTATTCAATGCAAATATTAAATTACAATAACTCAAAATAAAAATTAAAACTAATTTAAAAACACTAAAATTAAAAGAAAATACATCATAAACTAAAATAACAATTTAGTATTCTGGTAGATTAATTCCGGATCCTCTAAGATCATCAAAATATTATAAAGAACTAGAGTTATTTTGAAATTGTCGTAGATGAAAATGTCCAATTTCAAAATTTTCTTGCTTAACATAGATCAATGATACAAAGGCTCACCATACTCTTTAAAATGCATTAATTAATTATTTATGGGAAGAATATACTAATTCAGAAATTAAATTACTATCAATATAGAATTTTACTTTTGTGTTGTTGTTGTTTTTTTTTTTGTATCATTTTATATTAGATGTAATATTTTTCTATATTAAATATAATGTTTATTTGATTAAATAAATGCTTAATTTTATTAAATTAATATAATTTTTAAAGTAATTATTATTTAATAAAAATATCATTCCTTAATATTTAATTAATATATACAAAAATAATGAATAAAATAGATCAATTGTTTATTATTAGAGATGCAATAGTGTGTTTCACACAGAAAAATCACAAGAATTTAGTGTGAAATTTGCACCAGTTTGGTGCAATGGTTGGAGATGTCTAATGGAATGGTAGTTGGAGATAATATCTTTGCCAATTCCCAAGGCAAGATATTTTATCTATTTTCATATAATTTCAGTTTATATTAAGTACATGCACAACTTGCTCTCTATGTGTATAGTCTTTTTCCTAAATTAACTTAGGAGTTAGAGACGCAACTCTTACCCAATAGGAGATTTGAAAGTACAAGCACATCCTTATCCTGCTTTAGCCTATAGTTTTCCCAGGTTCAATTATATTTGAAGACCAAATGTCTTTATCTTATTTAGTAAGTGAAAATTCAGTTCTAAAAGTTCATCATTTCAGGAACCAGTTTTTACTTAAGCCAGAAACAATGATATGGCAATTACATATAGATATCACCTAATGTTGAACTCCAGAACATGTTAAGTCCTTTAAAGTATATAAGAACAAGGGTTCAGTAAATTGAATCTGGAGTATGTTATCTAAATAACTTTGGAATGCCTAGAATGACAATATGTAATTGATCAAGTTTTCTAGAGATTGATATGAAGACCCTCCTTGCTTTAGACAAAGATCAACTTTCTCCTTCAAATACACTATTCTTTCTCTCATTTCCTGGCCCTCTGCTTCCAGCATTACTCTTCTAATTGCCTTTTCTATCTCCCCTCTCTCCAGCTTCCTCTCCAGGTGCAACCCAACTTTCCAAACGTGACTAACATATCTTGCATTCACCATTTGGTCACCAAAACAAGGTTGGCAAATCATGGGGACACCTTCACATATACTCTCCAATGTGGAGTTCCAGCCATTATGCGTCCAAAAAACTCCTGTCGCAGGATGAGCTAGAACTTCTTGTTGGGGAGCCCATTTCACAATATGCCCCCTTCCATCTAGCATTTCTAGGAACCCTTTTGGCAATGGTTCAATCCATTCAGCTCCGCGGACTAATCCTGGTCGAACCACCCACAAGAAGGGCAACCTGCAATTGGCTAATCCCCAGGCTATCTCCAACAGTTCAGTCTCGTTAATAGCAGCAATGCTTCCAAAGCTCACGTAAATTACGGATTTAGGCGGTTGCTTATCTAACCAGGGAATGGAGCTTTGGTCCTGTGATAGCAAGCTGCTTGAGGAAGCAGGAAAGTACTTGTGCAATGGACCTACTGGGAACATTGGGATTGGAAATTCCTTGCGTAATGTCGCCAGAGAAATTTGTTCAAGGTCCTGAAAAGAGTTCCATATGCATCCTGAAGAGACCTTGGTCTGATTAGTCAAGCCTAATGCCACTTGGTGAAGAGTCTCGGGAATACGTGTTTCGAACACTGGAATATCTTTGACTCTTAGGGGTGGGAGCTCTGGCACTAGGTGCATCCGGTTCACAACCTGAGGGATAAAAAGATGCAGAAAAGCAGAAATAAGAAATAAACCACTTCAAAGATTGTACCTGAATCTCTTTCGAGCTTCAATGGAATGTTAATTCTTGATTGCATACTAGAAAGAAGAACGACACAACCATCATTTCTACTATACTGCATGTAGTTTCAAGTATATATCAATCAAGCTACAGCTTACCCTGGAAGAAATAGTAACAAAAAGAGAACAAATAGGGATAGAAACAAAAGTTTTCACCTTCTGCGGGCATATAACCCTTTTCCCGTAGAAGTGGAAAGGCAGCAAAAACAAGAAAGAAAGAGACGCTATTTGTCCGTAACACTAGTCTTGGGATCTTAAGGCTTTGAGCAACAGCTTGGGTGAAGTACCAGCCGGAATCCGTGATTAAGCAAGCAATACTTTCCCCCTCAACAATATTTGACAGCAACTTAGCCAAACAATCCTGAAATGGCGCCGCACACTTAACATTGAGGAGTGAAAGAAGAGATACTATATCCGCAAAGGAGGCTTCACTTTGCGACAAGCCATCGGGGATTGAATGGAAAGAAAAGTGAGGGTAGTTAGAAGAGTTTAGAGAGTTGAAGTTTGTATGAATTATAGATATAGAAAAGCCTTTGTTATAGAGAATGCTTGCAAGCTGAAGCATAGGATTGATGTGGCCTTGTAAAGGCAAGGGAAAGAGTATAACTCTTCGTCCCTTTCTTTGTTGCAGATGAAACTCTCTTTGGCTCCCCATAGCTAGAAAATTTTGTTTTTCCTGCTTTGGTTTTCAGTCTTTTATGTATGCAGCGATGTGGATAGTGGAATGAAGATAACATTAACTGTTTTGCCTAGAAAACTTGAAAGTCGTCAGAGTAGGTTTTCCGGTGCATGCATTGAATAGTAGCAAATTGCATGTGAAATTTTTTTCTTGCTGATTGAAACATCTCCATCACTTTATGAAACAACTCTGGGAAGACAACAAAAGCCACCCCATACTCACGAAATCAAAACAAAAGGATATTTTAATTATATTAATCTAATAATTATTTTAATGAGGAAGTGTTTGTCAAATGTCTGGATGGGAGTTACAGTTCAGTTTGGCCTTGATATTAGGCCAGTATAGAAACAAATGTAATATAAAAAGAGTTTAGTTAACAGTAAGGGTTGTGCCGTGGATTAATTTTGAAGGGCGACAGGATTAGGGTGGTTCCAACTTCCACCGAGAACCGCCCACAGGTTCACAGGAAAAATTGCTAAGAACAAGAAGTCAAGAGAGTGGATGGGAGCAACATTTCAAAAGCCATAATAATTACAATTAGAATCTCTGTCTGTTAACTCTTTTGATCTTTCTAACAATCGTCACAATTTTGACAGTTCTACGTCTACTTTTTTATTAAACAGCCGATCACATTTTTAATCTGAAAGTTGAAGAGACTGAGTGTATTTATTTATTTATATTATCTAATTATAATTGTTGTATTATTTATTTTTATCAATATTTTGACACATATATTCTTATGAAGTTAATTTTATGTTTTTACGTGCACGATAATTATATTATTATAAATTATGAAAATCAAAATAAAATACAGATAATTATATTAATGGTAACTATGTTATTACATTGTGTTTATATAGTAAGTAAAAATTTATTATAACCCAAAAAAAAATAAAATTAAAAACAATTAAATTAATTAGATCCTTGAAAGGAGTTCATTTTTAATTTTGGTCTAGCAATTGTTATATGAACATTTGATCAATTGTTCTAAACAAGTTGATTACATTTGATGGTTGGATTTTGATTTTTGGGCTATGATAAATAAAGAAGACAAAATTATATAATGTAAAGGTTTTGATAAAAATGGAATTATATAAATTTGATAAGGATATAATTGACAAATAAAAATGTTATCAATTTAGATGTTCTAATATTAAGATAAAAGTTTGGTTTTTTGGTTTTATCCAGTGTTCTAAACCCCGGATCGGTCCGATCGAGAACCATCAGCCTCTCTGGTCCGATTCAGGTTCTAGGGGTGTTTATGCTAGATTCCAAACCTGTAAGGAAAAATATTAATTTTCTAGGGATGTTTTCCAATATTTTAAAATTTTATGGATTAATTCATAATTTTAGGGGTATTTTTGCAATATATTAAAATTTTAAGAACTAATTTCAATTTTTTAAAATATTTTTGTTGTTGACGTCACTGGTTCATCCAACCAATCTGATTGGTCGGACCGATCAACCCAAAAATCCGGGCCCTTGAACAGGTCAAGGCTTGGTCCGGTTTTCAAAACCTTGGTTTTATCTCGTTATCAAATAAAAGTTCAACAACAAACAAACCTAAAATATCTTAATCAAATAAAATTAGACGTATTCTGACTTAAAACTAGGAAACAATCAAACCCTTTGGTTTTTATTTAGTAAATGAATGTTAAATATGCAAACTTATTAAACAAATTAATTCATGCAAATTGATATATATATTTGTCAATAAGATTAATTTTTTTTTTTTTAAATATGCAAACTTATTTTAATTTATTTCATTCATATTTTAATTTGAAATGACCTAGTTGTATAAGATTAATTTTTACGTATATTATTATTATTATTGTTAGTAAAATTCTGAAAACCTTTACAGTCTGCAGTTTGCAATGGGCTTCTCTGGCCCAACCCGTGGTCAAAGAGTAAAATTGATTACCTTTGAAGAACAATCATTTACTGTATTTTGTCATTTCTTTTTGTGGTTGATTTGGAAAGGAAAGTCAAAGTAGGAGGTCGAGAATGTGAAAATAATAGTAAGACAAATAGATAGCAAATTGCCGTATCAGTGAAGCAGCTCACAGTTTTAAGCACTCAGCTGTTCAAGGTCAACCATGACCTGCGTCATACCCATCAAATCACGGGCCAAAGTGGGCTTTATTTTTCTCTTCTATGTTTTCATTCAATTTTCGATTAAATTTGACCAATTCAATTCAAATTCATTCATTTTGATTACGATGGATTGAATCGAATCTATTCAGTAAAAACTACACCGTATTATTTAGTTGGCAAATTCCACGCCCAATTCAATCAAAACTTGGATTATATTATTCTGATTTAGATCAAATATGCACGTTGTTTAATAATTAATTTTGAAAAAATAAACAAATAAAGTCTTAATAAGAGAAAAATTTGATGGGTTTGGTTGATTAATTACAGAGAAATACTATAGACTAATTGACTATTACGCATGGGCATTTGAATGTGGTAGTTTTTGGTCACAGGAAAAATATTCATCCATGACCATGAATTATGGGGAATTAATTTATTTGAATGTCACTTTCTAATTGTTTCCGCCATTGAAAATATGGTGGAAAACCTTCATGATCAGATTGATAAAACTTAAAATGGTTAATCGAATTCAATGCTGTCAATCACTTCGGTCTGATACTCCAATAGTATAAAATGCAATTAAGGTCATGAATTAATTATCTTCAATTTGACCAAATTAATTTTGAGCATTAATCTATTTTTGTTTTTAATTTTTAGGTCCCAATGAACCAGTTTGATGATACTAGGATGAATTAAGCGCTAATTCTATTTCTAAATTCACAAACTCAGGTGATCGAATGGTTCGATAAGAATTCTTGAGTATATTACTCAAGAGGTCTTAAGTTCAAATTCCTCCTCGATTGCTAATAAGGGTAGACACTAAAGTTATTATTAGTCGGTAATTCTCTAGTGTTTAAAGAGATTAGTTGAAGTATATGTAAATTGATATGACCATCCTCAATTATTAAAAAAAAAAAAATCTATTTTTAAATGATGAAGAAATTAACTGATACTTTCCAACATCAAATACAACACTTTTATTAATAATTATCATTTTTATCTGCAAAATTCTTAACCAAATTAGAGATGGCAATGGGTCCGAGATTTTTGGGTACCCGGCCCGGCCCGGCCCGAAAAGGCTGGGCTTTACCCATAGGTGACGGGCTTGGTCTTGGGTCTGGGCTTGATTTCAAGGCCCGACCACGCGTACGGGCCGGGTATGGGTATATCTTCAGGCCCGACCCGCAAATTGTACTGTCTATTTTACTAATTTACCCTTATACTATATGTTTAATTACAGTATTATCCTAAGTATATATATCTATTTTTCCCAAACCCTAACCTCTTTCTCATCCCATTCCCTAAACTCTCCCCACGCCCCACCTATTGCCCTTCCTACATATCTCTCTCTCCATTTGCGATTTAGCCAATTCTGCAATCTGTCGCCTGCTTAGATAAAAACTCCTCCGTGCTACCTTCCAAGACGGCCCGAAGAGTCCTCCGAAAACCCTAAACCCAGTTGGTTCTCGCCTTCTCTTCCATTTACTAGCTTCAATACTACAAAACAAACATGGGTTTCAAGCATAAATACTTGATAATGGCTATTTTTTAATGATTTATTTTTCATTTTTTTGGCTTCAGCTCACTGTTAAGGCCTACTTGTTTCTTGAAGTTCTTAGTGCTAGAATTGTTATTTGTTTGAAATTTTGCAAAACAAAGTTGTGAACGAAGTTTAATGAAGTGGGTGATAACTTGGTTGTTAGATGTTATTTATTGTTTGAATCATTGTTTGCTGTCACTGGTTTGATTATTTGATTTGAATTTTCGAACACTGGTTTGATTATTTCTGTTTGAATTTTTAGATTGGGTTAGTGTTTCTGGGTTCGGCATATTGATGGTTGCATGCTAAATCTAATGTTTCCATGATTCCATCCATGGATTAGTGTTTCAAACAAGATTTTAACAATCACCTGAATGCATAATGGCCTGTGTAATTGCTCTGTTGTTTAAGTAACCTTTAAATGTCATTATGTTCCGATATATTTTCTCTAATTCTGCAATAATTTTGGTTGTGGCTTGTAATATCTGTATGTTTTGAAGCCTTGATTTATCACTCTAACTGAATATTCAAAAGAAGCAATGCTTGAGTAACTAAATTTAACTTAATTACGTTATATGATGATGCTACCGAGCATATCGCATTTCGTCTTTGCTCGTGGAGTTGTTGATTGTGTAGCTGATTTTGCAGTATGACATTGATATTTGATTGATTATATTCACTTGAGTTAGCAAAGAAGATTAAAGGTAGCAGATGAATTAGCCTGCATTTCACTAAAAGCATTTACAGTTGAACAACTTGAGTGTTGTATGATCAATTCAGGTCGCTAATTACGTGTGATTAAGGCTCAGGATTGGCATAATAAAAGTTTTGATATAATTAATTTATATATGACATTTATGTTTTATGTCGGTGAATTGGGCATTTTGTCCATACTTCAAATAATTGACAATTGGGACATTATAGGCCATGCAATTCGTTAAAGTCTAAAGCTAACCACTTTACTGATAAATATTATTTTTTAATAAATTAATATGACATATAATATCTTTTAATTTTATTTTGTAATGTTATTTGATATTCATACTTTTTGTTCATTTTTTTAGTTTTCAACATGTCAATTCAAACTTCTTTACTTGGTAAACGAAAAAGCTTAGAGGAGGAGATGAATCTACCTTCTGACTCATCGAAAAAATTGTCGACTCCAGATCTGATTGGAAGTAATCAAATTCAATCCCCAATTGCTGATACTGAGGAAGAAATGAATGAAGAAAATGGCCCCCTTAATGATGTTGACAGTTGCAGCCATACTATAAGGACAAAATCAGTTGTATGGCAACATTTCAAGAAAATTAAAGTTGATGGCAAGGATAAAGCAGAGTGTAACTATTGCCGTAAGCAACTTGCTGGTGGTTCCAAAAACGGGACAAGGCACTTGCATGCACATATTAAAATTTGTTCAAGGCGAAAGTATGGAGATGTATCACAGAAGATTCTGTCGATGACCCCGGGAGAGGATTCAAGTTCAAAGTCACAAATGACCTTAACTTCGCATCAGCTTGATCAAGAGTCGGTGAGAAAGGACCTAGCAATGATGATTGTTCTACATGAATGATGAATATCCTTTGAGCATGGTTGATCATTACGGGTTTAGAAAATTTTGTAACAAAATGCAACCGTTGTTTAAGGTTGTAAGTAGAAACACTATTAAGAAAGACATATTCAAGATGTATGATGTAGAAAAAGAGAAGACAATGAAATTGTTAAGCAAAAACCGGAGTAGGATTGCTATCACTTCGGATTTGTGGACTGCCAGCAATCAAAACAAAGGATATATGACGATCACATCGCACTTTATCGACAACAACTGGGTCTTACAAAGTCGACTCATAAGGTATTATCTTTTAAGGTTTTATCATTCTTATTTTTTAATACAATTTTTGTAGTTATATTAATAATATTTTTTATGTATAATTAATGTTACAGATTTCTATATGTGCCTTGCCCACATACTAGAGATGTGCTTGCTGCGGCATTGATGGACTTCTTTTATGAGTGGAATATTGATAGAAAGTTGTCGACATTGACGCTTGATAACTGTTCCACCAATGATGCAATTGTTGAAGATATCTTGAACGAACTTCCAAGTGCCTCACTTATGTTACGTGGTTCATTGTTTCATATGCGTTGTTGTGCGCATATTCTGAATCTAATTGTACAAGATGGATTATCGGTGATTGGACAAGCAATTACAAGAATCCGTGAGAGCGTTGGTTATTGGTCAACATCTCCTAAAAGAGAGCAAAAATTTGTTGAAGCAGCATGTCAAGAAGGCATTGAAAGTAAAAGAAGTTGGCTCTTGACTGTAAGACTCGCTGGAACTCAACTTATTTAATGCTTGAAACTTCTTTCATTTACAAAGATGTGTTTTTTCATTTAAAGCTTCGTGAGCCAAAATATAGATGTTTGCCAACTGAGGAGGGATGGGAGTTGGCAGAACAAGTTTGTTCAAAGTTGAAAATATTTTATGTTGCTACAAACTTGTTCTCTGGAACAAAATATTCGACATCTAATATTTATTTCCCAAAAGTTTGTGTAATTAGAATTGCATTGTCTAATTGGCTCAGATGTGGGAATGATTTGATAAGGAATATGGCAGCAAAAATGCTTGAAAAATTTAACAAGTATTGGGATGTGATTAACGGTGTCTTAGGGGTAGCGAGTCTTTTAGATCCTAGATACAAAATGAAATCGTTAGATTATTTTTTTCCCCATATCTATGGAGTTGATGGTAAATATCATATTCTAAGAATTCAAGGATTATTATCAGATTTATTTAATCAGTACCAATCGAAGCAAGGAAGTAGTCAACCTCCTCCCAATGCAGCACCTTCTTTGCAGACTAATATTCCTTGTAGTGAGGACGATGGGTCCGTTAGTGACTTTGAGATGTATATTGCACAAGAATCAAATGTTGTTGAAGGAAAGTCAGAACTAGATTTTTATTTAGAGGAGAAATTTTTTGCCCTGGGACTCCTAACTTTGACATATTGGTTTGGTGGAAGACAACTGGGCCTAAATATCCAATCATCTCTTCTATTGCTCGAGACATCCTTGCTATTCCTGTCTCCACAGAGGCTTCTGAATCTATATTTAGCACGGGTGGGAAGGTAGTAAGCCCACATCGCAACAAACTTCATTCAGATACATTAGAAGCATTGATGTGTGTTCAAAATTGGTTACAGGCGGATATAAAAGGTGATTAAATAAAAATTTTATTTTTTTAACATATTTGTCTTATTGTCTTTAATATATATTTTTTATTTCTTTAACGTATTTGTCTTAATATCTGTAATACATTATATTTTGCATTCTTATTAGGTCAACAATCATGTTCGACATTTTTTTATGACACTGATGAGGAAGCAGATGAATTATAATGACAAAGAATAGGTATGCAATTGGTTAAATATTTAGTCTTTCATGTGTTATATGCTTCTTATGTATTTTATAATTGCAGAGAGGTGGACTTACCCGACTGGAGCTCGCAAAACTTAAAGAGACAACAACTTAGAAATTTGTGATAAATTTTATTGTTTTGTATTTGTTCAGATTTTACTATCTCAATTTGCTTGTTGCTCTTATGGTTATGTTATACTCTAAAAATGGATGAATGCACTTTGTCAAATGTTATTTATATATTTGTCGAATGTTATTTACTTATTTATGTTATTTATATATTTGTCGAATGTTATTTTGGGATGTTCCAATTTTGCATATATCATAACAAGTATATAATTTGTTTGGGAAATAAGAAATAAAGCTTAGCCTTGGCTACTCCAATTTCAAAATCAATTTACAGAGGCAGATAAATTGGAGTACTTGGTCAAGTACTACATCTATATTCATGAAGCTACAATTTTGTTACACTGCAAAAATGATGGCAAAAAAATGCGGGCTTGGGCCGGGCCTGCGGTCCTAAAAAGCCCGTCGGGCTGGGCTTGGGCTTTATTTATCATACCCGCAGCGGGCTCAGGCCGGGCTTGGGCCACGCCATCGGGCTTGGGCTTGGGCCTGGGCCAAGGGGTACCCGGTCCCGGCCCGGCCCATTGCCATCACTAAACCAAATTGCTTTTATATATTTATTCCTAGAATATTTGTTTATAATAATAAAGGATCTTCTTAATATCTGTCTATAAGATACAGTTTTTTTTTTTTTTTAATGATAAATAGTAGATGGGGTTTATCACTTAAAAAATTATAATAGATTGAAAATAAATTTTTATTTTAAATTACATGATAATAATTTCTTTGTATCACATGTCACTTTAAATATTATGAATTATAATAAATAAATAAATAAGCTTAGGAATTGCAATGTATTAATAAAAACATTATTAAAATTAAGATTATAATTAACGATGGGATGGTTGCTGATTGAAACATCTCCATCACTTCATGAACAACTGTGGGAAAACAACAAAAGCCACCCCATACTCACGAAATCAAAACAAACTACGACAGAAGGATAGTTTAATTATATTAATCTGTTAAGAGGAAAGCTAGCAAATATTAGAATGGCAAATTTGATGATATAATAAAATATTTTTATTTCATTGAGGAAGTGTTTGTCAAATGTCTATTTGTGATACTTGAATAATAAAACTGTGAACTTGGACACTTAAAAATTTGGTAATACTTGAAGGGAGTTGCAGTTGAGTTTGGCCTTGATATTACGCCAGTATAAAAACAAATGTAATAAAAAAAGTGTATTTAAGAGCAAGGATTGTGCAATGGATTAATTTTGAATGACAACCACCATTGGGTGACCTGATGACAAGAGGGCAAAGAGGTTTAATATGAGTTTCTGAGTTCGAGTTTCCACAGACGTTAATATGAGTAATTATAGAGGGAATTTATCCGATGTCAACTTAAGGGTTTCAAATGATTAGTTGATGTTAGGGCCAAAAATCGTCCTTGGCCCAAATAGGAAAACAAGACCGAATGAGGAAGAGATCAGACCCAATCCTGACGCGGCCTAATCCGGATTAGGCCCATCTGGTATGAGATATTGTTGGCACAAACCACCCGAGCCCAAACCTCCTAATCTCAGTCCACATCACGCCCTATGAGCAAGTTCAAGGCCCACGGACATCCACATATCACTTTCCTATTTGAGATCACTTTCTTGTTCAAACATTGGTAAGGCAGCTCACCACCGCCCTAATTCCTCTAGGGTCCATGTTAGAGTCACACTAGGATTCCTTCTCACGCCAGGATAAGGGGATCAAAGGGCGTATCCTTGGAGGAAAGGGATTGCTACGAGAACTTCCAATCCCACCAGGAATGGGAGACCAGATAGTCACTATATAAAAAGGTCAGCCCTCTCATAAGAGACATTATACTACACCTTCACACTTGAAGTTCCTACTTGAGAACTTCACATCACCGTCGTAGTCACAGTCCCCGACTAGACTTCTGGTAACCTTTTACTCCCTAGCCCTCACTAAATTAGCCTCTTTCGCTTGCTAACTTGAGTGCCTGAGCCTATGGCAAACATCACCTCCGGTATTTTCCGTCGCTTCACGTTCATTTCTCTATGTGTGAAGGTGCAGTGGATCGCTAGTGACCTTAACCTCACGAGATCAGACCCTCTTTCTTTTTTATACAGATAGATTTTTACGTCTACAAGGTTGAGGTACACATAAATTGGTCCAAAACCTCCTATTAGAAAAAAGAAAAAAAAATTGGAAGGGCGACAGGATGAGGGTGGTTCTCGGTGTTCACAGGAGAAATTGCTAAGAACGAAGGAAGTCAAGAGAGTGGATGGGAGCAACATTTCAAAAGCCATAATAATTACAATTAGAAGTCTCTATCTGTTAACTCTTTTGATATATTTTTAATTTTTAATTTTTAATTTTTAATTTTATATAATATATATGTATCTTTCTAACACTCGTCACAATTCTGACAGTTTTACGTTTACTTTTTTATTAACAACCCATCACATTTTTAATCTGAAAGTTGAAGAGACTGAATGTATTTATTTATTTTTATCAATATTTTGAAGAAGTTAATTTTATATTTTTACGTGCATGATAATTATGTTATTATAAATTATGAAAAATCAAAATAAAATACAGATAATTATATTAATGGTAACTATGTTATTACATTGTGTTTATATAGTAAGTACAAATTTATTAGAACCAAAAAAAATTAAAAACAATTAAATTAATTAGATCCTTGAAAGAGTTCATTTTTAATTTTGGTTCTGGCAATTGTTATATGGAACATTTGATCAATTGTTCCTAAACAAGTTGATTACGTTTGATGGTTGGTTTTGATTTTTGGGCTGTAATAAATAAAGAAGACAAAATTATATAATGCAAAGGTTTTGATAAAAATAGAATTATATAAATTTGATAAGGATATAATTGACAAATAAAAATGTTATCAATTTAGATGTTCTAGTATTAAGATAAAAGTCAAGTTTTTTGGTTTTATCCAGTGTTCTAAAACCCAGATTGGTCCAATCGAGAACTAGTAGCCTCTCCGGTACAATTCATGTTCAAGTTCCAGTGGTGTTTATGCTAGATTTCAAACCTATAAGGACAAATCGTAATTTTCTAGGGGTGTTTTCTAGTATTTTAAAATTTTATGGATTAATTGAATTTTTAGGGATATTTTTGCAATATATTAAAATTTTAAGAACTAATTTTAATTTTTTTTTTAAATTTTGTTGCTGATTGTCACCGGTCTAACAGACCAGTCAGACCGATCAAACCGAGAACCGGGCCCTTGACCGAGGGTCAAGGCTCAATTTGATTTTCAAAACCTTGGTTTTATCTTGTTATCAAATAAAAGTTAAACAACCAAAAATATCTTAATAAAGTAAAATTAGACTTATTCAGACTTAAAACTAGGAAACAAACATATCCTTAGTTTTTATTTAGTAAATGAATGTTAAATATGCAAACTTATAAACAAATTAATTCATGCAAATTGATGTATATATTTGTCAATAAGATCAATTTTTTTTAAATATTCAAACTTATTTTAATTTATTTCATTTATATTTTAATTTGAAATGACCTAGTTGTATAAGATTAATTTTTACGTATATTATTATTATAATTGTTAGTAAAATTCTGAAAACTTTAGACTCTGTTTGTTACACTCTTAGGAATACTATTATTAGTATTCCCAATAAAGTTAAATAGTAAAATTGATTTATTCTTAAAATATTATTCTATATTATTCATTTTTTTAAAACCTCCTAAATTTGTTAATTTAACTAAACACTCATAAATATTTTTTTTAGAAATTACAAAATCACCCCAGCAACCCTCCGGCGGTGGTGGCCACCGTCCGCATTTAATGGATGGATTGAGAGTGTTTTTGTTAACTTTTAATATTTTATTATAAGGGTGTTCAGTAAATAAACAAACATATGAGGTATTTTTGTTAATTTTCAAATATTACATCGTAATATCTGCCTAATTTAACTTTTTTTCAAAATATTATTCTAAAAAGTATAGAATAATGAACCAAACGACACTTACAGTATGCAGTTTGCAACATAAGTGGAGCCCAACTGAAATTCCAGCATGAAATGCTCGTCTGTGAATATGGGCTTTCCAAAATTTGGGCCATTAAAGTTGCCAATAATAAGCAATATTGTGCAATGGGCTTCTCTGGCCCAACCCGTGGTCAAAGAGTAAAATTGATTACCTTTGAAGAACAATCATGTATTGTATTTTGTCATTTCTTTTTGTGGTTGATTTGGAAAGGAAAGTCAAAGTAGGAGGTCGAGAATGTGAAGCATTACACAAATCTTCAGTTTTCTTACGAAAATAGTAAGACAAATAGGTAGTAAATTGCCGTATTATTGAAGCAGCGCACAGTTTACGCACTTAGCTGCTCAAGTCAACAACCATGATCATGAGCTACACATCATACGGTCATACCCATCAAATCATGGGCCAAAGTGGGCTTCACTTTTTCTCTTTTGTGTTCTCATTCAATTTTCGATTAAATTTGACCTATTCAATTCAAATTAATTCATTTTGATTATGATGGATTGAACCGAATCTATTCTGTAAAAACTACGCGTATTGTTTAGTTGACGAATTCCACGCCCAATTCAATCAAAATTTGGATTATATTATTCTAATTTAGATCAAATATGCACGCTGTTTAATAATTAATTTTAAAAAAATAAACAAATAAAGTCTAAATAAGAGAAAATTCAATGGGTTTGGTTAATTAATTACAGGAAAATACTATAGCTACAGCCCGACTTAGCACAAGCTAGTCGCAAACAATTCGTGTGGTCATTCAACCAATTCTCAGATAACTTCAGATCCTAGATATCTCGAAAGGGATGAGATTGACAGCAATCTTTGTGCAATCACAACGCTCAATTGTGAGAATATTGGAGTTACATTTCAATTTAATTGTAATTCCTTTATTTTCGTTCTTTCATTTGTATAAACTATGTACATAAACCTCCTCAAACAATGAGAAAGGGGTTGGAAAATATTCCTAAAATTACTATTGTAAGCTCTCACAGTAAATACAAAAAACAGTGGACGTAGGCTCAAGAGTTTATCTCTCTGAACCACTTTAAAAGTCCCTTTGCTATTTTCTTTACTGCATTCATTAATCATTCATTGCTGGTTACCTATAATCTTGCACACACCAGTTCTAATCTCGCCAAGGTTGATCGGATCACTCTAGTTGGTGCCGATTTCTGTATCAACATTTTGACGCTAGAAGGAAGGCCTCCGCCAACATCTCAGAAATTCCGGCAAACAACCACAATGATCTAACCACTTCAGGCCCACGATGGTGCATACAAGATAAATAACCACCACTGAAAACCTCGATGATGTGGATACCACCCATTAAGAGGTGCAACAGGACACCGTTGGGCGTCGACCACCATTGCCGCCTTCTCAGCATACCACAAACAACAAAGGGGCAGGAGCGTCAAACCCCGAAAACGGCCAGCTAGTGGAGATGATCAGAACTATAGTTGCATAAGTGGTGCAACAGAACATGGCTAAGCTGAGAAATTAGCAACCAACCACCTAGAACCTTGACTAGCCGCGCTTCACTGATACCACCCCGATAGGTCAGAATTTAGCCGGCGACTAGTTTGGCTCATCGGTGCCAAGTGGCAACCGACACCCCTTACATCAAAGGTTGCACTCCGCTTACAAGTGTGAGTCACGCGGGCAAACTAACCCTAAAAGGCGGCTAGGGAAACAACCAATGGGTGAAAGCAAAGGTAATGGTCACCCACGAGATGCTCGACCTACCCGATAGAATCCACAACGTCAGCATGTCGGTCTTAACCCACGCCTAAGGCAAGCTCGCGAAACAAGTAAGGTGCGCCAATTTGGCAATGATCGATGTTTCAGTTATAACCGACTCCGTAAGCAACGCACTGATGAGCATGATAACACTTATCAACCGAGCCATGATGACTCAACCTTGCACATCAATGCACGTAATAGAGGGGGTTCACAAGCGACGGAGTTGCGGAGAACTCACTTGCTCAAGGTAAGGCTGAACAGAGTTAGCCAGGGCAATCACAATGAAGACTTGGATCGTGTACAGAAAATGCTCGACGATCTAAGGGCCTGCCAGAGCGATGCGGTGGAAGAAATAGTGAGTTCTCCCTTCACAGAGGAGCTTCGCTAGGCCTCGCTTTCCACAAGGATTCAGGGCACCAGAGAGTAAGTTCGACGGGATAAGAGACCCCAGAGACCATCTCGATAATTTCAATGACCTAATTGAGCTGTACCAAGTCTATGACCTAGCGAAGTGTCACTACTTTGCAGTCACATTGGTAAGGGGTGCGAAGAGGTGGTACAAAAGACTCAAGGCGAACTCCATCAGTTCTTGGCAACATTTCTCCTCACTGTACTTGCAGCAATTACAGGCGAGGAGACAATTCGTAATGCCGCTCAACTACTTGAGCAATATTCGTCAGGAGAGACACGAAACCTTGACATCATATTTAACGAGGTTCTAAAACGAGCAGGTAAAGTTCGCGGATGCACCTGAAGAGTCAATCCAGACTTTGCTAATTGCAAGCATTTGGCCAAACACATAGTTGTGGAAAGAGCTCTAAAGCGAAGATCATGTGAGCTTGACGAAGTTTTATTAGATGGCTAAAAATCACCAGCGAGTAAAAAGCTCGTTAACAATCCTAGCCAGAAGCTCGCCACGAAGAGCCTTGGATAGATGACAAGATCGCTCATCAGATAAATGGAAGGGCTAAGACCGTAAGGATAAGGGCCGGAACAGGTCCCAAAAAAGACAGAAAACAGATAATCGCAGGGACAAGCAACCCTTTCCGTAGTATGCAGAATATACCTCACTCACGGAAGACATAGCTCACATCTACGAAGTCTCCCGTTATGTAAAGAGATTGCCCATTCTAGAAAGAATGAGGGGGGCTCTAGGCAGAAGAGATCGACAAAAATATTGCTAATACCACCGAGACATCGGGCATAATGCCAACGAGTTTCGAGCTTTGAAAGATGTCATCGAAGACTTGATACAAAGGGGCTACCTAAAGGAATTTGTCAAGGAGGCACCAATTCGCGAAAATACTGGCAAGCAAAATAACAAGGTCTAGCAGGCCCCAGCCAACACCACTAATGAGGTTCTAGTGGGTATGATCTATGGGGGGCCCAACATAGCAAGAACCTTAAGGCACGCCTGCGAGAAATATGCTCGTGAGGCCAGAACAAATTCGGTCCATCAGGTAGCAAGCTATGAACAGAAGCCGCCAAGGCGGCCCAGATATGAGAGTAAGGTGGTAGGATTTATTGTTAAAGAATGCAAAGAATCTCTTCTCCATAATCATGATTCGATCATAATCGTAACTAGGATCGGCAATGCTAGAGTGCTGAGGGTGATGGTCGATAATGGAAGTGCAACAAACATCATCTTCTTGGGAGCCTTCCGAGAGATGAGGTTCACAGAGAGGGACTTGAGGGTGTGTCATTCGCCATTCCTTGGATTCACCAGGGACAGTTTAGGCCCCAAGGGAACGTCGACCTTCTCGTGACTTTGGGGCCAGAAGGATAGTAATGCCTGAATTCTTAGTGGTAGACTGTCCAACCACATACAATGTCATTCTTAGAAGACCCATCTTGGATGATTTGAGCGCAATCACATTAGTGCGGTGCCAAGCAATGAGGTTCCTGAGTCTTAGAGGAGTCGCGACGATCAGAAGCTGCAGAAAATAATCTCAAGAATGTTACAATCGAACCATAAATGCTGCAATAAAATGACCACTCCCAAGGACAATGGTTATTACAGAGTCTTAACCACACCTTGGACCTCTTGAGTATATCATAGATCCTTGCATTCATAGAGAAAAGCCCGCAACAGGGCCAACGGAAGAGCTACGAAAAATATGTGTTGGTGAGGAAGATCCAACTCGCGTACTAAAAATTGACAGTTGCCTGAGCAAAGAAATGGCCAATAATCTGGTGGGATTTTTGAAGAAAAATATTGACGCGTTTGCAGGGTGCATGCAGATATGGTGCGGATCAACCCCGAGGTAATATGTCATAAGTTGAACATCGACCCAAAAGCTCAGCCATTAAAATAGAAAGGAAGGTCTATGGATGCAAAGCGTTCTAAAACGCTCAAAGATGAAGTTGACGAACTTTTGAACATCAACTTCATCAGAGAAGTGAAGTACCTAGATTGGTTTGCCAACCTAGTCCTGGTTAAGAAGTTGAACGGAAAATGACGAACTTGTGTCGACTTCACAAACTTGAATAAAGCCTATCCCAAAGACAAATTTTCGCTACCATAGATTGCTCAACTAGTAGATGCGATAGGCAAAAACGCACTACTTAGTTTTATGGATGCATACTTGAGATATAACCAAATCCCGACGTATCAGTTCAATGAAGAGCATACCTCCTTTATTACTAACCATGGGAAATTTATTGCTCAGGGGTTAGGTTGTCGCTGCTTTAGCAATACCGGGGTGATTCAATACCAACGCTTGGTAAACAAGATGTTCACTGACCAGATCGGCAAAACTATAGAGGTGTACATCGACGACATGCTCGTCAAATCAAAGGTCATTGAAAGCCACATTGATCATCTGGAAGAAATTTTGACATCCCTAGAAAATACAGAATGAAGCTCGACCCCCTAAAATGTGCTTTAGGAGTAAACTCGGGAAAATTCTTGGGCTTCCTTGTAAATCAACAGGGTGGTAAAATCGGCCAAGAGAAGATTCAATCTCTGCTAGATATGAAAAAGCTTGACCAGCATAAGGCAGGTTCAGAGCTTGATAGGGCATGTGGCCGCACTCAACAGGTTTGTTTCTCGAGCCATAGACAGATACTTACCATTCTTTGAGACCTTAAAGGGGAAGAAAGGTTTCAAGTGGACAGATGGGTGCGAGAGAGCCTTCTAGGAGCAAAAGAAACATCAGGACAACCTCCTTTGTTGTCAAGCCAGGCTAGGGCAAGCCACTGTTATTGTATATGCCAGTATCAAAGTCCGCTATCAGTACGACATTGGTACGCGAGGAAGGAGGAGTGTAGTGACCGCTATTGTAAAATCCCATTTCTAATTTAGTTATATCATGAATTTTATTTATTTATTTACTTCTCTTTCTATTTGATTTTACGGTATTGTTGTAAGGAAAGGCATTTTTGTCAGTTTTTAAAGTTTGCGTTAAGGGGTGAAAACAAAAGAAATAAATTCTGATGGGTTTGCATGTATCAAGAGGGAAAAATTTGGACACTTTTGTAAGAAGAAGCTTATGTGGTGGGGTTAGACTAGAATTAAGAGAATTTGGGGGCAGTTTTATAATTTCAGAAAAAAAATTGTTTTATATAAAAGAAAAAAAACTGAGTTGTTTGCCCAAATGAAAAAGAAGAGGAAGGAAAGGGGGAAAAATGGAGGAGGAGAGAATTTGAAGCAGGTCAATCCAAATTGGGTTTGGGTAACGCATGCGTTGGGCCTAGGAAACAATTTCTTTAATCAATTCTCCTTCGCCTTAGGGGTGAGTGTTTAATCTTGAGCTTTTGGGTGTAGGTACGGAAGAGAAGAGTGCTTGACACTTGATTTGATTTTCAACTGAGCTAGAATTGTGAGTGGATCAACGAAAACTTATTTTCTAAAAGCTTGATTCTTTTTTACATGTAATGTGTTGAAGTTATTGTGGTGTCTCTGCATAAATCTTGGTGTGTATGATACAAAATTTTGCTTCAATTGTTCGGTTAGGTTTGAGTTTACGTTTTGCATGTTCAGTTCAATTTTAGCTGAATACTTGATGAAAAACTGGAATTTTGGTGAAACTTTATAGTAATTTGAATTGCATGTGTCGGCTAAACCAAAAAAAGAAGCTTGCATGTTGGTTGATCTTAGCCAAAAACATTGGTGGAAAATTGGAAAATTTGGTGTTTTTTTATGCAAAAAAAAATTTGACTTGTTTTTGGATGATAATTGGGTAGTCCTACCTTGCATGTCTCGGTTGGTCTGAGATTTGCAGGAAATGGTCTTAAGCTTGGTTTCAAAAATGTGGATCGTGATGCATTATTGCTTGTCAATTTTACATTTATAAATATGTTTCTGCATAAGATTAATGAAGTAATTGATTGTTGAATTGTATAGATGTATTATGGCTATGCATGTGGTTTCAGATTAGTTGAAGAGTGGAGGAAGAGAATTTTAAAAGTGCAGTCTTTGATAATGGAAAAATGAGGGTATTGGCTATTAGTCTTGGAGGGACATGTTTATTTTATTTCAATATGAGATGTCCTTATGTATTAGTTATTAGCTCTTTGTTTTAATTATAATTATAATGTGTTATTTGAGTTTTTGGCTTTTCAAGTGATAATTGCTTCTCATTGGTGTCAGACATATGCTATGGTAATGTGATGTTGAAGTAATTTTTAATCTAAGTTAAACTGTTAGTTCTGCAACATGTTTGAAAATTTGTAGTTTCACCCCTAGATGTGATTTTTAATTATTATGTCAACATGCAGAATTTATAAGCCAATATGTGATATGTTCATAAGTGATATGCCAATTAAGAATATGCATGAGATTTTTGTAGTTCTATAGCCACCCTACGAAGTATCCATCCCCTAGTGATACATATTTTTGGCTCTGCCCGAGCGATGCAGGATTCCGCCAGGTATGACAGTTTCAGATTTTGGTTGTGCGCATGCGTATGATAGTTATCAGTGCTCTGCCTAGGTGTTGAGTGGTCCGCCAGGTATGACAGTTTTAGAGGCTCTGCCCGCACGATGATAGATCTTTCCGGGTATGACAGGTACGTCCCTTGCTCTCCTTGCATGTGAGACGCCCATCAGGTATGACAGATTTTCCCTAGGATACTAGTTGTGGTAAGAGTTTTTAATACCAAATATTGAGGTTTTATTCAGAATCAGATACAGTTAAAGGAAGTAAGTCAAAGTATAGTTTATTGAGTGTAGGATGGTTAGAAATAAATCACATATTGCATACATGAATGGGTTGGTTGCTTCCATTGCATATTCATATAATTATATTGTCTCAAGGATTTGCTTAAGAATTGTTGTATGTTATCATTTTTTTTCTTTTTAAAAAACTTTTACAAACCTCCCCTTTCCCCCACTCACTGAGTATTTCAACTCACCCATTTTTAAATGTTTTCCCCCCTCACCAGGACCTCTCAGAGATCATGTCGAGCATTGAGTCTCTGCTCAGAGTTGTGCCATGCGTCAACATCCTCTTATGTGTGTTTTATATTTTATGTCGTATTGTACTTTGGACCTCCGCTTCAAGAACTCATGTTTCCCATCATGTATTTCCTTTTGTTTATGTGTGAAATGTGTAATATAAGTGAAAAACCTGATACCACAAGTTTCCCTAAATCTTTTTCTGCAAAACAAAAGATGGTGTATGTTTTTTGAGATGTTGGAAATGGAAATACTATGATGTTATTCAAAAAAGTAAGTCTTTTAACAGGTTTCACAGTTTTTTACACGGCATGTCTCGGGTATTCGAGTGTTGTGGGAGTTCTCGGATCCTACAGGATGAGGAAATTCGAGACCGGTCGTGTCAGCTATACTATGTGAGCAAGAGGCTGCTCGACGTGGAGATGAGGTACCCTGAAATGGGGAAACTTGCCTATGCCCTTGTTATTGTCACCAAGAAGTTATAGCCTTATTTCCATGCACATTCTATCCACGTGTGGACCAACTTTCCGTTGAGCAAAATAATGCAAAAGCCCGAAGCATCGGGTAGATTGATTTAGTAGACAATGGAAATGAGTCAGCATGATATCAAGTACATCCCGAGAACAACAATCAAAGGTCAGACTTTGGCCGATTTCATATTTGAATTCTCCTATCAACTGGAAAAGGAACTAAGCCCGCCAAGGGCAAATACCTCGGAAGAAATCAAGTAGCAGAGGCCAAAGCTCGATGACCTATGGCAGTGGACTCTGTATATGGATGGCTCCTCAAACGAGAAGGGGGCAAGAGCAAGGCTCTTGCTTCAAAGTCCCAAAGGAAACCTGATCAGAGTCGTAGTAAGGTTCGAGTTCACCGCCTCCAACAACGAGATTGAGTGCGAGGCGTTGCTCGTAATGATCCGCCTCACCAAGAAAATAGAGGCAAAGCCTATCAAAATTTACAGTGATTCCCAGCTTGTAGTCTACTAGGTTACCGGGGAGTACTAAGCGAAGGAAGATAGAATGGCATCTTACCTCCAGTTGGTGAAATCCGAGCTTGAGCAGTTTAGATCCTTCATAGTTCTTCAGATTCCAAAGGACAAAACTCAAATGTTGATGTTTTAGCCCGCTTAGCCTCTGCAATGAACCAAGAGAAAACTGATTCCATACCAATTAGGTTCCTCCCAAGACCAAGCATCTCTGCTTTACAAGACTTAGTCTTAACGACAAGTTGGAGATACAATTGGATGGATGCAATCATTACCTACCTAAGGGATGGTACATTGCAAGTAGGAAGAAATGAAGCCGGAACACTTCGTGCAAAGTTAGCTCGGTACACGCTTATCAATGATAACTTGTACCAGAGCAGGTTCAATGTATCGCTACTACGATTTATCGACCATGAGGATGGAGACTATGTCTTGAGAGAAATCCATAATAGCATTTGCAGAAACCATGCAGAAGGTAGATCTCTAGCATACAAAGTGCTTCATCAAGGCTATTACTAGCCAACAATTTTCGACAATGCAGTGGACTCAGATGCCACAGATTTTCAGATGCTCCACAAGCTCTACCTTAAGAATTAACTACACTAACAAGCCCCTAACCATTTGCAATCTGGGGTATCAACCTGATTGGTCCTTTGTCTCAAGGAAAATGGGGCATTAAGTTCGCAGTGGTTACCGTTGACTACTTCACCAAGTGGGTAGAAGCTGAACCTTTAGCCACCATCACATCGAACAACCTGAAGGATTTCATCTACAAAAACATGATTTGTAGGTTCAGAATCCCCCACACTATAATAACTAATAATGGGAAATAGTTCAACAGTAAGGACTTCAGATCTTTCTACGAACATTTTGACATCAAGAAGAGCTTCATCGCTGTTTATCGACCTCAAGCCAACGGTCAGGTAGAGGTTGTAAACAGAGTCATCAAGCACACCATTAAAAAAAAAGCCTGATGCCCTAAATGGAAGATGGGCTGAAGAATTGCTAAAGGCCTTGTGGTCTTATAGAACAATAACCAGGAGCTCGACAGAAGAAATCACATTCTCTCTCTCATACAGGTGTGAAGCAATGGCCCCGGTCAAAGTAGGGATCAATTTGTTCCAAAGGGAAGTTTTCAATGAAGAAGCAAATGAAGACCTTCTTCACCTAAGGCTAGATCTAATCAAAGAACATCAGAACAAGTCTCAATTAAGGCTCGCCTTGTATCAGCAATGAGTCAGATGATACTTCAACACCAAAGTCAAAAACAGAGACTTTGAAATAGGCTATCTAATTCTCAGAAAGATCGTCTAAGGTACTTAAAACCCGAACTTGGGGGTACTTGGGCCTAAATAGGAAGGTCCATTCAGGATCTCTGCAAGGCTCACACCAGGAACTTTCCACCTGGAATGCCTCAACGGCAAAACAATAATGTGAACCTGGAATGCCGAGCATTTGCGAAAGTATTACCAATGGGTAGCTCGGGTTCCACCCCATGTCTTATTTGATCATTCATTGTAAGGCTGATTATGACCAAAATGTTCTATCAATAAAAGAGGTATTATTCATAATTTTACTTTGTTCACCATTTTTATTTATTTGTTTAGCGTTTATAAGTCATTGCTTTTAAAATCACGACCCACGCGATAACATCTAAAAAAAAACTTGATGTCAAGAGTCCGAAAAAAGACAGCTTATCTCAATAAGTCACGCTAAAATCCAACTCTATAAGAATGATATATCCCAAATCGACGAAGTTATACCTGGAAAAATTCAAGAAAAACACGTTGAAGGAAATCAGCCCTAAGCCAGTACCAAAACTTGAGACGGACAGCGGATCCCAAGTCAAAATTGTCGTATAAGATTTCCTTGCATATATTCGAAAAGCTACTTAAAAGCGAGCTACACATAACTTAGAGCAAATTCCGATTTTTTATGACAAGTTCGATTAGGAGTATTGAAATGACTCTATTGAAATGTAAAAAAAGAAAATTGCTTGATGAGGATATACTAAAATATGTTATATTAATTGAGGAGTTCGAATACAAATTTAACAAAAGGGAAAAAAAAAAAGACATAATGATCTTTCAAGCAGGTGAAGGAGCAAGGACATCATCTTCGGCCAGTGTAAGGAGCTCGTCGTAGACTGGGAGAGATGGTTCCTCGACGAAAAGAATGGCAGCGACCTCTTCAAGGTTAGGAGCCTCACCTCGAGGAAGATCGGCAATGCTTGGGGGAAGTGTATCTTTGCCTTCCTCGACTTGTTGGCCCTTGCCATCGGCCTCGAAATCATCTAAGTAGACATAGGCCATTCACTGAGCTTTAGTGTTCATCCTGTCGACCTCTCTCTGATAAGCTCACAAAAGGAAGGAGAAGTCGATCGAAGGGTGAGCTTCCCATAACTTCTGCATCAGGAAGATCGATGCCTTTCAAACTCGAGTGGTGACGACCTCATTCAGTTCCCCGATCTGAAGCCTGAGTTGCTCGGCCTCAGCTTTGGCCCTTTGTCGACCTTTTGCTTATTGGGTAAGGTAGACCGAGACTTGCTTGAACTTGGCCTCCTAGTCCGAAGCAGTTTTTTGAGCTGAGTAGAGCTCAAAATTCAGCTTATTGTTGGCACCCTGCTGCTATGCCGAACTTTTCTCCGTCTCGGTTGCTTCCACCTCAGCCTTAGCTCGTGCGGCCTTACAAACCTTGATTTTGTCAAGGAACTCTCTTTCCTTCACCCCAAAGGCAGTCATCTCCCTGAGCCACTCGAGCTCAGCCTATTTTGCTTCATTCTTCCTTCTCCGCAACCTCGGCCCTGGCTAGAGTGTCCTCTTTCACTATCTCGGCCAGTTGTCATCCTCAATGAGTGCCCTTTAACGTGGGATAACACTCATTGTAGAGAAGTATGCTCTCCATGGTAGCCTAAAAAAGAAAGGATGGAAAGTTAGCAAGAAGTAATGATAACATGCAAAAAGGGAGGGAGGGACTAGTACCTTCACCGTATAGCGGCACACCCAAGCCAACATCTAGGTAGGAGACGAGTCCCTAATGCCCGTAAATGTTCACGGGGTAACGCCATCTCTAATCGTTGTAGCCCCAATGCTGATATGGTCCGGGAGTTGGTCAATCAAAGCGTCAACCGCAACTCGAGCTACTTCGTCCATTTTCTTGCCTCCCTGCCAAGACGACCTGGACTTACTTCCCCCAGTAGTGACAACCTCGCCTGTGGGAGCCAACTTCTTCTGGGCCAAGTCTTTGGCCATAGATTTCTTTGGGCCGCTAGTCGACACGACGACCTCCTTGCCTAAGCCCTCTTGAGGCTCGACCACCTTCTATTTTTTTTAGGCTCCTTGAGGCTCAGTTGTCTTTTTTCTTGCCCAAGCCATCGTACTGCTCGGTCGCCTTTTTCTTCCCTAAGCCTCTAATTAGCTCTAATGTTCTTTTTATAGCCCCTTTTAGGGCTAAGGGGCACATTTCTCGCCAATTGTATTCGAGACAGTCACGGGATTCTTCGCACCTAGGCCTTCCCCAAGTTCACCCCTTCTGCGCTTTACACCAGCAATATTAGTGGACTGCTTTGTCACCAAAGTAATGGGCACTTTCTTGGTAGCCACAGAAGTTGTCGCCTTCTTCTTAAGACCCTTTGGTTTCTCAGCTCACATTTATGCAAAAAGAGAAGAAATCAGGAAGCGATCTACCTACACAACAGGAATAAGCATGAACAAGCAATAACTTACCTTTCTCGAGAATTGTAAAGAAATTGACGTTATCCTCACACAAGTTGTACGCCTTCAAGTGAGGAAGCGAAATGATCTCATGGATGCTGCACTGTCTGCCGAAGAGCACTGGAGCCTCTGTAAGTTCGCAGTAGGGAGATAGTTATACTTGACGTTAAATGCAAAGCAAAGAAGCTCGGTTAGCTCAAACATAAAGTTTGAAAGCGATATTCGCAAGCACAGGGGGTCGAAGTCTTACTTGCCTCCGAAGCAAAAGTACCAGTTTCCCAAGCCTCATAAAAGAAAAATTGGGTATCCCAATGCGGGACCTTTTTAGGGACGTCGACCAGCCCGTTGAAACGTATCTTCCTCACCTTGGAGAGGTAATACGTCTAGTCTTGCCCTTTCTTTAATCTATACAAATGGATGAGCTCCACAACGGATGGCTCGCCCAACTCGGCGATCATGTATATTATATATAGACCTATAATTATGACGTAAGAGATCGCAGATAGCTGGAGAGGGACGATGTTGAACCGTCTCAAAATGCTGTTAATATAATGGTGAGGGGGAATGGAAACCTCGCACCTCAAGAGGATCTCAAAGGTCGCCACCCATCCAGTTAGGGGATCCGTCCTAGAAAAGTTTCCCTAGACCCTCAAATTAAGTTACAGCGCATAAGTCTCCCTTATGCACCTCAGATCCTCTATGTCAATCGAGGATTGCAGCTCCCTCCGCAGCCTCTAAGCTGGAGACCGCTTGGTTTGAGCCAACTCTACAAAGGCGCGATTAGACGAGCTTGTCGTGTCGGGGTCCAAGCTTCGCACAACGATCCCCTCGGAAACCTCGCAGACTATACCCCCGAGGACTATCGAGCTCGCGGGTGAATCAAACATGCGATCAATCGTGTAGCTACTGGACAAAGACATAATTAAAGCTCGCTTCTAGGTATTTGAAACAGAAGTGAACATGTGTCAAAGCTCGAAAAACTTGGCAACCTATGCACACTTTGCTTTTAGTTCAAGCACCTAAGATAGCTTGCGCCAGACAACAAATGCACGCAACCTTATCCAAGATTTCGATGGCCACTGCGATAAACCCTTCTTAAACCCAAGCCCACCAGAGACACACTCAAAAACCCTAGTAAAGCCCTAGAAGAGTCAATGTGGCCACAATAATGGCTACCCTTAACCATGAAAATCAAGAAAGCAACTAAAGAGGGGGAAAGAAGCCTTATCGAAACGAGGGAATAGGAAGAACTCGCCGAAAAGAGCACCGTAACGACGTTGAATCAGTAAATGAATAAGCAAAAGACGTTAAAGAATTTTTGCAAGTTGAGTAAGTTTCTAACGACTTCGCTCGTCTTTATAAGGGCTTGCATGGAGACGAAAAGGCGGGGTTTGATCGTAACCATTGATCTACATCGAACCTCGACCTTCCATTCATCGGGCAATCCTAGCCCTTGGACATGGCCACGTGTCAGCCATCCGCAAGGGTCAACGATTTGTCAGACTGCTGTGATCATAACAGTCGTCGTACGTCACCTCAACTCCACACGTGGACAGCTATAATCGCCCATGTGCGACAAAGTGTGAATGCCAAAGGTTGCTGCATTTAATGCCATATGACCATGTGGAATTTACATAATTGTCCTGACTATTCATATTCAAAGTTTGATAGGTGTCACAGAAGAGAGAAGATCCAAGTGTGGAACACATCCACCATGCACGAGTTCGACCCTCAAAGCTCGACTAAACCTACGTTCGATGACCTGACGACACAAAGCTTGATATCAAATCAAGCAATAGTCTTCGAAGCTCGAAATGAGCATCGAACACTACGGGCCGATGTTGTGTGTGATTTTTCCATCAAGCTCGGAGTATCGCAAGGTTATAGCCCGATCCGGAACCAACTAGACTCTATTGATTGTTCAACCCAACATAAGCTCGTTGAGCTACAGCTCGATGAGCTATAGCTCGACCCAACATAAGCTCGTTGAGCTACAGCTCGATGAGCTATAGCTCAACCCAACACAAGCTAGTCGCGAACACTCCGCGTGGTCATTCAACCAATTTCCAGATAACTTCAGATCCTAGATATTTCGGAAGGGACAAGATTGAGAGCAATATTTGAGCAATCACAGCGCCCAATCGCGAGAATATCGGAGTTGCATTTCAATTCAATTATAATCTGTTTATTTTCGCTATTTCCTTTGTACAAGCTCTATATATAAACTCCTTCAAACAATGAGAAAGGGGTTGGAAAATATTTTAGAATTACTATTGTAAGCTCTCACAGCAAATACAAAAAATAGTGAATGTAGGCTCAAAGTTCATCTCGCTGAACCACTTATAAAATATATTTTCCATTTTCTTTACTAAATTAATTATTCATTCATTGTTGGTTACTTGTAATCACGCACACATGAGTTCGGATCTCGTCAAGATCGATCGAATCACTCTAATTAGTACAGATTTTTTGTATCAATAAGACTAATTGACTATTACGTATGAGCATTTGAATGTGGTAGTTATTGGTCACTTTGTTTGAGGAAGAATGTTCATCCATGACCATGAATTATGGGAAATGAATTTATTTGAATGTCACTTTCTAATTGTTTCCGCCATTGAAAATATGGTGGAAAAGCTTCATTATCATGATTGATAAAAGTTAAAACAGTAGCCACTAATTTTATTAGTGATGGTTAATCGAATTCAATCCTGTCAATCACTTCGTTCTGATACTCCAATAGCTCCAATAGAATAAAAGGCAATGAAGGCCATGAATTAGTTATCTTCAATTTGACCAAATTAATTTTGAGCATTAATCTATTTTCTGTTTTTAATTTGTAGGTCCCAATGAACTAGTTTGATGATAGTAGGATGAATTAAATGATAATCCTATTTTTAAATGAATTATCATTGGGTGGTTGAGTAGTTCAATAATGATTCTTGGGTGTATTACTCAAGAGATTTTAAGTTTAAATCTCTCATCGTTTGCTAATAGAGGTAGCCACTAAAATTCTTACTAGTCGATAGTTTTCTAGTGTTTAAAGAGATTAGTTGAAGTACGTGTAAGCCGATCTAACCACCTTCAATTATTAAAAAAAAAAATCTATTTTTAAATGATGAAGAAATTAACTATACTTTTAACACCAAAATACAACACTTTTATTAATAATTATCATTTACAACAAAGAAAATCGTAAAGACACACTAAGAGAAAGAATTTGGCTTGACGTTCTCTAAGAATCTTTAGAACCCCCATATCGCAGTTCGCGACCTATTGTAATCTTGGTTAATGACCAGAAACACACTAATATAATAGAAAACAATAGATGAAAGATTCGCTTTAAACATCTGAATCACTATAAAAATTTTATTGTCTTCTTTATTTTTACGTCTTTGCATACTACTATGAGTACAATATCCCATTCAATTCTCATAATCAATTTATGTACAATTTCTAAGATCTTTTTAGCATTTTGTACATACGGAGTCGTTGGTGTCAAAATCAAGCATATATATTTATTCCTGTAATATTTTTTTATAATGAAAAAAGATCTTCATTAATATCTGTCTATAAGAAATAGTTTTTTTTTTTTTTTAATGATAAATAATAGATGGGGTTTATCATTTAAAAAATTATAATATATTGAAAATAAATTTTTATTTTAAATTACATGATGATAATTTCTTTGTATCACATGTCACTTGAAATATTATGAATTATGATCAATAAATATATAAGCTTAGGAATTACAATGTATTAATAAAAATATTATTGAAATTAAGATTGTAATTAACGACAAGATGGTTGAAATTAGTGGAGTTAGCAACCGTGATCGGTTAGGTTGATAATTAAAGTTTAGTACAGATTTAAGAAATGTATTAGCTTGAGGACAAGTGGCAACCATGGCCAGTCTCCATCAAAAACATCCTTCCTATTCCAATAAATTGCCTTACTTGTAAGATAGGTCGCGGACTTAACACCATAATAATAACAATATTTATAACAATGATTAATGATTATATTTTGAAAGAGATTGCCAAACAACAAATCTAGAAAAAAAAACAAAATTAAGATGTTACGTGAATGATGAAAATATCAATTATTTAAATTAAATTAAATGACTTAATTAGACAACCTTTAAAACTTATATATACGATTGTCACGTGATGCTAAAAACAATTATAATAGCACTTATTAACAATTAAGTAATATAAGAGTTAAATCTTAAGAGGTTGGTCGGGTGACCAAAGAGGTTTACTCTTTTCTTTGAGTTTCTAGGTTTAAATATTTGGGTCACCTATCACAATATTATTATAGTTTACCTAGTCCTTTGGGCTTAAATGGTGTTCAATGAATCTCGGGATTAGTTGGGCTTGGGCACTCCGATTATCGAAAAAGTCAAAGACATAAACCCTCTGCGACATGATATAACAAAATTCCTTCCAAGTTTTTAAAATAATAGTGAATCATTCAAATTTATACTCTTATGAGTTATTAGTGAAAATTACTAAATTATCCTTCTATCGTTTATTCTAACACCTAAAACTTAACAATATGAGGATTTCTGTTATTTTAGATACCTTAGGGTGAAGTTTTGTTATTTTATTGTACCTTAGAGAATTTTTTGTCAATTTAACTTTAATAATAACAACAAGGATAAATTTTTATACAACAAAAAATGAAAAAGAATTAAGATGAGTTATACATAGATGTTCTACATATCATTGTTATCCCATTAAATTAAAATTTAATAGAATATTCAATTACTTATTTATTTATTTATTTTTCTCATCATGTTGCGTGTTTTTATTATTGCAATAGTGCACGAGAAGAGGGAGAACAAATTGTATAATGAGATTTATGTGGAAATCAAGGCCTCCTTAGGCCCGTCCATGTTATCAATGTTTTAATTGTAATTAATGGTTGAGATTGTTGAAATTTTTTTAAACATTAAAGTTATTTTTGTATTTATATGTTTAATTAAAATAATTAAATTATTTTTAAAATAAAAGGACCTTTCAAAAACAAAACATTAAACAGATCTTTTTTGTGAAAAAAATATTCTCAAATGTATTGTTTATATAGAGTTTTAGATGTCACTTAACACATGGGTTAAATTCATTTTGTACACCACATTTCTTAATACAACTTATGGATGAAATTTTGTATCCAAACAGTAGGCCTAGTTATTAAGTACTTGAAGACATCATTGTTTGAGACTTTTGTCTGCTTCAAAAACATGAATTTTAATTAATATAATAATAATGAATAATAATAATAATAATTCATTATAGTAACACAACATTATCGTCATTACGTCGTAATATCATTCATCATTAAATGATCAATGCCATTTTTTTTTTTAAACGGGAATGTTTAGGTCAACTTAAGCGTATTTAAACTAATCTCTTCAGGATCCTAAATTTATCAGTCAGATAAGAGTTTCAGTGGTTATCTCTATTAACAACTGAAAAGATACTCGAACTCAGGACCTCTTGAGTAATATACTTAAGAGTCCCTATCAAACCACTCGACCACTTAAAGATAGTTAGAAATATGAATTCTTTAGTGTGTTTTATTTTTTCGAAATTAATAATTTATCACATATTTTTTAATGTAATTTTAATTTTCAACTTGTCAAATATGCTTTGATGATTTCTTCTATTGTTTCTATCTATTTCTTATTTTGTTTTTCTCAATACAAATTAAAAACAACTTAATAATGATAATAAATTCAATTTAATATGTAGGTATTTTTCTTTTTATATATATTTTGTGTGTATATACTGTACTACATAACCCTCCCATGGTTACTTAGATTTTAGCGTAACATTTTGATAAACATTGTACAGTTTTTTTTTTTTTTTTTTTTTTTTTTTTGTGGTATAGTTCATTTTCAAAAGTATCTAATCATTTGCTTCTTGGAGAAATACTTACCAGGTTGATTTTTATAAATGCTTTTCAAATTGATAACACGTTTTGATTGATTTTATTATAATGTTATAAAATAGAACAAAAATATCATGTTGATCACTCAACAAAAATTGAAAATCAAATACACAATTTACATCTGTCTTCAGTGGTCAATTCTGAGTTGACCTCAATACATAAATGTTTATAATAAATTTTCGGCCAACCAATTACTACCCAACAAGAAGATCCACCAAAATTTTCATCCTTAATCCTAGCCATTAATAAAATCCCAAGTGTTTTATTTTTCTGTTTATGCTATTTAAGAAAAACTATCAACGTATATAATTTTAACAGGCCTTTTCAAAAGTTACTTTCATTTAAAAAAGAGTATTTATTTAATGGTTCTCCCATAAAACACTCCAAATACTTTTCAGGATATCTGATAATACAAGAGTTAAAAAGACTTTTTCCCACCCAAATAATAGTTTAACGATACTTTCTTATCTAAATACTTTTAAAATATCATTTTATTATTTAAATTTATATTATAACTACGAATAGAAAATAAATTCGATCAAGACTATTGGGATTTTTGAAGATAAAAAGTCGATAAGTCTTTTGGTAATTGAAGATTAGATTCGATGGTTGAAATTGATATGAATTTGATTTAAGGAATGGTGGTTGCGTAAACCTTAATTGCTCGATTGTCAATGATTAACAGAGTCGACAACGTAAGTGTTTTAAACGCTTTGGTGAGTGATGGTTGACAAAAAGAATGGTGATGGTGTAAGATTGCAACAATACTAAAATAAAAAATAAAATATAAATTTAGATAATAAAATGATATTTTAAAAACTCGTGGATGGAAAAATATTATTAAACCATTATTTTGATAGAAAAAAATCGTTGACTCAAATTATCAAACACTATTAAAGTATTAATTTCCTCACCCTGATAGATAGGTAATTAAATCTCAAACACCTCAACGATTCTCAAGTAATATTAAAAATCCTATATATATATATATATATATATATATATTTTTACAATAGGGTTTTTATTTGATTTTTAGGGACCTTTTATAATTATTAACCTACAAAGACGGTTAAAAAGCAGAAAATAATATAGACTTGGTCAGACAGGCGAGGTCCCTGTTTGCCCGCTTGTGCACGCCTGAAGTAAAGTCCAAGGGTGAGATCAATTTTGGTCCCCAATTAAGAAATTGGACGGAAGACTTAAGACTGGATCATCAACTTCAACACACACAAATCACAATTCAAATAAAAAAGCAAGGAGAAGGAGTTTCAGGTATAGGTTTGGATTTAGGCAGGGAGTTGTTAGTTAATTAGTTGGGGATTTGTTGGTTAAAAGTTTTTGCCAACACAAAGTTTATCATTTCTTTTTTTTCCTTAGAAGTTGCCCTTACACAATTTGTTTACGCAATCTCCCACCACCCCATTACCCCACCACCACCATCATCTCTCTCACTCTTTCCATTTTTCCACCTTAATTACGACTTTACTCTTAATCAATTATCACTAAAAATGTGATTTAAGTTCCCCCAAAAACAATAGCAAACAAGAAAAATAATTCTAAAGAGATTGCATAACTACTTGCTGATTTTTTTATTATTTTATTAGCACATAAAGTAATTAAAGTTTTGACGATAATACTCAAATAACATCACTTCAAAGCTGAAGACAACAAAAGTATGGTTAGGTAATTATTTTTCTAAACCAACTTTAAAGACCTGATAATAAATTAGATAGTTTTTTAATTTAAAATAACTGTCATTGGTTTACAGTCAATTTAAGATTATAAGGTATATTACTTAAATAGATTGTGAATTCGACTCACCTGAATTGTTAATAGAGGTGACTACTGAGGGAATTTACCTAACTATCGTCACCAAAATTAAAAAAAAAAAAAAAAAAACTTTAAAGGAAAAAAAAAAAAAAAAAAAAAAACTTGTAATGTAACAACCATATTCCAACTAACCCTTTTTATTAATTGAAGATCAAAGTCAGATGCTTCCTCATCCTTGATAGATATCTCTTAACCAAAACGGAACAACACTTATAATATCCACTATAATTTAATTGTTTTGAAAATTATTAACTTGATACTATGAAAAAAATATAAAAAAATTATCAGTTATATAGTATGAAGAAACGTTAACAGTCCACCACAACTATAAAACAGCCACGCGTGTCACAATGTTTGAGCTAATGAGAAAATTAATAATTTAAAACGTAATCTTTCATTAAAAAATTGAATATTATTTATTAATTAAATAAGGAAGAATAAAAGTAGTTTTGATTAATTTGGTAATCGTAGAAGGTCAAAGTTGATTAATGTTTAGTTTAGGGTTAGCCCAAAAACACGTCGCCAAGCGTTGAACCCAACCTCAATTTCCTCCTCTCAACTCTCTTTTTAACATTCATACAGTATATATACACACATCCATCTCTCCTTTCTTTTCTTATACGCCTCCATATTTTTTTCTTCTGTTTCATCTCATCAACTCGAATTTCTCTTTTGTTCATGGCTTCTGCCTTCAACAGAGCGTCAGTAACCATTACTGATGCTGCCTCTTGGTACTGTGCCATTGTGTTGTTGGCTTTAATATTACTGGGCTCAATTAGGGAGAACAATTCTCTCTCAGATGAGTCTCAAGTGAGAGGCAACCAGTTTTTTGACAGACCGTGTGATGAAATCTACGTGGTGGGTGAAGGCGAGACGCTCCATACCATCAGCGACAAGTGTGGCGACCCCTATATAGTTGAGCGTAACCCGCATATCCATGACCCGGATGATGTCTTTCCAGGTCTTGTCATCAAAATTACTCCTTCAAAACCGAGAAAGTTGAGTTAGCTGGTTGAGGAGAAAGCAAAGCTCTATTTAATATTCTGTCCAGCTTGTATCGTATATATTCTTATACGAGTATATGATTCCTGATAGAATTAATACTTTTTTTTATGTTTTGCTTTTTTATCATCCTTTCTTGTAGTTTTGTTCTGCGAATTTCTCTGTGTAATAGGAGAAGAATTAATACAGGGATGTAAAAGCTGGTATAGGGAGAGGTTTAGTTTTGGATACGGCTTGGTATCACAGAGAGAATAAAATTTCTCAATAAAAGTCTTTGTATATATTTCTACATAATTAAGTCTTTGTATATATTTCTACATAATTAATCAATCTTCTTCAGTTCTTAAACAATCCCAGAGATTCTTTAAGGTATGCAGATCATTTTCTTTTTCCAGATATTGCTAAACTTCATTTCAAATTTCTGCAGTTTGAAAAATCTCAAATGTTTTTGTATTTTGACTGTTTAATGTTTTTATCTTTTAAACTGTTAGCCAAAATCAAGCAAAGCTTGATTCAAGCCATTGATCAAGCTTTGCTTGGTTTTGGCTAAACATAAACAAGATGATGATGGGTTGTGTTTACGAGTAATACAGAGCCGAAAGATGAAATTTTTTAAGAGTTACAAAGTAAGTTATGCGCCGAATTGATAAATAAATTAGAGTTTGGGTTGCTGGTGGGAGAGAAAAGGAGCCATTAGATTTTCTCAAATGAAGAAAGGCTTCAAGCCTTCAACTGCTCTTGGGGGATTCGACGATAAGAACAGAGAGTTCGTTTATACATTTCAAACTTCTCTTCTTCTTCTTCTTCTTCTTTTTTAATAATTTTCTATCTATTTTTAATATATCTTTTTTTTAATTTTATAATTATTGAACCATAATTATGTAATACGGTTATGGTAATTGACAAATTGGATCTCTACAGTTGACTTTTAATTTTCCAAACGTGTCTTCTTTTCACTGGACTCATTTTGACACGTTTAACAACTTCCATTTAAAAAAATCTAACTTTTTCTTTTTTATTTATTCAAAAGGATCGAAATCCTTGAGGTTTCTATGCTTTTTAAGTTACAAAATAAATAATAATAAATGATTTAATAACCCTTTTATAAATTATAATTTTTATTAAGAAAGATATAATAAAATATATGAACTCGTGAGTTGAGCCTTGAGGTGAGTCTTAAAAATTGATTTATGGAATGGAATAATTCACAAAATAAAAAGCAATCCCCATAAGACGATGTAGATTAAAAGAGATAATGGAATCTGATTAACAATAATTGATGATGACTCAGAGAAAAATAGCGACTCAAAGAAAAATAAAGTTTCTTATAATTAATTGCACAGAAAATCGAATATAAAACGGAATTTTGAAAATTAGGATCAATTATTATAAACTGATTAATGGGATGTTGTATACATACTAGTTAGCACTAACCCATATAAAATTAATTATAGGCAATTGTTGTGGCCTAACTACTTTTAGGTGGTTGGGCAGTTCAACAGATATCCTAAATTTGAGTCACTTCTCAGTTACTAATAGAGGTAGTCATTAGAGTTCTTACTCGACCGGTAATTCTAGGATCCGAGAGAATTAGTTGAGATGGACAAAAGTTAACCCAGACACTACCAGTCAAAAAAATATTTGATATATTTGAAGATCAAGGAATCATGTTATGCTTTCAATTGAATCATATAATCAGGTATATAATCAAACAATTTTTTTATAAAACTCATGTAAAATGATTACTCAATCTTATGTTTTTTGTCTGTTCGTATATGTGACATGTTTGTTTTCTTTCAACGAGTTTAATAGATTACATGGAGTGTGAAAAGCAATGGGTTTTAAAACAGTTTATTGTCTCCTAATTAACTGTTTATCAAGAGTTAATTTGATAAACAGGTAAGACCTAACAATAATATTTGAACTCTAGTATCTGGACTCTTCTGCCTCTTATCAAATGTCTATTCGACCATCTAATTACCTTTGTATCATGGATGTCTTTTTTTTTTCCTTTTTTTTCTAAGAATTTTCAATAATATTTGTATCATTCAATATACTCAAAAATAAAATTATAATATAAAGAGTATTACGTTCCCGTGAGTGTATTGGATGAAGCATCATCATATATATATAGTGGCATTGGTATTATCGGCAGATCTTTGTCTCCAATGTGTAATTAGGTAGCAGTCCAAATAATTTGAATGGAGCATATCATCATCATCATCAACATCAACATCAACACATGCTTAGTATTTCACACTTGCGATAAAGTCGAATGTGACATTTTTGGGTTGGCACCACACCCCACTATTGTCTGCAAAATTAAATCAATCAGTTTTTATTTGGTTTAAGAAATTATTGATTTGAACAAGGAATTGCAGTATCGTTGTGATCTCTCACTTGGGATGGGACTTGGGCAAGTTGCACAAGTAATATGTAATTATGTTGTTTTGAGTCTTGGCTAGAGAAAATCAACAATATGATGAGATTTATAACTAATTAAAGAAAGTACAGCGAAATTGTGCTTGATTGGGGAAGATAATCAAAATAAACAACTATGGAGGTTGGAGACCCTATATATCCATAAACCAATCAGAATTATTGGATTGATCTTATGTGTAGAATATTGTTTTATTAATGGATCTGGTATAATTCATAAGCGACAAGTTTTTATAATTAAAGGTTAAGTATTACATAGGGATAATTATAGAAAACCTCGTGTGGATCACCTAATGACATCAAACTCACACTCCAGGGCAGGCCCCCCCAAAAAAAATTGTAGAATGGGAAATGACAACCTCACATTTACTGGATAACAATGTTAAATCTACAATTCAATCTCATAATTTTATCTCACAACCTTTAATGTGACAGTTCGTCATTAGTTACTATCAAATGAACAAGCAGGACCTATATAAGTAGACGGGCTCATTTTGCAAACTGACTAACAATGAGCTATTATATCGGGGGTTATAAGAGAAGATTGTAAGATTGAGTTGAGGACCTGACATTACTTATTATTCAAACTATCGTAAATTTCAAAAGGGATAATTATCTAAAAATCCCTTGTTGATTGCCTAATCACAGCAAGCCTCCACACATATGGAAAATGCGACTCTAATCCCATTCTGTTAAAATTTCAAATTTCAAACACCCCCAAAAAGAAAATTCCAAAACAAAACCATCATTAGGTGACATGATGATAAAAGAGCAAAATGAGATTTCATGAGCTCTTAAGTTCGAGTCCTCCAAACACTAATAGGGGTAACTACTAGGGCTCTTATTAAGAAAAAAAATATGAGGGGAAAAGAGAAGATTCACTTAGGGTTTTTTTTTATTAAGAAGTTAAACATCAAAATTACCCTACTTTATAAATGAAAAAACAATAAAGATTAGTTCACAACCCAATCTCACAAACTCTCTTTTACAATCCTGACTTGACAGCTTGCAATTTGTCAGATGGGAAAATTTATCACAAACCAATTGTAAATTATCATGTCGAGATTGCAAGAGAAAGTTTAGAGATCGGATTGTAAGTGTACTATTGCTCAATTAAAAATATCCAAAATAATTTTATCTCAGTTAATTTTAATGGATAAGTTTAACGGAATGGGAGCTAGGGTTGCATATCCCATATGTCAGGGGGGTTTCTGTTATTAGGCCATCAACATGCGTTTTTCTGTAATTAATCCTATTAAATATACATTTATTCCATTATATTGTGTAAGAATAGAGTTAATTAAGGCTAAGAGCTAACATTTATTATTATCAATTCAACAGTTATGTAAATATAAATATTGGAGTGAAAATGATGAATAATTCTTAATTTTTCTTCCTTCAAGAGTCTGTACTTAAACTTGATCCATTATACATGAACCATCAAATTATGTGCGTAGAGAAAATGTTTTTATATATCTAAATAGGAAAATAGAGTTACATGAAAATTAAACAAATTCTAAAAAAAATCGCGGAATAATTTTCCGGACGGTTTCCTAACACCACCTGTGACTTTATTACTATTATGTACTTTTTTTCTCATATTAAATTTCCGTCATTAAAGCAGCAATAACGTGTATAGAGTCCAATCAGTCAAGTTAAATACGTTTTACATAAGAAAAGAATTTAACATCTCCACTAATTTAAAAAATATTATCATTAATTAATTACAGTATCTAGAAAAAAAATCAATGTTAAGACTCCTCACATATCCCACCAAGTGTCCAAGAAATTTCTTCGTTTTATTGGAAGATAATTAAAATAAAAAAAGTCAAAAAGTAATGATTGATGACTTCATCTTTACGTATAAATTACCTATACAATAAAGGTGAGTTTTCAAAGGTATTTGATTTATTAACTATCTTTTGAGCACTTAGCTCAAATCCTTTCTTAGTTATTAATAGGGATACTCATCAGATCTCTTAATCAATTAATAATTTCAAACTCTTAGAGATTAATTGAAGTATGTATTAACTGTCTTAAACACTCCCAATAACTTAAAAAAAAAGGGTTTGATTTATCATTAAAATCCCTTAGCATGGCTTTAGAATTTGGAGTTCACTTGCAAATGAATGATAAATAACAAGTGGACTAATCTTAATTTAGTTGCCTTCCAAGTTAATTAAATACTTGTGGTTATAGTATGAGAAGTTAAAATAAGATATCAGAAGTAAACCCATTTAAAGTGTATTTGAATTAATGTGATTCAAATAAGATTCCCAAGGTAGTTCATCTACTTCATGAAAATATTATATAAACTTCTCTTCGCATTCAATGAATCAATCTCAAAGTGGTTGGTCATTCTTATCTCTTTGGTCTCCCTAGAAGTCGAAAAATACAAGATACATATATATTAATGTTTCTAATGAAAACAACTATAGCATATACTTTTTTTTGGTAGCCAAAGTGGCAAAGTGTCTAGGCCAGCCAATTTGCGGGTATCTTAATTAATCTCTTGGGTCAATGGACATTCTACAAACATAAAAGACTAAGTAAACTACAATGTTATTATAATAGATTAAAACTCATGAACTCAAGGAAGGAAAGCAAACCTTCCTTGATTGCCAGACCAAACCTTTGGGGTTTATTGCATATACTTTTTATCACTTTTTGTAGAAAAATAATTGTAATTTTTGAGAGATTAAAACTTCCAATAATTTTTCATCTTATTAAAAAAATCATGTTAATAGTTTCATTCATAAGAAAGTACTTTTTTTACCAATGAAAATAGTAATTAATCTATACATTTGATGATTTATTCTACATGATACAATATGAGAATCTGAGTAGAATCAAAAGCTCGAAATAAACTACTTCTAAAGGTCTTGAGTTCGAGTCTCTCCTCGGTTGTTAATAGGGGTAGTTACTGGAACTCTTATTTAGTCTATAGTTTTAGGATCTTGAGAATTAATTGAGGTACGTGTAAGCTGGTTTGAACACTCTTGGTCTCAAAAAAAAAAAAAAAAAAAAAAAAGAGCTCAAAATATATAATACATGTTTAGTTTAGTTAAAAAATATTTATAACATTCCTGAGGCCCAGCCCACTAAAGATATCATGGCCCGCTCTAACAATTTAACACAGCCTTTGCAGCTTTGCTAATAAGTGCTAAAAGATTGGTCAAGCTTGACTTTAGGTTTTCACAATATACAAGAAAATCAAAAAAGAAAGAAAGAAAGAGACAGTGACAGAGTGGGTGAGTTGGTTTTGACTAGCTCTTAATCAAGAAGACAATTTAAGAGTAAGATCACGTAAATTGCAGCCAAATAAAGCTATATTAATCAGGGAATTTTTGCATAATGTCATCAATGTTTTTGCCTATAAATAAACTCTTCATGTCAATAAAAAATGGAGCGCCTGTCTAGCATTATTTGCACGTTGATTAGTTTTGGTAAATATATAGGTGAAAGATTAAAGGGGAAGAAGTTCTGGTAATTAAAGCCACACATTATGTATTTAATTACCAAGGTTTAAGAATTACTATTGAATCTTTATATGAAGTGGGGGTTCAAATTAATGGCGTTGAACTAGATTTAAATTATCTTTCTCATAAAACAAAGGGGGGATCTTTGCACCAAAAGAATTTTACACCGTATACACCGCTGAGAGTTGGCCAATATTTAAAGACTAGTAGTTTCTTCTGTTAAGCACACCAAGATAGCAGAATTGCTTAAGTTTTTACAAGTCAAGTTATGGGTTTGCAATGGCGGAGATTTTTTCCTTTTGCTCTTCTAGCCTTTTTCATTTTCCATGGCTTCTGTTACTCAGAGAAAGGTATACAAACAATTTGTTTTTACTTCTTATTTGTTCATATTTAAAGCTTTACGTATATAATCAGGTTTAATCTCTCTCTAATTTACAGCTCCATACTACACATTTGTCAAAGAAGCAACTTCAGCTCCGCCAATTTCATATTACGACTACATAATAGTCGGTGGAGGAACCGCAGGCTGTCCCTTAGCTGCAACTCTCTCAGAAGACGCAGTCGTTTTAGTACTGGAAAGAGGAGGCTCACCGTATACAAACCCTAACGACCTAGGCAACTTCGCCACCACTCTCTCGGACACTTCTCCCACGTCACCTTCCCAACAGTTTATCTCCGAAGACGGAGTGTTCAATGCCCGTGCCCGTGTTCTCGGCGGCGGGAGCGTCCTCAACGCAGGATTTTACACTCGAGCTGGTGAAAATTATACCAAAGAAGCTTGTTGGAGTGAAGATTTGGTGAAACATTCTTATGAATGGGTGGAGAAGAAGGTGGCGTTTGAACCACCAATGTTGCAATGGCAATCCGCAGTGAGAGATGGATTGATTGAAGTTGGAGTGTTGCCGTATAATGGATTTACGTATGATCATATATATGGGACGAAGGTCGGCGGGACTATTTTTGATAGCGACGGCCATAGACACACGGCTGCCGATTTGCTAGAGTACGCTGATCCTCAGAAAATTACTGTTTATTTGCATGCCACCGTGCAGAAAATTTTATTTACGACAAATGGTAAATTATATTTCGTTCTTGTAATCATGCTTGCACTATATAATTAATCAGCTGTGAAATGTTGCTTATGTTCTTCCGTTTTGATTGATGAAGAGAGGCCGAGGCCAAAAGCTCATTGTGTGATATTTGAAGATGCGTCAGGAGGGATTCACAGAGCCTGCTTAATCAAAAGTTCCGTTAAGAGTGAGATAATTTTATCGGCTGGTGCAATTGGAAGTCCACAGTTGTTGATGCTGAGTGGTATTGGACCTGCCAATCAACTACAGACACATGGCATCGACGTGGTGGTGGAGCAACCTTTGGTGGGGCAAGGGATGTCTGATAATCCAATGAACGCACTCTTCATCCCTTCCCCCCAGCCAGTTGAGGTCTCGCTCATTCAAGTTGTGGGCATTACAAGGTTTGATAGCTACATTGAAACAGCCAGTGGACTGAGCTTTGCGTACTCTTGGGCCCAAAGGCTTTCTGCATTCTATGAATTGTTCACGAATCAGGTTTTTGTTTCTTCCTCACAATCTCTAATTTTTAGTCTACCATATTTTCATCGGTCTGCTCTTGGCCCATTGAAACCTATCAAATGCAGATTAAATCATGGTGGCCCGTGGCCCATATAATACCATAAGAAATTATATATATATATATTTTTTTTAAGACTTAAAATTCTTTTTGAAAATAATTGTATGAGAATAAGAATAATTAAAAGTTAAAGAAAAAAAAAGGATTTTATTTTATATTTATTAAGAAATTGATAAATAAAACTTGTTTTAGGAAAAGTATTTGAAAATAATACATATCAAGCCTAATACATGATTTTTTTTTTTTTTTAAAATTTACATATATGCAGAGTGGACGACAGCCGTCCATGGTGACCCCAGAAGCAATGGTTAGTGCTCTTGAAACCGTGCAATCATATATAAATGCCAATGGAACAGTAAGAGCTGGAGTTATTCTTGAGAAAATCATGGGTCCAATCTCCGCAGGCCATCTTGATCTCTTGACCACCAATGCAAACGATAACCCTTCTGTCACTTTCAACTATTTCCAGGATCCTCAAGACTTAAAGAGATGCGTCCAAGGCATGCAAACCATTATCGATGTTGTAAATTCCAAAGCCCTGTCCAAGTTTCGTTACAGTGACATGCCGGTTCAAGGACTCATAAACTTGATGGTGAACGTCCCCACGAACCTGAGACCAAGGCACGTCAGCGCTTCAGTTTCCCTGGAACAGTTTTGCATAGACACTGTGATGACAATATGGCATTATCATGGAGGGTGCCAAGTTGGAAGAGTCGTTGATAATGATTATAAAGTTGTTGGCGTTGACGCTTTGAGGGTCGTTGATGGATCTACTTTTTTAAACTCTCCTGGAACTAATCCTCAAGCCACCGTTATGATGCTTGGAAGGTAAAGTAATTAATGTAAAGATTGTTAATTTTGTGTGTAGAAGATGGATCTTTTTTAATGAATCTTGCGGTGCAGGTACGTGGGATTAAGGATTTTGCAGGAGAGAAAAAGACTGCCGGCCGGGAAGAAGTAGAAGATGCTATGATTTTATTGTTTTTTTTGGTTGATTGTTATTGTAGGTATCGGTATGCGTTGTTTTAGGGTGTGTTTGGGATGATTTCTATTTATTTTATAATTTTTTACTTAAAAAAAAATCGTGTTTGATAAAATTTCTCAAAAGCGATGATTACAAAACCTCGCCTATTTAAAAAGTGAGAGATTACTTTTTAATCAATTAGAACCTTTATTGAAGTAATGAAAATAATTAATAAACAATTTAAATTACCGATTTTATCTTTATTAATTGAATGAAAAATATTTATTAACACTAGGATATTAAATAAATATTTTTAAAATAAGTTTATAAGTAGAGGTGATTGGTAAGCATGGGTAAATGATAGAACCGAAATCGACCCCATTAGGGTCCGGTTCTAGTTTTGAAAAATTGGAATAGAAAATTTTTGGGTCCGGTTGCGGTTCCTATAGTGTTGGAACTAGGAACAAGAATTGAGGTCTGGGTGCCTAATAGAAATTGGGACTGAATTGTAATTTGTGTAAACTATTAGGGGTGTATTGAATTTTTTGGGGGTGTATTTGTCATTTGTAAAAAGTAGGGAGTAATTAGAATTAACCTGGTTCCGGTTCCTTCAAAAAATATCGAATACCTAGAACCGACCACTTTTAATTATAAGTATTCTAGGTGTTCTCCATTTTCAAAGCACAATTTATTAAATACTTTTTATTTTAACCGTTGATTATTCAGCACGATCGATTAGGGATTATTTTAAAAATCACAACAATACTAATTAGTCACGCTAATTTATGGTTATGGATACGAAAGTAGTTTTCACAATGCTACGACTTTGTTGAGATTTGGTTAAATTTGCATACAATACTGAGCTGTCTTAGACTTTTGATAGCAAAAAAGACATAAAAATTCAAAGTAACATTAATGAGAACCATTAATATTACTTCCAAAAAAGAAATTAAAAGAAAAACTCCTCTACAACTATTATCTTAAACAAAAAGAAATGATTAAACCACTTTGAATGATCTAGTGATTGAATAGAGACTATTGAATATTATTAGGTTATGAGTTTAATTCACTTTAATTATTAATATGGGTGGATATTAGAGTCCGAAGGTTTACTAAGTCATTAAAAAAAAAAAAATCCCATGTAATTGAAATGAAGGAGCGACGGGTATGAAAATTTAATTCATGGAGAAAGTCCTTGTTAAAAGGCTTTTATTTCGCCTTTTAAGAAAGAGAAAGAGGGTCAGCAATTAAATTCACTTTTTCTAAAGTAAATTAAAGTTGGATAGCTGCAACTCTCTCAGAAGACGCAGTCGTTTTAGTACTGGAAAGAGGAGGCTCACCATATACAAAGCCTAACGACCTAGGCAACTTCGCCACCACTCTCTCGGACACTTCTCCCACGTCACCTTCCCAACAGTTTATCTCCGAAGACGGAGTGTTCAATGCCCGTGCCCGTGTTCTCGGCGGCGGCAGCGTCCTCAACGCAGGATTTTACACTCGAGCTGGTGAAAATTACACCAAAGAAGCTTGTTGGAGTGAAGATTTGGTGAAACATTCTTATGAATGGGTGGAGAAGAAGGTGGCGTTTGAACCACCAATGTTGCAATGGCAATCCGCAGTGAGAGATGGATTGATTGAAGTTGGAGTGTTGCCGTATAATGGATTTACGTATGATCATATATATGGGACGAAGGTCGGCGGGACTATTTTTGATAGCGACGGCCATAGACACACGGCTGCCGATTTGCTAGAGTACGCTGATCCTCAGAAAATTACTGTTTATTTGCATGCCACCGTGCAGAAAATTTTATTTACAACAAATGGTAAATTATATTTCATTCTTGTAATCATGCTTGCACTATATAATTAGTCAGCTGTGAAATGTTGCTTATGTTCTTCCGTTTTGATTGATGAAGAGAGGCCGAGGCCAAAAGCTCATTGTGTGATATTTGAAGATGCGTCAGGAGGGACTCACAGAGCCTGCTTAATCAAAAGTTCCGTTAAGAGTGAGATAATTTTATCGGCTGGTGCAATTGGAAGTCCACAGTTGTTGATGCTGAGTGGTATTGGACCTGCCAATCAACTACAGACACATGGCATCGACGTGGTGGTGGAGCAACCTTTGGTGGGGCAAGGGATGTCTGATAATCCAATGAACGCACTCTTCATCGCTTCTCCTCAGCCAGTTGAGGTCTCGCTCGTTCAAGTTGTGGGCATTACAAGGTTTGATAGCTACATTGAAACAGCCAGTGGACTGAGCTTTGCGTACTCTTGGGCCCAAAGGCTTTCTGCATTCTATGAATTGTTCACGAATCAGGTTTTTGTTTCTTCCTCACAATCTCTAATTTTTAGTCTACCATATTTTCATCGGTCTGCTCTTGGCCCGTTGAAACCTATCAAATGCAGATTAAATCATGGTGGCCCATGGCCCATATAATACCATAAGAAATTATATTCTTTTTTTTTTTAAGACTTAAAATTCTTTTTGAAAATAATTGTATGAGAATAAGAATAATTAAAAGGTAAAAAAAAAAAAAAGGATTTTATTTTATATTTATTAAGAAATTGATAAATAAAACTTGTTTTAGGAAAAGTATTTGAAAATAATACAGATCAAGCCTAATACATGATTTTTTTTTTTTTTTTTAATTTACATATATGTAGAGTGGACGACAGCCGTCCATGGTGACCCCAGAAGCAATGGTTAGTGCTCTTGAAACCGTGCAATCATATATAAATGCCAATGGAACAGTAAGAGCTGGAGTTATTCTTGAGAAAATCATGGGTCCAATCTCCGCAGGCCATCTTGATCTCTTGACCACCAATGCAAACGATAACCCTTCTGTCACTTTCAACTATTTCCAGGATCCTCAAGACTTAAAGAGATGCGTCCAAGGCATGCAAACCATTATCGATGTTGTAAATTCAAAAGCCCTGTCCAAGTTTCGTTACAGTGATATGCCGGTTCAAGGACTCATAAACTTGATGGTGAACGTCCCCACGAACCTGAGACCAAGGCACGTTAGCGCTTCAGTTTCCCTGGAACAGTTTTGCATAGACACTGTGATGACAATATGGCATTATCATGGAGGGTGCCAAGTTGGAAGAGTCGTTGATAATGATTATAAAGTTGTTGGCGTGGACGCTTTGAGGGTCGTTGATGGATCTACTTTTTTAAACTCTCCTGGAACTAATCCTCAAGCCACTGTTATGATGCTTGGAAGGTAAAGTAATTAATGTAAAGATTGTTAATTTTGTGTGTAGAAGATGGATCTTTTTTAATGAATCTTGCGGTGCAGGTACGTGGGATTAAGGATTTTGCAGGAGAGAAAAAGACTGCCGGCTGGGAAGAAGTAGAAGATGCTATGATTTTTTTTTTTTTTTGGTTGATTGTTATTGTAGGTATCGGTATGCGTTGTTTTAGGGTGTGTTTGGGATGATTTCTATTTATTTTATAATTTTTTACTAAAAAAAAAATCGTGTTTGATAAAATTTCTCAAAAGCGATGATTACAAAACCTCGCCTATTTAAAACGTGAGAGATTACTTTTTCATCAATTAGAACCTTCATTGAAGTAATGAAAATAATTAATAAACAATTTAAATTACCCATTTCATCTTTATTAGTTGAATGAAAAATATTTATTAACACTAGGATATTAAATAAATATTTTTAAAATAAGTTTATAAGTAGGGGTGATTGGTGAGCATGGGTAAATGGTAGAACCGAAATCGGCCCCATTAGGGTCCGGTTCTAGTTTTGAAAAATTGGAATAGAAAATTTTTGGGTCCGATTGCGATTCCTATAGTGTTGGAACTAGTTACAAGAATTGAGGTCTGGGTGCCTAATAGAAATTGGGATTGAATTGTAATTTGTGTAAACTATTAGGGGTGTATTTGAATTTTTTGGGGGTGTATTTGTCATTTGTAAAAAGTAGGGAGTAATTAGAATTAACCTGGTTCCGGTTCCTTCAAAAAATATCGAATACCTAGAACCGACCACTTTTAATTATAAGTATTCTAGGTGTTCTCCATTTTCAAAGCACAATTTATTAAATACTTTTTGTTTTAACCGTTGATTATTCAGCACGATCGATTAGGGATTATTTTGAAAATCACAACAATACTAATTAGTCACGCTAATTTATGGTTATGGATACGAAAGTAGTTTTCACAATGCTACGACTTTGTTGAGGATTTGGTTAAATTTGCATACAATACTGAGCTGTCTTAGACTTTTGATAGCAAAAAAGACATAAAAATTCAAAGTAACATTAATGAGAACCATTAATATTACTTCCAAAAAAGAAATTAAAAGAAAAACTCCTCTACAACTATTACCTTAAACAAAAAGAAATGATTAAACTACTTTGAATGATCTAGTGATTGAATAGAGACTATTGAATATTACTAGGTTATGAATTCAATTCACTTTAATTATTAATATGGGTGGCCATTAGAGTCCGAAAGTTTACTTGGTCATTTTAAAAAAAAAAATCCCATGAAATTGAAATGAAGGAGCGACGGGTATGAAAATTTAATTCATGGAGAAAGTCCTTGTTAAAAGGCTTTTATTTGGCCTTTTAAGAAAGAGAAAGAGGGTCAGCAATTAAATTCACTTTTTCTAAAGTAAATTAAAGTTGGATATCTAGTCATCATAATTTAGAACACGCTTGGTCCCATGTTCAATTTTTTTGCCAAATGCACTTCTCAAAGTTAAAGAAGAAAATTGTTCCTAAAGAATCATATTATAAAATAATTATTAAATTCACCCTTTTGCAAATTTAGAGTAATTATAGGCGAGGACATTTGTCATTTGGCAGCTAATCAATTGACTTCGTGAAGTGTAAACAATGGGTTTTGGAATTTTAAGAGCAATTTGGAAAGCTTCAACATGAAGCAAATATGAAAGCATTCTAAAGAAGCTTTTTTTTTTTTCGCCAAAATTCATAATCATAATGCTCTGACTCTGCCCATACAAAAGCGCTTTTGTTGTCCACTAGTGTTTGTTGATTTCCTCTCTCCGCCTTGTGTGTTTAAAAACAAGTGAGATATTACTATCAAAGAAAGGCTATTACAACCACCTTTCTACAATTTTAGCTTCAAGAGATTTTATACAGTACGTGCTTGATCACCATATCAGCAGAAAACTGTGCCTTTAATTCTTCATCGCTGGGACACGTGTAACACGAGGGTGAGGTTCATCAATCATGAAAGACAAGGTCAACTTAATGGCTTGACTTATTCAATGTGTTTACACAACGCATCCATCAGCTACTCAGTCTTGAAACCATTCAAGACAAAGTCATGGAAATAAATTGACAGAAACAACACGAAGAGGAAGGAGGAACATCCAATGAAAAAACAGTTAAAAGGGTAATGGGAGAAGTTCAAGGTAAACAGAACATGCAGTCACCTTGCCTGAATGAAGTTACTCAAGTATGCCCACATAGCTGTTGTCCATCTCCTTTCTTTAACTCGCCGGAGCCTCTGAACAAAGTCTCCAAGCCTAGAAGTAGTTCTGCCGATTGTCGTCGAGACTTTGTTGCAACAACTACTTCTTCTATTTTCCCCAACACCCAATTCACCAATCATGAATCTCTCCCATCTCTGCAACAATCTTTCTCCGATTTTTCCAAAGCTTATCCGCAGTATGCTGACACATATCAAATTGATCAAATAAGAGCCACAGAGTACTATCATCTCTCACTCTCCAACCATATTTGTCTTGATTACATTGGCATAGGCCTCTTCTCTTATTATCAGTTGCAGAACCAAGAGTCTTCTAAGTATCAAACTGCATCTTCTTCTTCCCCTTCCCCTTCCCCTTTACCGCAAGCTTCACCCGCTCAAATTTCGGATATTCCTTTCTTTAGTGTGTCCTACAAGACGGGGACTCTGAAGACGCAATTACTTCATGGGGGGGCTGAATCAGAACTGGAATCTGCAATGAAGAAAAAGATCATGAATTTTCTGAATATTTGTGAGAGTGATTACAGCATGGTTTTCACTGCAAACAGAACATCAGCTTTCAAACTTTTAGCGGAATCTTATCCGTTCCAGTCTAGTCAGAAACTTCTAACAGTTTATGACTACGAGAGCGAGGCGGTGGAGGCCATGATAAATACTTCTGAGAAGAAGGGAGCAACAGTCATGTCAGCTGAGTTCTCATGGCCAAGACTGAGGATTCACACTGCAAAATTGAAAAAAATGTTAGTGAGTAAGAGGAAGAAGAAAAAGAAGAGGGGACTATTTGTGTTCCCTCTTCATTCTAGAGTGACAGGGGCAAGATATCCGTATCTATGGATGAGGATCGCTCAGGAGAATGGTTGGCACATCTTGATCGATGCTTGCGCTTTGGGGCCAAAAGATATGGACAGTTTTGGCCTCTCCCTCCTTCGCCCGGACTTCCTCATTTGTTCCTTCTACAAGATTTTTGGGGAAAACCCATCTGGTTTTGGATGCCTGTTTGTTAAAAAATCAACTGTTCCAATTCTGGAAGGTGAAACGAGTTCCGGAATGGTCAGTCTTCTACCGGCAAAACAGTTTTGTTTAATGGAAGAATCTTTGAGTGCCAAAACAGAACTTGAACAGACATCAAAGTTTAAGCAACAAGTGGATGAACTATCAGCATCAAACTCATTCTCAGGTCCAATATCCATTCAAACACTGGGGATTATAAAAGTGGAGCCAGAAGAAATTCCCAAGATTCAAAAGTCCGAAATTGTGGCAATACCAAAAGGAAGTGAAGCTTCTGAAACTAAAGGAGATGAGAATATAGAAATTGAATGCAGGTGTTTGGATCAGGTGGACTCATTGGGGCTGACAAGGATTAGTAGAAGAGCAAGGTGCCTGATCAATTGGCTGGCGAATGCAATGTCAAAGCTCCTACATCCTAACACAGATGGGGTTGCCCTGGTTAAAATATATGGGCCAAAGATAAAATTTGATCGGGGACCTGCATTGGCATTCAATGTATTTGATTGGAAAGGGCAAAAGGTTGAACCTGTTCTTGTTCAAAAGCTTGCCGATCGAAAAAATATATCTCTTAGCTATGGATCATTACATCACATATGGTTCTCGGACAAGTATCAAAGAGAGAAGGACAAAGTTCTTGATAAAAATGGCATGGCGGAAAGCAAGAAGAAAGGTAAAAAAGACCCCGGAATAACTGTAGTTACCGCTTCACTAGGATTTCTAGCCAATTTCGAAGACATTTACAGGCTTTGGGCTTTTGTTGCTCAATTTCTAGATGCAGACTTTGTTGAGAAGGCCAGATGGAGATACACAGCTCTTAATCAGAAGACGGTTGAAGTCTGAAGAGAATATGCAAATATTGAAAGCCATGCGACAAATTGTAAATTTCCAGAAGAGCAGAGAGGTAGCCAGTCCAGATGGTCATCCACATTGTGTGTGTTCAAAGCTTTAGTTTTTCAATATTTTGTGGTTTCAAGTTTCATGTTCATTTCAATGTGAGAAATTGTACATTTAATTCAAGCAAAGGTTTGATAATTGAAAATACGTGTTTGCACATTTTTTTTGCTCATTGATCACACCAACTTACCATCACGGCCAAACTACCAGAAAGCATACAACAAAAGTTTACTTTTGAACAAGACACTCCTGAATATTTTATAATAACGACCCATTTTTCTTTGTAAGTTTACGGCTTTGTTGCAGTATTTGATTCAATAACACTATCTAAATAAAATAATCAAACTAATAATATATTGATTTCTTTAATGCATTTGGTGGAAACTATAAGTTTTATAAATCAGGAATACAGGACCCCTTTAATTTAAATTTCAGAAGTCAAGGTCAAATATAAATTATATATAAGCTAAATATTTAATAAAATCCTATTCCATGCGGTGCCTTGTGCTTGGCCTTGCACACATCTTAGGATCCAATAATTCAATTTCAAATTTGATGGACTTAGCTTTCACGTATGTTGGATCTATGCTTAATTTAATCTCCAGTGTTCCCCAGATGTTTGATGAAACGTGTTAAATACCTTCAACTATCTAACAGGTAAAACAACAGGAAATTTCCCTTTTCTTCCAAGGGTGAGTAGTGTATCATCAACTAGACATTCATGAGGCCGATATTTTACCCCTTAAACATTTGACTCATTTGACGCAAGGACCTTTTCAGAGCCCATCTTCACGAATTGCAGTTTGAGCATAATACACCACATAAACCCACGAGACAAAAGAGTTTCACATAGTAAACGACATTTTTCCCACCCAAAAAAGTTTCAAAATACCGATTTACTATCCAAAGTTTATATTATGATCAATCACCAGCTGATTTCAACATCGTAACGACCGTGCACTATCACAATTCTCTTCTTCAATTATCACTTAACAAAACCTCTTAAACCTTACTCCCACTTAATCCGGTCAATCGCCAAAAAATCAAATGATTTATGAAACACGCAATAGCCCTTCCCAAGTCAGATTTCGACCAACCCCGATTATCAAAATCCAATCTACCACCATCAAAAGATTCACCGACATCCTTCTCTTCAAAATCTCTAATAGTTTAGACCGAGTTTTCTCTTCGTTCACCATCAAATCAGAAAGTGTATTATAGAATAGTAAACATAATATAAACTTTCAATAGTAAATTAGTATTTTGAAATTTTTAGGTGGGAAAGTGCCACTAAGACAAACCTTCGGTGGGAAAAAAGTCGTTTACTCTTTTTACTGGGACTCGGACCGTTAACCGGCAAACAAAATAAATGATGCATCTATAATATGATAATACTCGAATCCCGGTCAGAGAAATACTATATAGTGTTGATTTATTGCCGTCAAACTAGAAATTGTCTTTACTAATTTGTTTTGCGTCCGTCCTCAACAAGAAAGCGACATTTGCACGGTCACGCATTTCATCCAACACTCAGCTGCCACCGCAAAATGGCCATAAATATTGTTAAAACAGACCCCACCTGCTCTTCTTTCTATTACAACTTATCATTTCGGAGTTTACAACACTTACAGTGTAACGGGCGGCTGGCCAATCTGATGGCACCACTACACCACTCTATATTTATTAGCTAACACCTCATCGTGTTACTTGTTAAATTACATCCACTTTATTTTCAGATTTCAATCGCATGTGCTCCTAGTTATATTCTTTGTCCGTGCGTAAGAGTTTTGTAAATCTTGGTCCCTTTGAAATTTTAACAATTTGGTAAAATATATGTTCAAGAATTGAGTTTCACTATGGTGGCGTTTGGTTCAGAGAATATTAAATTATTGAGAATGTTAGATTACTAGAAAGTTAGATTACCTTGAAGACTATTGAAAATCTTTAGGAAAATATGTTTGTTTAATTTATAGGTATATTATATTAATATGTTTGGATTGGGAGGAATAAATTGGTGGAATATGTTATTTAAATTATTGAATTATCCTCTAATTAAATATTATTATTATATTATTTTTTAATATTAATTATTATTTGGATTATTAAAACCCTCCCCCTGCATTTAAAAAACTTAGCAAAAATTATCCTATAATAAAAGTTTGAAAAATCAACAAAGCATTCCCATCAATCGCCATTGTATGCGACCATCGTGATCGAACCTAACATACCGAAAGATAGGAAATGGCCTTCATGCATTGTATGGCCATTTTCGGCCAGAGATTTGGCCGAAAATAGCGAGATGTGACAAATCTGGCGTCAACGGCCACATCGATGGTCGTTAACGGCTAAATATGGTCCATTTCCAACCAAATATCTAGCCGAAAATGGCCATATCGACGCACCGCAACCATTTTTGGCCTTCGTGCGTCGTTCCTACGACGGTGGCGATTGGCCGCTGCGGTGGTTGTCGGCGGCAGGTGGGTGGGGGTAGTGGCTTGGGTGGGTTGTAATTTATTTTGAATTCAAGCGTAATTTTGTCCAAAAAGTTAATTAATTGGGATGAAATAATAAAAGCCATATTCATGTAAATAAATTAAAAAATAAGGGCATTATTGTCCTAAAATTTTATTAATAAGAGATAGAATTGTAACAAAAAATGATAACCCTGGTAATCTTAAAATATCTAAAAAAATAAAAGTAATCAGATTACCTCCAATATTATCAATAGTAACCACTATTGGTATTTTAAGATTACCGATATCTTATATTACTTGACAACTAAACATGGTAATTAAGTAATATAAGATGACTTAACCCCAATAATCTCCAATAACTCCCAACCAAATGCTCATGATAAGAAATCTCCAGGAAATGTACTTCTATGAAGAATAAATGTACAAATATGTTTATACTTTTTAATTAGTCTCTTTTAATATATATATATATATATATATAGATGAGACACATGCCAATTTAAAATTAGAGATTAGAAACCCGAATGAAAATAATTTTACATTTGTTGATGTTTAATTTTGACACCAACGACTCGCATGTGAAAATGCAAAGTTGTTCTTAGAAATTACACATGAATATTATGATAATCGAATGCAAGGATTAAATAATAAATGATAGATGGTTTTTAAAGTGGTTCGGACGCTTAAAGCGAATCTTACGTCTACTGTTATTTTATACATGAGAGATTACAAGAGGTCGCATATAACGAACAGCGAGCAGAGGTACAATAACTGAGTATTTAGATATAATCTCAAGTCAGTCTCTTTCTCGTAGGTTATCTTTGCTCTAAAAGTTAAAGATTATAATCAGAATGAGGTTTTGATCTCAAAATCCCCAAAATGAGAGAGGGAGTCCCCTATTTATAGTAAAGGAATTCAAGGTAATGATTACAAATCTGCAAGTGGGTAGGTGCCGTGCAAGTTCTTCCTTGCGTCTCATTGGCTGATAACTTAGAAAATATTCTCAAATTACCAAGGTTTGGACAAGTGTGCAACCCTCATTCATTCATAGACAAAACTTGAATCTGGCAAGTTGGTGACAACCATATTCTTCCTGTCTTGGGGCGACGTGACAACTCTTGGACGATGCAAAACCTTCTGAACTCTGATTGGCGCTTACTGATGTAAGCTTACGTCCGTTTGACTTTTTAGGCATAAAAACATTCTTCTATAGTATTATGTATAAGGTGATTTTAAAATCATAAAAAATCTCTTAGATTTGTCAAACATTAAAAAATGTTTCATGATAGATTTGTTGATGCGTGATTTTTACACTAACTAAACGCACATGTGGAAATGCTGAGCTAGCCCAGAAGACACAATTGAATATAAAGGAAAATGAGAGTAAATGCAATGGGGACAACTTTTAAAGTGGTTCGGAGGCTAAGGTAGCAAGTCATACGTCCATTGATGTTTATATTAATGATAAGGGTTAGGTCACGTTAGCGGACTAACCTACAAATGTTTACAAATGACTCACAAAGCGATAGTACAAGAGAGAGAATGCTATATATTCTTGAGAGAGAATAGCTAATCAAGAGTAAAAATGAGCGAATCCCTTGAGTGAGAGATGAGCTCTCAATTTATAGTGGGATACATTGAGATTATGATTACTGAATCTGTGAGTTGGTGGGATTATCCGTGTAAATCTTTCTTTATGTCACATTACCCACCTTTTAGAGTGATTTGTGCGATTTGGAGTAGGGATTGGACACGTGGAATCATCACGCTTACGGTTGGATAGCACGCACCCATTATTACGATAGAAGCGGTGCTAGGGTGTACCCATATTCTGACTTTTACATACTAATTGGGTCTTACATCAGCCCTGTATTTTTCAGGCATAACAAATTTTAATCTCTCGATGATAGACTATTGTAATATTTTCTTCCATGTGATTTAGAAAACTTGCCATATCAGGTGCTGATCTTGATCATCCTTGACGCAAACTAAAAGTAAATGATAAAGAAAGAAAGGAAACTGGAGCCCTGAGCATTGCGCTTCACCCTCATCCCATCCACTTTTCTCAACCAGTGGCGGATCCAATGAATGACAGTGGGGACCATGGTCTCACTCAATTTTTAAAAGATTTCAGATTTTATATTTATTTAAATTTTGCACTTATAAAACTTTGAAATTTTGGGTACAGAACGCCCTCACAGTAAGTTCGGATTTTATTTTTGTAAACCCAGTTTTTAATCTTAATATATGTATTACATATTTTTGGCGATTTTTATTTTTATGAAAGGGGATTGTTAGTTTTTAAAAGTTTTATTATTAGTCAAAATAAAAAGAATAAGAGCTAATAGGGTTTGCATGTAATTAAAGGGAGAAATATGGATATTTTTACAATGAAAGCTAATGTCGTGGTGAAAATAAGAGAATTTTGGAGCAGTTTCATAATTCAAAGAAGCTATTTTATTTGTTGAAGTTACAAGGAATTGGTGATTTGGTTAAAAATTTAGTTTGATTTAAAAAAGACATTTTGTATCCGTTGGTGTATAAGCTTGTGAAATTTGTATTGGTTTTATCAGTTGCGACTACGATTGTTGAAAGAGTTTTTTCTTTTTTTACAATAAATCTGGTCAAAAGTCGGTTACGCAATCGAATGAGAGATTAATGGATGAATGATTGCTTGGTCACATATATTGAGAAATATGTATTTGATACAATTGACGGTGAAATGATTATCAAAAGTTTTTAGAATATGAAAACTCATGAAGACAATTGTAGAAAAATTGTAGAATATGAAATTCTTGGATCTGCTACTACAACAGAACATGACAACTGGTCCAATCGAGGAACAAGCTTTGAAGGCTTTGTACTCATGGTGAAACCTCTATAGGGAGAGGATCAAGAAAATACTAGAAAGAAGAAATCATATTACATATGGGGTGGGTAGCATCTAGCATGGCTGTGGATAGGAAAGATGGTTTTGTAAAACAGAGAAGAAGAGCTCTTAAAAAAGATTTAGGAAAATTTTTTAATTGTAAAAAATTAATTTATTTTATTTTAAAATAAAATAGCTTGTTTTTATAAAATAGCTTGTTCTTATTTAAATATTTCAAGCATTAATTAAAAATCAAATATGCCCTTTGTTCATTCATTTTACACTAACATCAGTTAAGTTGAGGGACAATTTTGTGAGTGAAAAATCTTTCTGTCATTGATGATAATAGGCTGAAACCGAGGGATGCAAATGTATTTTACTCCTATGAATTTTTTCTCGAGGATCTGTTACTATATTACGATCCAATGTATTACACTCCTATGAAATTTTTCTTGAGGATCTGTTACTATATTACGATCCATTGGATCTCCCAATTGATGGTCCATCACTAGACCATTACATCTATTGATGCTTGACTTTGACACCAACGACTTTGCATGTGTAAAAATTTAAGAAATCACACGTGAATTGATTATAATGAGTGTATGAGATACCGTGAGTATAGTAGCATGCAAAGACATAAAAAAAAAAAGTTGACAAGATGGTTTTTATAATAGTTCATATGCTTAAAGCGAATCCTATATCCATTATGTTTGTTTATATAAAGATTACTTTTTGAGCACTAGAGATTGTGAGCTGCGATATGGGATTACAAGAGTTTGTATTTGGTGTTCTAAGTGTTCAAAGAGAATATCAAGTCAGTCTCTTTCTAGTAGTGTGTCTTTGTTATTTTCTTTGTTGAATACATAAATGTTTAACCTCCATTTTATGAGGAGGAGCTGTCTATTTATACCCGTTTAGTTCAAGGTAATGATTACATTTTTGCAAGTAGCTTGGTGTCATGTAAATCCCTCCCGCCTTCCCCTTTGTTGAGAAAACTTCAAAAATATATCCATTAAATTAAATGGGGCTTGGACAATTGTGCAAACCAAATTCACTTAAACACAAATTCTTAAGTCGGTTTGAGTTTGTGATAGTTATATTTTTTCGCCTTTAAAGACATGTCATGTCCTAGACGGTAGAATGATTTCTTGGATTCTGATTGGTGCTTAATGACGTCAGGATACGTCAACCCTTATTTTAGGCATACCAACATCCAAATCATACAATTGTTAGTGTTGGCACTTGATACTATTGACCTCCACGCCCTAATCTTACCCTTTCTTTTATTAACAATAAACTGTTAATTTGCTAAATAATGAACGTTAATCGCCCTTCATTTCTTTTATTCATTATCTCTATATACATATTAAAATTCAATCATATGTTTACAACTATATATTTGTGGTAAAATTGATATTAGTATAAGATAATCATGTACAAGATAAAGTGTCACGTAATCAAAACACTTGTATCGATCCATAGATATTTGAGAAACTGTGTGAAAAATGAAAAACTTATGGTCCCACATTTCCCTCACTAGTCACCAGCCTTTTAAGGTCCATTTGATTTTAGTATTTTAGATAATATTTTTGATATTTTTAGAGTTGGGTGAGAATAATGAGGTAGGATTTAAAAATTAACAAAAACACCCATAGGTTTGTAAATTTACTAAACACCCATATAATAAAAACATTAAAAATTACAAAAACACCCCCACCCACCCATTAAATACTAGCAGCTGACCACCACCGTCGGAGGGTGGCCGGAGTTGCCATATCGACGCATGACTGGTTGGATCTAGCCGGTCGTGCGCCGATATGGCCTTTTTCAACCAGATCCACCATGGATCTGGCTAGAAAAGGTCAGATCGACCATGTTTGGTCGTCAATGACGGTCATATCTTGGCCGTCATTGCCGACTAGATACGACCAAAGATCTGGTCACCAACGGCCAGATCTTTGGCGTGTGGATTTAGCCAGAAAATGATAGGCGCACTATCAACTAGATCCACCTGGTAGTGTGCGATTATACCATATTTCGGCCACCTTCTAGTGGATGGTGGTGAAATTTGGCAAATATGGGTGGGTGGGGTGTTTTTGTTAATTTTTAAACTTTTTAAAGGTGTTTAGTTAACTTAAGGGGTTTCAAAATAGTTAAATAAAATATAAAAGTTTTTTTAAGAATAGAAAGCCATTTTAGAAATAGTATAAATAAGATAGTGAAAAATACTAAGTAAATGACATATTCCCACCCAAGGTTTGGCGAAATCCCAAGTTGGTACCCCAAGTTCCATTTATTCCAAATTCCCACACTCAAAATAACACTGTTAACAATTTTTAGGGTAGTGAGGGTGCAATTACCATAATGCCCTTAACCCTAAATTAATAAATTATGTTTTAACCCCTTAAATTACTAAAATTATAAATTAACCATCTTATTTTGAAATTACTTCAATTATACCCTCAATGATTGCACACTATCTCGGTTTTCACCGGATCTTGGGATGTTTTCAATGGCGTTGAACCCCTGGTCACCTCCATCACCTTCCCCATCATTCGTCATCCAAAACCCCTCTGGTTCCCGACTCATTGGCCCCTCCAATCACTAGCGCCGTCAGGCTTAGGTTTTCGTAGTTCTTCGCTGGATTTTGACAATGAAAATCCAATTGAATATCACCACTGCAACCAGCGTCTCCAAATCTACAAAACCCCTATGTCCCCAGCAACCATTTAGTGGTCATTCGCCCGTGGAGACCGATGAAAACCAGTCGCATGTGGCGGTTGTCGTGGCTTGCGATCAGCGAGTAATGAGGGGTTGTGAAGGGTAAGGTTTTGTAAAGGGGAGGATAAGGGTTCAAATGGATGGTGACAATGGTGATTTTGGGTGGAAGAATTGCTAGAAAAGGGCGAAAAACGTCAACGGTAATGTTGGCTAATGTGCATCGGAGCTTTGTTAGGGGCAGCGATATGCTAATGTGCGCCTCCTCTGTGAAATAACCAATTTACCCTTGAGCCGTTATATCTTTAACCATTTTTCGTTACTTTAAGAGTGAGAATTTAGAATAAATGGAACTTAGGGGTACCAATTAGGGTTTTCGTCAAACCTTGGGTGCGAATATGTCGTTTACTCGAAAAATATTAAACCAAACAGCCTCTTAAATCGTACCACACTAGCACTTTGTCAGCGCATTTCAAATTGAAGCTACTCGCATCACATTCTTAACAGTCCTCTCTCACTCCTCCATATATATATATATATAGCTCACTCATTCTGTCACACACTCTTAGCTCCTGAACTTTATTTTTTCTTTAATTTTTCTCTTCAATTTTCCTTCACTTTTTCTCGGCGTCCAAACACGAATCAACGACAAAACTTTGGAAAAATCTCTTCGCATCCCAAAAATGTTGGCATTCCCGCTATTGATGTTTACTTCCCTCCTACTTGTGTTCAGCAGGTTAGTTTCTGTGAATTGTAGTTTAATTAATCTAAACTAGATTTCATTCTTTTAGTAATTTGAACTATTTGTGATAATGTGATATTAAAATTTCCTTTCTGTTCAATTTTCCGAGAAAATAAAATGGAGGAACAAAAAGAATTTCATGCGTTTAGTAATCTGTCATGTGCTTCGACTCTGCGAAACCTATTAGTCTTAATTTTTGTTGAACTCCATTTAAGTAGTGGTTTAAGGTTCACATGTATGAAATAGTTCATGATTCGTTGATGTTAATTTTTGTTATTTGCTTGCACTTTCATATTCAACTGAAGTTTGCTTAGATTATAAAAGAATTAAATCTGTGCCTGGTGGTTAATCATGATCATAAATGGAGGATTTAAGAATTTAATTGAGGAGACGTAACAAATGACAGATATCATCAATCTCCCCGGCAGTATGACTAAAATACAGCTAGGCTCCTACGGTTTTACAATTCATTAGAAACATTTTCCGTAACTGCTGAAAATTCTTAGAAACTTCTCTGTATTAATGAATTGTGCTTCCAAAACCTCTTTTGAAATTTTTAAAACCTTCCTGGGAGGAGTTTATGATTTTTTTGAGCCATGGGAGCCTGTCATATTTGTACAGTTTCTGAAAGGGAGTGGTATTTGCGCCTGAAAAACCGTGGGACCTTCACTGGAATGATTCTCTAAGGCTGTGTTTGGAGGTTGTTAAAGTAGAAACCAATTTTAAGAGCTCTTAAAATATTTTATGTAATTGCACTTTAAATTGCTTTCTAGAAAAAAACACTTACTAAGTATTTCTCCATAAAAGCACCTTTCTAGTTTGTTTCTACCTTAAAAGTACTTATGTTTGTCTCAGCCAAATAATATGAATCAATTTGAATATGCTTTCAGTTATTTATAAGGTCATTTGATGGTATCAAAAATAGATCAAAGTGTATTCAGTACTATTGAAGGTTAGTAAATGTATTTCTTTTTCTGAGAACATTGTTTATTAGTACTTTCATTTGACCAGCTATTTTTTTTTTCTGGTTTTTTCTGAATACTCTACTTTTCTTGTTTTGACCTTTTCTCAATCTATTATTATATGATAATATTGTTTTCCAGATGACTTATCTGTGCATTATTGTTTTTCCTAATCATTTTTTCTGAATGGAATTTGTAGGAAGCTTTAGAGGCTCATGATGGGGTGAGCAAAGGGAAATATACTATTGGGCTTGGACAGGATTGCATGACATTTTGTACTGAGGTGGAAGTCATCTCAATGAGGTTATTGATATTCACTTAAATTTTCCTCTATGCTTTAGTTGACTACTGTTAATCATTATCCTGAAAGACTCCACTCTAGCTATCTCCTGGTTGGTTGCATTCCTCTGACTAATGGTGAAATCATCCCTTTTTGAAGCAGTACTTTCCTTTTAATTTTGGGTGTGACGATCTACCTTTGTAGGTACTTTTAAGAATATAAAGAGAGGAAAAAATAAAAGGAAAAAAGTCAGTAACTGGGATAATCATGAATTCAAAAATTATACACTAGTGGGTGTTTTGAGACCTTTCTTTATAAGCATGCTGTTCAAATATGCTCATCGAGATGGTTTCAATTATTCCAGCACCTGAATTGCATCTATCAGTGTAACTTTTGATACTTGATCATATATGGTATACAGTCTGTCCATGGTATTAAGTTCAACCAAATTATCCTTTTTTTCCCCTTCCTCTTGGAGTTGCGGGGAAGGGAGCTTGGTGATATTAACCCTCTTACTACCAATTACCATGCCCAAAGAGACTTTATTAGTTGGCATCTTCATTGGTTGTTGATTTTTATGTTTTTTTTCTTTATCTTTGTCTTTAAGCTTGACAGCTGTTACCTCCCTCCTTGAGAAATATAAAATTAATCCAACTCAAATTGGACACCTTGAAGTTGGCAGCAAGACTGTTATTGACAAGAGCAAATTTATTAAGACCTTCCTGAAGCAAAATTTTGGGGCAGGCCCTCATTTTTCTTGTTGTTTTAGGTTATCATTCTGGTCAAGAAGAAACTTCTATACTTGTGTAGACATTGAACATTATCTCCAAATGTCATGAGCTACTGGCTTAAACTCAAGCCATGAATTTGGAGAACACCTGGATGTAAGATCTTGACATCAGCTATCAAGGTAGTAGTGTTTTATATACTGCCCATAAACTGGTGTCTCATATCTGATGTGGCTGCAAGCATTTTAGGAATATGAGATACAAGATCTTATCTATGTAAGCTGACTGAGGTTGAGCATCAATATGCCTTGTAAATGCTTTCTGTGTGTTGACAAACTAGAGTAAAACAGCCTTTTCAGATTCTGTGACGATAAGATACCAAACTAATTTAAAAAAAGTTGGTTATTCTTTAACAATAAATATGCATCAAAATTTTCCAATCTATCATGGGGATTTTAGAATGTATCATAAGATTCTGTCAAGATAGATATAAACAGGCAACACCATTCTTTTGTGAGGTGGATCTCATTGTATGTATAAATCCACTGTCCTATTTTCTTGTCTTTTTAATATCTATTAGTTGTCTTTTGGTTATGCTTATATTCAAACTTGTAAAAGTCAGGAATCTGGTAATACTGATATTAAAGGAGTTGACTCAACAAATGCATGCTATGGAGGAACTGCAGCATTATTCAATTGTGTAAACTGGGCATGGAGAGTGTAGTTCTTGGGATGGAACGCTATGGACTTGTTGTATGCACAGACACTGCGGTACAGTCTCTTTGCTAATAAGACTAGGACTCCCTTCTTTCCATTTCGTTTGATTTAGAAAAGAAAGAAAATTTCAATTTTTGTGTCAGCTGATTTTCAAATTAGTCATTCATAAAACTTTTGCTGGTATTCCACTATCTCATAAAAGACCAAGTTTATGTGAGCGATAGACCTTAACATTGAAAATGATATGAGAGCATGAAGTAAATTCAAACAATTCTCAGTTCCTGACCCTTGTCAAGATTTGAGCAATTTCATGTGTAAATAACTGCGGAAGAATATAAATTTATAGTTAATATTTGATGGAAATCTAGTGGCTGCTATCATGACCATCTACATATTTTGTACGTAAATTTCCCTAAAGCTAGACAAAAATCTTGTACAATGACTCAATAAGAGTACCTGGCAAGGGCAAGAAGGGTCTTTCTGCTTCAATTATGGTTATTTTGCTCAAATAGTGTCCAGGAGGTAACCTGGATGCTAGATAGAGAAGTAACAACTATTGAGATGACAATTCTCCTTTATTTTAATAGTGTATTTACTTCTATAGAAGAAGAGTGTAAATTTTTTCTCTGGATTCTTGCTATTTCACAGGGAACATTTATATTTCACACAATTTTCATTGAACTGACATTGGAGCCTAAGTGCATTGGCTGTTAGTAATTTAGTATGTCATTTTAAAGTAATTTCTAGATTTGGCAATTTGATCGTTTCACATGGGAATGTAGCTTTATTTTGAATGAATGGCTCCTTTGTTGCAGGTCTATGCAGAAGGGCTAGCTTGGCCTACTGGAGGGGCAGGTCGGTCTGATGCTCAGTCTGATTATTTTGTTTTTCATTCTCCATATAACAAGGTATTGCAATTTTTTGACTTTTGGTGATGCGTTTAGAGTTTTTTGGGGTATCTTAGTATTATAAATTTTAAAATTTTTATCCACATCTTGTTCATGAACTGGAACTGCAGCTTCTGCAGAAAAGTTTTGCACGGCTGTACTTCAATGATTTCTTGAGGAATGCCAGGTTTGTATCTTAATTTTATTTGTTCATGTTTACTTAATCTCTGATGGACGATGTTAGAATGCCGTTTTAAATGATTAATTAGAGTATGTTAATTCCTAATAGCACTTAAACTCCATCTATTCTTACAACCGGATGAACACTACTTCAGTCATGGGATTTAGTGGGTTGCCTGAAGGAACCAAAGATTTTCACTGGCATTAGAATTCAGCTTTCTCATAGTTCACTGGGGTTATATAAAACAGTAATAAATAATCCGTAGAGACCTTCCGTATAGGGATTTAGAGATGATATTTTGCTTTACTTCTATATTACCTTTAATGGGATTAGCAAACAACTGTTAATAACAATATGTATGACAGGATACTATTTGGTAATAACAATAAGCACATCTAGCCTTCTACAAATGCATCTTATCTTCACCACTTGTTATTAGGAACTTATTTGGTTGATACTAGTGGAAAAGGTTCGCCAGTTAATGGTCGTTCACATCATGAGGAGCTAGTTGCTTGTGATTTCTATTGTTAACTTTGTCCTTAGCTAGAAACACTGTCATCTTAACCTGCGACATGTTAAAGCTTTGAGTAAACGAGATGTTCCCACCCAACGTATAGCGAAATGGCAAGTTTCCCAACCCTTGGTTCATAAATTCTAGATTTTCATCATTAAATTAACATCGTTTCTTTTCTTTTAACCGTTAAAGGTTAAAATGATCATTTACTATATTTTAATATTTTCATTTCTGTAAAAACACCTCTCTCACCCACCGTCTAACCGACGCCACCACACCCTCTTGTTAATGGCAAGCCAACAGTAGCATCACCACCTAGCGACTACCGCCACCCACCAAACTTCATACCCTGAAATCAAAACACCCAAATCCAAAAACTAAAATAATTCAAGAATCCAACAACACACAACTCAAATAAATCCAAATTAATAAAACTCAAAATACATGTTAATAATAAACTAGATCTATAGGCGGAGGGCCAACATCAACACTTGGTTGGGGCAATTTATCGAGCAAGTGGGGGGTGTCATGCAAGGCTTGGGTGGTGGGCGAAGGGGAGACCAATGGGGTTGTCGTGGTGAGGGAAGTTGGGGCAAACAATCAAACTTCGAAACAAAAATCAAATTCAACCAAACTCGATTCAATCACACAACCAACTCAATCAAACTCTGATTCTTTCAAAAATCAAAGCAATACAACTGTAAGCGATGCATGATTGGTGCACAATAGGCGGCTAGGTGGCGAGGTTCAATTGATAGGCTTGATGGTGGCGGTGTGCGACGACTCAGGGGCTATTAGGTCGCGTCATGGGAATCGCACGACGCAAGGTTTGCGTGGCATGGGCTAGTGCAGCGCAAGGTTGCGTGGCATGATAGAGAAAAGACTCTTGGGTGACGGGCGGCGAGTGGCGTGGCCAGATGGTGTTAAGGTTTTGGTAGGGATGGCGAGGGGAAGCAGCTGGTGGTGTCAAGTGGGGCGGTGGGCGGTTGGGGGTTGGCCAAGTGGTCACACATTGGTTGGAGGTGAAGAGTCGGGGGTTGGCTGGGGGTTGGTAATAGCGAAGGAGGGGAGATGAAGAAGAAGAAGATGGGAGGGTATTTGATAATAGCACCCTTTATATTTGTGTCAGAACTCAACCGTTACTAACAGTGTTACTTTAAGAGTGAGGATATAGAATTTGTGAAACCAAGCGTAGGAACTTACCATTTCACTAAACCTTGGGTGGGAATATATGGCTTACTCTAAAGCTTTTTCTTATTTTAGGCGTATATGGTATATACTGGAATGAAAATGGCATTATTAGTGAAACTTTTAACTGAAATCGTCATCTAGATGTCCTGTCGGAAGAATGTTTCCGTGTGTTCGTTTAGACATTTAGTGAGATTTTGAAGATTGATTGTTTTTTTTTGGGAATGTTATTGTAGAAGCGTCCTTTAAAGTAAACGCGTTTTCTATATTAGTAATTGATTTGGCAATATGTTTTCATGGAAGAATCTACTATGCCCGTGAGCGAATGTAGCATTTCTTCATTGGTCTTATTCATAGTAGAACTCTTCGCTTTCGAGGTTTTTGATTATCTGATTAGCTTTTGGATCTCTTTGTTCTACACTTCAGGGCTTCACGAATGGCTGTATGGTTTAACAAGAAGATAATTATGTCATATTTGCTGAAGCCTTTCAGCAGACTACAAAGTAACAAAGTGTAATGACATCGTTCGCCCTCTTTAGTACCACTGGGCCTCTGGGTTTTGGACACGTGAGTCATTCTACTAGTCCATGGTTTATGACACGTTCCTAATTAAATTCTTACCACAATCATTTGATTCTCGATTAATATTTCTGTCCTAAATCCACCGTAAAATCATCCGATCAATGTGATGAGTCAATTTTGGATTACCTTATCATGGATCTGTAAGTCTAAAATTAATCGAGTCCAAGACTTGGAAAGTTCAAGGTGTATATTCATAAATATTATTATCAAATATATTTTAATTTTTAAGGGGCATTTGGATCATATAATGTTTTATTATAAGGTGATATTATATTAACGGAATAAAAAATTACCTTAAAGATTATTGGAAATGTTTAGAAAATATGTTTGATTGGTTTGAATGAATTGGTGAATAATATGTTTGGTTGAGAGGATAAATAGGTGAATATGTTATATAGATTACTAAATTGTACTTCCTTTTTAAATATTAATATAACAATATTTTTTATTATTATTTTTTGAATAATTTCTTTTAACCCCTCTTACTTTTCAAATTTAGCAAAAATATCATCGCAACCAAAAACATTTTAAACTTAACAAAAATACTCATATCCACTCCAAGCCATTGTCGACACCAACCACCATCGTTGGCAACCGTTGGCAGTGCCATAAATCTGGTCATGATGTCGACAGTGCCACATATCTGGCTGTTTCATAGCTAGATCTATGGTCGTTTCACAGCCAGAGATGTGGCCGTGAAAAACACCACCCGTTTCACGACCAAAGACCTGGTTGTTTCACGGCCAGATCAGTCGTTGTTTCATAGCCATATCCTTGGCGGTGAAATATGATCAGACCATGGATATGTGATCCATGGTCGGAAAAAACCTCATCGACGCACGGTCGGCCATATACGATTAGTCGTACACCATTATGGCGACTTTTGGTAGCCTTTAGCGGCGATCAACGGTGGCTGTCATAAAAGATGGATGCATGGAGAATCAAGCATATTATAAGTATAGTCATAGTTTAAAAAAAATTCAATCAAATTGAAATAAGTAAGGTAAAACATGTTACCTTAAGCCTTTAGCAACCTTTGGAGACTCTTAATTTTAAGAGAAATTAAGCAAAAGTGTATTCCACACCAAGGGAAGAAGAAATTTTTGCCAAGAGAGAGATTTAGAATTCTTAGAGATTTTTTTTTTTTTACATAAAAATTAATATATCATTTTCTTTATATAGGAATCCTTGTAAACAATTCAATAATTGTTTTGGACTTCCTTAAACAATTCCAATTCCATAATTGTTATGAAGTTGTTAAACTTCTTTAAATTATAACATTGGATTAACATTTAATCGCAATTAACAATTTAACTCTTAAATTGTTTAAATAACAATTTAACCCTTAATTGTTTATAATTACAACACCTTATAAAAACCAATTTAATATAAAGAAAATGATTAATATAAATAACTTTATTACCTTTGGTAGGTGTTAGGCAACCTTGGATAATCAACTCTCTTTGGCTATTTCTCCATTCTCCTTAGCTTTTTATGTGTGACCTCTTAGGTTCACTGTGGCTTAACCGTGGGCCCAATATCACAGTCTATTTAGATATGTTTTGTGATAACTCTTTATGAACAAAACTCCCACTGATTATGATAGGCATCTAACAATGTTCCATAACCTCTAAGTCACAATGAAGATATACTCCAACAAACCTTTTATAATCATACACGTTGTATAATCAAATCTTTCTATTGTCTAATCCCAATTAAGAATAGATTCATGGTATGTCAAAATCCTTATCTTAATTTTAATTCAATATATATGGAACGTGTCACTATGAAACAACCTTTCATGTAATATTTTGTATATTCCGGTTGGAGATTTCTTTTTTCCAATATATCTTGACATTTGTCTAGGAACTTGATATCAATCTATACCAAGTCAACGGATCTCATCTTGACTATCACTTGTCCTCACACATAAACAACACATGGCCAAATCGGCTTATTAACACATGACATGATTAGCCTCGTGTTTATACACCATATGAGCCATATACGTTTATGCAAAATTCAACCGTGATATCTCAAGTCTAAGAATTAATAATACACTAGTACGATCTTATGATAAATCATTAACTACATTTTAATGTTCCATGTGATTTATCATAAATGGTTATATTCGATAAACAAGTTACTAACCGCATATCCATGCTAATTCCCTAGTGATATAACTTTTTATAATCACCCACACTGATACTATAACATGATATTCTACGAAGGCATTCAAAATGTCCTACTATGTAATATTATTGCCCTAATTAATATTACCTATGTAGGAAAAACTTTGATGATTTTGATCTTCTAAAGATTTGTATCATCCGGATATTTCACATGTAATACATATATATAAATGAAGCAATAAACCATATGTGAAATAATAACACTTTCTTCTATTGATAAGATAAAATATATATAAAAATATGTACATTAACATATATATACAAAACATAATGTCTCGGAACCGATGACATGATTGGTTCATAGGGTATACACTAATATGTCAATGGTGGCTAGTTCAGGGTATAATGACATTTATGTAAATAATGATAATAACAAGGGTAATGTTTTTCGAAAAATTTAAAAAGCGAGGACAAAAGTATCTGCATGAGTGATTGGTTGTTTTGTAAATATTAACAAATATATGGTTAATTTGGACCAAATGCTCAACGATTTAAGGGCAATATGGGAAAAAATTGTAATATCAGGGTAAGTTTTAATCTAGTATAAGTTTTAATAACAACCCCCATCGATATTAAGATTATCAGAAATTTACCCCCCAAATGTTACTGTTTGTCATAAAATATTTCAAAAATAATTTTTTACAAACTAATCAAAAATTATCATCTATTCAATTTAAAAAATATTACCCTAATTATCTAATACTAACCCGATCCAAATGGCCCCTAAGGATGATTTTTTTCCTTCTGTCCTTCCCTTGATTCAATGTATGTATAGAAACGTTACTTTTCAGGTTGAGAACCTTGAAATATTAACAACTAGGAACATTGGATAACTTCTGAAATTTGATTTGGCAATTGCTTCAATGGGAAGTGAGCATTATTGCACTATCGCCAATCTCCTTAAACAAAATCCACAAAAAAATGAAGTCCTTGATTGAAAATGACCAACTTCTAGTTTCACCTAATTAAGAGGGCCATCTTAGTGAAGGTAGGGTCCCCCACGTGTCAAAATCTCCGGGACCCATGCCTACCGTGGCCTTCCCAAGCCGTCGATGCATTTTCCTCTGTAAATAAATAGGGTTTGGGGGACCCTCTTTTGAGTAGGACTCGCAGAAGGATAAGTGGGGCTTTCTTCGTTTCTAGGGTTTGTTTCTCTCTCTATTTCTCTGTCTGTGCTCTAGCCTTGTAATTCCTATTATTTAAAACGTTAAGATAAGAAAATCTGTGTTTTTATGTCCTTGAGTCTCTCTAATCTTTCACAGTATTGGGAAAAGATTCAAAACTCAGTCAACGTGCAATTTCTCTGTTCCTTCTAAAACTGTTAAAAGTTAGGGTTTCCACTTTTATCCCTCCTTAATTCTTGACAACTCTCGTCTTTCATGACAATTCTTTGTTGATTCTTATTCGGGTTTTCATCAATCTATTCTGGTTTCTGTTAATTTTTCTGGGGTTATAACGTTAAATCAGGTTCCCGCCATGGACTCCAATAATCAAGAGCAGCGTTTAGACGAAGTTAACAACAATGAAGAACAAAGCAACACCACCGCCAACAACTTTTCTCCATCAGAGGCATCAATTATGGACCCACCTGAATCAACGGTCCACATGAAAGAAGAAGAATTAACAGACTCAGAAAACCAAGAATTTGATCAGTCTTCTTTACCTGAAGGCCTTGTACAAGTCCCCATCCCACCAATCAATCGGTCGCTTGTTCCTAAACGCCCGTCCAAAGATCGACACACAAAAGTTGAAGGCCGTGGCCGTAGGATAAGAATGCCCGCCACGTGTGCAGCCAGGATCTTTCAGTTAACTCGCGAGTTGGGTCACAAGTCCGACGGAGAAACTATAAGATGGTTACTTGAACACGCAGAACCAGCTATTATCGAAGCAACTGGTACAGGCACAGTCCCTGCAATCGCCGTTTCCGTTAACGGTACTTTAAAAATTCCCACAACTTCTGCAGCCAAACCTGACGGTGAAGAGTTACCAAGAAAACGGCGTAAAAGACCATGTAATAGCGAGTTCATCGACATTAATGAACATAACCAAAGCTCTGTCTCTTCTGGGCTTGCACCAATTACCCCCATCACGACAACTAATGCACAAGGTTTAGTTCCTTTATGGCATATGGGCGCTTTTATGTTACCAGCAGCTCAATCTGGTATCGTTAATGGTGCTGGTGGTGTTGGTGGTTCTAACCAGCCTCATTTGTGGGCTATTCCTGCTGCTGGGGACTCCAATTTTCAGTCTTCAGCGTAGACCTATTTCGAATTTTGTTTCTCAGGATGGCGCATTGGGGTCTACTTCTGTACCCAGTTCGGGCTCATCAGGTGCTGCTACAAGTGTTAGCGCTACTAATACTTCTACTACTACTGCTAGTACAACTACTCAGATGCTTAGAGATTTTTCTCTGGAGATTTATGATAAGAAAGAGCTTCAGTTTCTGGGTAGGTCTACTAATCAGCAAACATCTACTTGTTCAAAACCTTAGATTTTGATATTGATGATAATACAGTGTTAGTGTTAGGGTTTTAGTCTGATTTTTGTAATTCTAACAAAAGCAACAAAGAACAGTTTTATTTTATTTTTTTTCTTTCTTTTTTTGTTTTTTTTAATGACCTTTCTTTATCTTTGTCTCTGTAATTTAAATGGTTACTTTTTGATTGGTTCTTTTTGGTGGATCACGTGATGTGATATTTACACGTGTGAGGTGGGGTTTCACGCTTTTTGGTGGGTCAACCAAACCAACGTGTTGGTGACTGGGTGGTTTATTGCGGGCCAGCAGTTGCCTTATCACGTGATGAAGGCACATGGTCCTAGAGATGCGGACCCACCTGTTATTTCTGTAATTTATTCTACCTCATTAATGGTCTTTGGGGCTACTTTTCTGGCACACCAGCCCTGGATCCATTGACACGCGTCGTTTATGAGCCGTTGCTGTAGGGGACCTCTTACTTAATCGGTTGACACGTGTATCATTATTAATATACGGCTGGCAAGCATTCACCATCCTTATCCTACTTGAAAGAGGAATTCACGATTTTGATGAGAATGGGATACTTGTAAGAATTGAATTCAACTTTGGTAACCCTATAATTTCAATTTCACTGTGGATTTGTTTTTGGTTGCATAGTTGCTTGAAGGGAATTTTTCGCTTTTTGACTCATTACTTATAGATTTCGTATTTATGGGATTAAATTTTTTATCACTGTAGATGATATAACAATTTCATAACACTTTTTTCATTAAATAATTATAATGCCAGTAAGGCACTTGATGATCTCGGATTGGAATTATTCACAGATGTTAACCGTGAAATTTTATTTTAATGCTGGTAAGGTACATAATAGGGCTGTATTAGAGTTTGAAAATTGGATTGGTCAAGGTCAAGGAAAATATATAAAAGCGGCTCAAATTTTCATGTCATATTTTTTAATTTTTGTTTTGTTAAATATTCTTAAGGGAGAACGGCTTATACATACCAAAGATTTATCGTAACGATAAGTTGGTACACAAAAGGTTTTGAAATGACAAATAGTACTTTCCGTCATGTTACATTAGTGATTTATTTATTCTGTTTATTAATAATGAAAAGACTAAAATACCCTTAAAAGTTTGAATTTTAGTTTTTTATAAATTTAAAAATTTTAAAAAACCCCCTAAGTTTACAAATTTCACTAAATACCCCAATATATAAAAGTTTTATAAAATAACAAAAACACCCCCCATCGGCAAGTGCGATTCCAGCCACCACCGCCTAGAATCCCGGCAGAAAAGCGTTACACGCACACGGACTCGGATCGTGTCGTAACGCTCGACTCGGCCTTTCCTAGGCCAGACGGCGATGATATGGCCTTTTCCTCCGGCCGGATCGCCACGGATCGTCCGGCCGGAAAAGGCCGGATCATCTCCGCCGGCGATCGGCCTTTAGCGATCCAGGTCCGGCCAGATCCGGCGACGCCCGAAAAGGCCACATCGGCATCACGGCGACGCATTCATGGGGATGGGGATGTCGTGTACGTTTCAGCATTCCGGCGATGGTGGCCTGGAATCGCAGATTGGGGTGGTGGGGGTGTTTTTGTCATTTAACAAACTTTTTATATATTGGGGTGTTTAATTAAATTAGCAAACTTAGGGGGTTTTTTAGAAATTTTTAAATTTATAAAAAACAAAAATTGAAACTTTGAAGGGCATTTTAGTCTTTTCACTATTAATAAACAAAACTCACTAACAGAATATAACGGAAGGTACCTATTTGTCGTTTCAAAACCTTTTAGGTATCAACTTGTCATTACAGTAAACTTTAGGTATGTACAAGTCGTTCGCCCTATTCTTAATTCCCAAAATATTTTATTAAAGCACCTAAGAATGTGAAAATCTGTTTGTGGCGACGAAGATCTGTTTGGGTCAAGCATGGATCTTAGTCGAAAAGGCCTGAAAACTTCTGCAGGCTAGTTTTGGGCACAATTTCTTGAAGCCCAAACATAAATTAGGACACATTCAGTTCAATACAAAAATTCGTGTTTCTGTCTTTCTGACCAAAAAAAAAAACGTCGCGTTATTTTGTGTAGCTTCCAAACCCATTTAGACTTAATTGTTATTAAGTCACCTTCTGAAATTTATGAAAAATTATCATATTTTAATTTCTAAAAAGAATTGTTTGATTATACAAAGATTTGATTACTTGCTTCTTGGTATAATATTCTTTCGTTTTATTTTTTAATTTCACCAATAGATTACATATTTTTCGTAATTTAAGATTAAAAAAATATGTGTGCTAAAAAGAAAATGAAGGATCAACACCACTAAGTGGTCCAATGGTCAATTAAGACTCTTGAATGTATTATTCAAGAGAGTCCTGAGTTTAATCCACTTGGGTTGTTAATAAGGGTAACTATTGTGCCAAATTTACTCAGTTGTCAACTTCAGAATCCTAGAGGATTAGTTAAAGTGCACACAAGGTGGTCGGACAACCTCGGTCACCCAAAAAAAATGAAGGATCAATATCCTAAAGTCATATTGGGGGCTAAAATATGAAACTTAATTCTTTTATATATGTTTTGACAGCAAACATCTAAAGCTACAAATGAGATTTAACAACCATACAACATGTACTGGGTAGCTTGTCACCCATACAGTTTATGTTTTATAAAGTACAAAACCATGTTTCAACAACTGTACTAGCCATAACCAAACTGATAGATATAACCCAACAATCGCATACCATTGTTTTGGTAACTTTTCTGACTCTTGACTCACACATGAACTTGATTAGCCTCCAAGGAATTATTTAAATGTCAATTCTGTACAACTATACCTACAAAATACTTGTTCAAATTAACAAGTTAAATGAATTGATTTGATATGTAACAATTACATTATGGTTTCATATAAATTTATATGAATCAATATTTATATATGAATATACAGTTTATATATGTAACAAGATGATTTGATTTCACTTATAATTGTGAAATAGTATGTTGATCTTGTAAGATAAGTGCTTATTATTAGGTGGAAATACTTGGTCTCAAAGCACACCAAAACCAGCGTCTAGTTTTTCTACATTTTTTCTTCTTTTTGAGTAACTTGAAAGTATATATACAAAAACCAAATTATATTGTTTAATTAATATTTATGTTTATACTGATACATCAATATCATTGTTATTTATACTTCCATACTAAGATGAAAATTTTCATCCAACTCTTCATTTTCCCTTTCCTCTATGCTATCTATTACTGCAAATATTATAAACAAAATGCCAGTTTTTGCACCAAAGAAACTCATTTGTCCAATTACTTTTCTTCTCTTACTAACAATTCAGCGGTCACAAGCAGTTCTCAATGACCATTATTATGACGAAACATGTCCACAAGCTGAGAAAATCATCTTGGATACAGTTCGTAATGCTTCAATGCATGACCCTAAAGTCCCAGCTCGGATTCTCAGGATGTTCTTTCACGACTGCTTCATAAGGGTATGAAATTAATTACTTTTCCCACTCTCTCATTATTCGTTAGTTAAATGGGTCTGTAAATAATATGTTCGTCAATTGATTGATGAGTATGTGCTGTATTGGTTTAGGGATGCGACGCGTCATTGTTGCTAGACTCGACTCCAGAAAACAAGGCTGAGAAAGATGGACCTCCCAACATCTCAGTTCGATCATTTTACGTGATTGATGACGCGAAGGTTAAGCTTGAAATGGCTTGTCCACATACTGTTTCCTGTGCGGATATAATCGCCGTTGCAGCAAGAGATGTCGTAACAATGGTAAAATACCGGCTCCATCACTATATATATATAAAACAGGTTTAATTGGTGTTTTTCATAAACAATCTCAGACGATGCTCTTGATTATTTGTTATTAATTTTCAGTCCGGAGGCCCTTACTGGAATGTTCTAAAAGGAAGGAAAGACGGGAGAGTGTCCAAAGCGGCGGAAACCATTAACTTACCAGCTCCAACTTTCAATGTTTCCCAACTCATTCAAAGTTTTTCTAAGAGACGTTTAGGAGTTAAAGATTTGGTCGCTTTATCCGGTGGTCACACTCTAGGGTTTTCTCATTGTTCATCATTCGAAGCCAGGCTACGTAACTTTAGCAAAGTGCATGACACAGACCCATCAATGAATGTTGACTTCGGCCAAAAACCTGAAAAAGAAATGCCCAAAACCAAACAAGGATCGCAATGCGGGAGAGTTTTTGGATTCCACATCCTCAACTTTTGATAATAACTATTACAAACAACTTATGATGGGAAAAGGCGTGTTCGGATCAGATCAATCGTTGTTTGGTGATTACAGGACTAGATGGATTCGTGGAATCATTTGCCAGGGATCAAGGATTGTTCTTTAGAGAATTTGTGGCTTCGATGTTGAAACTTGGAAATGTGGGTGTGATTGAAAATGGGGAAAGTGAGGTTGAAATGCCGAGTTCTAAACTAATGAAAGTGAGAGAGATAGGGTGAATGAGACAGCAAAATAAACCAGAGATTTATTAAGATTTTTCTCTTTTAATAACGTTGTATAATTGAGCATGTTATTGAGGTAATATTAAATATTTAATTATTCTTTTTAATAAATAAATTTTCTTTCGTTTTCTTCCATGTAGCCTTTTATTTTTCAGGTCAACCTTATGATTATTGATTAATGAAAGTAAACTAAAAATAAAATATTCTGGTAAATATTGCCTTGTTTTTCTGTTTAAAACAATTAATAATATATTATTAAATTACTAACACAAACATATTTCCTATTTAAAAGTAAAATTTTGATATTATATTGTAAATAAAAGATAGAATGCCTCTGTATTCTTATCTAAAATCAAGATTAAAGATATTAAAAACAAAATAACATATATTAGATATATTAATTATAACAATAATGTTAGGTTCACAACCTTCTCTCACAACCTCCCGACATGACAACTCGTCATTGATTAACTCGTAAATAGGGTAGACGGAACCCATACAAACAGTGAGACTCATTTTACAAACTAACTAATAACAAACTATCACGTCGAAGGATTGTGAGAGAAACTTGTGATAATAGGTTGTCAACCTAGTATTACTCTAATTATAATCTAGTCACAATTTGGAAACTCTATTTTTGCGGACCAATCACCAATTCATGTATTGTTGGGCATGAAGTTAGCTGGGTTTATGGATGCCCTGCCGCAGATGTCCTAGCCGCTTTTGATGATGCAATTGCAGATGGAGTTGATTTTGTATCAGTTTCCCTAGGAATGTTTCCTCCAGACTAAGATTTGTCACTGGTGATGACAGTTTGTAAAAGCATCAAACCTGGCAGGGCATGGGACCTGAACTACTCCTCATTCTCAATAGACATAGAATATGGGCAGAAGATCATGGGCAATTTTACTAGGGCAGTCACCTATGTAACCTTACCTGGTTCAACCTACTCTGCAAATGCGTATAAACCCAATCCTCTCACTTTCACCGTGAACCCATCTCTTCTTTCCTTTTCAGCTTTTGAAGAGAAGAAATCGTTTACTGTGAAGGTTAACGAAACAGAGATAACTCAGCAGCAATTGTATCAGACTTTACTGAGGCATCAATAAAACTCATCAAGTATTTGATCATCAGTTAATGTAAAATAATATGTACTTTTTTCTTTTATATGTACTTTGTCATAGTCACTACAGCCATGAACTGCTCAAACCTAAACTTTCCCAATCATTTTCCTCCCTTTTACACACCCGAGTTGTAATTAGAAGAATACAAGATAATCACTTTACGTTTGCCTACTAAATTGTGGCAACCTATATGTTTTATGAAATTTTCATTGCTAGAAAGAAATCCATATTGTGGCAAAAGCAACAGTCTGATGTTAAGATCTAAATGTTGCTGTAAGGTGTCAGGTCGTAAATAATTTCCATCAATGAATTAATGATAAGGCAACCAGGAGCCAGTGTATGATGTACATTGAAAAGATTGCATTTGTTAATATTATGGCATGTCAAACCCCAGTTTTTAAATTCACAATGTATATGGAGAAGTCCTGCTACCAAATTTGAGCATAACAGAGTTGTTCTTTAGGCAAAGTCCTAAACTAGACAATGAAGAATTGTATACTTTACAACAAAAAAGAATAAAGATAGATATATTCTCATAACAGCTGTGATACAGATATGGAAATCAAATGATCCAAATCCTAAACTCGCACGACACTGCACTTAGGTTGAGCCCCCATTTGGTTATTTCTTCATGGAAGTATTGACTTGCCTCAAACTCCATTTTAGTCCCAAAGGCATATTTAATGATACCAATGGTATCAAGGTAATTCTCGAAGTGGAACAATATCTCCTTGATCCACGAACAGAAAGATAATATAACATGTTCACACTTAAAAAAGTGCATCCTCTGGTCAAAGACAAACTTCTACTAAAATAAATTGTAAAATGAAAATGATTTCTATTAGATATCAACTGCAGCATATCAGCCACTATGGTATTGGTCACTCAAGAAACTATATGTGTTTTTGTTTGGACAATAATGCTTAATAAGCTGGGTTACCGAGGATTTTGAATTATAGAAACAAAAAGATTATGATAGAAACCGACTCATCATGAAAAACTCACCAGGCCTGCTTGGTTTAGTAACAACTGGTCTTCAAGCAAAAACTACATCCGAACGAAACACATACTTGACACCCTTAGTAACATTCTGGGCTTCATGCAACATACACTTATCACCATGAATGTGTAAGAGAGCCATTCCTTCAGTAGGAGCCACCTATACGATACAAATTGTTAGATAAGTAATATTCACGAAAATGAAACTGTAGTACATGAAAAAAAAAAGAAAAAAATCCAGGGGTATAACAAAGAAATGATAGGGGAAAAGATCAAAGAAAAAAGATTCACCTCGGCCACAAGATTATTCCTTGAACCATAAAAGACAGTCTCTCCTCCAACTAAAGGCTCCAAGGAAGTATCATTGGGGGTACTGGGATCATTTTTAGCCTTGGCTTTAACACCACCACTCAAATATATAAGCAAAGTATAATGTGTGCGCTTTCCATCTCCAAGACTGACACTTTCATCAATATGCTTTCCAAATCGTTGACCTACCTTGTACCTGAAATATAGAAAACAAATTAATTCCTAAACATAAAAAGGATTCCAGTTTGGAAGTACCAACAATTCGGGAATTCCATTAGCATATCACAGGTGGACATATGTACTTGACAGAAATCCCTGGTAATATCAAATCCACAAGAATTCTTTTTAAGCAATATACCCAATTTATAAAGCACAGAGACGGTTTGTGACTCGTGAATAAGCCTGACATAGTTTGAGAATTCCTCTTTGTACCAGTTTATAGTAAAAATGATTACCACCTTGCCAGTCAAGTGCTTATGCCTTATAGTAGATATCCACATGAAAAAATGATATCAAATTTACAGCAGAAAATATGAACCTGTAGAATCTGATACTCGGATTCAAGCCAACAGCAACCTTCCCCCGAATTTTAATATCAGTAAATAATTTGCTAAGTCCAGACTCCCATATTGCATCCGCAAGAACAGGATCATTCACAGAAATTCGATCATTATCTCTATAAGCTTCACCTTTTAATGGACCAAGACTCCCTTGATGAGCAAAACCCATTGATTCAGCAACTTTAACAAATGCCCTTGATTCAGCAGATGTGAAGAAATTTTTCACCTGAAAATATGAACATAGAACAATCACAACTGGAGAATTCACATGAAACTGGCTTGAGAAAATATTCCTTTAATGAAATACAATAACAAAAATAAATAAGCCACATATCCAGGACAAGCTTTTGACACCCAGTTAGAGAAATGAAACATCATGAAGAAGATTCCTAAAAAAACAAGAGCTATAGCTTAGTTCACTTTCGAATTCTACTCCTTGTAAATCACAATCCTAATCAAATAACAGGAACTCGCATGGAAAATTACTTCAAGCAGAAACTTCAACAAAGCATCCCTTCAATTACAAAAAATTGATTACAACAAAGATTACCACATTAATCTAGCCAAAAGATAATACATTAGAAAGAAGGAATCGAAACGGTGGACAAACTAATACGAAAAAAGAAGATTGAAAGAAAAACGTACAGTGAAGAGATCTGTGTCTTTGAGACGATGAATTTGAAGGTTTAGTTTGGGTTTGATATTTGGCCATTTTGTTGCTGCTGATTTCTTGGAATTATTAGCTTCTTTTCTTTCACCCATTTTTCTCCTCTTCGTTCCCGTCCCTGCATCTCCCATCCAACTTAGAGCTTCTTCTGTCTTTCTCTTTTTTTTTTTTTTTTTTGGGGGCTAAATCTAGGCAAACCGCAAACCCATATTTATTTATTTATCCAAGTCATAAAATATTATAAAAGCCAACTATATTATTTTATACGACATTTTTTTGCTAAAATATGATTAAATAAAAAAAAAATCTATTGAAGAAAATAAATAATAGGAAAATAATTTAATACATATTTATTGACTTCTAATAAAATAACCCAAAAAAAATTTATTTGGGTTTAAAGAAATTTCTCAAGTGAAGCGCTGCCAACGATCTTATTTGATGATTTTCTTCACAAACGACCCCAAGGTTTGCCTTAATGACATTTTCCCACCCAAAAAGTTTCAAAATACCACTTTTCCACCCAATGCTCCCAATGTTTATCTCTTGTTAAATACTCAAAATATATTTCGCTCTCTCAACCAGTGATCGGCAAGTTACTAGGAGCCAAGATAAGCGGAAGATTTATAGAGTGGAGGAAGGTGGATCCAATGGTGGTAACTGATTGAATATTTGTCGTCGGAATCAGCCAGAATTCAACTAAAAATACGAAACCCTAGCTTTGCAATGGCCAGCAATTGACGAGAAATCAGGTGATGGAGTGAGGGGGTTTCGTAGAGAGGAGACCAAAGATTCAAATGATAGTGTGGAGAGAATTTTTGTTATCAGAATCGGCTTTGAATAGTAATAAAATATTAACTTTGAGAGGGAAAGTGATATTTTGAAACTTTTTAGGTAAGAAAGTGTCATTAGACAAACCTTGGGTGGGAAAAAGTTGTTTACTCTTTTTTTTTTTTTTAATGTAAAGTTTATTGTACAACACTTATGAATAGTTTTATATAAATAAAATTTGAGGTGATTGCATATTTGCATATGCATAAATACCACATTGATGCAAACTTTATTGAGTTAACGACTTTTTCTCACCCAAATAATGATTTAATTACATTTTTTAACTCATTGAATTTTAAAATACCACTTTACTACTCAAATTTATATTTTGATGATGAATAGGGAGCAAACTTAGTTCAAACTATTGGGGGTTTTGGAAAAAGAAAAAAGAGGTCGATGAGTCTTTTGGTGGTAGAAGGTTGGATTTTAATGGTTAAAATTGATTGAAATTTGACTTAAGAGAGGCGGTTGCGCAAACCTTAATCACTCAATCGCAGGTAATTGACAGGGTTAGCGAGAATAAGGGTTTGAGGGGTTTTGGTAAATGATGATCAAGAAATGACATTTTAAAAGTCGTGAAAAAATGCAATTAAACTATTATTTAGGTGGGAAAAAGTCGTTTACTCAAGCTTTATTATAATTAAATGTGATATTAATCGTAATCAATGACATTAGTAATTTAATTTTATATACATAATATTATTTAATAAAAATAAAATTTGATTCCCAAAAGAGCACCTATTATTTTATTTTTTTTCTAAAATTAAATTTATATTTTAAACATAAAATTGGTAAAAAGACCATTGTGTAAGTATCAATTATCCAGTCGAGGCTTTATTTTTCACAAACTCCCGTTAATTTATTTCATAACTAAAATTGAAATTCTTCTTGAACTTTGCCCATTCTTGCCTAAGGAGTGGAATTGTGAAGTTCTTCAAAAGACTTTTTTGGTCGGACGGCAAGGTGTTAGGTTATTTACGCCATTAAATTTATAAAATGTTCAATAGATCTTAAATATTAGTTCAAGATGCGCAAAAATTTATATATATAGTAAAATACCTATCAATTATTACCCGTTAAATTCATTCACAAAAACCTTTGGAGGTCATAGAAAATGGTTTTTTGTTGATTGAATGTTAAAGAATTACTTATTTAATTATTTTTTTTCCTCTTTATCAAATTAATTAACTTATCAATATGTTAGTTATTTCTCCTCTTTTATCAATTAAATTAAACTGGACTTAGAGCTAGGCTTGCAATCGAACCGAACATGAACGAATAGGCCCGTTTGAAAATCATTCAATAAACATGTTCGATTGTTCGTGTTCGTGTTCGAACCAACACATGATGTGTGTTCATGTTCGTTCAATTAACAAAAAACTTGTTCGTGTTCGTTCGACTAACTTGTTCGACTAACTCATAAATACATGTTCGAATAACTAGTTCGAATAAAAAAATATACACCAACTTTCTAATTTTTGCTCTAAAAAACAAATATGCAACAATTTATAATTCATACCCATTTAATTCAACATTTGAAAATAAACCAACTCTCCATCTATATTTATAATTTTAAATAAATCAATAAAAACTCACTAAATTAAAATAAATAACCATCATAAATAATAAAACTTCAAAATAAATTAAACAAAACAATAAATCGTTCAAAACAAATTTAGTTCCATATCAAACATGATACAAACAAAAGTAATTTGCATTTTGCATAGACATTACAACACAACCAAAAGGATTCCAAGGATTGAACATGCTACTATATAGTATGTACAAAATTATTATCATACATATATTAATCATAAATTAAATATGTTTAATATGTTATGAAATTACCAAAATTATAGATTATCATATATTTATTATCATTACATAAATTATCGTAAATGTTTTAAATATTTACATATATATTTTGTATCAACACCCATAAATTCATAGTGAAATGAGGGTCTATTATAATATATGATCAATACATATGTGTGATTAATTTGTTTTATATAATGTGTAATTGTGTATATACAAAATTGTTATCATACATATATTAATCATAGGTTAAATATGTTATGAAATTACCAAAATTATAGGTTATCATATATTTATTATCATTACATAAATTATCATAAATATTTTAAATGTTTATATATATATTTTGTATCAACGCCTATAAATTTATAGTGGAATGAAAGTCTATTGTAATATATGATCAATACATATGTGTGATTAATTTGTTATATATATTATGAAATTATCAAAATTATTGGTTATCATATATTTATTATCATTACATAAATTATCATAAATATTTTAAATGTTTACATATATATTTTGTATCAACACCCATAAATTTATAGTGGAATGAAAGTCTGTTGTAATATATGATCAATACATATGTGTGATTAATTTGTTATATATATATTATCATTACTGTCTATATGTATATTTTGTATCAACACCTATAAATTCATAGTGGTATAAGGGTTTATTGTAATATATGATCAATACAAATGTGTGATTAATTTAGGTTTAATTAAGCTATTATATTATTAAATTTGTTATTCTATACATCACTTCATTATACAATATTTTATGTTTATCAATTTATCATACTATATTTATTATTTATTAATTGAAATGCTATCTTATAATATTTAATTATTGATTACATTTAGAAAAATATAAAGGTATTATGTTATTGGATTTACTATATTATATACTTACTTGATTATATAATCTATTATCTTATTAAATTTGTCATGCTATGTATCATAATAATTTATTACCTTTTAATTAAAATGTCATATACTTATATATTTAATTATTAATGACATTTAGAAGAAAAAAAATCCAAACATATTATATATATAAGAAAAACAAAAACATCATAATATTTTATTATTGATTACCATTAAAAAAAATTCATTCCAAACTAAATCAAACATAATATAAAAATGAAAAAAAAAATTTAATTATAATAATGCATAACATGTTTTTCGAACATAAACAAACGAACAATCGAACGATTGTTCGCGAGCGGATGGATCAACGAACGTATAGTGTTTACGAACATAATCGAACAAATAACCTCTGTTCGAACTCGATCGAACATATTATCGAACGAATATTGAACTGTTCGCGAACATTATTGAACAGTAATCGAACGAACAACGAACGTTCGAGAACTGTTCAATTCGTTTGCAGCCCTACTTGGAGCAATATGCCTTGTGTAATGAATGAAGCTCGGATCATTGGTTCACATTCGTTTTTGAATCATTTTATCTTGAGCTTATGTTTCTTTATTTTATTGGTTTGATATATGTAATCAGTTAAAACTTAAAACTTGAGATTAGAAAGGGACAAGTATTAGAGGGTGTTTGTTCCGAATCAGTTTATAACCTTTAAAATCAAACTAATTTTTTTATTTATAACTTTTTTGAGTTTATAAGTTTCATTTATAAACCCTTTCCTCTCCACAAATAAAAAAATAAAAAAATAAAATTGTTGGGGAGAACCTACTTTTTTTTGGCTCTGCTTATAAACTATTTTAGCCAAGTATATTATTGCATTACCCCTATTTAATTTTAAAATTTTGTCATTTATTTTTTTGAATATAATTATAATTCATTGGATTTGTTCATTAATTTATTTTGTATAAAAAATCTAAAAATTATTCATATCATTTTTTAATAAAATATTTATCTATAAAGTATTTGTTTATTTAATTCTAAAATTAAATTATATTGTAATAAAATTGAAACATATTTTGATAATATTATAGTGAAAAATTGAGTTAATATAATTCATTATTTGATAAAATAATGTAGTATATTTTTTAGTCATTTTAACAATAAAATATACTTATATACCACATTTTACAAAATACGTCAACTACTTATCATTTACTTATAAGTACTTTAATCAAACACGTAACTATTTAAATTTCAAATGCTTATAAGCTTCAAATTACCTTTATAAGCTCAAATTACCTTATAAGCACTAGTAAATTTTATAAGCTCAGGCCAAACAAACTCTTAAAAATTTTCCAATATATTGAAGGGCTATTTAAGTAATTTCGCATGAACAAATAACTTATAATTACAAGTATTAAAGAATTAATGGGCTTAAATAAAGGAGTTTGTTTTCTTACCTAAAACTGATTTTGTTTACCGTCACCTTGGGTTGGTTGGCCCAGCCCAAACCGGGTTTAAGAAAATTACGGATAACAGTATTTGTGAAATGCACCATACCTATCTGCACAACACACCCCTTATATAATAGGGTAGTGTTTTTAGCCACCACCTAATTGGTCTTCACCCCCATTCTTAATTTTTTTTGGGACAAATTTAACCTTTATTTAAATTACTAGAAATAACATTATAATTTCTAAATACACTCATATATATATATTAATTTTAACATTTAATCTTACATAAACCATAACCCTAAATTTTCATAATCAATTAAACCTTTTGTTTCATTTTAAATATTTACTTATTTGATGAAAATATAATACTAAAATTATGGAAAACATAAAGGGATGAATATGAATTTGAAGAAGAGAAAATAAATTGAAATTAGAAAGTAGGGAAAAAAAGTGTAAAGAAAAAACCTAATTCAGTTTTATTTAAGAAAGATGTATAAAACAAAAAACCTAATTAAGTTTGAAATTGGAGTGTTTATTTTCAGTGTTAAATGAGATTTAAAGAGATTTTATTTTTTAATTATAGAAGAGATGTACCTAGCCATGGAGGACCAAGATCAATTAGGTAGGGGTTAAAAATATATTGTAGCCTTAAAAGTTGGACTGAGCAATTAGTGGCACTCCTACACCAACTCTAAACCCAGCAAACATCATGAACATCAAGATTTGTTTTCGGTAATACTAAATTGACAAACCATTCATCTTAATTTTCTCTCACAAACACGATATATCAACTCATAATGGGTCATATCTGTTCAACAATAAGTCTCGTCTGACTAAATACGAACTATCACGTCGTGTTTGTAAGTAAAAATTGTGAAGTGTTTGTCAACTTATCTTTATTTATTTGTTTTTAGCTTTAATTGAATAGAGGTGTTTATTTGCATCCTAACTATGATATCACCTCCATAACAACACTTATGAGTCAACAAAGTATATATTTATTTTTTTGTTTTGACATATTTAACCTTTATTTAAATTATTAGAAATAACATTATAATATCTAGATACACTCATACTCTATTTTTTACATTTTTTTTAATTTTAATATTTAATCTTTCATAAACTAAATTTTCATAATCGTTAAACCTTTTGTTTTATTTTAAATATTTTTTTTATTTAATAGAAATATAATACTAAAACTATAGAAAACATAACATGATGTAATTTGAATTTGAAGAAGAGAAAATAAATTGAAATTAGAAATTAGGGGAAAAAAGGTGTTAAAAAAAACCTAATTCAGTTTTTTTTTTTTTAGGGGATTTAAAGAGATTTTATTTTTCAATTATAGAAGATATGTACTTAGCCATGGAGGATGAAGATCAATTAGATAAGGGTTAAAAAATGATTTACTATATAATATAGTAGCCTTAAAAGTTGGACAGCGCAATTAGTGGCATTCCTACATGATATTCTCCAACTCCAACTCCAAGCACAACAAACATCATGAACATCAGGATTTGTTTTAGCTTTAATGGAATATAGGTGTTTAGTTGCATTCTAACTATGATATCCCCTCCATAACAATACTTAGGAGTCAACAAAGTAGATATTTACCGTGTCATCAACTCTCTAATTTTTTTTTTAATTAACACCTTTACTTGAAAGGAAATTTGGGATTACACATTGGAATATACAACAAAAATTTTAATCCTAATTTCCTATGAACCCAAAATCAGGGTTTTGATTATATGTATTTGATTAAATAAACATAGCAACCATACAAGGTTTTGAAGCTTACTACCGTTGGAGACTCCTTCACTTAAATTTCGTTCTTCCACAAATCAATCTAAGCGTAGGATTGCACGAACTCATCCACACAAAGGCACCGAAGGATCAAGAAAACTTCAATTGCTAGATTGATTGTTTTCTTTGTAATTAGGGTTAGGGTTTTTCTATTCCTTCTCTAGTAAGGGAATGGTATGGACAACAACACGAGGAATAATCAATAATCACAACAACCCTAGGATTAAGTGGGTTTTTATACTCACTTAACCCTATTGCAAATTTTTTTTTTCCAAAATACCTTTACATTGGAAAACCTTAAATCGACCTTAAGGGGTTGGTATGGTGGTCAAGGAGGTTTGCTCTCTTCCATAACTTCTTGTGTTCAAATATTGGGAGCCACCTACCACATTGTAGTTTCCCCACAATGTGACTTACCTAGTCCTTTGGGTTTGTAGGATATTCAAGAGACCTTGAGGATTAGTTAAGGTGTGCGTAAGCTAGAACCAAGACAATTCACTCGATAAACCCTTTCACGGCTCAACTCTAATTCCAATCACTTGTGCCCCTTTTTGCTGATTCCTAAGAATCATGGACCCCTCTTACTCGGTTCTCCCTGGAGTCAACCAAGAACCTCTGGTTGACGTGTGTCTTTGTCTTGGCATTCTACCCGGTGTGGAAATTTGCATCAGCAAAAGTGAATTTTGTTTTTTAATAGTTTGAGGAATGGAAACTAAATCTTTTTATAGTTTTAAGAATTAAAAAAAAACAAAAAACAAAAAAATTCTGAAAAGTGGCAAGAAACAAATAAATGGGTCATCATAAGCATTCGATTTCTAAAAGGAAAAAAAAATTAAAAAAGAAAGCCAATTCGATTAGTTCGACGGAAAGAAATGAGAGAAATAGAAAAAGATTCAATAATGGTATTTATGTCCTTTCATAAGGATTCATTGGAAAAAAATAAAAGGATAAGAAAGTGATTTTTGTTTTTCAAGGGCCTGGGGAAATTGAATTTTATTTTGGTTCTCTCTGGAAGCAACTTTCATTTTTTAATCCGTTTTCCAAGAATTTAAAAAAAATCGAAAATGAAAAACTAAGTATTTTATAGTTTTAAGAATTTTAAAAGGAAGAACAATTTTTTTTTGAAAAATTACAAAAGAAACAAACAAATCAGTCATCAAAAGCATTCGATTTCTAGAAGGAAGAATAAAAAAACTTTCAAAAAGAAAGTCAATTCAATTAGTTAGATCGAGAGAAATAGAAAAAGATTTGATAACGGTATATATATATATCTTTTCATAAGGATTCGTTGAAAAAAATAAAAGGATAAGAAAGTAATTTTTGTTTTTCAAGGGCCTGAGGAATGGAAATTGAACTTCATTTTGGTTCTCTCTGGAAGCAACTTTCATTTTTTAACCCGTTTTGCAAGAATTTAAAAAAAAATCGAAAATGGAAAACTAAGTATTTTATAGTTTTAAGAATTTTAAAAGAAAGAACAATTTTTTTTTGAAAAATTACAAAAGAAACAAACAAATCAATCATCAAAAGCATTCGATTTCTAGAAGGAAGAATAAAAAAACTTTAAAAAAGAAAGTCAATTCAATTAGTTAGATGGAGAGAAATAGAAAAAGATTTGATAACGGTACATATATCCTTTCATAAGGATTGGTTGAAAAAAATAAAAGGATAAGAAAGTGATTTTTGTTTTTCAAGGGCCTGGGGAATGGAAATTGAACTTCATTTTGGTTCTCTCTGGAAGCAACTTTCATTTTTTAACCCGTTTTGCAAGAATTAAAAAAAAAAAATCGAAAATGGAAAACTAAGTATTTTATAGTTTTAAGAATTTTAAAAGAAAGAACAATTTTTTTTTGAAAAATTACAAAAGAAACAAACAAATCAATCATCAAAAGCATTCCATTTCTAGAAGGAAGAATAAAAAAACTTTAAAAAAGAAAGTCAATTCAATTAGTTAGATGGAGAGAAATAGAAAAAGATTTGATAACGGTATATATATTCTTTCATAAGGATTCGTTGAAAAAAATAAAAGGATAAGAAAGTGATTTTTGTTTTTCAAGGGCTTGGGGAATGGAAATTGAACTTCATTTTGGTTCTCTCTGGAAGCAACTTTCATTTTTTAACCCGTTTTGCAAGAATTTAAAAAAAAAATTCGAAAATGGAAAACTAATTTGTAATTTTAAGAATTTTAAAAGGAAGAACAAATTTTTTTTGAAAAATTACAAAAGAAACAAACAAATCTGTCATCAAAAGCATTCGCTTTCTAGAAGGAAGAATAAAAAAAATTTCAAAAAGAAAGTCAATTTAATTAGTTAGATGGAGAGAAATAGAAAAAGATTTGATAACAATATATATATCCTTTCATAAGGATTCGTTGAAAAAAATAAAAGGATAAGAAAGTAATTTTTGTTTTTCAAGGGCCTAGGGAATGGAAATTGAACTTCATTTTGGTTCTCTCCGGAAGCAACTTTCATTTTTTAACCCGTTTTGCAAGAATTTAAAAAAAAAAAAATCGAAAATGAAAAACTAAGTATTTTATAGTTTTAAGAATTTTAGAAGGAAGAACAAATTTTTTTTTTTTGAAAAATTACAAAAGAAACAAACAAATCAATCATTAAAAGCATTCGATTTCTAAAAGGAAGAATAATAAAAACTTTCAAAAAGAAAGTCAATTCAATTACTTAGATAGAGAGAAATAGAAAAAGATTTCATAACAGTATATATATCCTTTCATAAGGATTCGTTGAAAAAATAAAAGGATAAGAAAGTGATTTTTGTTTTTCAAGGGCCTGGGGAATAGAAACTGAACTTCATTTTGGTTCTCTATGAAAGTGACTTTCATTTTTTTAACCCGTTTTGCAAGAATTCAAAAAAAAAAAAAAAAAAAAGGAAAAATGGAAAATTAAGAAAAAAAAAGAATTCAAAGAAAAAAAAAAAAAGGAAAATGGAAAATTAAGTCTTTTATAGTTTTAAGAATTTTAAAAGGAAGAACAAAAATTTCCCAGAAAGTGGCAAAAGAAACAAATGAGTCATAAAAAACATTCTATTTCTAAAAAGAAGAATGAGAAACTTTGAAAAAGAAAGCCAATTCTTAGTTAGATTAAGAGAAACGAGAGAAATAGAAAAAGATTCAATAATTATATATATACCGTAGTCGTAGACCTATTTAAATATGTTTTCATTAAATTTATATGATAAATTTTGATGTGGATTGAGACTTAATGAAGAAAAAAAATTACAATGGTTAGGAGGGATTAGTTTAGTGCCATTATATTTATTTGTAACATCCTTTTCAAATAAAATTTATGGAATAAAATAATTTTCTAAATATATCCCCAACTTATTAAAAGAAAAAAAGAAACAAACAAACAAGAAAAAAGTCCTCACAAAATTCCTACACATTTCTGTTCACTTAATACCAAAATAGACCTTCGGATCCTATTCTTAACTTGCTGTGGCCCAATTCAATTAATGCTACCCTAAATTTTTTTTTCTTTTTTTTGCCCTGACTCTTCAAAATTAAATTTGTTCGTTTGTCAATTGTGTATTTCGAAGTCTCAAATTCTCAATGAATTCATCGCAATTAACATGGTGTTTGTTTTATTTTATCTAAAATTGAATAGATAAATGAATCATATATTTGTGTTTGTTTTTCAAATAAAAAAATAATAATTATATACATATATGTGTATTTCATTTTGTTTTTTTTTTTTTTTGTCTGAGGGTGTCTAAACCAGTTTTCGCATACTTCAATTAATCTCCTAAGGTCCTAAAGTTGACAGTCAGGTAAATTTCTGAAGTGGTCGACGCCGTTAATAACACAAGTAGATCGAAATTAAGACTTCTTGAATAATACACCAAAAAGTTCTAGTTGACTATTGAGTCACTAAATGGTAGTTTATGTGTATTTCATGTTAGATGTACTATTCTTATTAAGTTTAATTTATATTATTTAAATAATTTTTCTACTTAAAAGTGAAAATATAATTGGACTAGAATACTAGATCAATGAGTTTAACATGATAAGAAAAGTGAAACGATGTTAGTGTGAATGAAGAGAAAGTGAAAGGGGGTTATTTAAAATGGGTTAAGATATAATTATTAATATTAAAGAAAAACAATGTTAACCAAAAAAATTTAATCAATTTTTTAATTAAGTGAAAGCTTTTTCAGTTAACTTAACTTTAGTTAAAAAAAATGGAAGTCAATGTTAACTTAAAAAAAAAAAAAAAAACCAAAGCTAATGATTCGAATTAAATCAATTTACAATTAAGTTATAAGGACTGAAAAGTCGGCTGCTCGTGGCTTAGTAAGCAGGACAAGAAATGAAACAATATAAAGTAATACCGTATCAAACAAGTAAATAATTACAAATATCAAACTAGTAAACAGAAAAAAAACACTTGTGATTTATCATATTTCACCCAATAAATATGTTATGTTTAACAGAGTTAGTATTATTAGAATACTGTCTCATAACTCTCATTACAATAATGCATTTACCTATAGTTTATTATCACATTCATACAAGAGAAAAATAAGTTTATATATAAGATTTAAAGAAGAAAACCTAATACAGTATTACAAGAATCTATTTTCCTAAGCCAAAACCCAATTACGAAGTTAATTACTTAGGGTCTGCTTAAGAGTTTCTTGATAGGGGTTTTAAAGATAAACTACCGTACAGTTTTGAGGGGTTTTTAATAACTGTTTTTAAAACACTCAACCTGTGCTTGAGAGTTTATTGTCCAACGGTTTTGATAGTTTTTTAAAATGATAAATTTACATATATGTTTATAAAAATACTCAAACTTCAACCAGTATTTAGGAGTTTTGTTTTTTCAACTACAAGGTAAGTGTTCTTTATTAGTTTTCTACTTATTAGTATTTTATAACTTCAAATGTGATAAAGCCTTCTTATTGTTTTTCACCATTTTTTGCAGCATCTGAAATGACTGAAAAATTGTAGCTCTACTTCTCCAAGAAAACATCTAGAAACGGGATTTTAATCTTTTTTTTTTAATGATTGTTTAACATTATTTTATATTTAATATGGTTGAAGACGGGCATAATATGGTTAAAATTTTTTGTTGGATATAATTGAGATAGTTTTGTAGTAGATAGGGTATTTGTGGAATAAAATTTGAAAACTAACCAAAACACTTCGATTTGAGGTGTTTTATAAACCTTTTAAAAATACACTACACTGATTTTGAGGGGTTTTTCAGTCAATCAAAACTAGTGCATAAAAAATCTAACAAATGATGGTTTTAGAACACCTCAAAACTAGTCTAATTAAAAACCCCTTAAAACCAATTAAAAAAAAAAAAAAAAACTTCTAACCAGACCCTTAAAGAAATTATACAACACGTTGAAGTGGTCCACAATTCCAAAAAAAAGCCATTGACTTATACATTCCAACAATAAAGCCATTGACGTGACATATAAGTTAAGAGAAATACTAGCCTTACAAAGAAAAATACAAAGAAGGGCATACAAAGATAAATTTTGTCCTTAAAAGAAGGAAAAAAGAGAGAGTGAGAGAGACAATCATAAAGATTAAGGACAAAATTTATCTTTGTATACCCTTCTTTGTATTTCTTTTTGTAAGGTTAGCATTTCTCATAAGTTAATAGAAAGAAAAAATTAAATTAAATATCAAAGTCTATTAGCCATCAGTCACATTGAATATAAGGTCAAACAAGAAAAAAAGAAAAAAAATGTCAAAACTCATATAAAATTCATTAAATGACATGTTTAATACATATATTGTTCTAGACATGTTCGAACGGGGATCAATTGACAATTTGTTAACTTGTTTTCCATCGGTTAATTATACACTTTGAATAGACTCTAGTACACAAAACGTGCGTAGCAGGATATATATAACGTCAAACATATTGGATGAAACTTAAATAAAATCACTCATATTTAAAATTAATAAGAACATAGTAAAGTTAACAAAGAAATAATAAGTGCGTTTGGTTTATTATTTTAGATATGATTTTGGGGATAGTATTGGGTTGTTGGATAGGGGAGTATTACGAAGTAAACTTTAAAAATTTATGAAAAAGCCCTTAGGTTTACTAATTTAATTAAAGGCCCTAATATATAAAATGACAAAAACACCCCCACCACCTGCAGTGCCAGATTCCAGCCACCATCGTCGAAATCTGATCGAAAAATTTCATTACGATACATACCAGTCGGATCTGTGCCGTAACGGGTCGTTATGGCCTTTTCCAGCCAGATTCACCACGGATCTGGTCGGAAAAGGCCAGATCTACAAATTGCTATGGCTACGACGGCCGGAAAAGGCTGAAACGACGGCCATATTTGGCCTTCATTGATGGCAGATCTGGCCTGAAAAGGCCAGATTTGGCCATTATCGGCTATTTCCGGTGGCTATGTGACTACTGTGATAGATTCTGGCTACCACTGGCGGTGGTTGCCGGAATCTGGTAGGTATTGGTGGGTGGGGGTGTTTTTGTTAGTTTTTAAACTCTTTTTTGGGGGGTATTTAATGAAATTAATAAACTTATAGGGTTTCAACGTAACAAAAAATAGACTAATATTTTGGGAATAATGTGCCAAACAACATTTGAAAAATAGGATTGGGAATATGGATAAAAACAATAAGCCAAACGCATCCATGTTATTCTTCGGTAGTCCTATTCTTAGCTTAGGGCTCTCCTAAAGAGACGAAAATGAAGATGAGACTCCTCCACAAGTAAAAGGATAGACTTTATATGACCTTAATTACTTCTGGTGATCGAACGGTTTAATAGAGATTTTAGGTATATTATTTAAGAGGTTGTGGGTTTGAATCTCTTCTAGATTGTTAATAACGGTAGTCACTAAAGTTTTTATCTGACTGGTAGTTCAAAAGTTTAAGAAATTAGTTAAGATGCGCGTAAACTTATCCGAATACCCTCCATCATTAAGAAGAAAAAAAAACAAAAGAGACGAAGACCTTAGAATATTCATTATCCCCAGTAAAGACAATGTCACAATAAATTCATTTGTCTACGAAAAAATTACATGTAAATAAAATACCAATTTATATGCCCTTTAACGAAAGCAAATCCACATAACCAAGTAAATTGTTTGTTTCCTAATTTTATTTTATTATTGAAACAAAGAGGTTATTGTAAATAAGCTTTAAAATATCCACATAACCATGTATTAGATTAAGAAAGAACAGCGCTTAGGATTCAGCAAACTCCAAGTTCCAACTGCAAGAGCATCAGTGTGACACGCATGAATATCAATTTCTGAGTCTTCTGTCTTCTTCATGTTTCTGGTCAATAAATTTGGTGAATTACAAGGTTTATAAAATCAATTCAACTTCAACGTCATTTTATATAACCGAAGTCTTACAATTTGCATCATTCAAGACGGCCTCTTTTATTTATTATTATGTTTTTTTGAAAGCTGAGATTTATGTTATTTGTTGGAGAAATTATATATGCAAACTACCTCTAATTAATTGAGTTGTTCAATAGAGACTTTTGAATATATTATTCAAGAGATTATGAGTTTGAGTCTTTCTTCAATTGTTAATACTTAATAAGGATAGTCACTGAAACTCTTACTTGGCCAATAATTTCAGGGTCCCAGAGGAATTAATTGAAATATAGTCCAAACACAAAAAAAAATTAAAAAAAATTATATATACACTAATTCTATTAAAATTTTGATAAAAGGAGACTGAAGTATGACTAAAATTTTATATTGTACGGACAAAAAGTACGATTAGTTTATTTTGAAATTAACTAAATCGAAATATTTGTCTTGGCCTAATCCTGATATTGATTGAAGAGAAATAACAAAATCTTATCATTGGTAAACTAGATTAAATAATCTCCCTTGATTCAGGAGCATAAAAAATTTCCCGTAATAAATAAAAGGGATTACTAACATTTCTTTACCTAAGGTTTGGTATAAATACCCTTTAGTCTTGTAGATTTGGTTTTGTAATTTCTAGTCCCTGTCAGTTACAATTTAGTTTGTGAGATCAATATTCTAGTTTTTGCCTGTGTTGGTGGTAACTGGTAAGTTTTGGTCATTATTGAAGCTTCAGTAACTTCACTCTAGCAAGCAGCTTCCAGCTCAAAACTGAATAGTTAACTAGAGTTGGTTTAAAGATTAGTTTAACTATAGTTAGCTGAAGTTAGTTAGACTATTACTTGAGTTAGTTACTGTCATTGAGTTTGTATAAAAGAGTATTGTACAGTAGTCGATTGTAACCTTCTTGGCAATATAATGAAATTCATTTTCCCTGAATCCTCTCTCCTCAAAATGTAACATGGTATCAGAGCTACTAGATTTATTTCTTGAATCTACAGCAGGAGATTTGTCAAATTCTTCTTGGACCGTATTCGATTCTGCTGATGTGTTTGATAGAGCTCAAAAATCTGCTTCAAATTCGACGATCTCTGTAAGCCAAATTTAAAGATTCCAGTTGTTGCTTCACTAATAATCAGCTTAGCTCAACTCTTCTAATGGTCAGTTCAATCTATTAGCTCAATCTATTAAATGTTCAATCACTTGATTTTACTTGATCTAGGTCAGTTCAACAAATTCATCTGAACTTACTTTACGAGCTTTGTTATAAGATCTATTTCTTTTGCACTATTTTAGAAGAAATTATAGCAAAAGATGAACCCTAGTAGTGAAATGACAATGAATCTTACGGATTCAAACTCTCCACTGTATATCCACTCGTCAGATACTCCAAGTTCAATATTGTAATAGAGCAACTCACAGGACTGGAAAATTATGGTATCTGGAGTAGGGATATGACAGTATCACTTAGAGCCAAAAATAAATTGGGATTTGTTAATGGTACATGCAAGAAACCAGTAGATATAACCCTAGGTACACAGTGGGAGAGATGTAATTCATTAGTTTTAGCCTGAATTTTCAATACAGTATCAAAAAAGATTTTCACTGGAATAGTTTATTCCACTAGTGCACATCAGGTGTGGCAGGATCTCCAAGAGTAGTACCACAAAATTAGTGGAACTAGAATTTATGGAATACAGAGGGAAATAGTTAACTTGACACAAGGAAATATGTCAGTTGCAATCTATTATAATAGGTTGAAATCCTTGTGGGATGAACTGAGTTCATTGGTCAGCCTACCACCTCCAGATAGTGTAGCTGACAAAGCTTATCTAGATCATCTGAATCAACAAAAATTGCTGCAATTCTTGATGGGGCTCAATGACACTTACTCTATGGTAAGAAGTCAGATATTATTGATGTCACCATTATCATCAGTGAAGCAAGCATACTCAGTTGTTAGCCAAGATGAAAGCCAAAGGATTTTGCCAAGAACAAACAATATTGGCATAGATGTGACCACTGCTCTATATGCTCAAAACACTCAGAAGGGGAAAAATCACAACCCAAAATATAAGGGCAAGAAGCCTTACATAGAATGTGACTTCTGTCACTTACCAGGACATAAACGTGATACTTGTTACAAAATCCATGGCTACCCTGCAGATTATAAAGGGAAAATGACTGGCTCTAAGAACATATCATCAGCAAATTAAGTGCAATCTGCGTAACCTACTGTGCAAGCAACTTCTGTTCCTACCTCTAACACTCCTACAGATTCAACCAAAGGTTCTCTTGGAACTAGTCTTTCAGTTGAGCAATATTCTCAACTTCTTCAGCTCATTGGAAAAGAAAATACGTCAGCTTCAGCCAATATAGCAAGTAACACAACTTCACTCTTATCCTGTTTACATCAAAATGATAGATGGATAATAGATTCAGGGGCAACTGACCATATGACCAGTAGATTATCTAGCCTAATCTCTCATATTGATATGGAATACGGCCTAAATGTCTTTGTTGGTCTACCAAATGGAACCAAAACTAGGATTAGGCACACTGGTTCTGTACAATTGGATGACAAAATTACTCTTGATCGTGTTTTACATTTGCTTGATTTTAAAAACAATCTGCTTTCAGTTTCAAAATTCACTTCATCACATAATTGTGCAGTAACATTTTACCCTGATTTTTGCTCAATCTAGGACCTCTGGAGTGGCAAGTTGAAGGGGATTGATAAAAAATTCCAAGGCTTGTATTTTCATGTTTTCTTTTACACAACACTTGTCACATAATCTTGATATTCATGCACTTGCCAAAATTCTTTCTTCAAGCACAATTTATAATGCAGTAGTGAATAAGGTTTCAGATTCCAGCTCAAGATCTATATCTTCTAGTTTACTATTTGATTTTCATATTTGGCATCAAAGACTAGGTCATGTACCAAATTTTATTCTTAGACATATTAATAAAGTTTTGCCAATTGATGTTAATTCACACTGTTCAGTTTGTCCATTAGCAAAACAAGCTAGAATACCATTTCCTTTAAGTCAAAACATTTCACAACACCCCTTTGATCTTTTGCACCTAGATGTTTGGGGTCCTTATAAAGTACCTACCTATGGTAATGCTAGGTTCTTTCTCACAATTGTGGATGATTGTACTAGAGTAACATGGCTACATTTGATGCAATTCAAATATGACGTGTTTCAAATACTCAAGCATTTTTTCACCATGATTAAAAATCAATTTTCCATTATACCAAAATGCATCAGATCTAATAATGGTCTGGAATTTACAACAAAAATTGTAAAGAACTGTTGTTAGACTTAGGCAGTCAACACCAAAGTTCATGTGCTTACTCTCCACAACAAAATGGTGTTGTGGAAAGGAAGCACATACATATTTTGCAGGTGACTAGAGCCTTAAAATTTCAATCTCATTTGCCAGATTCACTTTGGGGATATTGTGTGCACACTGCAGTATATTTAATAAACAGAATACCATCCTCTGTCTCAAAGGGTATTTCACCATTTGAGAAACTTTTTAACAAGCCCCCATCCTTACTTCATTTCAGGGTTTTTGGTTGCCTCACTTATTCTACTATCCTTACACCAAAAGACAAATTTTCTCCTACATTTATTCCCTGTGTTTTTGTAGGTTATTATTTGGATAAAAAAGGTTAACTACTTTATAATCTACAAACTCATGCTGTCCAAGTCACTAGGGATGTTATCTTTTACGAAAATATTTTTCCTCTTTAAGTGGTCAGTCCCAAATATGTCCATTTTTCCTTTAGATTCATTTTTGGATGAAAATTCTTTTGACATACATTCCAACATAGAATTAGTTATGAGTCCTAATCCTTCACCTAATCCATCACAGTTTATACAACACTCTTCTACTGACCATAACACATTAAGTCCAAATTCCTCTCCTGAATCTATAGCCTTAATGCACCCTATTTCTGCCCCCTTAAGAAGATCAAATAGACATACAAATCCACCTATCTGGACCACTGATTTCACTGTCCCACTATACCTTCTACCTTACAAACTCATTGTGTCTAGTATCCCATCTCGAATTGTGTCACCTATTCTCATTTGTCACCCAAATATCAAGTCTGCCTTAGCAAATTATCCACTTTAATTGAACCTACCAGCTTTTCCCAAGCTTCCAAAGATCCAAATTGGGTTGAAGCTATGTCAAAGGAGATAAGGGCATTAGAGGACAATCACACTTGGTCATTTGTTCCTTTGCCTCCTGGCAAGAATCCAATTGGATGCAAATGGGTGTATATGCTGAAATTCAATGCTGATGGTACTTTAGAAAGGTACAAAGCCAGGTTGGTAGCTAAGGGCTACGCACAACAAATAGGTATTGATTATGAGGAAACATTTTCCCCTGTGGTTAAAATAGTGGCAGTAAGAATCATCTTGTCCATAGCTTCTATTCACGATTGGCCTTTATATCATCTTGATATTGACAATGTTTTTTTGCAAGGTGATTTAACTAAAGAAATATATATCTTTGCCTCAAGGTTTTACTAAACCAACAAACAAGAATGTTGCATGCAGACTCCACAAGTCATTATATGGTTTGAAACAGGCTTCTAGGGCTTGGAATTTCAAACTAACTTCTGCCTTAATTCAAGGTGGTTTTACTCAATCCAAATTAGACTATTCATTGTTCACTAAAAAGCATGAAACTCACATTGTGATGGTGCTAGTGTATGTTGATGACATAGTCATCACTGGAAGCAGTCCAACCATCATTGATGCTGCCAAATAATTACTTCAAGCAAATTTCAAGCTCAACGACTTGGGTTTACTTAGGTACTTTCTTGGTTTGGAAATTGCAAGATCCAACAAAGGTATCACTCTTTCCCAACGCAAGTATGCCTTGGAATTGATTTCTACAATAGGGTTATTAGGTGCTAGACCTTCCAGTATACCTCTTAACCAACATTTGAAGTTCACTTCCTCAGATTATGATAAATAGTTTGGCATTATTAGGGATACTTTATTGGCTGATGCTTCTGTTTACCAGCAACTTATATGAAAGCTTCTTTACCTATGCATAGAGGTGGAAAAAATGGGCCGGGTTAGGCGGGCCAACCCTAACCCGGCCCGTAAAAAAGAGGGCTCAAACCACCGGGTTGAGCCCAACCCGCCTGACTGAACCCGGGTAGGGCAGGTTGCACAATGGTAACCCGGCGCCCGCGGGTTGCTAATTTGTCCTCTTTGGAAGAGGCCCACTGGCCGGAGGGGTTGCTAGCGGGACATTGTTGCCAAGCGGCCAACCCGTTGAAAAAAAATTGTAAATCTTTTTTATTTTTTTCAATTACACTTTTACCCTTGAAATATAGCCGTTTTATAGCCATTGGAGGGGTCTTTTTCGTCATTTTCTTTCCCTATTTTTTTCTATAAATTGGCCCTAAACTCTCATATTTTTCTCACAACTCAAATTCTCTCATTTTCTCATATTCTCTATTCTAATCTCTATTCTCTCAACTCTCAAGTCTCAATTATTCATTTATTCTCTTAATATTTTTGTTATCAATTTGCTCTTATTTTAATTTTTATTAGGTTTTGCAATTTTCAATTCATATTTTCCAATTTCCATATTCCAAATCTCTTTCTTTAATTTTTTATTTCTTCTACATCATTTTTTTTTTCAACTACAAGTCTACAATGGATAGATATTTCTCTCCCATCAATTTCAATGAGGAAGAAAACTATTATCCTAGTCCTAGTCCCGCTGATTTTACTATGAATGCAGGAGATTCAAATAGTCCCGATGTCCCCAATCCCGGTCCTCAGAATCCGATACACCTCAAAATATGTCGTTGATTCCAACTGCCTGCGGTGGTTCTAGAAGTCGTCCTCGTAATCGTTGTCCTCGTCCAACTTCATCTCAAGGCGAGGCGGGATCATCAAGCGCCATCAAAAGCGAAAAATGAGACACACATCGACGTTTGGGCGCATTTCGACAAGTTTTACGAGGCAGAAAATGGCGTTCAAGTCAAGAAAGCAAGATGCAAATATTGTGCAAATGTTTATAAAGCTGATTCGTAATGGTACTAGTACTTTAAAAAGGCATGCCAATAAACATATTAATCAACATGGAAATAGAAAGCAATCAAACTCAAATAACTAATATGGGTACTACTTGGTGTTATAATTCTGATGTATATAGGGAACAGTTAGCTTTATATATTGTTGCATCTGATCAACCTATTAATATGGCAGAAGATAAATATTTTGAAAGATTTGTTCAAAATTCATTTTTTCCAGGATTTAAAAGTTATTCTAAAACTGCAACTAGAAATGATTTAATAAAATTGTTTAAAAAAATGAATTTAGAATTTAAAAATAAATTTCATACTTGTCATATTAGTGTGGCTTTAACCTGCGATATTTGGAGTGGTAGAGCTAAACAAGATTATATTTGTGTGACTAGTCATTATTTTGATAATGAATTTAAATTAAATAAATCTTTATTAGGATTTAGATTAATGGATGTGGATCATAGTGGTTTAGAAATCTATAATAAAATTATTGAAGTTTTAGAAGATTATGATATTATTGATAAAGTGATAAGTTTAACTTTAGATAATGCAAGTTCTAATAGTAAAGCTATAGAATTTTTTTCAAAATAATTATCTTTTATATAATAATTTGAAGTTTTTTTCACCAACGTTGTGCATGTCATGTTATTAATTTAATTGTGAAAAGTGGTATGAAAACAATTAAAAAAAATATTGATAGAATTAGGGAATCTTTAGCTTGGATTACTAGTAGTAATAAAAGAAATCTGAATTTCAAGAAGCTTGTATAAAATCAAATATGTCTCCTAGAACTTTTGCATTAGATATGCATTAGATGGAATAGTACTTATTTAATGCTTGATTCATGTTTACCTTATGCTAATATAATTAGTTATTTTGTAGTAAATAATAGAGATCCTCATCATTTGGTAGAAAATGATTGGAAGATAGCTAAAATATTTCATTCTTTTCTCAAATGTTTTTACCAAGCCACTTTACAACTTTCTGGTGTGTATTATCCTACTAGTCCATTGGTAATACATGCAATTATAAAAATTTCCGAGTTATTTACAAAAAACAAAGATGATGAAATTTTATATGCACCAATAAAGGCAATGGAAATTTTTTTTTTGAAATATTGGAAACCCGTTCCTTTTCTTTATTGTTTAGGTGCTATATTTGATCCTAGAATTAAATTAGCACATTTAGAAAATGGTCTTGACAATTTAAGTGAAAATTTACAAAACGAATCATATGTCAATCAAATAGGAGAGGTAAAAAATAGTCTTTTCGAAGTATATTTCCAATATGAAAACAGGTATGGGAACCCGCATGAAAGAGGCTAAATATCCGAGAAGGCAGAGCGAAGAAACAAATGAAGACTTATTCTCTTGGAATGCTTGAATAGGCCGAAGAGGACCCGAGTTCCGAAGCCTGCCTCCTCTTGAAGCACCACCACCAACAACAACAACAACTAATATCTTGTCCTCCATGGAGTCGCGAGTAATGAACTTCAACAATATTTGGCAACCCCCGAAATGTTTTCAACAGGTCACTTTGATCTCTTAGAGTATTGGAGAGCCAGAAAAGGTATTTTTTCGGTATTATCAAGACTTGCCTTGGATGTTTTCGCTGTTCCTGTCTCAACCGTTTCATCCGAACAAACATTTAGTGCAAGTGGAAGGATTTTAAATGAAAGGAGGACTAAACTTGCTCCAAAAATGATTGAAGTCCTCACATGTCTTCGAGATTGGGAACGATCGCGCCATCAAGATCAATACGAGGTTATCGACAATGCTTTAGTAGAATCATTTCAATTTTGTAATATAGGTGATACAGATGAGGGAGGTCCTAGTGAACCACCCCCAATTTAGTTGTTTTGTAAAATGTAATTTGTAAATTAATTGTCAATTATTGCACTCTTTTTTCTTTACCAAGTTTTTTCTCCCATTGGGTTTTTCTTGGTGAGGTTTTTAACGAGGCAATAATTGTTGTAATTTCTTATTTTATTTTTTGATAAATGAATAAGTCTAATTTTTTCTTATATTACAATTTTATTGTATTAAAATTGAATTAATATTTGAAATGTTAACAAAAAAAAAATTTGAATTGAATTGAATTATTGATATTTGAAAAGTTAACTAAAAAAAATTATATTTATAATTATTTATTTGAAAAGTTAAATTAAAAAAACAAAAAAAATAAAAAAAAGAAAATCGGGCTAACTGGCCGGACCATGCCTAACCCAGGCGGGTTAGGGTGTGGACGGAGGCTGGGCCAGCCACTCTCCTAAATTGGCGGGCCTAACTGCCCGCCCGCCTTTGTTAGGCGGGCAGGGTTAAGCCCGCCAAAGCATGTAACTCGCGCATGGCGTGGCGGCAGGGTTACTTTTCCACCTTTACCTATGCATGACTAGACTAGATTTATGCTATTCTGTCAACTTATTGAGTTAGTTTATGCATGCTCCTAAACATTCTCTTATGCAGGCAGCTTTGAAGATTGTAAATTATATAAAATCTACTCCTGGTTTAAGTTTGTTTTTTTCCATCTGATGGCTCTTTGAATCTAACTACCTATTGTGATTCAGATTGGGCCTCTTGCTTGCTTACCAGAAGATCTATTATTGGCTTTTGTGTTTTTTTGGGACATTCTCTTTTGTCTTGGAAATCTAAGAAATAGGTCATTGTTTCAAGGTCTTCTTCAGAGGCTGAATACAGGGCAATGGTCTTTGCAGTTTGTGAAATTGTGTGGATCGTGTAGTTACTATTAGAACTAGGTTATCCTTATTCTTCTCCTGTTCCCCTATTTTGTGAAAATCAATCTGCATTGCATATTGCCTCCAATCCCATGTTCCATGAGCACACCAAACACTTGACATTGACTGTCATCTTGTACGTGAGAAGATTCAAGCCGACATCATTACTACCAAGTATGTTCCTAGCAATGAGCAGAGAGTAGACATTCTCACCAAAGCCCTTGGTAGTCAGTTGCATCATCATTTTCTGTCCAAGTTGGGAGTGTTTAACTGTTATCACTCACCAACTTGAGGGGAAGGGGGGGTGGTATTGAAGCTTCAGTAACTTCACTCTAGCAAGCAGCTTCCAACTCAAAATTGAATAGTTAACTAGAGTTAATTTAAAAATTAGTTTAACTATAGTTAGCTGAAGTTAGTTAGACTGTTACTTGAGTTTGTTACTGCAGTTGAGTTTGTATAAAAGAGTATTGTACAGTAGTAGATTGTAACCTTCTTGGTAGTATAATGAAATTCATTTTCCCTGAATCCTCTCTCTTCAAAATGTAACAGTGATTACCATCACTATATACGTTGTCCATAGGCACTTAATTACACTCAACCCTAATTATTTTAGGGTAATTAAGTCCATTAAGGATGGGTTCGACAAATTAAATAATTTTGTAAAATTGTACAGAATTAGAAATGATTTTACTTGGAGTTGATATTATTTATTACTCTAACATGTTTAGTGTACTAATTGACCATACAAGATCAATAGATCAATATATATATATATATATATATATATATATATATATATATATATATATATATATATATATATATATATATATATATATATATATATATATATATATATATATATATATATATTATTATTATTATTATTAATCGCCACGTGACACATTTTAAAAACTTTAGAATTGCTCCATTTTGACACTTTGGATTGACAAGCCAATCAAATTGCTCTATCTTAACATGTTGGATTGATATTTATTGCTCCATCTATAATTATTAATTAATTAAAAAAAATATGTAATAATAATAATAATAATAATAATAATAATACATGTGTATTGCATTGACATTCTAAAGGTTTAACCATAATGACACCTTGGATTTGCGATTGCCATGTGGTTGAATTTTATTGGTGGTGATGTAGATAATATTAATTGCTACATTAGTATTCCAAAGTCTAAATAAATAGACATAAAGATTGGATTACATAGGTGCATTACATTGGTAGTAAAAACATACATGTTTATTAATAATTATGTAGGTGCATTGGATTGACATTGTAAACCTTTTTTCATATTCAATTCGTATTTAATTATATTAGCATTCGAAAGAAATAAGGGGTTATAAAAGGGGCGTATGTTCAGTTGTGTATTATCGTAATATGTTAGTTGGTGTCAACAATACATCTGGTCCTTTGTTAATTGTTTATAGGTCATGTTAGTTTGTGTTAATAATACGTCTGTTTTTCATGATTTTGTTAATCAATGATTTTTTATTTATTTATGTTTTTGTTGTTGTTTACGGGTCAAAGATTCATGAATTGGCATGGAATAAAGGAAAGATGTCCGATTGCCATTGTCAAATGAGTTATTATTTTAATTCGTTCTTATGAACTGTAAATATATCTTCTCACTATTTTAATACGAAATTGTAAGTATATTTCATAACTATTTTACCGGTTATTGAATGATTGTTTTTGTTCGATCAATCTATTTGAATGATTAATTGTGTTAGTCCTGCCGAATGGTAAGTGTATTCCTTAACAATTTTAATATGAAGATTAATTAACTTTTGTTGATTTTGTTTTCAGGTAATAGTTGTTATACGAATGAATAATTTTTCCTTAACAATCTAACATAAAGATCGATTAAATTTTGTTATATTTGTTTTCAAGGAAATGTTCATATACTTTACTAAGATCAAATAGAGGATAATCCTATTGTCAGCCGAACTGTGAGTATGTGTCATATCTATATTAGTAGAAATAGTTCATTTGTGTTGAATATGTTTTCTGTAAAAAAATTCGTGCATTTTAATTTGTTATATGAATGATTAATTGTTTATGTCCTGCTGATGTGCGAGTATATATGTTAAATGAATTAATTTTGGTTGATTCCGTTTTCCAATTAATAGGTGTTATTTGAAATATTTCTTATCAATTCTAATATGATAACCCCTTAAATTTGGGTCAAGTAAACCATTTATTTTATCATCACATGCATTTTGGTTTCCACTGAATAATCAATAATAAATTAACCATAACTTACTCAATAAAAATCCAATTGATGGGAGGATTAAATCTTTATAAACTAGACAGATAGTGCTTTAATTTGATATATTATACCCTTGATTTGGATAACTGTAGGCCCACTGTCGAACCATTCCTTTCATTATTACTCATATTTCAACTTCCATTGAATAGTCAATAGTAAATTGACCATAACTTGCTCAATAAAAATCCAATTGATGAGAGGTTTGCATCGTTAGAAACTAGATAGACATGGCTTTAAATTGATATGTTATATGCTTAATTTGGATAACTGTAAACCTACTTTCGAACCATTCCTTTTATAATCACACATATTTTGGTTTCCCCTGTTTCTCGATTTCCACTAAACAGTCAGTAGTAAATTAGTCATAACTTGCTCAATAAATATCCAATTGATTAGCGGTTTCAATCTTTAAAAACTAGACAGATAGGGCTTTAATTTGATATGTTATAAACTTAATTTAGATAACTTTAGCCCCACTTCTGAACCATTCATTTTATCATCACACACATTTCAGTTTCTATTAAACAGTTAGTAATAAATTGAACATAATTTGCTCAATAAAACTTCAATTGATGAGAGGTTTGAATCTTTAGAAATTAGACAGATAGGGCTTTAATTTGGTGTATTATACACTTAATTTGAATAATTGTAACCCTATTACTAAACCATTCATTTTATTATCGCACACATTTTAGTTTCCCTTGTTTTTCAATTTTCCACTGAAAAATTAGTAGTAAATTGGTCATAACTTACTCAATAAAAATTCAATTAATGAGTAGTTTGAATCTTTGGAAAATAGAAAGATAGAGATTTAATTTGATATATTTTACGATGAATTTGGATAACTATAGACCTGTAGCTGAACTATTCATTTTATCATCACAAACATAAAACCAATTCAACTTTTAGTGATGACAAAGGAAAACAAATATTGATATGTAGTTTTAATTGTATTTGTTCTATCTTTTTTTATCGATAATTTTTTTATGTTACACACATATATCGAAAACAGTTATTACTAGATATAATAAATTTTATTTGTATCACAAATATCATCTGATGTTTGTTGCCGAATCATGTAGCTTTAGTAAACCATTTATAATATGCAGAACCATTATTGTTATCCTTAAAGGAAAACAAATATTGATATGTAGTTTTAATTGTAATTGTTCTATCTCTTTTTTTTAATGTCTTTTTATGTTACATACATATATCGTGAAAAGACGTTGTTGCTGACTATAACTAATTTCATTTATTTAACACATGCATTTCGGTTTCCACTGAATAATCAGTAATAAATTAATCATAACTTGCTCAATAAAACTCTAATTGATGAGAGGATTTAATCTTTAGAAACTAGATATACAATGCTTTAATTTATATATTATACGCTTAATTTGGATAACCGTAGCCCCACTTTCGAACTATTCCTTTCATCATCACTCACATTTCAGTTTCCACTGAACAGACAGTAGTAAATTGACCATAACTTTCTCAATAAAAATCCAATTGAGTAGAGGTTTGAATCTTAGAACTAGACAGATAGGGTTTTAATTTTATATATTATATGCTTAATTTTGATAACTGTAGCCCTACTTCCGAACCATTCATTTTTATCATCACACACATTTCAGTTTCGACTGAACAATCAATAGTAAATTGACCATAACTTGCTCAATAAAAATCCAATTGATGAGAGGTTTGAATCTTTAAAAACTAGATAGACATGACTTTAATTTGATATATTATACACTTAATTTGGATAACTTTAGCCCTACTATCAAGCCATTCCTTTTATTATCACACACATTTTGATTTCCCTTGTTTCTCGATTTCCACTGAACAATCAGAGTAAATTAGTCATAACTTGCTCAATAAAAATCTAATTGATGAGCAGTTTGAATCTTTGAAAACTAGAAAGATAGGACTTTAATTTGATATATTATATAATAAATTAGGATAACTACAGACCTGCTGCCGAACCGTTTATTTTATCATCACACAAATAAAACAAATTCAATTTTAGTGATGACAAAGGAAAACAAATATTGATATGTAGTTTTAATTGTATTTGTTCTATCTCTTTTTATTGATTTTTGGATTGATTTTGTTGCTTGATTTGTGGGTTTTGTGGGCTTTACAATTATCGTCTTTCTTTAGGATGCTATCAGCAAATGCTTTTTTGGTTATAAGTGGTGGTCAATTCTAATTGCAGCAAATAGATTTGTGTCACAGGACATTTATCTTCATGGCTTCTTCAATGCTTCAATTAAGTTGCCTTCAGATTATACTGATGGAGTTGTTGTTGCTTTCTATGCGAGTTCTCTTCTCAACATTCTCAATTTTTTTTAATTTCTAAAATAATAATAATATAAATAATTCATTTTATCTTCTCAACAATCAAAATCAGTTTTTTCCTTTGACTCTCAACAATCAGTTTTTTCCTTTGACTCTACAAGTCTCTTGCTTAAAAGTTCACATTTTTCAACAAGGTTTATTTTTCTCTGATTGATTCATAGACTTATCAATAATACCTAGTGGATTATCTTGCAAATTTATTTGCTCTTCTTGACAAAGTTTTAAACTTTGATTGCAGATTTCAAATGATGACATATTTGAGAAGAACCATGATGATATAGACTTTGAGTTCAATTTATGAATATTTTGTTTATTGATTTTTTAATTATCAATTTAATATAAAATGAACTTCAATATAAAAAATATATATGTAAAAGACAAAAAAACCAATAATAATGTAAAAAAAATATAATAAACATATCTGCGCAACGCAACTTGAAAATGAATATAAGTTACAGAAATTACGGAAAGTTAGTATAAATTTTAAGTTTAAATAATTGATTTTAATAATATTCAAGTTATCTTAAATATCATACACGATTCACTACAAAATACTGACATCGAATATCAAAGACATGTATACAAAAATAATATCAATTGTACAAGGTGATGATCCTGAAAATATAATTAGACCATATAATATTTAGGTGATCTTCTCAAGTTGGATGAATGATTTAATAACATCTACCTATAATTGATATTAATAATTATACAGGTACCATTATTAATGTTATCTTAACACAACTTTGTATATATATAAAATTTATATTTACTTTAAAATTTGTGTAATTTAACAATTATTATGTCTGAACCTTATTAGTTTATTTTGTTAGAATAAATTTGTTTACAATCTATTTCAAAAACATTGAATAAACATACCCGCGCAACGCACGGGCCCTATGTCTAGTTACTAAATAAGTTTAAATCAAATTATTTTTGAATATTTACCTATATATTTGTAATCAAAGTTAAATTAATGAGTAATGCCATGTCAACAATATTTTCTCACAAATTTCTCTTACAAGCCCCAACGTGGCAGCTAAGTCAGCTCTTTCATGTCAAAATGATTTTGATTAGACCAAAGAAACGATCGTTCCTTCATAAAGAATGATGGTTCCTTATAAAGGAACTATGACCGTTTCTTATAAAGGAATGGTCGTTCCTTATGAAGGACAATCAAATAAATGACCGTTCATAAATAAAGAACAATCATTCCTAATGGTTGTTCATAATAAGGGAACAATCATTCCTTTAAGAATGTTTGTTCCCTTATTATGAACGACCATTAGGAAAAGTCATTCCTTTCAAAAGGAATGGAACCATTCCTTTTATAACGAATGACTATTCTCTTATTATAACCGACCATTAGGAAAATCATTCCTTTCAAAAGGAATGGTTGTTCCTTAAGGAACAACCAAGGCTGCGTTTGTTTCCCTATCCTAGATAAAATACATATTTGTTTACCTATTCTCAAAATCCAATCCTATTCTATTAAACTATTTTTAAACCCCCTAGATTTGTTAATTAGCTAAACATCCGATACAATAAAACATTGAAAATTAACAAAAATACCCTCATCCACTCATTAAATGCAGGCAGCCAACCACCTTTGCCGGAGGGTGGTCAAAAGTCATCATAATGGCGCATGATTGACTGGATCTAGCTTGTTGTGCACTGATCTGGCCAGATTTGGCCTTTTCAATCATATCCATGGTGGATTTAGCCGAAAAATGCCAAATCGACGTAGAACTGGCCAAATCCAGCTGGTTGTGTGCCATTACGGTGACTTCTGACCACTCTCTAGTGGTGGTGGCCGGCTACCGACATTTAATGGGTGGATGGAGGTGTTTTTATTAATTTTCAATGTTTTATTGTAGGGGGTGTTTTTGTTAATTTTCAAATCTTATCCTCATAATAACAACCCAACTCAACTTTTTCAAAAATACTAAAATTAATGAAATAAACACAGCCCAAACCTTTGGTTGTTCCCTAAGGAACAATCATTTCTTATGCAAGGATGGTTGTTCCTTATGAAGGAATGATTGTTCCTTCAAAAGGGAACGACTGTTCATTTCTAGTAGTGCCTTTGGTATAGTGGGGAGCTAGGGATGAGACACGAGTCGAGTAGTTTGCGAGCTACTCAAGCTCGGCTCGTCAAAAGCTTGAACTTGACTTGAAGCCGAGTGGCTCGTGAAGGGGATTGAGTCGAGTTCGATCTGGGTGAAGCTCGGCTTCAGAGGGCCAATTTGCAAGATTTTAAACTTCATTTTATTTTCAAGTTGTAAAAATGACAAACAACACCCATTCACACTTTAGACATAAACCAAAACTGATTTGGGATTTTTCATTGTGAAGTGAATCTTAAGTCCCTAACATCGGAAATCAAATCTCTCCCCATGCCGTTGCCGACAACAACTCTACTATTGCCATACACCATCACGGTCATCTCCATTCTCCAGTTGCTTCCTTAGCTCTAAAATACCCAAACATCCCATTCACAACTAAAAACCATATTCGTAAATCAGTCATGCCGCCATAGCTGATGACTTCTTTGTTGCCATTCACTGTCATCGTCGTCTCTATCGTGCTAAAGCTCCTGATCTTGACCCATGTCCAGTTGTTAAGTGAGTTTAAATGCATTTGTTAATTTTTTTTTTTTTTTTTTTGTAAGTTGCAGTTTTAGTTTTGCATTATCTTTGTGCTAGAGTTGAAATTTTGGATTTTGGATGATTTTGGTTACAGACTTGCGGTTTTAGTTTGTTTGGTTTTGCGTCATCTTTGTGTTGGAGTTCAAAATTTGGGTTTAGGGGAAATTGTAAGTCTACTAATTTAGTGTAATCTACTTGGCTGGTTTAGATTTGGAAAAATCAATTTTGCATTAGTCATTGAATTCTGGAAGTGGAAACAATCGGGGTTCCTATCAATCATGTTACACTCACATTATTCTTGTACTTTAATAGGTTGAAATGCATTCAATTACATATATAGTTGCTTAATTTTTATATTTCATACAAATTCAAATAGTTGCTTTATTCTTCCATTATAAGTATGGAAGGTTCATCTAGTAGCCGACCCACATTGATTGACTCAAGTTCTCCAGTTCGAACCCTAACAAGTACTCTAAATCCAACTGTAAGTGCAACTTGTGGTACTAGTCCGGCTGTTCAAGAAGAAAATGATGATGTTGATAACCCATTCCAAAGGAAGAAAAGAGCGAAGACATTTCCTGTATAGGCATAATTTAGAGAGGTTCTTCAACCCGACAATATGAAGAAGACAGAATGCATCTGTTGTAAGGCCAAATTGTCCATTAATGTAACTGGAAGCACTACGCAATTTGCTAGACATTTGAAAGGGTGTATAAGGCGAAGGGGTTTTTAATAATCAACAACAACAGTTGAACTTTCCAGTTGTAGATGCAATGGCGGTAGGTAGTTCACTGTCTCCTCTTATAGGTGCAACTTGTGGTACTAGTCCAACTGTTCAAGAAGAAAATGATGATGTTGATAACCCATTCCAAAGGAAGAAAAGAGCGAAGACATATCCTGTATGGGCATAATTTAGAGAGGTTCTTCAACCTGACAATACGAAGAAGATAGAATGCATCTATTGTAACCCCAAATTGTCCATTAATGTAACTAGAAGCACTACACAATTTGCTAGACATTTGAAAGGGTGTATAAGGCGAAGGGTTTTTAATAATCAACAACAACAGTTGAACTTTTTAGCTGCAGATGCAATGGCGGTAGGTAGTTCGCTGCCTCATCTTATAGGTGGGAGGTTTGAGATGGCTCGGATGAGGGAACTAGTAGCGCAATGGGTGCTTATACATGAGCACCATTCAGAGTTGTCGAGTAAGAGGGTTTTAATAATTTGCTAAAATATGGGATGCCTGGTTGGGAAAAAATATCACGCTTCACAAATAAAAATGATTGTCAGAAGGTGTATGAAATGGAAAAGAAGAGGTTGAAGGCTATTTTGAAGAATATTTATAGAATTAGTTTGACTACTGATATGTGGAATTCAAGTAATCAGAAACTTGAGTACATGGTTGTGGCGGGGCATTGGATAAATCCTAGTTGGAGGTTGAGCAAACGTGTGCTCAATTTTGTTCGTTTACCGCCTCTTCGCGGTGGTGTCTAGATTGCTGATAGCATGCTTAATTGTTTGTGGGAATAGGGAATTGAGAACAAAGTCTTCACGATATCAGTTGATAATCTGTCCACTAATGACATGGCAATCAAGGTTTTGAAGGAAAACTTTTCTGTAACCAAGAAGCTTCTTTGCAGGGGAAAGTTCTTTCATGTTAGGTGTTACGCCCACATATAAATATAATGGTGCAAGATGGTCTTAATCAGATTAGGCACATTATCAAAGACGTCCGTGACAGTGTCTATTACATCAATCGATCGGAGAGTAGACTAAAAATCTTTTTAGAAATTATGCAACAATTGTAGTTGCCTCGCAGAAAGTTGATATTGGATTGTAAAACGAGGTGGAACTCAACTTATGAGATGTTGACAACTGCACTAAAATTCCAATGGGTGTTTCCAAGATACTTTGAAAGAGACCAGCATTTCACTTCTTGTCCCGTTGATGAAGATTAGGATAAAATAGAGAGAGTTTGTGAAATTTTGAAGGTTTTCAATGTTGCCACTAACATCATTTCAGGGTCTGAATATCCAACATCAAATAGATTTCTTGCCGAGTTTTGTAAGGTGAAAGTTTTGTTGGATAAACATGCTAACAATGAAAATAAATTTGCGAGGACCATAGTGAGGAAGATGAAAGGGAAATTTGATAAAAATTGGGGGTGGTGGTTAGTCAATTTAGGGTTTAAGGTAATCTTGAAGCATACACTCATACTACAACAATTTGGGATGCCTTATACGAGTTGTACAGGGAATATGTGGTTGAAAGTCAATCATCTGTAGTTCGACATATGCCTGCAAACAGGCAGGTTAGGGGAGTGGGAGTGGGAGTGGGAGTAGGAGTGGGATGAATGCGGATAATGACTCTTTAGGTTGGTCGGATTTAATGAATTATATGGGCGTAATTGAAACCGTTTCCCCGGAAAAATTGGTGTTAGATTCCTATTTGGAAGAGCCATGTTATAAGTGTCAGGTGGATCATGAGACGTTCGATGCTTTAAAGTGGTGGCAAGCAAATAGTTTGAAATATCCAGTGTTATGTAAGGTGGCTCGTGATATACTTGTCGTTCCTATTACTACAATGGCTTTGGAGCATACCTTTAGTGCGAGAAGTAGAGTTATTGACAATTACCGATCTTGAGTGTCTCCGGACACAGTGCAAGCACTACTATGTGGAGGTGATTAGTGTCGCAATCTCCTCAGACTAAAGAAGATTGACGAAGTAAGTTCAATTAACCCTTAATTATTAATGTTTTATGTCTCATTTATTTAGAATATACTTTCCTTTTACTCTAACCTTAAACTTTTTGATTTTTTCCTATATGTGTTTTAGACGGATGAGGAACCACTGGAGATTACCCTTCCTATCTCTTCATCTGAAGGAATTGAGTAGATTGTTTGACCCTCTAACATATATTTGCAGGTTTGTAAATATATAGCTTTTTTTAGTGCTTCACATGTCATTAAAGGTTTTATTAGTTTATTGATTTGTTTGTTTTAATGGTGAATTGCAAGTAATGTTAGAAGTGTGATTGCTATGATGATTTAGTGGTGAATGGTGATTGTTGTTATGAGGGATATTGTGATGTTATTGTGTTGATTTTGATTTGGTGAATGGTGATTGCTGTGTTGATTTTGATTTGGTGAAAGGCCTGGCTTGCAAACTATTTGCTTCCTTTGTATTTACACTTTGCATTTACAATATTTGCAGGTGAGAGGCCCGACTTTGGGTGGCTTTGGGTATTTCTCTCTTGGTGTTCTCGGATTTTGCTGTCTCATAGTCTATATTTCTTGCTTTAGTTTTTTGCTCTGTTGTCTTTGTATATAGCTTCATGGAGCATACTTTTGTTTTTGTATATAACTTGATGGAGGCACATGGCTTCATGGAGTGTACTTTTGTGTTTGTATATAGCTTCATGTGTTTGTACAGAGCTTCATGGAGTTTACTGTCTAGTGTCTACCCTTTTGTAGTTGTGCACTTGTGTTTGTGCAAGAAATGCATATTACATATGTACATCCAACAAATATATCAGACAATTATAATACTTATTTCATCCAAGAACTTTAAACTTGTCATTTCATTGTTGTTTTGGAAGTTTGTTGGTGTTGGAAATGGAAGATTGTGTTGAATTATGGGCGAACTTTGCCTTCAGATTTACAACTTCTTTCTGGTTCACGGCAGCCATCGAGCTCGAGCTCAAGTGCACCTTACAACTCGCGAGCTCGAGCTCGAACACTAATATTGAAGCTCGACCAAGCTTGGCTCGAACTCAAGCTCAGCATTGTTCATCATGAACCAAGCTCGAGTACCAAGATACTCGGCTCGACTAGTATACATCTTTAGTGGGAGCTGAAGTGACAGTGTCAATCTATTGACACTTTTGGGTTGTAAGAGAAGGTAGTGAGATTGAATTATAAACGCAACATTTTTCTAAATTAATATACTAGATATTTAGCTATTGATGAAAACAAATATTTAATTGTTTATATTATTATTTACTTGACGAATTAATCATTTTTTATTTTAATAAATTTATTTAATTAATCACATCTTCAAAAGCATTTGGTACACTAAAAGTTGCTCATTGCTTAATATCCCCTCGCGTCATTTCAGATCGAAAGAGGGGATTGCCGACCAATTTAGTCCCCATCCACTGAATCCTTTTTCTGGTACCAATATGTATATATATAATTAATCTGTTTATTTTTTTTAAGGGAGATATGTATTACATAAATAGCAGTTCGTCATTTTGGTATTTATTTCCTTTTTTTCTTTACTTTTTATTTATTTATTATCTAGTTAAAATTGTTAAAAGTTAAAAATTAATAATTTTGAAAGAAAAAATATATATATTTTGTAACTACATATTTAGATGACATGATATGTGTACATCATCTTAATTTTTCCTTTTTAAAATTCATAATGAACAGTCTTAACGAAGCATATATATTAAAAAAAATTGATTATATTGGTATACTATATTTATAAGAAGAAAATAAACTTAATTTTTGATGCATTAATTTTATAAAAGTTTTTTTATTTTAGTAATTTTACCATGTTTATTTACAAAACAGATAAGGATCATTATATATGATTATACATGCAATATACTATAGTGAATGCTACATACATATATACTTTTACATGCAATATACTAGTCTCGTAAAATAGGAAGAAAAATAATTTTATGCTTTTTATTTTAGTGCGCTAAAATTTGATTGACGAATCTACACTTTTCGAACAAGCAATGAATTGGCCTTAAAAGGTTTAGGGAATATTAATGTTAGTGACTGTCATTTTAGAATCTCTATGCTCAAATTAGAATGTCGACTCATGTTATATACTATGATTTTTAAATTTTCTGTTTCCATTAACTTTATGTCATATAAATTAATATGAAACATATAATAAAATGTAGAAAATTTGAGGTAGCTAATTTATTAGATCTTGAATAAATTGATAACATGTCTATGTCTTAACCTTAAAGGGTTGGTCACAATTAAGAAGGTTAATTATTTTCTTGAATTTTTTGGTTCAAATCTTAAGGTTATCTACTATAACAATAATAATATAGCTTGCCTAATCATTTGGACTTATAAGATATTCATTTGATCTCGATGATTACTCTCTCTCTCTCTCTCTCTCTCTCTCTCTTTCTCTCTCCACCCAATAATATTCAATGATCTCGATAATTCAATAATATTATTATGTCTTAACCTTAAAGGGTTGGTCACAATTAAGAAGGTTAATTATTTTCTTGAATTTTTTGGTTCAAATCTTAAGGTTATCTACTATAACAATAATAATAGCTTGCCTAATCATTTGATCTCGATGATTACTCTCTCTCTCTCTCTCTCTCTCTCTCTCTCTCTCTCTCTCCACCCAATAATATTCAATGATCCTCCACCCCCTCCCCCCAAAAACAATAATTTTATAAATACGTCAATTTAATTTGTTTTATGTGCTTGGAAAGAGACGGTGAAGATGTGATGATTAAAAAGTATGAAAAAATAAAATAAAGCAAAGACATTAATTAAAGATGGGAATGGGACAGCTTAGAAAATTAAAGTCCACGTATACCCTTTAATGTCTTTCTACTACCATAATACCAGGCCAAGTGGACTCCGTGTGCATTGATTTATCAATTTATATCTTATCGTGTTTATGACCGAGAACATATAAATCAACCTAATTTTTGTTTTTGTCACTCAATTGATTGAGAAATGTATCTTATTTTTTAAGGTTCGTTTATTTTATATTTATAAGGGTAGTTTAATTTTATCTAGTGTTATTTTAATTGTTAGAAAAATATCTCTTAATATGAAGTGTTAGAATAAACAATTAATGGTTGTATTCTTAAAAAGCGATTAATGAGAATTTCTCTTGCTTAAATTATTGAATTAAATTGCACATAATATTTTCTTTAATGTATGATAAATTAACACATGCTTATACATTGTATTAAAAATTGTAAATTATAAAAGAGTAGTAACATTAACAAGGAAAGCCTAGTTGAAGGGCAAAGTTGGTCCTAACAAACCCTAATTAAATGGGGGAGAATTAAACAAACCTAGGCCCAGGCTCAAGCTGGCCCAGCCACATAACATAACAACTAATTTCATTAAATTTATTTATTTTGGACCAATCATCCATCACATCCTTCCCACCAAACCAGAAACTACATTAATTTAAGTAATTAATTAAGCCACAAAAAAAAGCTTAACCAAATTAATTAAACAAACATAAAACTAAATTCAGTTTCCATTCGTAGATGCGACTGACAGATGATGTGTTGTCATACATTTATTGGGTCCTTACGCAAGTCCTTGTACGATGATGTTGACAGAATTTTATTCACTTCAGCAATTTTTAATGCTTCTTTTTTGTGTGTCTTCACCATTTTTCTTGGACTCAACATTATTTTAATCCATTTTTCTGTGTTAGTCTTTCTTTATATTCCTATATCTTTATCTTAATTTTTCCAAAACAAGATATGCTATGAAGTTATAAATAAATTTTTATTTCTTTATCTATTTTTATTAAACTTTATATAGAAATTCTGTTATTCCCTTTGATTATGCTTTTCTGTTCATTTGGGGTAAGAACTTGAGAGCTTGAAAGGGAAAACAGATAAAGCGACTCCGACATGATGAATAAGGAAAGAAAAACAGCAAGCTAGGCTTGTGGTCTGAGTATAAAGGGAGTGAGCCATCAAACGATCAAAAGATCCTCTGCGTTTCTGCCCCTAGGGTTTTGGAATTTTCCCATTTTTGTACCGTTTTCATTCCTTCCCTTTATTTTGTTGTCGGGTTGTATGGATTTTTCCTTTGGTTTCTGGGTTGTAACCATTTCCTATAAAATCTGAGACCCTCTTGTTGCTTCCACCCATAATTTTTTTGTTGAGTTTTTTGGGTCTTCTAAATCTCCAGGAGATAGTTTCTTTCTGGGTTTCCGGTTTTTGATTTTTCTTGTAAAAACTGTGCTTAAACACAATCTCTCTGGGTTTTTTTCCAAATTATTGGTGAGATAATTTTAGCATTTCATGATGATTGGAGATTTTTATGATTAGGGTTACCTTGAATCTTTGTAACTAAGTTTAATTCCATGTTTAACTACTAGGACATGGTGAGAGGAAAAATTCAGATGAAAAAAATTGAGAATTCTACAAGCCGGCAAGTGACTTTTTCTAAGCGCAGAAATGGACTGTTGAAGAAGGCTTATGAGCTATCGGTTCTTTGTGAAGCTGAAGTTGCAGTGATTATCTTTTCACAGAAAGGAAGAGTCTATGAGTACTCTAACGCTGGGTAAGTTTATCAAAATCTTCCGATTCTTGATCTTATTTTCAGTATCATAACTTGCACCAAAAGCAAATCAATGCGTGCTACTATCGACTAAGTATGAGTAGTTTTACTGGTTGTGTGGTGAAAGACTAAGAGTACAATCACCGTTTTAAGCTTTAATTGTTTGTCATATTTCATGTCTCTCTTTTTGGCCTGATTCGTATCTACTTCTGATAAAATTTTATTCATTTGTACCTTTTAGATTTGGAAAGTAATTTTGTAGATTTGCAGATCTCAATTGCGGATTTTCCTCTTTTGACTACCTCTTTGCAGCGCTCTTAGTATATTTCTTGTGCAATTCGTGTTTGATAATCATGTTTGGGATTTGTCATCCATATAATGACAGATTTATTGCCTTGATGCTCTTGTAAGTACTATCTTTCTGTGTCATCTTATATATCTAGGGTTGGCAAAAACTTCTTGAAAAATTGGCCATGTCCACTTCCTTGGACTGTGGAGTATCGGAACCAGCCAAATGTTATTTGGTTCAGGCATAGGATTTTTATAAAACCATTTTATTTGTTAATAAATTGTAAAATCTACCTCTAACTTTGATACTTAGTAATTTGAAATTCACATTAATTATTAATTAATGCTATTTTTAGTAGGAACTTGCAACATGGCCTAAAATAGTGAAACATTAGATGGGTTCATGACCAAAAAAAGAAAAAGAAACGACTGCATGGTGTCTCTCGTTTTCTCTGCAACTTATGTCTTTATGGTGTATTTTTTATTGTTTATAAGATGATTTGTGAGCATTTCTGTCACAATATATATTATCTAAAGGCAATTGATGTTCGAATTGTAAACTTTTTCTGGTTCTCATATATTTTATGAATAAAGATTTCTTTTACAGATAACTTTGCTATATATCCACGTTCCTTTTATATTCATTATCAAATCAACTAACTAATTGATGAGAAGGAAATACAAGATTCTCATTTGGGTGAGTTATATATATACATGGAAAAAAACACTGACTTTATAGTTGCACTGAAAGTTTTGAATCATTAGTATTTGAATGCATATGTGAAATGATAATAATTATTTTTCATACTAGATCAGTTATCTTGATGTGCTTGAAGTTCTTGATTCTTTTGTAGAAAATCTAAGAGAGACACATGTTCATTCATCCAAGTTTTTTCTTGTTGATCATAACAACTCAATGTAGTGAGGTAGATATTCTTATTAGTTATCACTTGCCTTTTGATCTTCTTTTATTCATTTTGCATAAATATTTGCCTAAAGTTTTTGAACTTCTGATAAATGCCATCATTTGGTTTATAACCGAATCATTCAAAATCCGACTTTGTACTTATCAAACATAAGCAATCTTTGCACATCACATAATTTGTGCTTCATTTATTTGATTAACTATTTGTTTATGACTGCTTGGCTTCCTTCTTAACCCAATGACTCCTGCATTTTATCCACCTAAAGTGTAATTTATGTATCATAGTACTCTTTTCTATATAGAATTAATAACAATGATTTCAATTTATGATTTGTAGATATCACAGTGTATGTTATATTAATGCATTGACAGCCGAAGAACAACTTCTATGTTCATTTGAAAAGCTCGTAATAAGTTGAGAATTGATAATACCTTGCCTAATATTGTCCACATTCAAAGTTCATACAAGGCACACATTCAACTTTTGGCTTATTTATACCCTGGCTTTGTTAACTCATCTCCAACTACTAGTTTTGATAATTTGGGAATTTGGTCTCATTTTCTTAGTGGCCCACAAATTCAGACTGTTATTCGGTATCCTCCTATGAGAACTTGGATCAAAGTCAATATCAATGGAACTATCCAAAAGCATCCCGACCTGGCAGCTAGTGGGGAAGCTTTTAGGAACCATGTGGGAAAATTCATGGAATGTTTTGCAATTCCTCTAGGTCACCAGACTTCATTCTACAATGAGATTTATGCTATTATTTCGGCTATTGAAATTACCTTGGACTCTGCATAATAGATGGTTTAATTGCATTCATCTCTTGAGCAAAATCACTTTCCATCACTCACATATCTTTAGAGAAGGGAATGGTGTTGCTAACAAACTTGCAAATATTGGGCTTCCAATGTTAAGAATTTACTTGGTGGAACTATGCCCTTACTGATATCATGGCATCTTGAATCATCAAACTTGGGGTCTTGCTCATTATCGATTCATTTAACTTTTATCTTAAGAATTTTATTTGTTTATACATCATGCCACCTCTTGGCTTCTTATTACTTAGCTTCCTGTTTTATCTCTTTTCCATTAAGGGGTAAGGCTCATATGTCCCCCCTCATCTTGTTATATTCTCTTCTTCTTCTTCAATGATATTTAATCAAAAAAAAAAAAAAAAACCTTCTATGTGTTAATGGCAAAAGATTCTGATTCAAGAAATAAGCTTGATGGATTGATTTGGTTGATATCTAAATTACAGTTTTCTATCTTGTTGGAAGAAGGATGAATTATTTATTGTCTAAAATTTGGTTCAATTTATTTTGTTGATTGTTAAAGTTTTCTATTTTATATTGTCAAGGTTAGTTTATTTATGGTTAATAACAATCTTAGTAAATGGGATTTGAAGAAATTTGGTGTCCTAACTTCATTTTAGGTTTCTGGCCAAATCAAAATATTTATGTAATACCAAAGTTTATGGAAGGTTTCCGGTTAAAAAAAATTTCATATTGGTGATTTTCTTTTTTCCTTTTTTAGTTTCTTTACTTTACCTGTCAGAGTTTAAATCTAAAATTTTTGTGGATTTTAATTTGCACTTACTAATCAAAACCAGACTTGTTCCTATTCTAGCTTTGATGCAAGTTTCCACATAATTATGTTTCGTCACTTCAATCACAAATCAACGTTTCCTTATAATTATGTTTCTTCACTTCAATCACAATTCTATGATATACCTCCTAAATATTATAGCCAATACAGTAAATTAGCTGCATTGTAAACAAGTAAAAGAGAAACTTAACAAAAGAAAAAATACCTTAACAGTAAGTGAATAAGATGTTTGAATAGCTGAACATGGTACCTTCTTGTCTGCTAACATAAAACTAGTTCACATCTTCATAGTACATCTTTTAGATGATTTAGTTTTTCTGATTAAGCTCAATTAAGTTTTTACATTGTCTTTTATGGGAGCTGTAGAGACACAAAGGAAACTGTTCTACAAAAGAAGTATGTCGTACTTTGTTTTTCCCAGAAAATAATAGATTTAAATGCAACATTTAAACTCTTGATTCAATTGGAGAGGACTTATTCCATTCTTTGAGATTTTTGCTTATTAATAACTTTTACATTTGCACCACCATGTTTTTTTCTTGGTTGGAACAATTAAAAATGTAGAGTAAGTTAATTATATTATTGGTTAGCTTATTTGCTCTCTGTCTTTATATATAACTGCGCATACCCATTTCCCTGTCTTTGAAGTCAGCTTCATATGGCCATTGAGTGTATCTTCTTCACTTTTCGTATGCTAAAAATCTTCTAAAAAATCTTCTAATTTTCTTTACTACTTATGTTTACCACATGATATTTACTAGGCTAATGTATTGACAATGTCCTAGATACTAAAGGAACCTTTTAGATACCAACTTCATATGTTGAAATTTAAACTGTTTGCCTATATAGTAATTAATATGGATTCTTGGTATTATGCTAGATTCCGACATGTGTATCCTGCAAATAGTAACCTTTACATGCTAAGACTTCTCCAAAATGTATATCTTCCTTCATTTCAAAATAATAATGTATTTCATGTTTTAATCATAACACTATCAGCACATTCATAGCTATGATGTACGAACATAAAGTAGAAACGTTTAAGGGCAATCTAAGTGCTTCTGCATCTCTCTCAATGTTAGAATGTATTGGTGCTGCATTTTTTAAATTGATGCAAGCAAACATCTAGTCACTTAATTCATTCAAGTCGCTGTTTGGTTCTTATTGCAAGTTGTGTGGATAAAACTTGTATGAGAACTCTGGAAAAACTGTAGGCCTTATAGTAGATTGAACAACTACCATCCCTTCGTCTTGTGTCTTAGTTGAGCCCCTGCAAAATTTTTGATATTTGGCGAGTCAGTATTTAAAAAAAAAAAAAAAAAAAAAAAAAAAAAATCATAATAGCACAGCCTTTTTCAAGAGAAAATTTAGCATGCATGACATAAAGCTTGTGTGGAATCAGCAAAAACATTAAGGGATGCCCATCCTTAGTGTTACATGGAAACTTCAGCTGGGTTTGATATGCAATTTTTGCTCTTTGGAGTTACAACTTGGCGAGGAGAGTTTCTCATTAATTTGTCTTTAATTTTCCATATTTTCAAAGAGGAAATTTCAATGTTATAGTCCTTTTAGTAAGTTATAGAAGCTCTCATTTAATGTTGTTAAGGGTTAGTTTAGTTTATGATTTGGATAAAGGATCAAGATAATGTGACTTAAATTTTGTGATACATGTGAACTGTTCATCTTTGTTGATCCAACAATGATAAGAGAGTGTTGAGTTGGTGACCTTGAACGTTATTTTATCACTATTGGGATCAACAAAGATGAATGGTTTACAAAGGGTGTCAAAACATAAAGTCAAATATTGAATTCATGGTATCTCATAAATAATTTTAAGAAAATTTATTTGGTTGGAGTGTTTTTTAAGCTAATGGTGTTTTTTTAACAAGTTTGAAACTAGACTCCAACCAAATCCTTTTAAGATAAGGGATATAAATGGTTATTTAATTGGTTGGAGTTTTTTTTTAGCGAGTTCAAATTGGAGTCAATGTTGAACCCTTTTAAGATAAGGAATATAAATGAATTTAAGATAAATTTAATTAGTTGGAGTGCTTATTTTAGCTAATTTAAACCTGAAGTCTCTGTTTGAACTTTATAATCTCCGATAAGGGAATGAGGAGCTCTTTTAAGATAAGGGAAGCCAATAGTTGAGAAGAGGAACCCTTTGAAGATAAGAAAGTGTTTTTTTAAGCGAATTCAAAACTAGAGTCTTTGTCGAACCTTATGATTTTTGGGAAAAATGAAACAATAACATTTAACCAAGTAGGTGCCCATTAGTGGAGGCCTTTGGTCATGTAGTTGCCCATAAATGGAAGCCTTTGATCATATAGGTGCCTATAAGGGGATTTAAATGCCAGACCCTGTGGGAGCAAACTATGAACTTAAAAATTCAACTTACCCCTATTGAGACTTGTTTGAGTGCTTTTAAAAATATTTTTTGGAAAATTAGTTCAAAATTTAAAAAAGAGAAAGAAAAAAGTAAAGCTTTTTAATTCAACAGTAGATGAATATTCTATATGTTGTATTTGCATAAATTTTTCATTATTCTAAAGCTAATTAGGGAGAAATATACATTAATATTATATGCTATTGTACTTGTGGTTTGTTGAGGCTAGTTGATCATAAAAATTGGAGTCCCTAAAGGAAATTAGATTTAAGTCTTGTCCGTGAACTTGGTTGATGAAAGGGCAAAAGAGCAATGTTTATCTTTCCCCTAGCTGTGAGACTAGCTACTTGACATGTAATTTAGTTAACTGAAACTGTATTTAAATGCAGAACTTAATAATAGCCAGAATGGTAAAAAATAGTCCATTTTACAGATCCAAAGGAGGGTTCTTTTAGTCCTTTTCATATGAGAACACAGAAGCATCTCAAATTATGTTTAGTATATTAACTAAAAAAGTGACCAATTAAGTTTTCTCGCATTCTGGTTATGTTATTCGTTAGAAATTTTTTTATATGTATGTGTTGATGAAATTTTGGTTTTGAATGCTTCAGGATGCAAAAGACAATAGATCGATACTTCAAACACACAAAAGAAGTGCTAGCTAATAAGCCTGAAACGGAAGAATACATACAGGTTAGAAATTCATCTTTGATTAAGTAAATTCCTTTGTGATGTCTTTAAGCAGAATTGTGTGTTATTTGTGTATTATAAATAAGACATGCAAAATAGTCCTTTCTGAAAATAATACTTTGATGGAAAAGCAGTAGTCAGAATCTCTTGCATTTTCTTTTTAGGGGTAATATTAGAGTTTCTTAACGAGGGGATACAACGATGTACACTAATTCTCTGTAACTTTCATTCAGCTTGTTGACCAAGAAAGGTCCTGAAATCACATAATGAAAAACGCTTTCCGCAGTCTCAGTTTGGGTTGTTGGAATTTGGGATATGATTTGCAGCATCTTTCTTTACCCTGTCTAAAGTGTTGCTATATGATATAGTAGGGTGGCTTCAATTTTGTGATCATGTTCTTGCTCGATCAAGTTGTTTAGGCATGGCAAACTATGCTAGTCATTTTTTAGGTTGGATTGTTGAGGATGCTTTTTATGTCTCTGGTACTCTTTGCTTATCACATGCCTCTTTAAAACCCTAAATTTTATCAAAATACACAATCTTGTTTGTGGAGAAAATCATGTGCACCTGTAATTTTTTCCTTGGATTTGTAAGAATAAATTCAAGTGGAGATAAAACAGAGAAAGAATGTACAGAAATGCCATAAAAACCGACCATCCTACCTCATGATAGACCTTGGGATAGGAACAAAAACACAAGCCTGATAGATTGAGAATTTAATCTTCTTTTGTTTGTCTATCTTAAGCACGTGAAGGATAGGAGATAAGAGGAGAGGAGCAAGCAAAAGAACACAAAGACAAAGACATCCTACCATAGGACATGCCCTAGGATAGGATTAAAAAAAACCTAAACAAGACAAAGAATAACAATACACAACCTCATTCCTACCTTTGGACAAGCCTTGGGTTAGGGAAACCCATGTTCGTCACATGTTGGTTTTGAAGATAGTCATAGGTAATCCCTAAATCTCGTAAGTCTTCTATTAGTCATAGAAGATTTCATTTTGTTGAGGTCCATAGCCCTATCTCTCACCATGTTTCGAATGTGGTTGTGAATTGTCCAAGCATCCATAAAATTCCCTTTAAAAAGTCTACTGTTCCTCTCCTTCCAAATGAAATAGACCATAACACTCAATCATAATTTATCTATGGCATACTTGAGTTTGTTTCTCTTCCAATTCATGGATAGGGAATTAACATAGTCATGCCAAGGCACCTCTCTATAACCAAGAGAAGAGACCGCAAGAACACGACACCAAATGGACTTTGTGAAAAGCTCATGCAAAGAAAAGATGATCCAAAATTCTTGGGCTGATTTACAAAAACAACAACATGCATTTTGAGTAATACCATACCTAATTTGTCTTTGGTGCTGAGCTTCCCTTTAATAGCCATCCACAGAATCATAACATAGCAATTGATTTCCTAAACCACACAAGATGGTGCCATTCCACTTTACTTTTCCTTAATCTCATTTCATTCCAAGCCTACTTGATTGAAAAACCACTAGCCATAGAAGGTATCCATATAATTTTATCCCCACTCATAGAGGGATTAAAATTCAAAAGTTTTTTTTATTTCCATTAAAGCATAAGAATTTGCAACCGGCCATTACCACTCCCCTCCCTCACAAATCTCACTAACCTTGACATCTTGGGGGAGGCCCGAGTTATAAATAATCCTAGCCCCATATTTAAGACTAAGAGGGCCAAGAGGATGCCAATTATCATGCCAAAGATGAATATGCACTCCATTGCCAACCTCAATTCTAATCATCAACCTTGCCATTTCCCTAAGCTTCAAAATGTTTTTCCAAGCCCAAGAACAATCATGAGGGATAGGGATTACCCAAATGATTCTATTCTTGATAAGATAAGTCTTGACCCACGAAGCCCAACCCGAAAAATAACTAACAAGGGAGAGATTCCACGAGTGACGCATCATGGCCATCTTATTCCACTCTTTTGTTCTCATGATGTCAAGACCTCCCTCTTCCTCAGGAACACACACTTTCTCCCAAGCAATCTTGGCTTTAGTCGTTTTCATTTCCGATCCAGACCAAAGAAAAGCCTTTAAAGAAACCTCGATCTTCTTATGGACCTTAGAAGGAAGAATAAAAATGGAAGACCAATAGACTTGAATACTCCATAAAGTGGACTTGATAAGAACAACTCTACCCGCATAAGATAAGAATTTACTTCTCCAAGAGTTAATTCTAGCAAGGATCTTGTCGATAAGTGGTTTGCAATGGCATAAGGAACTCCCAAATATTGAACTGGAAGCTTCCTTTCTCTAAACTTTATAATCCTCAAAAAATCTTCTTTTTCTTCTTTGGAGATACTCAAACAATAGAAATTGTTAGCCTCCAAACCCTCCCACTCCTTGAACTTACCCAAAGCATGCTCAATCATCCCAATAGAGGTCACATCTGCATGACTAAAAATCATAAGGTCATCGGCAAAGCAAAGGTGAGTGGTATTCTCCAAACTACACCTAGGATGGAACTTGAAGTTAGGATTCATAGCCATCTTACCAAGAATGCAAGAGAGCACTCCCATCACAATCACAAAAAGATAAGGGGAAATAGGGTCCCCTTGTCTCAAACCTCTAGAACTCCCAAAAAAAACCCTGTAGCTCACCATTAATAACAATAGAAAACTTAGGAGTTTTGATACACATCTCAATCCAATGAACAAGTTTTGAGGGAAAACTGTACCTTTTGAGGATCTCTAAAATGAAGTCTCAATTCACCGAAGCATAGGCTTTCATTAAATCAACTTTTAAGGCACACCTTTTGCCTTTAGTCGAATCTCTCCCATAATTGCGAACCAACTCTTGACATAATAAGATGCTGTCCCCTATTTTTCTTTCTTTCCCAAAAGCGGCTTGGGCGGGGTCAATGAAACCCGGAATAGAGCTCTTGATTATATTGACAATGATCTTGGATATACATTTGATAAATCGTATTGCAACATCAGTAGAATTTTACTCATCAAATTCTACTGATATTCTCTATATTTTTCATCTCATTATAATACAACTGGAAATAAATGGAGTGTATGTGCTATAAATATTATTTATTAGAAAAATAAATTAGACTCATAGTACTGTCAAAATTCTTATGATATCAAAATCAAGATTATTAGTATTTAGTAGTAACAGATAAAATCGGTAATTAGACCATCAAAAAAAATGTGGAACATCTAATTATAATATCATTTGCACTAGATTAAGTCACTTATCAGCATCTGCACGTACACATGCCTATTCTTGAACATTATGTCAATACTGAAAATATGTGCATGATAATTTTCACATGTAACCATGCTTTGATATATTAGAGGAATGTAGAAGCTAGCTATGAAATCCACAAGTTTTTCTAATTACGTTCATTCTGAATATTCAAATGGTGTAGCTTTCTGATGTCCATTTGAATAATTTGAAGGATGCCTTCTCCAGAAATCAACTGATATGATTTAAAACAATGCTCTTGGTGCGGCCAAAAGGGAAAAAAAAATTATTGTCTCATCATCTTTTTCATTCATTAGACAGCTTGCTTTAAGTGTTGAACTAATATAAAGCTTGTAAAACCTTATAATTAATCACATCCGTTTTAAGGGTTATTGTTGCAACAATTTTCCACATGCAGCAAGTGCAGCATGATATAGCAAAGATGGTGAAGGAGATTGAGCATATTGAAGTTTCTCAACGGTTCATAGCTAAACTGATACTTGCCCTTCAATCTACATAGTAGTTGCTACATAAAATCTTCATTGAAGTAGTAGATTTTTCTGAAGTTTGGAATATATTGGTGCCTCAGGAAGCTTTTAGGGCAAGATTTGGGTTCATGTAGTGTTGAGGAACTCCAAGACATTGACGATCAGCTGGAAAGAAGCTTGCGCAGCATTCGAGCAAGAAAGGTAATTAATGGCCTCAGCTAATACATGGATTTCTTCCATAAAACTTTTATTATGTCTCAGTGGCCAAATACTAGTTGTTGGAAAATTGTCGATTGAAAGCTAATAACCTAGCAATGAAACTTTTGTTTCAGGCTTTGCTGTTTAAGGAGCAGCTAGAGCAACTTAAAGCAAAGGTAACAAGTTCTGTATTGTACACTGCTTTATTAGCATTTCAATGTGTATTTATGCACTTTTTGCTTTCATTGAACTACAGGAGAAACTCTTGTTGGAAGAGAATGCAAGGTTAAGTTCAAAGGTGAATCTTAAGGTATTGTTTTAGTTGATTGAGCTTTTATGGTTTAGTTGATTAACACAAATAAGTTTGGTGGTCTAAAACACCAGGGATATGAAAAGACTCTTTCTACTGAGATTACCAAGTTCTAACATTTATTAGTTGCCTTTTTATGATGAACGTTTGAGTAGCTGGTAAGAGTAGTGAGGTCATTTATTGAGGCTTCAAGTTAGTTATTTAGGGTAAATAATGACTGATATTGCTTGGAGGCAGTATAAGTACCATGTTTAACAGTTAATACTTTTAATGTGCAAAGCCATGGCAGGCATCAACTCAACAGAAAGGTGTAACCCATAAGAGCCAAAGCTCCCAGAGTTCAGAAATAGAGACTGAATTGTTCATCGGACCAACTGAAATACGTTTCCTTTAGCCAGAAATTCGGTGCATGTGAATGTGATCCTCTCCCTGGACGCCTACTGTCGAGATGTACGTGAATTGTAACAAATTCCCATTAATCCTTTCAATTGCCCTTCTGAATTATTGTGGTATGTATGGTCATCCAATAAACCACAGGTAATGCATTATAGCCCTGTCCATCTTTTGCTTCTTGTCAGATGTATTCATAATTCTAGTGTTGAAAGTGTTTCAAACATTACTGCAAAAGCAGATTTCACTGTAACAATCTACTTACATTTATAATTAACACATGTATTTTTGAACAATGTATTGTACACAATGTTATATGCCTGTAACGCCTCACTTTTTATTTTTTTTTTAATTTGTAAATAATTAAATATAGCTGCTTCCTTTTCTTTAATCTTGCTTAGCATTTGAAAAGTGCTTCTGATCTGAGCAAAAGCACATGGTAGTCTTTTGCAGAAGCACTTCTAAACTTTGTGGGAATGCTTCTTCTAAAAGCAATACGCATCTTTCATTGTCCCCGTAAAGGGCTTTAGTTTTTCTAATAAAAAACATTTTATAAAATAAATAAAAACAGGAAAAATGCTTTTGGAAAAAAGGGTTTTATTTTTCAGTAGCTAAGTCAAATGAAAATTAGTTCTAAATAATTACCTTAAAGTATAGTTGTGATTTGTGAATATAATATCAAATCCCAGTTTCATTGGGCCTGGCATGAGCAGGAAGCGGTATGGACCTGGAGTTAAATAGTTAATTGTGGACAGGACTTATCACTGGACTGAAAGACAGACGAAATATAATTGCAATCCTGGAAACCTTACTCAGTTACTCAGACTTCAGAGACTCAGAACAGAACCAAACGATTGTCGTATTATCATCATGACCAATTACTATTATATAATAGAATATCAAACTTTATTTTTGAATTTTTTTAAGCCCATCATCAAATGATTCATTGTTTGAAAATAATTTCTTCGTGTTTGGTATTTATAAGAAATAAATTGCTTATTCCCAAGGAATATAAGAAAATGATAAATGACCATGGTGTCCGAATTAATTTACGTGCACTTCAACTAATTTTCGGGACCTTAGAATTTCTGGTCAAATAAGAACTCCAATAGCTAACCCTATAAGCAACTGAGGAGAAATTTAAACTCGATATCTCTTGAATAATATATCTAAAAATTCCTATCGAACCACTCAATCACCCAAAAATAATTAAATGAAATAAACTTTATACATAAAATTGATAAGTATATTATTCTTTAATCACCTAACAAATGTATAAATGTCAATTAAGTTTAAGGGAGAACGACATGTTCCCACCCAAGGTTTGGCGAAACGGTACTTTCCCACCATCAAGTTTCAAAATGACACTTTCCCACCCTTTGTCAGGTTCTGTTAGTATTTTCTGTTAATATTTGACTAAAAGACAAAAATACCCTTAAATAGTTTATTATACATTAAAATTTAGTTAAGTGAAAGCCTTTACTCAAGTGTAAAGATACCTTTTTTTTCCCTTTGTTTATTTAATTAATTAGGAATATTAACTATTAAGATTTTCTATGTTAATTAATAAAAAAGAAAAACATTATATAATTGTAGATTATTGAGTAATAGTGATGAGATATTTATGACATTATAAATAAATAAATATTAAGGTTAACTTTAAATAATTTTATAGCATTACTCTTAACTTTTTAATTTGGGTTAACTATTTTTTCTTTTTTGACTTTTTAATATCTTACTTTTTGGCTAATTCAAAAAAAAATTATAAAGTCAAATATTTAATGGTGTTTTCGTTTTTTCAGTCAAATATTAACAGAAAACATAACAAATTTTGACGAAGGGTGGGAAAGTGTCATTTTACCAAACATTGGGTGGGAAAATGTTGTTCTCCCTAAGTTTAAATATTTTTATTTAATTTGCTGGTATGGTGAGTGAAAGCTGAACAAATGAATACGCAAAGGTTAATAGTTAAGACAAGTGGTGGCATATATGATATATGTCCCCAGCCTGCAAAATAAGCCTACACAGACGCTCCTCTCACTTGAATTGTCAGGTTTTTTCAATTAAGAACCAAATCACAGTATATTATTAACTATATCTTTTATAATTAAAATATGTACAGTAAACAATACCTGATGATGTATGCATTTTATTATCATATGCTATGCACTCAGTCTTAGATATTTAAATATTATTAACAGAGAGAGAGAGGTCCCCATGAACTGGATCATCACTTTGAATTTCAAATTATATAGACGTTATAATCTCTCTCTCCCTCTCTCACAGATAGAGTGTTAGTCAGGAATATTGATGTAGGTAGCCTTGTAGGGAGAATCTCCGAATTTCCGTGCAAAAACTGAATCTCAAATTTGTTTAAAATACACAACTTAACCCAACACCCTTATCCTAGTTTTTGCTCTTTACCTCCATCCTTCTGACAACTTATAAAATTTAAGAAGACCACTCTAAAGAATTTTTTGAATTTTTATACGTAAGCAAAAATAATATAGTAAAGATCAATGAAAATTTTGTCTATTTCAATGAAATATTTATTACTCATAATTTTGTTTTTGGTTTTTCTTCTTTAAAATTTTCGAAGAAATTTTATGAGAGATTTGTACTTGACCCAAAATTAACTGCATACTACTTGTTAATTAAGAATTAATGAGGCAACTTCCCTTATTTAATGGCTTTTATTATTGCCATCAATCCTAAAACATTCATTAAATACAGCATCTATCTGATTCCCCTGAGAATCGGTAATGAAATGGTACAAAATTTCAGAAAACTTAGATCACATAACCAGGAAAAAAACCAATCAACAGCAACAGGTCTAAAAGCTCTTACAAAATTCATCTTACTTCAATTAGCTCTCGATCACCAAAATCATTTAATACTGAGTCAACCCCATCTCTATAGGCTTCCCCGTTCTTCCATCATAAATATTAGTTACAGTGACAGCCATTAATTGCCTTCATTGGATCCGACCTACTTTCATTTACATTTGAATTTTCCCGCCATGTTATAGGCAAGGTATTTAAAACATAACTGTATGAATGTACATGGTTATTTGAGGTTAACAAATTTGAAGGCATTAGATTAGTTCCTGCTGATATTGTTAGAGAATTGAATGAAAAATATGATGAATTTGGTCAGTACTGTGGTCAGTGACTGTGACTGTGAGGATTCTGATGGAAATTGTAATAGTAATATTTTTATTTTTATATTATGTGTATATATAGTTATTGACTAAACCTACCTCTATTATTCTCTGAATAAATGGTAATGGAAAAAGTCCAAAAAACAAGAATAGAAATAAAAGATGGGTCCCTTCTATTATTGCAAGAAATTAAATTTATGAGGATTAGAATGGTTGGTAATGTCTTGCTCTATTTTCTGACTGCACATTGCATACTATCAAGATTTATAAGCTTTAAATTAGGTTATGGTGAAGTGCAGTGAAGAGATATTTTTTAAGCAGAGAGTGTTTGAATCAGTTTATGCGTACTTTAACTAATCTCTTGGAATCCTGAAATATTAACCATGTAAGAACTATAGTGACTACTCTTATTAACAACCGATGAGAAATTTGAACTCATGAGCTCTTAAGTAATACACTAAAAAATCTTTATCAAACCATCCAGTCACCCAAAAATAGTTAAGTGACATTTTTTTTCTTTTAAGTATAGATATGAAGGGAGTAATTAAGTAAATTAAGATAGTGTTTTTAAATTAAAGTGAGATCTCTATTTGAATTGAAAGTACTTTGTAGAGAGCAAAATTTCAAATGTTGTTTAACCCTTAAATATTATTAGGGCATTTTCTTAATTAAAAGAGAAGCATGCATGGAAGAATTAACGTTTTATAAGATATATAAGTGTTTCTCTTAAAAACCATATGAAATGCCTTTTTTTTTAATCTCTAAACTGTCTAATTAAAGTAATTGTACTAATTTAATTTAAAGACGATCTTAATGACCATCAAAAACACTTCCAAACATATTTTAAATTCCTTATTACTAGTATTAGGTCAACATGTACAGGTACAGGTTCATCATATACAATCATGAAAGCATGAAAAAAAAAAACAGTAAAAAATTTAAGAGTCAACTTTGAATTGATGAAAGTCTCATGATGACATGCACGATAGCACAACCTAGCAATTCTCTCTCTCTCTCTCTCTCTTATTCAATTTATTCTCTTCTCTGCTTCTGCTTCTTCTTCTTCTTCTTCTTCTCCACTGAGGCACTGACAACTATATCAATGGCGGGCCTGGATTATAATCACTATACATAAATTGGTTTCGAAATTTATGGGAATCCTTCCTTGCATTTATGCCCCTACATTTTGGCATATTTGTTCAAGGGGACCAGAGGGTACGTGTCCTCATAATTACTGACAGTTTTGCATGGCAACGTGTAATTTAATATATATAAAAAAAAGTGGTCATGCAAACTTTAAATTAACAATACATTAAATTTAATTTGTTTATATAGATTTCAAATTGATGCATTTATCTTTTTCTCTTCAAATTAACATTATGAATGCTAAATTTATTGGCATTACATAGGGAGCTATAAATAAATCTAACCTAATCTAATATTAAAATTCAAGTAGTCAAATGGATAGGAAGCTAAGAGTAGGAGCAGTAAAGTCGATTCAGGAGATCGCTTTTTCTGCACATTTGATGCAAAAAATTTGACTTGGAGCATATTGTCTGCATTAGGATTTGGCTTTAAAATGCACGTAAATGTAAAATGTCTCGGGTCCATGCAAACCATCTTTAATTAACTATTCATTGTCTTTTTACTACTTTACTTTACAAGCTCAAACTACCATAAAATACGAATCAAATCTACTTGGTTCTCCTCCTACCTAACACTAACTATCTTAATTATATATGTATCCAAAAGTGAATATCACCTTTTCTCATCTTTTTGAAGATTTTTTTTTTTTATAGATTGAATCGCCCATTGCGTCTTTTAATTAATGTCTAATCTTTAGCCTCATCCATTCTTCATAATCACTCTTAAGTTTCTAAACAAAAAACAAAAAGACCAATGAAGGGAATAATTTACTTGTATTAGAAATACATAACGGACAATAATGGCAATTTAGCAACAGTAATTACAGAGAAAAGAAAGCAGTTAATTTTTGAAACTTGTTAAGAGTAGTCCATAACCATAAATATACAAAGGTGGAGAGAGGGAAAGGAAATGGATTCCTCTGCAAATTTTGTCTTTTAAGAAGGAATGAGAAAGCAAGTGTTGTCGGAGTAACAGTCGTTATCTTCAATTTTGTAAAACCTACAAGTCCCAAACAGCTTGACCCCATCAAAGTATCAAACCCCCCGACGATTAGCATCTCATCACGTGAATAACCCATGTGACCCCTCTGCTTCCTGTCTCTCCATTTCTCTCTCTGACGTATTCACCAAAAAAAGGCACCGTTTTTCACTTCTTCAACTCCTTATTATTCCAAACTCCACTGCCGTTTCTTGTATGAGTGTGTCTAATATGTCCTTCTCTATTTCCATCACCAACCCTTCCCCTTCCTCTTCAAAAGCTAAACCATTCAGTTCCTTCATCTGTGGCAAATCTTTTTCTATTATTGCGTCAATGTCTTCAAGAACACGACAATCTGCACATGGAAAACTTTTGATTTGCAAACACAACTTTTCAATTAACTCTGACCCTTGCATGTGCATGTTGTGACTTCCATTATCATGTGATGTAATCCATGGCTTCATGTTGATAAAAGGCTTCAATATATCAACAAGAATTTCATCTGCTAAATAAAACAGTAACTTGCGGTTGCATTGATGAGATAATAGAGATTGATGATGATGATGGTGGGTGTTGACATTATTTTCGAGGTGGTGAAAAATAGAAGGGTTTAAAGGATGAGAAGGAGAGAACCAATGAATGAAGGACACTGGGGTATGTTTGTCAATGCCTGTACGTTTTAGTATTCTAGTAATGTACTCGTATTCATATTCTGATGCTCCTCCCACGGTGGTGGTGGTGACACCGTTAGCTCTGTCGTCGATGGTGTCTCGGGCAATGAGCCTATGCGTCGCTTCTTGTTTGTACTTCTGGCTCGAATTATTAGATAACTGTGAGCTCCGTTTCGAGCTTTGAGCATTTAATACCTACAACGTGCCCACAAAAATGAAAATAACCATGCATTTCCTCAACAGTAATATAGATACGCACTCAGTCACTCGTACAAAATCACTGATAACATTTATACAAAATTTATTTCACATTAGTGTAAAATTCACCTATAAAGTCATAGTAACATTTTTATCTAAATTATTATATAAAAAATCACATAATATTTCAACTTTATCTATGAAACATTTATTATGATGACTTACGTGTTTGATATTATTTATTTATAATATTACTTTTCTTGAAAATCTATGAACATAAATATAAAAAATGGTCTAATATTTAATTTTGAAATAAATAAATAAAATACCTGTTTTTGAGGTATTTTGGTTGCTAGAGGAGAAGGATCTTTCTTGACTGGAAGAAGAGTAGGGACAGTGATATTGAGGAGTTCATTCGACAATGGAGTTTTTTTGCATTTCTTGTCAGGATTATTGGCTCTATTGGCTGTGGAGGGACGAAAAAATGGTTCTTCTTGCTTGTTTCGAATAATGTCCGAAGTTTGAGGAGGCTTTTTGAGCCGGGGACTGATCCTTTCACTTGGAGATTTCTTGCATTTCTTTGCGGGTCTTTGATCATTCTGCTGCTCTTGCACTGGTTGCAGCTTGGGCTTTGATAACAAAACTTTGATGGGTTGTGGCTGATTATTATTATTGGTTTGTGAGGAGGGTGCACAAGATTGCTTTCGTGGCTGATGCGGAATGTGGTTGTGGTCTTTTAGAATGGAGGATGGTGTGGTTGGTTTCTGTTTGGATTCCAAGAATCTACTAAGCCTTGGTGAGCAAGAAGGTGTTGGGTGCTTGCCTGGACTGGACTGATCAACGATGGTTAAAGCCGCTCTGGAACTTATTTTCTTGGCCTTTATTTTACTAACAAGTTCATCTCTTGCTTGTTCCCTGTTCTTTAGAGTGTTTGTTATGTCAAGTCCAACTTTCCTGCTAACACTTTCTTTAACTTGCTTCACTATTTGCCTTGCATAATGACTCGGGCTTCTGTATTCATCTTCTTGTTTGAGTTCTTTTCTCCTTAAATAAGAGAAACGATAGAAGTCAATCTCTTCGCCCACAGCCATGTTCTCTTTGTTGATTTGAAGTGAAAGACGGTGGTGGTCCACGTCTGATCTTCTGGCTGAAGATATTCTTGGTGTCTCAGGCAAAGAACGAGTGCCTGTAATATGACCATCTATAGAATTTCTGAGGCAGGTAGTTGGCTTGTTTTGGTGGGGTTGTCTGGGTCGATGCAAATTTGACTTGGCCAGAAGATTTGGTGTTCCATGAAACGATGTTGAAGAGGGTGAATGGCTATCTGGAAGAAGATCGAGGCCCATCAGTCTGGCTACTAAATTGGGAGTCTTCGCACCAGGAGAAGAGCTAATTTCTGAAGAAGAATCAGTTGGAGCTGATCCAACTTTTGATCTTGTGTCTCCTTTCCTTGTTTTGATTTGAATACCCATCTAGATTTTCAAAAATGAAGATTAGTGTTAAAACATAGTATATCATTATCATCATCATTACTCACTTTTCAAAATAAAAAGAATCTTTGAAATACTAAAAAGGAAAAAAAAAAAAAAGTAGCTAGAAACCCAAAAAGACCTGGAAATTAAATACCATATCAACTTACTGGGATGTTTAAATTTTCTTCTTCTTTAAAGCAGCTGGTTGATGACAATGGAGGCTCCTCTAATTCCAAGCTATTCCTCGGTGCCTCTACTCCTGAATTACACACACAAATAAAAGAATAGAAATTCATCAGCAATACTCAAAATTAAAAAAAAAAATATGTCACTTGAATGTGTTTGAGAGAGCAAAAGAAAGAACCTTTGAGAATAGTGTGGTCTTCAGGAATGAAAGAGTCAGGCTTGAAAGCAGGTTGGTGTTGGTGCAAAGGAAACTGAAAATGGTGGAAATCAAAGAACTGAAACACGGCACTCATGCAACCTGAATGAGTAGCAGCAGAAGTAGAAGTATCTTTCTCTGCAACTCCTCTCTTGGAGTTGGTGGTGGATCTATTACCACCCCAATACCATTCTTTGCCCATATCTAGTAAAAAAAACTTCTTTAAAGACAAGACAAGGTTGTGTACAACAAAAAGCTTACTCCAAGAATGAGAAGGTCTGAGTGAAAATGACAGAAGAAGTAGTATACTGGTAGTAGTGTTTAGTAAGAGATAAGAGAGAGTGAGAGTGAATGAAGTTTGAGGAAGAAACTAAAGCTGAAGCTGAAAAGCTTATAGGACTCTGGTGAAGAAGCGAAAAAAGCGGATCCATGAAGCATAAATCAGCCACATTTTGATGGGGAATTAAGGACAATCTGGGTTTGGTTTGGTAATATATTTACTTTGATATTTTAATAAGTTTATCTGATATGTCACTCACTCCCAAGTTTTACCAGACCATGACCAGAAACCAACTCTGCTCTCTGCTCTCTGCTCACTCTCACTGGAATTGAAATCTAATAAAGAAATCCATAAAGATAAAAAGATGACGATATAGCCACGCACCTCTTTTTCTATCCCTTTATCTAATACACTTATACATATGCACTCTCTCTCTCTCTCTTTTTTCCTCTGTTTAAAATGTGATTCCCATTACCACACCCTCTGGGGTTTGAAGTACGAGGTGGTTTATTGGGGATCTGCAATGTGACCCATCTGTATTATACTTATCCTTCATTTCTTACTCTTATAATTAAAACAAACTATAGTTGATTGATTAATTCATCTAACTTTAAACCAATTTAAATATTGTTTGCTAGTTTGAGCACATTGTCCCCACTAACTTGGGTTGATAAGACCCATCTGGCCTTTGTACATGAACCCAGCTGGATTATAAGTTCAGCAGAAACTGGGGTTGGGCTCGTATCTTGGTATCAAAGGGTTATAGTTCAAAATGTTTTGCTCTTTTTGGTTCATTATCTCTCAACTGCCATCACAGAATGGTAGGCCATTTTTAAAATGAAATGACATCACACATTTAAATTAATGAGACAAGAAAATAGATAAAACAATAATCATGTAATAGTATCACATGACCAATTCTATGAAAGAGTTGTAAATTTATATGTCTAAGGGCACGTTTGGTTGAGGGTAATGTGGGATTACTAGGGTTATGTCATCTTATATTATTTGATTATCACGTTTGGTTGTCAAGTAATATAAGATTCTTCTAATCTTCAAATACCAATAGTAATTATTATTGGTAATATTGGAAGTTATCTGATTACATTTATTTTCTTAGGTATTAAGATTACCAACGTAATTTTTTTTTTTACAATTATATCCCTTATTAATAAAATTTTAAAACAATAATGCCCTTATTTTTAAATTTATTTACATGAATGTTGCTTTTGCTATTTCACCCCAATTAATTATTTTTTTAGACAAAATTACCCTTTAATTCAAAACAAATTGCACACTCACCCACCACCCCCACCCCAACTCTTCTTCGTCCGCCACCGAAACCGTTGTCGCCATTCTTTGGAAGGCGCACAGAAGGCTAGAAATGGCCGCCGTGCACCGATATGGCCATTTTCGGCAAGAGATCTGATCGAAAATGGCCAGATCGTGACATATCTGCCATTGACCGCCAAATCAATGGTCGTTGACTGCCATATCCATCATTGATCTGGTTGTTGACTCCTAGATCCGTCATGATCTGGCCATTTCCGACCAGATCTCTGGCAAAAAATGGCCATACGACACATGGAGGCCATTTCCTACCTTCCGTGCGCCATTAGGTTGCCGAATGCTGACGGCCGACGGTGGTTGTCGGCGGTTGGCAATAGCTGGATTCGTGGGGGTGCTTTGTTGATTTTCCAATCTCTTATTATGAGGTTGTTTTTGCTAAGTTTTTAAATGCAAGGCGGTTATAATAATCCAAAAAATAATCAATATTAAAAAATAATATAATAATAATATTTAATTAAAGGACAATTCAGTAATTTAAATAACATACCCACCAATTTATTCCTTCCAACCAAACATATTAATAAAACATACTCACTAATTTATTCCAACTAACCAAACACATTTTTCAAAAGATTCCCAATAATCTTCAAGGTAATCTAACTTTCCAGTAATCCAACATTCTCTGAACCAAACGCACCATAAAATGTACATAGTATAGTCACTTGAAATTTCCCAACCAAAAAAAAAAAAAAAAAATTGTATATGCTGTTATAGACTTCTCCTTGACATACAAAATGAATGACATTTTGACCCTCAATCTATCATAAAAGGATAACTTCCCACTTAAAATCCCACTTAAACAAACATCAAGGCTTGCGCCATTCACCTTACAAAGTGTAAGATGAAAACTAATGTTGATATATATCATCATGTGAGGAAGAAGAAGAAGAAGAAGATTGGGCAATCCTCAGTAAAATCCCACTTAAACAAACATCAAGGCTTGCGCCATTCACCTTACAGGGAAAAGGGACCACATTGAAATGTTTCTATTCGTTTTTCAGCACGTTACTAGCCTTTTCCGCATGTCACCAGTATAACCAAGTGGTCCCAAATATTTAAGCTTATAATAATGTCTATACTAACTTACGCTCCTAATATTAATAATTCATCCAAAACAAAACAAAAATATAATGTACTACCTCGCCTATATTATTACTTCCTGTCCTACTACTAATATTAGGAGTCTCATTTGATTCTTTCATCTTTTAGGCAATTAAGTATACTAGTAATTCTAATCTTGCCAGGTAGAAACCAGATTTGAATCAGAGTCTGATCTAAATTCATTTGAAATTTGAAAGATCTGACTTTCTTGTTAAGTATGAAATAATTACAAATTCTAATTTACATTCATATAAAAGATCATTTAACTAGCCCCAAGGGGTTGGCCTGATATCATTGTTTTAAAACCCGAATCGAAGTATAACTCGTTTTGCTACCCGGGTCATAGGTCAACCGGTCCAATTGGTTGGACCGATGACGTTAATGATAATTTTATTTTTTTAAATTATTATTAATCCCTTAAATTTTAACATATTACAAAAATTTTCCTAAAAAGTTAATTAGTCTCTAAAATTTTTATTTATTTCAAAAATACCACAAAAAATTCAAGCAATCCCTAAACTTTTGATATTTATCCAAAACACCCCTATAAAATTACAAGTTAACCCTTATAATTTTGAAAATTATAAAAACCCCCCTAAGACCTGAATTGAACAGGAGAAGGTGCCGGGTCTTGGTCCGATTTTTAAAGCTTATAGAGTATTCAATGAATCTCAAAATTAGTTGAGATACATATAAACCGGTTCCGTTTGGACACCTGTTTAAATAAAAAAAAAAAAAAAATCATTTATCTTGGTCGAGGATAGTAATGGGTCTTACTGTGAAGGACTGTTCTTAAATAAGAGGAGGTAGCTGCCAAAAGTTATAATGATCTTAAACAGAAAAGATGATGGCACTGACGCTTGACCCACCACTTGTCTACGTAATCCCAATACAATTCTGAACACCGTCGTCCTCCCCTTCATCCCAAGTCTTTATTGCATTAATGCATTGTCGAAATCGTGTAGTGATTTGTCACACCGTCCATACCTCTCCTGTATGCCCAAGAGAAAAACTTGTTCTTTTAAAATCACAAGAGAGCCAGCCAGGGACTCCTTTACCCTCTTCTCTGAGTCTCTACCCTTGGATCGTAATCTATTGAAACCTTAGACAATGAATGATCCAAGGGTCAAGCCTGATAGTTCCCATTGAATCATAATAGGGGTTTCAAACACGACAAATAAATGCAAGATGAAATTATTTCAACAAGTTAATGAGTATGAGGTCAATCAGAAGACAGCCAATCTCAAAACTGCAATGGGTTATCAGTCACCAGCATTCTATCTATTAGGTGTTTGAATGACTGAACTAATTATTTTCAATCACTGTATCGTACAGCAGTCAGCTACAAAGAAGTCCGGCTTGACCAAGTCTATGACAGTCCGTACCGTAGAGCACTTAACTCCAATGGCTACTCACATTCACTCTAATGCACCATTACAGAAAATACAAATGCCTAGTGAGTGTTCCCACCTGCTATCTCTGAGTTGTTGAAAAGAGCCCATTACTCTCATCATTTGCACATATTTAGACATCTGTTCAGATCCAAAATAATGAACTCAACATTCAAATTTTGAATTTGAAACAGTAAATATTCTACAACATGTTCCTAAGATAAAAATTCCATACGCAGAGATAATCACATAAAATGACAACATAAAGAAATCAACAAATCAATCAAAGTTTCATGTGGTACAAGAATATATAAATTGTAACGGTCTAAACCAGAAACAGACACAATAATACGATACACTAGCAAACACCAACCAGTACAACCAGGTCATACATCCATAGAGTTGGTTTGATTGTACCAGCTGAGGATAAGCCTATTCAATAATTTCCAATCATCTAGTCTCTAAAATATTCCTCAATAATTTTAAGTCTTTGGCTGTCTTCAGCATTTTCTGAAACAATATATCTGTAGGTATTTTCAGAAATAATTGAAGTTAACACACAGTATGTTCAACATGAAATATCTTTAACACTATTCAAAGAGAAGTTGCGCACAATAAATCAAAATAATAATAAGAACTAAGTCAAGGGCAAAAGGCCTATTGGGATGTTGTACAATTAGAGCTACACTATTTGATTGAAAAAATTATAAGGGCTTTACATCAGGAAAAATTAAACTCAAACTTATAATTTCCTCCAAAACCCAAATGGTACTGAAGAGTCACATCTTTAGGAAAGAAACCGATCCTACTACAGCAAAAACTAAACAACATAATTATTCCAAGGCTAAATCTAATTCTTGCCTCTGTAAGTTACATATTTGATACTTCATTGGATGAAATATTTTCCAAAAAAATTCATGTCACAGCATTCCATACCAAAAGATAAGGGACACATGGTAAAAATGAAACGATGTATTTCTGGACAATTTCTTCCTTGAAATATACTACTGGGAACAATCATGAGCCAGAAAGAGCAGAAAGAAGTTAGAATGGTCCGATTGTATTATTATATCAACAAACAATAGGCAATTGAAAGATACAAGAAAAAACATCAATTAACAAATAGATGGAATAAGGATTAGGATGGATGAAAGAATGTACCCAGTAGATGAGCAAAACTGTTGTCTACTTGCCTAATGTATTCAGCATAGAAAAGAAAATTTGACACTATGCTTCTATGCTCTACCATCCACATCAAACCCAGCACCTGTCCAGCCAGGTGCTGTAGATCCTCTACCCTTGGGCACAGCCCCAACTCCCTTTCCTCTTCCTGGAAAATGAGTTTTCTTCTTTCCTCTTCCTTCTCCATCAACAGTAGCCTGCTGATTGTTTCCATTCATAATTGGAGCATTTCCACCGTTTCCTTGATTAGATGATGCGTTTTGAGTGATTCCAGCACCTGGTTCCACAGCAGAGGAGACTGAAGAAGTGTCTGGAGCAGTACTAATCTGTGCAGGTGCCATTGGTTTCCCATCCTAAAGATAAATCCAAGACAAAACTCTCAAAGCCTTTCTATTACAATGCTAATTAAATGTGTATGTGAGTGTCTTTCATAAAAAATAGTATGACAAGAGCAAGTCATGAAAACAGTTGCTGCGAAAGAAAGTCATTAGATGAATTGAGCAAATTGATTTCAGTTCCTTAATAATCTCATTGATTTTGCTTCAATCCAAAGGAGGACAGCTGCTAAAATTACCAGAAAAATTGACCTATAAGGGAAAAGAAAGAGAGACATGAACTACAGCAAATTATATTAATTAACATTTTCTTGCACAACGTTAACTGCATGCCCACCCTCCTTGGAGATCACAAAAGGCAAATGCAGTAATTATATGATGACTTAAAATAAGATAATACTCCAAAGTCTTAGTCACAGTTAACATGCATTCTTTTATCTTCTGGTGGACATACACTTTTTTTTTTGGGATACCCTTAAATCTATCAACCTTCCATACATGTTCACCAAGTTCTAAATTGAGGGCTACTTTCTGACCCCACAACCTTGGTAGCCAGGAAACTAATGAGATATAATGTCCCAAGCAGGTGGTACAAAGTCGATTTTTTCTAATAAGTGCAACCCTTGAGGGTTTGTGAACAGGCAAATTGACATAGCTGGCTGAAGAATGACACATCATATTTGTATTATAAACATACCTATATGCAAAGAAGTTGGAAAATCTAAGACTGTTAACAATGAGAGTGACTTTCAAGCAATCAACCAATTGACATACCAAAGTAGTAAATAGAAATGGAAAGAAAGATTACTTGAAGAGAAGAGATTGATGCTCTACTTGGGTTCAAAGCTTCCAGTCGTCTTTTCAATTCCTCAAGTCGAGAAAACTGAGTGTTACTGCTTTCTTGAACCTATCGAACATAATAGCATTAAAATAATCCAAAAGTAGTGACATGTGAATCCACACTTAGCAAGATATATTTACCAAAGAGTTTAAATCTTCACATAACTTCTGCTTCATAGCTTCTTCTTCCTGCACGGCCTTTGATGCTGCTTCCCAGACCTGAAGTACAATAGAATAAAAAATCCAGAAAATCACAACCCAAGTAATGCATCCTCTTCTTAGATCATAGAAGCTTTATTGTGGTATCAAGATTTGTTTCTGTTCTCTATAATAATTCTGAACATGACATTTTCAAATCTGCATATACATCTATCAAAATGAAAGATATGGTTGAATGTAATATAAGCCAAGCTGATTATGTTTCAGAAAATATTTCTATTGCAACACATCTAGAAAAAACAAAAACTAATCCAGCATATAGTCTTAAAATCTTAGTACAACCGTAATTATTGAGTTAAATACAAATATCAGAGGCTGTATCACAAATCTGAAGGGTGAAACTACAGTTTTGGGAAGAAAATAATAAGTTTAATCAGGAGGGACAAACCTTTCGTGCTTGTTCTTCCTTCTGCTTGGCAAGATGAATTCTCTCTGTTGACATTTCTATTTTCTTTCTCAACAGTTCCATTGCTGAAGTTAAGTGCCACACATCACAGCAATGCCAAAGTAACTCAACCATACAAATTAAAGAAGACAAATACCAAACACCTGCAAATTTCAAGAAAAATAATGCTAATTTGTCAACCTGCTTTTTTAGGTCCAGCAGTGAGTTTTATTTCCATTGTAAGATTTGCTAGCTCTCTCTCAACATCACGTATTTTAGAATAGTTTTCTTCAATGTATCTGAAAGCAAGTAACAGAGAAGATCAGGCAAGATATTTCCACTAATCACCACTAGAAAGAAAAAAGAGGATCACCAAGCAAAAATTTTTACAACATCAAAATAGGGAAGACATTAGAGCAACATCTAACCAAAACCCAATAGTGGTTCCATCTGTAATGGAAAATGATTAACATATTTAAAGACCTGAACATGTTCACTGCATATTGTTTTCCTTCCAACCACCACACCAACTCAAAGAACAAACTGAATTCTTGTGCATTTGCAACAGTATGAGTAATTATAAAAGAAGAGACAAGAGACACATACACACGACGTCTGAAAAGGCCAAGGATACGGAAAACAACTAACCACCTGAGACAGATAAGGCACCACTGCAACATCCACCAACAACTAGCCATCTTATAATCATTTGAGCATACTATAAGCATCACCAGCATCATCACTACCATAAAAGCCATCACACCATCATCTCCAAGACTACTTTAACACTTCCATCAACTTAGACCCAACCGAATTAGCAACAATAAATGCCACCATTACTACATACCTTTAATGCTCTAAAGCTAACTCCAGATATGACCACGACCAACAGCACCTTCAACTATTACCAATTTCCAATCACCTCCAAAAAGATATTTCAGTCCTCACACAATTAAATAATCTAACAAAAGTTCTAGTTAATAGTTATCTATGTTTCTCCAGATCTAAATTCTCGCTCAAATACTAATTACCCTATAATTACTCAAACCATATGTTTATAAACATATAAATCAGTTTTTCAGTTGTTAAAATCTTAACACGTTAGAAAACTCGGATATAAATAAGCCGAAAAGCAGTTCTAAATTTTAGTACATTGCAGTCTAGGTTTTTAATATTTCTTTAACACTAGACTAATAACAAAACAATAAATATAGGTATGAAACACTTTATTTGATTTATAAAACAATATAAAATTGCAATAGTTCAATAACAAAAGTGATAAGAGCAAATAATAAAGAGAAACGTTAAAAGCAATCGATCTAAATTAAACAAAAATGTAAAACATACTTCCTCAATTGATGCTGTTCTTCCTCGATTATCTGACAAAATCAATACGAAATGACAATCACATCACAATTAAGAACAAAATGTAGAAAAAAATTAAAAGAAACATACGAAGAAATTATATGTAGAGAAAGACCTTCTCAGTATAGGCGATGACAGGAGCTTCTCTTGAGAGACCGTCAGGTCCGATCTCAGGTTGAAGCGAAGGATTAGAAGCCGCCATTGTTTGAAAAATTTAGAATCTGAAATGGAAATGAATTTATGATTTATGTGATCAAATTATGAATAGGAGTCAACAGTTTTTTACTTCATTTATACTGCGCTAATTCGCTGCATTTATCTTATGATGTTAGGCGAAATACGTGTAAAAAGAAAAATAAAATATTAAGATACAAAGCGAGGGAGAGTGGGACGGTGGATTTGGCGAGGTGAAGGCTTGAAGCTATATATCTCGTGTTATGTCTAATGATTAATGAAGACCGGTATTTCGTGCGAACTCCGGTTCGAAGAGCGGTTTCGGTTTTTTTATGTTTTTTGCTAGTGCCTAACTAGTCCTTTGGATCTTGAGTCTTGAGTCTTGAGTCTTGACGACTGAGTCGAGGCACATGGAGAGCACGTGGAAGGTAGACAACGGCGTAATTAATTGCCCTAAAAATATTGATCTATTTTTTAATTATCGAGTAATATGGCCCAATAGTGTTTATGTTACTCGACTAAAGTATAAGTTCAAGGTTCAAGTCATAAGGAAGGTGTTTGCAAGGTGGAAAAAAGACCACGAAGCGAAGCAAAGCTGTGAGGGTCCGAAGGAGGTAGCCTAATGACCCATACCTTAAACGACCCTCGAAGCAAGGTGGAAAAAAGACCACGAAGCGAAGCAAAGCTGTGAGGGTCCGAAGGAGGTGTAGCCAGAATGACCCATATCGGACAATACCTTAAACGTGTCCGACGCACGGGAAAAACCCTTGAGCCCAAAGGTAGTGAGATAGAGGCTCTGTTTTAAAAATCAGACTAGACCGGTCCAACTAGGACCTAACAGCTTCTCTGGTCCGGTTCAGGTCTTATGGGGTTTTTGTAATGTTTCACAATTATAAGGGTTAATTTGTAATTTTATAGGGGTGTTTTAGAGATATGTCCAAATTTCAGGGATTACTTGTTATTTTTTTGGGGCATTTTTGAAATAAATAAAAAATTTAGGGATTAATTTGAACTTTTTAGGGGAATTTTTTAATATATTAAAATTTGAGGGATTAATAATAATTTTTAAAAAATAAAATTATCGCTGACATCATCGGTCTAACCAGCCGGTCCAATTGGTTGGACCGGTTGACCCATGACCCGGACAGCAAAACGGGTTGCCCTCCGGTTCGGGTTTTAAAACAATGGATAAAGGATAGCCTCCGGTTGTGACAATAAAAAGGCACATTTTTATTATGACGACCGGGGGCTATCCTCTATCTCATATTCAACTCTTTCTATGTGAAGAAATACTTCAAACTCTTATGGTCTGTGTATATGTTGCATTTCACTCTATACAAGTAGTGTTGCCATATTTTCAGAGCAAAAACCACTATCGTTAATTCCAAGTCATGAGTAGGATATCTGCTCTCATAGTCTTTCAACTGTTTGGAGGTATAAGCAATGACTTTTTCTTGCTGCATCAACACTGCTCCCAAACCACTGTGGGAGGCATAAACATAAATATCATAACCAATGCCCTCCTCCGGCAGTGTAAGGATTGGAGCTGTAGTTAGTCTCTTCTTTAACTCTTGAAAGCTCTGCTCACATGCCTCTGTCCATTAAAATGTAACTTCCTTCTTGGTGAGAATTGTAAGTGGTATGGCTATCTTTTCAAAGCCTTCCACGAACTTCCTGTAGTACCTTGCTAAGCCCAAAAATCTTCTAACCTAATGGTATCCTGACCTCAGATCAATTTTAGAAAACACTGAGGCACCTATCAATATCATCTATCTTGGGCAATGGGTACTTATTCTTTACCATTACATTAATCAGTTCACGGTAATCTATACACATCCTAGTGGACCCATCCTTCTTTTTCACCTATCAACTAGTCGAATACTATGCTGACAAACATTTTTCATTAATTTTCTTTCACAAATGCAACATAATACTTCGCAATTAGTCAGCTTCGTAATTAATTAATGCAAGTTAAAGTGAAATGAATTAACTCAACTGCCTTTGTATTGTCCCATCCTGTCCAAGTTTGATGAACTTCTGATATAGTAAATGGAAAATAGTTTATTCCAAGTAAAATGAGAACCTCTCTAATACCAAAAAGAGAAGAGGTTTCAATGGTAGAACATAGGTCATGTTTAGTTCATAGAATGCAATTATGGATAATGAGAAGCATGGGAATGAATTTTTTAAGTATTAATGATTTTTATTATGGTTTTGCATTAGTAAATTAATTTCATATTAGGTTTAAAAAACTAATATTATTTTTTGAAGCTTGTTTACATTAATAAATCCTGACCACCTAAGATCAATGATGCATCACGTGCGGTTGCTGTTACTGTGTGACACTCTTCGACAGCCAAGATTCAGCCAGGTCGATAGATCATAGATCACTAGCCTAGATCCCTCACATGCTAGTAGTGACAGACAATGTGACGGAATGAAAGTTGTCGGCTGATAAATTTGATTAGCTTTGACCAGTTTTTAATTTTTTAGATTTTCGAAAAAATAAATAAATATTTTTAAATTATCTATTTTTTGAATTTAATAATTATTTTAATTTCTCATTCACCCCTAAGGAAATTAACTTAAAATTGGGTAAACGAGAAATTAGAATTAAAAAAAAGGGATAAATTAGACATTTTAACATTCTATTACTAATAATAAATGTCATTCTTCTTAAATTTGGAAGGAATGCTTCTCTACCTTTTTCAAGGAATGAGATTCATATTCCTTATATTACTTCTATATAAACCAAACAAGAGATTGGAACGAGATTCTATCCATTTACCCCATCGTCCTACATTAAATGTAATCTCCTACATGGACAATAAAAACATTGAATACAAAGGTATAAATGAATATCAAAAGGTTTAGAAGAACTTAGTAAATGTCTCCGTTTGGAGTACTATTCTGATACTTTTTATAATAGTATTTTGGAAAAAAATAAAGTTAAGTTGAGTTGAGTTGGGTTAGGTTATTTTTACGAAAAAAATAATTGTTAATATTTTGAGTTGAATAAAGTAGAATTGGATTTTGAGGATATTTAAACAAATACATTTTTGAGTTTTTCGGATAGGATAGTGAAAAAACAAGAGAGACTATCCACTTTGACGTCGGGATTTGTGGCAGTAGAACAAATTCGTTGAGAAGAATGTTTTTGTGATTGATATGATATGTTACATTGTTACCCTCCTTGCATGGTTGCAGTTCCCAAGCCAAATGAGTCCATTTGATTTGAATTATCTTTATTCAAACATCATGATCCAATGAGTCTACAAACAACCAAAATAAAATCTCAGTATAGTAGAAGTCACTGCAATATAGCAAGCAAATACAGAATAGGATGTAACACAATTCACTCGTTAATAGTTTGTTGAGTAAACAACATATTCCCACCCAAGGTTTGATGAAATCCTAAGTTGGTACCCCTAAGGGCATCTCCAACCCATGCCATTTTGGTGTAAAAAACACCAAAATGGCATGGGTTGTTGCTCCAACCAACAACCCACACCAAACGCCATGCCAAAATGGTGTGGCACTGTAGGGCCAATAATTTTTTTTTCTTTTTTTTTTTTAATTTTGTTAAGTTAATTTGAGTATTAAATTTTACACCAAAAATCACACGAAATTTGATTATTTGTATTTAATTTAATTATTATTTATAATAATAAATTCATAATAATGATATAATTAAAAAAATAATGAAAAATTAAAAATAGAACTTTATTCAATGCAAATGTTAAACTACAATAACTCAAAATAAAAATTAATTCGGAAAATTAAATTACTATCAATATGGAATTTTACCTTTGTGTTGTTTTTTTTTTTTTTTGCATCATTTTATATTAGATGTAATGTTTTTCTAAATTAAATGTAATGTTTATTTGATTAAATAAATACTTAATTTTATTAAATTAGTATAATTTTCAAAATAATTATTATTTAATAAAAATATCATTCCCAATATTTAATTAATATATACAAAAATAATGAGTGAAATAGATTAATTATTTATCATTACAATAAAAGAAGAAAAAAAAGAATATTATAAAGAATATTTTAAGGAATATTCTTTTTAGTGTAATATTTGGTATTGTGGGTTGGAGATGGAATAGTATTTTGCACCAAAATTTGCACCAATTTGGTGCAATTTTGCACCAAATTGGTGCAATGGGTTGGAGATGGTCTAATTACATTTATTTAAGATTCTCACTCTTAAAATAATACCATTAGCAATTTTTAGGCTATAGAGGGTGCGATTACCATAATGCTCTTAACCCTAAATTAATAAATTACATTTTAACCCCTAAATTAGTGGAATTATAAAACTTACCATTTTATTTTCAAATTATCTCAATAACACCCTAGGTCACTACACACCTTCTCGATTTTTGCCCGATCTAGGTTGTTTCCAACGGCGTCGAACCCCCTGGTTACCTCCATCACCTTCCTCGTAGTCCGTTGTCCAAAACCCCTTTGGTTCCCAACTCATTGGCCCCTCAAATCACCGTCGCCGTTAGGCTTAGTGTTTCGCTGTTCTTTGTGGGAATTCGGTCGATTTTGGCGGCAAAAATCCAATTGGACACCGCCACTGCAACCAACGTCTCCAACTCTATAAAACCTTTATGTCCCTAACAACTGTTTAGTCGTCGTTCGCTTGCCGAGAGTTCGTGCTCATCGACCCTTTTTTGGCGAAGTGGTGGACGACAAATGGTGAGCTGTCGTGGCTAGGAAGGTTAGGGGTTTTGTAGGGGAGGATGCGAGGAGTCAAATGGTGGTGGTGGTTGGGGTTTTTGTCGTTCAAAACGGTTGAAAACCGGCAAAAACTAGTCACATGTCGCGCTTGCCGTGGCCGATGATCCGCGAGTGATGAGGGGTTGTGAAGGGTAAGGTTTCGTAGAGGGGAGGATGGGGGTTCAAATGGTGGTGACAAGGGTGATTTTGGGTGGAAGAATCGCTGGAAAAAGGGTGAAAAACATCGGGGATGCCGTCTACTAACGTGCACCGGAGGACTGTTAGAGGCGATGATCTGCTGATGTGCATCGCCCATGCAAAATGACCAATTTACCCATTTACCGTTACATCAAACACTTTTCCGTCACTTTAAGGGTGTGAATCTGGAATAAATGTAACTAGGGATATTAACTTAGGATTTCATCAAACCTTAGGTGGGAATACGTCGTTTACTCAGTTTGTCAAAGAAAAGGTCCACATTATATCTTAAGGTCCTAGATACAGACATTCAAATTTTCAACAATAATGGCAAACTGTGCAAGAACTAAACAACCAGTTTTATCAAATATGCCACTAATGCAAAGTATTCATCACGTAAGGTAGGCTTTTTAACCTCTATATCCTCTCTATAACCAAACTTGCAGGGCTGTGTACTAATCTACTATATGACTATAACAGTAGAATATCTGAATTACTGCATTTATTTGAGTGATCTACAAATGATTTTTTTACCAATCCTTACCACAATGAACCGAAGTCGAAGCTTTTATTTTCCGCGGAGTAACTATTTGAGTAAGTCTTGAACTGCACAATCTTACCACTGTCCACTCATTTAGCTTATAAGTAGATCACCCACCCCACCTCCTTCCTCCACACCCCCCAAACCCAAACCCCAACAAAAAAAAAAAAAAAAAAAAAAATAGGAAAAAACCTTAAATCAATATCTCATAATCACATGCATTAGCGAAACATTTTGACTGCTTCAACAAAATAATCCAAAACTGATATTAAAAATATAAAAAAGGAAAAGGAAAGAAACTTACACAGAGCTTCTGTCTATTGTATTATCAAATTACGACTAAAAACAGAGGCTAGAACTCTACTTATTTGTGAGTGTTAAATAGAGAGAGTTTGTTGAAATGGGCAGAGTTCAAGACTAACTGACAACTCCTGAGAGAGAGTATAAAGCTGAAAATGAGTGATGGACCACTACTAATAACTTGAACTAGTAGAGGTGAAGTTGTAAACTTGCACGGATATTATACGATAAATTGCTTGATTAGAGGACGTTCGGCCCTAGTATTTGTTAGGGCTAAAAATCGTCTTGGGCTTGATGAGACCCAATAACGAAATAAACATGTCACAACCAATCCAATCTCGATTGGGCCTACGCTTAAAATCACCTTAAGAACTACCCACTCTATGAGTTGGGTTATCCTATAAGTTAAGCTAAATTGGCTTTCAGCCCATTAGCCTACAACAGTCCATAAATAGGAAATTAGAATCCCATTCTATTTCCTCTTCTACTAAGATTTCAAATCTTACTCAAACTATTAAACTTAATATGATAAAGTCAAGAAATCATATCTCTTTTATGATAGGGATTATCTCCCAAAATAGGACTTAGTGTCCTACTAAGATTCCAAATCTTACTCAAACTATCAAACTTAATCTGATAAAGTCAAGAAATCATATCTCTTTCATGATAAGGATTATCTGCCAAAATAAGACTTAGTGTCCTACTAAGATTCCAAATCTTACTCAAACTATCAAACTTAATCTGATAAAGTCAAGAAATCACATCTCTTTTATGATAGAGATTATCTCTCAAAAGAGGACTCAGTGTCCTACTAGGATTTCAACCCCTTGGGTTCACTATAAAAACAGAGGCTTGCTTTCTCATTAGGCATGGAATCTCCGATAGTCAATCTACTCTACTTAAAACCATCTATTTGCTCCTAAGTTCTTGCTCCCAAGAACCTGACACCTCCGCCGTAGTCCTAGCCTCCGACAAGACTCCTGGTAATTCTTCATCTCCTTAATTTTTATCAAATAATCTCTTTTAGCCTCGCTGACTTGAGCGTCGAAGTGTCTAAAACAAACACCACCCCGGTGTTTTTCGGAAGCTTCATACTTGTCCTTTCATGTGTGCAAGTCTAGCGGATTGTCAGTGGCCTCAACTCACAGGATCAGACCTTATTTTCATTACGGTAGATTTTTTGCATCTACAGTTTGACGCCCACCGTGGAGCCCTGACAATCATCCATCCACAAACGACTTGCAACATGAGAGAAGGCACATAACTCCCTCTGACTGACATCAAAGCCCAATCACGATAAGAAAAAAAAAATTATTTTTCTTCATTTGTTTTATCTATTCACATGTCATATTCAGAACATCATAATTTGTTTTATATTATGTCCATCTCGCGAGTAGTATGATACTTTGAAGCCTCAAAACACATCTCCCATGTTTGTAATAAGTTCATGCGACTCTCCTTTTCTTTTTAGAAATAAAGGAAAAGTACAGAGGTTATTCGGCTCTGCAAAGTGGGCACATTCCAACCAACTTTTTCAGGGGAATAGCCAGCTTTGTTCTTCACACCTCAAACCACTACTGAAATCTCAGAAGTATAGAACTCACCTTCTTACTCCTTCAAGATCGAGAACCCATGAGAAATCCACTAAAACCCACCAGAAGAAAGGAAGAAATCAGAAGAAAATCAACACCAAAACTCTTTCACGCATATTCTTTTTTTACTTCTCCTCCAAAAATACGCAAAACTCAATAAACCCATCTAGTTTCCTTTTCACAAACTACCCAAAGTCAATCGACTCTAGAAGATCAAAAGCTTCATACAACCAACCAGCCAACCCAACACAAGCAACAACCGTAGCAGAACAAGTCACCAAACACTTCATTCAGATCAAAAGCCTCCATTGACTCATCCATTGAAGTTATGAACCACATTCGGCCCTATGTTTCACCATTCGGTTTACTACTTAGTACATGCACCCCATGCATATCATTGCTCCATTTAGCTTGTTCTTTTCTTTCATTTGGTTTGTATTAAACATGCATGCCATGCATACTACTTCTCCTTTTAGCTTATTCAAATTTTGCTCACCACGTGTTCCTCAGTCATCAAGAGGATTTTTTGTTAGTCTATCTCTCCACTTTGCTCTTCCAACTCTTTTCCAGTTGTTCATGGCCGAGAATATTTCAGCGACTAATGCTAAATTCAGGAATAGCATTGCCCCCGGATGATCTTGGCAACAAAACGGGTATCAGCTTTACATATTCAGTCAAATGGTTGGATCAACGTTAGCAACATGAGAACTCTCAAGTCAAAAAACAAATACTCCACTCAATTCAACAAGTGTGGGCGGCAACACTTGAAGGGGAAAGCTCACTCTTCATTCGGCTCTTTGTTTTTCCATTTGGCTTATTGTTCAACACATGCATCCCAAGCACAATATTTCTTTCTCTATTTGATTTATTATTTATTTGGTTTATATATACACACAACATGAATCACTTCTCCATTCAGCCATGAGTTTGTTTGGCTTAGCTGTACACCATGCGGGATACCATATGAAGTTGTTTTAAATCGTCTACTGTAATCACCTTCAATCAGCCTAGACCGATTCATGAGTTTACGCCTTCGATTGGCCCAGACCGATCCACGAGTTTACGCCTTCATGATTTTACGCCTTCATGAGTTTACGTCTTCAATCGACCTAGACCGATCTACGAGTTCACACCTTCATGATTTTACGCCTTCGATCGGCCCAGACCGATCCACAAGTTTATGCCTTCATGATTTTACGCCTTCATGAGTTGACACCTTCGATCGGCCCAAACCGATCCACGAGTTTACGCCTTCGATCGACCCAAACTGATTCATGAGTTTACGCCTTCGATCGTCCCAGACTCATCCATGAGTTTACGCCTTCGATCAGCCCAAACCGATCCATAAGTTTACATCTTCAATCGGCCCAGATCGAGTGAAAGACTTGTACCTCAAATCGACAAGTCATCGACCCAATTCACACAACGGTCCATCTGACCTAACGAGTTGCTATCACTAATCTGCTTAATCTGCACTCATACGATTAAATCTACTCTCTAAGTTAAAGAGTATTTAACTTAAAGAGTGGGGGGGCTAACTGTTATGGCCAAAAATCGTCTTGGGCTTGACAAGACCCAATAACGAAATAAACATGTCATGGCCCAAGGCCTCAACCCAATCCCGATTGGGCCTACTCTTAAAATCATCTTGTGTATGAGTTGGGCTATCTATAAGTTAAGCTAAACTGAGTTTCAGCCCATTAGCCTGTAACAATCTATAAATAGGAAATCAGAATCTCATTCTATTTCCTTTTCTACTATGATTCCAAATCTTACTCATACTATTAAACTTAATTTGATAAAGTCAAGAAATTATATCCCTTTCATGATATGGATTATCTCCTAAAATAGGACTTAGCGTCCTACTAAGATTCTAAATCTTACTCTAACTATCAAACTTAATCTGATAAAGTCAAGAAATCATATCTCTTTTATGATAGGAATTATCTCCCAAAATAGGACTTAGTGTCCTATTAAGATTCCAAATCTTACTCAAACTATCATATTTAATATGATAAAGTCAGGAATCATATCTCTTTCATGATAGGGATTATCTCCCAAAAGATGACTCAGTGTCCTACTAGGATTCCAACCCCTTGGGTTCACTATAAAAACAGAGGCTTGCCCTTTCATTAGGCATGGAATCTTCGATAGCCAATCTACTCTACTCAAAACCATCTATTTGCTCCTAAGTTCTTGCTCCCAAGAACTCGACGCCTCCGCCGTAGTCCTAGCCTCCGACAAGACTCCTGGTAATTCTTCATCTTCTTAATTCTTATCAAATAATCTCTTTTAGCCTCGCTGACTTGAGCGTCGAAGTGCCTATGGCAAACACTACCCCGGTGTTTTCCGGAAACTTCACGCTTGTCCTTTCATGTGTGCAAGTCTAGCGGATTGTCAGTGGCCTCAACCTCATGGGATCAGACCCTATTTTAATAACAATAGATTTTTTTGCATCTACAGTATTCTGATTCTAGACCGGTAATCACCATCTCGTTAAAAGGGGTTTTTCTCAAAATCATGGATTTACATTAAGGTTCATTAAGAAGTATTTTCTAATATTCTGAATATTTCTTTTAGCTAACAGAAAAATACTCTTAAATTCAACCAAATATGATATCCTCTTCCTTCAATTTTTCTTTATGATGTAAACAAACCATAATACTCTCAGTCATCTTCTAAAATGCCAAGGTTGCTGAAATCTGAAAACCCATTTGAAGTCAAGAATATGCTAACAACCATGTTCTTCAATAAAACAATATTTAAGCTAATTTTGCAAATACAATTGTATCACCACCTTTATTGATAATAACTCTTGCATCTACAGCACTTTAGTGCATATATGTAACTTTCTTATGGGAAGGGAAAAGAAAGAAAGAGCAAAGAGCTCTTTGTTACTTCAGCAAATGGAACTCAAATTACAACAAATTAACGAAGTACAAACAACTTCTTTATGATGCTGCAACTGATTCTAAGAGTTTCAGGACAGCTTCTTTTGTAGGCAGCGCAGGAATTGCGCCTCTCTCTGTTACCGTGAGAGCGCCACAGGCATTTGCAAAAAGTAGAGCTTCACTAAGCCGCTTCTCATCCTGTTATAATAATAAAATTATTGAAGGAAAATGCAATCTTCTTTTTGGTGACATTGAAGCTAATTATTGATTGATTTTCTATTTTCCTATTTGTTATCCGTGCAATGGTAATGTATAGAGTGAATTTTGGGAATAAAAGGCAACTGCAATTACAAGTAGGAACAGATGCAAATATTGAAAAAATTTAAGGCAATATTTTGTAATAGTTTTCTACATCTTCCAAAGGCAACAGAAAAACAGTATGATCTTTTTTTCAAGCTTAGGTAATTGGCTACATCAATGAAATAGTTTGTTGAATGAACTAGATACACATCTGAGCATGGCATTCACAGTGAATAACGAAACATAAAAATGATATTATGTCTATACAGCTCTAGTGGAAATCAAACTGATATATTATAGGCAATACTTTGTTTGAGCAATAGCAAAAAATATTAAATACTTATTGATTTCTCTTAATTCAAGAAACAAATTATAAGTACCTTGAATAGGCTTAGATCAGAAGCCAGGCAGTTAAGTATCCCACTGACAAATGCATCACCTGCACCAGTTGTGTCCACAGATTTAGCTTTAACACCAGGAACACAACCTCTAAATTCCTGCAAAAATTTTGGTTTACATCAATTTGTCAAATATAGATAAATAAATGAAAAACCTTATAAATAAAATGGTACAACTTTATGCATCCTGATCCCACAGGGTTATCGAAAAGCATGCACCTCTAACACATCTTTGAGTTTATAGGGTACTATATTTAGTTCTGACCAGACTAAATGCAAATCTACAGTCAATACCCAATGCTGGTGAAAAACAGTCTAGATATGATAAGAGAATAAGGAGTTACAGAATAGGTTTCAGATGGAACATATAAGTCCTAATATTAAACAAAAAAGACAGCGCCTTCTTACCTTGGTATAATATCTACAACCTTTTGATCCTTCAGTTACAACCAAAAGCTTGAGATTAGGATGAAACAGCTTCTCTAACACTACATTATCGTCATTATGATCGTCACCTCCAGTTAAGAATGTGATTTCATCTTCACTTATCTGCCAATTCATAAGATGACCACAAAAGAATTGGATCAGATATGAGTGAATTCTTTTATCATGGTTTATGCAAAAAAAGAAAGAGCTATTATTGTATTTGCACGAATGCAGCAGAAAAACATTTTTACGCCTTAAATCTCACATTTCAAATCATACCTTAATGATATCTGCTTGATCCCATATACTCATTATGCCCTCCCGAGCAGCATCTTCTGATGGCCATAGTGGCAATCTCAAATTTGGATCATAAGAGAGGATGCTACCAGACTCTTTGGCCATTTTCATGGCAGCAAGATGAGTTGATTTGCAAGGTTCTGAAATCAAACTAATAGAACCATAGTGGAAGATGCTGGCCTGCAATCAAGTATACTTTGGGAATGAATTATTCTCTAACACATAAAAATCCCACTAGAATCCGTAAGAATTGTGCTATATTTCTTAATAAAGAAAGAATGAGATAAAATACCTTCTTAATCAGGTTTTTATCAAGTTCTGGTTCACGAAGAAGCATATCAGCACTTGGATGACGAAAAAACAGAAATTCACGCTCACCATCAGCTCTGAGCGTAATAAATGCCAGTGCAGTCCTTGCAGAGGAATCATATCGCACGCCGGAGGTATCAACATTATTTTGTTTCAAAATGTCAGCCAACATGTAACCAAATTCATCATCACCTACCTGTGATACAGATGGCAAACTATAATTAAGTGAGATTGCCCCAAAAATTGTACACAACATTAACCCACCCCACCCAAAGAATAAATAAAAAATAAAAAAAAGAAGAAGAAAAAAAAGGATTGAATTTATGCAATGGAAAACAGGGGTAAGGGACCTCAAAAAGTGCATTTTCCACACAATCTCCATGTTCTGTTTGGTTAGATGTAAGAGTAACAGAAGTAATACTTAATGCAAGCAGGTTCAAAGTAGGTACATAAAAGTTATACATAAAACATTGTTGGAATCTCATTTTTGCACATAGTGATACATGAAAACACTAAATCAGTAATGGATAGACAAGTCAAAAAGCTTGCCGCTAACCAAAAATGAGTTTTAGATACACAATTCTAAATAGAAATTTCATAACAAGTTATCAAAAGGTTCATATCAAACATCAAAACTCTCAAATTTTATTTTCCTACTTCAGAAACAATCTGTATTTGTTGGTCCAATCTGGGTTAAGGGAGAAAGTGGGCGTGGAACCAACCAGTAAAAAGTAGGTTTATACAAGTTATACTCAGACTTCTAACATGAGAGTCATGTAAACGGCAATTAAGTAATTTTCTCTGTTCATGATCCAAGTAGAAAGAACCAAGTTGTTTCATACAATTGTCCAAGTGACAAGATGGAACAAGACAATGAAGTTAACACACCTTGCCAACGAAGGCTGATGAACCTCCTAGCCTTGATATCCCAACAGCCACATTAGCAGGAGCACCACCAGGAGCCTTCTTGAAAGCTGGCGCTTCAGCAAGTGAAACCCCTCCAACTGTCGGGACAAAGTCAATTAACATCTCTCCAAAGCAAACAACAAGCGGATTTCCGTTCCCGGACCCTGCTATCATATCCATAAGAAGATATAAGAACCTCCAACAATTATATAATCGTTGATTATCAATTCGAGTAGCAATCAAATGATTTCAGTAACACTGTTTAAACAGTGCCTTCTATTCTCTGTAACATCACAACTGAAAGGGTTATAGCTGCAATTAAGATCTAAGGTGTTTTCAGTCAAGCCATAGAAATCTCCGACACCTTCATACCAAAGAAGAAATTTTCAGGGAAAACAAATTAAACATATGTTTTGAATCAGACACCATTCCTAGATCAATTGTGAAAATCATCTGCTTTTTAATAGCTCAAGATTCAGCGAAATCACACATGTCAAAAACGATATATTTTTCAACATGATTCTACTAAAAAAAATTAAGAAACACCAATACAAAAAGAGTCACATCACAATAAATCTACGATAACCCCACTAGCTAAAACAAGTCTATCTTTAATGATTCCCCAAGTAATTTGTGAGCAGAAACTGACATAAAGATACTAAAGAAAGAGAACGATAGTCAATGGGCAACAATATAGCATCATGTGATTCACATAACAAAGAGCACCGCCGAGAACATGCTACTAGAGATCTATAAGGTAAAGTAAATTCAACACATAAAACCACAGGAAGAATCTCAAACAGAAGATAAAAATAATTAAATCATTATAAAGAAACAATCTTGCAATCATAAAACCAGCTCAAATGAACCCAGATATGAAAGTCAATCATTTTTGCTTAAGAAAGAAACAGAAGAAGAAAAATGACAAAGAACGAAAAACACAGAAGTTTACACGTATAGATAGAAAAAGAAAGACTCACCTGAAGTGGGATTCTCAGCCATTTGAGGTCTGAAACTGAGAGATTGAATTAGAGAGAAAAAGTTTATACGAAGAAAACGAAACAGTTAAGTAAAAAGCAGAGCAACAAGATTTGCAGAAAGAAAGAGAGAAGGTTGATATGGGTGTTATAACGAGAAACTTATAGAAGAACAGAAGAGAAGGAAGAGGTGGTTCAATTCAAAGCATTACAATCTTGAAAATGATCGTTGAAAGTTGACGATGAGAAAAATTTTAACCGCAGCTGGGCACACAGAAATTCAAGGCTTAACAGTAAAAGTATTATTTATGCTTTATAAAATTACCAGCTTTTACTCTAGCTTTACAAGTAACCTCATTACTTTATGTATATTTTAATGTCGTATTTGTCTCCCTGTCTCTCTTTGGATGCACCGAATAGAATGGGTCTGAGCTGTGTTTTCAAGAGTATGAATCCTCAACATGTGTGTTAATTTGTGTTTGGAAGGAAAGTGTTTTTATTTTTCCCTCGGGATTTCCTTTCCTTATTTTATTTAATATAATTACCCATTTGATAATTAAATATCCCTTCCATAACCTCTTACAATTCCAAGAAACCCTAAACGCCTTAACCATGCTTTCCCACCTTTTAAAATATCTATTTTCTATCCAAAGTTAATATTTTGTTATTATCTAAAGTCGATTTTTATGATAAAAATTATCTCTATCACCACCGTTTGAACCTCCGATCACATCTCTACAAAACTCCTCTCACTTCGATATTTAATTTTTCGTCAATTGTCAGTTACTGTAAAATTAAGGTTTCCTATTATTAACTAATTTTTAACTGATTCTGACAACGAATATTCAATCGGTAACCACTATTAGATCCACTAGCCAGTAGCGGATCCAGAAATTTCTGTTAGGATGGACGAAAATAAAAACTAATTGTACATTAATATTTTTGTTAAGGTAGGCCAAAATCTATAAATTATACATATTAGTATTTAAAAAAAAATTGAGGGTGGGCTAAAACTAGGTTGGATCCGCCCCTGCCACTAGCCTCTATTTTACAAAAACTCTTTTATCCTAACTCCTAGTAACTCACCGAATATTGGTTAAGAAAGTTAATTATATTTTAAATATTAATGAAATATAAATTTTGAGTGAAAAAGTGATATTTTAAAACTTTTTGGGTATATAAATGTCATTAAGGCAAACCTGACGTGGTAAAAAGGTCGTTTACTCTTCAAAGGAAAGGAAGTTGAATTACACTCTACGGCTTTTCAAGCATTTTGTCTCTTTATAATTTTAGTGGTGCAGCAGAATCTAACGAATTAAAACTATTTGGAGAAGGTTGGTAGGAATCTACTGAAAAGGCGCATCGCACACCTTTTGATTTACAATTGGCTATACTTTTGGAATATAAAGTGTGTATATACTTTTTAGACTTCAGCAAAACATAAAACCATGGAATTTTATAATAAAATATATAATGTTTCTATATGGAATTTGAAGAGATTGGATTGAATTAATCGGTTCTATACATTTTTTTTTTTATAATCAGTGTATTTAGATCATCTTGCGCATACTTCAATTAAACTTTGGAGTCTAATGAATACTTTATAAGTCTAAAGAATCAAGTAAGTCACAATATTATTATAGTAGATGGATTCAATGTTTGAACTTAGGAACTCAAGAAAAGAAGTAAACGTCTTTGACCGTAAGATCAATCCATTCGAGTTTATCGGTTGTATGCTTGTTGTGTTTCATTTTTATAATTGGATTGTTTACATATCCATTGAACAAATATAACTTTAGTTTGTCAATTGATTTAAGTGCCTAAAAGCATCATAATCTACATAGATTAAAGAATTTTTTTTTTTTTTTTTTAGAAAATCTAAACCTAATTAAGCTTTTTTGAGATCTAATGACACAAATCATTACATGATTTGATTAGAGGTGGTATGTTCTTGATGTGATGAGAATCTATACTTTTATATAATATTTAATTATTTATGTTATTGAGTGAGTTTTTTATTATCAGGAATCAATTTTAAGATTTGTTTAAACTACTTAACTAATCTCAGAATTTTATTTTCAGACCTACTATTCTAATTCGCACCTCTTTAATTAGTAGCGGCAAAATAAAATGCAATATTTAACACTTATATATCACTTTAAATATTCTTTTTGGGACTTTAGTTCCATCCTATGTATGGTTTCTCTACAATATTGTATATAAAATGGATAATTACAATATACCCCTCATGATTTATCTTACGTACCAAAAATGTCTAAAGTATTGTTAAAACCTCATAACTCCCTACCTTCAATGGGTGTGTAGATTTTTTTACTAGAATCGAAACCGGTGGGTACCTGACTATCCGATTGCAATTTCTACTTAGAACTGACCCTTACAAGGTTAGTTTTGGTTCCCAGTTCTGTGAAATTGATACTGTGCAGTTTCGATACTAGTTCCACTATATCAAGGAATCAGAATCAACCCGAGAACCACAACCGAAACCAATATCTAGGTACCAAGATTGGAATCGGTTAGACAACTAGGACTGAATTGAAATATCATTAAAAACAAGGGTTCTTGCGAATTTTACATTTCAAATAAGAAAATTCAATTAAGATTTGGGGAAAAAACAAAAAATATTTCATTCATCGTTTGTCTAGTCTGTGATTCTCTCCTGTTCTCGAATCTCACCCGTTAGTACCCTTAACTTTTTCTTTTGAATTCCCATTTGTAAACCCTAATTTTGTCAATGGGTTTGATTGTTTTTGTTGTGTTGTTGAGATTGGTGGATGCAAATTTGTGTTTTGAATTTTAGGGTTTTGTGAGATTGGTGGGTCTTTTTTAATTGGATTGGATTAGGGTTATTGTTTTACTGATTTTCTTATTTCGAGATTTGTTATCTGAGAATTGGGTTTTTCTCACATCTAGGTTTTGTTTTGGGTTCGCTTAAAAGAGGAAGACATGGCCATATTTGAAACTAACAAGGAGCTACTTCTTCCTTTGTTTCCCCTACCTCATTCAACCAATACATTCATAATTCAACATATGTGATAATGTGTATTATTCTAATTTGCTGGAACATGATCGAGTACTCGAGACCGAAATCGGAACCGGAACCATCCATGCATTTAGGAACTAGAACCAACCGATTCCAGTTCTGGTTCCAAATCTCAGGAATTAGCCAATTCCGGTTCCGGTTCTAAATCCCAAGAACCAGCAGATTTTGATTTTGATCCCAAGGGTTTGGGCCAAGAACTCTGAGCCGCCCACCCCTACTACCATCAGTACCTTTTTTATTAGTTACTTTTCAATAAAACTTGAGGGTGTTTAATGTAATTAGCCCATATATAAAAATATCTCATACATTTCATATCCATGTTTTAAATTTATGCATGTAGTTTCAGATAACAAACTTATTTTAGAAAGTTGCCAGAAAAAGTTTCATCTAAAGAGCCATGAGAAGATTCTAAAATAAATATTTGAAACAAATTTAAATTTGTTAAGTAAAAGAGTATAGAGATCGAGGTTTCAGAAATTTCACCTGAAAATATTCCATCATCAGTCAAAAGAAATTAAGTTAGCAAATAGCAACAATGGGATAGCTCTTCTTCCACTCAACTGTTAGAAGAACGAGAGTCCCTATTAACTTAGCACCACAACTACAAGTGAATTATCATTTATCCCAACTTAATAGTAATTAAGGGAATAATTCTTCCAAATCACAATATTTAAGCCAACATTACACGAGTGCTAAATTCTATTAATATAGTCACAGCTTAGCAAACATTTAATCAAGAGAAAAAGATTAAGATTTAACACATCACACCCCTAAAACACCTGCACGTACGCATTTGGAAGCATGTGAACTTGGAGTCAAATCCATCCCTGAGTCGGGTCGCTCCTGCCCATCACAATGTTTGCTTCGTTCATTCCAGATCCACAACTGAATCCATTTCAAATGCAAAAAATAAAAACAAAAACAAAAAATATTTCAAATAGTCAAAAGAGATTAAAGATATATTTGAAATTGATAAAAGCGTTTTTACAAAGTCAGAAGTGCGTTCCAAATCAGTTAAATTATACCCCATGTCTAAATCGTAAATGCAATATAGAGGGTGTCCTTCAAGGAGGTTGTTGTTCACTTGTGATCCTTGAATAGCTTGAAGATTTTCTTCTTCTTCTTCGAGCTGGAAATACCAGAGGGGAAATGAAACGATAACTTGTGAAACATAGGAAATTATTTTGGCATAATATATTTATGTATAACTTAAGCAAACCTGAGAATTCATCCGCTTGTTTTCGTCTTTGAGATCTTGTACCTATCAGTTTTGTCCAAAAAGTCGTCAATATTACATACATATAATGGGAGCTCGAAGAATTGTTTTGCCTGGCTAGTAAAGAAACTGCACCTTTTGCTGCAGTTCTTACCGAAAGGAAAAGCTATTTAATAACGATGCCTTAACTCCTACCTTTTGCTGCAGTTCTTCCAACTGTTGTAGCATCAGTTCCGTCTGCATTCATAAGAAGAAAATTACTAAGGTATCAACTTATAGCAACAACATAATAACCATTTAGAGATCTTTTAAACTATTTCAGAAAGAGAAACTCAAAAAAGTAAGAGTGCTTCATCACATAATTATGAACTGCATATTGAAGTTATTTAATTATATTTTCAAAATCCGAGAACAAATAATAAATTGTAAGGGCAAAGACAATAAGAGTAATAACATACTTTAGAAATACATTTTGAGAAATAAAATAAAAATACTGTTGTTTTGGAGCAGAAGAGAAATTGGTAACTCATTTTTGAAAAAAGAAAAAAGAAAAAACACAGTAATTTTGAATGCTTTTAATCATTTTTTAGCACTTAGTCTTAAACGATGAATTTGGTTTTTCAAATCTTGTTTCTCATAATACAATATTGAACACAATTTGTTCGCTAGTATTCAGATTAATAAAACAAGTGTATTTTATATGCATGCATCTCAATATGTGTATGCAGGAAGGCTCCAAAATGATGTGTACCTTTCTTTGTCTAGCTTGATAGAGTGTTTTATCAAGCTGTTTCTCAATCTCTTGCAAATCTTTCAGACTCAGTTGTTCAAGATCTTCTCCAAGGAAATGCCTTGAATAATGATTTAAGTACTATAATTATTAGTATATATATCGAAAGATACATACAAGTGGTAGCAAATACACAGTTACCTTTGTGAGCGCTGGAGAGACTCATATGTTGCCCTTAATTTTAAGATATCCGGATATAAGATCTGCATTGACCCATAAAATTAAAGAGCGTATATAATATCTTAATTGAATAATATTATTATAACTGATGTGATATAAACAAATAAAACTTTGAAAACCTCAAAGTCGAGATTTAATAAACAAGAATTGATTTGTATTATCAATTTATGTACCAAAGTATATATATTTTAACTTATGCATGAGTAAAAACCATATCTAACTTTACTTAGAAAGTATAGGAGTATGAGGAGAACTTAATTTACCAACCTCTTTTTCATTCTCAGCAATCCTGCTGGAACTTGACGAATAACAGTACTGCCTGTACCGTTCCAGGATTTTGTCCACATTACTGCTAGAAGAGGAAAAAAACAAGTTAGGATTTCAATATAGATTCCAATTAAAGAAACACTATTTCCGGCACATGTTAAAAGGACTATTCATAGAGGCAAACTCCTAAGTGTCAGAATGTGATTGGTAGGGCTTATTCGAGGAAAAATTATAGAAGAAAAGCTTATTATTGTAGAGTTTATGAAAATATAGCTTTTATAGGAAAAAAAAAAATTTGTTAGTTGTTTGATTAAGAAAAAGTAAGATAGTTTTTTAATATTAATTTACCAATAAAAATTTTTAATATACACGAATATATAAGTCAAATTTAGAAAATAGAATAGAAATATTTTTCAAATTTTTAACACTTTAAATAAGGTAAAAAAGAGCTTTTGAGCTTCTCCTATAAATCATAAAATAGTTTATTTAAATTATTATAAACACTTTTAAAATGCAGTCAAACAACCTTTAAAAGTATTAAAAACTCTTTAAGAAACTCCAAACTAAAGAAATCACAATCATTTTTTTTTCTTTTTTACTCGTAAACACCTCCAATACTCCCCAATTCTTAAAGGGATAATAGTACACTTATAAAAACTTTATACAAAGTCATCCATACAAAATGAAGTCAGATTATGATTGAAAGGATTATTATGAAAAATCAAATTAATAAATGCACATAAAAATCACTATAGATGAAAATCAAAATTACTAGTGTGATTCCTATCTTAATTCTTGATACATGGCTAGGTAGAGAAAATTAAAATACGAACATTCGATAATCTCAAAGCTTTATTTACAAAACCATACAGTCTACAGCTTGTGTGCTAAGTAGTAAGATCCAAATGAAAAAATAAAAATAAAAATTGGAATACGTTTAAAATTGGTGTGCATATATACTTCAAGAATGGGTAAAGAACTTGGATATTTGAACTCAAAAGCGTTGCAAGCTGAAAGCCAACTTATTTGATGGGGGAATTTGTGCGAATTCGTGCAATTTCTGAGTAAAGTTAATGGAAGAAATAACAAGTATATTATTATATCCTATAGAAATCTTGGTAACATTTTTTTTTTGTACGTTTAGTACTATTATTATTATTATTATTATATAAGGCAGGCAACAACTACAGGCTATAGCTATGGTACCTTTCAGTTACAGTCCTCAAACTAGGTTTTCATTTCCAATTAAAAAGTACACGAAGTATGCCCTCTATACATCAACAGTTGTTTGGAGATGAACGTTGTTGCCTGCTTTATATATATCTACATCAACAGTTAATATATATATATAAATATGATCTTGTAAAGAAACCTTGTTTGGGTTATGTGTGAGTTGATCAACTCACACATAACCCTTTCTTTACAAGATCATACGCCTCAGACAACCAATTTAGAAGTTTTTCTCCTGAAAAAAAAAAAGGAAAAAAAATGGAAAAGTCTTTCTAACAGTACTATAACTTGTACAATAAAAGAAAAATGATTCTTCAGATGTCAAAACTTGTAATTAGCTATATGCTTATAAACGATGCAATTACATATCATCAGGGTTTTAAGTGTTCATGCGCGACAAAAAGATTTTTTTTTTTTTTTTGGATTTAGAAACAGCAATATGCTGCATATTATAGGCTTACTTGCCTTAAATATACGGTTGAAAAGTTTAAATGCCGAGTACCAGAATTAGGATGAACTATAAATTCATATAACTTAGAAAGATGTAGTTGTACTTGTGAAGAAGGTTTTTGTCAAATAATGTTTCCATTCCATTTTAAAACTGCAAAAAATGGAAGTGTGCGAGAATTCTAGCAAAGAATATGTAGTGTTAAACTGAAAGAAACCAAAACCCCAAAATCCAAGAACTTCATTCCATGAAGCTAAGAGATCTTGAAAAAAGAAAGAGAGTGAGAGACAATGAAGCTAAGAAATACAGGCATGGGGTCTATAGACATTCATTTAAAAAACTGTCCTATCAGACTTGACAAAAGAAATACGTCACTTTGGTTATCTTATCTATGGACAGATCAAGAAGAAGAAAGAAACGACGAACGTGTTGCAGTGACCGTTTGCTTATTTAAGCTCCAAAATCTCGAATTCAGATGGTTTTGATCAAACTATAATATTAATACTATTAAAAGTAAAAACAAAATGATGTTTTACCATAAATTCTAGTAGAAAAAAACAGATTTAGCAGGAACTAGAAAGAGAAAGAAGCTGTTTATCTTACTGATTGCTAGCAAACTCGGAGAGTTTGCCACGGCTAGAGAAAATGACGACAGCGACCTCAACATCACAAAGCAGAGACAGTTCATAAGCTTTTTTGAGCAAACCACTTCTTCTCTTAGAGAAGGTTACTTGTCGGTTGATCTTGTTGGGGATCCTCTCCAATACCACCTTTCCTCTCCCCATTTTTGTCAACAAACCTAGCAATAGATAACACAGAGCAAGCAAGAAAATGGAAGTAATTTTAATTTTTTTCCATTTTTTTTTCTTTCTTTCTTTCTTTTATCTTTCTTTCTGTCGTACTTTGTGTACGTTCACTTAGTATATAAACAGTATTATTATATTTTGTATATATAAATTGGAATTAATTCAATTCGTCCCTCATTCTTTCTTTGAAATTTTATATATTTTTGTACAATTATTCTCTTTTAATTAATTTTAATAATTTTCTATTTCTAATTCAATTGTTATTATATATAAATTAATCACATAATACCTACACAAATTTTTATCAAAATAATTTACATTTTTTTCTCTAAATAATTTTAAATTCTTTAAAAAAAAAAGTTTTAGTTGTTTTTTAGTTTTTGTCTTTTTGATAAAATTATCTGAAAACGAACTTTTATTAACAACTCTTTCTCTCTCTTTCAGTTGTTTGGCTGTATTAATGGAGTGAGATTTAAAAGCACTGGGACTTCTGTAAGAATCTAGGGCCACGCGTCGAGTGGTCGGCAAGGGTTTGTGGTCCTAGATTTTTATCTTTATTAACTATTTTGTATTTTCTTCAGCTAGTGGAGGGATCCGAGTCAGTCAATAGCTTTAGCAGAATGATTATATGACTTGTCAAATCCAACAGTAAATCTATGTACAGTAATATAACTTAGCTCGCCTCGTTTCCTTTCCTTAATTTATTTACTTGTTTTTGTGGCGAAATTAATTGATTGGGCATAAGTTTTAGTGATTATCTTTATTAGTAATAATATAAATTTAAATTCTAGAAATTATGTTAAATTTTTCTCTTACTTTTTTATCCTTAAAGAGATTCGAACTTGAAAAATTATCTGAGATTCTCTTTTGTTCTTTTGCCATTTATCATATACTTTATTACAATAGATAACAAAACTTATTTTTGATATATTTATATAATGGAATTTTGTTTTTTATAATCTTAAGATATGACTTGAATGTTGAATTAACCTTTGTAAATAATGTGCCCTGAAACTTTATATTGTTTGGTAACATATTAGAGCTTCTCTTATTTACTTCAATTTTTTTTTTCTTTTTCTTGGTTTCTCTTCTCATTTATATATATATATATATATATATATATATATATATATATATATATATATATATATATATTAACAATATACTTACAATATTAGTATCCTTAAAGATGTGAATGTTGGAATCCCACATTCTCTACTTTCTAAATTTAACATTATTATATAATTAATAAAAAAAATTAATATTAGTGATAGTGTAACATAATATGTTTATTTATTAAGTTGATTTTTCTTAACTTTTGTTCTTCTCTTCCTTCTTTAAGCATGGTACGATATTGTATTATTTTTTCTCTTCTTATTATCTTATTAAATTCTTAACATAATTCTCGCAATAATTACTATATATATTTTTATTGTCTTCCTAATTTTTTTTAAAATAAATATACATGATTTAGTAATAGAAGAAATACTCAAGGGTGAAAGCACGTACGGTAGATATTATTTATGGGTAAAAATACTCAATCTTCTATAAAATATTTTATTTATGGGTAGTTATATATGCAAAAGTCTATTCTATGCCCAAGGGCGGAGTTAAAATGCTGATTTTGAAGAGCAAAATGTAATATTCAACAAAAGAGCGGGGCAAAAATAGATTATAATTTGTCATTTTAAGAGGGCTTAAATGTAAGTTTGACGAATAAAGGGGGCTAAAATGGTTTAGATAAGTTTTAAAAAAATTTGTGGGAATGGAGGGGTCACGTCATACTATGAATAGCTCTGGCCCTGGCTATGACCATATGGTTTCCGAAAGCGATGCCCACTCTGACTTAATTGTTTCCACCATTTACAAGCCAAAACATTACGACTCTTCATAAACTAATAAATGACCTTATATTTAATGCGGTCTGTTGAAATGAACAAAAAGAAAAGTAATTACATGATGTAGACACCGACAATTTCATACGTGTAAAATATTAAGCGATCACACTTGAGATGATTGTGATACTATTTTCATAATAACATATAAAGATGTAAAATAATAAAAGAGACAGTAGGGTTTTATATTAAATCAGATGCTAGTGAATTCTACATCTATTATATTTTTTATACGAGTGTATTTCTGATCATTAACCAAGATTACAATAAGCCGTGAACTGTAATTTGGTGTTACAAGTACTCAGTGTTCTTAGAGAATGTCAAAGCTAGTTTCTTTCTCGTAGTATGCCTTTGTTATTTTCTTTATTGAATTCAAGAGTGTTTGATCCCGATTTTGTGAGAGGAGCTGCCTATTTATACCTGTTGTGCTCAAGATAATGATTACACTGTTGCAAAGTGGATTGGTGCCGTCTAGAATGTGTGACTAGGCCTGCAATCGAACCGAACATGAATGAACAGACCCGTTCAAAAATCGTTCAATAAGCATGTTCGATTGTTCGTGTTTGTGTTCGTGTTCGAACGAACACAGGATGTGTGTTCGTGTTTGTTCAATTAACAAAAAGCTCGTTCGTGTTCGTTTGTAACTCGTTCGTGTTCGTTCGACTAACTTGTTCAACTAACTCGTTTGATAATTTGTAAATACATGTTCGAATAACTCGTTCGATAACTTGTAAATATATATTCGAATAACTCGTTTGAATACCTATTCGAATAAAAAATATACACCAACTTTCCAATTGATGCTCTAAAAAACAAATATGCAACAATTTATAATTCATATCCATTTAATTCAACATTTGAAAATAAACCAACTCTCTATCTATGTTTATATTTTAAACAAATCAATAAAAACTCAGTAAATTAAAATAACTAACCATCATAAATAATAAAACTTCAAAATAAATTAAACAGAACAATAAATCGTTCAAAACAAATTTAGTTCCATATCAAACATGACACAAACAAAAAGAATTTGTTTACATATATATTTATTATCATTACATAAATTATCATAAATATTTTAAATGTTTACATATATATTTTGTATCAACGTGCATAAATTTATAGTGAAATGAAAATCTATTGTAATATATGATCAATACATATGTGTGATTAATTTGTTATATATAAATATATATTATTATTACTGTAGACATATACATTTTGTATCAACACCCATAAATTCATAGTGAAATGAGGGTCTATTATAATATATGATCAACATATATGTGTGATTAATTTGTTATATATAACGTATAATTGTGTATATACAAAATTATTATCATACATATATGTTAGAGTCATGAAAGTGACTCTATTTTGGTGATAAAAATACCCCATGTGTGATTAAATTGAAGTATATTGAGATAATTAAAGAATTTATGAATTTATTCACGAAAATCGCTTCCTAATATTTTTCTTATGAATTTAACATGTTTGGAATGATTTTGGAAAGTATATGAGTTGATATTACATTGTGGTTTATGGATTAAGGGTGATTTTGTCTCATTTATGCTGTTTAAGGGGTAAAATGTCATGTTTTAAGGGGCTGATTTGTCACTTTTCAATTGTGTAGGGACTAAAGTAAAATTTTGTAGTTTGTTCTATAAAACAAAATTTCAGATCACGTGAACAGGGAGGCTACCATCCATAAAGTTTTCCGACGACCCTTCGTCTTCCACCTCCGGCGACTCTTTGGCTTTCACCTCTGACGACTCTTGAGGCCTTCCGCGACCCGCGATCACCGTCGGACCCAGTACGTCCCAGGACCACCACCGCGAAACACGGAAGCTGCCGCGACGTTTCATCTTCCCTCCACCGCGTCGTTTCGTCTTCCCGACCAGTTTTGGCCTTTTTTCGGTGATGATTCGGCTCCCCAAGGGTCGATCCACCTTCCCCACAGACGGATCTACACTTCCCTAGCTTCACCGCCGCAAACCGCTTAATCCATGATTTAGCCACCGCGACTCTTCGTCTTCCAGGCCAGATCCTGCTCATTTTCGGTGACTTCTCACCTCCCCAAGACCTAATCTGAACTCCCCATCACCAGAGCTTTCCATTGGTACCTTCGGATCCCATTTCCGCCACCGTTTTAGGACCCACCGGAAAATTAGCGTACGTACAGTGAGCGGTCGTTTTTGCCCCTTCTTCACATATCGCTGTTGGTTACCTCCTCTCCGCCATGGTCACCTCGTTTCCACCGTTTCGCCTCCGTCATCACCACCATGAGCGGCTAAGCTCCCTGGTTGTCTGTTACGGCATAGGCGAGATCGGGATTGACTCCACGACTCTCCTCATCAGCTCTCGACTAGTTGGATGAGCCCGATTATAGGACATTTGGTAGTATTGTGCTTCGGATTATATTTGTTTTCGTTTCATGATTGTTTTCGATACTTTAATATGATTTGGGCATAACTTGTGATGAATATTGTTGTCCATTGTGATTTAATGTTTTCATAGAATTTGCTGAATGATAAACGTTGGTTTGGAATAATTAAATGATGAATATTGCTTTACATTGAGTTGTGTTCGGATTTAATTTAATTTCTACTGTTGTTGCATTTATTGTGAAGTTGGTTGATTGGATATTACGTGTTGACAGATTGTATTTGTTAATCGCGTACCAACTAGTGGTATTGCCTTGTAGCGTTTATCGACGTTCAATGATAGTCTTTAACCAATCGAACTTAAGTGATCGGGTGAGACATGATAGATTATACCTAGAGTGTCGGGAAACCATTTCATTGATTTACCTTGCCTTGTAGGTTTAGGGGATCGTAGAGGGTGGAGGAGAATTGTGTGAGTCGGTCTCGTGTCGAACCAAAACCGTAACGGCAACATTTTTATTATAAAGTCTTTATTTGTTTTAATTTCACTATTTCATTATGTGCATTTAGTCTATTTAGTTTCATTAATCCATTGCCAATTTCATTTCCGCTACTTGAAATACATTAGGTTGTTAGTCTTGCTCCCTGTGGATTCGATCCTGCTTACTGCTACTATGGTATTTAGGTTTAATTTTTAGACTGTGACGATCGGTCTAACAATATATTAATCATAGGTTAAATATGTTATGAAATTACCAAAATTATAAGTTATCATATATTTATTATTATTACATAAATTATCATAAATATTTTAAATGTTTACATATATATTTTGTATCAACACTCATAAATTTATAGTGGAATGAAAGTCTATTGTAATATATGATCAATACATATGTTATTATTACTGTCTACATATATATTTTGTATCAACACCTATAAATTCATAGTGGTATGAGGGTTTATTGTAATATATGATCTATACAAATGTGTGATTAATTTAGGTTTAATTAAGCTATTATATTATTAAATTTGTTATAGTATACATCGCTTGATTATACCATATGTTATGTTTATCAATTTACCATTCTATATTTATTATTTATTAATTGAAATGCTATCTTATAATATTTAATTATTGATTACATTTAGAAAAATATGAAGCTATTATGTTATTGGATTTACTATATTATATATTACTTGATTATACAATCTATTATGTTATTAAATTTGTCATGCTAGTTATCATAATAATTTATTACTTTTTAATTAAAATGTTATATACTTATATATTTAATTATTGATGACATTTGGAAAAAAAAAAAATCCAAACATATTATATATATAAGAAAAACAAAAGTATCATAATATTTTATTATTGATTACCATTAAAAAAAAATTCATCCAAACTAAATCAAACATAATATAAAAATGAAATTTTTTTTTTAATTATAATAATGCATAACATGTTTTTCGAACATAAACGAACAAACAATCGAACGATTGTTCGTGAACGGATGGATTAGTTGAACGTATAGTATTTGCGAACATAATCGAACGAACAACCCCTGTTCAAACTCGATAGAACATATTATCGAACGAATATCGAACTGTTCGCGAACATTATCGAACAGTAATCAAACGAACAACGAACGTTCGTGAACTGTTCGGTTTGTTTGCAACCCTAAATGTGTCTTTGCTTAAATTAAATGGAGCTTGGACAAGTGTGCAAACCAAATTCATTTATAGGCAAAACTTGAGTTGGCTAGGTTATTGACAATTATATTATTTTTGTCTTTGGAGATGTGACATATTCTGGACGATGAAAAACATTTCTAAATTCTGATTGATGACTGAGGTGCTCGGGCCAACTTATGCGTATCTCAACTTATTGGATAAGGGTGCACTCATGATGATTAACCTAAGCGGCGTGTGAAGTGGAAACTGCCAAAGGCAGTTTCTCACTAACCGCCACCCATATAAAAGAAAAGTTTTTTTTTTTTTTTTTTTCTTTTAGAGAAAGATACACACCAATATAAACAAAGATATACACGCTCTCTCTCTCTAAAAATTGAAAAAGAAAAATACTCTACGTGGTTTTCTTCTAGATTCAATTTTTACTTCAGAGTTAAGGAGAAGAGGTATTTATGCTGTGTAAATATACTGTAATTCGTTTATATACAAAATGTGATTACAATGGGTGACTATGAACATGATCTTGGGATTAGTTTAGAATATTTTTTATTTTGTGTTTTTTTCAACAATGGTATCAGAGCTGTGGTTTATATTGTTTTAAATTCGTATTGTTATATTAAAGCATATTGCTTGTTGATTAAATGCAGTTCTGAATTTTGAAATTTTGTGCGTAAAAAGTTGTCTTTTTAGTAATGATAATTAGACTATTAGATTTCTTATGAGATTATGAAGAAAATGGCTTTTGAATCATAAAAAATGGAGTTAAAATGACTTAGATATGTCTCTTTAAAGTTTCAAGTTTCTGTACAGGTTAATTTCTGGATCGGGTACCAAGTTACAGACCCGGATAGAGGTAGAAGATGACAAAGGACCGACATGTCGTTTTAATTCCAGCCTTATATATGACAAGTCGTTTTTGTTTTACTTCTTTTTAATAAAAACATGCAAAACAATTATGGGTGGTGAGACTTGAACCCAAGTCTTCAAGGATAAAGCCCAACTCTCTTACCATTAAGCTACGTGTTTGATTTGTGTTAGCCATATTTACAAACCATATATATTCATCTCCGGCCCAACCCAAAAACCAAAATAAAAATGGGTCAAGTTGACCCGCGAATCTAACCCAGTCAACACCCGACCCATAAGGTCAAACGGGTTAGTCAAACCCAGTCAACGCTCAACCCATAAGGTCAAACGAGCTAGTCAACACCCGACCCATAAGGTCAAACGAGTTAGTCAAACCCAATCAACGCCTGACCCATAGGGTCAAATAGGTCAACAGGTCCAATCGGGTCAAAATTGACCCGGTTAAATGTGAAACAGGTCGAATTAACCCGAATTCAATGTGAGACGCGTGGAGGACCCCGATCGACGCGTGGAAGTGCGTGGCTTCTTCTACTGGCGCGTGAGGGCGCGTGGCTGCTTCTGGGCAACGCTTAGAGGCGCGTGAAGTGTTCTAATTTTTTTTTTCTTTCTCTGCTATAAAGAATAAAATGCATACGTGGTATGTTATTATGAGTCTAATTTAGTTATTAAGCCATGAACACGTATATATATATTATTTATCAAATATAGTCAACCTTTATTTGATAAATAAATATTTTTTTATATATATTTGTTATAGAAAAATGTTACATTATAAATGTGCAATGATTGCTAGAACACCCGCTCAAAAGGAAAGAGTTATGAATATGATTAGAACTCTACAAACTCACACATTAATATTAAGAGACACAGAGGATGAGTTGGTACAACTCGTAAATCATTTCATTCATGTAAATGAAATGATTCAGGAAATTGTCTGGATAGGGGGATTAAAAGAAGATGAGTTGAAATACAAAGTCCTTAGAGAGACTCTTGGTTACCCTAGTCTCGTTGGTCTCCTTGATCTGGTTTGGAACAAGCTAAAAGTTCAAAACCTTAAAAATGACAATAAAGATTATAGATGTTTAGTCAACAACTACCTAAAGGAGTACATAGATTGGGGTGCCAAAAAGACAGCTAGTGCATCTATAGGAGTCTCCACTCGTAAATGACATCACAAGAAATTGGGAGTTCTATTGCCTAGGGTTAATTACAAGTTAGATAAAGACCTTAGGATAAGGATTATCAGATCCTTCCCAGTTTTAGGAATGTGGCAGTACACTTAATTTTTTTTGGAAATTGTTTGTTTTAATTTCATTACATGTTAAATTCTATTTACATAATGGAATTAGTTTTTATTTTTTTTTTAATTTTTTTTAACATTTAAATTTTTATGTGAATTTATGTTGAATTATACTTATATGATTGTGTCTTAATATTATTTTAGAATTGCAATTAATTATATCTATGATAATTGGAAATTGGAATTTTGGATGATGATTGTTGACATTGTTAACTTTTGATTCCAAATCTAATATACAATTATTATTGATATAATTAATTAAATATATATGTATGTTCTGAGCATTGAATAACATGCATTATCCAATATGTAATTTTTTTTAGAAATGGTATCTACATCTAAGAACATTGTCGCCAAACTTAATAAAGGAGAAAAATTTAACGGCGATAATTATGAGATATGAAGCATGAAAATCCAATATGTCTTGGAAGAACAAGAGGTTCTTGAAGCTCTTACCACGACCATGGAAGAGCCTGAAGAAGGAGTCATGGCTCAACATAGAAGAGACCGTGCAACTTATGACATGTGGAAGAAGAAGAATTCTACTGCTCGCATCACTTTGTTGAGCAGCATGGACAATGATCTCATGAAAAAGTACCAAGATTACGAATTAGCAAAGGACATGTGTTTTGCCCTTGCTACAAAGTTTGGCGGTACGTCCATTACCAAACTCCGGTCACTCACTATCAAGTTTGACACATATAAGAAAAAGCCTGAACATACTATGAGAGTACACTTACGACACTTGTCAAACATGATTAGTGAGTTGAGAGATGCAGGTCATGTCCTAACTGATGAATAACAGGTTCAAGCTGTCATAAGATCATTGCCTCAAAATTGGGAACACATGAAAATACACCTTACCCACAATGAGGGCATAAAAAATTTAGAAGATGCCATACGACATTTGGAATTGGAAGAAGATCGCTTTAATGCGAGTAAGGCAAATACTAATGTGTATATGACTGGTTCCAGTTCACATGATGGTAAGGGATTTAAACGTAAATTCCAAGGTGGATCCCAAAGAAAAGGCAATACTAATAAGGCTCAAGGGAGGAAGAGAACGTTTTTTAAACATGGAAAGGGAAAGCATCCTGCCAGGAAGAGAAACATGACAAAGGTGAAATGTTATAACTGTGGTAACAAGGGATATTTTGCTTGCGATTGTAGTGAGCTGAAGAAGGTAAATTACTTGTTTGCACAAGTAAGTTATATAAATGTTTCCAGTTCTATTTTTTTAACTGAATCTCATCCTTTGTGGACTGTAGATTCAGCATCAACAGACCACATAGCGAAAGACAAGAGTGCTTTCATAGAGTTTTGACGAATACCACGGGAAACAAAATGGATATATGTAGGTAACAATTCAAAAGTGGAAGTTAAAGGGATAGACACATGCAAATTGATCATGCGTACGGGTTGAATCCTATACCCACATTACGTGTTATGTGCACCCGATATTCGTCGAAATTTGATTTCCGTGTTAGAACTTATTAAACTTGGTTTTAATTTAAACTTTTCCAATATTGGTATCCATTTATTTTTTGACACAACATACTATGGTTGTGGTTATATTTCTGATGGTTTTATAGTACTTGACATTGCTCATAATTATAGTAATGTTTGTTTTTCCTTCATTACATCTTCCAATAATGATGATGTGAATATATGGCATGCACGGCTTGACCATATTGGCCAACAACGAATGAATATACTAGTAAGAGAAGGCTTATTAGGATCCTTAACAAAAGTAGACTTGACTACTTGTGAACATTGCCTAGCTCGAAAAACAGCAAGAAAACCATTTGAAAAAACGATAAGAGTTGAAGTTCCATTGTAACTAATTCATTCTGACATATTTGGTCCAATGAATGTGAGGGCTAGACATGGGGCTGCTTATTTCATCACATTTATAGATGATTTCACTCAATATGGTTATGTTTTCTTGATTTCTCAAAAACCAGAAGCTTTAGAATGCTTTCAGAAGTTTAAAAACTTAGTTGAGAATCAATTAGATAAAAAGATAAAATTCTACGAACCGATCGAGGTCATGAATATTTATCTGATCAGTTCATAAATTTTTGTGATGAAATGGGAATAAAACATTAATTAACTATTCCAAGAACTCTGCAACAAAATGGTGTTGCAGAACGAAGAAACATAATCCTACTTTAAATGGTGAGGTCTATGATGCCACAAGCAAACTTGCCCATCACCTTTTGGGGTGATGCCTTATTGACTGCCACATATATCCTCAATCGAGTACCCTTCAAATCTATTACTACTACACCATATGAGTTATGGACAAATCGGAAACCCGATTTGAGTCTTTTAAAGCCATGGGGATGTGCTGCCTATGTTCATGATTCTTCCCATAAATATGGAAAATTAGGTCCAAGGGGGAAAAAAATGTATCTTCATAAGATACTCAGAACATTCAAATGCATAAGTCTTCATAGGAGAACAAGAAAGTGGTAGCATCGCTGAGTTTGAATCACGAGATGTCACATTCTTAGAAACCGATTTTCCTAAGAAGGGTGAGATAGGTAAAGACTTATTTCTATATGAAACACAAGACTAAGGCAATTCTGTTGTCGACAATCAGTTGGTTATACTACATCCCAGTGGGAGCGATATGGAAGTTGATGAATCGGTTTCAGATCCTCCATCATTCCCTACTGACGATCCAACTATGATAGCTGGTCCAAGTGGGAGTAACACCAATCAATCTTTAATACGTCGATCAAACAGGAAACAAGTTCCATGTCGACGATTTGAGATTGAGGGGGAAATTTTTCTAGTTACTCCACAAGATGAAGAAGAGCCAAGGAATGTAAATGAGGCTCTCAATTGCCCTTCTAAGGAAAAATGGATGAAAGCAATGGAAGAAGAATGGATTCTATGAAATCAAACCAAGTACAGGAATTGGTTGATTTACCAAAAAGACGCAAAGCCATTGGAAACAAATGGGTTCTCAAAATCAAGCGTAAAACTGATGACAGTATTAAAAGATACAAAACTCGCTTAGTCGCGAAGGGGTATACACAACAAGAAGGAATAAATTATGAAGAAACTTTTTCGCCTGTTGTGCGGTTTACCTCAATCCGACTTATTCTAGCTATAGTTGCTAGCATGGATCTTGAATTGCATCAAATGGATGTAAAAACTGTTTTTCTCAATGGAGAATTACAAGAAGAAATCTATATGGAACAACCAATAGGTTTTATTAGAGAAGGTCAAGAACACGAAGTGTGTAGACTTTTAAAGTCAATTTATGGCCTCATGCAGTCCTCAAGACAGTGGTATATTGGATTTCATAATGCGATAATGTTGTATGATTTCAAAATGATAGATGAAGATCACCGTGTATATACAAAGAGATCCAATAACAAATTTGTTATATTATCATTATATGTTGATGATATACTTATAGCCGGAAATGATAAGGGATTTGTCAATGAAATCAAAGGATGGTTATCATCTCATTTTGAGATGAAAGATATGGGTGAAGCCGCATATATTCTTGGAATCAAGATTTCAAGAGATCGCTCAAGAAAATTAGTATCTCTTTCACAATAACCATACATTAAGAAAATTCTTGAACGATTTCATATGCAAGATTGTAAACCCATAGACAACCCTATCGTGAAAGGCGAGACTTTGAGTCGTAAAATGTGTCCAAAGACTCCACAAGAAAAGGAACAAATGATGAATGTTCCTTATACAAGTGCTGTTGGAAGTCTCATGTACGCCATGATGTGCATCAGAGTCGACATCTGTTATGCTGTTGGGTTGGTAAATAGATACCAGTCTGACCCAGGACAAGCACATTGGAAAGCAGTGAAAAGAATCTTAAGATATCTAAAAGGAACAGTTGATTACTCATTATGTTATCAAGAAAATGATTTACACTTGAGAGGCTACACCGATGCTGATTGGGGAGGAGATTTAGATTAAAGGAAATCTACTTCCGGATATGTTTTCTTACTAAACGGTGGGGCCATATCTAGCTTGGAGCAGTAAGAAACAATCATTTATAGCCTTATCTACAATGGAGGCTGAGTTTGTAGCATTTTCAGTTGCAATGCAAGAAGCCGTTTGGTTAAGACGATTCATGAATCATCTGGGAATAATTAATGTTGCTATTGAACTAGTAAGAATAAACTGTGGTAGTCAAGTAGCAATAACATACACTAAGGATCCCAAATATCATGGTAAAACGAAACACATAGATATCAAATATAATTTTGTGCGAGACTTGGTGGCACAAAAGGAGGTGAACATGAAGTACATATTTACGCATGACATGGTTGCGGATCCATTCACAAAGCCTATACTAAGAGATACTTTCAATATACATGTTAGATCCCTAGGCTTATGTAGGTGTTGAATGTACTCATACTTTGAGATTTCCCAAAATTGTTCACATTTGTCTTATCAGTATTAAATAACAATATTGTCAATGCTCAATTTCGATTATTATGGAACATACATGAAGGAGTTTATATATATATATATATATTAGTTGTGTAAATATTATATATGTCTATTTTGAAAAGCATGTCGGACAGTTAAAAGATTGACCTTCTCACACAAGCAATCGCCTCCATTACTTCGTAGGAATGGAGATGAGACGATTTTAAGCTTATTATCTAGGTGATAATAGAGAGCCAAGCTTAAAATGTTTAACGTCGCCTAAAAAAAAAAGATGGAATTAAAATAATGTCATAATGAAATGTGACAATAAGTGATAAATGATCACTTTATCTGTCTAATTGCCAGATTAGAGCTTTGATGAATTAAAAGTATGTAAAGTGAACTCAAGTTAGACATCGGTATGTCTGAACTAAAATCTGTACAGCATTTACAAGAAAAGAGACATGCACTCCATGGGAAAGGAGGAAATGCTGTAGCATGTGATTCATACCACATGTGCAAAACATTGACCAAAGGGGTAATGAAAGTCAAAATCTCAACTTTAACATTGTGTGAGACCCTGAGTTTTTAAGAATAAAATTTCATAGAATACCCTTATTACTCTATTCTGTTTCTTGAAAACCTCATTTAATGATTGCTATTTTAGAGTGTTATCAAATGATTAAGATAAATTCAATCTGCTGGACATTTCTAGAAAAGCAAGTTAAATGAAAGTTGCAAGAATCGAGAAAAGAGGAAAATTACGTTTTTCAATTATCACACTATAATAATGTGTATTCATTGGTCGATCAATTATGTTTTACTTTTATGTAAAGACAAAACATAATTATGAATACAGCAGATATTTATTATAAATGAGATTGTTAGAAAAAATGTGATAAGTAATCTAGGGTATTGCATACAACATACAACCTAAGTTTCATAATTTGAGAAGTTATATATTCCTAACAGATATATGACTAATGTGCTCTCGAAGTATGCATGGTCACACGACATATTTACTAAAGTATGAACCTTAAAGAAGCACAGAGAGAGATAGTCTCATCATGTGTGAGTGAGAGATATTGGATAAGGATGCACCCATGATGGATTAACCCAAGCGGCGTGTGAAGTGGAAACTGCCAAAGACAGTTTCTCACTAATCGCCGCCCATATAAAAGAAAAGTTTTTTTTTTCTTTGAGAGAAAGATACACACCAATATACACAAAGATATACACGCTCTCTCTCTCTCTCTCTAAAAATTGAAAAAGAAAAATACTCTACGTGGTTTTCTTCTCGATTCAATTTTTGCTTCAGAGTTAAGGAGAATAGGTACTTATGCTGTGTAAATACATTGTAATTCGTTTATATACAAAATGTGATTACAATGGATGACTATGAACATGATCTTGGGATTAGTTTAGAATATTTGTTATTTTGTGTTTTTTCCAACACAACTAATTTTCCAGGATTTTGAAACTACTAACCAGATAAAAGCTCTAATGGTCACCCCTATTAGCAACTGAAGAGGAACTCGAATTTAGGATCTCTTGAGTAATACATCCAAAAGTCCTTATTGAACCACTTGAGCACCCAGGGGTTGGTTAAATGACATTATGTTGCTTTCTTACAATCTAATTGAGAGGAGTTTTTTTTTTTTTAATCTTTTTGTAAGTTTTGTGTTGGTGGTTGTTTGATGAATAGAACTGAAAAAGTTTCTTGCGTTATCAAAGGGGCTTTCAATAAAAGCCCAAAAAGTTTTAGGCAAGAAAAACACTTTTAAAAAATGAGTGATTTAGGAATAATATGTGCACTAAATTATTTAGATTTATTTTATCATATTTTAGGATAATTGTTTGATAAATTAAAACCAAAATATAGTGAAGATTAATCTTCCTTTTCAGTTTTTCGTTTGAATGGACTTCTCACGTTATTCATTTTATCCTTTATTTTGGCAGTTTTAATTTTTAAATATCAAATTTATAGGACGACTTATTCTGCTCCAACTTTCAAGTAAAGCCGTCCAATTTAGAACACGTGTTGGTTGTGAATATAACACAGTCAAAGTGTTTAAATAAATAATTTGAATAATTAATTTTATAAAAAACAATTAAAAAGTTTTTTTTTTAAGATATATGAAACTGCGACTAAAATATTAAAATTTGAAAAATAAATATAAGATTTTTGGTATAAAAGAAAAAGGTTAAGGGAGGGAAAAGCAGTTTCTCACAATTATGATCACATGGAAGAATAGAGATAAGTGGATCTCAATTCCCAAGTACATGTGGCAGGCAGTCGTTAGATTTTCTCAAATCTCAAAAACTATTCTACTTCATCACTCTTTTTTTAACTCCATAATTGCAATCAAACACTGATTCAACTTCACCTCATTATCATCAATGGCTTCCTCTTCTTCTTCTTCTCTCAGACTAAACAATCTTTTATTATCTTCTTCTCCTACTCTCAAATTCAAACCATCTTTATCCTCATCATCTTTTTCTCTCCTTTCATCTCCATCAAAACTCCCTCTTATTAGAACCTCACACTCGCATTCCTTCCCTGTTAAAGCCGCCTCCCCCTCTTCCACTGCCATTGCTGAGCCTGAAGGCATCAAGGTTCACTATCATTTTCTCTCTTTTTCTTTTCTAAAAAAAAAATTGAAAATTAAAAACTTATTTGAACGTATTTCAGATTAATTCCATACCTACTAAGCCGATCGAGGGCCAAAAGACTGGAACCAGTGGTCTACGAAAGAAGGTAAAATGTTTATCTTGTTTTTGAAATGGCTTATGTTTTGCTTTTATTTGTTTTCTTGTTCTTTGATTAAATTTGAAATGAATTTGATTGAAGTAGAGTAATTAATTAGATTAAAGTAATATAAGTGTTGTGTTGGATGAAGATCATATTTGATCCATTTTACTTTATTTTTTAATTTTGTAGGCAATGGACTGGAATTCGGTTTTGATGTGTTGTTCACTTTATTCAAATTTGTGCTTTGTAGGTTAAAGTTTTCAAAGACGAGAATTACCTCGCAAATTGGATCCAGGTTTGAGAATTTCACCTTTTTTTTTTTTTTTTTTAAAATATTTTTTTTTATGACATTGATTGTATTTAGTGCATGATAATGAATATGAATTGAAATCTTATATGCATAGGCATTGTTTAATTCATTGCCACCGGAGGACTACAAGAATGGGCTTTTGGTATTAGGAGGAGATGGTCGCTATTTTAACAAGGAAGCTTCACAGGTCAGAGTTTGTATTGGTTGACTAAAGTTACTAGTTTAGTATATTCTGCTCATGTATTGGTACATATGAGAATCAGAAAATACTATTTATATTTTGTTATGCCGGTTTGAATTTGAAATGCAGATTATAATCAAAATTGCTGCGGGGAATGGTGTTGGCAAAATTCTGGTTGGCAAGTAAGTTATTTAATTTGTTTAAGTTCTTTATGATATAGCTGACATTGTTGAATATCACTGTAAAGCAAATCTTTTGAGACCCTCTTTCTGGAACAAAGAATTAGTATATTTGTTGCGATGAGTAATTGTTGTGGTGGATGAGAATTTTGTTGTCTTAATCAATTTAAATTAGGCCAACCTTTAATTAGTCTATTAAAGGACATATAACATTATTGAATAAGCATACTTGCATATAGTATGTGCAATGGCTGATGAATTTTGTTTAATATTTTTGAAGTAATATCTGGTCTGCTTCATTGCGGTTTACCATTACGGAATAGCTCATCTACTAGATATTTGTCCTTTAATGTCCGTCGTCTTAACAGAGGATTTGCTGAAGAAGTGATGGACATCTTTCCTACCTGATCTGAATGCACTTTTGCAATGCGATATTAGATCTCTCCTCCATTGTTTATAGGGTTCCTCTCCTCTCTCCCCGCTTAAGGTGCCTGGATACCATTTTTTATCTTCTTAGGTATTGTGTATGTCGCCTAAACAGAGAGATTTCTTAACCCCATCCAACTCCAAATTAGAGATATGCCAGAATTCCTAGGCAATTACATGTGTTTTGGGTTATTGAGATGGTTTCAGTATGTTTCGCTTGTCTGTTATCAAGTTATAAACTAGACAGCGAATGAGATGTTTAGAATAGAGATTCTAAATTTATGCAACATCCACCATCGGCTATTATCTACTTTAAAAAATGTGAAGAACTACTGTATTCCTATGTTTTTATGTGACTGCCAACAAGGTTGTCTTTTACTTTCTTGACTGTTCCACTAGTTATGGCTTCTCTACCTGCATGTGTTTGCAGAATTAGCTGTTTGATATAGTTGAATATGCATTACTGTTTTTACCTCCTTGTAGATAAACATGTATTCATTGTACTAAAATTACAAATACTCACTCAAAGATTGCAGTGTCATTGCATTGTATAGCTAAATTAAAAGTTCTATAGTTTTTTAAAATCATATAGATTTAAGAAAATTTTACGCTATGAACTCGACAAAAAAAAAAAAAAAAAAAAAAGATAAGAAAACAATGCTTTTTTTTTTTTGGTTGTTGCTGTTGAAGAAGTGCATAAGTTCTTCTTTTTAAGTCACTGTTTTATCAATGAATTTGAGTTTTTCCATATATATTGCGCTATCCTGCTATAAAAAATTATGCATGTCACTAATGTAATAAGCATTGAAGTGGAGGTTATAAAAAACTTTTGTGTACGCGTATATGGCTTATATCCTTTTCAACTTATTCTGAAATTCCTGTCTTAAACGACAATTTGGTTAGTTCTGCCTTTCATAAAGTCTAACAAATAAATTAAAGGAAGAGAGAGAACAGAAAATTGTTATCATATGATTTTGCATCCTCCCTGCCCATTATATCCAGTAACCTTTTGACTATAATAGGAGAAGTTGATGGGTGGTGGGTTTTCTGATCTCTAGGGGAAAGATGAGAACCTGGAACAGTATTTTGTTGATTTTTCCATATAAAAGAAGTTCAAATACAGTTTTTTGTGCATTCAAAAACATAAAACTTTATCTTTTATAAATAGGTGTGATGGAGCATCATGCGGCTTTGTTAACAGTTTTGGTTCTCCTAATCTCCTTAACTAATACTGCTTCCTATATAATGGTATCAACATCTTGTAATATCAAACCTATTTGTTGCTGCAACTTTCTTGATTCTGGTTTCTGTGTGAAATATTAAATGGGATTCCACTGTTGCAGGGATGGCATTATGTCAACACCAGCTGTTTCTGCTGTAATCAGGAAGCAGAAGGCAATTATTTGCTTTTCTTTAGCTCTATTTTTGCTGCTAAATTTTATCCTCATTAGTTCTACTCATTTTTATTTTTTCATTTTGCTGATACTTTGATGGTCTTTTTGACAGGCCAATGGTGGATTTATAATGAGTGCAAGCCATAATCCTGGTGGGCCAGAATATGATTGGGGTATTAAGGTGAATTTTTCACACTATGCTTTGGCCCCAATTCAGATGTACATAATGTGATAAAACCTACCAGCCTTTGTGACCATTTTTCTATTAGTTGGGTACCTTTGATCTTTTATATGATGTGCATAATAAATATTTGTAACACTTACATTCTGCAGTTTAAGTTACGGGGATCAATTTTCTAGTATTGTTGAGAAAAGCCTGGTTTATAATTGTTTGGAAATTACTAAATTGTGTGATTAATATATTAGAAGTCTTTTTTGCTTGCATTGACAGTATTCTGTCACTTGGAATTTACTATTTGATCTTTTCTTAGTTCACATGCCATTTTTTTTGACATTCATATTTCAGTTTAATTACAGCAGTGGGCAGCCTGCTCCTGAATCCATAACTGACAAGATCTATGGGAATACACTCTCTGTAAGTATATGGTCTGTTTGTCTGCTTGTGAATTTGCTGCTATTCATCCTTCTTTTCCTTTTTCCTTTAAAACATATACTGCTCTGTGCTACCTTCTATTGTTTAAAAAAGTGAAATACCTTTAAATAATAATTTCTTAACATACTAGTTTAGCAGTTCTGTTGGTTCATACACGTTCCAATCTAGTCTGTTAGTTTTGGTTATAGTGTGAAATGTTCTTGATGTAGTTGCTTTTGCTTCCTCAAAGCAGGCATGAGGTAGATATTCTGTTGAACTTGTGTTAGGAAAATTTCTGCCGGCCGATTACTGCAGTGAGTGGTGAACTCATCACTTTACTACTACTGCCAGCTGTGCACCTCAATTTGTGTTGATGGGTGGGTTTGTTTGTGCATGCCTGCGGACATGTGTGAATATATTTGTGGATTTCTGTATGCATTTGATGGGACCTAGACAATGAGGGTGTAGGAAAAGTGAAATAAGATAGCAAGTAGAAGATTGAGGGGATGCCAAATTTCCCTATATTCTTCTCTGCCCTAATCTGCTCTCTCCCTCTTTTTTTATCCTCCAGCTCTCTCTCTCTCTCCTTAACTGAATTCCTTTGCTGTCCCAATCCCCAATTGCCACCTGTCCTAGCCTAAACTCATGGAAGTTTCCTGCCAACATCCCCTCAATCCACTACTTGCTATCTTATTTCACTTTTCCTACACCCTCATTATCCAGGTCCCATCAGCTTTCAATACCATCATGACAGTTTTGATTCCAATTTTATTATAATGATTAAAGTAGTGACTGTGTAGCCGTTGTACAATTTGCTGAGAATATGAGTGGTCTTTGTTGGTTCCTCAATCGATTAATTGACCAAGTTGTGACTTTAAGAGCTAGCCTTTATGTAATCAGCATTTCATTTGGTGGTTCTTGACCACTCGTTGAACTGAACTTAACCTGAGCTTATATCTTTTGTTTTCTTTTGTGTTATGTTCTAATGCTTCTGCAAAGTATTCAACTGTTTGCCTTAGTAAATGAATGGGTTCAATTAAAGCTTGTGCTTACTACTTTATATGATGATCAGTCCATTGGAATCTCATCCATCGTTTCTTGAGGCCAATCATTGAGCTTTTGACATATAAAGTTAACAGCAAGAAAAACAGGTCATAGGGTGTAGTTTCTCTTTTATGCTAATTAGTGACTGTTTGGGGTCACCTAAGTAACTGTAATATTTGTCCTTCGTACGCTGAGGAATTTTATGAATAAGATTCATTCTCTGTTGTTCTTTTCATCTTTATTATTGCTGGCAGTAGCTGTCTTTGTCCTTCTTGTCTTATTACTTTAGCCTGGTTGATCCTTGTTTCCTGCATCTGTAGATCTAGTTTATTCATAGACCTCTGCTAGCTAAAAGCTTTTAACTATAGTTGGATGCATCAATCACTGCATTTATTTGAGAATTTATAACCTGACAATGTGCTACTTTTGTGTAAATTTTGAATCATGTAAACATTGTACAGATCTCTGAGATTAAAATGGCCGACATTCCTGATGTTGATCTTTCTAGCCTCGGAGTTACACAATACGGAAACTTCAGTGTTGAAGTAGTAGACCCAGTTTCTGACTATTTGGAGCTTATGGAGGTGGGAAACATCACAGTATTTGACATTCTAAGATCATGATTCATGTGTAGTTCATCATAGTTGTTTTATTTGTGTGCAGAATGTTTTTGATTTCCCACTCATCAAAAGTCATCTCGCACGACCTGATTTCAGGTATTTTGTTCTCTACCAAGTAGGAATTGCTATTGATTTGGTATTAATAGATAGTTCTGACTTCCTAGCCTGTTTCATTTTTGGTTGATGCACAACTTTTTCTTGTTTACCTTCTAATAGAAATATGGCATGCTAGAAGTGGCGATCACAAAAAATAGGCTCCTGTATGAAAATGATGAACTAGGTCCCAATGCCTTTGGGGACCTTTTTTTCTTTAATGTATGTCTTTATGCGTTTATGAAAAATGCTATAAAGCTTTCCACAAATTATTTGCAGTCAATGATATAAATCTGATCTCACCACACTGTTCTATTGGGGGCAAGATTTCTAGTTAAATAATTGGTTGCTTGTCACTCTTTTGAATACTCTCCTGCTCTTTATTACTGGCACATATCTGCTGTCTTTGTTCTTCGCTTGGGCCTCTTCTTTTGACTTGTAATAGGGGTAAATTGATGGATGTCAAATACCCATGGGAGGAAAGTAATTCTATTCTTACTTGGGAATATTTATGTCCCACTAGTTTCCTGGCAGCCAAGGTTGAATCTAAAAGTAGCCCCTGATTTAGAACTCAGTGAATACGTAGGGAAGGTTAAAAAAAAAAAGAAAAAAAAAAAGCAGACTGGGTTTGATAAGCTCCTAATGAGTTTCAAAATACTTTTGCTATTGACTTATTTATACATGATTCTAGTCTCTAGGAATGCTTTTGTGTTAATAATTCCTAGTTTCCTCATGGTTCAAAACTCTCTTATATACCCTTCGCTTTCGGTCATGTACTGTCCCCAAGGGTTAGTGAGCCGGAAGGGTTTATTGGTAGATTCAAAGTTGAAACACTTTCTTTGCAAATAAATGTAATAGGTAGGCAGAAACGTCTTAATAGCACCCTAGTTTCAAGAACAAATAGCTGAGGGTAGAGGCAGCTATGACCTTCAGTTAATGTCGAGCTTGATAATCTACACTAGTAACAAATTTCAGGTCATTGCTTGTTGAACCTGAGCTGCCATAATTTCTTCAATGTCTTCATTGATATGCCAAATAAAGAATTACTTGGTAGGGAATTAGAAGAACCTTTTTTGTGTGTAATGGTCATTACTTGCGATTTAATTATTCTTTAGTTGATTTTCTGGAGTTGGACTCTCATACTGAATGTTTGGAGACAAAATGTTTCAAGGTCTTTTTCGTTTTTGGCCAAAGATACCCAGTGATTTTGAAACCGTGTCAATCATTTCTAAAAATTACCTTGTCACATTTCTATGGAATATAGGAGTTCCCACATAGTGAATTTACTGCTGCGGATGGTTATGATTTTGTGAAGTGAGTGTTCATGACTATTAGTGTTGCTTTTGTTGGAACCAGAATTACTCTGCATACGGTTACTAAATTGGTCGCATCTCTGTCACTGCAATCTTTCTGCATTTTCATTTTGATCTTTTTGATTATTAAGCACCAAAACTTTCTTCTCAGTGTAGTTTAGCTGATTTTACATCCACTGTCTTCATTACATCCACTGTCTTCATTACATCCATGCACATGCCAGATTTACTTGCTCAAAATACATTCAGTTATCTCCTTCCTTTCAAGAATTGTGTGGTATTATATGTTCTAAACATTTTTTATCTCCCAATTATTTTCTATAAGTGTGCTTTTGATTTCTTTTCATGGAAATGATAAATCCTCTATTTATAGCCTAGTTTTAGTTCTTAAGATGATTGAGCCACAGATTCTTAGTTCTCAATTTTATTATCTTGGTACTTAAATTGTAGGTTTATATTTGACGCCATGCATGCGGTTACTGGTGCTTATGCAAAACCCATATTTGTGGACAAGTTGGGAGCTGGAGTGGTATGTTGAACACATGAAACATCTTGCATGTACTGTTATTTGTGTATTATTGATGTTCCTGACAGCAAATGTTAGGCATGTCCTGTAGGATTCAATTTCAAATGGGGTGCCTTTGGAGGATTTTGGGCATGGTCACCCTGACCCTAATCTCACGTAAGAGAGTAATTTTAGCTACATAGTTGGCTCATTGCAATTATTGCATAGCATAGCTCACTTTTCTTAAGAAACAGGTATGCCAAAGATTTGGTGAACATTATGTATGGCGAGAATGGACCTGATTTTGGAGCAGCAAGTGACGGTATGTAAAAAATGACCACCAGAGATAGAACACATATTTAATGCTTCTGTTACATATATGGTATACTTTATTTGCAAATTTCTTCAAGGTTATAAACCTGCTTGTGTTTTTTTATGGGAGAAAAATGTAAAAGGAGCTCAATTTTTTAAATTTGATAGTTTTGAATACCAAAAATCTACTTCTCCATGCAGTGATAATATCTGATTCATATTATCTTATATCCTTGAAAATTTAAAGAATTTCTATAGTTATATTCTTCGTATTATTTCATGGTGATGTTTCACCACAATAAATACTTAAAGATTCAAACTTCTTTTTGTCATTTTTGTTCAGGAGATGGTGATAGAAACATGATTCTAGGTAAGGGGTTTTTTGTTACTCCATCAGACTCGGTTGCAATTATTGCAGCAAATGCACAAGAAGCCATTCCATACTTTAAGAGTGGCCCTAAGGTAGGAAGCACAAGCACCTTTCCTTTTCATTTTAATCTTATTAGAACCTAAAATAAATGACGTGTCTTTTCTCAGGGTTTAGCCAGATCCATGCCAACAAGTGGTGCTCTTGATCGTGTTGCTGAAAAATTGAAGCTTCCTTTTTTTGAGGTTAAGCACCACTTGAGTTAATGTGTTACTTTGAACATAGTGTATTGGTAACTGGGTTTTACATACATTGGGGTGCTTCTTCATAACACAAAATTGATTTTCTTGGATTTAGGTCCCCACTGGATGGAAATTTTTTGGAAATCTTATGGATGCTGGGAAGTTGTCAGTTTGTGGGGAAGAAAGTTTTGGTACAGGTTCTGATCATATTCGTGAGAAGGATGGCATATGGTAATTCTCTATCTGAATTTTTTGGCCACTTGATTAGTGCTGGAAAAGCGCTGCTACATATACTAAACAAAGGCATGTCACTCAGAAGTGTTTTTTGAATTGGCTAAATGAAGTCTTGTTTGTGAATCATGATGACTATTCAATGTGTTGAAACATGTTTGAGCTTGTCATTATAACACATCACAAGGACAGATAGACATAGACAACTTATCTGGTCATCAATTAGCTAGTGTCACACAACATGTTCCTTTTGTTGATAAATAAGATAAGTTTATTAGGGAACCAACAGAGGTGAAAGCTCCAATACAGTTGATGTTTATAGGCATCTCTCATTAATTTTTTTATTGTTGTTTGTCCAGCCAAACATCTTCTGATTTGGTTACACTTATTAAAGATTCTATTCTTTTCCAATAATGTAGCTCTTCTTGAATTTATTTCTGGTTCATGGGAGGCTATTTCTTGGTTGAGGAGTGCCTCCAAACTCTTGCTGAACCAACTGGGAGGTCTGAATCCCTACCCAGTTGAAGAAATGGGTCTGGGTGAAGAGGGTTTAAGGTTCATTTCAATAGCCGAACTGCCTATCAAATAGTTAGCTGCACAAGACTATAAGGGCCAGAAGGTGATATTTGGAATCCTCATGAAACTAGTAGATATCACCCTCCACGCATACATCTGAAGTACACAGCTGATTTGTGGGGAAAGGGTTACACACCTATTTCATTTTATATTTTTACTAGAACTAGTTGAGATTCTAGCAGTTGATCTTATGGTCGTTGTGGAATTTTTTTTTCTTAAACTTGATAGGTTTTCAACAATGTTACAGCTCTGCATTTTGGCATTTTATGGCCTGTGCAATAATCAACATCAGTTGCTTGGGTTTAGGTCTTCTTATCAGAGTCATATTGTTGAGTCAGCTTGGACACATCCAAATTCTGTAATATAGTTTTAAATCAGGCTAGATTGAGAGTTGAAATTTTCAAGGTAGTTATTTTAGTTTCTTTTATATTCAGTTGTGGACCTGTTCCTTGCTTTACTAGTCCTACATTTACCTCTATATTCTGTTGTACTTCTCTTGTATTAGGTTACCAGATATTTGTGTTGGATGATAAGGCAACTTTTCATTGTTTACATGATCATAAAGGATGTTTTCTTTTTCTGAATTGTCACGTGTGCTGGATTATTATGTATGTTTCTTCTTTGTTGCCTATATTGCACTAAATTTCTAATAAGTGGTACTCCTATTTTTCCAAATGACAGGGCTGTACTGGCATGGCTTTCAATTATTGCACACCGAAACAAAGACAAAAAACCTGGGGAAAAATTGTTATCTGTTGCTGATGTTGTGAAAGCACATTGGGCAACATATGGGAGAAACTTCTTTTCAAGATATGACTATGAAGTAAGCGTCATAACTACATCTTGAATCACATGAAAATTTGTATGGGTTTTACTCCAGTTTCAGTTTAAATTTTCCTGAAAGTGTCAGCTGAGTAAGTTGTATCCTTGGTAGAAGTGCAACTCTAATGTGTTTCAATATTTTTCAGGAATGCCAATCTGAAGGAGCCAATAAAATGGTAGAATATCTTCGAGATTTGATCTCTAAGAGCAAGGCAGGTGATAAGTATGGTAAGTTGTACCCAAACATCTATTTTTTGCATAACGTCCTGTACTTCAGGATGTTTGACTGTCTCGAAATTTCATGTTGCAGGAAGTTACACCCTTCAACTTGCAGATGACTTCACATACACTGATCCTGTAAGTTCATGCTCTATACATGTCCCTATTTTGTCTTTAAAATGGTTCTTCCATTAATCTGTTATATTGAATGGTTTAGGTTGATGGAAGTGTGGTAACAAAGCAAGGTGTCCGGTTTGTTTTCACAGATGGATCAAGGATAATATTCCGTTTATCAGTACGCACCCACCTTTGTTTTCCCTCAAAAATCTGAAGGATAGTAATGCAATTGTATGATTTAACCATGAATTTCTTATTGACAGGGAACGGGTTCAGCTGGTGCAACTGTTAGAATGTACATTGAACAGTTTGAGCGTGATGTCTCTAAACACGAAATGGATGCTCAAATAGCCTTAAAACCATTGATAGGTTAGTTAAAACCTCAACTGTGTGAGTTTTCAGTTTATTTGCATAATTTTATTCATTAATTATACGCTCATGTTTCAGATCTGGCATTGTCCGTATCAAAGCTGAAGGACTTCACAGGAAGGGAGAAACCTACAGTTATCACATAAAGTTACTGAGTCTTTTTAAGTTATGGTAAAAGGAAGGACGGGCTGTCATCTTCCTGGGTTGAGCTATCATAAATATTCTCCCTTCAGTTTTGACTGTGCGGTAGGAAATCTGGCATTGCGGAACAATAAATAAATCCATGTAATAATCAAATCATCAAATATGTAGTATATAGCAATAAAATATCCCTCTTTCACTGCCGGATTTGATGCTCTTTTCGAACGTGTTTCCTTCTATCAATGGGTAAATAAAAAATTTAAAAATCAGTGGGCTCACTGTTTTGGGCTTTGTTGATAGTTTAAAAAGACGGCTTTGTTAATGTACTAAACCCAAAAAGTCTTGCTTTTTTTTTTCTTAGAAAAAGTTAGGTTCAACAATGATATTGAATTAAAAACCCAATGAGTTGATGGTTAATCGGAGGTTTGCTTTATTTCTTGAGTTTCTGGGTTTAAACCTTAAAACTACCTATCATAATAATATTGTAACTTACCTGATCCTTTAGGCTTATAAGGTATTCAATGGACTTGGGGGATTAGTTGAGATGTTCGTAAACTAGTTTGGATACCTCAGTTACCTCTCCTAAACAAGTAAGGTAGAGGGATGAAATAAAATTGAAAGAAAAGATTAATCATTTTTGGCATGACTAATGACCCATCTATAGATCAAAGAGATGTAAAAAGGTCATCTCTTTTTCTAAAGACAAACGAGTGGGAACACTGTGCAATGCTACAAGTTATTGGTTGGATTTGTGAGTTAAAGCCACTTGGACGGTCAGTTCATAAAGTTGTATTCACTTACTTGAGTTTATTTAGAATTGCATGTAGTAGTCTAGGAAGCAATCCAAGTTGAATAACTAGAATCCACTTTCTACTGTGTTTTTAAAGCTTATAAAATGATGAATGCAAAGCTGAAAGGTCGTTGATGAATTTGAAAGGATGTGAATTATTAAGTCATAAGGAAAGGCAATAGAATACTAGATTCTGATTGAAATATAGCTGATGAGATTTCCATGATAAAAATTCGTCCAATGGCAAGTCCCGACCACCATTTATGGTACAACTAAGACTATATCATGTCCACCATACATGTATAATGGAAGAAACAGTGTGGTTAATAACTCAAAGTATTTGCTCTAAAATGCAACCCTAAGTGACATGCATAATGGCACATGCAGCACGCACTGATGAACAATATGAGATGACACGTTCGTTGGGTTGGGACACTATTTTTTTAGGTCACTTTTAATAACTTTGTAAGTCGTATCGATCAGTTACCCTCTTGGATAATCCTCTACCTTTCTCAGGATGTGACAATCTCTAACTGCATCTCTTCTTCACGAAAAAAGGAGTTTGCCCAGATGGAGATGGGGACCCTGAAAAAAGTTTGTGCTTTTTTCCACTGCAAATGAAGAGATTTAGGCCTCCTGTTTTAATTAATTTAAGTTAATAATAATGTAGGCAAGGAAATTAATTAATGTTGGTGTTTTCTGATTATGAAAAATGAAGGATGATATTTGTAACAGGATGGATATGAAGTCAGAATCAATAGAGTTTTCCACGACTGTGAGAACATACTTTTGATATAATTGCCACATAGTCCGTCTTTTTCTTTAAAGATCCAAAACCAAAATCAATCCGGATTGTCTCTGCTCCCCATTTCTAATGTGATTTAAGTCCTCCACCAGACCCACCAACAAATAATGGTACAGACAAGAGTAAAGCAAGCAATCTTTTAGTGGATAATAAGAGAAAGGAAACTGTGTTTGTCCTTAATATAATTTCTTTCTCTCTCTTTCTCTCACTGTATAACTATACTTGTATATAGATCCAACCTTGTTGGGTCTGTCAATATCATGGGATTTGCTCTTGGAGAGAAACTAAATTTGCCCCACCTTTCTTATCTGCATGTCATTGTGACAACTCCACCATCATGTTAGTTGCCTGTACCCATGGACCTTCATGTCTCCTTTCTTTTTATTTTCTCCACCCACTGTGTCTTGTCTTCTTATCATCTCTCTCCATTTTCACCTACAATTTCATTATTTATCAACTAAGTGATTTGCATTTTGATTATGATTTGAATCGACTCCTACTACACTAATAAAGTTATCATATTTCTAAACCACCTACCCATGTTAAACTAATATTATTATATTCGCAAACCTACGTGCATTGCTTTTAAATATTTATTATATTCATCAACAAGCGAAAAATGTGAAAATTAATTGCACTAATCATCCACATGTCACTCATCATTTCTATTTTTATTCTTCTATATAGGTTTTCCTCGTTTTATGTTTGTTTATTAATTCATAAAGGACTAACAGAACATTTAACACCATTTCTACAACACTGCTTAGGGTTTAACTATTAAAGTCATGAAAATGACTATTAAAGTGATTAAAATACACATTTATGCTTAATAATGTAATCATATTGAGACTATTAAACAATTAATATATGATTTTTCATGAATAATTTGATTACATTATAAAGCACAAATGAGTGTTTTAATTACCTTAATAGAGGTATTTTCATGACTCTAATTGAGGCGGTAATGTTTCAATTATCCTAAAATTCTGTTGACTAATTTGTTTGTGTCGCTAAAGGATGTTTTGAACATTATGTTAAATTATTTTTAATGAGCTTCTCCAAAACTTAACTAATTAGACTTTAACCATCTCCTCATTAATGTTTAGTATGCGTTAATTACCTCTTACATTTCAGTATCTATGATCACCTCAGCTAATAAAAAATACACGCTTAGTCAAGTATATATAACAAATGGAATGTAGTTAATCAACCATATCATATTATCTAGCATTCAAGTTTCAAAAATGTCGGAGACTTCATTCCATCAACGTCCCTAAGTGATCCATTCACAATGTGGATTATTAGGCAGGGTACGTATTATATATGATCTTCTTTGGTGTTTAATAATTTACTTTGCTTCATGTTATTAGCCTTCCAGCTCTAGCCTCTAGGTGACTTTTGTTGGTTCGAATATCGTTTTCTTAGACAAACAATGGTACGTAATAGATTCAATTTGTCCCCTTCTTTTAACTGTATTTCACAACTTGGTAATAATTCAGGCTCACTGTTCGCTACCCTTTTTCAAGATAAATGCTTGCAATTATCATAACTTACATTTCAAAGCTACATTTCTGTCAAGATACATGACTTCATTTATCATCACCCTTCATATTACTCTCAGTCTCATGTCGCACTGTACATATTTCTGTCCGTTTAATGATATATATATAAATGTTTCCTGGTTTATGGATACGAAATGGACCTCGTTAATTAGCTTCCTAAAGTTAAGGGTTTAGAAAATTGTACTACTTTCACACGATATTAAGTGAGGCAAAAGAGAAGAAAAAAACCATCGACTACCAAAGATAATTACGCTAATTAATGAAAACAAAAAAGAGGCCGCTAAGTTAAGATGAAACTACAAATGCAGACGAAGGTGGGGAGAATCAAAGAACTCTTATTAATCTCCGTTACAACTGAAGGTTAATTTTTTAGATAAAGATTAACAAGTACAATGTTATTAATTATTAAGATCATCTCCCCATATAAAGAATATTACAAATTAAAGTTCATATATTAAGAAATTCTAATTTCGGAACATAGGAATTTATAATACTCCCCCACGTCAACAAACGTATATATTTTAAAAATAGGAAGAATATTGATCAAGTGGTTAAGGAGGTTTGCTTTATTTCTTGAGTTTTTTTGTTTAAACTTTAAAGTCACCTATCATAATAACATTGTTGCTTACCTGGTCATTTGAGCTTGTAAGGTGTTCAATGAACCATGGGAATTAATTGAGGTGCGTGCAAGTTAACCCGATTACTCCAATTACCAAAAAGAAAAAAAAAATTATATTATCCTAATAAAGTGTTAATTTGAAAGAGAATGTCAAGGCATACAAAATTACTATGTATGCATTTATTTTCTTTTATCTTTCTTAAGCGTAATGCTATGTGCATTAACTAAATTGTAGTAATTCAAGTACTAGCAGTTGAAATTTTGAATTTTTTTTTTTTAAGTTTTTGGGAGGAACTAACGTAACAATAAGAGAGGTCTGTCGCGTCAGTTAGTACTTAGGTTGTATGATTTTTAGATAGTGCATATAATATTATTCATTTCTTAATCATTAATATATGTGTATGGTGAGTTCAATTTTGTACGAAAGTATATGTATACGATGCGTTTTTTATTTATCAATTGCAGTACAATATTGTAATACAACTAATGTTTATGTACCAGAGAAAGACTACTGTGTCTTACTTTTAAAATTGATTAATTGTGTATAAATGTCACAACTGAAAGTCCAACCTTTATATAGAGATAGTCGAATATACAATCAATGATTTAAGGTTTTTTTTATTGATTTCCCCCTCATACACAGTCCCCGAAATTTCTCAAATAATATTCTTACCTTATTTCTAGTTTCCATTATCTTCGTAATCTTCAAGATTTTCCGAATATAGTTACAGAAAACCTAAATTAAACAAGTAAAACATCTTCCTTAAATGTCATGTTATTTAAATTATAAATTATTTATGTCACGTTAAAGTAGTTTTCAAATAATTAATTATTTCCAAAAGTTCATGTTCCATATTAATCTTATTTAAAAATTATATTTAGTGGTAATATATGTATCAAACTTGTTGCATCAATCTTCTCATAAGATATTATTAAACGAAGCTTTAAGTGGGAAAAAGTTTAGTTGCTACTAATTGCATGCAACTATGCCGAAGGTCAACTAAAGAAACCTGTAATTACAGTTTAAACACTATGTTTATAATATCTAAATTCTATTAAAGACGTTGACTTCATCTAAGTAAGTGCTCCAATACATAAATATTAGTTTCCCATTAATTATGTCCATTAATTCCACAAAAAGAGTCAATACTTTCAGAAGGCTGTCGTCTCCTTTTAAAGACGAAAAGATTCGTAACTGCTTCCCTCTAACTCTTCTGTATGAACCAACAAATTTGAGATTTGGGAAATTAAAGGGATTCGTCATGATTATACTCCTTATTAAGAGTTAATATTGGCTAAGGTATTTGCAGCAAATCTCCCTTTATATTATATTCTTTGTAGGTTTAAGGAAAATTAGGGCAATTTGGAGTAGGATATTAAGCATCACTGGTGAGCGAGGGCCACGATTGATATATATGTTTTACCTGCAGAGAAGTGGAAACCTCAAATAGTTTCTTAAAGGGAGGGCAGGTTTTGACGTTCCTTCTGTGCATTAAAATTTCAGTGGTGACAATATAAAAGGAACAAAGCAAAAAGAAATTGGGAAAGACAATGGGCCGGCCGGGGTTGAAACAATACAATCTCTGCAACATATATTTACTTATTGTCCTTTCCCTGGTATGATTCGGTGTTTCTTACAACTTGCAATAAGTAGTACGATGTATGAAAATGAAATCCATATGCACTAACTTGTAAGAAAGAATCTTATAAAAATTTTGTGTTACATTTATATTTATATATATCGCTATTTATCTCCTCCAATGTGAAAAAAACAAAATGGTTTGTGTGGTTGAATTAAACTGAGAGCCAAAGTAAAAAAAGAAAGGGATGGAGGGAGAGGGGGAAGCGACATAGTTTGATGGTCGAGAATGACATTTATGCCAGAAAATATTTTTTGAGGCCACTTTAATTCCATTAACCCAACCTTTATGTATTTTTATAGGCAAAATCAATTGGGATTGTCAGTCTGTCCATTAATTTTCTCATCAAATCTAAATCTGCAGTGGACCCACGAGTAAAATCATGGTACATATGTGGCAAAAGGCAAGAAATCTTTTCGTGGGTAATGGGAGGAAATCGAACTACATTGTCCCTAAGACCCTAACATGGCACTCACTTTCTTCTAGCAGTTGAAGAAATCCAACCAGGACGTCTAATCAGAATCCAGAAATGTGTTTTGGGTGTGAGTTTATAATTATCAGGCTGCTTTTGGTAAGAATTGACATCATGTCAAACTCTCCACTATGCTAGTTGCCTCCTTGACTAGACCTTAACTGGGGCACCCCACCCAATGGCATATTTGCGGTTTCAATTTTAAGTATATTGGTGCCTGAATTATTGTAATTTTTTTTTCTTTAATATTGAGTTATTTGACAGAAGAAACAGCATATTTGCAATTGTCTGCTGCAATTTAATTGTATTAAGCATAGCCGAAACATGCTTATCCAAAATTGGTTAAACAAAAATGAACATCAAATTGACAGTCTTAATAATATCTGTATAAATGGTGTCAATAAAAACTAAAATACAGTGCAGGGGCTAAGTTAATAGTGATTCCATTGTTGAATTACCCATATTTCTTATTCCTCTGGTAGATCATTAATCTAAGATTTTTTCTTCACATGAAAAGCATGATTACACCAGAAACTGTCTCTTCGTTTGTATATTGCAGTCAATTGGCACGTGGCTAGCCATACGTGTTACAAGTTACAACTACTCATTTGCATGTACTTTTGTCCCTGTACAAGAGCTATACCCAGTGCATGTACTTCTTTTTTAAATCTTGTAATAATATCAATGTTAACAGTTGTCTTTTAATGTTTATATAAACTTAAACTGTTTCGAAAACAATGTAACGTATTTTGACAATATACAAGAGCTATACCAAATGCATGTACTTCTTTTTAAGTCTTGTAATAATTTCAATGTTTTCAGTTGTCTTTATATAAACTTAATCCCTTTTTAAAATAATTTAACGTATTTTGACATGATGGATTTGGGAAACAACTAAAGATTCTGTGAGTGGGATATCTTTTTCAAACAAAGGGGTTTTAATTTTTCTTATATTATTGCGAAGAGTTGTTTCCATAAAGTAGGCACAGGGGGCGGCCGCTCCGGTTGGCTTAGGCCTTTCATTTATGGGTCCAATGAGCTTCACAAAAAATTTGGTTTGCTACAAGACAGTGTGGAGACAGTGAGTAGTAAGCGGGTGACATTAACATATTTACTCTTCAAAAACGCCAAAATACCATTGGGAACCGCTTGCTTTCCTGGCAAAACTTTAAAGAAGACAATACACCTATACAAGTTGGACCCATTACCTAATTTTCTATTGGGAAGCACCCTCGCTTTGCAAATTTTACTTCTTTCAAGCCCCTTTTGGCAAACACTTAAACTAAAGAGAGAGAAAGAGAGAGCTATAAGATTCCAATTTTTGTTCACCGATCTCCCCAAGGAAAGTAGTCTTGGCCTTTCTTTCAGCGCACATCTCAAACTTATATCACTCACTCTCCCAATTCCTTTTTTCTCACAACTATCTACAAATCTTCTTTCTTCATCTCTTACTCTTGCTCTTTCTCGAAAAACACTAGTCTTTAATGAAATGGCAATAGACTGCATCACAAATATACCCTCCAACTCCAAGCCTCATCAACCAAAGGAAGAATATGAAGATGAACAAAAACCACTTGTTTTTGATGCTTCTGTGCTTAAGCATCAAACCCACATACCAAAACAGTTTATTTGGCCCGATGATGAAAAGCCTTGTGCTAATGCACCTGAACTTCAAGTACCACTTATTGACTTAGGTGGTTTTCTCTCTGGTGACCCTGTTGCTGCAAAAGAAGCTTCAAGACTTGTTGGTGAGGCTTGTCAAAAGCATGGTTTCTTTCTTGTTGTTAATCATGGAGTCGATTCAACACTTCTGGCTGATGCTCACCACTACATGGACAACTTTTTTGAGTTTCCTCTTTGTCAAAAGCAAAAGGCTCAAAGGAAACCTGGTGAGCACTGTGGTTATGCTAGTAGTTTCACTGGTAGATTTTCTTCTAAACTTCCATGGAAAGAGACACTTTCTTTTCGCTATTCAGCTGGGAAAAACTCATCAAACATTATTCAAGACTACTTTCTTAATACAATGGGAGATGAATTCAAGCAATTCGGGTACGAAAAGATACTACCATTTATTTGTGTTACCTTTTGTTCTTCTTATAATTTCTTCTTTTTTTTTTTTCCCTTAAAAGACTGAATTAAAATTTAACCTTTCTCTTGTTCTTGGTTATTACAGGAGGGTTTATCAGGATTACTGTGAAGCTATGAGTACTCTTTCTCTAGGGATCATGGAGCTTTTGGCAATAAGCCTTGGCGTAGAGCGAGGTCATTTCAGAGAATTTTTTGAAGGAAATGAATCAATAATGAGGTTAAACTACTATCCTCCATGTCAAAAACCGGACCTTACTTTAGGAACGGGGCCTCATTGCGATCCAACATCTTTAACCATCCTCCACCAAGACCAAGTGGGTGGCCTTCAAGTTTTTGTAGACGATGAATGGCGTTCAATTAGCCCAAATTTCGAAGCATTTGTCGTTAACATTGGCGACACCTTCATGGTAAGATACTTTTTCATTATTAACCTTATAATACGTTTTTAACAGTGTGAATTAAATTTTATTTTTAATTTAATTTCTTATAAGTTTGGTTGTTGTTCTGTTTTTACAGGCTCTTTCAAATGGTAGATACAAGAGTTGCTTACACAGAGCGGTTGTGAACAGCGAGACTACAAGGAAATCACTTGCTTTCTTTCTGTGTCCAGAGAATGAAAAGGTGGTAACCCCACCTACTGAATTGGTGGAAAACTACGGCCCAAGAATATACCCAGATTTTACATGGCCTATGTTGCTTGAATTCACTCAGAAGCATTACAGAGCCGACATGAATACTCTTCAAGTATTCACCAATTGGCTTCAGCAGGAAAACAGCTGAACCAAGTTGAAGTAGTGGTCATCATGTAACGTTAATTTTGTTTCTGTCAAAGAAAAAGGCATTGCTGATCGAAGATGTCAAATGGATGGAGAGTTGGGCTTTAATTTTGCCGATTACTTCTACTGTTTAGAGAGACAAACGCAAACTTAAAACAGTGAAAAATAAAATAAAAAAAGTAAAAAAGACGCTTTCATGGGGTCTGGTAACTAGCTTTAATTTCAGAGATAGAACAAACAGCAGGACAAAAGACATATAAGATCGCACCAAATAAAGAGCCTTGGTTAATTAGTTAGCCTTTTTTTCTTTTTGTGTTTTATCTCTTAAGTAATATAGAAAGGTAAATTATCACCTCTGTTTATGTAAAACTCTAATTAACATTACTCTATATATTTTGTTTTTATATGCATTTAATTACTAATTGGGCTCTATTGTGAACTTAAAAGCTAACCTAAAACGGGATCTTCGCCCTAGCTAACATGCAAGGCTATCAGATCCCAGAAATTTAGAATGTTTTATATAAAAATGTGTTGTTTGATTACTGAGAATCAAAATTCAAACCCCCGTCTTAGTAGCATTAGTTGTAAATAAATTAAAAGTAAATGAAGGCAGCGTCACTGTTCGCATCAAGCAATGAACATTGTTTATTAGAAGAATTTGGAGTTACATGTTCAGGTCAGGGTTAAGAAAAATCCAAGTGAAATAATGGCCCACCAATTGAGTGATTCAGAGGAATAGGATGCTAGAAAATCCATTGAGGATTGACTGAGCTTTCATTGCAGTGTTTTTTTGTGCAATTATTTTTTTATTTGGTTTGATTATTTTATATCTGGTGATTTGGAAGGTTGCGTAATATAGAATGCCAAAGAATGCTTGCAACATTGTCGCGGTGTTTGTCGTAAAATGCTGCAACATTCTTTCCATGATATTATCATAAATACTTACTATTTATTTTCTAAATCAGGATTCTGTGTGTTTACTTCTCGTTTAATTATAATTAACCTCTTTAATTGTCAAACACCATTCTTCACCTTGCCAGATCATACAATAATTTCTCCACTTAAATCATTACCAATCACTTCCATTTCACTCTCAGCATCACACCTGAACATTAGGTCATTTTAATTCCATTTTTTTATTTGAAAACTGTTTGTCTTTATATATGACAAAAACTATTTTTTAATTAACCAGTTAATTAAAAAATAACATATTATATTCAAAACCCATTAATCAAAATCGAGTTTTGTATTCTTAACTTCTGAATTGGAACAGGCCTTAATATTTTTGCTTAGTTACAATCTTTTGTTGATTAGTTAAGCAGTGACTGGAATAAGGAAATATATATATAAAAATGAAATCAATACTACAGCACATAGATTATAGAATGTAAAAAATGTTAAAAAAATCAGATGAATTTAATAGAAATGTTGTTATACAAATAGAGGAATCTGATTGAAATGAGAATTAGCAAATTTCATTGCGCAATTAATGGTGGTGAATTTGAGTAGAAATTAAGAAATAGAGAAATGGCTCTCTATACATACAGCCGCCACAAGTAAGGACAATGACAGTCCCAATCCCGTACTCCCTTCCAAAAGGCCCGCATCACGTGGAACCATTTGTTGTTTGTTCTGGCACCATTTTCTTCCTCCTTAGCTAATAGCTAACTTATGTTTATCTAATTAATTAATCCCAACTCTTACAAAATAATTAGGAAAACATACACAAACACAAACCCTATTAACATATATTCTCTTTGCATTATATAAAATGACATCTCTTAGGATATCTATCATCACTTTCTTCACCTGCCCAGCACTATTTTCCTTGATCTGTACCTTTCTTGTTCTCTTCCTTCTGGCTTTACCATAACACATCATCCTTTTTAGCATTTTTCAGACATGTGTCCTGCAACTTTGCATCTGTATATTTGTTTCTACAAAGACACATCAACCAAACCATCATTTCCCAGATTTTGTATTTGTATTTTCTTCCTTTCATATATATTTCTATAGGACCACTATTATGATTTTACATCGATCAACACGACAATATTTCCAATCTCCTCATTAGGGTTCAAGTTTTTTTCACCTTTCTTGCTTTTTTAGCATTCAACACTGATTTCGGAGAGAGTCTTATAAATTACAATGGATAAGCAAAGTTTTCTTAGAATCATACATCGAACATCGTGTTTATTTAGAAGACCTCATCATTGTCAAACACATATGGGAACAAATCAACCTGTGACACATGGACATATCTATCAGTTTTAGCATAATTAATAAAATGATTAAATAAAAGCCGATGATTGATCATTGGGTAATTAGCAGATCTTATTGCAAAGAGCTTCGTAATTAAAATAATCTCTTGACTCTAAAATTTAGATTCGATTGACATGATTATCTAAGTGTGTTGGGAATAGGTCCTTCTGACACCAATTCAATTATTCAAATACCTGGCAACCACTTAATACAAATATGTTAATACTTGATTTTGACACGTGTCCGTAAAATACTAAGACAATCTTAAAAATTATAGGTGAAAAATGTTTATAATGTCAAGATGATATATGTTTGATGAAACATAAATAAAAAATAGACAAAAGAGATTTTTATAATGGTTCAGATGTTTAAAGTGAATCATACATCTATTGTTCTTTTATTATTCTCTTACTGTTTTTATAATATTGTCTGTAAAGCATACAAAGATAAAGAAACGTTTTGTTTACAAAAATAAAAAATAAAAAATAAAGTTCAAATATTTACCTAGCTCTCGTATGTCCAGCCTCCTGTTTTTCACGAAGAGAGGTGCTTATTTATATACCTTTGAAGTCAATATAATGAGAGTTTTTGCAAGTTGCCTTGACACATGGAGAACTCTCATCCATCCTTATCTTAAAATGAGATAGAGTTGGTATAAAATATCTTTAAAGCGGTATGGGTTTGCAGACTTTGATTAAATTTAGATTCAATTGACATGATTATCTAAGTGTGTTGAGAATAGCTCCTTCTGACACCAATTCAATTATTCAAATACCTGGCAACCACTTAATACAAATACGTTGATACTTGATTTTGAAACCAATGACTCGCACATGCAAAATGCTAAGAGAGTCTTAGAAATTACACGTGAATGATTCATGAGAAGTGTTTATGGTACCAAGATAATATATGCTTGATGAAACGTAAATAAAAGGTGGACAGGAGGGATTTTTATAGCGGTTCAGATGCTTAAAGCGAATCCTACATCTACTAGTATTTTATTATTCTCTAACTGTTTTTATGATATTGCCTTTAAGACGTACAAAGATATATAAATGCTTTGTTTACAGAAAAAATAATAATAAAACTCAAATATTTGCCTAGCTCTCATATGTCCAGCCTCATATTTTTCACGAAGAGAAGTGTCCATTTATACACATTTGAAGTCAATGTAATGAGTGCTTTTGCAAGTTGTATTGACATATGGACAGCTCTCATTCATCTTTATCTTAAAATGAGATAGGGTTGATATAAAATATATTTGATGCGGTATGAGCTTGCAGACTTTGATTAAATTTTACCATATAAGATAGAGCCAAAAAGAAGTTTATTCATATCAATGGGTTGGACAAATTGAAGATTGAAACATGTGTGGTTGGTTGTTTGGTTTAGGATTTTTAAGCTGTGATCATGATTTAGTGGTTCTTCAATCATGCATTGCTAGATTTACTCCTTAGGACAAATTTGCACATGAGGAGTCTCTGTCCAGTGGTTCAGTGCTTCTTCCGTGCATTAGAAACAAATTTATTTATTTATCTGGATTTTGGTAAGGACAAAGTGTGCTTGTTTTTATCGGTAAATGTGTCATTATCATGTTAAAAAAATTAATATTAATTAGCCAACTAATATATGCAAAGAAAAACAACAAAGCTACAACTTAGAACGGTTGCCCCTCACTTTAGTTTACTAATACAATATTAGTCTAATCAAGGAGCTCTAAATTTTTTATATTTTGATAGCCAACTTTATCTACAAGAGTAGAGTTATCGGGCTACCCCAATTTGTTGTGCTTGCTGCTTCTATCAAAAACTTCTTCTCTTATGTTACTTTCATTACGTAAGACAAAATTTCAATAATTTTAATTTTACTAGTAATATAGCAACAAGAAATAGGAGATGCCTTGGTTATTTTATATATATTAAAGGTCTATTTACGGTTCACTTCTATAAATCAACTTAAAAATGTTATCTCAAAGTATTTTTTAGAAATTAATTACCATGTGTTTAACTATGTAAAATTGTTTATAATAATAGCTAGATAAACATAATTAAGATTAGCTGAATCTTGGGTTTGGTCAAGTTTTGAATATAGAATATAAATAGTATAGAGGTTAGCCGAATTAGAGCCACGTCACATTAGGGCAAGCATGATGAAATCGAGTTGTGATACCTCGTTTGGGATAGAATAATTAAGTGATATACTTGCATAAGATCCTGTTTTATCTTAGCTAGCGAGCTCTATAATTACGTGCCAGGATGTACAACACACATGACGGTTAATCAAATCTTGTTTCTTCTATTTGCTCGTCTTTTCTTTCGGCTATATTATCCTGAAAGTGATATCGTCGGGGGAAGACGACGAACAAGTGCTTATTATACATGCAATCCTCATATCTCTTATCTTCAAACTCTCTAAAAACAACAATATATACTACATATTATATACGTGGAGGTGGATTCTATTTTGATTGGTAAGATCAATTACTACTTGCCACGTGATTCACAATACCTCTTATAAATCAATAGCTTTTTATTAATATATACAACCGCAAATCCTCTCTGATGAAACAAATATTTAATAATATGTTATTATAATTTATTTCAAAATAGAATGTTGATACAAAAATTATACCAATTAATATGATTCGATTGATCTTAGTGGAACTAGAGCGGATGTGTGCGTGATTTAAGATAATCAACAGTGCAATATAAATGTCCGCATAATAAGTAAAGAACACGAAAACTTTTTAAAGTGGTTTGACAAGATTTTGAGCCTACGTCCACTATTTTTCTTATTTGCTTAGCAAGCTTACAAGAAAATAATATAGTGCCTAGAATAATTTATTAACTCCTTCTCCATCATTGAAAGGGGTTTATATACAGGTTTTTTAACAAAAGAAATAGTGAAATTAAAGGAATTACAATCAATATTGAGATGCAACCACGATATTTTCGTGATTGAGTGCTAAGATCACGCTATCATTGGTGTTGATTTGATCTCTTTCGAAATATCTAAAATGTGAGCTTATCTATGATTTGCTTGAATAACTATCGAGATTGGTCGCGACTAACTTATACTCGGTCGAGCTATATCTCGACGTTATGTTGGGTCGGACAAGTGTCGAGCCGAATTGATTATGAGTTGAACTATAACATTGCGGAACTCTGACTTCTTGAAGCTTAATGGAAAAATCACACACAAAATAGAATATAATACCTAATAATATATTAATTATGCATTTAAATAAATAGAAAAAATAGACATATGATAATGAGAGTTAAGTTAAAAGAGATAATTCTAAATCTTTAATATCATGAATATTTTTGAAAGGAAGGCTAGTTATGACCCTTTTAATGTGGTTGAAAACCAAATACTATATCTAGATACCTTTAATTTTATCATAAATCTTTAAATTTTATTACGAATATATAAGAATAAAAGAAAAAAGTTATGTTATGAATTTATCATCATAAAATCTTATGACCGATTTTATAAGAAATTCTATTTATAACTTTTAAAATCTGGAGATCGTTAACAATATTTGAGAAAAAAAATAAAAAAAGGGGGCGAAAATGAAGTGAAGAATAAAGAATTTTATTTATTATGTTATTCATCCTGTCATTGTATGTTGCGTATGAACGTTGGTTAATTAATTATTGGAAAAAGTAAATTTTCTAAATAAATCTCGTAGCCAAAAGTCGTACGTAACTATCATAAAAATCTACAGATATTATTACAGTATAAATGATAAGCGAATGGGAGTGGTTTTAAGAACTTGATGAAGAAAATGACGCAAGTCTAAATTGCTGATCAAGACATGTAGAGAGAGAGTTTCATACGACATCTATGCTGTTATTATTACTGTACATTAGAACAAAAGTCTTTTCATATGTCTTGTCGTATAGTATGAAAAATTGGATGGACCAAGTTGTTGGGTTTGTGAATATAATCAGGATAATTATATGAGGTCCAATTCAAAAGGGATGAGGGACCAACTAACGTGACACTCATTCTTCAAATAACTTCAAAAGGGTTTGTGAATATAACTCCAGTTTGGACTCGTTTGATCAGTTCAGGCCCATAAGTGGCTTATGACTCGGGTGAATAGCTGATTTTCATCAATGGATGTCTATATCACAGTAGCGACTAAGGGAAATGTAGCTGGGCTATGTGACCCAAGAATTGAGCCTTTCTTCAAAACCCAGATACATCATTATTATGTTGTTTTAAGTACACCAACACAATAGGGTCTTACAAATATTATGTAGGTGTAAATGGTATCAGAGCTTTGGAAGACGGGGGGTATATGTGTTTATACCTGTCAAACTGTTGAAAGTTCTATAGCATGAATAATGATTTAAATAATGAAGTCTGTTTAAATAAGACTTGTTTTCATTTAGATCATGGTCTCGAGGTAAAATCGGAAATCGGTTTGTTAAATATTGTCGTAGATAAGTTAGAGCTTTTGACCTAGAAGCTTGAAAACTTAGACAGGAGAGTGAATTATACGGTGTATCGTATATTTGCTCTAAACAAAGAATTAACCCAGATTGGGAACCAAGTTGAAAAGGTTAATTCTGTACTTCAAAAGGTCAAAACACTGGAACTTGTTCTAACTATTTTACTAAGCAGGTAAAATAGGAGATGTCCTGGTGTTGAGTGACATCGAACAAGTGTGGCCTATTGAAGGATATACCGAACAAGAGGTTAAACGAGTTGTGTTAGACCTCTGTAACGGCAACCCAGATATTCGAGAAGAGTATCTGACTTGGCTAGGTATAAAGCGACTTTTGGATGCTATTCAAAAGGCTTTTAGTCAAGGGTGCACAAAGATTTTGTGTTTTATTTGCTGGATTTTCACCATTGAAGTCTCTGAGCTAGAGCTTCGGAATAAGTGGTTGGAAAAAGCTGAGGCGGTAATTCCTTACTGGTACGGCGAATCCCAGCCGGATCTAGATCCTACATCATATAAAGAGTCAGACTTTGCAACTAAGTTGAGACCTGATTCAGATTGACCATGGGTGGTCAGGATGTTTTGGATTAGTTCACAGCTAGTTTGCAGGCAAATATCTCGGATTGCCCCTAGGATATGCACAGTTTGTGGCCAAAGAAACCCAAGGTGATTGGGAAAAGGCGGAAAAACTCTTTATGAAAGGTGTTAAGGAAGAAGACTTTGTTTCTAAAATGGATGGAGAACGGAAGGTTGATATTCCGGAAATTTCTCCCTCGGATGCTGAGCGAATCAGCAGGTATTATGAGGAGGAAATGAAGAAACAAAGGAAAGGAGACGAAACTGGAGGATTTAAACCAACTCCAAGTCCAGGTCCTAAAAAGGCGGAGCTCGATGAACTAATCTCGAAACTTAGGGAATTTGAGTTTAAAGATGATCCCCTGGAAGGAATTTGTAATCCTTTAAATTCTTTCGAAGGATTCCTTAAGGAAATCTCCAAACCCGAATATAAACAAACTTATCCCACGAGGATAAGGTCGGAGTTTATGCCTAGGGGAGTACCTAGAATGGTAGAGATACCGTCTAGCGGAAGTTTCCTAAACATCGATTGTGTTACGAATGTAACAGATGCAATCGAAACATGGGAAACTGTTAACTGGGTTCATATCCAAAACAAGAATTTTGGACTCAGTGATACTTATAGGTTTCTAAGATCCACACTGTAGGGAGCTGCAGGAAGTTTCTGGAGAAGTCTAGAAGCTGGTATGGGTCTGTTAGATACTGTAGGTGACTTGAAGAATAGAGAGGCTATCTTTGTACTCTTCAAGGATATGCTCTGTCAAGAATTTACTGGAATAACTATTACCAGTAGGAATCTCGTAGAGGTAGTTGCCTTAGAAGCTTTAACAAAGCTTAGGCTTTGTGACATGTGTCTGTTTGAAAATTTCGTCTTTGAGTATAGACGCTATTTTTATCAGTTGCCTGGTGGCACACATGAAGTCATGAAGAATACTTTCTTTTCTAAGCTTCCCCCAGGATGGGATAAGGCAGCAAACGAGGCGTTTAAGCTTCTACTTGAAAAGAATCAGGTTGTTGATTCTTTGGGAGGAAGAATAGAAGCTATTAGACAACTCGTGAGGACAAGATGTTTGAACGCCAAGCTGAATAAGGAAGCTAAAAGGCTTGAGTTCAACGAATCTTGTTGTCAAAACTTTGATGGCGTGCTAGGACAATATGGCTATGAGTCGAGGGGTTCGACTAAACATCAAGGTTGGAAAAACCATATGAAACGAAAAGGATCGTTCGGTAAAAAGAATTTTAAGCCGAAACGTTTTCGTAATATGGTTAAACAACTTGTTACTAATAAACGAAATCTTTCGGATCATGGAAGGTTTATTAGGCGAACAGGAAAAGGTAGACTTAACACTAAGGAACGCGGAGCGCGTAAGTTTTGTGCTACCTACCCATCTGGCAAAAACGCAAAAGATTGTAATTGTTGTTGGATTTGTGGTGACAAAAATCATTTTGCGGATAAATGCCCTCATAAGGGAAAGAAGAAGGCTGTGGTAAGATTTTTGGAAGTCAACACGGAAAGCCAAACTTCTGAATTTGAGCCAGTTTGGGGATATGACATTGATTCTGATGATGAGATTTATGAATTAATTTTGGATTACTCTGATGATTCGGATTCTTCAGAGGATGACTCAAAAGATATAACTTTTGAGGAATAATCTTCAAATCTTCAACGCATAGGTATATTCATGCAAAGGACTAGAAGTCTAAATGAATATCCTAGGAATATCGGTATTGGTGATGAGGATGATCTTATCCCAATTAAAAATGAAGATGAAAACCCTAACTCGGTAATTAGTTCATCATCTAATTACGAGGATCACTTGGGTAACCCTGATAATTGGGTAATTTCGAGGTTAACACCTAGAGAGGTTTTTGAGAAACGCTCTAAGTGGCTATTTAAAGCTAAAGGCTTGGAAGATGTACATGAAAACCTGTTCGTGTAGCTTTGTCTCAATCTCGAGAGGGAGAACTACTACTCTCGAATGACGAGTGGCTACGGAAGGTTCGAAATCTTGCCAAACGGGCAAATGGCAAGTATAATTATGTACAACTTGGTGCTGTACAGATTCGTGTGCAAGGAATATTCCTTGGAGGAATGAATGTACCTGTTCAGGTCGCCTTACTGGACAGACGATGGCTTACATTTGGTAAAGCTCTCGTTGGCGGTTTTCACGCTAACTTAGCTTTGGGAGATGCCTACGGGACTGTTAAACCAGAATATATGGTTAGTCTCCAGGATCCAACCCTCAAACGGATTATGGTTCTTCGAATTCATACTTCAGGACTAGAAGACTTGATGGCTTTTAGTGATGGAATAGCAATTCAGTATAGGTTAATTTATCGGTTGATAAATTCTGTAAATCCTATACGTATGAACTCCAGTGTAGATATTGAGGTTCATGGCCCGGGACAAGATTCTGTAATTCTGATTCGACCTACGGTAGTCAATGCTAAGGCTCTTACATGGCCAAAACGATGGGTTTTGGAATATTCAACACAGCCCAGCGTGGTGGAATTAAACCCTAATCAGGGAATTCAAATCTAGGAACTTGATAATGAGGTTGAAGTTACTCTTCCTACGCCTAGAAACTCGGAGCCTCTAGAGCGGAATAAAGAGGTTCAGCCCTTCATATCAAGGAAAAATATACTGGAAATAGATGAACTGCTAGTGATGCTGGAAGTAGTAATAGCAAGAAAATTGTTGGGTATAAATCTGTACAAATCCCAGTATATGAAGAAGAAACTCCAAGCACAAAAATGATGATGAGTCATGAAATGCATTGTCATGCGATAGTTCAGGGGACTATTGACACATGCATACGTGCTAAACTGTGTTTTTCAGAATATGAGGGATATACTCTGGATATTCTTGTAGACACATGAGCAACCAAGTGTATTGCAAGGAAGCAATGTTTTCCACAGGAGCTTTGGAAATCATTGGAAAAACCTATCCTAAATACGGTTGTAGATGGAGGTCAAAGTATGATCACGAATGTGGTAGAAAACGTGGTTGTATTGTTAAACGAGAAAAAATTCACTCTAAGGGAAGTCCTAGTAGTGGATTACTTAGAGGTTGATTTTATTCTCAGAAATAGTTTTCTGCGAGGTCAAGCAGAAGTTAGGCCATTTACTCAGGATAACGACCACATTATCCTTGGAGGACATAAAATCCCTATTCTTGCTAAGCCTGAAGTTTCGAAAGTAAGAAACGGTTTTAGACCGGCGAAACTACGGCAAGAAGTAGATCACATTGTTTTCCAAGTCTTGGAAACAAGGAACTGGTGGTTGAAATCTTCTGATGCAGAAGAAGTGGATGAGGCTTGTAATGTTTTCTTTCAAAGGTTGTATCCTAGTTATCATACAAATCGGATTGCACGAGGTATATCGCAGGAGGATGATCCCTTTGGTGCATACCTTGAGAGCACGGATAAATTCATACATAAGGAAAAAATCTTGAAGGTTGAAAACGAGAGCCAAAAGAACTCTTTAAGGATTGAGGAACTTGTAAAATCCTTTAAAGAGATACTTTCTCCATGCTTTGATGATCAACCATTAAAGTTATGGGAAAGGAACGGTATATATGCTCACTTGAATTGAAAAGGAAGGATGATAAAATAGTGACCAAATCCTATCCTTATACTCCTGATGCTGAGGAGGAATTCAGTAAGCAAATATCGGAATTGCTGGAAAAGCAATTGATACGCGCCAATAAAAGTCCACATTCTTCGCCAGCATTCATGGTCATGAATAGAGCTGAGCAATTAAGAGGTAAAGCACGGATGGTTATCGATTATAGGCAGTTAAATGAAAAAACCATTGACGATGCTTATAAGATACCAAACAAATCAGCTTGTTTGAATAAAGCTAGATTTGGAAAAATCTTCTCCAAATTTGATCTGAAGTCAGGATTCTGGCAGATTAGGATGGCGGAGTCAAGCATTCCTTTGACGACTTTCACCTGTCCGAAAGGATTGTTTGAATGGATGGTTTTGGCTTTTGGACTTAAGCAGGCACTATCAATATTCCAGAGAAAAATGGATAAAGTCTTTGGAGATTTATCTAATTTTTGTGTAGTCTATATTGATGATGTTCTGGTTTTCAGTAAAACCAGGGAAGAACATGTAAATCATCTTGTGCAAAAGGTTTCTTGATAATGGAATGATTCTATCTGAAAGAAAGGTAGAATGGTTTAAGAACAAGGTGAAGTTCTTAGGAGTGGAGATAGGGGAAGGAGGTATTCAACTCCAAGAACATATCTCAAAGAAGTTACTGGAATTTCCAGATGTGTTAGAAGATAAGCATATGCTACAGCAATTTCTTGGATTAGCCAATTACATGCGTGAATATGTTCATAATCTCGCTAATGTAATTAATGGCTTGACGCTTACGGTTAGTGATAAAGTGCCCTGGGATTGGACACTTGAAGACACTAATTGTGTTAAGCGGACTAAGGCATTGACAAAGCAATTAAAACCTTTAAAACTCCCGGAAGATGAGGATAAACTCATTATAGAAAGTGATGTATCTCACTTGTATTGGGGAGGTGTGCTTAAGGCTAAAGTGCGATAATATTGAACGGATTGTTCGATATGCGTCAGGAAAATTCTCTCTTGCTGAGATAAACTATCCTGTCCATGAGAAGGAAGTTTTAGCAGCGAAAGAATGTATTGACCGATTTCGATTGTTCGTAATTAGTCAGGAATTTACTTTAAGGACAAACTCTAAATATTTAAAAACCTTTATGAAACTGTCTTTAAAGGATGATAAAGCTAGACTAATCAGATGGCAAATTTGGTTTGCAAATTATAGAATCAAATTTGAATATATTTCTGGTAAATCTAACTTTGTTGCTGACTTTTTGTCCAGACATTTTGCAGAAGAATTGCAGGATAATGGCGGACAAGAAGGAAACTGGAAATCACTTCTCATGCTCCAAGTGTAAGCAACGGGGACACTTGAGAAGGAACTGCCTTTTGAAGGTTACGTCTACTTCAAAGGTTACTACTAAAAAGGAGAAAACTGCAGATAAGCAGGTGGCTTCTTCTTAAGCAGGTTACTGCTGTAAAGCAGGTTGAAGGAAAGAATCGTGACTATGATTCTGATACTTGAATAGAAGAAACCCGAAATTTCAAAGATTGAAGGGTGAAACTTCTACGAAGGAAAATACTTCTGAAAAGAGGGTTACTCTTAAGAAGGAAACGACTTAGAAAAAGGCAATAGTTTGCTGGTCTTGTAAACAGGAAGGACATGAAGGGCTAATTGTCCACTATCAAAGATAAAAAATTCTGAGGAATCTTCGTCAGGCGCTACAAGCGTGGTGACACACACTCCACAAAAAAAGCGGTTAATTGACGCAGATATTTGTGAGAGGTTTAGCTTTCCAGAAGGCTTAAGATTAACTTCAGCTAGTCAAACACTCTGGGAGGATCTGGAAACCCAAATTAGGATCGCAATGGTGACAGGACAAGGGGAAGTACAGCTGCAGAGGTGTTTAGTTAGCAAGAAGGTTAGCTTGGCTTGAAGCTGACAAACTGTTTTATGAGGATGAAGAGCTCAAGGGAACTGCTTTACTCTACGAAGTAGGAATTCAAAAACTTGAGGTAATGAGAAAATGTCATTTGTTTGACATGTCGACACTCAAACTCGAGAATTTGAATGAATTAATAGTGAAATTGGGAAAAACTGACTTGACGGACGTGGTTCAAGGATTAGCGGTTTATCCTAATGGAGCTATGGAATTGTTCGTTCCATGGAAAATCTTTAGAAAAGGTTTCTGTAGAGATCTTTTGACTAAAGGATGGATCGATACAATGTAAATTGACGTACAGGAAGCGATGGTGGATCCGAATATGCCAGATGCGGTTAAGCAAACGCTCTGTGTATTGAATCAGAAAGTTGACACTTTCACTTGCATGATTACTTCCTCATTGCAAGAGAGCTATGATGTTCAACCTGTACAGATATGAGAATTTCTTGTAGGAGAACCATGGTATCGAATTATGCTCGATAATGAGATAAAAATGGGTTCTTATGCACTAGAAGAAATTCAAAAGAAAGAAGAGGAAGATTGGACCAGGTTGCATATTGCAAAATTGCTACTAGTTAAATCTAAACTGGAGGAGCTTGTGAAAGCAAATGCTACTGTCCATATCCAACATGGGATAGTGGTAGTTATATCAGACAGGTATGCATTGATCCAGGATACTCTTTTTCAACATAATCAGGCCCAGTTGAGAACACTACTAGAAGGGTTCGATTTAGCCCATTTACTGAAGCAGGCCTTAATGGAAGGAACTATTAATCTTCTAAGATTTGTCTTAGCCCACGACCAGGAAGCCCAAGAAGATGCGACTCTAAAAGATTTTATTGATCTTATAGAAGTGGATAACTTCAAGGATTGATAAACATCTAGAGGATGGAGATTTGGACAACTGGAAACATCCAACACGTAATATGCTGACGTGTATCCAACAGGCGGAAATAATACGTGGACCGTCAAGATTTTGCCGACGAAATTTAACGTAGCATATTTAAAGGCAATCTTTAATATTGTGTCATATGTAATAAGTAACATGTGTAAAATGTAATAAGTTAGTTTGTTTTAAACATGGGAGACATGTGGACCCCATGACATTTTTTTTATTTTATTTTTGTTACATGTGTGTCTTTATTAGGCTAAAAGTCAAATCACATGTTTTGTGATTGACATTGTGATTTGTAAATTTTATCTTATCTACGGATTCAAAAATTTTGAAATCCGAACTTCTCTATATAAAGAGAAGCTTTGTACATTTGTAATCAGAGAAAGTTAATAATATTTTCAGTTTTGAAAAATTCTCTCGATCTCTTGTTTACTTTTAATTGTATACTCGAGACAAGAAAAAAGGATTTATTCAAGACGATCGATATCCAATGTATCATACCAAGTACTGAAATATTATATTTTTCTTTTTTGAAAAAAAAGGGGGTTTCTAACAAAAGAAGAAACACGTTTGTAGTATTTAGAAAGTGGAAATACTTGAGAATTTGGTGGTGAATTTAGAAGCACTGCTGAATTTGTTGGATTTCGCTTTTATCTTTAATCATATGCGCAACTCACTAATTAAATTATCAATAACTATTTATGTAGCCGGATAACAAATTTTTACTTGTATACAGAAAAGTTGAACAAGAATATTTTATTCCTATTCTAAGGGTATAAGTAATGGCTTTGTAAAAACTACTGATTTGGTTTGCAAATAAGATTCTCAATTGACTTGTATTGTTAACAAAGACAATAGTCCAAGACAAACAAACTCAAATGAGCTGTATCATGCTCATGTATGTAAGCTTTCCATTCTTATTGTGTATTAGATGAAACAAGGCATATTTAATATAATCAATAGAACCTCACGCTTTTATTAGAAATTTAGATTGATAAAGCTATACATCATAACAGTGTATCAACTTGATGATTTGGGACAAATTTAATTTCAATATTGTTGTGTGTTGTTTTTCCGCAAAGCTCGGGCCAACTCAAGGATATAGCTTGATCCAGAATGAGTTCGACAACTACGATTGATCGACCAAGCATAAGCTCGTCGAGCTATAGCTCAACCCAACATAAGCTAGTCACGAACAATTCAAGGAATCATTCAATTAATTCCTAGATTACTTTAGATCTTAGATATTGCGGGAATGACTGGATCAATGGTGATCACTGCGCAATCACAACACCCAATCGCGAGGATATTGAAATTGTGATTCGAATTAGTTGTAATCCCCTAAATTTTGTTAATTCTTTTGTACAAATCTTGTATATAAACCCACCTCAGATAAATGAGGAGGGGATCACAAATTTCATATAAGAATTGCATTGTAAGCTCTCACAGTAAATACAAAAACACAGTGGATGTAGGCTGTTAACCTGGCCGAACCACTTTAAAAATCTTTTTGTTTTTAATTCATTTTATTCATATTCATTGTTGATTATCACTAATCATGCACACATCGGTTCTAATCCCGGCAAGGTTGATCGGATCTCGCTGGTTGGTGCAAAATTCTTTACCAACATTTTCGCGCTAGAAGGAGAGCCTCCGCCAATATTTCAAATATTTCGGCAAACATCTAGCAATATGCCATAGTCCTTAAACCACGATGAAGAAATACTTCATCGAACCCATTTCAGATCATACGTACCATGCAGGTAAAGTCCCTCCATTGAGATATCCTAATCGAGTATGGATTCATGGAACGTCAAAATCCTAAACTCGATTTTCTACCGAATCGTCGATCAATATGTCCAAAACTTGTCATCACAAACTTACTTTTGTATGACTAATAATAGACTCTGGCCAGAGATTCAGTTTTCCGACATTTATCGATGTTCGTCTAGGAACTCGAATCCGGATGGAGTCAGCGGTACTCCTGATCCTATATTTTCGAGTCAATGGATCCCCTCTTGACCATCGTTCGTTTCCGCATATGAACAATGCATAACCAAATAGGCTTTATTATATGAAACATGATTAGTCTCGTACTTATACACCGTATGAACCATATGCATCCATATCGGATCCGACTACAATGTCTCAAGTCAAAGGACTACATCGTGCACTGATATAACCAAACGATAAATCATTGACTACATGCTTTTCCAAGTGATTTGTAGTTATTCGATCACGTTCGAAAAACAGTTCACCAACCGTTAATCCATACCAATGCCCCAGTGAAATGACTATCAACGTCATCCGTACTTATATCAACTCATGACATCTTTCGGAAGCATCTGGTATGCCTACTGTGCAATATAGTTGCCCAAATTATATTGCTTCCGTAGGGAACCCTTTTCGATAATTCATTTACCGATTAAATGAATCATCTGGACAATTCATATACATACTTTATTTTAAATGCATGACTGAATAAAGGAAGCAATTTACATATATGAATTGAAGAACTCTTTCTTCTATTATATATATATATATACAAGACAAAATGCTCTGAAACCGACAACATGAATGGTTTCTAGGGCATACACTAATATACACTAACAAACTCCCACTTGCACTAAAGCCATTCGATGTTGTATCTCATACGCATCTTCTCCAGATGATGGTCTAATTGCTTCAATGTCATCGCCTTGGTTAGTGGATCAGCTACATTTTCTGCTGAAGGACTCTTCAGAATCAAAATCTCTCCAGCTCTAACGAATTCTCTCAAAATGTGATCCTTATGTTGAATGTGTTTGGATTTTTGGTGTGCCCTTGGTTCCTTTGCCTGTGCAATAGCTCCAGTATTGTCACAGAACATGCTTATCGGGTAAGCCATGTTCAGAACCACACCAAGTTCAATTACGAACTTTTGTATCCAAACAGCCTCCGTCGCTGTTTCCGAAGCAGCAATGTATTCAGCTTTTGTAGTGGAGTCAGTTGTGGTTGTTTGTTTGGAACTTTTCCAACTAACAGCACCTCTATTACATATAAAAATGTACCCCGACGTAGACTTTCTATCATCAATATCTGATTGGAAATCAGAATCTGAGTATCCTTGAATGTTTAACTCGGAACATCCATAACTCAGAACTAGATCCTTAGTTCTTCTCAAGTACTTAAGGATCGATTTTACAACCGACCAATGTTTCTCCCCTGGGTTTGAGTGATATCTGCTCGTAACACTTACAGCATCAGCTATATCAGGTCTTGTATGTAGCATGGCATACATTAAGCTACCTACGACAAACGCATAAGACACATTATGCATCCGCTGCCACTCTTCATCGGTCTTTGGACCCATCTCCTTAGAAAGATGAAGATCGTGAGTGAAGGGCAAGAGACCGCTCTTAGAGTTCTCCATGCTAAATCTTTTTAGCATTTTCTCTATGTACAATTTTTGGGATAATCCAATTACCCTTTTCGTTTTATCTCTATAGACACGAATGCCAAGGACATATGTCGCTTCTCCTAAGTCTTTCATCGAGAAGGTTTTGGACAACCAAACCTTAACCTCTGTCATCATGCCTATATCATTTCCCATCAAAAGTATGTCATCTACATATAATATGAGAAACATGATGGCATGATCTTTAACCCATTTGTATACACAGGGCTCATCCGGATTCTTGACAAAACCAAACGATTTGATTATGTCGTCAAATCGAATGTTCCAGCTTCTTGAAGCTTGCTTCAATCCATAAATGGATCGATGCAATTTGCATACCTTATGTCTTTCAGAGGATACAAAACCTATCGGTTGTTCCATATAGATGTTTTCCTCAATAAACCCATTGAGGAAAGCTGTTTTGACATCCATCTGCCAAATTTCATAATCATGGTATGCTGCGATGGCTAGCATTATATGGATGGATTTAATCATAGCTACAGGCGTGAAAGTTTCCTCATAATCCAATCCTTGTTTCTGAGTATAACCTTTTGCCACCAGTCGAGCTTTGAAGGTCTCTACCTCCCCATCCTTGCCAACTTTTCTCTTGTAGACCCATTTACAACCTATAGGAACTATTCCCTCTGGTGGATCCACAAGCGACCATACTTGATTGGCATGCATTGATTCTATCTCAGAATCCATCGCTTCCAGCCATTTTCCTGAATCTCTATCCAGTATTGTTCTTCGTAGCTTCTAGGATCATCACCATGATCATCTACTCCCACTAAGTAAGATTCAAAATCTTGCTCATGTAAGAACCCATATCTCTCTGGAGGTTTCGACATTCTAGAAGACTTTCGTACTGGAGCCATAGTATCTGATACTGAGGTTCGCTGAGTAGACGTTCCATCTTCAGCAATCTCGGTTCTTGGCTCTTCGAACTCTTCCTTGAGTTCAATATTTCTTCCAACGCCGCCTTCCTCCAAGAACTCGTTCTCGAGGAAGCGCGTATTTCTACTGATCCAAACTCTTTGATCACTTGGGAAGTAAAAGCAATATCCTAAACTATCCTTAGGATATCCAACGAACCGACCCTTCTCGAATTTAACATCCAGCTTATCAGATTTAACCAATTTAACATAAGCTGGGCAGCCCCAAATCTTCATATAATTCAGACTTGGAGGTTTTCCATACCATATCTTATACGGTGTTTTCTGGACAGTTTTAGACGGGACCCTATTAAGGATGTGCACAGCGGTCTGGAGAGCGTACCCCCACAGAGACATTAGTAAGTCTGTAAAACTCACCATCGATCGTACCATATCCAATAAGGTATGATTACTCCTTTTAGACACTCCATTAAGTTGGGGTGCATAAGGAGGAGTCAACTGTGAGATGATCCCATTTTCTTTTAAGAATTCTTGAAACTCTGTACTCAAGTATTCACCCCCATGATCTGATCGTAGTATTTTAATACTCTTTCCAGTTTGATTTTCTACTTCATTCTTGAATTCTCTGAATTTTTCAAAGGATTCAGATTTGTATTTCATTAAATACAAATACCCATATCGTGACATATCATCTGTAAAGGTAATGAAGTATTCAAATCCTCCCCTAGCTAAAGTACTAAATGGTCCACACACCTCTGTATGTAAGAGTTCTAAAAGTTCTTTAGCTCGCTCCTTTACTCTTAAAGGGAGACTTGGTCATCTTTCCTTGGAGACATGATTCACAAAGGGTTGGATAGGGTTCGAACCCAATGAGTTTAGGATCCCACTTTCTCCAAGCTGTATTAATCTTCCCTCTCCTATATGACCCAATCTATGATGCCATAAAATTTTAGGATTTGATTCAGATCGAGTTCTTTTATTAGAAATGGTATTGATTGAAGCATAGTCATTCAATTCTAAGACATACAAACCATTTGTATTCACAGCTTTATCAACTAAAACATTTCCAAAATGTATTGAACATTCATTTCCATTAAACAGTACATAATAACCTGCCTTACACAAAGCAGAAATAGAAATGATGTTTCTTGTGGCCTTTTCAAAGTACAATACTTTAAACAAATTCAAAACATGTCCTGAAGGTAGTCTTAGTGAGTAAGTCCCCATGGCCTCGGCTGCAACTCGTGCCCCATTTGCCATCCTCAAAATGATCTCGCCCTTTGTCACTTCAGAACTATTCTGAAGTACCTGTAAAGACATACAAACATGAGATGTTGCTACTGAATCTAATATCCAGGAATGACTATCTAAATTAACACTTAATTCATATTCAATCATAAGACATTGGTTCGTACCTGCTTTTCCTTTGCCTTTCTTCAGACTGTTCAGGTATTGAGGATAGTTCCTCTTCCAGTGTCCATCTTTTCCACAGTGGAAACATTTTCCCTTTGCATCGGCCTTCTATGCCTTTGCCGCTGGCTTCTTGAAGCTCTTATTCTTGGGTCCAACTTTTGGACCTCTCTTTGGTAGCACTTTGGGCTTTTTATTGGCCCTGCTAGTGGAGGCGGCAAAGACATCCTCATGTCCTTTCCCTTTCACATTCTGTCTGTGAAACTCTTTAAGCTCATTTAGCAGTTCAAAGAGGTTTCTCTCAATCCTATTGAGATTGTAGTTAGTTATAAACAGTTTATAACTTGGAGGAAGGGATTGTAGAATTAAATTCACTTTGAGGCGGTCTGGCATAACCACCCCATATCCATCCAGTCGATCTAATCCATTGATCATTTTAAGAGTATGATCAGCTGGAGGTTCCCCTTCCCTCAACTCATGCTAAAGAGGGATGCACACAATTCATACTCAACCACTCTTGGATTTTCGCTGTACAACTCTTGTAGAGCTATGAGGATATCATAAGCATTTGAAGCCTCTTCATGCTTAGTTTGAAGTTCTCTATTCATGGAGGCTAACATGTAATTTTTAGCCCTCCTGCTATCCTCTCTCCATTTTTCAAGAGCATCAAGCTCAGCTTGTGGAGCATCCGGTCCAATATCAAGTGAAAGAGGTGCTTCCAGGACATAGGCAATTCTTTCAAAATCTAGAACAATTCTAAGATTTCTTAGCCAATCTGTTAGGTTGGGTCCGGTTAACATGTTATTGTCCATTATCCTTAGGAGAACATTATTGGCCATTTTTTTTTATTATCGATCACAAAGATGAAACTGCAAAGAAAATTAATTTTATTAGTGTCTTGTAATCTTTTAAACCTTCTAATGCATAATCAAATTAGCTCCTACTATTTTATTCGAGTCCTACACTCCCTTAAATAGGATCCGAAAATTTTCGTTGGATTAAATTTCTTAGTGGGGAATCAATTTCTTATCAAATTCAATTAACCTCACATAATAGAATTCTTGGTTAATTAAGTCTAATAAGTAGGAAACTCTTTTCCTTTTATATCACTATATAAGGTTTGATTCATATTCCTTATCCTAGCTTCGGATACCTCACATAATAGAATTCTTGGTACCCTAGGCTAGTTAAATCCGAACCATTGTGCTTTCTTTGGATGGCATTTTCATCATGTCCTCACATAATAGAATTCTTGGTCAAGGTGAAAATATCCATCCAAGAACAAGATCAACTTAATTCTATGATATAAAGGTTATATCCCTCACATAATAGAAATCTTGGGATATTAAAATTTATATCAAAGAATTTAGTTATCCCACAATGGGAGACTTGGATTTAATAATTTTAAATTGGGGAGATTTAGGTTTAACTTTTAGTTAATTTATTTTAGCATGCCATGTTTAATTAACAGTTCATACATATCACATATATGCATAAATTAAAGCATGTGGGTTGACCATGGGGCTTTTCGAAAATACATCCTAAAGGCAAACTATTTATCTTAATACTATATCTTCGATTGGATCGTCATTCGGATGCTCTTCGGTTCCCGTCTAGCCGATTCCATTACATATTGGATCTTAGGCACGTAGGCTTGATTAAAATAAATAAATAAAATTTAATTATTACAAGACATTTAATAAAAGAATATTACAAACACTTTTGAATATTTTGAAAACCAAATGGCACCCATGATCAACCCTCTAATCTAATATTCATTCATCACATAAATAAATATTAAACATTCATACCAAATATAATAAACAATTATTTAAAGGCATGAATATAAATATATAAATATATCTCATATATTAATAGATATTATATATATATTCATGTGGTAATTTAATTATAACTTTGGGCCATGCAACAATTACACATTTCATAGGAATCATTACACAAACACTTTTGTCATATTCCACCCAAAGATATATATTATTTAACTATTATCATCATTTCAATACTTTTCACAAAAGTCATGTATGACATAGATAAATGGGATATATTATTCCAAGAGTAATCATTCTATGACACAAGTTACTTTTAACTAAAGTAATACTTTTTATGACATATTTGTCTTCTCAAAGATAATCATGTCATCTTGCATCATCAATTTTTTAAACTATTCAAACAACCAAATTATTACATTTCAAAAATATAATAATTTATGTCATGCAATGATGCATTATAAGATAATTTAATCAAATTAAATATCCTACATTAAAATTACCACCATCATATATAATATCATAATTCATCATATGAATGAATAATCCATAACTTTATGCTAACATCAAATTCCACCACTAAACACTTGCAACATTTGCATACACTTCATGCAAAAATATACTTTAATCAAATTAAAGGATAACACTTTTAGCATGTCAAAGCATAAATCATTTAATCAAAGTCATGGAAATGAACATGCATGAACATTTTTCTAAATAAATCATCATGCAACAACCATCATCCAAGCATACATTTCGACCCTTTATGGAACAACTTCCAAAACACATTACAAACTTATTTATTAAAACAAGAATCAAATGAACAAAGAACATGCATGGCCGAATCTAGCAAGAAATATTCTATGCACTTATCAAGGCATGCATAACACTTTTGTCACCATAAAATATATATATTTATAAATTAAACATATAATGATTCTTGCATGCTTCAAATTAAAAATTAAAAACAGCTTTATACATTTTATGTCATGGCCGAATCTGATTCCAATGAAAAAATAATAAACATTTCATTATCATATTACTAGGCCAAAACAAGAACATGCATGTCACTTTCATACATGATTAACACAAGAACACTTGGAAAATGTCATTTTTGCTTATAAATTTGACATGCCAGGAGCTTTTAGCTCTGATACCATTTGTAAGATTCAGCATGCATGAAAAGTGGTGGAGATGGAGAATGAAAGCATGAAAGCATGGATTCTAAAACCGGTTTTCAAACAAAGCTTGGAAAAGAGATTATACCTACTCATTTGCTTTGGATTGATGAAGATTAGCTTCAAAAGGATGAAACCTCCACGCTTTAACACCACCTTGAGAGATTAGAGAGTGGCCTTGGGTTTGAGAGAGAGTTTTGGTTTGTGTTTTTGTGAACTAGTCAAGAATGAACAAAAATGCAACCTTTTGCACTTATATATACTTGGGCAATATTGCAATTATTTATTTTTCACTTCCAAGCCCAATAAAATCTTATTTTATAAAGGGACCCCACGAATTTAATATGCTACCCTTTGAATAATCAATATTATTTAAGGGCCCATGTAAACTAAACTAGTTTACATTAATAACCCAAAAATTTACCCCTTTTTACCCTTTAACTATTAAAATGTTATTTTTGTTCATCTCATTAATCTTAACACTTTAAGATATAATAATTAAATATAATTAATTATTGCTTGACCATTTTAACCCTTAAAATGTCACAAATGATTTTTATGTAACTATTACTATAGAAATCCTGTTATTACCCTCGGAAGGTGCTAGCCCTCTTCGGATAATCATTTCTCTCTCTCATCCTTCTCTAACTTCTCAAGGCTATTGGTGTAACCATGTAGGTCCACCATGGATTAGCCGTGAGCCGGTTTTGGATGAATCCGGAAACCTGTCCGAAGGCCCAACGACTATGGTAAACATTTAGCAATGTGCCATAGTCCCTAAACCATGATGAAGAAATACTTCATCGAACCCATTTCAGATCATACGTACCATGTAGGTAAAGTCCCTCCATTGAGATATCCTAATCGAGTATGGATTCATGGAACGTCAAAATCCTAAACTCGATCTTCTACCGAATCGTCGATCAATATGTCCGGAACTTGTCATCACAAACTTGCTTTTGTATGACTAATAATAGACTCTGGCCAGAGATTCAGTTTTCTGACATTTATCGATGTTCGTCTAGGAACTCGAATCTGGATGGAGTCAGCGGTACTCCCGATCCTATATTTCCTAGTCAATGGATCCCCTATTGACCATCGTTCGTTTCCACATATGAACAACGCATAACCAAATAGGCTTTATTATATGAAACATGATTAGTCTCGCACTTATACACCATATGAATCATACGCATCCATATCGGATACGACTACAATGTCTCAGGTCAAAGGACTACATCGTGCACTGATATAACCAAACGATAAATCATTGACTACATGCTTTTCCAAGTGATTTGTAGTTATTCGGTCACGTTCGAAAATAAGTTCACCAACCATTAATCCATACCAATGCCCTAGTGACATGACTATCATCGTCATCCGTACTTATATCAACTCATGATATCTTTCGGAAGCATCCAGTATGCCTACTGTGCAATATAGTTGCCCAAATTATATTGCTTCCGTAGGGAACCCTTTTCGATAATTCATTTACCGATTAAATGAATCATCTGGACAATTCATATACATACTTTATTTTAAATGCATGACTGAATAAAGGAAGCAATTTACATATATGAATTGAATAACTCTTTCTTCTATTATTTATGATATATATATATATATACAAGATAAAATTCTCTGAAACCGACAACACGAATGGTTTCTAGGGCATACACTAATATACACTAACAAAGTTAATGCTATCAAGTCTCCCACTTCAATTTCTGAAATTAGAGATTGCCAAATAGGAAGTCCGTTTGCACAACCCGAACACTTCAATTACATCAACAACTTCCAAAAAAGGCAAGGGAATCCATATTCCAACAATTATACCCCAGCATGGCAGAATCATCTTGATTTCTCTTGGAGCAACAACAATGATCCTACTCCACCTCTTGTTTTTCAAACTCAAGAGCCAAAATCTAACTTGGAGAATGTGCTTACCAAGTTCATTGAAGAGACAAGCAAGAGGTTTGAGAAAACTAAAATCCTTGCCCAAAATCAATCAACCTCTATTAGAAACCTTGAGACTCAAATTGGGCAAATTCATAACATATTAGTGGGAAAAGTTCAAGGAGTTTTGCTGAGCGATACAGAGAAGAATCCTAAGGAACAAGCGCATGCAATCACCTTGAGGAGTGGAAGAACTTTGGAGAATTAAGAGGATGAAAAACAGAAGCAAGAACAAGAGAAATATATGAAGGAAGAGCAAAAGAACTATCGCCGTGACGAGCGTGAAAATATGGAGAAGATCGTTGGCATGAAGGATGATCATCGTGGCGATGATATTGGTCGCCGCGATGATGGTGAAGCAGCTCCCAAATCGTTAGAATTTTCAATTCATCGTCGCGACGATGAATCTGGTGGCCGCGGCGAGCGTGAATCTGAGCAAAAACTTTCTTTGAGCCATGCAAACCTTCTGCACCCACACCGTTTGAAGAATCAGAAGCTTGACAAGCAATTCGGTAAGTTTATTGATATGTTTTGAAGTTTACATATTAATATCCCTTTTGTTGATATGCTAGAACATATGTCGAAATATGCGAAGTTTTTGAAGGAGATCCTCACGCACAAGAGAAAATTCGAGGAACACGAGAAAGTTATGTTAACGGAGGAATGCAGGGCGCTGATTCAAAAGGAACTACCACCTAAACTACAAGATCCAGGGAGTTTTACTATCCCTTGTATTATTGGTAGTTGTTATTTTAATAAGGTTTTATGTGATTTAGGGGCAAGTATAAATTTTTTCCATTTACATGAAACTTGGATTAGGAGAAGTGAAGCCAACCACCGTGTCTCTCCAATTAGCTGATCGATCAATAACATATCCCAGGGAGGTGGTAGAAGATGTCTTGATTAAGGTAGACAAACTGATTTTCCTAGTAGATTTCATAATGTTAGACATGGAGGAAGATCGGGAAATGCCTTTAATCCTAGGATGACTTTTCCTAGCCACGGGTAAAGCATTGATAGATGTTCATTAAGGGAAACTAATCTTAAGGGTAGAAGATGAACAAGTAGAGTTTAATGTTTTTGATGTTAAGAAGCGTCCATCCGACTTAGACACATGCTTTGACATTAGTGTCCTTAATAACATAGTGAATAAAAAATTAGAAGAAAACTACCCTAGTTCACCCCTAAAGAATTGTTTAGTCAACTCTAGGACTATGGAGGTTGACTTTGAGATGGTAGATGCACAACGATTAAAGCCCTATGTGAATGGTGAAATTAAGGATATGAGGGCTTGGATTCTCCTAGATGATCTGGATTGAAGAAAATGAAAAGTCAAGCTTACGACTTTAACCAAACGATTTTGGGAGGCAACCCAAGCTTTTTATTTTTATTTTTATTTTATTGATTAGTGTGTTATTTTGTAGGTGCCAATTTTCAAGTATGTTTAATTTTTTTTTTTTTCTGTTTTGTGTAAATAATTTTGATGTTGTAGTTGTTTCTCTAAATTCATAAATTTAACACATGATGTGTGTTTCCGATGAGGTGCACCACAAGTTTCTTTGTTTTGACATAATTAAAAGACAACAATGGAATGAAACGAGTTGGTGATCGAATTGTCACGCGTATTCGCACTTCACTATTGCAAAAGGGGGTAACTTTTCTCTCTCTTTTTCCTTTTGTTTATATTTGTACATTAGGGACAATGTAGATTTTAGGTTGGGGGTAAGGGAAGTTTCTTCCCAAAGACTTCTAATTTATGGATTTATGAGAATTTTTATTTTTTTTTTTATTTTTTTTGTGTTCTGTTTTGAATTTTGGTTCTATTATTGGATTAATTTATATGTCTATGAAAGGAATGTGATTGCAATAACATGTAACAAATGGAGGACATTAATTTTTGCCTTTAATTACAGATGATTGTAAATGTTAATGACATTTAGTTTGAGGCCTTAGTGATTTGTGGATTCGAAGTGGTTAAGTTTACCTACTTAGAGACGTTTTATGTGTGAATTTTCCATGAACATTTTTGCGATCTCAACAAACTCTAAAACTCATTTGACAACCACTCGAGGCGAAATCCTAGAGTTCACATCACTTAGGAAATGGTTTACGCTGTTTTTGGACCGATTGAGTCTTTCAAACTGTTTTTTATTTATTATCATTGCTAGTTAACCCTTTGAGCCTTTTAAACACAATTTAGCCTTGTTTTTCTTTCTTTGAACTTAATTTTTACCCTACCCTGATTATGAGCCTAAAACACAATCCTACCCATTTTATTCTTAAGAGACTTAATTATTATTCAAGCTTAGTACGAGTATTGGTGAGGAAGTGTAGTTTTGCCACAACCCAGGTTTATGCGAAGAAATTGGTTGGGGGTTGTCGAGTGCTTGTAAGATTAGTGGGTTGTATGTGTGTTTTCTACTTTCTTCTTATTATTATTGTAAAAAAATGAAGAAAAAAAAAATCTGAAAGAAAAGAGAAAAAAAATTTAAAAAAAAAAAAAAGAGAGAAAGAAAAGAAAAGTGGGCATTGAAAAGCATTGTGAAGATTTGGAATTATGCAAATGGGTTTATATTACTGTCGAAAAGAAAGAGCTCGATAAAGGTCGGGAAGCTACTGAGTGAAAAAGGGAAGTGTTTTGTATGATAATAATAAGAATGAATGAAAATTAAGTCTCTTAATTTGATTTTTGTTAATTTCCCTTTTCGTTCCTTCATGAACTCATACCCTAGCCTAACGTTACAACCTTTACAAAGACCTATTGATCCAAGGTAATGTGAAATTCTACATTAGTGGAGAGTGGTTTGAAAAGTGAGCTATGGAGTTTGATTCCATGATTCACATATAAGTCATAACCTGAATACTGAGATCAAAATTTTGTTCATGAATGTTATGCATAAAACCATCCGGGTTTGTAGACTAATGGTTTGTGGCTGTATGAATATTTTAGGGTTGATAACGAAAATGGAATTGATGTTTGCATTGTTTGTGAGTTTAGGCAATTTTTAATTATTCTATTTGTTTTGTGTATATGCGATTTTTGAGACAACTTTATGAATTGATTCAAGAATTTTTGTTAGTTTTAGTTCTTTTTATGTTTATTTTTATTTTTGGAGTTTAGGTTAAGTTTAGTGTGGATGTTTGTGGGTATCATCGCTGGAAACCCTCACGAGATTCCAACTCGTCCAACTAGGGCTGCCTAGGGGTTTAATGGCTTGTTGCATATGCCAAATGCAATCGTGTCAATCTACGAAAGTGATTTAGGATAGTTTAGATATAGGTTTTAATTGGTTGATTTATTTTCAAGCTTAGAGACTTATTTTATCGCTTAGTTTGCTAGGGACTAGCAAAAAGCTGGTTTGGGATTGTGATAAGAGCTTGAAAGTATATATTTTTTTTAGTGATTTAATTGGATTATTTGTGGAAAAATGTGTTTAATTTGTGGAATTTGAATGAATTATTTCATAAATACCTTTTACGGGATCACGGGTGTATTTTGAGTATTTTCAGGTTCAAGCTGATATTTGAAGGAAAAAGAATGATGTCGATGGAATTCGTGACAAGTAGGAACAAACAGTGCAAGAATCGGAGTTGAAACGAGAAAGTTGTGACACGTCGAAGATACAACGTAAAATCTGGAAATCCTTCAAGATGAGTATACTTCGATGTTTTGATCATAACTTGAGCTGTAGAAATCAGAATTTGATGATTCTTGTGGCGTTGGAAATATTATTCAGAGAGCTACAAAGTTTTTTTTGATGAATTTACCTAATTATGAAGATCAAGGACTCATGGGACAGAAAGAACGATCACTGCAGCCACCGTTTATGATCGCCGTAGTAATGGGTCACGAGCCTGTTTGGGTTATTGCATTCTCCTAGTCCGAATCTGAATGGGTTAAGGCATTTAATTCTTTCCTAAGTAACCTCCAAACCCTAGCAATATAAATAAGGGTCTTTAGTTAGTTTTTTGGGGGATTGGAGAAGGAGAAAGGACGGCTACTATTTTAGAGATTGGAATTCTTACAGTTCTCGTTCGCCAATTAGAGAAGTGTTTATATTTTTCTTTCTTGAACTCATGTTATTGAATACAATGATGGTTTTTATTATTGCAATTATGAACTAAATCTCTTTTCTAGGGCTAAAGATGTAGCCCAATTTATGAATATGTGTTGACTTTATTGTTGTTAATTCGTATTGAGCATTAATTCTAAGTTTTATTATTGTGTATAATGCTTTCAATTCTTAAGGATATGAGGGTTGAATGATATCATGGGTTGGGTTGAGATCGAAAGGTGAAACTTGATTTGTCTAAGGTAATAAAATCATAGATTGAGTGAACGCTAGAGATAGGTTACTGCGATCTATGAGGCTCTGGTAAATTCTATAGAGCGTAATGATCTCCTAAATCCAACTTAGAGATATTTTGGGTTGTTGCTTAAGGGTTAATTCGCTAATTTGAGCTGTAGAAATTTCGATCATAACTTGAGCTGTAGAAATCAGAATTTGATGATTCTTGTGGCGTTGGAAAGCTTGTTTAGAGAGCTACAAAGTTTGTGTTGATGACTTTACCAAATTCTAAAGATCACAAACTCGTGGGATAGAAAGAACGATTGCCACAGCGACCATTTATGATTGCTACAACGATGGGTCACGGGCCTGTTTAGGTTATTGCATTCTCCTAGTCCGAATCTGAATGGGTTAAGGCATTTAATTCTTTCCTAAGTAACCTCCAAACCCTAGCAATATAAATAAGGGTCTTTAGTTAGTTTTTTGGGTGATTGGAGAAGGAGAAAGGACGGCTACTATTTTAGAGATTGGAATTCTTACAGTTCTCGTTCGCCAATTAGAGAAGTGTTTATATTTTTCTTTCTTGAACTCATGTTATTGAATACAATGATGGTTTTTATTATTGCAATTATGAACTAAATCTCTTTTCTAGGGCTAAAGATGTAGCCCAATTTATGAATGTGTGTTGACTTTATTGTTGTTAATTTGTATTGAGCATTAATTCTAAGTTTTATTATTGTGTATAATGCTTTCAATTCTTAAGGATCCGAAGGTTAAATGATATAATGGGTTGGGTTGAGATCGAGAGATGAAACCTGATTTGTCTAAGGTAATAAAACCATAGATTGAGTGAATGCTAACTTAGAGATATTTTGGGTTGTTGCTTAAGGGTTGATTTGCTAATTGTTTGAGAGAAAGTTAGTGGAATACCAGGGAATTTGGCCTTTAGAATAAGCTTAATTAGGTTAGCAATAATTGTCAATGCATAGGATTAAATTGGTGTGAAATTTGTGCCCTAGGTTTAGTCATATTGATCTGTTTAACAAAGTATTAATAAAATTCTGTTTTTCTTTAGTTTTTAGTTTGTTTTCTTTTTCATTAAATTCATTCTTAAAATTCTGTTTCATCAAATAGCAACAAAATAAACTAGTTTGGTACTTGGTAGGTAGTTCTCTTGGGATTCGACACTCATTTACCCGAGCTTTATTACTTGCGCGATTTCGTACACTTGCGAATAGCCTGTTAAGGATAGTTCCGAGTTCAGTTTGTTGTTGGCACCACGCTGTTGTGCCAAAGTCTTCGTGACCTCTGCTACTTTAGCTTCCGCCTTAGCTCGAGTAGCCTCGCCTGCTTTCAGCTTATCAAGGAATTCCCTTTCCTTAACCTGGAAAGTCACGACTTCCTCCCTAAGCGGCTCAAGCTCAGCACGCCTGGCCTCCTTCTCATTCTCCTTCTCCTTCTCTACAAGCTTGGCCTTAGCCAGAGCATCCTCTTTCACTGTCTCCGCAGCCTGCCATTTCTGGTGGTATGTCTCTAAAGTGTTGTTGCATTCCTCGTACAGAAGTCTGCTCACCATGACAACCTGAAAAGAGAAGATGAAAAGTCAAGAAGAAGCGAGAATAGCCAGCAAAAGAGAAGGGGGCAAGAACTACCGGTACCTTTGCCGCGTAGCTGCAAGTTAAAGCCAACATCTAGGATGGAGACGAGTCTTTGATGGCCGCAAATGTTCACAGGGTGACGCAATCCCTGGCCACCATGACCCCAACACCGATATGGTTGGGGAGTTGGTCGATCAGCCCATCGACCACAGCCTGGGCCGCTTCGTCTGTTTTCTTATTCTTTGGTTAGGATGAGCCAGGTTTACTCCCCCCAGCAGAACCTGCCTCGCCAATAGGGGTGAAGTTTTTCTTGGCCAAGCCTTTGGCCGCTTTTTTTTTTAAGGCCGCCAGCTTGCATGGCGACCTCTTTGCCCGAGCCATCATGCTGCTCGGTGCTTTGCTGGCCTCTTTCAGGGATTCGTAATGCTTTTCTCACCAACAACCTTAGTAGCAGTTGCAGGCTTCTTGGCGCTTTGGCCTCCCCCAAGCTCGCCACCGGCGCGCTTCAAGCCGACAATGTTCGCGGGTTACTTTGTCCCCAAAGTAGCCGGAGTCTTTGTGGTGGCTGCAAAGGCAATCGTTTTCTTCTTTTTTTGGTTTTTTGGCCCACTTTTTGCAAGGAAAAAGGCAAACAAATTAGCAATCTGTTTGCGCAGAAAGGCAAACGCGAGCAAGTAACAACTTAACCTTTCTCAAAAAGTGCTAGAAAATTGGCCTTGTCCCAACAAAAGTTGTACGCTTTCAGGTGAGGAAGCCTAAGAAGCTCGTTAATGTTGCGCTGATTGTCCGGAAGATTGATAAAACGCTGCAGCCTCTTTAAGCTCACAGTTGGAAGATAATTCTGCTCGATGTTAACTGTAAAAACAAAAAAGGACGATCAATTAGAACATACAGCTCGAGAACAATCCTCGCACGTACACGAGAAGCCCAAGCCTTACTAGCTTCTGCAGAGAAGACATCGGTCTCCCGAGCTTCGTAGAAAAAGAACTGTGAATCCTAGTGTGGAACTTTCTTCGAGACGTTGACCAACTTGTTGAAACGTACTCTCCTCGCTTTGGAAAAGTAGTATGTCTAGTCTTACCTTTTTTTTAAGCTTGTACAAATGGACGAGCTCTTCGACGGACAATTTGCCCAAGTCAGCGATCATGTAAGAATTAGCCATCAGTTGAAGAGGAAAAATGTTGAATCGCCTCAACATTTTATCGATGAAATAGTGCATGGGAATGGATACCCTACACCTAAGGAGAGTCTCAGAGATTGCTACTCATCCATGTGGGGGGTTCTTCCAAGAATATTCCCCTAGAACCATCAAGTTAAGTTGTGGCGTGTAGACTGCTCTTATGTGTTCGAGATTCCTGAGGGTGATTGAGGATTGTGGTTCTCTTCGTAGCCTATGGGCTGGAGACAGCAGGGAGTGAGCCAACTGAATCGAAGCACAATCCGACGAGCCCGCAGCGTTGGGGTCCAAGCTTCAAGCGACGAATTCTTCAGAGACCTCGGGGGACACATCCCCAAGGGCAACCGAGCCTACCGGCGAATCAAACATTCGGTCTATGGTACGACTACTGGAGGAAGATGTAAAACCCCATTCTAATATATATATATATATTTTTTTTTTCTTTGGTTTTGTTTATAAGAAGGGACTTTTCTGTCAAAATTTTAAAGTTTGGTTGGGGATGAAAACCAAGAAATGGAAACTATTGGGTTTGCATGTAGCAAGGGCACAAAATCTGGAGGTTTTTGTAAGGAAAAGGTGATGTGGCAGGGTTATATAGAATTAAGAGAATTCGAGGGCTGTTGTGTAAAAAAAAAAAAAATTGGTTTATATAAATATGGGCTGCTCGCCCAAATGAAGAAGAAGAAAGCCAAAGAGAAGGGAAAGAAGAGAGAGAGAGAGTGTCGGCTAAGTGAGGAAGGAGGAGATCACACAAGTTTTTCTTCAATGGGTAACATGCATATGATTTTAGAGTGCATATCATTCCACCATTCATACAGTTTGTGCATTTTTTTTCTCTAAATTCTTGGGTGCTTCGGGTTGTTAGGTGGAGGAGAAAGGGGAGATCTTTGAGGCAGCAGGGCTTTTCGGGTTGAGCTGAACTTTTGTGAGTGGATTAAATCAAATCTTCTTCCAAAAGCTTAAATCCATGTTTGCATGTTAAGTTGTGATTCTATTTTAAATGTCTTGATGAAAGTTTAAGAAAATTGCGAAGTTTGGTTTAAATTGGTTTTTCTTATGCTTTTGGCTGAACTTTAATGTGTTTTGGTTTTGTGTTTTAAGTGAGATTTTTGCTTGATGAATGACCTTGCATGCTTTCGGCTGGATCACTTTTGGAAGTATGTGTGAATGGTGATTTGAGTGAGATGTTTTATTTGTCAAATAACCTCTGCATGTTGTCGGCTGAGTTGAGCTTTGGGTAAGTTTTGTATTGTCAAATGCTTGGAAAAATTTGTTTTATCTGGGTAGAGATGAAATGGAATTGTTGATAATTAGTGAAGGAAGAAAGTGAGTAGCTGGAGAAGGGATTTTTTTTACATGCGCAGTAAGTTGAGTTTTAAGTGTGCTTTTTCTTTTATTATGTTAAAAACATGCAATTATCTTTATTATTATTTGTCTTGTCTTGCTGGGAAATTGGGTGTTTTGTTATGCAATAATCTGACTTGTTTTTGGGTGATAATTGGGCAATCCTAGCTTGCATGTCTCGGCTGTCTTTTTATTTATTGAAATGGTTGCTAGAAGTCTATGTGTGTGTGTGTATATATATATATACACTTGCTTTTGGCTAGACAGTTGGTGGGAATTGTGCTTGGCTTGCGTTTTAATTGAAATGCTGGAAAATAATACAGCCACCAACGGTAGTGCATCGAATGACGTGGTAAAATCCTAATCGTTGATTATAGTTAAAATTAATCAACGGTCAAGATTTTATCACGTCATTCGGTGTATAAATTCGGTGCACCACCGCCGGTGGTTGTAGTATTACTCTTGAAATGCTTGCTGGGCAATACATTGCATGCACTTAGTCGGAATACCTTTGGAAAATTTGTTGGTTTGCATTTAAAAGTGTTGGAATTTAAGGCATCTTGGGTTTTATAGGAAGTATGAAATAGTGAGTTTTGGAAATCGAAGAAAGTATTTCTCATTTATGATGGATTGATGGTATGACATTTCCTTGGAATCAATGTTTCCTTATATATATATATATATGCTTGGGGTAATGTGTTGCATGTGAAGTTTGTTTAATTTTTCGTGTGTTTTATAATATGAATGTGATACCCGCGCAAGACTGGTGTCGGACATTTGCCATTGTGATGTGATGTTGAAGAAATCAGTTATGAAACATGTTTGGAAATTTGCAGTTTCACCCCTGAACGTGATTTTTGAATATTATGTCAAATATGCATGATTTATAAGCACTTATATAATATGCTCTTGACTTATATGTTACTTGAGATTGAGATTATGCATGAGATAGTTGTGATGCTACAAACCACCCTACGAAGTACCCATCCCCCAGTTTCAGGCTTTGTCCATGCAATACAGGATTTGCTAAGTATTGAGATATTCAGTCTTCATGCTCTGCGCACGTGTATTGAGATATTTAGTGCTCTGCCTAGGCGTTGAGTTTGTCGGCCAGGTATTGAGATGGTTTTCTTCAGGTTTTGCCCGCGTGATGATAGATCTTGCCAGATATTGAGATATTTCTCTCAGCTCTGCCTGTGTGTGGGACGCCCACCTGGTATCGACATTTTTCCCCAAAGTACTAGTCGTGGTGAGAACCTTTAGTATCAGTTTACTATTTTGGAGCAGGATATCAGTTTATAGTTTTCAGATATCAGCCTACAGTTTTTTGTATCAGTTAATAGTTTTAGTAATAGTATCAAAATCAGCTTTCAGTTTTAGAATGTTCAGAATCAGATTCAGTTTTCAATATTAGAACAATACTTATGGATAATTTGCATTAGTTATATGAAACATTCGATGTTTGTAGCATGATTTATAGAAAACATTGAAGCATAAGCATTTACAACTATTCTTTAAGTTCTCATTAAAGAGTTTTCAACATTTAGTGATGAGCTAGGATTCAGAAATTGTTGTCAGTTTAACTGCTCAGATTACAATACTTAGAACAATTAGAAATGAGTTATGCATGCATACATGAATGATCAGTTGCTACTTTATCATGTTCATAGAATCATGTTGTTTTCAGTATTTCATAAGAACCATTGCATGCCATAACTTTCGTTTGACGAATGTTTTGCAAACTTCCCCTTTCCCCCACTCACTGAGTATTTCAGCTCACCCCTTTTCAAAAATGTTTTCCTGCCATAGGTTCATAGGGATATCGTGCTGAGCGGTGACTGCTAAGCAGTGAGTCACCGCTCAAGGTTGTGCCACGCGTCGACATCTTCTCATGTGTGTATTATGGCATATGTTCCAAAAAAAGAATGGCTTATGTTTCTTTTGTAATAGTCTTATGTTTTCGTTGTAATTACACAAGACTTGATACTCTGTTTCCAAATTTTCATGGATTATGCATTATATTTTTCCAAACTTCCTAAATATTTTTATGTACATATTCATACATATATTTTTAATTACATTTTCATACGGATTATTTATGTAAAGTATATTCAAGAAAACAGGATTTCAGGTTTCACAATTTTCCCCACATGGCACGTCTCGGTCATCCGAGTCTCATGGGAGCGCTTGGATCCTATGGGATGAGGAAGGTCGAGACGGGTCGTGTCAGAAGACATGGTTGTAGCTCGCTTCTGTGTACCTGAAAAAAGAAGCGAACATGTGTCAGAGCTTGAACAAATCGTCAACCATTCCACACTAGCTTCTATTTCAGGCACCCGAGATAGCTTGCACAATACAACGACGGTACAGGACCTATCCGGGATACTAGCGGCCACCGCGTTAAACCCTTTTAAGACCTGAGACCGTCGGGGACGCAACCAAAAACCCTACTAAAACCTTAAAACATCCAATATGGCCACTACAATAGCCACCCTTTAACGCCAAAATCACAAAAACAGAAGAAAATAGGGGAAAGAGCCTTACCGGAATAAGGAAAATGTTGAAAACTCATGAGAGACACCACCGCGATGATGTAAGAACAATGGCAAAAGAGAACTAGAGTGAGAATAACTTTCGGAGTAACTATTCTGAGGTTTTTCACTACCTTTTACAGTGGTTTGCATGGGAGACGAAGGGTTGGGGTTTAATCATGGCCGTCGACTTATAATCGATCCTGGCCCTTCGTTCATCAAGCAATCTCAGCTCGTAGACATGGCCATGTGTCAACCATTCGCGAGGAGCAACGAACCGTCCGATTACTTTAATGATAACCGTCACCGCACGTTGCCTTGACTTCGCACATGAATAGTTGTCGTCACCCACGCACGACGAAACGTAACTGATAAAGGCTACCTCATTCAATACGGCACGACCGCACATAAATTACTTATATGCCCTGACTATTCATATTCTGAGTTTTGACAGGTACCATGAGGAATAAAGATCCAAGTGTGAAGTACGTCGGCTAAGCACAAGGTTGATCATGGGGGCCCGATCGAGCACGCACTCGGAGACTCACTGTTGAAGCTGAGCTTGGCATCAAATCGAGCAACAGTCTTTGAAGCCTGAAACGAGCATTGAACACTAGGGGGCAGATGTTGTTTGTGGTCTTTCTACCAAGCTCAGGCCAACTCAAGGATATAGGTCGATCCAGAATGAGCTTGGCAACTACGATTGATCGACCCAACATAAGCTAGTCACGAACAATTCAAGGAATCATTCAATCAATCCCTAGATTACTTCAGATCCTAGATATTACGCGAATGACTGGATCAACGGTGATCACTACGTAATCACAATGCCCAATCACGAGGATATCGGAATTGTGATTTGAATAAGTTGTAATCCCCTAAATTTTGTTTCTTCTTTTGTACAAATCTTCCCCCTCAGACAATGAGGAGGGGGTCATGAATTTCATATAAGAATTGTATTGTAAGCTCTCACAGCAAATACAAAAACACAGTAGACGTAGGTTGTTAACCTGGCGGAACCACTTTAAAAATCTCTTTGTTTTTAGTTCATTTTATTCATATTCATCGCTGATTATCACTAATCACGCACACATCGATTCCGATCCCAGCAAGGTCGATCGGATCTCACTAGTTGGTGCAAAATTTTATACCAACAAATATAAATTTTGAATTATGTTAACATAGAATAAGGATTTGGTTTAAATTTTAAAATTTATTAAAAAAAAAAAATTATACATATATAGAAATTAAAAAAGACATAACATAACTGAAACTAAAATTGAAAGATTAGACGTTGATTGAATCAAAATAATAAGTAAAAACGTTGTACTTCTGGGAAAAATTACAATCTAGCTACTTTTTTTCTTTTTTACAGTGTTATTATAACTTATTTATATCAATATTGATACAATAGATAACATTAAATAAAAACAAATATTTTTGTTCATATTTTTTTTTCAATAAAGGATATTACAACAGGAATCTCGTTATTATTGGATCTCACTAATATTACTTTGACTTTTGAACCATTGAATATTCAACGGTTTGGAAACGTTACTCCAACACCTATTAATTTTTTATTTTATAATTACTGAAAGAAAACATGACAAATCTGAAATCTCCAATTAACCAACAGTATCCTTCACTGACAGAGGCGCCATGGCTGAAGTCACAAATTCTTTCATGATAACAGGCACAGCCTTACGCTTTTCAGGCTCAATAATGTCAATTCCATGATAACCTTCTTCATCGTAGTGACTTTGCACTTGTACTCCCTTTTGTTCCATCATTTTCACCATCTCAAGCTGACGGTCAATCATTGGGTCCCCAGTAGTTGCTGTGATCAATACCTTCCATCCAAGTTGTTTGATTTGATCTAAGACATCTGACCCACCACCCACCGTTAGATTGCAATACTCATGATCACGGTCAGCGCCATGTGGTAACGAGAATTCCCACAATATATCACTAACACATACCGGAAAAAATGGATTATTCATCAACCTCAACTCAGACTCCGTCCTCTTCTCCCCACCAATGAAAAGGTGCTGCAATATGAGCCCTTTGATCTTCAATGGCAATATGTCTTCAACTTGTGCCGCTACACGCAGTCCTACCTGGTACGCTATGTTTGCACCTGCACTAACCCCCATTAAGAAACATGAAGAGAAATCAGCATATTCTTTCAACAACTCTTCTTGGGTAGTTTTGATCCAGTGCAATACTACCATGGAGTCATCGTAAGCGGCTGGAAGACGGTGCTCCGGGGCAAGCCTGTACTCGGCTGAGACAACTACAGCAGGATATTCAAGCGCCACGTTTGAGCAAAAATCGTGGGAAATACTTTCGTCTAGGCTGCCGATAATGAAGCCTCCGCCGTGATAATAAACTATGAGAGGAAGCTTGGTGGTGGAGGAAGAATCAAGTACTTGACGGGGAAGGAATATGCGAGCCCAGGTCTCGTTTGAAGTGTTGATGGGGACATCTTTGAAGAGAACTCGAGGATCGTGGTCAGAATCGGATATATGGAGTACGTTCCTTTTGCGAGTGGCAGTACCGTCGGGATTGGGGAAGAACTGAAGGTATTCGTAGGGATCAATGGTTGGAGATGATGAGGTAGTTTCACCTGCCATTTTGGACTTCGATGGACGCTGAATAATGCAAGTTTTGAAGTGGGTTTATCTTCTCGAGTTGATAGTGTCTCTCTAAATAATACTGTCCACATATCTCTTATCTTCAAACTCTCTAAAAACAAACAATATTTACTACAGTATTATATACGTGGAGCTGGATTCTCTTTTGATTGGAATGATCAATTACTAGTTGCCACGGGATTCACAATGCCTCTTATAAATCAATACCTTTTTATTAATATATATACAACCGCAAATCCTCTCTCATGAAACAAATATTATTATAATTCATTTCAAAAATAGAATATAATACCTAATAATATATTAATTATGCATTTAAATAAATAATAGACGAATGATAATGAGAGTTCAGTTAAAAGAGATAATTCTTGTTGATGCTAGAATTTGACACCAACGAATTGTCACGTGCGTAACGTTGATTGACTGTTAAATACACGTGAAAATGGAATATATAAAGCGAAATAAATGCAAAGAGAGTTTTTTAAGTGGTTCAGATGCTAAGGTAGTAAGTCCTACGTCCTTTATTCGATTTCAGTATTGACAGTTAGCGCTGGGTCGCGTGATCATGATCGACTTACAAAAGACGCCGGAAAAAGTAAATGTGTTTATAGTGGAGAGAGAGAGAGAAAACTTTTCCATGTAAGGATGGCCGAATTCCCTTAATGAAGGGGTCTTCTTCGTTTTATATCAAACTGAAGCGTGTAATCATCATTAAATCCATGGGTTGGTGTGATTGTCAAGATATAATCCGGCGTTACGTCCCATTTTCCCTTTCCCAAGTCGATTCGCACGATTTGTTGCGGGAGCGGAAATGGACGCGTGAGCTCCATATCATTTGGGAGTCCGACGTGTGCGTGTTGCTCGGCGGGAGCAGTCACCCTTCACATGACTTTCCCACGTCAGCCCTTTATTTTCCCATGCATAACAGAAGCCCCTTAGTTTTTAAGGTTTGAGGATCGAACCTTGGAAGCTAAATCATATTGGAGATTTTGGTCGCTCCGACCTGAATGGGATGAGCTCGGCACAGGACTCTTGGCGAACACGATCTCGCGCAATTCCCTGCCTAAGCGACCGACAATCTTCACCCTAACAAGCTGGATCCGATGGCCGCTCCTTCCTGTGCCTTAGAGATTTAATGAACTCGGTTCACGCTTATCAGCGCCCTCAGCACGCACAAGCGTTTGTCGCATACATTAAATGCATCGTGTGCTGACCTAACGCTGTTTTGACAGTATTAGTTGCGCAACGCATTCGAAACGACGACTATTATCACGACATTTAATGCGACGTGGGGCGCATTTAATGCGGGGAGAGAGAGTAGCATACCGCTTCGCTTCAGGGCCAGGGTGGTAACCTGCGATTCGCATTCCGTATAAAAACTCGCAGGGGGATTTTTCGATAAGGTCACCGAAATTTCTTTTGTTTCGAGTGACAAACCTTCGATAATTCCAGTAAACCATTCTTTTCCGACGGTCGGACTTCGTGCAATCAAACGAAGTTTCTACCTGCTACTCATCCCATGCATAAGGTAAGATCCCTTTCTTCTTGCATTTTTCTTTGCTACTGCATGGGCGATCGGCGCTGGGTCTCCCCGGTGAGACGTGGACGCCGTTATTGATTCTCGAGCCGAGGATCGGCTGGCTCGACCATCAGCGTTGTTTAATTTAAGAATTGTCCCCTCCCCGCCACCGCATCGGACAAATACGGCCGGCCTAAAGTGATCAAATGACCGTGACACATGCCGCATCGGAATGGAACCTACCAACATCCTGTATCCGAGGAAAGAGCTCGTCCCTCGCGGGAAGTTCCCGAGGACGCGTCCCTTGACGCTCTTTTCGGTCCTCACCTCAGAGGAATTCGATAGGATTAAACGGCGCTTGACGTCCGCGCGGAGGTGTTCCTCAACCATACCAGTCGTCACGGCCACCGCCGATGGCCTTGCTGCGATCTCGAAGAGATCTTCAAGGGTGGAGGGAGGATTCATTTCCATCCTTTCATCGGGTCGATCCTCGGATCACTTTGGGATCGCGCCGAGCGCAGCGACGCCAAACGCGGACGCCATCATCAGCCGCGATGTACATCGCGTAGCCGCGAAAGCGGCAAGGGCGAGCCTAATCGCATTGGAGCTCGGCGACGCCTACTATCTCAAAAAAGAGAGGACAAGGACTCATACTATTTGTCTCGGCGACCTACCATTGCTACGGGATACACGGCTATCCCAAGAACGCGGGGCCTACGAGACAAAGTTCTTCTTTTGCATATGACGCTACGCGCTGAGACCAAGCAGGTTTTTTCTTCACCGGGTCTATTATCTGCCGCATAATCTATGTGAGAATTCACTCGTTTTCTTTTGCAGCTAACAACATAAAGACCTAAATAAAACTTACTCGCCGACCCAAACAAATGCGCTCGTATCCTTTCGGAGTATTCGGACGAGGAGAGCGGGACACGAGGAGGCTTGTGATGACCGCATAACTTGCGTATATCGGGTTTTTCAAATGCATGGCATGCTTTCTTTAACCCCCTTGCAGAAGGTAAAGTTATACTGGTTCCCTTCTCGTCGAGAATGATTTCGTTTACTAACGAACTTAAATGCAAAGCGTCACGCCTCCAAAGGAGTCCTAGGGCAGCCCTCTACCGAGCACCATTCTTCTTCCCTCGATCGAGGAGTCAGAGGGCGGTCCTAAGCTGCATGTCTATCCCTGGCACAATGGCAAGGCATGGACACGCCCGGCTTCCCACTCTGTCTCGCAAGAAGCGACCTCGGGTGGACGGCACGGGTAACGGGCCGCCAGCGCCTAACTCGCCCAGCCCTAGCGGAAGGCTCCTGCCCAGCAGGTCGGCCAAGAAGTTGAAGCAGATTCAGCCCGAAGAGCTGAGATCAATGAATCGAGGGAGAGCCTCTAAGGCTGTCGCCAGAACTATGGAGGTCGGGCAAGGTAGCCCATGACTTTGCGAGCAAGGTGCGGTGTACAAGGCGAAGGGACGCGACTGCTACGTAGACTCATTATCGGGGAGTCCGAGTACCACACCTGATTGCATCTACGCTCATGAGCGAGCTATCTGAGTCGAGACGACGAGTTTGCTGACACGGATGACGCATCCGATGACCACGCTGCTTCAAAGACTCGAGCAAGGTAAACGAGCCCCCTTGAAATTTCATTCGATTTATTTCTAACTCATATCTTGCTCGCAGCATTGCTCGCGATGAGGATGTCCATGGAAAAGACGCGGTCGGCGGCCGCCTAGGGGACAAGCGACCTGCAGGAAGAGGTCGCAAAGCTGAAGCAGAGCTTGGAGTCCGTTGAAGCGGAAAGAACTCAAGCGTTCGAAGCGGCGAACAGGTATTTGAACCAAAAGGACGCTGCTTTACGAACAGTGGACTTCCAGAAGACGGAGCTCGATCGATGCGAAGGAAGTCAATTGGAACTTCAAAGGTGGACAACCGCCAGCTCGTAGGGAGATCGTTAATTGAAAAGGACCGGGGAGGAGCTCCAGCGACCTTTCGCACTCGGCTCGGCCGAGCTCAAGTTAAGATGTGAGGAGGCCTCCTGGTTCAGGAAAGGCTAGCTTTCGAGGCCAGCAGCGAGGAGAGTCGGGAGAGAATCGCTTCTCTGACCGATGAAATGCAGAATCAGTCAGAGGAGATGAAGGAGAAGGCCGCGGACTTGGCAGTCGGGTCCATCTACACCCTGCGAGCAAGGAATCCCGATTTGGACTTGTCCTCCGACCTTACCCGGAGGGCCTTGGCAGCGACCTTCAGCGGATCATGGCCTTAACGGAGGACGACACACGCAGCTCACAGCCTGTGGGACCCGACTGCACAGGTAGGCTCTACTTCCTTTAGCACAAGGTCTCCGACCGGAAGTCTCTTCGCTTGACCTTTGAGTCGAAGAACCTTTTTGCTCACCGCCATTGGTAGGTCGCTATCCTTATGCGTTCCGCCTTGCCACATGCTCTTCACCTGCATCCAAACTCTGCTCAGTTCACATGCTTTGTTTTCATGCCCTCATTCAGACAGCGGTCCCTCCGGCAGAACCTGGTCCCGACCTCTACAGTGGGGATCATCGCTCGCATGCCATGAGGCAGCGAAAATGGAGTTTCCGAGGTGGAGGTCCTTGGAGTTGTCCTGTACGCCCATAAGACTTCGGGGAGATCGTCAGCCCAATTTCCTTTGGCTGCCCCGAGCTAGGCTTTCAGAGTGTGCTTGATGGTCTTGTTGACTGTTTCAACTTGGCCATGCGCTTGCAGTCTGGCGACTGAGGCAAATTTTTTATGGATGCCCAGCTCGTCGCAGAACTGCTTGAACTCCTCATTATCGAATTGCTTCCCATTATCTGAGATGAGGGTGTGAGGAATTCCGTAGCGGCACACTATGTTCTTGAAAACAAAGTCTTTCAGCTTTCTGGTCGTGATCGCGACTAGTGGCTCGGCTTCGACCCATTTTGTGAAATAGTCTACCGCGACCACGGCATACTTGACCCCTCCCTTTCCAACTGGCATGGGGCCGATAAGGTCGATCCCCCACATGGAAAATGGCCAGGGGCTAGACATGGTAATCAGCTCGTGAGATAGGACTCGCGGAATGTTCGCGAACCGCTGGCACTTGTCGCACTTCTTGACAAAGTTGTGCGCATCCTCTTGGATTCGGGGCCAATAGTATCCCTGACGAACAACCTTGTTTGCAAGAGATCGAGCTGCTGTGTGTTTACCGCAGATCCCTTCGTGAATTTCCCTCATGATGTAGTCTGCTTCTTCACTGGTTACACATCGGAGGAGAGGGACACTGAATCCTCTCTTGTACAGTTGATCTCCGACGAGTGTGAAACGAGCAGACCTTACTCGTAGGACCCTTGCCTCGACCTTGTCGCTAGGCAATGTCCCATCCTTGAGGTACTGGACAATGGGAGTCATCTAGGAATCTGGCTGAACCACGTTCACGGCCTATTCGGTCGAGCTGATAGTTGGAGCATTGACAAAACGAATAGGAATGCTATCAGGAGCCTCTGAATCTAATGACGAGGCTATCTTTGCCAAGGCGTCCGCTATAGAATTGCTCTCCCTCGGGATCGAGTGATTTCAAAGTGCTTAAACGACCCCGAGAGACCTTAGCTTCTTTCGTATGCGGACCATGTTCTCTTCCTTAGCTTGGTATTCCCTAGAATCGGTTGACGACCTAGCATATGGAGTCGCTTATAAATACTAATCGCGGTTGCACCCATTTCTTTGGCGAGTCGCAACCCGACGAGCAGAGCTTCGTATTCGGACTCATTGTTGGTCGCTTTAAACCCGAACCGGAGAATACTATGAATTCGGACCCCCTCGGGGCTCACCAAGAGAAGACCCGCACCGGCTCTTTTCCTGTTCGATGACCCGTCGACTTAGAGGTTCCAGGTCGACAGGTTCTGAATAGCTTCTTGCCCGACTTCGCTAGATTCTTGCTCGCTTGGGAGATAGGAAAATTCCGAGATGAAGTCTGCAACAGCCTGCCCTTTGATGGTCGACCTGGGCGTATACTTTAGGTCGAACTGGGGAAGCTCCATGGCCCATTTAAGCAGTTTACCCAAGGCCTCTGGTTTCTGGAGGACCTGCCTGAGAGGGTAACTTGTCATTACATTGAGTGTATGGGCATGGAAGTAAGGTCGCAGCTTTCTGGACGCGACCAGCAGGGCAAAAGCTAGTCGCTCCATTTTCGGATACTGCATCTCGGCATCCGATAGATGCTTACTTGCATAATATACCGGCCACTGAGCTTTTTCCTCTTCCCGTACTAAAGCTGCACTGACCGTGAACTGAGACACGGACAGGTAGATGAGCAGGATTTCCTGTGGAAGAGGCTTAGAGAGGAGAGGTGGCTTCCCAAGATGCTCTTTTATACTCTGGAATGCCTGCTCGCATTTGGAGGTCCACTCGAATTTTTTATTGGCCTTCAGAACATTGAAGAATGGTAAACAGCAGTCTGTTAGCCTTGATATGAAGCGACTTAGTGCCGCATTCAGCCTGCTCGCACTTAGCGACTGACGCTTTTTACCTGGCCTCGGGCTCTCCATATCGAAAGCAGCTTGAATCTTTTCGTGGTTTATTTCTATGCCCCGCCCTACTTGACCAAGACCATATATCCCAGGAACTTTCCTGACGATACCCCGAATAAGCATTTGAGAGGGTTCAGCTTCATTCTATAGAGCCGGAGTATGTCAAACATCTCAACGAGATGCGTAATGTGCTCTGAGGTGACCTGGGATTTGACTAGCATGTCATCCACATAGACCTCCATTGTCCTCCCGATCTGGTCGGAGAACATTCGGTTGACCAACCTCTGATAGGTCGCACCCGCATTCTTGAGGCCGAAAGGCATGACTTTGTAGCAGTATAGCCCCCGGTCCGTAATGAAGGTCGTATGCTCCTCATCTGGCTTATACATCGGGATTTGATTGTATCCCGAGTATGCATCCATAAAGCTTAACAGCTCGTGCCCCGAGGTGGCATCAACAAGCTGGTCGATTCTTGGCGGGGAGGGGAAGTCTGTTTTCTTTCCAGGGCAAGCTTTGTTTAGGTCGTGAAGTCACGCAGTCCGCCACTTGCCATTTGGCTTTACCAGATCCCCTTGGGGCAACAACCCAGTCGGGTAGCAGAGCCTCGCGAACGCATCTATTTCGGAGAAGGTTCTCCACTTCGATTTTAACGCGGCGTACCGCTCCGGATCCATTGCCCTTATCTTTTGGCGAACTGGCTTAGCTTCACTACTGACGTTCAATGAATGGCAAATAACGTTCGGGCTGATCCCGACCATATCTGCATGCAACCAGGCGAACACATCAATGTTCTCCTTCAAGAAGCTTACTAGCTCGGAAGCGAGCTGAGGATTGAGACAGCTTCCGATCTTTAGCACTCGGCTCGACTCTTTTGGATCAACCGAAACTTCGGACAGGTCCTCAACCGGGTCGCCGGGGATTTCCTGAATCCGCGGATCTATATTATCCTCCTCCGGACCAGGCTGTGGCTCGATCCGGCTGATCGCCATAGCTTGGCGGGGTGCACACCGCGAAATGCCCTTTCGTTTGTCGGCCATTTGGACCGATTTTACATAGCATTCGCGAGATGCGCTTTGTGATCCGCTTACCTCCCCTTATCCCCATTGGAGTGGGGAACTTCATCTTGAGATGATAAATGGAAGTGACTGCCTTGAAAGTTCTCAGTAGAGGTCGCCCTAAGATTCCATTGAAGGCCGATGGGCAGTCCAAGACCAAGAATTATGTAACCCTAATCACCTCGTCGTAGTCGCCTGAGCGACTGGGAGCCGGATTGACCAGCTACGGGGATCGAGTGATCCTCGTGAAACCGCACAAAGGCATCGATTACGGCTTCGAGCTTGGCCTCTCGACCAGTTCATTCATTCTATCGAAAGTGCGGATTTGAACAGAATGTTCACAGAGCTTCCATTGTCCACAAGCATTCTCACAGCACATTGAGACACCCATCGATGGGAGGTGATCACCTGCAGCATCCTCGTGAGGATGGTGTGTAGCTGCCTCTTTCTCGCAGAAGGTGATTGGTTCTTCTTTTCGGGCTTTTTGAGGTCAGTCGCGAAGTGTTCATTACCCCTGATCGGGCAGCGGTGGCGCGCTGCGAGCATATCTTTCCCTACGCCTCGCGTGCTCACGAGGTGCGGACCTCCGAAAATTATGTTAACACTATCGCACCTGCTGCGATCACGGCGCATTTTCTTTCGCTTCCCTTGGTTTTCTTTTGGGGAGTCATCAATGTACTCCTTGAAGTGCCCCTTCTTGATAAGCTCTTTGATAGCCTGCTTTAGAGCTCGGCATTCATCGCTGATGTGCCCATTATCCCGATGATAACGGCAGATTTTTATTTTTTGTCAAGTTCCGTAGTGTGGGCTCAGGGGTTTTCATGGGTTCGGGCTCACCGAGCAGGCCTCCTCCTGGACTTATCAAGGATTGCTGATATGGACACATTCAATGGGAGAGTATTGAGCCCCTCCCCGTCACGGTACGCGACGAGGAACAGGAGCATAGGACTTTTTCGCTCAGTAACGGGGTTTCTTCCCTTTTCGCGATCGCGCGTCTCTTTCATGGTCAGCTGCGTCTGATTATCTCCCCGACCTGAGCAGATCACGCCGGAAGTGCCGTGTATCAGCAGACAATGGAGCGCCGCCTAGTCCAATTCTCTATTCTGAGATACTTTTCTCGCTGTGCTTATAGAACTCGGTGAGGGAAATATCAGTCCTCTCAGGCTGCAGCTTCTTTCCATGTGCACAGCTCAATGGGCTAACTACTGATGAGGAGCAAGAGTTCGGATGGACTCTTCTGAGAGCGTGAGCCACTTTGTTGAGTTCCCCGTGGGAAGCGGTCAATGTAAGCTCAGGGATTCGTCTCTTTCTTGCCTTATGTTGCCGAGGTAGCTCAAAGGCATTGAAAATTTCCGGTTGGCTTGGAAATGCCGCAGAACGCCGTGCTCATCGAGGCCACGAATCGATCGATCCCATTGGGAGCGACCTTAACCACCGCTTAACGCGAAGTCAGTCGCCACGGCCAAACAACGGCATTTCGCAAGGTTCAAACCTAGTGGAGCTCCATCAGTCGTTGAACTCATATAAATGATCCTGCGGATCATAGCTTCCATCAAACGGAACCAAGCACATCCGGCGATTCTAACCCCGGTGGAAGTGGAGCTGAACACTTCGTGAGAAAATGGGGATGTAGAGGCGATTGCGCCTGTTCACTGCTTTGCTTTGCCTCCCTTAACCTAAGTCCTGCAGCTCACCTCAGCCTCCTCAATTTGTGGTAATGGAGCCAAACCTCGGGTTCAAGCTTTCACCCATGCAGCTCGACCTTCCCTTGCCTATGTGGTTCAGGAGAGTTCGGAGGCTGGATCCCTCCGCCTCGCCTACCAAGGTATTTCCTACCGCACTGACACGACATACCGACTCAGCAGGCGTGTGAATGGTGATGTATTGTGCGGGGGAGATTTTGGGGCCACGACCCTCGCGGTGGTACGAACCTCGCCCTGCGAGGTGAGGGGCCACCTCGCATGAGAACGACGGGACTGCTCTCGCATGGTGATCGGCAATCATCGCACCAAGATTTTCGCGCTTGGGTTTGCTTACACGCAGGTACTTGGGATGTACTCGGGATTTACTTTTTCACCAGTCTGCACTTTGCCGCACTACCCCGCCTCGGGGCACCTTTTGTATTCGCTGCCCTGGGAGCCCGTAGGCTTATTTTTTGCCACTTGCTTACCCTTCGCGCTTACGCTATCATAGGTGCTCATGGTGACGGGCTATCGCCCTTTGCGCGCACGCGACTCGCAGGCACCCCCTTTTTGGCGGTTGTATCAGCACTGCCGTCAGATGACATGTTCCTTGGTCTAGACTGGCAACCTAACCTCTGTCGACTCATCTGTGAGAGTATTGCTCGAACCTCTCCGGGTAGCTTCGATGGCGAGGTCCAGCCACGGAGTCGCGCGGTATTCCCAGCAGACATTTTGCGAAACCGGAGGTATGTTGGAAGGGCCGGGTGTCCCTCCTGGGCGGGGGACTGGGGGACCTTCAAGACGCTTTGGTTCACCTCGCCCGCTGCGTATGCAGTATGCCATTGTATTGTAAGACCAAGGGAGGTCAAAGATTCTCCCCATGAAGGGTAGACACATCAAATCGCCTTCCTTCTAGCCAAACCTGCCGATGTCCGGAATTTGGCACTAATGAATTCGTCACGTGCCATTCAACGTTGATTAACTGTTAAATACACGAAAATGGAATATATAAAGCGAAATAAATGCAAAGGGAGTTTTTTAAGTGGTTCGAATGCTAAGGTAGCAAGTCCTATGTCCACCGATTTGTATTGATAGGAGCATGGGTCGTCGCGATCGCGATCCGACTTACAAAAGAGTTCTTGGAAAAAGTGTAAATGTGTTTAGTGGGAGAGCAGAGAGAGAGTTTTCTCCATGTAAGGATGGCTGAATCCCCTTAATGAAGGGGTCTTCTTCGTTTTATATCAAACTGAAGCGTGTAATCATCATTAAATCCATGGGTTGGTGTGATTGTCGATATAATCCGCTTTACTGCTCCCCATTTTCCCTTTCCCTAAGTCGATTCAGACGCATTTGCAGAGTGGAAAGGGGACGCGTGTGAGCTCCATATCATTTGGCAGGTCTGACGTGTGCGTGTTGCTCTGACGAGAGCAGATCACCCTTCACGTGACTTTCCCACGTCAGCCCTTTATTTTCCCAGGCATAACAATTCTAAATCTTTAATATCATAAATATTTTTGAAAAAGGAAGGCTAGTTATGACCCATTTAATGTGGTTGAAAAACAAATACTATATCTAGATACTTTTAATTTTATCGTAAATCTTTAAGTTTTATTTAAAAATAAATTAAAATTTATTACAAATATATAAGAATAAAAGAAAAAGTTATGTTATGAGTTTATCATCATAAAATCTTATGATCGACTTTATAAGAATTTCTATTTATAACTTTAAAATTTGGAGATCGTTAACAATATTTGAGAAAAACCAATAAAAAAAAAGGGTGAAAATGAAATGAAGAATAAATAATTTTATTTATTATGTTATTCATTCTGTCATTGTTTTTTTTGCATGAACGTTGGTTAATTAATTATTGGAAAAATCATTTTTCTAAATAAATCTCATAGCCAGAAGTTGTACATAACTATTAATTACGTAAGCTGACAATAGAATTAAATTCCTAAAAATCTACAGATATTATTATAGTATAAATGACAATTGAATGGGAGTGGTTTTAAGAACTTTATGAAGAAAATGACACAAGTCTAAAATTGCTTATAAAGACATGTTGTCGTGTAGCATGAAAAATGGATGGACCAAGTTCTTGGGTTTGTGAATATGATCAGGAGAATTATATGAGGTCCAATTCAAAAGGGATGAGGGACCAAATAACGTCACACTCGTTCTTCAAATAACTTCAAAAGGGTTTGTGAATATAACTCCAGTTTGGAGTCGTTTGATCAGTTCAGGCCCATAAATGGTTTAGTGAATTGCTGATTTTCATCGATGGATGTCTATATCACAGTAGCAACTAAGGGAAATGTCGCTGGGCTATGTGGTCCAAGAATTGACCCTTTTTTCAAAAACGAGATACATCATGTGCCTTATTATGTTGTTTCAAGTACACTAACATCTTTTAAATACCAGTTGAAGCCCCTATAGTTTTCCCAGATGAAATTCAAAGCAATATTGGTTGCGGGTATTTTTATCAATTTATAAAATTTTATTGTTGGGGGTGTTTAGTTAACTTAACAAACCTAGGGGGTTAAAAAAATATAAATATTTTGAGTTGAATAGAATAGTATTGGATTTTGAGAATATTAAAACAAATATGTATTTTGGATTGGATAGGATAGGATAGGATAGTATTATGAATAGTAGACCGAACACAACCTAGTTTTTCAATATTAAAAATATAAGTTTATCAAACCAAGTACTGAATATATATATATATATTTTAAAAGAAAGGGGTTCCTAACAAAAGAAGAAACACGTTTGTAATATTTAGAAAGTGGAAATACTTGAGAATTTTGTGCTGAATTCAGTAGCACTAAGGATGGGCATAAAACCTGGCCCCGTTAGGACCTGCCCCGACCCGGCCCGGCCCGAATGGGGTAGAGTTTCCCTGAATCATTTGGGGTTTGGGACAGGATCGGGCCAAAAATTAGTCCCCAAATTCGGGGATGAGCTATGGCCATGATAAGTCTTGCCCTGCCCTGACCCCGTTTTGTCCCCACCCTAAATCCTCGACCCGGCCCGTCTCATATATATATATATATATATATATAAAATTAGAAATCAATCATATATATACATGTATTAATTTTAATGGTTGAAAATCAATCATATATTATACAAGAATAAATTATAATTGTATAATATTTTATGAAACCATATAGAAATAGGTAATAAATAAAACTAGATTAAATATAATAAATCATTATAATTATTTTTAATACATAATAAATATGTTATAGATGTATAATGTATCATTTGATATACATAATATATATGTTATATATGTATAATATATTGTTTAAGATTTTGCAATGGTTGTATATGTATAATTTATGTTAAAAGTATTGAAGTGTGATTCATTTTGTCATGGGGATTACAATGGTTTTAGACCCTAGGTTTAAAACGAAGTTGTTAAATTTCTTTTTTCCTTTGCTCTATGGAGAGGATGGTATAGATGAGATTATGAGGACCCGGAGATTATGTAATGATTTGTATGTTCAACATGAGAGTAACCATCGAGGTTGCCAAACATATCAATCTTATAGTTTCACTGCATCCTCTGGTAGCTCTTCTAAGGCCGAGTTTGAGAGGATGGGGGTAACGGCTAGTTTGGATAAAATTTTGCAGGAAAAATCTAGTATTGGCCAAGAAAAGTCTGAGTTGGATTCTTACTTAAAGGAGAAAATTATTCCTAAAACTCCAGACTTTGATTTATTGACTTGGTAGAAGACATTTGGGTCTAAATATCATATCCTACAAAGGATTGCTCTAGATATCCTAGCTGTTTTCGCGTCCACCGTTGCTTTTGAGTCTGCATTTAGCATTGCTGGCAACATAGTGAGTCCACATCGCAATAGGCTTCATTCTAATATAATAGAGGCGTTGATGTGTTTACGAAATTGGAAATGGGCTGACATCTAAGGTAATCAAAAGGAAATTTTTGTTTCTTCTACATTAAAAATTAAAAAACCTATTAACATATGCTAGTTGTTAATGTTTATTTTTACTGTTATGTTAGGCCCAAGGCTAGGATATGGTTCATCAATTTATGATGATAGTGATGCAAAAGATTAGGTATTATAGATTTGTATTTTGTAATATATTCTTTTTCTTTACTCTTCTTTAGACATTTGTATGATAGTTAAAATTTGTGTACAAGTTACTTCAATATCATCTAATTTATTCTTTTTGCTTGTTTAGGAGGAAATTGAAGTGGTATAATTTTAATGATATGGATACTTTTGGTGAAAAGTTTTGGATTTCTTATGTGATAGGTTTATTTCTCCATATTTTAATTGTATGTAATTTAATATGGTTTAGATTTTTTTTAGGGTTGTAATAATTTAAAATTTGTCTACAGGTTATTTGTGGGTTGCACATGGAAATGGAATGTTAGGTGCTGTCTGCTGTGGTCTAGCCATCTGGGTTTTACTCTTGAATGTTGAATCTTGATAGTGTGATGTATTGAATCTAATGATGTGGATTGTGGGGGTCTTTTCGGCAGTTTGGCTCCTTATGTTTGGAATTTTTTGATTATAAATCTGTCATATATTGTAATATATTATCAATTTAGTATGATGATCTTTATGTTTAACATGTACATTATAGATTAAATTTCTTTTTGGATGGTATATATTAATTTGAAGCAAATGGTAATAAGGCAGGATCAAGGAGGCAAAAGACACAAAACCCCCAAACGGAGAATTCGGAGATTCCACGAATTCCCTATTTGGGTATCGGGCTTCATTTGGAAATTCCTTGAATTCCTCATTCGGGCTATGGGCCGAGGCCAGAGACAGGGGTCCCCAGCCCATGCCCATCCCTAAGTAGCACTGCTGATTTTTTTTTTATTTCGCTTTTATCTTTAATCATATGCTCGACCGATTGAATTAAATTTTGAATAACTATTTATCTAGTCGGATCACAAACTTTTACTCCCATACAGGAACATTTTATTCCTCTTCTAAGGGTAGGCAACATATTATCAATAGTATTAGTGGCTTTGTAAAAACTACTGATCTGGTTTGCAAATAAGATTCTCAATTTATTTGTATTGTTAACAAAGACATTAGTCCAAGACAAACAAACTCAAATGAGGTGTATCATATTCATGTATGTAAGCTTTCCATCCTTATCGTGTATAGACGAAACAAGACATATTTAATATAATCGATAGAATCTTATGGTTTTACTATAAATTTAGATTGATAAAGCTAGCTCAAGGGAGGAGTGAGCCCAACCACATATATACACCATATTAGCCTTCCAACTTTGCAATATGAGACAAATTCAACTTCAATGCTATTCCTTGGCGATGTAGAACAAATTCAACTTCAATATCCTCCTAGAGAGCTTAGGTAGAACTCACTCTTACAAGATAACTCAAAAGAGGAAGGAGACCAACCAAATATACACCATATCAACCTACAAAATTGGTGATTTAGGACAAATTTAAATTCGATATGAAATTTGAATTCTGTTAATATAGAATAAGGATTTGGTTTACATTTTGTAATTAAAAAAAATATTTAGAGAGAGAAATTAAAAAAGACATAACAAAACTGAAACTAAAATTGAAAGATTAGGCGTTGATTGAATCAAAATAATAACTAAAAACGTTGTACTACTTTTGGGAAAAAAACAACAATCTAACTATTTTTTTTTTCCTTTTTATAGTGTTATTATAACTTATTTATATCTTATGTTTGACCTAATGTGATATTATTTTAAAAATATTGATACAATAGATAGCATTAAATAAAAACAAATAAATTTGTTAATATCCAAGGGGAGGACTACCTCCCCTTGGATATTGGTTTTTTTAAGTTACTTATTGGTTCCAATTTCTGTGTGTGCGGAGGACTACCTCCCCTCGAATATTGGCTCCTTTAAGTTTTGGTTATGTTTTATGTTTAATGTTTGGGTCTTGCACTATTCTTACCATTTGAGGTGGTATTACACATCTAAGAGGTTGAACTCACGCATATGTAATCCTCTTCAGCTTTATCTACTGCTCCCATAAATACTAGCTTATCTAGATTTTCTTCTAAAGTAGATAGTTTGTATGAAATATCTTATATCCCAGAAAATAAAAAAATCCAAGATACTATCCCTCTCATTGTAAATCCTTATACAACCTTTTCCAAGTCTTCTTCTTCTTTGTCTAAAACCTTTAAAACTCTTGTTAGAGCTTCTAGAAATCCAGTCAAAGAGTATGTCCAGGCTAGTACTTTTGATAAGTGTCAAATTCTAGCCACAACTTAAGAACAATATGTTACTTTGGAAATCCCTCAAGAATCCATTGCCCAATGGATCCATGAAGGATACTCTCATGTACACTTTGGTGCTATCAGGCTAGCTCTATCTTATCATGGTAGAAAAGGTCTCCTAGTCTTTGTCTGAATCGTTTTGTTGGACACCAGATTTGTCCAATATCAACATGCTTGTATAGGAACTGCACAGACAACTTTGAATGCTGGGACAGTCATTATGACACTGTTTCCTAATTTCAATATGTCTCTTTCTGATGTTCATTGATCCAAAGCTCTTAAGGTCAATTATAGATAGTTGGTGCAGATTTAAATCCAGGGAGTATTGCAGCTACTTTGCATTATCAAATGGTTTGGCGGATCTAAGACCATACCCTTAATCTCGCTATTCCTGCGACTACTGATGCGCTACTCCTTACTGTTGACTCTCAGAATGCTCCTCACTACATCAATATTCCCAGGCCGATTTCTAGAGATGATTTGGTTAAATTGTTACCAGACTCTTGGGTGACGAGTTATGAGTCTCTTAATAAAAAAGAAACTCTGGTGGTTTCTACAGAATCTACCATGCATGATAGCAATGACGGAATAATAACTATCAGATTTAAGTCTCCAACAACTCCTACTGCTCCACCTTTGAGTTTTCAACAAACTCAATTCATGATCACTCCAGTCTTACCAGCTATAGCAGTAAGGGAACCTGGACTTTCCATTAATTCATTTCAACAATCTGGTGCTCTTGTCTATCATCAATTTGATCCAGTCATTGGTCACACTCCATTTGATCTTGATTGCCAATGCTTGGAGTGTCGTGACAATCCTATTTGGGAAATAGATGAGCATTATCTTTCCAAACGAAACCAGTCCAGACGGAAAAAACAGACAGCTTGGTGCAGTAAAAAAGATCTTCACTCTAGATTTGAAGACCATGATCCTAAAGTTGGCCTTTTAGGTCAAACATCTAGTAAATTTGACTATTATGTCAAATATCCTCCACCAGCCTAGAAAGAATCACCATCCATTAATCTTTCATGGGAAATCCCTCAAAAATCTAAACCCAAATCACCTTACTTTAAAAACCCTTTACCATGTTATTAGCAGGCTTTCCGATGGATTGCAAAAGAAAACAAACTAACCCATTCACCCCTTGTTCATACTCCACATGTTCAGTCCATTATGATGATTCAATCTTCTGAACCTCAAAAGACATGACAAAATTTCAATTATGACATAGACTTTCCTTCTCTTAAGGAAACTACGACTCAACAACCAAAAGTAGTTCTTTCCAAAGTCATACAGCCAGATGGATCCACGCCAAAACTTTCCCAAGCTAAAGAAATTCTCAATTGGTAGACTGAAAATGCTTTAGCCTAAAACAAAACCATTACCAGAATTGAACAAAAATTGGATTTGGTAACTCATCAGGTGGACTCTCAGTCTTAAACCCACACTATGTTGATTTCTCAGTTACAAAAATAGATTGATCATCTCTAAAACTGGATTGATTAGCTCCATCAGGAATTAATGCACATTGTCAGCACCTCTCATGGCTATTCTGCTCAATTTCTCTAGAAGGAAGCAGAAATGAAGTCGCTAAAAACCCAAATGGCATCGCTTCAACAAGAACATCTTAAGCAAAAACTCAAACAACCATAGACTTTTCCTGAAATGTCTTTGGTGCCAAATCCTTTTGATTCTTCAACAGCATGGCCACAACCATCTTTTTCACCTTTTCCCAAAGATTAGTCAACCTTTAGTCTTACCTCGTATACCTCTAGTGTTGTTCAGGCTTTTGGCAACATTGAACAGTTTTATGCCAAGCTCCGCAAAGAACGTGATGAAAAGATTAAGCTGGAACGGGACCAAAAGAAGCGAGAAAAATATTTTGCTAAAACGCAGAAACCATCTAATAATATACCTGACTCTTTCTCTTCCAGTCATTCAGATCCTCCATCTCCTAAGTATCATCGTCCTTTATCTAAGGATAAGGCTCCAATGCAAATAATGATGATGGAAGATCGCCAAACTTCTGCTAATCCTGTCTCTTAAAAAAAACCTGTCTCTTTTAATTTTATGAACTCTATTTTTAGAGACATGACAGAAAGGCAACACCTTGCAACTTCGGGTATTTCTCAAGATTCTCTATCTACCTTCCAAACAGAATCAGAAGCTGATATACCTTCTATTGATGAATCATTTGAAAGTGGCTTGGACTCTGAAAGTGATACTTCTGATCAACATCCTAATGTTTATCCCCAACTGATGACCCATCAACCCAAATCTTCAAGACCACCTGTTGTCTTTGAGGTCGATGATGAGATGCCTGAAGGTGGTGATTCCATTCCAGACTCTCCACCTATGTATCAACAATCCCGTCATACTACGGTTGAGCGTGACTCTTATAAAACTTCAGCAAAGCTCCACACTTTTACGGTTGATGATCTTCCTCCACACAAATGGAGAAATCGAATGTATGAATTTCAAACCTGGTTACAAGCTAAGATGCTTAAACCTAATGCCCAAGTCTCTACTGTACTTATGCAGTTTACAGTTAGATTTGGTGGCATTCTCCGTGATCGGTGGACAAGTCTTCAAGAGTACAAACAAAATTTATTCATCTAAATGCCAGATATTAATCAAGTTATGTATCTCCTCTATGATGAATTTTGTGGATTACCTCACCTTTATGAGGACCAGGTCAGAGAATAATATTTTAAGATGCGATGATGTTCTCTCAAAAAGAAAGATCTTGACAGACATTACAAGGAGATGGTCAAAAGATATCATATACTTAAGGGTATGGATGATCTTAACATGAAGCAAGCCTTTTTAGCATCTATTACAGAATCCCTAAGTCATGAAGCAACCAAGCTTATGCAGTCTCAAAGCAGACAACTTGGTTCCACTTCTCTTGGAGAAATTTATCAGTTTGTCATTCTCACTTTGGAAAAGCTCTGTTCTCAAAAATAATTTTTTGACGATTATCTAAAGTGTTCTAACCAGCTGACAAAGGTTTGTCAGAGACCAGACTTGCAGATCAAGTGCAAATCAGATCGCTCATGTTCTTGTCCTACCAAGAAGAAGTTTCATTCCAGACGCATCAAGTTTTCTCCACCTAATGCTCCTACCAGGCGCAAATTTTGACTTTTCAAGCACCGTAAGTTTCTTTGAAAAAAAAGAAACGCAGTGGTAAACGATCTAATCGGTGTTATTTGTGCAACCGTTCTGGTTATTTTGCCAAAAATTGTCCAAACAAGCCCAAATAGTTAACCAAAATGATGCAACAGCTTTCTCAGCTCACTGATATAGATTTTTCAGATGATGAAGTTGAAAGTTGGTTTTCAAAGGATGAAGAACCCACTTCAGACACAGTTTTCTAGTTTGCAGCCATGGTGATTGAGTTCTCTGATTCAGATGATTGTCACTATTTCTACCATATCCAACAAATACCACAATCCATTCTATCATTAACCATCTCATGTCATGTACCTACAGTAAAAGTTCCCTACTAAATATTCCAATCCCATTTCAATCATAGCATTTTTTGATACTGGTGCTACTCGTACTATTATCAACCCTAAGATCCTCCCATCCTTTAAGTGGAAACCTCATCAAGAAGTTTTCTACATTGCTAACAGTGACACTTTCATTACTTATCTGATTAGCAAGCCCATTAAAATCCAAATTTTTCAAGGATGTTTTACTTTTCATAAAGTTCTTGGTTCCGATTTACCTGGCAAAGATATGGTTCTAGGTTTTGATGTTTATTCTAAACTCAATAAACTTAGAATCCTCCCTGATGGTGCTCGATACAAGATGTTTTTCTAATCCTAGACCACTCAGCTTAATTTATTCCAGATTGAAGGCAATCTTATTGAGTAGATCAAAACCCAGCCTAGCCCAACAAGAATGTACTCAGCTTTTATCTTAAGGATTGATCGAACCCACAGATTCTCAATGGGCATGTGAAGCCTTTTATGTCAATTAACATGCTGAACAAGCTAGAGGAAAACTAAGACTTGTTATCAATTATCAGCCATTGAATTTCTTTCTCTGTGATGATAAATTTCCTTTGCTTTCCAGACAAGTTCTCTTTGCAAATCTCCATAATGCAAAGATGTTTTCCAAATTTGATCTCAAAGCTGGATTCTGGCAACTTGGAATTCATCCTAATGATTGTCATAAGAATGCTTTCTGCATTCCCAACCAACACTAACTGTGAACGGTCATGCCTCTTGGACTTAAGGTCGCTCCTTCCCTATTTCAGAAAGCCATGACGAAGATTTTTGCTTCCTTTCTTCATACATGTCTCATTTATGTCGATGATATCCTTCTTTTTTCAAAAGCTGGGAAATCTCATATACGTCTTCTTCGTGAATTTGCTAATATCATACACTCTTATGGTATTATGCTCTCTGAGAAGAAAATCCAATTATGGCAGACAAAGATTGATTTTCTTGGTATGGTGATTGCTAACGGCAAGTATGATCTTTAGCTCATATTGCCAATGAGTTGCAAAAATTCCCAGATGTTCTCACAACCAAGAAAGAAATACAACAATTCTTGGGAATTGCCAATCACATATGCAGTTTTATTCCCAACATTTCTCATCTCACTACTCCACTTTCCCATATGCTTAAGAAGAATCCTCCTTCGTGGTCTGAAAAAGCAAACAAATGCAATCAAGAGTCTTAAACGCAAATCCTTCCATACACAGCCATTGAAGATTCCTTCTTCTGGGAAATGAATTCTTCAGATGGATGCTAGTGACACTCATTGGGGTACAGTGCTTTTTGAACAAGATGATGACAAAGTACGACATTTGTGTGGATACCAGAGTGGACAATTCAAACCACATCAACAACATTATCATTCTACTTTCAAGGAAGTATTAGCAGTAAAAAAATACCATTGAAAGGTTTTAATTCCATCTTGTTGGACATTACTTCTTTATTGAAGCGGATATGAAGTCTTTTGATCAAATGCTTCGATTCAACAAGAAAAAGGTTCCGCATCAATAATTACTTTGATGGGCAGAATGGTTCAGCAAATATTCCTTCATCATCCAGCACATCAAAGGTCACACCAACATCATTACAGATTATTTATCCAAACCTAAAACTAAACAAGTCGGTTTCATGAACCCTAGATCCAAACCTCTTCCCTGTTTCATGTTCCAACCATTAACCTAGTCCAGTTCTTGTTCATCATCTTCTTCACCAAACCATGCTCCAGACATACCTCCTGAATTCAATGACCTTGTTCAAACTCATACCATTGATGAAAATGCTACAATCCTCATGCTTTCTTATCAAATTCAATGCATTGAAAAATGTGGACAATCCATGTATGATATGTTAGGTGTCCATCCAGATTACCCCTTTTCAAAAATCTTTTGTTTACCTCTAGGTCTTGATATCATATTTCCAGAAGAATTATTACAGTTCTTTTGGTATATGTTACATCAGTACCACATTGCCATTCAATTCCCGATCCATCATATGTTGAAAATAATTTCCCAATATCAGTCATCCTCAACCTCTGAGTTACACTTTTTGATGAATTTTCTCAAATGGTTCAAAACCCTAGAAAAATGGAAATCTATGTTTGCTCATTAGCTTGCCCAATACAAAGGTCCTATGTCTACCAAAATGGCATGATCTATCATGTCTTTCCACAGACATCACTCTATCAGATCCGATGGCCTATATTTTTCACAACATCAAGTAACATTTCATCGGTCTTATCCATATGATCTCGTCCATAATATTTTGACCATCCTGTTGAGACTAGATCAATTCAAAAAAATCCTTTTTGAAAAAAATCAGATAACTCTAGATGAAATATGGTCATCCTTTCGCGATGATGCTCTGTAGGAACTCTTTCCTCTAGACTACACTAAGAAATTACTCCAAGCCAAATAAACATGCATAAATTCCATCACTGCTCAATTCAATGCCACTTTAGATTATCCAGAATGGTCCTAGACTCACAACCAAATACTGTGTAGGAAGAAGAACTTCAACAGTCTCGTAATTACTATCTTCATAAATCCCTATGACAATAGTACATGCATGCACCAAGTACCTCTGCAAAGTAGACAACTCAGTTTCCAGACATTTCTCTAGATACTCATCTAGATACATCTTCTTGACAAATCCTTACTAACTGGACTCAATCAATGGGTTGTCTCGATTTTTAGAATGAAATCTCCTGGCATGTTACAAACCTATCAAACGATTAAAGCTTTGCATGTCTTAAAATAAAAGTTGTGTCATTTATGTAAAATAGTCGGGGACTAAATGGTAGTTTGCCAACTTAGTGTAATATCTTCCATATGAATTGTAAAAGCCAAGTATTGTAGGCAAGTAAATGAAAAAAAAAGTCAAAAAGTCTAGTCATGTATTAAATGACTCATTTATGAGTCTTGCATGCAATGTATTACTCTACTCTATAAATAAAGGCCTTTACCTTCTCGTAGAGAGAGGAAGAGCATTGTGAAAAACTCTTGTATATTTCTCTTGCTTTGTTCTTTTATCAACAATCTCTCACTTCTCCCTTGCATATTTTCTTTACACATCTTTACCATAGTTCTTCCATGTTTCTTTCATCCTTCTAACTTTCCCTCAACCTCAAGGGTGTTGTAATATTCTGATAATGTTAAGGGTATAAAAAGATCCCATATATGTTCTTCATTTATGTTTAATATATATGTTCTTCATTTGCGTTTTTGACATGTTTAATATATATGTTCTTCATTTATGTTCTTGGTGTGTTTAATTTTCACTAGCCCTTTTAGATGATGTTAGAAACTGTGTAGGTGTAAGTGTGTGTGGGATAAAAGAAGGGTCTTGACCATGATCTCGACCGATCATTGCTTTGATTGGTTTAACTTAAGTCAGCTATCATAGTTTCCCACATACAGAAATTCCACAATCTTTTGATAGTATCTCCAAGGTCTAGTAACCCGTATGTTATCAGAGCCAGGATACCATAAGGGTTAACAAAGGATATTACAACAGGAATCTCATTATTGGATCTCACAATATTACTTTGACTTTTGAACCATTGAATATTCAAAGGTTTCGGAAAAGTTACTATTAATTTTTTATTTTATCATAAAGAAAACATGACAAATCTAAAATCTCCAATTAACCAACAATATCCTTCACTGACTGAGAAGCCATGGCTGAATTCACAAATTCTTTCATGATAACAGGCACAGCCTTACGCTTTTCAGGCTCAATAACGTCAATTCCATGATAACCTCCTTCATCGTAATGACTTTTCACTTGTACTCCCCTTTGTTCCATCATTCTCGCCATCTCAACCTGACGGTCAATCATTGGGTCCCCAGTAGTTGCTGTGATCAATACCTTCCATCCAAGTTGCTTGATTTGATCTAAGACATCTGACCCACCACCAACCGTTAGATTGCAATACTCATGATCACGGTCAGCGCCATGTGGTAATGAGAATTCCCACATTAAATCACTAGCACATACTGGAAAAATTGGATTATTCATCAACCTCAACTCGGACTCCGTCCTCTTCACCCCACCAATGAAAAGGTGCTGAAGTATGAGCCCTTTGATCTTCAATGGCAATATGTCTTCAACTTGTGCCGCTGCACGCAGTCCTACCTGGTACGCTGTGTTTGCACCTGCACTAGGCCCCATTAAGAAACATGAAGAGAAATCAGCATATTTTTTCAACAACTCTTCTTGGGTAGTTTTGATCCAGTGCAATGCTTCCATGGAGTCATCGTAAGCGGCTGGAAGACGGTGCTCCGGGGCAAGCCTGTACTGGGCGGAGACAACTACAGCAGGATATTCAAGCGCCACGTTTGAGCAAAAATCGTGGAAAAGTCTGTCGTCTAGGCTTCCGAGAATGAAACCTCCGCCGTGATAATAAACTATGAGAGGAAGCTTGGTGGTGGAAGAAGAATCAAGTACTTGACGGGGAAGGAATATGCGAGCCCAGTTGTTGTTTGAAGTGCCGATGGGGACATCTTTGAAGAGAACTCGAGGATCGTGGTCAGGATCGGATATGGTCTTAGATAGGAGTACGTTGCTTTTGCGAGTAGCAGTACCGTCGGGATTGGGGAAGAACTGAAGGTATTCGTAGGGATCAATGGTTGGAGATGATGAGGTAGTTTCATCTGCCATTTTGGATTTCGATGGACGCTGAATAATGCAAGTTTTGAACTGGGTTTATCTTCTTGAGTTGAGGGTTTATTTATGAAGAGAGTCTTGTGACAGTAAGGTATTCATATTCAGTGGTATAGCTTTTGTTTATTAATTTTTTTATAAGATTCAAAGGTTTAAGATTTCCATACCAAAAAAAATTAGGTATGACAGCTATACGTTTTCTATTACATAAACGTAGATACATCATACAGCACAGTGATCACGATGGAATTAGAAACGTACAAGCTAAAAAGTCTTATTTAAAGTATCGCTTACTCATATTTCATATATGTGTAGATCTTATTTTTTAAAATTAATAAAAACATCCTTTATGTTGGTTTATTTATCAAATACTTTTATAATAAAATATTAAAAATTAACAAAAATACCATCAACCCACTCTCTACACATATGGAAATCCACCAAATTGCCAAATTATCTGGTTTGCTAGTTAGTGGGATGGGTTAATTTCCAATAACTGATATTGTGATCGAAATTCATTACCCTCAACTGTAAAAGTTGGTTTTCGTGAAGAAGTTATATTCCACAATCAATTTCATAGTCCGCAGAGGTGCCTTCACGCCCACAGTTAAATTACAAAAACATGCTGAATTTCTTCTGCATCTGCAAGCGGTGCCGACATGCAGAGACACTATTCTTTGTCAATTGTGGTTTGGGTGCCAGAATTCATAATTAATTGCTAGCTGGACCACGATTACCCTATCACAAATTCAAACGAATGATTCTGAATTCCAAAATTTTACAGTAGATATTTCAGATTGCCCAAATCATGTAAACAATTTGATGGACCCGATGTGCATGTGGATTATGCAAAATGATAAATGAATCTGTGCTGTTGATGAGCATCTGGCTGAATTTTTGCACATGAGAAGGGTGCTACTTGTGCCATAATTCCACATGCTATAAGAACATATGTTAAGTTATTAAAATCATAACGCTGATCATATGGGAAAAACTGAAAACTTCTTTTTTTCTAGCTTTTATTTTCTAGATGATGATGATCAATTAAAGAGTTTCTTATTGAATATCAATATTGCTTTCAATATGATTAATAGAATATATTTAAGAGTAAACGACTTTTTTTTATCCAAATAATGGCTTAATGATACTTTCTTATCCACAGATTTTTAAAATATATTTTACTACTCAAATTTATATTCCTTTTTTTATTCTAACATCGTTATGATCTCACACCACCACCACCATTCTTTTATCTGGTCATCACTCACCAAAACCCCTTAAACCCTACTCCCGTTAACCTCTCAAATCATTGGCAATCGAGTGATTAGGGTTTGCGCAGCCGCCTCTCCCAAATCAAATTTCAATAAATCATAATCACCAAAATTCAATCTTTCACTACCAAAAGACCCATCGACCTTTCCTCTTTAAAAGTCCCAATAGTTTGGATGGAGTTTGCTCTCTATTCACTGTTAGAATTTAAATTTAGATAATAAAGTGGTATTTTAAAAGTTTTTAAGGACAAAAGTAATTAATATTATCCTTTTCTTTACTACTTTGCTATACCTAAGAATAACTAGGGTCTAACCTTTGATCAGTAAAATATTGATCAACCTTTATTTTTTTGAGAAAAAAAGATCAAACATGTGATTCATGAAATCAATATTAACCACTTAAAAGAAGATGAAACACGTTGTTAAAGATGGCAATGGGCCTAGTATTCTTGGATACTCGGCCCAACCTATGCCAAAAAGTTCGATCTTTACCCGGTGTTAACAAGCTTGGGCTTGGGCCTGAGACTGATTTTAGAACCCACCCTCGAGTACAGGCCAGGCATGGGACAATCTTCAGTCCTGGCCCGGCCCGGCCCGATAATTTTACTATTAATTTTATTAAATTATCCTTATAATATATATCTAATTATAGAATTATCCTACATATATATACCTTATAAATGGAAATTATATAAAAAGAAATGAGGGTGGATTGTTATTTATATATTTGGTGAGTATTCAAAATAAATTAATATTTAAAAACTGTTTTTAAAATTAAAAATATAAAAAAGAATTGAAATTTATTTTATTTCACAATAATTATTAAGATTACTATTTAATAATTGTTTCTAAAATTATAATTATAAAAATGGGTCGGGACAGGATTACAAAAAGCCCATCGGGCCTGGCTTGGGCTTTACCCATCATGCTTGTAACGGTCCCGGGCCTGTGCCATGGGGGTCAGGCTAGGCTTGGGCAAAGGGCCTCCCGATCCTGGCCCGACCCATTGCCATCTCTAGACATTGTTTCTCAACCTCTCAAGTCTCAAATGCATTTTTATCCTACATTCTCGCTTATTCTTGCGAATACACAACACAACCAAATTTGTATTTTTTTTTTTTTTTTTTTTTGGGTGTTTGTCTCGCCCCAATCGGGTTGGGGATTCCCCAAAATTTTCGGGTAATGGGGTGAGGATGGGTAGGGAAAAAATCCCCACCCCCAAGGAAAAGGAGATTTGAAGAAGAAAAGGAAGGGAGAAAAAGAGAAGGTGGGGGGGAGTTCGTCCCGACAGGGACGCATCTCACACTCCCACCCCGAAAAGCCCAACCCGTCTACAACAAATTAATTATTAATTTGTTGCTTTTGTTTCTAATAGATTTTGATTTATGCCCCTTGCCAAATTTTTCTTAAATTTTAAAAAAGTATTTGGTGTATTGTTATATTTTTATTTTTATTTTACTATATTTAATGGTTTATCACAAAAGAATTAAATATAATCAATATAAAATAAAAGTTTGAAATAATTCATTACACCGTAAAAATTCCCTGTGGGGATTAATACCCACAATCCCCAACCTCTAGGGTGGAGCGAGGTGGGGATGGGGATCATTCCATCCCCGTAGGAGCGCAACTAGAGCAGGTATGGGTAATCCCCTCGAGGATGGGGTCGAGGACTTCATTCCCCAACCCGCCTTAGGCCCATCTCTACTGACATCTACTTGTATGAAACACAAATATCATGCATTGATCATCGATCAAACATGTTTTGAGATCTATAAATCAAATCATGTTACTAATTACTAATTAGAGTTTATTGTAGTAGTAAACTTTTTTTTCTTTTAAATTCATTCAAGCATATAATTTTAGAGTAATATTATTTGTACAAACTTCGATACATAGAGAACTTATACAAATTAATATGCCACATGACATTAAAAATAACATAATATAATGTCACATTGATATCATGTGAACCTTTATGTCATATGACACATATACCATATCAATTCTATAAGAAAGTTTTTACTAATACTAACCTTACTACTATCTGACAATAATCTCCCATACTAACTTAAGTGGAGAGGCCATCTCATATGTTACATTTAATTAACTGTCACATCAATCAATTAATTGTCACATTAGTTAGTCCCAACAATTTAAAAAATTTATATATAATTTAAACTAATTTAAAAGAATAATTAGTTCAAAAGTAATTCCCAGTAATCAATTCCTAATTCCCAATAATGAGGCATTTAGTTTAGAAATGTTAGATTACTGATAATATTAGATTACTAAAAAAATAAATTACCCTAAAAGATTATTAGAAATCTTTAAAAAAATATGTTTGGTTAGTTGGTGGGTATGTTATATTAATATGTTTAGTTATGGAAAATATATTGATGGGTATATTATTTAAATTACTAAATTATCTCCCTTTTAAATATTAATATAATATTATTTTTATTATTAATTTTTGAATAATTTTTTTAACCCCCAATATTTCAGATTTAGTTAAAACACCCCGCTTATATAAAACTTTAATTTATTACGAAATCACCCCCACCTCCTACCGCCACCGTAGACCACCGCCGGAAGTCTCTGAAAGTCCCCATCAGCAAGTCACCGTGACCAAGAGGCTTCGATATGGCCAACGGCCAGATCTGGCCTGATATGACCGTTTTCGGCCATCAATATGGCCGAAAACGACCATATCAAAGCCTCCCGGAGTCTCCCACCGAATCTTGTTCTTTTTTGGGGACTCCGGTAATTTTTCCGTAGCGGCTCATGGTAGTTGACCAACTGTTGACGGTGGTGGCTGGGTGGCAGTGGTGGTGGTGGCTGGATGGCAGTGGTAGTCTGTAAATTATTTTAAATATAAGGGCATTATTGTCCAAAATTTTAATTAAACAAGGGTAAAATTGAAATAAGATATTAATATAAATTTTTTTTTAAAGTAGGGGTATTATTGTCCAAATTTTTTTATTAATAAGAGATGAAATTATAACAAAAAAAGATAACTCTGGTAATATCAAAATATCTAAGAAAATGGAGGTAATCAGATTACCTCCGATATTACCAATAGTAATCACTAATAGTAATCACTATTGGTATTTAAAGATTATTTTATATTATTTGATAACCAAATATAATAATCAAGTAATATAAAATGACATTACCCCAATAATCTCACCTAACCCCAAACTAAACGCCCAAAAATTCTCAACTGCAAACCCTCCACTGCCTTCGATTGGAAAATACCACTACCACCGCCAACTATTGGCAATTTTCTTTGAAAAGCTCTTGGAGGTGATCTAAGCGTCATAACGCTGCCTCTGGGGAAATATTCCCCTCCATTATTTATTTTTCCACCTGTTCCATCCACTCAAGCTTGACTTCCCAAAAAGACTCGTCCAAGGCAACGAAGATGAAAGAATCCGCAAAGAAGAGAGAGGGTCAATTGCAGGACCTATTCTAGACAACTTGATTTCAATGGCCTTGCCTTCATGGACCTCTGACATAACTCATCAAATCCGTAGAAAAGCAGAGAACAAATTAAGCATTAAAGGCTTGGGCTTGGTGCAGGACCAACCGCATCCAATTGAAGAAAATAAACTCTCATTGTTTGTGTTGCCAATTTGGTGTTGAAGGAAATAAACTGAACTCTCATTGTTTGTGTGGTGCTTGTTCGCTCCAAATTGAAGAACGGAGAACCTATACTGAAGGTGGTGCATCATCTTCACTGATGAAGTTGTTTCAGATGATGAAGTTCAACATTGCTTCTGCATATGAGCAAAGATACGAACTTTAAATTTTCAAACATCAAACATTTGCCATAAACACACAGGTAATTTAAGGATCAGTTTTCAAATAAATTAGAAACTAGGAATATGGAATTGCTTCTTATAAGAGAATCAGAACCTATGTCTATTAAGCTGGTTTATTCAAAATTTGGATTGTTGAATCTGTTTGTGTGTTTTTGATAGGGCATTTATTTTTCCTACATCTTTCATTGTTTTACCATCATTTGATGTATTTCTGTAAATAGGATTTGAAAACATTGAAGGCTTCTTATTAAAGTGAAGAACATAACAAGAATATCCCAATTTGAATTAGAAATTGGTTGATGCTCTGTCACCAAAAGAACTTCAGCCAACTGATAGCTCATCATCATCACCAGCGTTTCGACCAAGATTTGTTAAGAGACGACCTTTGAATTCTACAAAAGTTACAATCGTCATCAACCTACAGGTAATTTATTCACTCTTTATCAGTTCGTTGCATTTTTATGATGAAGAATTTTTTTTTATGAGATTCTTTGGTGTTAATGCTTCTGGCAATGCTATATTTTGTTTCTATATACTTTTTGAATAAATAATAAAAACACTAAGTACCTTATTAAGTGGGTAAGATACATATGGTTTTTTGTTGATGCATACGAAATGCATGGATCAGAGAAGTGGGCTTAGGACAAAAGCTAAAATTAAGATTTATTAGGACAAAAGACTCATCAATTTTGTATCTCAATATATTTTAAATTAAAAGATGTTATTTGATATTTTTTTTAAATTAAAAGATGTTATTTGATATTTTTTTGAAGGAATATCTTTCCAGAGTTGAGTTTTATAAATTTTCTACTGTGCTGATGTTATTCATCTTTATTTTCTTCAGCAGATCATCACATCCAAAAACAAAAAGGCCTTTTGAACTTGGTGATGGTGTTGCTTCACAGAATCAAAGATGGAAGAGTGCAGTCTTAAAAAATCGGAGAACTCTTCTTCCCAAATCAATGTCCTGGCTAACTCGGTTGGCTAACTGGAAGATGATGGTCAGCTGGTGTGGTTTTGTACCTTTATTGTCTTTTTTTTGGTAGGTTGTGAGGGTGGTCTTCTAGTGGTGACCTGTTCTGGAAGATTGGGCAGTTGGCTGCCTGCTTTTGTTTTTTCTTAGTGCGGCAGTTTTGCTTTTGTTTGCTGCGTTGTGTTGTGGTTTTTTGTACAGGTTCCCAAGGTTTGCTTTTGTTTTTTCCTGTTGTTGTCTCTCGGTCCTTGGTTTTTCTTCAAAGGTTGGAGTGTTGGGGTCTTCATCCCCTTTAGGTGTATTCATTCAATTTTAATTTTTTTTTACTTTTTTTTATAAATCACCATTTAAATGCTTTCAGTTTTAGATTTATTAATGGGTATGGCTTTAAAATATTTATCTGAACTCGATTCCAATAAAATTTCAATCACCATTTAATAGTTAAGTGGATATTTGTGCTTCACTTGTATTTGGACATAATCTTGTCTTTAGCTGTTAGCAGATATTTGAAAATTTCATTCAATAAATCCTTATTGTGGCAAGGAATTTTATTTGATGATTGTCTGTCTATTTCTTATTGCAGTCTGATATGTATCAGCACCTGTGTGCTCTGCTCACGGTGCAGAACCAACCCACTCTCAATTCACGGTATTGAGAAGACCAAAGAAACTATTTGCAAAACTCTCCCCTCCTTCCAAAACAACTCATGGTTACATATAGGCAACTACGTACAACCTGGGGAACATGCATGTCCCATAATAATGAAAAACATTAATCACAAAAGACAAACAACCAAGCAAATAAAACTAGCAGACAAAAGGCTGACAATAGCCTGATAATAGCCAGCAAAACAATAAATGATAATGAGATCAAATCCCGTGAATCAAGCAACGTAGTCGGCCAACTTAATATTTGGTTTGCTGGTTCTTGTGCTTCTTCTACGTGATGCCGTGACCCCTTCTATATTCGTATCACAATCATTGCTCTGTCATCCCAATCCGAATTGGCATTCCAAAACTGCTCGGATGTTTAGTGAGAACAAGCATTAGTACACCTGAATAGTAAGGGAACCAGTGGGGTAGAGCTGGATGGCAGACTACGTCTTCCTTGGGTGTGGGAATTCGAACCTGAAGGTTTTAGGGCATGTTTTATTGACATCGCCATTTAAATATCAAATTTCCGGAGTTGTTGAATTTATCATGTATCTCTCAAGTCAAGCTTTCATGTATGAACGAGAGAACTATTTGATTTATGTATGAAGTTTTTTTTTTGGGATGTCAGTTTTCCAATGTTTCATCTAGTGTTGTGGCTCAGTTGTTTGCTGCATATTTTTGTAAATTAATTATGACTTAATTGATGTTCTGCCAACTGTTTGTGCTAACTGTTTGTAAATAATGATACTATATTCTAAGAACTGTTTTGTTGATATTAAATTTCGCACTAACATGAAAGATCCGATTGACCTTGGTGGAATTGAAACATATGTGTGCGTGATTTAATGAAAATCAATAATTAAATAATTAAAGAGCAAAAATGAGCGATAACAAAAGATAATTTTTAAAGTGGTTCAGCAAGTTTGAATCTTGAGCTTACGTTCACTGTTTTTTTTATTGAATGAGAATTACACATGATGAATCTTTTCTTGGAACAATTGTCCAACCCCAAGAAAACAAGTTATAATGGGTTTATATAGCACCCATTTACATGATAGAGTTGAGATAAGATTCAAATATGTAGGATTAAGAAGTTGCTTGATCTTCGACTACCTTAGTTGGAATCTAAGTCAATCTGAATATCTTTCTTCTAAATTGAGCCAATGTAAATATCTTCTCTCCTAATAGGGGATTATCCTCTCAGGATTTCCCGCACAACAATAACCCCCCAATTTTTTGAGTGCGAGTTCGAACTTCAAAAACTATGAGCTTCAGAAACGATGAGCTCTACAATGCAAGCTCTTAAAACAATGACCTCTCAACAACGAGCTCTAAAATGGCAAGGTGTAAAATAGCAAGCTCTAAAATGATGAGCTCTCAAAATGAGCTTTAAAACGATGAGCTCTAAAATGACAAGCTTTCAAAACAAGCTCTCAAAAAGAGTTCTAAAATGACGATTTCTAAAGTGATGAGCTCTAAAAACAAGTTCTAAAATGACGAGCTCTTAAAACGAGCTCTCAAATGACAAGCTTTGCATTTTTGTTAACGAGTTTGGAACATACCTCAGTATTTTAATGATAACTTGAGCTGTAGACCTCAGATTTGGACGATTCTTAGACCATTGGAAAGCTTACTCGAAGGGCTACAACTCTTGTGTTAACATTTTGCCATATTCAGACTATAGCATGCTCAAGTTCGTGCTCTCATCAATGAGTTATGGCTACTTCACTCTCTCATTAACAAGTTATGATGAGTTCGCGCTCTCATTAGCGAGTTATGGTGAGTTCATGCTTTCATTAATGAGTTATGGCAAGTTCGCACTCTCATTTATGAGTCATGGTGAGTTTGGGCTCTCATTAGCGAGTTATGGTGAGTTCACGCTCTCATTAAAAAGTTATGGCGAGTTCGTGCTCTCATTAACGAGTTATGGCAAGTTTGGAACATGCTTCAATAATTTGACAATAACTTGAGCTGCAGACGTCAGATTTGGATGATTATCAAACTGTTGGAAAGATTACTCGAAGATCTACAACTCTTATTTTACCACTTTGTTAGAATCATACTTTATCATGCTCAATATTCCTGATCTAGAAGCGGCTTTGATTCCAAAGTTGGATTTGGTGACATAGGTTGTAGCCATGGCTGCTTTTTTGTAGTCGGAAGAAGGAAAAGAAACTGCTGGAAAATAAAGAGAGCTTGGAGTGTTCAAGCTCCTCCTTCTAACGTCAAATTGTTGTTATGCCCTCTTCAGTCACATGATACATGGGTTTCCAGAAGTATTATGTGCTTTGGGCCACATGTTGGACTGTTTACAAACCCGCACAGTTTTGTCCTGAAAAGACGCCTCTAGGTGGTGAAGGTGTCCTTGTGCTATATAAACGACCAAGGCCCTCATCTCATAGTTGATGTGGGAGTTTGACATCAACACAACCTCCTAGACAAAGGGCTTGGAAGGTTTGGCATGGGTACAAACCAGCACGCTTAGTCCAGATAAACCCGGGCCTTCCTTCTAGCGCCAATTGTTGTCACAAGAATTCGCACTAACTTGAGAGATCCAATTGACTTTGGTGGAATTGGAACGGATGTGTGTGTGATTTAATGAAAATCAGCAATTGAATAATTAAAGAGCAAAAATAAGCGATGACAAGAGATAAATTTTAAAGTGGTTCGACAAGTTTGAATCTTAAGCCTATGTCTACTGTTTCTCTTATTGAATGAAAATTACAAATGATGAATCTTTTCTTGGAACAATTGCCCAGCCCCCAGAAAACAAGTTATGATGGGTTTATATAGCACCCATTTACATGATACAGTTGAGGTAAGACTCAAATACGTAGGATTAGGAAGTTGCATGATCTTCGGCTACCTTAGTTGTAATCTAAGTCAATCTAAATATTTTTTTTTTTTTCCAAATTGAGCCAATGAAAATATCTTCTCTCCTAATAGGGAATTATCCTCTCCAGATTTTCTGCACAATATGTTTATAAATGATGATTATAGTATTCTGAATTTCTGATTATGCAAAATTTTCTAACAAATTTATATATCTACAATGATTTCTCTTAACAAAAATTTAACTCATACAATAAAACAGACAAATTACCACCAAAAAGACTTAGCTATTATAAACAAAGCTTAACAAATTACAATTTTTTAGGAGTGGGCAAAACTGATGCACTGCTTGATTATCCATACAATAGGTTTGATCTTGTTTAGTTATTAATTAAACAACCTATTTTGCATGAAAAAATTACAAAACCACACGTTACATGACAGAGACAAATCTTAAAACCAATTGAAAAGCTCACAGGCAATTCCCAAATGAGAATTGGCCACATCATCATCATCATCATCAGCCATCTTCAAGCAAATCAAATATGACATCCCAAAAAAAACTTCATTTATGAATTAAATAGCTCCATCATCATCAACCATCTTCAAGCAAATAAAATAAACCAATAAACACAAACTTCTTCAGAGAAATTGGATGCTACACGACCTACCATACCTCCATCAAACAACATACTACATAGCCTGCCAAAGTTCAACCAAGGACTGCAGAAATTAGCACAACCAAACCACCCTACCCCTACTACCCCAAACATCTGAAAAAAAGAAAAAACTAAGATAAACTACACCTTGCACTTTTGTTAAATCTGCATAGCCAACAGACAACTATCATGTACAACCAGCAATAAGGCAGCAACTTATTGCACATCCAACTTAACTTCACCGCCCAAAAATAAACAAAAACAAGCATAAACCTGCTGTTGCAACTCCCATAATCTTGTTTGGTTGCTCTTGGCAACCCATGCACTACACAAAGAGCAGCAAACTTTTTGCTGCCCAAAGACAAGTCTCCACCCTTAGTTCCACAACCACCCGTAGACATCAAACTTGACATTAAATCCATAGCAGTATGGATCAATGTAGTAATTAGTACGAATACTTGCTGTTGCATCTCCAATACTCCCACACAAAATGTTCGATTCAGTTTAAAGAAGTGTAGAAGAAGAGTAAAGACATTTTCATTTAGTAATACAACTCTTACAGAGTAAAGTTTTACACTTTCTTTAATACTGACTTCAGTTAGTCTTAACCATAGATCAATTAACTACAGTTCACTTAAACTAACTCTAAATAACAATTCTAACTAATTACGCATCACATTTAATCTACATTTAACTACAATATTATACAATATTTAATAATCCAAGACTGCCCACCCCACCCCCCTTGTTCTAAAGTTGGTGGGTTGAATGTCAGTCACTCCCAACTTGGACAATAAATGGCGATGTAAAGGTCCTGAAAGAGCCTTAGCAAACAGATTCATAAGTTGTTCATGAGTGGAAGCATAAGTAGGAAGAATCAACCATTCCTTAAAATTGGTACGCACAATGTGATAGTCAATATCCATATGCTTTGTGCGCTCAGGAAACATTTGATTTGAAGCAATATGAATGGCAGATTTATTGTCACAGCATAGAGGAATTGGCAGATGGAGAGGAAGAGCTAAATCAGTCAAGAGTTGTGTCAACCAAACAAGTTCACAAACTGTTGTGGCCATAGCTCGATACTCTACTTCAGAGGAGGACTGAGAGACTGTAGCTTGCCCCTTGGATTTCCAAGACAGCAAAGAACCACCTAGGAAAATGCAAAACTCAATAATAGACTTACGATTCATCAAGCATAAGTAAAGCAATTTACCAATGAGTTTTTGATATATTAAGGGATCTTTTAACAAAATATGACTGTCCAAGAAACTGCTCATCTTATGCGACTGTAGTAAATTTCATATTTGATTCTAGAGGGACTAAAGATAGCTTGGTAGCAACCATCCCTGATTCGGCAATCATCTCCGATGCATACTTCCTTTGGCATAAAGTAATCCCTTTGGAAGACCTTGCAACTTCGAATCCTAAAAAATACCTAAGAGCTCCCAAATCTTTCAACTTAAAATGTGAGTGTAGCAAGTGAAAGTTTTAAACCCTTATCATGTTGATTAAAACTTATGCGGAATTCAGATTACCTATTCACGTTGTGCTTAACGAGTTGCTAGACTAATGATTAAACATATAAACCATCCACGACATAAAATAAAGCACACAACTCAATTTTACATGGTTCGATTATCATGCCTACATCCATGGGACCAAGTCCAGAAGAAGCTAATCCACTATGAAATATTTATTTGTTCAATTACAAAGACAAGAATAAGTATTAGTTGTAAAAACTCCCTGTTTAGATAACACTTCAATCTTCGCTCTTTGGTTGAACCTCAAACCTTCATAGTCTAGCTTCTCCTCCGTGAGACACCAAGTCGCACTTGAGCTCCTTTCAAGTTTCAATAATGACGAATTACTTCAACATCAATAGATCGAACACATCTAGATCTCAACATGGAACAACATTCCAGAATCAACTCATGCAAGCAAGAGATAAAATACGGTAATTCAAAGCCTACCAAAGCATATCGGAAACCTACAAAAACTCAACAGCTTCAAAGAAAATATTCGGTGAATAATGAAAGTAAATAATATGGCTTCCTTAAAAAAATCACAATAATAAAAAGTTTATTTATACTTGAGCGACGTTGAAAGGAAAAACCAGAAACCAAACCTGTTTTGGAAAGGATTCTTGAGATCTTAGACTCCTTCATTGGAAATGATTCTTTAATCTATAATCTCCTTATAAGAAAAGAATTCTTGAAATCATAATCTTCTTTTAGGAAAATGATTCTTGAAATCATAATTAAATAAAATATTTTCCAGCTCACATCATATATAATGTCCACAAAAATTTTTTCCACAACTGGAAATATAATCATATTTAATTAAGGCAGGTGCGATATGCATAAATATTAAAATAAAATATGTCAAACATGTTGTGATCACTGCCTGTTTGTGACCACCTTTAAACTGAAACTAAATAGATTGTGCACAAATCCGAATGTATAAGTTGACAAAACAAAATACTTATAGCAAGTCTTTAGTAGCTTGAATGAGTGCAATATCACTACCAGTAAGAACTAAATCATCAACATAAATGAGTAAGAGAACAATATGATCTTGAACTTGCTTAAAGAAAAAAGAATGGTCTGATGGGGACTGCTCAAAACCTCCCAACAATAGTGCAGCAGTAAGCTTGGTATTCCAAGCTCTAGAGGCTTGCTTCAGGCCATACAAAGACTTATGAAGCCTACAAACCAATGCCTTATCATGTTATTTAGGAAAACCTTGAGGTAAATGCATATAAATTTCTTCTTGCAGATCTCCTTGAAGGAATGCATTATCAACATCCAAATGATAAAGTGGCCAATCTCTCATGGAAGCAATAGCTAATACAAGTCTCACGATTACAATCTTCACTACATGAGAGAAAGTCTCCTCATAGTCAAGGCCAACTTGTTGTGTAAACCCTTTTGTAACCAACCTTGCCTTATACCTCTCTAAAGTACCATTTACCTTAAACTTCAGCTTATAAACCCATTTACATCCGATTGGAGTATTACTAGGAGGTAAGGGGACTAAGGACCAAATCCCATTTCTTTCCAAAGCCTGAATTTCCTATTGCATGGTAGCAACCCAATTGGGATCTTTGGATGCTTGGGTGAATGATGTAGGTTCGGTAAGAATTGAAATACTAGAGAGGTATTTTTTATAATTGGGTGAAAGATGTGTATAGGATATGTAGTTTTGTATAGGATATTGGACAGTGGTTGCTAAATTGGATTGAGGCAAGGAGGGACAAATAAAGTCAATAGTCCAAATGGGGGGTTTAGTTGTCCTAGTAGATCTTCTAAGTTAGGAGGAAGAAGAAGGAATTGGATCAATGGTTGAAAAGATGGTTATGGTATTGGATTGTGACCGAGACCTTGTTGGTTCTGTATTATGCAAATCACATGCAATGTCTAAATAAGTGTCTAAGTCTGCAGTAGAATTATCGTTTTGAGTCATGAAGGTGTCTAGGAAAATTGGTTTGTTAGAAGGATGCCAAGTGAAAGGAAAGATATGCTCATAAAAGACCACATCTCGATTAATACAAATAGATTTAGTATGCAAATCATACAAGATATAACCCTTTTTTGTGGGGGAATAGCCAAGGAAAACACAACGTGTGGATCTTAGAGTGAACTTATGATAAAGAACTAAATTGGTAGCATATGCCAAGCAACTAAAAACCTTTAAATGATCCAATTTAGGTTAGTGCCAGAGAATTTTTCATATGGTGAAAGACCATCTAAGACTCTAGTAGGCAACCTATTAATGATGTATATTGCAACCTATTAATGATGTATATTGCAACCGTAACAGTATAACCCCATAAGTAATTTGGAATGCTAGATTGAAATTTAAAGGCCCTAGCTATATTTAGGATGTGTCTATGTTTTCTTTCTACCACTCCATTCTGCTGTGGAGTGTAAACACATGTACTTTGATGTGTGATTCCTAAACCAACTAGAAGTTCATGACATTGGTGATTGAAGAACTTTAGTCCATTATCAGTTCTTATGTATTTAGGTGTTTGATTAAACTAATTCCTAACCATATGAAGGAAATCTTTCAATGTTTGAAAAACATCCGATTTGTATTGCATAAGGAATAACCAAGTTATCCTAGTGTAATCATCAATCACAATAAGGAAAAATCTAGCATTCCCTTGGGTAGGTGTCATATAAGGTCCCCACACATCTAAATGTAACAATTCGAAAACATGAGAAGAACTTGTATCACTTGAGACAAAAGGCAGCCTAATTTGTTTAGCTAACGGGCAAACATCACAATGGAAATCATGTTGCTCAGGTAAATGATTATGTATCTTCTTAAGGACTGAAAGTGGTGCATGCCTTAGTCTTTTGTGCCAAATTACTATATCTTTAACATGTATTGTGGTGGATAATGTTGAAGATAAACAAGGGCTTTTTATTAATGAAGCAATAGGTACAATTAAAGACTTACAAATAGTTTTATTAATGCCTAAATCAGAAGAATGCTTATACGCAGCTTCTTTTATTCTAAATCTAGAGAATGCGATTTTATTTGTGAATTAGGAACAAAATGATATAACCCTTGGCATTACTTACCGATCCCCCTCAGTTTGCCACTCTAGAGATCCTGGATAACACAAAAATCAAGGTAAAATGTGACTGAACAGTGACCTGCTGAAGTTAATTTGGATATTGACATCAAATTGTATTTGAAATCTGGTAAGTATAAGACCTTATCAAGATACAAATGTTCTTGCAATTTTACAGAACCAACATGTCTAATAGGCGTTTTTGTTCCATTTGGGAGACCTATATAGTTTACTATGGGTGATTGGCTAGCAATAGTTGATTCAAGATTCTGAAAATCATGAGTCATATGATTCGTAGCTCCTAAATCTAATATCCTATCTTCAGTATATAAGCTAGAGTATAAAGAAACAGTTTTACCTGCTAAGTTTGTAGATGGTGTCGAGAGGTTCTCCTTCCCCAACAATTGTAGCAATTTGTAATAGCCACTACTACTCAAAACATTGTAAAGAAATACATATAAAATAACATAAGGAAATTGGGCCCAAAATTTTCTTTTATTAAACATATATACATACTCTTTACAAACATATACGTTTTTACACAAAATATATAACGTATACAAAAGTCATCAAAACATCAGGGACAGTGGAACCACTCCTCCTCGCACGCCGACATCCATCCGACAGTGTCCCTCACCTAGGTCCTGCAAAACATGGAAAAACAACGGGGTGAGCACTAAAATAATGCTCATAAGTAAATCCTCTACTCAAACTATCCCCGTAACTCTCTCTTTCATTCTTTCCTTACATCCTCGTTCAATATCTCTTTGGGTACATCTTTCTTTTCCTCTTTCTCTTTCTTTTAGAAACTATTTTCTCATAACTCTTTCATAAATCACGACCCCATCTTACCGGGGGCACGGCCGGGACTCACTCCCGCTCTACGTGACCTCTAATCACTCTAGCCGATCGGACTCGGTTATGCATGGATTCGGAACCCTTGGCCATGTGAGTCTATAATCTCTCTCTCTCGGGTACTCGGGTATAGCCCTCATCTGCATGCCCTCTCACGGGCTACACCACTTCTCTAGCTGATACTCATGCCGCTCTCTCAATGCGGCGTACATGCGGGAATACTCTACCCATTACTCACGGGTTCCCCATCGCACAACCTACTCTATTCTCTCAACTCTTATCTCTTAAAGAACTTATACTCACATTCTCTACTAACTCTCAAGATACTTCTCAAGTGTATAAACAAAGGTGTAGAGCTAACTCATGCTCCCTAATGCACTAATGAAATGCCAACTACAAGATTTCCTTAAAACAGTCATTCTGCACCAGTCACACTGAAACGGCCATAACTTATGCTATACACCTCGGATTACTACGGTTCTGGTCTCGTTTCAAAGCTTAGAAACAGGGCTACAACTTCTCTGTTTTGGTCTCAGCCCAGTTAGAACCGTAAGATACTCAAAAATTACTCAGAAAGTTACGGCAGTGACAGGGCAGATTTCACTTAGGCATTTCCTCAAACATCTCATGTGCATATAAACACCCTACGAAAATTACTACTAAACTTCATTTTTCTAGCCATCCAAACTGGGGAAAAACTCCCTCAATTACTCATAATCCCTGTCAAGAAAACACTCCCAAAAAGGATTACACAACATCTCTCAAACTTCATCTCAAACTCCATTCTCAATACACATATCAACAACACTTCTCATATTTAATCAATCCCAACTACTAAGACTAAGCATACATCTCATCTCAATTTTCAGTAGGTATACCATGTACATACATAATTAAAATAAGTCTCTACTCAAAGCTTAGTCATAACTCAACTTGGTTGGATTTACTTACCTTGTGCAAAGATGGGTTCCTTAGCACCTTCTCCTTCCCTTTGTTGGCTTGTCTCTTCTCTACAACTCAAAACAACCACAAAGGCAGCAAGAACCAAATAAGACTTCACTATAAATACAAGAAAACTTACATCTAAAGCATGAATTCTTACCTTAGAAAGCTTTAGATGAAATTTCTACTAAAAAAGCTTCTCAAAACCCTTAGAACTCTTGGAAAATTGGGTGAAGAAATTGAGAGAATAAGGGCAATGGAAGAGGCGGTGGAATGAAGATGAATGAGGGCTTTCTCTACACTTTACTCTTTTTAGTTCATATTAAAAGCTTCATTTCCCATTTTGCCCTTGTCCTTTCTTGGAAATTCCATCTATATCCTTTGATTCTTTACAACTACACCCCCATTCAAACACAATCTCTACTAAATTTCCTTTCATTTTACTCCCCACTTTTCCTACTAATTAGGGGTAGAATGGTCATTGTGTCCCAAAAGGAGAATTCTCTAGAAAACTCAAGAATCTTGGTTTTTGGCTCTTGGCCGCGGCGAAGCATTTTTCGTCGCCTCGGCGAAATTGGGCAGAACCTACCCGAATGCCACTTCTCCTCCTCGCCACGGCGAAGTTTCTTCTTCGCCCCGGCGAAGTTTGAATTTTCAACTTCACCAAAACTCAACCCATTTCAAGGCAACAATTCAACCAACTCAACATACAAACTCAATTTAAGTTAAAACAATAAAATTTTAGCTAATACGACAAATCTTAAATACGTACCTCAAGTGGGATATTACACAATTGAGCATATTGCTCCGGTGTCAGCACATTTCCAAGATTGGTTCCAGATTCTGAGGTCATCGATTGTGTCTGTGAAATTGATTCCTAGTTTGATTGAGCTTGATTAGCTTTTGCCCTGGTCCCTGATTTTCCTCTAGTGAATTGAAAATCTGATGGATATCCATGCAACTTATAACAATTTTCCCTCTTATGTCTTGGAGCATGACAATAATCACACTCTATATAAGGTTTCTTTACCTTGTATTTTGGGTTGTGAGTCTGATTCTTTTGGCCTTGTGAGCATAACGTCGTGGTGACCTCTGTGTTATTATTAAAACCAGTTAGAACCTTCTGGCTTTCATCTTGACTCACTATAGAATACGCTTGTTTCACCAAAGGCAGAGGAGCCATCAACAAAATTTGGCTTCACACTAAGGCGTAAGAATCATTCAAACCAATCAAGAATTGTAACAGTTTCTATTGATTCAAGTGATCCAAATAAGCCTTGGTTGAATCACTGTCTGGTGCCAATAAGCTTGCTAGTGAACTTAACTCATCCCATAGAGTCTTAAGTTTGTTGTAATACACAACAACAAAGCTGGTTCCTTGTACCAAATTCACAATTTCTCTATGAATGCCAAAAACTCTTGTGCCATTAACCTTGTTGTATTGTTCTTGCAAATCTTGCCACACTTGATATGCACTACTCGAATACACAATACTATTGAATATGTCTTTTGAGACCGTGTTAAAGATCCATGCTAACACCAAGGAGTTACATCTCTCCCATTGCGTATGCAATGACTAAATGAACTTTGATTTTTCACAAGAACCATCGACAAACCTTAGCTTTTCTTCGCCCTTAAAGACACGGTCATAGCTCGACTCCATATCTCATAATTTTCTGTTTCAATGAATTGTTCTGAAATCAAGATGGAGTCAGGAGTATCCGAAGGATGGATGTAAAAAGGTGAGCTCGAATCTGTTGCCATTTCACCAGCCCTGAATCATAGCTTCTTCGAGTAATTTTCAGAGAAGAAGAGCTTAATCAATCGTTAAGTAGAAAATTGGTGAGTTCGATTAATCCTCGAATGAGATATGAACAATTTCTCCTTCCAATGTTGGCTAATTTCTAAAAGGAAGAAGCGATTTCACAGCTTGAAGAAGCTCTCTAATACCATGTTTGATTCAGTTCAAAGAAGTGTAGAAGAAGAGTAAAGACATTTTCATTCAGTAATACAGCTCTTACAGAGTAATGTTTTACACTTTCTTTTATACAGACTTTAGTAACTATGGTTATCTTAACCATAGATCAATTAACTATAGTTCACTTAAACTAACTCTAGCTAACAATTATAACTAATTACACATCACATTTAATCTACATTTAACTACAAGATTATACAATATTTAATAATCCAAGACAAAAGCTTCACCAAACACCATACTCCATTAGCAGTAGTATTTGTTTTGAAGCAGCATCAAAACTGTACACCAACTGCATTTTCCAGATAAACTCACTTGAATTAGTTCCAAACTGCAAAAAAAAACTTCCCAACCACAGAAACAAATAAATTTATAACCAGACTACGTATGCATCACAATAGTAATAATTTATAAACAAATAAATATGTCAATGTTAGAGAAGACTCCATCAACAGGAGCCAACATCTTTCAACTTAGAAGAGTTAATGCAATTCAAAGAAAGGGATAAAAGTGGCTTTGCTTCATATGATTATCCGATTAAAAAAATCAGGTGTAACTTACAAATAGATATATACACATTAGTTGAGCTAGATTCTTGAGAACTGTTACCTCAAAGCCAACTCATACAAAATAAACAAAGAAAAGAAGCTAGAAATCTGCCTTGATTACACACACAGTGAGGGAGCAAAAAAATGGCAACCAGCAATGAAATCACACCCAAGCATTTAAATACGCACAATCATTTTGGCACATGATTTTTTTATGTCCTGAATTATCTTAGGTATCATGAAGTGAAGTATGGATTTTAAAACAACGTCGTGAAAAGTTATATTACTGTATATTAGCTACCTCTTCATCCCTACAACTAAAACAATTTGTTTTTGTTATAAAAGCTGGTTGTGGTTGTTATGCAACGGAAACATAAACTCTAACGCTAGCTATTGAATATAATAATAACAAGTAGTAAAGCATAAATAAATAGCCAAAACTAGAATGCAAAAATAAAGAATACCAAGAATTAACGAGGTTGGGTATTGAAACCTATGTCATCGGGCTCTGCAAAAGAAAACTCCACTATCTCCAAACAATATTACAAACTTTTGGACAATACAACAAATACCCAAAACAAAGGGGAGATATAACAAACTTGCAAACTAAAAGGTCCTTAAAGAAAGAACCCTAAACAAAAGAAGTATAATGGAATTACAACTTGGGATGCCTAATAACAATGATTTAAGTCCTTATATATAGGCCCTAAAAGTTTCCCACTTTTCATTCCCAAGCAATGTGGGACAAACTAACATTTTGGCCTATTACATATAAGTCCCTAAACCTTTTTCCAGTATCACTTCTACCCCCATGTGATTTGCTAAATGAGTCATTTTTCCAACAAATCTCCACCTTGGCGAATTAGCAAACCTTCAAAGTTTTGTATTCTGTCAAATTTTGCAACACATTCAAATGCGCCAAAAAACACAGTCAAGCTCGTAGGATGTTGATCAAGTTCAAACAATAAATGAACTTGACCCTTGTCACTACTAAAGTCAACATGTCTGTAGGATTATCTTCTGTTCCAATCTTGTGGAGAGTCATTTTCCCATTCTCAATATAATCCCACACAAAAACTAAACCAATATCTATAGTACATAAAATAAACTGTAGAAACCATTTCACAACTTGCAAATGTCCTTTACCAGGATCATGCATATGCCTGCTTACCATACTAACTGCTTGTGAAATATCGGGCCTTGTGTACCCATGGCCCATCATACATTGATCAAATCGCTTGTACCATTGTCTTGGTGACTACTTCAAACTGTATACTGATTTTTTCAATCTGCAAACCCATTTTTTCTTTCCAACAACCCTATAATCATCTGGCTGAGTCTTGTAGATTTCCTCTTCCAAACTAACATGTGAAAACACAATTTTCACATCTAATTGAACTAGTTCAAAATCAAACTGTGGCACCAAGGTTAGCAAAATTAGAATGGAAGAATACTTTACCACAGGAGAAAACACTTCACTATAATCAAATCCTTCCATTTGAGAATATCCCTTTACTACCAACCTAACCTTGTGCCTAACATCTTCTCTATTAGGAAATCCCTTCTTCTTTGTATTCACCCATTTGCACCCAATCGCCTTCTTATGTAAGGATCGCATTTCATCATTCATGGTCGGTTTCCATGATTCACAATTTGAACTCCTAACTACTTCTTTATAAGTAGTAGGAATATCATGTAACGCCCCACTTGAGGTACGTAGTTATTGTTTCTTCTTTTACTCTTATTTGAGTTGTTTCTTGGTTATATTGTTTGGTTGACCTTTGATTGAGTGTTATGTTGAATACTTGCCCTGAAATTGGTTAAAAATAAAAGAAGTTCAGTGTTCCAAGCTTCACCGGGGTGAAGAAGAATCTTCGCCGCGGCGAAGAGGTGTTGAAGCCACGGGAAAGCTGCTAGACAGTTTCGCCGCGATGACAGAAGTTTCTTCGCCGCGGCGACAGGCTGACCAAAATATTTGTTAAGTTTTAGATATTTTCTTCCCTAAGGGCAATTTGACCATTCTACCCCTAATTAGCAGGAAAAGTTGGGAGTAAATTGTAAGGAATTTTCATGGAGAATATGTTGTTATGGGGTTGTGTTTGTAATGAATCAAAGGATATAGATAGAATTCTCAAAGAAGAGTAAGGGCAAAATGGGAATGCTTGTGTATAAATTTCATTAAAGGGAATTAAGTCATTGCAAACCCTTCATTCTTCTTCTCCATCGCCACTCTCCTCTCTTGCTTCCTCTCAAATTCTCTTTCTTTTGATTAAGGAGTTTTTAAGGGCTTTTGGAGTTATTTGGGGTAGAAAGTCAATCTAAGGCATCCTAAGTTAAGGATTCTTGCTTTGGTTGTGAAGCTTTGTGAGTTTTGGTATATATTGAATATTAAGGGTTTTTGTTCATTTGTTGAAAAGTAGAGAGAAAGTCAAGCAAACCAAGTGAAAGGAAGAGTTAGTGAAATCTCTCCATAACAACGTAAGTAAATCCCAACCCAAGTTGAGATTTGAGAATTTTCTTGATTAGGGTTTTGGTAGCCATTATGTATGTATGTTATATACATGTTATATGCCATGTTATTGAGTCTCAAATGGAGATTTCTAGTGCTTTGTGACTGTTTATACATTTCAAATATAAGAAGTAAGATGTGGGTTGGAAAGGTAGTTTGAGATGGAATTGAAGGATATTGAGGAATCCTTTTGGAAGTGTCTTTCTTTGGCAGGATATGTGGCTATGTGAGGGGGTTTCTCCCCATTTTGGATGGTTAGAGAAAGATTGAGAATCATTGTTATAGTAGAGTTTTATTATGCACTTGAGTTGTTTGATGAAATGCCTAATAGAGGTTTGAGTATGAGCAGTGAACCTTAATTCTTGCAACATTGCATGTTGGCATTTCATAAGTGCATTAGTGGAGATGAACCATCCATAAGCATTAATTGTACATTGAGAAGTGACCTAAGATAGAGTAGAGAACTTTGTGTATGAACTCACTCTATGAGTAGAGAACTTTGTGGATGTAACTACTCTAAGGGTAGAGAGAATAAAAAGTGCTAGAGTAGAGTGAATGAGAAGAGTTATTAGAAATGGGTTGATGCTTTGTGATCATCACCCGACAGTTATAAGAATCGGGCTGATGCTTTGTGATCACCACCCGAATAGCTATTAGAAATGGGTTGATGCTTTGTGATCATCACCCGATAGGTATTAGAAACGGGTGGATGCTTTGTGACCATCATCCAGTTAGTTAGTAAAAAAGGGGTTGATGCTTTGTGATCATCACCCGATGTTTATTAGAGATGGGTTGATGCTTTGTGATCATCACCTGAGAGTGATTAGGAACGGGTTAATGCTTGGTGATCGTTACCCGAAAGTCATGAGGAACGGGTAGGTGCTATGTGGTCTCCACCCGTTAGTTACGAAAACCAGGTAGGTGCTTCGTGATCCCCACTCGGTAGTCACTGAGAGTGAGATGGTGCTGTGTGAACGTCATCCAGCCGTACCTCCGGTAAGATGAGGCCATGACGTTTAGTAGGAAACAACAGAAAGTGTGAGGAAAGAATTAAGAGTAATACATACAAGGATAGACAGTTAAAGGGTTTTACTTACTGAGCATTATTTTTTGCTCACCCCGTTATTTTCCTTTGTGGATGCAGGATCTAGGTGATGATGCAGTCGAAGGGGCGTCGGCAAGCGAGGAGCAATAGCTACACTGTTTCCCCTGTGTTGTCTTTTAAAATGGCATTTTTGTAAATGACGTTCCTTGTGTATAAAAGACGTATGACTTATAATAAAAAGGAAAAGTTTTGGGCCCATTTTCTATTGTTATTATGCATGCATTGTACTAGTTTACAGCAGTTGTTACATATCATCACCTACGATTGGAAGTGCATAAGCCACCATCTTAGCGAAACGAGCAAGCTTGCAAATTTCTCATCTTGACCTATTGTATGCAATCGATTCCTATTGCTGATGAGATTCTTGGGGTAAAATCTCCTTTTTATCTATAATATCCACATTAGTCACCTCAAAATCATTCTATGTCTCGTGGACACTATCTGGTTCAACTGTTGTTTCAAACTCCACCTGCTGCCGAGTATGCTCCACACACATATGCCACAATTTGAGCATTTCTGAATCTGCATTCTCCTGTACGACTACAACTGTCATTCCGATAACTGTACTACCATTATAGTAATGCAAGTTGTTTCTCCTTGTGCCTTTCATTACCACAAGAGAGCCTGAAGAAACTTTTAGAATTCCATCTTGCATATTCACCGTGAAGCCTTTAGATTCCAAGGCTTCCAAAGAGATGAGATTCTTTTTCAACTTGTACACTGAGAACATCATTAGAGTTCTAGTTGAGCCATCATGATTCTTCAACCAAATTGAACCTATCCCATTTGTTTTACAAGCATCATCATTGCCCACATAAACAACTCCACCATCAAGTTCTTCAAAATTAAAGAACCACTCCTTGTGGAGACACATATGATAGGTACAACCTGAATCCATAATCCACTCATTTGATCCAGAGGTGGATAATAGGCTAACTAGACATAAATCTGACTCATCCTCTTCATACTCAACAACGCATGCATCAGAAGTAGCTTTGCCCTCTTTCTTTTGTAACTTCGGACAATCTTTCTTCCAATGCCCATTCTCACGACAAAAGGCACATTGATCCCTATTGAGTTTTCCCTTTGAACGAGATCTTCCTATTCTCTCCTTCTTACGACTCTGATTTTGCCTCCGCCCTCTTGCTACAAGAGCTTCTACTGACTCATCTCTATTCTCCTTCTGGTCCTTCGTCCAAATTTCATGATTGGACAGAGCATAACAAACTTCTTCAAAGGATAATTTTTCTTTCCCATGAAGAAGTGTAATACTAAGATAGTCCAACTCATCTGGAAGAGATCCAAGTAACAACATAGCCTTATGTTCATCTTTGAATGTTTCATCCAAATTTAACAAATCAGCAATTAATCTATTAAATGTATCAATATGGCTACTGATATTTGTACCTGGTCTCAACTGAAGATGAAACAATTTTTTCATCAAATAGAGTCGATTCTCATTACTTCTCTTCATGTATTTGTTTTCCAGCGCCTTCCATAACTTATTGGCAGACGTCTCTTTCATGAATGGATATTTCTGCTCTCTACAAAGACATGAGCGAATCATCCCACATACTTTTACATTCAACCTCACCCAGTCTTTCTCATAGACATCTTCTGGTTTTTTCTCCTCCAGAACGATATCTAGATCCTGCTGATACAAGCTATCCATTACCTCACTCTGCCACAAGCCAAAATTATTTTGGCCATCAAATTTTTCAACATCAATTTTTGCATTTGAAACCGTTATCATCATTATTGGTGCGGATGGTGGTGCCGCAGACGGTGATACCTCGGACGATGATGTCATTTATGCCTTACTCAATTGGCTTGGTAAACAAAATTCACAATAACCAAGCTCCACAAATTATTATATTCAATAGCTAGCGTTAGAGTTTATGTTTCTGTTGCATAACAATGGTCACAATAAATAGTTGCTTGAATAGCACTTTAACAATTAGGAAAAATAAAACCATAAGAAATTGAATAAAAAACGCTGTCTCAAACAATCTTCTTATCGCCAAGCATGAGCTTGCAATACATCACCATCTATTAATCGTCATAACAGAGCAAATAGAAGTCTAAGGCAAACAGCAGAATTTCAAGTAAGCAACAAAATATCTCAAGACAAAACGAAATTTTTTAGGATAATTTGCAGCTCCTTCATCTTGGTAGCATCAACAATGTCTATTCACTTTGACTTTTGAACCATTGAATAATTCAACGGTTTCGGAAACGTTACTCCAACACCTATCAATTTTTTATTTTATCAGTACTGAAAGAAAACATGACAAATCTGAAATCTCCAATCAACCAACAATATCCTTCACTGACTGAGGAGCCATGGCTGAATTCACAAATTCTTTCATGATAACAGGCACAGCCTTACGCTTTTCAGGCTCAATAACGTCAATTCCATGATAACCTCCTTCATCGTAATGACTTTTCACTTGTACTCCCCTTTGTTCCATCGTTCTCGCCATCTCAACCTGACGGTCAATCATTGGGTCCCCAGTAGTTGCTGTGATCAATACCTTCCATCCAAGTTGCTTGATTTGATCTAAGACATCTGACCCACCACCAACCGTTAGATTGCAATACTCATGATCACGGTCAGCGCCATGTGGTAATGAGAATTCCCACATTAAATCACTAGCACATACTGGAAAAATTGGATTATTCATCAACCTCAACTCGGACTCCGTCCTCTTCACCCCACCAATGAAAAGGTGCTGCAGTATGAGCCCTTTGATCTTCAATGGCAATATGTCTTCAACTTGTGCCGCTGCACGCAGTCCTACCTGGTACGCTGTGTTTGCACCTGCACTAGGCCCCATTAAGAAACATGAAGAGAAATCAGCATATTTTTTCAACAACTCTTCTTGGGTAGTTTTGATCCAGTGCAATGCTTCCATGGAGTCATCGTAAGCGGCTGGAAGACGGTGCTCCGGGGCAAGCCTGTACTGGGCGGAGACAACTACAGCAGGATATTCAAGCGCCACGTTTGAGCAAAAATCGTGGAAAAGTCTGTCGTCTAGGCTTCCGAGAATGAAACCTCCGCCGTGATAATAAACTATGAGAGGAAGCTTGGTGGTGGAAGAAGAATCAAGTACTTGACGGGGAAGGAATATGCGAGCCCAGGTGTTGTCTGAAGTGCCGATGGGGACATCTTTGAAGAGAACTCGAGGATCGTGGTCAGGATCGGATATGGTCTTAGATAGGAGTACGTTGCTTTTTCGAGTGGCAGTACCGTCGGGATTGGGGAAGAACTGAAGGTATTCGTAGGGATCAATGGTTGGAGATGATGAAGTAGTTTCATCTGCCATTCTGGATTTCGATGGACGCTGAATAATGCAAGTTTTGTAGTGGGTTTATCTTCTTGAGTTGAGTGTTTATCTTTGAAGAGAGTCTTGTGACAGTAAGGTATTCATATTCAGTGGTATAGCTTTTGTTTATTAATTTTTTTTATAAGATTCAAAGGTTTAAGATTTCCACACCAAAAAATATTAGATATGACAGCTGTACATTTGTAATTACATTAACATAGATACATCATACAGCACAGTGATCACGATGGAATTAGAAACGTACAAAGCTAAAATGTCTAATTTAAAGTATCGCTTACTCATATTTCATATATGTGTAGATCTTATTTTTGGAAATTAATAAAAATATCTTCTATATTTATTTATTTATCAAATACTCTTATAATAAAATATTAAAAGTTAATAAAAATACTCTCAATCCACTCATTAAATACGAACAATCGGCCACCACTGTCAAGGGTTGTTCGGAGATGTTTTTATAATTTCTAAAAAAAATATTTATGAGTGTTTAGCTAAATTAATAAACTTATGGGATTTAAAAGAAATTGAATAATACATAATAATATTTTAAGAATAAGTTAATTTTACTATTTAATTTTATTAAAAATATTAATAATAGTATTCCCAAAAGTATAAGAGAGGAACCATAATGATTTGATGGGCTCAAGAAAAAAATAAAAAGAAGAATTAAATATTAATAGGGTGAGTTTTGTCCAAGTTAAGGTTGATTCACGAGTCAACTCCTTTTGTCGTTATAGAATAGGTGAGTCCATGTAACACTTCAAGTTAACTCTCAGGGGGTGTTTTTAATTTAAGGAATAAAAAATAATCAAATATGTTCTTTCAAGTTTTAGTTCATTTGGTGATAAAAGAGCATGAATTGAATTCTGTTCACACCGAAGGCGCGCGTGAATTAAAATTAGTAAAGAAATTATAGTGTTGACCAAATCAAAATATCAAATCATAACGTTGATCATTTGGGAAAAACTGAAAACTTCTTTTTTTTCTAGCTTTTATTTTACAGATGATGATGATCAATTAAACAGTTTCTTATTGAATACCAATATTGCTTTCAATATGATTAATAGAATATATTTAAGAGTAAACGACTTTTTTCTATCCAAATAATGGTTTAATGACACTTTTTACCCACAGATTTTTAAAATATATTTTACTATTCAAATTTATATTCTCTTTTTTATTCTAGTATCGTTATGATCTCACACTACCATCACTCTTTTCTCTGGTCATCACTCATCAAAACCTTTTAAACCATACTCCTGCCAACCTCTTCAATCATTGGCAATCGAGTGATTAAGGTTTGCATAGCCGCCTCTCCCAAATCAAATTTTGATAAATCGCAATCACCAAAATTCAATCTTTAACTACCAAAAGACTCATCGACCTTCCCTCTTCAAAAGCCCTAACAGTTTGGACGGAGTTTGCTCTCTATTCACTGTCAGAATTTAAATTTGGATAATAAAATGATATTTTAAAAGTTTGTGAATTGGAAAAGTGTCATTAAGTCATTATTTGGGTGGTAATAAGTCATTTACTCTATTTAAAGACTTATAAGAAAATGCCACCTTTGCACAAAAGTCGCAATGTTTCAAGAATCGCAAGAGAAATTTTTTAAGGACGAAAGTAATTAATATTATCCTTTTCTTTACTACTTTACTATACCTAAGAATAACTAGGGTCTAACCTTTGATCAGTAAAATATTGATCAACCATGTTTTTTTTTTTTTTTTGGAGAAAAAAAGATCAAACATGTGATTCATGAAATCAATATTAACCACTTAAAAGAAGATGAAACACGTTGTTAGAGATGACAATAGGTCTGATATTTCCGGGTACTCGACCCAGCCCGTCCCAAAAAGGTCGAGTTTTACCCTGTGTTAACAGGCTTGGGCTTGGGCCTAAGATGATTTTAGGACCCACCCTCGAGTACGGGCCGGGCATGGGACAATCTTTAGTCCTGGCCCGGCCTGACAATTTTACTATTAATTTTATTAAAATTATCCTTATAATATATATCTAATTATAGAATTATCCTACATATATATACCTTATAAATGAAAATTATATAAAAAGAAATAAGGGTGGATTGTTATTTATATATTTGGTGAGTATTCAAAATAAATTAATATTTAAAAACTGTTTCTAAAATTAAAAATATAAAAAAGAATTAAAATTTATTTTATTTCACAATAATTATTAAGATTACTATTTAATAATTGTTTCTAAAATTATAATTAAAAAAATGGGTAGGGATTGGATTATAAAAAGCCCATCGGGCCAAGCTTGGGCTTTACCCATCATGCATGTAACGGTCTCGGGCCTGTGCCATGGGGGTCAGGCTAGGCTCGGGCAAAGGGCCTGGCCCGACCCATTGCCATCTCTAGACATTGTTTCTCAACCTCTCAAGTCTCAATTGCATTTTTATCCTACATTCTCGCTTATTCTTGCGAATACACAACACAACCAAATGTGTAATATTTATTTATTTTTAATTTTTTTTTGGGTGTTTGTCTCACCCCAATCGGGGTGGGGATTCCCTAAATTTTTCGGGTAATGGGGTGAGGATGGGTAGGGAAAAAATCACCACCCCGATTGGAGCGAGACAAACATGGTATTAGAGCATCTCCAAAAAACTCTTTATTTAACTCAAACTCTTTATTATAAAGAGTCTATCCATAAAAACAAGAGTCCAACAGACTCTTTATCTTTAAAATATAAATTAGAGAGTGAGTTTGGCTCTCCACATTTAGAGAGTCAAATTTTACTCTCTATCCTAATTTTAATTAATAAACTACAAGTTCCTATGCATTTTATTTATTAATTCTCTCTCATTAAATCTCTTTCTTAAAAATAAAGAGCATCTTCATTAAATTTAAAGAGTCTATTGGATTTGAATAAAAATTGTGTTTTTTATATTTAAAAATTAATAAAGATGCTCTTTATTTATATGAAAGATATTTTTCAAAATAAAGAGCACCATTGAAGATGCTCTTATTGCGTAAAAAAAAAAAAAAAAAAAAGGGTTCAAACATGGCTATTCAATTGATAGATTTTCTCTAAAATTGTGTACATATACATGACCTGAATTCTGTTCACACCCAAGGCGAGCGAGGGATTAAGTTTAAATTTGGGAATTAAAATTAATAAATAAATCATCCAAATTGAGACTAAAGATTAGGGTTGACTCAATCAAAATATCAAATCATAACGCTGATCATTTGGGTTCTAACTTTTATTTTACAGATGATAATGATCAATTAAACAGTTTCTTATTGAATGCCAAATTGCTTTCAATATGATTAAAAGAATATATTTAAGCACAAAAATAGACTGACAAACGAATCTCACAAACACGATGTGACAGTTGAGTTAGTAGTTCCTGTCACACCCAAGACACTAAATGACTTTGACTAAACACGAACGGTCGTTTCTTAGGGACGAATGGTCATTCCTTTATAAAGAACAATCATTTCTTATGAATGAACAACCATTCTTGGGGACAAACAATTGTTCTTTCATAAAGAACGAAAATTCCTTATGAAGGAATGGTCGTTCTTAGGGACGAACGGTCATCTTTCGTAAGGAATGAATTTTCCTTATGAATGGAGCAACCATTCCCTATGGAACATCCATTCTTTCTTATGGAACAACCATTCCTTATAAAGGAACAATCGTTCCTCATGAATGGAACATATGTTCCTCATGAAATAGGGTCTAATCCTGTGAGGTTGAGGTCATTGACAATCCGTTGGACTTGCACACATGAAAAGACAAGCGTGAAGCTTACAGAAAACACCAGGGTGGCGTTTGTCGTAAGCACTCCGACACTCAAGTTAATAATGCTGAAAGATACGATTTAATGAGAATTAGGGAAAGAAAGATTACTAAGAGTCTTGTCGGAGGCCAAGACCATGATGAAGGTGTAGAATTCTCGGGAGCAAGAATTTAGGAGTAAGGAGAGGTGATTTTGAGTAGTCAAGATTCAATCAATTATAAGAGGGCAAGCCTATGTTTATATAGTGAACCCAAGGGGTTAGAATCCTAGTAGGACACTGAATCCTTGAGAGATAATTACTATCAGAAAATAAATAAGATTTCTTATCTTTATCAAATTAAGTGTATTAATTTGAGTAAAATTTTGAATCTTAGTAGAAGAGGAAATAGAATGGGACTCAGACTTCCTATTTATGGACAGTTGCAGGCTAATAGGTCGGAACCCAGTTTAGCTTAATTTGTAGGGTAGCCCAACTCACAGAGTAGACAGTTCACAAGGTGACTTAAAGCGTAGGTCCAATCGGGATTGGACTAAAGTCTTGGGTCGTGACATGTTTATTTCGCTATTAGACCTCGTTAGGCCCAAGACAATTTTTTTTCCATACAGTTCCTTATAAGTGAATGATTATTCGTCCCTAAGGAACGACCGTTCATGTTTAATCGAAATCGTCAATTGCCATGATAGTGCTAACTTAGATGTCACGTCGGGTTTATGAGAACTATTTATGAGATTCGTTTCTCACCGTAAAATTATCCTATATTTAAACAGTTGTAAGAAAATGCCACCTATACACGAAAGTCGCAATGTTTCTAGATTCCCAAGAGACATTTTATAAGGAAAAAATTTCTAGAACCATAATTAATATTTTTATTAAGTAATTAATATTATTCTTTTTCCTTTTCTTTACGACTTTGCTAAACCTAAGAATAGATTAGGGTCTAACCCAGGGATTTTGATCAGCAAAATATTGATAACTTGTGATTAAACAACAAAGCTACGGACACCAGAAAACTTGCACCGTAATTGTGTACCGGCCTACATGTACCAGGCGTATGAATTTTTTATCAATTTTTTTCTAGTGAACGGTCATGTATCAAATTTGGACGGCCGTTCACTCACATGGACTCTCGTCCATACTATATGGACCAGGGTCTATATACTAGGGACGGTCGTCCCCATTTAAAGGACGCCCGTCCCTGAATAAAATACAATAAAAAAAATTGTTAAACATTAGGGACGACCGTCCATCCATTATGGACGGGGGTCCCTTTATTTTGAACGGGCGTCTGCAAATAAGGGACATTCGTCCTTAATCAAAATATGAAAATAAAAAAAAATAAAAAAAAAACTTTGGGGACGGCCATCCCTTATGTTTGGACTGGCGTCCATTAGGAATGGACGTCCAAACTTAAAAAAAAAAAAAAAAATTCTAAACCTTTTCTTTTTCGTCTTCATTCCCCATCTCCTCTCTTCTTCTTGTCCACTTTACGCTTCCAGCAGATAATCCATAACATGGAAGCAATCATCAACATTAACTGCAAATTATATAGGCATACTCTGTCAACTACAAAATTTGCAATCTTTATACAAACGGTTTTGCCATTATTATGTGATTGTCTCATTGTCTGTTTTAATCTATTTAATTTTGTTGATGCGTGATTTGAACACCAACTAATCGACACATGCGTAACGTTGATTGATCAAGGGACACACGTGATTATGGAGAAAAATGTAGAATAAATGCAATGAGAGCTTTTTAAAGTGGTTCGGATGCTAAGGTAGCAAGTCCTACGTCCACTGATTTGTATTAGTATAGTGGGTCAGGTCGCAACAGTGGGCTGACTTATAAATGATTAGTAAAAGTAAATACGAAGTTTGCAAGAGAGAGAGAGTTTAAGTGTAAAATGGCCGAATCCCTTTAATGAAGGGGTCTTCCTCTTTTTATATCGAGATGAATGCATGTAATCATCATTAAATCCATGGGTTGGTGTGAATGTCAGGACATAATCCGGCTTTACGTCACATTGCCCACGTCCCAAGCAGATTTCACGTGATTTGGAGCAGGGAAATGGACACGTGGGAGCTCCATAGCTTCTGACAGGCCTAATGTTCGCTTACCGTACTGACGGGAGCAGGTCACACTTCATCACGTGACTTCCCACGTCAGCCCTTGATTTCCCAAGCATAACAAAAGTCCCCTAGTTTTTAAGGTTTGAGGATCGAACCTTGGAAACTAAGTCATGCCGCAATTGAAGGTTCTGGTAATTTCGACCTGAATGGAAGAAGCTCGGGACAGGGCCTTTTGCGAACACGACCTCGTACAATCTTCGCCCAAACGACCTGACAATCATCATCCTAGCGACCTGGATTCATCAGACGTTTCCTACCCTGCCTTAGGGTTAGAGATTCAATGAGCCTGTTTCTGCGCTGTCAGGCGCTCTACACGTGTTAAAGCGTCTGGCAGGCGCATTAAATGCGTTGCGTGCTGACCCGACGTTGTTTTGACAGCATTAATTGCATGACACATTTGAAACGACGACCCTCATCACAACATTGAATGCGATATGGGGCGCATTTAATGCGGAGAGAGAGAAGGCTATCGTTTCGATTCCGAGGGGTGGTAACCGCGATGCAGTCCATATAAAAACCCAAATTTTTCAGATGATGCCACCAGAATCCCTTCTACCTCGAGCGAAAAATCTTTGCAAATCGGAAGCTCTTCTTTTCCGATTGGCATCTCTCCGACATCCAAAACAAGATCCGTCCTCGGTCACGCGCCCAAGAAGGTAAGGTCATTTTCCTTCTTCCTCTTTTTTTTTGTGTTTGGTTGGTGGGCAATGGCGTTGGGTCTCCTGGTGTTTCATCGAGCAGAGCGCATTGCGTCCTGATTTGAGCCGTGGATGGCGGCTCGAGTTACTGTTAGGGTTTAAGGAATTTGTCCCATGCTGCCGCGCGGGACAACATGCGATGGCTAAAATGACCTGCTCGGCAGCAGACTCGGAATGGAACGTCAACGTCGACTCGGAAGGAGGCGAGTTCGTCTTCAGGGGCGGGACGCCTGCGGACGCATCCCTAATGTCTTCTCGGTTCTCACCCGAGAAGAGTTCGATAGGATAAAAAGACAGGCGGCGTCTGCAGAGGTGTTCCTCGACAACACCCGGTCGTCGCGGCATCCTTCTGATGGCCTAGCTGCGATCTCCGAAGAGATCTTCAAGGGTGGAGGGATGATTCACTTCCATCCTTTCATTAGGTCGGTCCTGGATCACTTCGGGATTGCACCGATGCAGTTGTCGCCAAACGCGTATGTCATCGCCGTTGCGATGTACATCGCGTGTCGCGAAAGTGGCTTAGGCGAGCTAACGGCGGTGGAGCTCGGCATCGCCTATTATCTTAAAAAAAGTAAGGACAAGGATTCCTATTACTTGTCCTGGTGATCTACCATCGCCGAAAGGATATATAGCTATCCCAGCAACGCGGGGGCCTACGAGACAAAGTTCTTCTTTTTGCTATGACGGTTACTGCCGCTTTCGAAACCAAGTAAGTTCTTCTTCGCTAGGTTCATTGTCTGTTCGCTTGCTTTATTATAACGACCTGCCTTCTTTTGCAGTTAACAAGACAACCAGCCAAGACCTGCTCGCTGACCCGGATAGGCTCGTGTCTTTTAGAGTCCTTCCCGAGGAAAGTCGGGACACGAGGAAGCTCGTGACGACCGCGAACTTGTAGAAGTACGGTTTCATTAGTAAAAATGCGTCTTTGGAGCCCCCAGAAGGTAAGTTACACTGATTTCCTTCTGGTCGCAGAATAACTTGTCTAGTTACTAATGTACTTGCATGCAGCGACCATGCCTCCAAAAGAGTCCGAGCAACCCCGACGAGCACCGTTCATCTTCCCTCGATCGAGAAGAGAAAGGATGGCCAAAGCTGCTCGCCCCATGACGACACAACCGGGGCGAACAACCATGCCTTCCCAGCCCCGGCTTGAGCAAGAGATGACCAGGACAGGACAGAACAGGTCGCCCAGCCACCACCTGCCCACCCGAGGAGGAAGGCTCCGGCCCAGAGGTCGAAGAAGAGGAAGCAGATTCAAGTCGACGAGTTAGAGACCGAATCTGAGGAAGAGCCCTTAAGGTCGCGACAGGACTCAAGAAGGAGGTCGGGCAAGGAACCCGCGGACGAGGCGATTGCTGCCAAGGCGAAGGAGGGCGACCTGATCTTGGACTCGTTGGGAGCTGCCCGAATTCCTGCAGCCGATAATCTATTCTCTGCTCGAGTGTGGGCTATCGAAGTCATATGATGAGTTCGCCAACACGGGTGATGACCTGATGACCACGTCATTCCAGCATCTAAGCAAGGTAAACGAACTGCTCTTAAAGTTTGTCCGCCGTTTTCATTCTAATTCACTTCTTGCTCGCAGGCTTTGCTTGCGATGAGGATGTCTATGGAGAAGACTCGGTTGGGGGCCACTAAGGGGGTAAGTGATCTAAAGGAGAAGGTCGCGAAGCTCAAACAGAGCCTGGAAACCGTTGAAGCAGAGAGAACGCAAGCATTCGAAGCGGCGAACAGGTACCTGAACCAAAAGGATGTCGCTTTATGGATAGTGGACTTCCAAAAGACGGAGCTTGAACGACATGCGGAGGAAGTAAAGGAGCTTCAGAGGACAACCGCTAGGCTCTCTAAGGAGGTCAGAGAAAAGGACCAGGAGCTCTAGACAACCTCCATATGGGCTCAGCAAGTTGAACAAGAAAGGGAGGCTTCCGAAAAGGAAAGGCTAGCTCTCGAGGCCGAACTCCAGGAGAGTCGGGAAAAAATTGCTTCACTGACTGAAGAAATGCGGATCCAGTCAGAGGAGATCGAGGATAAGGCCGCCGACTGGGCAATCGGGTCCATTTATACCCTGCGACCAAAGAGCCCAGATCTGGATATTTTCGACCTCCCAGAGGGGTGGCAAGAGACCTTGCGGGTTTTGGCGGAGGAAGATGATCAAGCAGCAACGGCCACCCGAAGATCCGACCAGGTAGAGGGTTCAGGTCTTACTTCGAAGGATCCCTCCGACCAGCCATAGTGTAATGAGTCCGACTCCATTGGAATAAGGTCTTAATTTTTGTTGTAAATAAATGAAAATACATTTTGCTTTCAATTGTTGTTCGCTTTATCATACATAAGTGCAGTTTACAATTCAGTTTTACATAGGCAATATTATATTCGAATTGTTACAAGCGAACAGAATACATGCGAACTGTTTCCAGCGAACAAAATAATACTTTACATCAAAGAGGGAACTAACAAAATCAAAAACTAATTTGAGAGCTGAGTTCGGGATTACTGATAGTATGGCCGGAGGTGTTTGGCATTCCAAGCTCGGGGTACTTTGGAACCGTTCAACCTTTTGAGATGGTAAGTCCCCGGTCTGATCACCTTGTCGACCCGGTACGGACCTTCCCAGTTAGGTCCTAGTACCCCCGCACTTGGCTCCCTGGTTCCAAGGAGAACTTCTTTTAGCACAAGGTCTCCAACCTGGAAGTCTCTTCGCTTGACCTTTGAATCGAAGAACCTCTTCGCACGTTACTGGTAGGCTGCATCCTTAGCGAAGCCTTGCTGCGGTGCTCTTCAACAAGATCCAGACTTGCCCTCATAAGTGCTTCATTTTCAACCTCGTCGTACAAGTCTCTCCGAAGAGAACCAGTTCCCACATCTACAGGAATCATTGCTTCGCAGCCATAGGCTAGCGAAAAAGGGGTTTCTGAGGTGGAGGTTCTTGGAGTTGTCATGTACGCCCATAAGACTTCGGGGAGATCATCAGCCCAATTTCCTTTGGCTGCCCCAAGTTTGGCATTTAGAGTGTGCTTGATGGTCTTGTTGATAGCTTTAACTTGGCCATTTGCTTGCGGTCTAGCGATTGAGGTGAATTTTTTATAGATGTCCAGCTCGTCGCAGAACTGCTTGAACTCCTCGCATCGAATTACTTTCCATTATCCGAGATGAGGGTGTGGGGAATTTCATAGCGGCACACTATGTTCTTGAAAACGAAGTCTTTCAGCTTTGTGGTTGTGATCGCGGCCAGTAGTTCGGCTTCCACCCATTTCGTGAAATAATCTATCGCGACCACGGCATACTTGACCCCTCCTTTTCCGACTAGCATGGGACCGATAAGGCCGATCCCCCACATGGAAAATGGCCAGGGGCTAGACATCGTTATTAGCTCGTGAGAGGGGGCTCGCTAAATGTTCGCGAACCGCTGGCACTTGTCACATTTCTTGACAAAATTGTGCGTATCTTCTTGGATCCGGGGCCAATAATATCCCTGATGAACAACCTTGTTCGCAAGAGATCGAGCAGTTGTGTGATTGCCGCAGATCCCTTCGTGAATTTTCCTCATGATGTAGTCTGCTTCTTCACTGGTTACATATCGAAGGAGGGGGGCACTGAATCCTCTCCTGTACAATTGGTCCCTGATGAGTGTGTAACGAGCAGATTTTGCTCGCAGGACTCTTGCCTCGACCTTGTCGCTTGGCAAGATCCCATCCTTGAGGTACTGAAAAATGGGAGTCATCCAGGAATCCGGTTGAGTCACATTTACGGCCTGTTCGGCTAAGCTGATAGTTGGAGCATCGATGAAACGAATAAGAATGTTATCTGGAGCCTCTGAATCCAACGATGAGGTTATCTTTGCCAGGGCGTCCGCTATAGAATTGCTATCTCTGGGAATCTGAGTGATTTCAAAGTGTTTGAACGACCCAAGAGCGGTCTTAGCTTCTTTCAGGTAGCGGACCATGTTTTCTTCCTTTGCTTAATATTCCCCTAAAATTTGGTTGACGACCAGCATGGAGTCGCTATAGACATTAATCACGGTTGTGCCCATTTCTTTGGCAAGTCGCAACCCAGCGAGCAGGGCTTCATACTCAACCTCATTGTTGGTCGCCTTAAACCCGAACCGAAGAATACCATGAATTCGAGCCCCTTCGGGGCTTACAAGGAGAAGACCCGCACCGGCTCTTTTCCTGTTTGATGACCCGTCGATGTAGAGGTTCCAGGTCGACAGGTTCTGAATACTTTCCTGCATGACTTCGCTAGGCTGTTGCTCACTCAGGAGATAGGAAAATTCTGAAATGAAGTCAGCAACAGCTTGCCCCTTTATGGTCGACCTTGGCTTGTACTTCAGGTCGAATTGGCTTAATTCCATGGCCCATTTGAGCAGCTTACCTGATGAGGGGGTAATTAGTCATTACGTGAATAGTGTGGGCGTGGAAGTAAGGTCGCAGCTTTCTGGATGTGATCAGCAAAGCAAAGGCTAGTCGCTCCATTTCCGGATACCACATCTCGGCATCCGACAGTTGCTTGCTCGCATAGTACACTGGCCATTGCGCCTTTTCCTCTTCTTGTACTAGAGTTGCACTGACCGCGAACTAAGAGATGGACAGCGAGATGACGGATTTCCCGTGGAAGAGGCTTAGAGAGGAGAGGTGGCTTCCCGAGGTGTTCTTTTATACTCTGGAACGCCTGCTCGCATTCAGGAGTCCATTCGAATTTCTTGTTGGCCTTCAGAACATTGAAAAATGGTAAGCAGCGGTCTGTTAGCCTCGATATGAAGCGACTAAGTGCCGCTATCCACCCATATTTTCTTCCTTTGCTTAATATTCCCCTAAAATTTGGTTGACGACCAGCATGGAGTCGCTGTAGACATTAATCACGGTTGTGCCCATTTCTTTGGCAAGTCGCAACCCAGCGAGCAGGGCTTCATACTCAGCCTCATTGTTGGTCGCCTTAAACCCGAACAGAAGAATACCATGAATTCGAGCCCCCTTCGGGGCTTACAAGGAGAAGACCCGCATCGGCTCTTTTCCTGTTTGATGACCCGTCGACGTAGAGGTTCCAGGTCGACAGGTTCTGAATACTTTCCTGCATGACTTCGCTAGGCTGTTGCTCACTCAGGAGATAGGAAAATTCTGAGATGAAGTCAGCAACAGCTTGCCCCTTTATGGTCGACCTGGGCTTGTACTTCAGGTCGAATTGGCTTAATTCCATGGCCCATTTGAGCAGCTTACCTGAGGCTTCCGGTTTCTGGAGGACCTGCCTGAGGGGGTAATTAGTCATTACGTGAATCGTGTGGGCGTGGAAGTAAGGTCGCAACTTTCTGGATGTGATCAACAAAGCAAAGGCTAGTCGCTCCATTTCCGGATACCACATCTCGGCATCCGACAGATGCTTGCTCGCATAGTACACTGGCCATTGCGCCTTTTCCTCTTCTTGTACTAGAGTTGCACTGACCGCGAACTAAGAGATGGACAGGTAGATGAGCAGGATTTCCTGTGGAAGAGGCTTAGAGAGGAGAGGTGGCTTCCCGAGGTGTTCTTTTATACTCTGGAACGCCTGCTCGCATTCAGGAGTCCATTCGAATTTCTTGTTGGCCTTCAGAACATTGAAAAATGGTAAGCAGCGGTCTGTTAGCCTCGATATGAAGCGACTAAGTGCCGTTATCCACCCATTTAGACTCATGACCTGTTTTTTGCTGGTCGGGCTCTCCATATCGAGCAGAGCTTGGATTTTCTCGGAGTTTATTTCTATCCCCCGCTGATTAACCATATACCCTAGGAACTTTCCTGACGATACCCCGAATGAACATTTGAGAGGGTTCAACTTCATTCTGTAGAGTCGGAGGATGTCAAACATCTCAGCGAGATGTGCAATGTGTTCTGAGGCGACCTTGGATTTGATCAGCATGTCATCCACATAGACCTCCATTGTCTTTCTGATCTGATCGGAGAGCATTCGGTTGACTAGTTGCTAGTAGGTTATGCCGGCATTCTTGAGGCCGAAAGGCATAACTTTGTAATAGTACAGCCCCCGGTCCGTAATGAAGGACGTATGCTCCTCGTCTGGCCCATACATCGTGATTTGATTGTATCCCGAGTATGCATCCATGAAGCTTAGCAGCTCGTGCCCCGAGGTGGCATCAACGAGCTGGTCGATTCTCGGCAGAGGGAAGCTGTCTTTCGGGCAAGCCTTGTTGAGGTGGTTGAAGTCAACGTAAGTCTGCCACTTGCCGTTTGGCTTTTTTACCAGGACCAGGTTGGCAACCCAGGTAGGGTAGAGTGCCTCTCGGATGGACCCATTTCGGATGAGGTTTTCCACTTCTAATTTTAGTGCAGCATACCGCTCCGGATCCATTGCTCTTCTTTTTTGGCGAACCGGTTTAGCCTCATTGTTGACGTTTAATGCATGGAAAATAATGTCCCAGCTGATCCCGACTATGTACGCATGACGCAGCAAACACGTCAATGTTTTCCCTTAAAAAGCTTATCGCCTTGAAGTGAGCTGAGGGTTGAGACAGCTTCCAATCCTTAACACTCGGCTCTGCTCTTTTGGATCAACCGAAATCTCAGACAAATCTTCAACCGGGCCGATAAGAGGGATTTCTTGGATTCGCAGGTCTATGTTATCCTCCGATGGACCAAGCTGTGGCTCGACCCAGCTGATCGCCATAGCTTGGCGAGGCACACATCGCAAAATGCCCTTGCCTGCCATTTGTACTGCTTTTACATAGCATTCGCGAGATGCACTCTGCGATCCGCTCACTTCCCCTATCCCCGTTAGAGTGGGAAACTTCATCTTAAGGTGATCTATGGAAGTAACTGCCTTGAAGCTTCTCAACAGAGGTCGCCCCAAGATTCCATTGAAGGCCGATGGGCAATCCACGACCAAAAATTCGGTAACCCTAGTCACCTCATCGTAGTCGCCGAGCGTGGCTGGTAGCTAGATCGTTCCTTTGGGGATCAGGTGGTCCCCTATAAAACCGTAAAGAGGTATCGAGGCTGGCTTCAGGTCGGCCTCGTCTAGGTTCATTCTTTCGAAAGCGGTCTTGAACAGGATGTTCACAGCGCTTCCGTTGTCCACAAGCATTCTGCATACATTATGGCACCCTATCAGGGGCGTGATCACCAGGGCGTCCTCGTGAGAATGGTGCAAGCGAGTTGCTTCCTTTTCGCAGAAGGTGATCGACTCCTCCTTTCAAGCCTTTTGCGGTCGCTGCGAAGTGTTCATTACCCTGATCGGGTCATGATATGCTTTGCGAGTGTACCTTTCCTACGCACCTCGCGTGTTTCCCGTAAGGTGCGGGCCTCCGAAGATTATGTTAACACTGCTGTATCCTCTGCAATCAAGACGCTTTTTCTTTTGCTCCCCTTGGTTCTCTTTCGGGGTAGAGTCATCAATATACTCCTTGAAGTGCCCTTTCTTGATGAGCTCTTCAATTGCTTGCTTTAGAGCTTGCTTTAGAGCTCGGTATTCATCAGTGTGATGCCCGTTATCCTGATGGAAACAACAGTACTTTTTGTTGTTTCTAGCCGTAGCAAGGGTTTTCATGGGTTCCAGCTCACCGAGCAGGATGGCCTCCTCGAATTTGTCGAGGATTGCAGATATGGACACGTTCAGCGGAGTGTATTGAGCTCTGTCCCGGTCGCGACGAGGAACAGAAGCATAGGACTTTTTGTGTTCGTAGCGGGGTTTCTTCCCTTTTTGCTGATCATCAATGTCTCATTTGCGATCAGCTCTCCTATTTTCTCCTCGACCAAACATACTGCTTGAAGTGCCGTGATCGCGACGGCGGAGTGCCGCCAATGAATTCTCTATTCGGAGATATTTTTCTGCAAGATTGTAAAATCTGCTGAGGGAAACATCGTCCTCAGGCTGCAGTTCTTTCCACAGGTCGGTTTGCAAGCGAACTCCAGCTATTATAAGTGTTCGGATGGATCTTCGGGGGCATGAGCCACCTTGTTGAGTTCCCTGTGGAAATGGTCGATGTAAGATTGCAGGGATTCGTTTCTTTCTTGCCTTATATTACTGAGGTAGCTCAAAGGCATCGAAAACTTTCGATTTGCCTGGAAATGCCGCAAGAACGTCGTGCTCATCTGAGGCCACGAAGTGATCGATCCCGCTGGGAGCGATCTTAACCACCACTTTGCATGAGAAGTCGGCGTCACGACCAAACAGCGGCATTTTGCAAGATCCGATACCTGGTGGAGCTCCATCAGGTCGTTGAACTCGTACAAATGATCCTGCGGGTCATGGTTCCCATCAGACGGTCGCATGTCGGGCATTCTGAACCCTGGTGGGAGTGGAGCAGCTAGCACTTCAGGAAAGAAGGGGGATGCAGAGGTGACCTGGGCCTACTCGTTTTGCTGCTCTCTCAACCTATCTAGAGCTTGCTGTAGCTCCTCAATCTGCGATAACGGAGGCAATTGGGGATTGCTTTCACCCATGCGAGTTTGGCCTTCGCGATTACGGTTCAAGAAAGTCCGGAGGTCAGACTCCTCTTCGCCTCGGCCAGCATTTTCGGCCGCTCTTGGCACACGTTGACTAGAGGCGTGCGCAAGCGATGGACTGTGCGGGGTACTTTTACGACCCTCGCGGTGGTATGAACCGCCCCACGAGGTGTGGGGATGTCCCGCATGATAGCGATCAGGGTCGCTCTGCTGGCGATGATAAGAATCGTCCCGCTTGGCACTTTTGCTTGGGTTCAACTGCGACGTGGCATGGGACAGCTCAGGATTCACTTTTTCGCCGAGTCTCAGCTTTGCCGACACCCTTCTCGGGGCACAGTTTGTGTTCGCTGGTCCTTGGGAGCCCGTAGGCTTACTTTTTGCCACTTGCTTACCCTTACGTCTACGCGTTCCATTGCTCGCGGCACGGCTATTTCCCTTTGTCTCGCTTTCGCGCGACCTACAAGCGTTTTTGGCGGTTGCACCGCCCCAGCTGTGGTAGATGATATGCCTTGGTCCAGATGGTCCAACCTCTGGTTGACCGTCTGGAGAGTATTGTCGAACCTCTCCAGGTAACTTCTGATGGCAGGGTCAAGCTGCGAAGCTTCCGGGATATCCACCGCCGCATTTTGTGAAACTGGAAGTATCCTGGAAGGTATATCCCCTGGGTTAGGGGAACTCCCTCAACGCGTTGGTTGGCTTGCTCAAGTTCAGATTGGCGGGCCATTTGTTATTGTAGGACCAGTAGGTTAGAGATTCTCCTGATGAAGGATGAACGCTAAATCAGGCCCTCATTCTAGCACCAAACTGTTGATGCGTATTTGAACACCAACTAATCGACACGTCCGTAACGTTTATTGATCAAGGGACACACGTGATTATGGAGAAAAATGTAGAATAAATGCAATGAGAGCTTTTTAAAGTGGTTCGGATGCTAAGGTAGCAAGTCCTACGTCCACTGATTTGTATTAGTATAGTGGGTCATGTCGCAATAGTGGGCTGACTTACAAATGATTAGTAAAAGTAAATACGAAGTTTGCAAGAGAGAGAGAGTTTAAGTGTAAAATGGCCGAATCCCCTTAATGAAAGGGTCTTCCTCTTTTTATATCGAGATGAATACATGTAATCATCATTAAATCCATAGGTTGGTGTGAATGTCAGGACATAATCCGGCTTTACGTCACATTGCCCACGTCCCAAGCAGATTTCACGCGATTTGGAGTAGGGAAATGGTCACGTGGGAGCTCCATAGCGTCTGACAAGCCTGACGTGCGCTTACCATTCTTACGGGAGCAGGTCACACTTCATCACGTGACTTCCCACGTCAACCCTTGATTTCCCAGGCATAACAAATTTATTTTGAATTTGTATGTTTTTGTACCAGTTTACATGTAATGAAATCATATGTGAAGTACTACTCAATCATTAGAGCATGCATTATTCGAAATTTAAGGAGATAAATACCGTCCACTTACTTGTCTAGGATGAACAATGTAGTATTTTCTGGGTCCTTGAACTTCAAAGACAGCTTCAAGAACCACCCCGGCTTATCTTCACCTTTGTAAACAATTGATACAGGCTTACCCAAACCTCGGACATCAGGGACTACCCACTTGCCTAAACTCCGGTGGAGGTCTTATATCCAAAGCAACTAGGCACTCCCATCTTCACCTATCTTTGCATAAGCAGGTTTTGCAGACTCAACACCCCATGGTTTAGGCTTCTTTAGAACCAGAGACAAAATCAATGTAATAGGTCCCAAATGCAGAGAATGAAATGATCAGATATTTTGTCTTCTCTTCGGGTGAGAAGTTTGCCACAGTTTGCATAGAAATAATTACTTGCTTTCATTAATGACTGCAGCTGCTTAAATAAAGCAAAGCCTCGTACAAGTAAACCGAAATAAAGGGAAACTAACTGAATTGCAATCCATGTAAATAATGTAAACAAAACACTCCAGGAGTTAAGCATAACTCATCGTAAATGCTAATCCCACAATGAAACTGCGTAAATCTTACAATTGCCTGCGCCATTGACTCGTCCACGACCGGCTTATACGCCTTGACCAATTCCTGCTGTCACGATTGGCTTATCTACTCGACTGCTCTGCATAGCTACGACAAACTATCTCGCTGCACGCAACTGAAACTCATGAAATCTTACAATGCCTTGACCCATTCTGCTCGTCACGACCTGCTTATCTACCTTGCCGGTCCACCTGTCACGATTGGCTTATCTACTCGACCTGTTCCTGCTCGTCACGACCAGCTTATCTCGACACATTCCTGCTCATCACGACCAGCTTATCCCAAGTATTTGGGATTTGGTCGCCTGTCTCTTGTTGATCGTCGTGGCCTAACACAATGGAACTGCCAAAATGGTAATGCCACCAGCTATAATTGCAAGATTATCAGTTCCAAAACTGATAACGCTATCAAGAATCCCACTTACATCAACATCGGATGTGGAAGAACTTGTTGACTGTTGCCGTGCTTCTTCATATGTTAAAGCTTTAGCTAAACCAGTACCAAGAACTACAGATACTAGCACTAAACCCCCATGAACACTCCTTGTTAAAGACTCTCAAGAAGTTGAGAGTTTGGATGAAGAAGTTGTGGATAGAGATTGGATCTTTTTGGATTCTATTCTTCTTTCACAAAGAACTGATATAGGATGTTGACAGAGTGTGCCTATATAATCTGCAATTAATGTTGATGATTGCTTCCATGTTATGGATTATCTGTTGGAAGCGTAAAGTGGACAAGAAGAAGAGAGGAGATGGGGAATGAAGACGAAAAAGAAGAGGTTTAGAATTTTTTTTTTTTTATTATTTAAAAGTATGGACGGGCGTCGCCAATCCAAAATTTATGGACGGCCATCCCCAAATTTTTTTTTTTTTTTAATTTTCATATTTTGATTAAGGACGGGCGTCCCTTATTTGCGGACACCCGTCCAAAATAAAGGGACGCCCGTCCATAATGGATGGACGGCCGTCCCTAATGTTTAACAAAATTTTTTATTATGTATTTTATTCAGGGACGGGCGTCCTTTAAATGGGGACGGTTATCTTGGTATATGGACCCCGTCCATATAGTATGGATGGAAGTCCATATGAGTGAACGGTCGTCCAAATTTGATGGACGGCTGTTCACTAGAAAAAAATTGATAAAAAATTCACGCGTTTGGTACACGTAGGTCGGTACACAATTTCGATACAAGTTTTTCGGTGTCTATAGCTTTGTTGGTGATTAAATATTATCTACTATTTAAAAGAAGATGAAGCACATTGTTTCTCAACCTCTCATTACTGTATATTGGCTGCCCCTTCATCACTACAACAAAAATTATATATGCATGATAGTAGGTGATGAATGTTGTTAATATCTATAGAAGTTTTACTTGCTAGTAGCCTTTGTAATTGTAGCAATCTTTACTCCATCTAGATGCTTAACAACAAAAACGAGTTTGTTTTTATTTTTTTATTTTCTTTAATATAAAGCTGGTTGTGGTCAACAGTCAACTATAAATATTAGCTTGAATTGCACTTCAACAATTAGGAAAAATAAAAACGCTGTCTCAAACGCCAAAGCATGAGCTTACAATACATCACCATCAATTAATGGTCATAACAGAGCAAAAGATTTTTAATTAATTTATATTAATTTCATGAAAGTCCAAGGCAAACAACAGAATTTTCAAGTAAGCAACAAAATATCTCAAGACAAAACGAAATTTTTTAGGATAATTTGCAGGTCCTTCATCTTGGTAGCATCAACAATGTCTATTCCATGATAACCTCTATCACAGAAATGACTTTTCACTTTTACACCCTTTTGCTCTATCATTTTCACCAACTCAATCTGACGGTCAATCATTGGGTCCCCATTCCACCCTGTAATCACTACCTTCCATTCTTGAACCCTGATTTGGTCTAAGGCCTTTGACTCATCCCCCACCGTTGGATTGCAGTACTCATGATCACGGTCAACCCCATGTGGCAATGATAAATCCCACATTAAATCACTAACACAAGCTGGAAAAACTGGATTATTCATCAACCTCAACTCTGATTCGGTCCTCTTGACCCCACCTATGAAAGGTTGATGCAATATCAGCCCTTTGACCTTCAGTGGAAATAATTCATCAATTTGCGAAGCTGCACGTAATCCTACATGATACACAATGTTGCCGCCTGCACTCGTGCCCATTAAGAAACATGAAGACAAATCGGCATATTTTTTTAACCAAACTTCTTGAGTGGCCTTGATCCAGTGCAGGGCTTCCATGGCATCATCATAAGCCGCCGGGAGACGGTGCTCTGGGGCAAGCCTGTACTTGACTGATAGAACGACAGCAGGGAATTCAAGTGCCATGTTTGAGCAAAAATTGTGAAAAACACTTGCGGCTACGTTGCCGATAATAAAGCCCCCACCATGATAGTAAACAATGAGAGGGAGCTTGACGGTGGACGAAGAATCAAGTGCTTGACGGGGAAGGTATATGCGAACTCCAACGTTGTTTGATTGGTTGATGGAGATATCTTTAGAGGGAATAGTGTGGTGAGAAGGATCAGATGTGGCGGCGGCGCCTGATAGTAAATTGTGTTTGCGAGTGATCGTGCCATCCGGGTTGAGGACAATCTGAAGGTATTCGTAGGGATCAAAAGTTGCAGGTAAAGCACTGTTGTGTGACATTTTAGTGGTTTTTCAAAATTCTTGTTGGGGCTTTTCTTTTGCTTTTATGCAAGGTTACTTCCTCTGTATATATTAACAGAGATTAAATTAGGTATATATTAAACAATAAGCTGATTACGTGAGTTAATGCAACTTGTTTGTATTTACTATTTAGTAACATATATGAAAAGTGGTGGGTTTTATTTATTAATTTTGGTTTGGTATTTAATTATTACTACCCAATCGCAGATAATATATATATATATATACACATTATCTTATTGTCAACCTATAACTTAAATGCGTTTCAACTTGCAGGGACCGTAGCTGTAGGCCTGCAACAGCATGGACGTTTTTAATCTTTGCGACCTAAAAGAAGAAGAAGGAAACCACCATGGGGTCTTTGATGGTAAAGGGTATAATATGACATTATCTTATTGTCAACCTATAACTTAAATGAGTGTCAACTTGCAGGGACCGTAGCTGTAGGCCTGCAACAGCATGGACGTTTTTAATCTTTGCGACCTAAAAGAAGAAGAAGGAAACCACCATGGGGTCTTTGATGGTAAAGGGTATAATATGGGTTTCTGAGTTTGACTCTTTTTAAGCATTAATAAGGGTGGTAACTAAGAAGATTTATATGGTCATTCATTTCAAAAACCTAAAAAATTAGTTAAAAGTAAACATAAACTAATTCGAACATTCCCTATCACAAAAAAAAAAAAACAGAATAATCTTCTAATTTAATTGAACTAATTTGTATACATAATATCCAATAAAGAGGAGTAAACGTAAAGTAGATCAACACAAATAAATTTCTAAAAGTGGTTTGAAACTCAAAAGCGTCTTAATTATTGTAATGACATTTGAGGATTAAATTTTATATTAAAAAAGAATATTTGCCGTTGAAGCTTGAATATGGACCCGTTATAATGGGTTAAGGGTCAGTCAATTAATAGAGAGGTCTTATAATCCGAGTTTAAACTTGGACCCATAGAGGCCCCATAAGCAATCAGGCAATGACCTAATAGGATTAAGTGGTGGGAAGTGATTTTTACCCCCACCACCTAATTGATCTTCACCCACTTTTAAATTTATTTTTTATTTTGAAAAATTTAATCTTAATTTAAATTATTAGAAATAAAATTATAATTTTTAAATACAATCTTGTTCTATTTTATATATATTTTTTAATTTTTAACATTTAATCTTACATAAACTTTAACCCTGAATTTCCATAACCTCATCCTACATTTCCATAATCATTGAAACCTTTTATTTTAAATATTTTTTTGTTTAATGAAAATATAATACTAAAACTATGGAAAACATAACGAGTTGAATATGAATTTGAAGAAGATAAAATAAGTTTAAATTAGCAAATTGGGGGAAAAAAAAGTGTAAAGAGAAAACCTAAACGAGTTTGAAGCTTGAATATGGACCCGTTTTAATGGGTTAGGGGTCCATTAATACAGAGATCTTATTATCCCAGTTTAAATTTGGACCCGTAGAGGACCACAAGCAATTAGGGCTAAGACCTAATAGGATTTTAAGTGGTGGGAAGTGATTTTTACCCCCACCACCAAATTGATCTTCACCCACACCCACACCCACACCCACTTTTAAATTTATTTTTAATTTTGACAAATTTAACCTTAATTTAAATTACTAGAAATAAAATTATAATTTTTAAATGTGTTCATGTTCTATTTTATATACTGTTTTAATCTTTAACATTTTCCATAATCTAATCCTAGATTTCCATAATCATTAAAACCTTTTTAATTTATTTTAAATATTTTTTATTTAATGAAAATACAATGCTAAGTTTGAAATTGGGGAAAATAAACTTAATTAAGCTTAAAATGTTATTTTCAGTATTAAATGGGATTTAAAGTGTTTCTTTTTTTAATTATAAAAGATATGTACTTAGCCATGGCGGGTGAAGATCAATTAGATGGAAGTTAAAAATCACTTCCGTTAAATTGTTCAATTAATCTCTTAGTTATAATTTTTAGCCCCCATTGAATTGATCAATAACTCCGTATTTCCTACTTTTTTCAGCTTTGACAAATTTATTCTTAAATATAATTACTATAAGCCCGAAAATTTACTTATTTTATATTTATATTTTTATCTTATATCTTTATTTCTTATATAAAGTCTTACTTCTTAACATTTTCTTTAATTACAAGTTTATCCTTAAATTAAACTATTACACCTACTTTAATCTTTTCTGATCTTATAAATATTTTTTGACATCCCTTTTTAAATATATCTAAACTTAATTGTTCATATTCTTATTCAAGCAAAAGAATATATATATAGTTTTTTAATAGAAAAATAAGTATTGCATTATGATATATCATGTCACTAATAATATAATATTATATGTTTGTAATTTCTTCTGAAAATTTTAATCTAATTTCTACACTTATTTTTCAACAACATTCTTACAAAGCTTTAACGATCTATTTGAACATGATTTCTATAATATCACTCAATTATTTCTGAAGTCTTTTTTTCTCTCTCTTCCTTTTAATTATTTGTCTTAATTGCCAACTCCCATAATTAATGATCTATAATTAAAAGGCAAACCAACCCCATATTTAATGTTCTATAAAAGAGAAAAAGTAACAAATTAACGTCATAAAGCAAAAAGAAATATTAAGTACACCTATTTATACTTAACAAATTAAAAGCCCCACAATTACACCCTCTGATCAACAGAGTTCGGTGAAAAATGAATGAAATAGAGAGTAATACCAAAATAAACACACAAATCAAAACAGTAAAACAAAATAAGAGATACGCGTGATTTACTCTAATTTATTTAGTTAATTAGTTACGTTTAGTAGAATCAATATTATTTCAATATTGTCTCACCTCTCTCGTTTATAATGAAATAATTTGCTCTATAATTGTTATCACGTATTAGAAGAGAAAAATGTCTTTATATACTAAGTTTAAAAGACTAAACTTAGTTTTACAAAGATTCTTATTTGTAAACCCAAACTCAATAAGGAATTAATAACTTAAAAATATTCTTTAACGGAACCCTCAAATGCGTCTGCGTGATCTATTAAAACTGAAGTGTTCGACAACTCTAACAAAAACTAAGCTAGATTATTCAAAAAATAATGATGTGTGGACAAAAAAAATAAATTAAATTGCTCTATGAAGGTGTATAGGGACTCTTCAGTTGATCCTAGGGTTATATGGTTGCATTGCATGTAGAATTTACAAATGCAAATGCGTTCTGATGGCATTGAAAGTGAAAATGTTGCGCCACCACGATCGAGACACTACGGCCCTACGTGGAGGAGCAATTCTACTGCCTTCTCAACATCAAACATCTTCCACTTATCGCAAATCATTCTCTTTCTTTATTTCTTTTATCAATTCAACCCAAATCTAAACCAACGCCAACTTTCTTTCACTCTAATTAGATCAAATGAAAAAACCTAAGTTAAAACATGAATTTTTTCTCTTTCTTTAAAAGCCACAACGTGTATTACAATTTGCACCATATTATAACAACAAATTCAGATAATTATAATGCATCTGTGATGTAACTTAACTTAAAACGAACGTAAATGCAATGCTACATGTACCATAGCGATCGTAAATGACCCTGCGAAACAATCATAAAACGAAGATACAAATTAAAGAAAGAAAAGAAAAGTTCGATTAGATATATCAAAGCATCGATAAATTGAATGCACTGTTACATGTACTATAGCGATCGTAAATGACCCATCACCGATCAACAGCTACTGTCAAGCCACTGTAAACATGCATATATCTCGAGATGTACCAATCAAGAACGTCAAAGAAAAACACTGTTACATAGATCAGTGACTTCTCAATCTAAAATAATATATTTTCTAGCTTTGATGTGATAGATAGTGACTAACCGTTGCAACTTTGCAAACCCAAGAAGCCGCCCATCAACAGACAACAGTAGCCGCCATTTGTTTAACTTTCAAAATCAATCTCATCATAACTGCATCCCCTCATTAAATTTTATTAAGGTATCAAAACTGCAATCAGCCAAAAGCCACCGCCATCGCATCACTAAAACCCCTATAACCCTAAAGATCCAATTCACATTACTAACCAGAAAACATGTACTATTGCTCATTAATCTTATATACCAAAATGTTTGGGCATAAATATAGATATAGATACATATGCATAGACATAATAAGCATATCTCATATAAATGCTTTTATCTTCATCTATATATCAATCATCTATCAATCACTTCAATAGGGTGCAGTAGAGGTGGCTGACAGAGACGACTGCAACTGAAGCAGGTGGTGGTAGCAGTCGGCGGCAGTTGGTCTCTGCTCTGGGTTCTGGTCCAAACATCTGATTTGCAACTCTCTAAGCATTTTGGGCACATTGCTAAGCCCACAGGTTTTCACCAAATGGCCCACGCCCCAAACGTCAACCTTTACTCCATGCAATCCCCTCCCCATTTCCGGAGCGTGTCTCCCACGTGCCTCCACTCCTGCCACCCCATGTGGGTATATCTGTGGTGCCCCCACCGCCTCATCAAACCCACAAACTAACCACTCGTTTTCTCGGTCGCTTCTTCTCATTATTTTGTCCCAGCTCAGGTCCCTGTGCATGAAAGATAAGTCATGTAATGCAACCAAGGCTTTGGTCACGTACTTGAGCGCCTCAACGAGTTGATCAAAACTTGTGGGCTTAAACTTGCACCCTCTAGGCCTAAACACTAAGGCCAAATCTTTCTCTGACGAGCGGTATATGGACTCGGAGTGTGGAATTCGGTGGTCTAGGAAATCGTATATTTCTTTCACCGCTGCCCATTTTCTCTTGCTTGAGAAAAATCTTGTTACAGTGTTTGGAGTCACTTCAATGACATTTCCATTACCCATATCGATTCTTTCAAAATCGCTGAAAGGATACTGCTTGTAATTGCAACCATTGCTGTTGTTGAAGCAGCGATCTGCTAGCAATGGCAAAAGGCCTGCTATTCTATAACACGGGATGAGGGCTTTCAGTCTCTCAACTGGTGAAGAGAGGTCGAGTGAATATAAATCAGTTCTAATGACGCGGTCTTGTGACCGGCTCAAGGCACAGAAGGTTACAATGTAGCCAACTGCATAGTAACCAAATAAGTATGGAAGATCCATGTAAGTCCATAATAGCTTCTCAACTATTGAAGATGAGGGGTCAAGCTGACCTTCTCTTAATTGATCAGCTTCTTCTCCACGCCACAAACAAAAATTTCTAACAAAACCAGTCACATTTGGCCACTGATCCTGCAATGGTTCAGGTGATGACGAAGAAGGTTTTCGTACAATAACCATTTCAACAGAACAAAACTTGGACACGATCCTATTGATGCAATCATCCCAAACGCCAGTGAAAGAGTCTCTACTAGTAGCAGTGCCCACACTGAGGCTAGGGTTATTTCGGATAAGTGGACTTAAAATATCGTATATAATAGCTCTACAATCTAACAATTCATTTGAAGTGGAGAAGAGAAGCTCTTTGCCTTGTGGCAAGTCTCTATAGACATCTTTTCGGAGTGGGAAACGTAATTCCTCTGGCGGTGGTTCTTGTAAATGCCACGACAGCTCGAACAAGCTCGGTAGTGTTGTTGGTGGAACACGCAGACATCCCACGTAGTAGTCAGTTGGGTCTTGATACTCCCATGGAGATGGAGGGATTGCTAAACCAAAGTAAACCACAAGAACATATATACATATATATATCACTCTTCACACGTACGTATGATGAAGATGGCCACAGTAATTTCGCAACAATTTCAAAAATTATTAAAGACAATATATAAGACTTACATCTGATGGAGTGTTCTGCGAACGGAAGCTGAACTCTTTCGATGAAACCTGTCAATAAAATAGAGAGAGAATGCTTGTGTAAGAGAAGGGATTCATAGACACCACAAAATAGGAATATTAACAAACGTGTTTGTACCGGAAGAAGCAGAAGTTGAGGAAAACTTTCTTCTCCCAAAGACTTTGACTTGTTGTCCGGGAAGGAATCTATCTACAGAAAAACCTCTTAGAGAACCATCTTCGAAGGCTTCCATATTGCAAGCAACCATTGTATCATCAAAGAAAGTAAGCTCATCTGCGTTAAGAAAGCTAGAACCTTGAATTCTAATTCTCCCTCTGTGGTGCTCTCCTTCTTCAGCCCACAAACTCACTGATTCTTCCCATGTCATTCTTATTTTGCCAATTCTTCGAAGTTCCTTGGAAGAGGAAGATGAAGTAGGAATAAGACCTACGTCTATTGGAGACTCAAACCCTAGTAAACTCCCTCTACCACCATGAAAGAAGGCTTCAGTTCCACTTGTCATCACCAGTTGCTTTGCCCTCGCTAACAAATAAAAATAAATGCTGGTTACGGAGAACAAAACCATAAATAAAAAACGAAACTTTGTAATATCTATATATATATATATATACCTGAGAGCGAGAGGTCATCATCTTTGGAAGGAGGGGGAGGAGGAAGAACTCTGGTATTGGTGACAGTTGTTCTACTATCATCACCAGAAACAACAACAGAAGCCCCTCTGCTCTGAGGTGTTCTCATACGAGAACCCATGAACTGAGATAACTCTTCAAAGACCTCTTCGTCAAAAGAAGCTGGCAATCTGTGTAGCTTCCTTTCATAAGGAGAGAGTCTAAAATAACTCTTTCCGGCTTGTTCTCGTTCACCGCCTCTTTCCCACTCATACACTTTTCTAAATTCACCCAACATGTTATCCCACTTAGTCCCAGCAGTTTTAGCATCTCTGTTGACACCATGCCTTTGCAAGAACTCCGCAACTTCTCTATCTTTATCGGCCCTTGTTTTTCCTCTTGCTGCTTGAATCGGCATCTCGCCGCTAACGGTGACGTGAACGCTCTCTGGCTGATCAGTTCTAGAAGATAAGCCAGACCCATTTGATCCACCTTGGTACAGAACCTTCCAAGCCCTAGCTAGCCACAACATCTCGTTTGGTTTCCAAACTGGGCTCACATATTTTCCTTTTCTGAACTGGGGTTGTAATTGGTCACCCTCTGGTTTGTTCGTCTCTTGACCAGAAGCTGCAAAGAGAGAAGCAATGGGAGAATGTGGAGGAGAGGAAGTTGTCTCGGAGGATGAAGCTGCAGTAGTGTGAGCTTGAGTTAGTGGATTTGTGGGGTTTGTGGTTGGCGATGGGGTTGATTCGCTGGTCAATATAGCCATTTGGGTTGTTTGCTTTTGTTGTTGTGATGGGGATGGTAAAAGCTTCCATTGACTACTATTATATCTTTGTCTCTTGGGATTCACAGAATCAAATTGTTGTTCAAACGGAGTGGGAGTCGCACCAATTGGGACATATAAAGGAGAAGAGATGAACGGAGCTCCGGTTACCACAACGGGCGGTGGTTGTTGATGTTGAAGTTGCCCTTTTTCCGTCGACTCCTCGAGTGGGTTCTTGGGAGAAGATGACAGTTGTTGTTGCTGCTGAGGTTGCGGTTGCGTTTGCGTTTGCTTCTTGGTCGTATCTCCTTTGTTGTCACCCATCTCAAATGTTTTCTAGAAAAGACTTTCACTTTAGAGAAAACTCAGCCAAGACCCAGAACAAGAAGAACAAACACAATTGCACTTGAACTAGCTTGTTTATGGTTTAAAGTTTCTGTTTCGTAGTCTTGCTATAATTCTACAAGGGTCTTGAGTTTTGGTGTTGAATTGCCACCGTATGTTTAAAAGGGAAAGTGGGAAGATATTTAAGAAATGATAGGAAGCTAAAGCAACATAAAAGCGAAGAAGAAAGACAACAGAAAAAGTCGAGATTGTGGAACTGCCATGAATAAGACTATTCAGTTAATTATCAGTTTAATAAAACTGAGCATTAGTATATGTAGTAGATAAATTAGAAGTGTGATTTTGACAAGTAAAAAAGAAAAGAGGGGCCTACATTTATACATTACATTTAAACATGTATACATATACGTATATATATACATATATGCATGATTAGGAATGGGTCATGATTGTACTGAATCAGACTGAAAAACGGGGCTCTAAAAAAGAATTAACATTGTTTCTCGATAGCATTTAATGTTATGGGCGTCGTTATTCTTGTTTGGAAAGTGAGAGGAAAAAAAAAAAAGAGAATAGGTGATCGCTTTTTTTGACTTCCCGTAACGAGTGAGGGAGAAAGTGGAGACTGCGACTGTAAGAATAAGATATATAGATGGAGAGTGCGTATTGGATTCAGAAGTTTAGATGTGGACACATCGAATCTATGGCTCTGCTCCAATGACTCATCACTTTAGCGACTTGTTTTTGTTTCTTTCACATCAAATAAGATAAAAATCTTTTAATTTGGGCATTGCCCACCATGCCCAATTAATTATAACAACCTATCTTATAAAAAAATAGGATTAAGTTGAGCATTTAATTTCAAAAATATTTGTCAAATGTCAAATATTTGCCATTATGTAAAGTTTAATGTGTGTAAATAGTGGAGGTGTCATCACATTCATAACGCCGACGTGGTCCAAATAAAAAGAGGAAATGAAGAAGAAAGATGCCATGAAATAGGGCAACATAAAAGGAGTAGGGGATCTTCATTAAGTCACTTTGTTGGTGGTTTGGGTGATATGTTTATGTAAACGTACATTTTATCTCTCTAATAACAAAAAGGCATCCAGGCATGTAGGCCAACACACCACAGACATGACAGTGATCGAGCAGTAACACTGATCACCAACCCATCGCCCGAACAACCCAACCACTCCTCCACCCGCCCGCCCGCCACCCTAACTTTTACCCCTAAATTCAATGTCCCATCTTTCTCTTCTCCTTCTCCTTCTCCAAGCCTAACATTCATTTTTTTCTTCCCATTTATGCATAATGTGAGCCTTTTATCTTCATTATATGTTAAGGTAAAATTAGTAAAAGGAGCGTACAATAGTGTTTAAATGTTCATGGGGAATGTTAGACAATGGGTTCGTCTTCTGAATGTTAAAAGACACCAGTGATACCATCTATGATCAATTACATTACTTTTTATGTTTCCCTTTAATAACATTTCAATAAGCATTTGCACTCTTTATTTTAGTAACTTCATTTTTTGTTGATATTTGATTTTAAAACCAACGACTTCACATATGTAAAGTGTTAAGAAACCACATATGAACTGATTATAGTAAGTGGATGAGACACTGTGAGTACAGTAGCATGCAAAGAAGTAAAAATATAGTTGACAAAATGATTTTATAATGGTTAAGATGCTTAAGCAAATCCTAAATCTATTGTATTCGTTTATATAAGTATTATTTTCTTATCGCTAAATAAGCTTACAAGAGGTCACGAGCTGCGATATGATATTACAAGTGTTTGGTGTTCTAAGTGTTTTTAGAGAATGTCAAGCCAATCTCTTTCTAATAATGTGTCTTTGCTATTTTCTTTATTGAATATGTGAATGTCTAACATTTTTTTAATGAGAGGAAGCTGCCCATTTATACTCGTGCAACTCAAGGTAATGATTACATTTTGCAAGTGCCCTGATGTCATGTAGATCCTTCCTGCCTTCCCATTCGATGAAACTCAAATAATATCCTTAAATTAAATAGAGTTTGGATTGGTGTGCAAACCAAATTAACTCAGGCACAAATTCTTGAGTCGATTTGGGTATTTGACAACTATATTTCTTTTGCCTTTGGAGGCGTGTCATGTTTTGGATGGTAGAATGACTTCCTAGATTCTGATTGGTGCTTGATGACATCAGCATATGTCAACCCTTAGTTTAGGCATAACACTTTTGATTCCTGGATTAAAAAACATAGTATGTGTTTGTTTACTTATTGAGATCATTATTCTGAAAATTAATCCGAATCAAATAAGATTTTTTATATTAAAAATGAAAAGAAGGTACTTGTTTTCTATTATTCTATTCCATTCAACTAAAAACATTTTTCCAATCCCATCCAATTAAAAACAATTATCTTTCACTCCTAATCTGAAAATTAATCCATCCAAGACCACCACCACCTACTAGCAACAATCGTCATTGCCCGGAATCGAGCAGCAGAGCGATCGACAGTTTGGTGGCGTCCGTGTGCCGATCTAGCTGTTGACGATAGGGGTGTACAAAACAGAATATCCGATCCGGTTGGGGTTTATGCTGATCCAATCCGAATCCAATCCGGATTTTTGGATATCCGATTTTTCAGATTGGATCAACCGGATATCCGAAAATTGATCCGAATTTAACAAAAATGCTTCTTTAAAATATCAAATTCCTCCATTCTTCAGTAGACAGAATTTATTAAAATTGAAATAAAATAATGCATGGTTACCAAATTATTAAGCCACAAGTTGATGTGCACACATTAGAGATTAAAAGAAGCTAAAACAATAGTTTTGAAAGATCACTGAATTTTATATATATTTATAAGAGGAATCAGTAGATTACATCAACCCAGATCCTATCGCAGCGACTAAATTCTTTTTCAGACTCTTCTAATTTCAATCTGAGGCGGTCAACTATACAACTCAACAAACAAATTTAAAAAATCACCACAAAGCATACATTGTTCACTGTTTTTGGTAAAATATTTGAACTTCAAATTGAAATTAACCTTACTTGATAGCTAATCAAACTGAAAGTTACCAAATGAACCCAGATGTTAAAACATAACCAAAAGATAATACAAAAGGAAGAGATTATGAAAAGCAGATTCATTGAGTACTTTTATCGAACAGATGATGGATTGACTCTACTTTTATCTAAAAACAAACTTAAAAATCGTGGAATTAGCAATCCATAGCAAGAAAATAACTCAAAATCGTGATAAATAACCAGTAACCACAAAATTCGAAGCCTAACCCGAATCATGAAGAAACCGAAGAAACCGAGTCGTGAAGAGAGTTGAGTCTTGAGTGAAACTGTGAAACAATAATGAAACTGAAGGAAACGGAAGAAAAAAGCAAAGTAAAAATACCAGATTATGAAACGTGAAGAGAGTTAAGTCTTAAGTGAGGAAAGAAAAAAAGCGCCGATATTGTTTGGAGTCTTCCATCTTCTTTTTTTCATTGTTAGACTTGGCAAAACGATATAGGATTATATGTTTTTGAAAAACCAGATCAGATTCGGATATTCGGTTTTTTTTTCCCGGAGCCGATCCGAAAATTCAGATATTTCAAAATTGCAATCCGAACCGATCCAGATTTGCCTATATTTAGATTTTTTCGGATCTGGATCGGATATCGGAATATTTTGCATACCCCTAGTTGACGACCCCATATTATGGTCATAAATTTAACCATTTTCGAACAGATCTACGAAGGATCTGACCTGAAAAGATCAAATCAGTACACGATCGACTAGATCCGATCGGTGTGCGTCGTTCCAAAGACTGTCGATTTTCGTCTGACGGTGGTGGTCGGCAGCCAGCAATGGCTTGGGTGAGTAATGGTATTTTTGTTTATTTTTAAACTTTTATTGTGAGGGTATTTTAGAGAAATTAACAAATTTAGGAGGTTAAAAAATAATTTAAAATTTTTCAGAAAAAATGTTTTAAAAAAATGCATCAGAAAACTTTTCAACTTAATCTAACTCGAACTCAATTTAAAATAGTTTTTCAAAACATGATTTTTCAAATAATCTACCTATCAAAGCCCTAACTTTTAGGATAATTAATGATGATATTGGACATTTTGAAATCGTTATGCTGTTGTATTTTTAACATTTTATATATCATTTTGCTGCTTTAATTATAATAAAAAGAATGTGATGATCTTTTTTCTTGCAAGACATGAATTGATATTCGATTGGAAGTCAAATTAGGGTGTACGTCCATTTATCTTTTACCAAACAAATCTTACGAGTATCTCTAAATTACTATTTATATGATCCAAACTCTTTATTATAAAGAGTTTATAAATAGAAACAAGAGTCTAACATATTATATTTAAATCTCTTTGAGACTGTAAATCTCTTTGTTTGGAAGTTGTGGATCTAAAACGAAATGACAAAGAAAGAACATAAAGGATTTCTTCAATTATGAAAAACAAATGTTCCCCATAGCATTATGAAATAGCTGACAAGTTACATCAAATTCAGAAAGTATGATAGGGTTATGGAAGTCACTGAATCAACATGAATTTTGGGTTTTGATCCAACTGTTAAATAACTTCTCTCGTGAATACCATTCATAGATTCAATTAAGCTTTTTGTTTTCTGAAATTTTTTTGATATCGGGTGTGCTTTGCAGCCGCTGTAAAGGCTGCCACCTTGAAGCTGGACCATCATATTCATAACTCAATAAATATAGAAAAGAAAAAAAAGAAAAGATGAAGAGTAGGTTGGATTTTTCACTGGTCCCTTAAAATTCACAAACCGTTAGCAATAGAATAGAAACTTTTACAGAGAATGAAAAGGAAATGGCATCCGGAAGTCTAGTTGATAAAGCTTATGTAAATAGGGCGGCTTGGCTAAATCTTTTTGAAAATCCAGAGCATGAGGATGTCCAGCTAATAAGGCATCAAGTTCTGGAAAAAGGAAGTGAGTTTAATGTTGCCATCAAAGGATACAGATTACAAGAGAGAGATATTGCAAATGCTTTTAACAGTGAAGTCTGAACAAGCTGCTTTTTATCTTTTGTGTAGTAGAACTGTAGAAGAATTGAGTTTGAGGTGAGCTGTGAATTCAATAAAGAAGTCTCCCCAGTTTAGTAGGGGGCCTTAATTAGGCAGATAGGATAACTAAGTCTAGGTTTGCTCCATCTCTTTTATTTTATTATAATACTATAAAAACATGCATCTTGGGATTTGAGATTGTAATAAAAGCCTGTTACCAGACTTATTCTGCCTGCCCTTCTTTAATTTTTTTTCACTTTTCTTTTTTCCTTTGATAATCTTAATTATATTAAGTTAAATAGCAATCAATTTTCTTCAACTCATCACTAATGCGATTGCTGTTGCATAACTATTTATTTTATTTGGGTTTATTAATTATGCTATTTGCTATTGTAGTGGTTAATTTTATTCAAAGTTAATTACAAATCATCATTGGGTAGTCTAATTAGAACTCTTAAGTGTATTACTCAAAATGTTCTGAATTCGATTCAAATGAATTGCTAATAAGAGTAACCATTGAGGGGATTTACTTAGTTATCAACTTTAGGTCCCGAGAGAGTAGTTAAAGTACGCACAAACTGATCCAGATATTCCTAATTACAAAAAACAAGGGTTAATTTTCATAAACGGATAAAAAAAAATGATTAGATTAAAATAAACTCTATATATATTTTTTAATTTTTATTAGAGCTCTGTTAGTCTGCTAGAGTCATAACCTCTTGAGTAAATCGTGTTAGATTTCAAATTTTTGGTATTACCAAAAGCAAATTTGTATTTAATGAGTTATGGTTTACTAGAATTAAATTATGTATATAAATAAAATTTAGATATATGATTTTGTAGTCAATAAATGCTTTCTTGAAAGAAAAAAATGCATGTACTTCCATAAACACTATAAACTCCATTCATATTTTATTATCTTTTCAGTTCTTCATTATTTTACAGGCCATCCTTATATGGGAATTCTAGAATGTCCAAGTTTTCCTCAACATTTCTAATTTGAAAGAGAAAAAAAGAAAAAAGAAAAAAAGAAAGGATGTGGATAACTTGACATAATATGCTACTTATTGATGGGCATTGTGAGGCTTGTGGGAATTAAAGTTTATTCGAAAAATATATATAATATATGATGGTGACCAAGTATTAATTTCTAAAGCCTACTCATATGTCATTTTTGCAAGACACATGTGTCAATATCATGGATCCATTTCATGCAATATATAAACTCTATAAATCCCTTTTGTTTGCCTCTATATGTTCCTTTTTTATTCTTCCTCCTCTGCTCCGTTAAAATGATCTTATATGTTTTACATAAATAAGCAATCTACAAGGATACCCTCTTTCTATGTGTAAAAGTAGAGATAAAATCACGCCTGTTCACTCTTTTTTCTTACAATGGCCCGATTTGATTGACATGGACCCAATATACTGACAATAAGATTCGGCCTAGAAAGTCATTGATAATGAGTTTGAACTTTCCATATGGAAGTATAAATTAATCAATGAGAAGCAAAAAGAGAAAAAATGATCAAGTTTGGAAGATCAAGTCACATTTGTCTTTAGAATTTGCTTTAACACACAAGACAAATAAACATACATTTCAATTTCAAAACTTAATACTCTCCTATTAAAGAAAGAAAAAAAAAAAAATTTACATTTAAATATATAAAGAGTAGTACTAATTTTAAAATCCAGCCAATCTCCTCACATTGTTCGCTTGTTCCTTTCTATACCCTTCAAAATCAGTATCATTATCGTCGTTTTCTTCATCCTCTTCGTCCACATATTCCACATAAGTCATCTCTTTTGTCCTCCTTACACCACAATTTAGCCAACTCACCACTTCCAGCATTGTAGGCCGGTTATCAGGATTACTATCAGTACATCTCATTGCGATCATGACCGTTGATTTCAGCTGATTACGGTCAAATTTACCCTTCAATCTGGGGTCTGCAATGTGATCAAATGCACCCTTTTGAACATAAGGAGTGACCCATTGCACAATATCCCGCTTCACTCCACCGGGGAGTTTCTCTAATGGCTTCTTTGCACTAATTATTTCTAAGAGCAAAACCCCAAAGCTGTAAACATCACAACTCTCAGAAACTTTCCCCCACATGGCGTATTCAGGTGCCAAATATCCAAGAGTTCCCTTTACTCTAGTGGTCAAATGAGTAACACCATGTGGTACCAGCTTTGCGAAACCAAAATCTGCAACTTTTGCTTGAAATTCTGTATCTAAGAGGACATTACTAGCCTTTATATCTCTGTGAATTATATGAGGATCGGCCTCGTGGTGCAAATACCTTTCCAAAAAATAGACACCATGAACCATATTATATACTATTTTCTATATAATAATTTAGACATTTACCAATAACGACAATCATATACAGACAGTCTGATGGATCGAAAAACACTTACGCTAATCCCTTAGCTGATCCGATGATTATGCTCATTCTCCGAGGCCAATCAAGTAAACAATCTGGGGCGAGTTGCCCATGTAAATGGGTGATTAAACTATGATTATGCATGTAATCATAAACTATAAGTCTTTCATCTCCTCCTGCGTAAAATCCTCTTAAACCCAACAAATTCTTATGTCTTACCCTTCCGAGTATCTCCACTTCAATTGCAAATTCCATTTCTGCCTTTGCGCTCATCGCCTTCAATCGTTTCACCGCTATCTGCAAGTTAAAACCCTCAACTACTTCAGATATTTTTACAGTAACAACTAATAAATTAATCACTTCTATGCTAAATTATTACTAGTCGTTAGCTTTTAATTACTTTCATCTTCTGAAGACAATTGCATCTAATTAACGATAAAAACAGGATATTAAACTTGATTGCATGCCTCGTTGCCTTTACGTGTTCGGCCCCAATAAACACTGCCAAACCCTCCCTCCCCGATTTTGTTATCATTATGGAAGTTGTTTGTTGCATGAAGAAGCTCCTTGAGCGGGTAAATTTCCCATGGATAATCCCTGTTGGTGTATATACTACAAATTTCCATAAAATGAAAAGATTAATTAGAATCATATATTTTATCTAAACAATTTGCACTTTTAGTTTATTATGTAATCACACACTAACCTGATCTCCTGTTTCTCTTCCGAGACGCAGCAAAAACATTTCCAAATCATCTTTGACGTGTAAAATTAGTGGACAATGGAAGGTTATTGCTGTGGATCAAGCAAGAAGAGAGCAAAAATTTCGGTGATATTGAAGCAGAAACAAAGAGTCTTATGTAGAAGACAAAGGACAGCCTCGGAAGTCAAGGAGTTTGTAGTGTGATATAATGTGAAAACAAGATGATTATGCTGATGATAAAACATCAACCTCCTGTATTTTAATGCTTGTTGGGTTTCGCCCAGCTATCTTCTCATTGGAAATGTCATATTTTTATATCTCTTTTTCAACATTCCTATGAATATTTTATTATGTAATATGAAGTATATTACAAGAATTAATTAGATGTTAATTTGATAATCATAATTTAATTATATTTTATGGTCAACTGAAAGTGACCTTAGAAGTCCAATAAGTACTTTATTCAAGAAACTAATAATATGGACGGTCGATATCACTTGATCAATTGATTGACCAGCTCTTTATGATATGGCATAAAAATAATAAGGTTTCGAAATTCGAATAGCTAGAAAGAGTAAACGACTTTTTCCCACCCAAGGTTTGCCTTAATGACACTTTGCACCAAGAAAAATTTCAAAATACCACTTTTTCACCCAAAATTTATATTATGTTAATACTCAAAATATACTTTACTTTCTCAGCCGGCATTCGTTGAGTTATCAAGAGTTAGAATAAGAGAGGTTTTGTAGAATGAGGGGTGGTGATCGATTGAATATTTGCCGTCGAAATCAATTAAGAATAGGAAACTCTGACTTTGTAGTGATTGACAATTGGCGAGAAATCAGGTGTCGAGTGAGAGAGTTTTATAGAGAGGAGACCAGAGGTTCAGATGGTGGTAACGGCGAGAATTTTTGCCACCGAAATTGACTTTGGACAGTGACAGAATATTAACTATAGGTGAGAAAATGGTATTTTGAAACTTTTTTGGGTGGGAGAGTGTCATTAAGGTAAAACCTTGGGTGGGAAAAAGTCGTTTACTCGATGAGAAAATGTCATATTTCATGGACAATTAGCTGTACCTAATTCATTAACATCAAAGTTGAACTATTCTTTTAATCATAAGCCAAAAAAATAAGAAAGAAAGAAAAGGTGTAACATTAGCAATTTAAAAATGACAAAGGAATACAATAAAATAAAGGAATTAATATTTAATTTCAAATTGACTATATTATACACACATTACAGAAGAAAAAAAATGATGAGTTTTATTCTGATATGTTTATGTGTGATTCAGCAGTGTTGTGCACAATTTTCCAACGGTCAGATTTGTGTCACTTGTCTACAAATCATACCGAGATGTAGTGGTTAGTATCGTTTCACATGTCACTCCCATAACATATTACTTCACAAACAGGCTCATTAGAGTTAAGTATGGGCATTCAAACTTAAGAATGGGCGGGGTTGACTTAGATCCAGATTTCAGGGGATGATACATGTAATCCACTTCGTAATATCAACCCCCAACCATTGTTAGATAGTATGTATAAAAAAGGAGGCATCACCTCCGTTTTGGAGTATCAATTATTCACACAAGCTCAGGAAATCATTTAGAGAGAGTTTTAGCTCGCCATTACGCGTTGTTCTCCTTTAATCATCCTACATGTAACCCAAATACAAGCAATAATATAGCAATAGACGTAGACTTGGTTCTAATCTGGCGAACCACTTTAAAAATCTCTTTTGTCATTGCTTTGTGAATTCTTCGATCCATTCCTAATTGATGAATCTTAATCACGCACACATCCTATCAAATCCCACCTTTGGTCAACTAGGTATCTCTAGCCGTATATACTAAAGGTAACTTAATTGATGAATTGGTAAACTAAAATATTCTGGCATGAGTTAATTCATATACAAAATGAGAAAAAAACAAAATTATACTTCAACTCATTATTGGTTGTCATTTATGATTATATAGCCGTGGAACAATCTAACAATTATGTGCGACCACGATTCTTTTTTACCAATAATATTTGCTTTAAATAGTAATTCTCTTAATTTTAGGGTGCATTATAGGGTTATTGGGCCATGCAGTCTCAAAATGATTATTTCGTTTGTACAAATTACGTGGGCTTGAATATTCCGGCAGGCCCCAAACGTATAGGTCAAGGAATCGATATTGGGCTTCGTGAGCCCAACAGTTTCGGCTAATTTCTGAATCCACAAGGACCACAACCATAAGTAGGGCCCTGTAACACCAGAGATATATCACAGTGTTTGTGTATTAAATCCAAATTTCCAATAGGATTAATGGTGCTCAAGGCAGTCAACTGGTTCTTGAAGTATTCCAGTTATCAATTCTTTTTATTTTTATTTTCTCTTGTTTTAAATTACCAGTTTATTTTCAATTGAAATTGCAAAATGCAAATATAATCCTATGTACACAACATAGTTGTTTGAGAAATCTTACTCCACAAACTCTTAGTCTTCTTTTACTCCATAAACCTCTGTTAAATTTTCAAAAATAAATTTGAATTTTTTACATAATTTGACCTAGTCTTATAACGTGACGAAGAATGAAATTATTCTATACCAGTGATAAAAAAAATAAAAAAAAATCTTCTGGTTTCTTTCTCAATTTCCCTTGGATCACTAGCTAAGATATACAGCAGAAACTTAAAAAATAATGTTCCTTCTTCTATCATAGAATTGTAATAGAGCCCCGATGTTTGTATATTTCAGCATTTGTATTTGTTCTTAATGCATGAGACAAAGTCACACAATCCCTTCAACTGATTTGAAGGAACTAATAAATTGAAGTTGAGATAATATTACACGCTGAGAGCTTCCAAAATTATGGGAATCTAAATTGAACTTAAGCAATGTCTTCTTTTTTACTCGATTCTTACAGATTTGGCTCTGTGTTTGATTGGTAACTGGCTTCTCTCTTCCAAATCCTTATACCCACTCAAATTAACGCCTTCTCTATTTGACTAATTAATTCTGATTCTTACATATTGAAACACAATATTCCAGTCAAAAAATTTCCCTTTTAACATTTATTGGCGCTTGTGAGTAAAAACCCGAATTTAAAAAAAAAAAATGTATATATTCGAATTTGAGAATTTTGCAATAGATGCCTGAAGACAGAATTTTTCAGCCAAATTTCACTATATATGACAATTCTTCATATGCATTTCCATTTATCGATGGTTGTAAATATTAAAGATATAAAATTAGTCAAAATTTTAGTATATAATTTTTCCAAGTAATAACATCTTAAATTTTTTTTAATTTGTATACAAAGATAGAAAGGTTATCGACTAAATATTAGTTTAACAAAATGTACAATAAAAAATTGTCTAATTATGAGTTTTTATTCCCTATTCATACACCGGAATAACCAACATATATCTTTATAAAATCATTATACAACTGACTGTTAGGGCAAAAAATCGTCTTTGGCTTGACAAAACCCAATAACGAAATAAACATGTCACGGCCCAAGGCCTCAACCCAATCCCGATTGAATCTATGCTTAAAATCACATTGTGAACTACCCACTCTATGAGTTGGGATATCCTATAAGTTAAGCTAAATTGGGTTTCAGCCCATTAGCCCGCAACAGTCTATAAATAGGAAATCAGAATCCCATTCTATTTCCTTTTCTACTAAGATTCCAAATCTTACTCAAACTATTAAACTTAATCTGATAAGGTCAAGAAATCATATTTCTTTCTTGATAGGGATTATCTCTAAAAAAAGATGACTCAATGTCCTACTAGGATTCCAACCCCTTGGATTCACTATAAAAACAGAGGCTTGCCCTCTCATTAAGGGGCAATCTCCCATAGTCAATCTACACTACTCAAAACCATCTAGTTGCTCCTAAAGTTCTTGCTCCCAAGAACCCGACGCCTCCGCCGTAGTCCTAGCTTCCGACAAGACTCCTGCTAATTCTTAATATTCTTAATTCTTATCAAATAATCTCTTTCAACATTGCTGACTTGAGCGTCAAAGTGCCTACGGCAAACACCACCCCGGTGTTTTCCGGAAGCTTCAAGCATGCCCTTTCATGTGTGCAGGTCTAGCGGATTGTCAGTGGCCTCAACCTCATGGGATCAGACCCTATTTTTATGACGGTAGATTTTTTGCATCTCCAGTTTGACGCCCACCGTGGGGACCTAACAATCATTTGCCAACGACGACTTACAACATGGGAGGCGACACGGAACTCCTTTTGACTGACAATGTTAATCAGAAAATCCCATCACGATAAGAATTTTTTTTTCTTCGTTTGTTTTATCTATTCACATGCCATATTATATCTATTCGGCATATCGTAATTTATTTTATATTATATCCATTCAATGAGTAGTATAAAACCTTGAACCTCATATTATTGTTCTAAATTAATAATAACTTTATATTATTGTTCTAAATTAATAATAGAATAATAGTGTGTCAGAGTTTAAAGTGGTGTTCCTGAACCACTTGATTCATTGACTTTGCTTCAACAATCTCTCTTCTCTAACCCTCTGTTCAGATAAGGCAATAGCTTCTATCTCTAACCTCTCTACACGCGCCTTTTCACTTCAATCACCAGGTGGTCCGCCACCGTCATTAGAGCTTTGCAATGCATTACCCGCCATAAAACTAGTCAATTTGTTCATTCAAGAAGATGTCGTAATACGCCAGCATCTCCAAGGCCTCTGCCCCATTAGAAGGTAACTCAAAACTCGACCAACCTTGATCCAATCCCAATTCAACTTCACGGAGATTTTCCACCACTTTGAAACCCAAAACCCGTCCACCTGTTCTCCTAAAATCGCCCTAACAGCTTCTCCAATCACACAGTTAAATCTTAAAAACACAGCAGTAATCCTCTCAAAACACCCAAAGTCATCTACTAAACACGAAGAGAAACCCCCCAGACAAAACCTGCTTAAGTGATGCCACCCCACTCTTGCCTAATCTTCTTACCCCACCGTATTCCAAAACTCCAAACTCGAACCATCACCCCTTCCCAACCAATACATATCAACTCAAACCACCTTCACATCACAATCTCTAGCACACCTATCACAAAAGCCCTCATGCTCCTCGCTGTTTGCAAACTTTCAACTTCCCACTGCAACTCAGCACCATTAAACAACACGAGTAGTCCACTCAATGATATTTGGGTCTGCACATACAATATCAACGTGCCCATTTGGTTCAGCCCAAAAGTGAATCATGTGCCCATTGAACTTCAACTAGTTCAACTCTGACATAGAAAGTAACACCCATCACTCCGCTCAGTCTAGCAAGCATGGATGGTAGCACTTGAAGGGAAAAAGGTATGTGTCATTATCTCCTTTTAACTACCACTCTATTTGGTTAAATCTTTCTCTATTCGGCCTATTACTTAAATACATGCAACCCATTTTTCCATTTAGCTCACTCTTCATTCAATCTATAACACATGCATATCATGCATATTGACTCTCCATTCGACTCTTTGCTGAAAACATGCATGTCATGCATGTCACTGCTCCAACTTTAATCAAATGTTTTCAACTACAAAGTTGGTCACGCCGATTGGGCCACATAGCCCTCAAAGGTTTCAACTACAAGTCGGTCATGCCGACTCGACCGCCAGCTCCATACAAGTTCCACTTGGCATACACCTTCGATCGGCCTAGACCGATTCACGAGTTTACACCTTCGCATCAGCCCAGCCTGACTCACGAGTTTACACCTTCAATCGACTCAACCCGATTCATGAGTTTATACCTTCGATCGCCCCATACCGATTCATGAGTTTACACCTTCGATCGGCTCAGACCGATTCATAAAGTTTACACCTTCGATCGGCCTAGACCGATTCATAAGTTTACACCTACGATTGGCCCATACCGATTCATAAGTTTACACCTACGATTGGCCCATACCGATTCATAAGTTTACACCTTCAATCGGCCCAAACTGATTCATAAGTATACACCTTCGATCGGCCCAGACCAATTTATAGATTTACACATTCAATCGGCCCAGACCGATTAAAAGACTTGCACCTCAAATCGACAAGTCATTGACCCAATCCACTCAACGATCCATTCGACCTAACGACCTGCTATCACTAATCCGCTCACTCTGCACTTATTCGATTAAATCTACTCTCTAAGCTAAATACTCTTTAACTTAGAGAGTGAGGGGCTAACTGTTAGGGCCAAAAATCGTCTTGGGCTTGACGAGGCCCAATAACGAAATAAACATGTCACGACCCAAGGCCTTAACCCAATCCTGATTGGGCTTACGCTTAAAATCACCTTGTGAACTACCCACTCTATGAGTTGGGCTATCCTATAAGTTAAGCTAAGTTGGATTTCAGCCCATTAGCCTACAACAGTCTATAAATAGGAAATCAAAATTCCATTCTATTTCCTCTTCTACTAAGATTCCAAATCTTACTCAAACTATTAAACTTAATCTGATAAGGTCAAGAAATCATATTTCTTTCTTGATAGGGATTATCTCCAAAAAAAGATGACTCAATGTCCTACTAGGATTCCAACCCCTTGGGTTCACTATAAAAACAGAGGTTTGCCTTCTCATTAAGGGGTAATCTCCCATAGTCAATCTATACTACTCAAAACCATATATTTGCTCCTAAAGTTCTTGCTCCCAAGAACATGTAATATCCCACTTGAGGTACGTATTTAAGATTTGTTGTATTAGTTAAAAGTTTATTGTTTCAACTTTAATTGAGTTTGCATGTTGAGTTGGTTGATTAGTTGCCTTGGAATTGGTGGAGTTTTGGTGAAGTTGGAAATCCAATCTTCGCCGGGGCGAGGATGAGGAGTTGCACTACGAGTAGGTTCTGCCCTATTTCGCCGAGGCGACGAAAAATTCTTCGCCGCGGCGACGAGCCTAAGATAAGGTTTTTTGAGTTTTCTAGAGAATTCTTCTTTTGAGACACAATGACCATTCTACCCCTAATTAGTAGGAAAAGTGGGGAGTAAAATGAAAGGAAATTTAGTAGAGATTGTGTTTAGATGGGGGTGTATTTGTAAAGAATCAAAGGATATAAATGGAATTTCCAAGAAAGGACAAGGGCAAAATGGGAAATGAAGCTTATAATATGAACTAAAAAGAGTAAAGTGTAGAGAAAGCCTTTATTCATTTCATTCCACCGCCTCTTCTATTTGCCCATATTCTCTCAATTTCTCCACCCAATCTTCCAAGATTTCTAAGGGATTTAAGAGGGGTTTTGAGTAGAGATTTCATCTAAGGCATCCTAAGGTAAGGATTCATGCTTTAGATGTGAGTTTTCTTATATTTGTAGTGAAATCTTATTTGGTTGTTGCTGCCCTTGTGGTTGTTTTGAGTTGTAGAGAAGAGACAAGTCCACAAAGGGAAGGAAAAGTGCTAAAGAAGTCATCTTTGCACAAGGTAAGTAAATCCAACCAACTTGAGTTTTAAACAAGCTTTTTGTGTAGAGATGTATGCATGATCAGTATGTAGTATGTTTTATGAGAAAATTGAGTTGAGATGAGTAGCTATTTTTGTAGTTGTTGGATTGATTCCATGTATGAGAAGTGTTTTTGATGTGTATTAAGAATGGAATTTGAAATGAAGTTTGGGAGATGTTGTGTGAAGCTTTTTGGGAGTGCTTTTCTTAACAGGTATTATGAGTATTTGAGGGAGTTTTTCCCCATTTTTGGATAGCTAGAGAATGAAGTATAGTAGTAGTTTTAGTAGGGTGTTTATATGCACATGAGATGTTTGAGGAAATGCCTAAGTGAAATCTGCCCTGTCACTGCCGTAACTTTCTAAGTAATTTTTGGGTATCTTACGGTTTGAACTGGGCTGAGACCAAAACATAAAAGTTGTAGCCCTGTTTCTAATCTTTGAAACGAGACCATAACCGTAGTAATCCTAGGTGTATAGCATAAGTTATGTCTGTTTTAGTGTGACCTGTGCAGAATGACGGTTTTGAGGAAAACTTGTAGTTGGCATTTCATTAGTGCATTAGGGAGCATGAGCTAGCTCTAAACCTTTTTTTATACACTTGAGAAGTAGCTTGAGATTTAGTAAAGAATTTAAGTATAAGTTCCTTAAGAGTTAAGAGAAAGAGAATAGAGTAGGTTGTGCGATGGGGAACCCGTGAGTAATGGGTAGAGTATTCCCGCATGTACGCCGCATTGAGAGAGCGGCATGAGTATCAGATAGAGAAGTGGTGTAGCCCGTGAGAGTGCATGCGGATGAGGGCTATACCCGAGTACCCGAGAGAGAGAGATTATAGACTCACATGTCCAAGGGTTCCGAATCCATGCATAACCGAGTCCGATCGGCTAGAATGAGTAGAGGTCACGTAGAGTAGGAGCGAGTCCCGGCCGTGCCCCCGGTAAGATGGGGTCGTGATTTATGAAAGAGTTATGAGAAAAGAGTTCTAAGGGAAAGAGAAAGAGAAAAGTAGAGAGGTACCCAAAGAGAAATTGAATGAGATGTTGTAAGGAAAGAATTAGAGAGAGAGTTACGGGGATAGCATGAGTAGAGGATTTACTTACTGAGCATTATTTTAGTGCTCACCCCGTTGTTTTCCCATGTTTTGCAGGACCTAGATGAGGACACTGTCGGATGGATGTCGGCGTTCGAGGAGGAGTGGTTACACTGTCCCTGATGTTTTTGATGACTTTTGTTTATGTTATACATTTTGTGTAAAAATGTATATGTTTGTAAAGAGTATGTATATATGTTTAATAAAGAACAATTTGAGCCCAATTTCTTTATGTTATTTTATATGTATTTCTTTATAAGTTTTTGAGTAGTAGTGGCTATTACAGAACCCGATGCTTCCATCGTAGTCCTAGCTTCCGACAAGACTCCTGGTAATTCTTAATCTCCTTAATTCTTATCAAATAATCTATTTCACCCTTGATGACTTGAGCGTCGGAGTGCCTATGACAAACACCACCCCTGTGTTTTCTAGAAGCTTCATGCTTGCCCTTTCATGTGTGCAGGTCTAGCGGATTGTCAATGGCCTTAACCTTACGGGATCATACCCTATTTTCATGATGGTAGATTTTTTGCATCTACACAGACAACATTCATATATTCTTCATAAGTTTGAAGTTTATGATATATACAAATCACAAACTTAAGGAGAAGTGATAATTTTTTCTTCAAGTCAATAGCCCTCGCTATTAATTTGGAAAAATCCGTTGACTTTCCTAATAGACCGAGAACCTGAACATTTGCTTTGACAAACAAGTTAAAAATTTGAGCACATTTACAGTTTCACACTTAAAGCGGTTTATAGATAGAGAGTCATGTTGCATAACTTAAAAATTTTAATTTGATATTAACATAATTTTGACTAATCTGGTACAATCAAATAGTTGAAATAGTAAATTTGAATTATCTTTCAATCGTCCAATAATTAGCTTATCCTTGTCTATGAATTAAGATGTAAATATCAGTGTCATTGCAAAAATATAAACTTGATTTGACCTATAAGGTCAAATCTCATGAGAAGAGGACAAAGAGAAGGCCAAGGGAAAGCAGAACATTGAAAGGACTAAGATTGGTACACCATACAAAGACATATCATCCCTTCAAATTAGGTAGGGTTAGAGTATTTGAAAATTGATGTTCCGAAAAACCACTTTAAGTTGAGTTGAGTTTAGTTAGATTAAATCGAATAGGATGAGATTCTGAGAATGTATTTGTGATAATATCTTAAAATTATATCAGAGTTGGATAAAATGTTGAATAGTTGTTCGGTATATTTTTTGAAAATATTTATATTATTTTCAACCCTTACATTTGTTAATCTAGCTAAACACACCCCAAAATAAAACTTTAAAAATTAACAAAACATCCCCACCCACCCAAGCCACTGTCGGACGGTAGCCAATAGTCATCGGAATGGCACATGACTGATCTGGTTGGTCGTGCGTTAATTTGGCATTTTCTCGGGCAAATCTACCATGGATATGGTTAGAAAAAGCCAGATCTACGACCATTATTTGGCCATTGTTCAATGGCTAAATAGATCTGGCATTTGGCCGTCAATGGTCAGATCTCTGATCTTAGATTTGGATGTTTTTAGCCAAATTCATGGATGGATTTGGCCGAAATGGCCTGACAGCATGACCTACCGACTCGGTTGGTCGTGCATCGTTTGATGTTCGGCGACGGCCAACGGTGGTTTCTGGTAAGGGGTGGTGGTCTTGGGTGGATTAATTTTCAAATTGAAAGGAGTGAAAGATAATTGTTTATAGTTGAATAGGGTTGGAAAAATGTTTTGAGTTGAATAGAATATGGAATATTCGCACACAAACCAACCCCCCCCCCCTTGCTTTTTCATTTTCAATAGAAAAAATCTTATTTGATTCGGATTAATTTTCAGAATAAGGATCCCAATAAGTAAAAAGAAACATATTTTGTTTTTTAATCCAAATGGGATAACAGAAAAATGATTTCAAAAGAGTGAAACAAACAGGGACTTAATTATGGGTATTGGAGTCCCGGGTATTGTATATGAGTAAAAGACTCTTTCCCACCCAAGGTTTACCTTAATGACACTTTCTCACCCAAAAAGTTTCAAAATTCCACTTTTCCCACCCAAAGTTAATATTCGTTACTACCCAAAGCCGATTCCAATTGGTAAAAATTCTCTTCATCATTGCCACTTGACCATCCAGGTCTCCTTTCTACAAAACCCCTTTTACTCCAACACTTGATTTCTCGTCGACTGTTGGCCACCGCAAAGTTGTTTCCTATTCTTAGCTTATTTTCGACTGATTCTAACGACGAATATTCAATCAGCCACCACTGTTTGATCTACCAAAATCCACTCTACAAAACCCCTCTTACCCATTGCTCATGGAAACTTGCCGAACACCAGCTGAGAAAGTAAAGTGTATTTTGGGTATTAACAAAATATAAATTTTGGGTGGGAAAGTGGTATTTTGAAATTTTTTGGGTGGGAAAGATTGTCATTAAGGCAAACCTTGGGTGGGAAAAAGTCGTTGACTCCAAGAAATTGCTCCGGACATGTAAGGAACTTAAATTTCTAGTATTATTGATGCATTCTACGAAGCTATCATTAAAATTTGATTGATAACTAGAAAATCTACCATATTAGTGAAACTAGAAGTATTTGATATAGAGTTGATTGGCAAATTGAATATGTCACATCTACATTGGAGCTACTCAAGATAAAAATCTAAAATATGTGTATGCATATAGATACATATCATAACATCCAAAAGGCATAATATAGAATAGATAGAGACCTATAAAAGTCATGAGAAAAGGTATTTTAGAATCCTATATTGCATGTTTAGAGAAAGCTATTGAACTATCTATGCAGAGACTTAATATGAGGCTCTTTGGGAGATTCTTAAAACAGAAAACCTTTAGCATTTCACCCAAACTCCAAAAAGGGATAAATATCATGTTATTTAAGATTGATTTTCAAAATTTGGTATCAAAGTTGAAACCAATTGTCATATAGTGTGGCCTGTAGAACTATACAATCGAGGCTTAATTAACCACTCACAAGGACACATCACCCTATACAAGGATATGTTTCAAACACCTTATTCTAAGCTCAGTAATACTATTATCCCAAAAATCTCATCGCAAATGATGTCATCACATACTATGTGTTGTTGAGACATCATTTACCAAATCATCACACTTTATTTCCGTATCAACACCACATAATATTACAACCCTTGAGATACACTTTTTGGGATATCACTTGAGTAAGGTAGTATTATTCTTCTAATTCATAGAGTGAGTAAAATGAAAAGACAAAGTGTTAAGAATCAATCAAACTCAACCTAACCTGTTCCTCTATCAAACACAACCAGCAAACACTCAAGAAACAACACAAACAATAAAGAATCAAGAATCAAGAACACAGCCAATTTTACCGTGGTTCGTTTATTCCAATGGAATAAACTACATCCACGTTGAGCTCAAAGTAATTTGAGACTTTCTGCACTATAAGGATTGAATTCGTTGCAGATTACAACAAGAAATCTTAATAACCCCCAAATCTCTCCTCTCACACTTCCCCTCAATCTACTCGTAATCAACACAACCAAGACAACTTAAACAAGCATCTAAACCAGAAGAATACACAACTTCTTCTACCCACGATTCTAAAGAAAAATGTGACCTGATTACAACTTGAAGGAAACAAACTAAGCACCCAGCACTTGACGAAAACGCGAGAGAGAGAGTGAGTTTTTCAATCTGTTTCTGCAGTAAATTTCAGCTTTAAATATGTTGACCATTTGGGCTGATTTCCACCGTTAGATTAGGCTGAGATTAATGGCTAAGATCTATCACTTACTACCTTATTAAAACGTCAGCTTATTGAAGCTTTACTTAACAAACTCCACCTTGAAGCTTCAACACATTACCTGATCAAATACCTTATTAGTGCAGTTCATCCACAAATTACTCATCATAGCTCTATTGCTGCAGCTTACTCAATATGCAGCAGGTTCAAGCAATGCTTGAACTTGGTTGGAGACACCACTTTTGTTCCCATATCTGAAGGATTGTTCTCAGTTGGCACTTTTTTCAGAATGATTGCCCCTTTGTCCACCAACTCCCTCACAAAATGGTATTTGACATCAACATGTTTGGTTCTCTCATGATACAAGAGGTTTTTGCTCAGGTGTATGGCACTTTGGCTATCTGAATAGACAGAGACAGCACCCTCCAACAGATTAACCTCTGACAGTAACCCTTGGAGCCATAAAGCTTCCTTGAAAACATCTGTTACAGCCACATACTCTACCTCAGTTGTGGATGGGGCAACAATTGGTTGGAGTTGGGACTTCCAGCTCACACAATTTCCTCCCAAGGTGAACATGTATGCAGTGGTTGATTTCCTTGAATCCTTGTCACCTGCAAAGTCAGACTCTACAAATCCTACTAGATCAAGTGAGTCATATCTTTTTCCATATTTCAAGCCCACATGAACAGAACTATTGATATATCTAAGAAGCCATTTAAGAGCAAGCCAATGTTCAAAACCAGGGTTTGACATAAATCTGCTTAAGAGGGAAATGGCAAAGGAAAGGTCTGGTCTGGTACTAATCATGGCATACATTACTGACCCAACTACGTTTGCATAAGGGATATTTTTCATTTTTATTAAATCTGCATCAGATTTGGGGCATTGTGATCTACTCAACATAAAGTGACCAGCTAGGGGTACATTCACAGTTTTAGAACCTGCCATGCCAAACCTAGACACTAATTTTTCCAGGTAAGCCTTCTGATGGATTTTTAATTCAAAGTCCTTCCTGTTTCTATCTATTACCATGCCTAGAATCCGTTTAGCACTTCCCAAATCCTTCATATCAAATTCAGAGTTCAATTTTTTCTTTAACTCTTCTATCCTAGGTTTAGACTTGCAAATTAAAAGCATGTCATCAACATACAGCAGCAAATATAAAGGCATGTCATCATATAAAGCATAATAGAAACAACTGTCATATTTGCTTCTATTGAAGCCAATGCTAAGAATAAAAACATCAAAACGTTTATACCACTGCCTAGGAGACTGCTTTCCATATAAGGATTTGTGAAGTAAGCATACATGGTTCAGGTGTTTTTATCTACAAAACCTATGGGCTGTCTCATGTAAATCCTTTCTTCTAAGTTTCCATGCAAAAAAGTAGTCTTAACGTCCAATTGTTCTAATTCCAAGTCCTCATGAGCAACTATGGCTAGCATAATCCTAATAGTCTTATATTTAACAACAGGGGAGAATATCTCATTAAAGTCTATTCCCTCCCACTGTGTGTAGCCTTTGGCTACCAACCTAGCCTTATATCTAGGGGGGTCAGATGGGTTCATACCTTCTTTCAGCTTGAACAACCACCTACATTCAATCAGTTGCTGGTCTTTGGGATTTGGAACCAAAGACTAGGTTGCATTTACCTTTAGGGACAACATCTCTTCCTCCATTGTAGCTTGCCATTTTACTTCGTCTCTGGATCTGATTGCTTCCTCATAGCAGTCTGGTTCTGTCCTCTGAACTTGAGCCCCCGCCACCAGGGCCGTGTAAATCAAATCCGCATAGGAGTATCTTGCTGGTGGCCTGATTTCTCTCCTACTTCTATCCCCTCGGCTGTGCATCGGGCTAAGGGGTCAGGATGGGGTTCAGTAGGTTCTGTTGCATTTTCCTCTTCCAAGTCAGGGTCCAGATCTGGTTCATTTGCTTCAGCTTCCTGATGTTCGAAACCATGTTGAATTTCAGCAAGCTCCACCTCAATTTGGACTCTCTCAGGCTGATCCTGGTTCATGGGATTGCTGCTTGTTGATCCTGCATCAAGGTTAGCAACTTTGCAAGGAAATATATTTTCATTGAAAATTACATCCCTACTGATGATTATTCTAACTCCCAGGGTACTTCTGTCCCAAAGCCTATACCCTTTGGTTCCCTCTTGATAACCTAGGAAGACACACCTAAGTGACCTAGGGTCTAATTTCCCTTCACTGTTATGGACGTATGCAGCACACCCAAAGGTCCTCAAGTGTCCTAGACTAGGTTTCCTATTACTCCATTTTTCCTCAGGACACTTAAAACTGATGGCACTTGAGGGGCTTCTGTTAATAAGGTAGGCAACTGTGTTGAGGGCTTCTCCCCAAAATGACTTAGGAAGGCTGGATGTGAAGAGAAGGCATCTCACCTTCTCTAAAAAGGTCCTGTTCATTCTTTCAGCAACCCCATTCTGCTGAGGGGTTCTCCTAACAGTTCTATGTCTTAAGATGCCATGTTCAGTGCAATAGGAGTCAAATTCCAGGTTACAGAACTCTAAGCCATTGTCTGTTCTAAGGGTTTTAACCCTTTTGTCAGTTTGGTTCTCTACAAGAACCTTCCAATTCTTAAACCTATCCAAAGCTTCATCCTTAGTCCTAAGTAAGAAAACCCATACCTTCCTACTATAATCATCTACTATGGATAGAAAATAACTACTACCCCAATGTGATTTGACCCTTTCATGTCCTCACAAGTCAGCATGCAAGTATTCTAAGCAATTGGCAGCCAGGTGAGTCCCCTTTTGGAAACTCAACCTGTGTTGCTTGCCCATAATGCAGGTTTCACAAAATTCAAGAGGTTTAATAGGGTCCTTACCAAATAGGCCCTGCTTATGGAGGATGTCCACGCCCTTTTGGCTCATATGGCCTAGTCTTAAGTGCCAATTTTCAGTAACATTCAAGTTAGTAGAAACCAAAGCAGAATTTAAACAATCAGCATAATAGGATCTAGACAGAATATACAAGCCATTTCTCTTTATCCCTTCAAGCAAAACATAGTTATTTTTATAGACATAAAGGCAACCATTTTCAGCTTTATAACTACAACCAGATTCATCTAAGACACCTAATGAAATTAAGTTTCTTTTTAATTCTGGAATGTATCTCACTTTAGTCAACTTGACAGTTTTACCATTGTTTAGTTTTAAAGTGATGTTGCCTATCCCTTCAACCCTACATGCATTATTATTTCCCATGAAGACAGTTTCTAACCTATTCTCCTCATAGTCCTGAAACCAGTCTTTATTAGGACACATATGAAAAGAGCACCCAGAGTCCATTACCCAATCATTTATCTTTTCTGTTTTAGAAACAGTTAAAACTTCAGATTCTTCTAAACTGGACTTAGAGGTTGCTAGGTTACTTTCTGTATTCCCTTGTTTTTTGTTTCTTGGCTTGCACATAACAGCTTCTTTTTCAAATGGCTGACCTTATTGTAAGAAACACTTCTTGGTTTCTCCTTTGGCCTTATGGTTTTGTTTTCCCTTTTTCTTATTCATAGGCCGGTTATCAGACTGGACAGAATTACTAATCTGATTAAAATCACCCTTTCCTTTAACAAAAAGATTACTACCAGTTCTTCTCTGTACTTTAATCTCTAATTCCCTAGCTTTTAATCCTGAAACTATTAAATCTACGCTTGGGATAGTACCAGTATATTGAAGGGCATTTTTTACAACCTGGTAATCTTCAGTTAAAGAATTCAAAGGAATCATAGCTAAACTCGAGTCTCCGAGTTCTTGATCTGTCCCCTTTAACACTTGGGTCAGTTTCAAGAACTCGTTAATATTCTCATCAATAGTCCTAGAGCTATCCATTTTATATGCAAATAAAACACCTTTTAAGTAAGCTAGATTAGGAGCAGATTGTAATGCATAAAGAGATTCGAGTTTACCCCATACCGCTGTCGGAGTTTCAAAACTGTCTACCTTTCGTAGGACCGCGTCGGAGAGGTTCATGATTATCAGATTGTACGCCTCCTCCTCCAACTCTGCCTTCTTTTTCAGTTTCTCCTCTGACCATTTGGTCTCGTCCTTTTCCAGTGCAATGGCTACCTTATTGTGTGATAATAAGGCTTTCATTTTCTTCTTCCAAATGTTGAAATCAATTTTCCCATGGAATTGGGTGATTTCAACTCATGTAGTAGTCATAGTGTTTAAATTTGGGGTTGGTGTTTGAATTTAGGGTTGACACAGAAGAAACCCTAATTTAGTTAGGATCGAATTAGAATTGATTTCACGAAATTGACCGGATAATCAAAGGTTTTCCAAGCCCTAAGACGATTATACCAAAACCCCCAATTTGTATAAACCCTAGGTTTCAAGAATCACTCAAATCAGACCGAAAACCCTAATCTCGCTCTGATACCACTGTTAAGAATCAATCAAACTCAACCTAACCTGTTCCTCTATCAAACACAACCAGCAAACACTCAAGAAACAACACAAACAATAAAGAATCAAGAATCAAGAACACAGCCAATTTTACCGTGGTTCGTTTATTCCAATGGAATAAACTACATCCACGTTGAGCTCAAAGTAATTTGAGACTCTCTGCATTATAAGGATTGAATTCGTTACAGATTACAACAAGAAATCTTAATAACCCCCAAATCTCTCCTCTCACACTTCCCCTCAATCTACTCGTAATCAACATAACCAAGACAACTTAAACAAGCATCTAAACCAGAAGAATACACAACTTCTTCTACCCACAATTCTAAAGAAAAATGTGACCTGATTACAACTTGAAGGAAACAAACTAAGCACCTAGCACTTGACGAAAACGCGAGAGAGAGAGTGAGTTTTTCAATCTGCAGTAAATTTCAGCTTTAAATATGTTGACCATTTGGGCTGATTTCCACCGTTAGATTAGGCTGAGATTAATGGCTAAGATCTATCACTTACTACCTTATTAAAATGTCAGTGTATTGAAGCTTTACTTAACACAAAGTTATACTTGAAAAGAGAAAATTAGAGAAACACAACTAACGACATTTTTAACAACTTTAGTAACTAACTTGGTTACTTTCTAATTGACTTGATTAGCAAACTTAAACCTCTCTTAAGCATCATTTGCATTTCTCAATCAAGATCAGTTCAACAGTTATGTTAGACTTAATCCTCCTCACACAAGGACATGTAACTCTACTCGAGATCCAATTCTTTTGAGTCATAAAGCAACTAAGATGAAGTGATGAATAGTTTTAAAGTCATGAAGTATTGAAGTGAAAGAATTCCATATATTCTAGTTATACAGTGTCATCAGAGTATGTAGGTACGGGCTATTTTCATATTATGAAGTCTCTGACCAATAGAGCAAAAGTGTGTAGGTTAAACCTCTCCCTTATAGTCGGATGACAAATTCTTTGGCCACTGAAGTTAGTTATACCTAGAAGGTCTTATGTTTTAATCGTAGGAGAAATACCTATTATATTTATATAATTATCCTTAATCTATTGGACTTGTAAAGGTATTTTGTGGCTCTGAAAATTAAGCAGATTCTAATGTGAGTTTGGATACCTCAGATATAAAAAAATAAAAATAAAAAAGTGTGTAGGTTAGGCCTCAAGAATATAACATCATAATATGTGAGATAGCTAACATGTATAAAACATGTTGTCGGACTCCAGGAATAACTTTAAAATGTCAAACAAAATAATCCAAATAAGTTCATCTTTGGACGAATGTGGATTTTAGGACATAATACACCAATATCAAATATTTACCACTAGTTCCAGATTTTTGCAAACAGCAGCTATTAAACGGATTTCATGTTTCCAGACTTATATGGTTAAAAAGTGGTTCATTAAAGTTTCATGCACTACTATCATTATATAGGCAAACGATATCCAACTTCATTACTTAAGTGAAAAGCTAAAGCAAATCATTTTTGACATATAAGTTACTTTATAGGTCAATGAAATCCACTCAATTTAATTACATAATTAGGGTTGCAACATGAAATCCAGTCTTAACAAACATATATATGCTGCGGGAAAAGTACGCTGCTCATGCTTGCTTGATAAATTTTTGACATAATATTTTAATTTGGATTTTACCCTTAAAGTAGACTCGCAGCAATATTTCTTTTAATAAAAGGTAATCTAACGCCCTGGAATCGGTCCGTTCCTGGAGAGCTCAGAATCCATCAACCCTTCTCACCGTCTACAGGAAGTTCCTTGGAAATAAATTACCTGCGAAGAATTGAAGCTTCATATGCAACAAATTTTATGGGGTATATAATAACTGATCGTTGATCAACCAAGTTCAGGGATTTGAGATCAAACATTCCATAAATCATGGCTATTTCAAACTCAGAAACATACCTAGCTAGTTGACACAATCACATCATTAAGTTTCTGTTGCAGCTCAGATAGGTCAATACCTGCCAGATCTCCAACCTGCGAGAAAAATTTAACAAAGAAATAAACATATCCTTGTTGGGATTATATGGATAGATAACAATATAAAAACAAGTGTAAAACTCTACACCTAAAACTTAATGGAAGAATTGTTGGAAACTTCCATACCTCTGACTGAATATTATGAAAGAACCCATCATCTGTTTGGGTGGAGACACAGTGAGTAACATCAAGTCCTTCTTCAAGCACAACTTCAAGAACTCTTGAAAGAATCAAGCCTTCCTCTCTAAGGACACTATTTATCACAATTTCCACTCCCCCGCAGTAAGGGCTTACGGTGACACTGCTATTTGTTAAACGGTTACTAGAAGTTGCATTTCCATGGTCAAGACCATCTAAATCTGTATAATTTTTAAGATTATCTCTCTTCGAACTCAAGTCTTGGATTTTCTTCTCCAGGTTTTTAATATAATTCACAGCCTCATTTATTTGATCACTCACTGAACGTTTTCCCTGTAACCCCACCAACAAAACCCTATAAGCGTAATTATGAAAATAAAGATGAATTACAGTAATATCAAGTCAAGAGCAAAGGGTAGTCGGTTGTTTTTCTTATTTTAAGTTCTGAATTATCCAATCAGTAAACTTATCCTAGTTATATTTATGATTGAAGGAAAAAGATGAAAGAATATAGGAGGTTCTGACCTTAATAGATTCAAGAGGGAGCAATGATCGAAGTGATGCGTTAAGCATGGACATGTGTTGTCTTCTTTGCCGTTCGATTTCCTTACGTAAGATCTTCTTCTCAGAATCAATTAAAATTATCACTTCCATCATTGTCTTTTGCTGAAGATAATATTTTATGTTGTTTGCCCTTTCTCATTTTTTGGGTTAGGTTACTTCCCTCCAGCGAAGCTTGACCCAGGAATATCAGATCCTGTTGAATGCAATATCTTCTTGGTGGGGATTTTAGTGGATCAAGAAATCGTCCACTTTGCTCAGGAGGAAACATTGAACAAAGACTCTTTAAGCTTTCAAGTGATATCTTTCCAGTAATAATGGAGTTAAAGAAATGGATACGCTTGTCAGAGTGTGAACCCTTTAATTATCCTAAGATGCAAAGATTCTGATCTGCAATCTCTTAATTGGCCGGGAGAGATAAAAGTGATTTGGGGAGGCAGGCGGCACTGTTAATTGCTTTTTTCCTGCTGAAATTGCAACTCGCCAACACTCATAAATGGTGGACCAGCATGTCGGTAACGTTATTTTGGCTCACAGCTTTAAAGTGTTTTTTAATTTGTGTTTTGAGGAAGATGAAGAAGAAAGGGAAGGAGATTAAAGGTGAGTAATTCTTGCAATCAAGAGCATGCATATCACGGAAATGCAACTTTAACTTGTACCGATAAAATTAATCCTTAGACAAAAATGCTTGGGAAACCCCATCTCTAGGTTTAATTACTTTGAGATGATTTAATTTTCTTAATTAGTAATTACAGTGTATACAAGAGCACTAAATATAATTACTTCAATGCTGAGAACTACGATGTTTGTAATGCCAATCAATAGAAGTGGTTGGGTAGGTGCATGATCCATATGTTGTAGTAGTTATGTCTTTTCAGAAAGATAAGGATCATCAGGTCATGACAAGAATAAAAATATATGTGGCAAATTAAGATGGGTTCTACAAATGATGTTTTATTTATTTGTTTCATATTTTAGCGTATAAGACTAAGATAATTAATACGTGCACGAGGAGAGTCCCAACACCAACGGTATCAAGGCAACGATCCTGAAGATACAATTTTCTTATATTTTATACACAATGCATAAGTTAGACAATCTACAAGATTATGGTATAATATTTTAAGGAAATATTAATGAGATCAAGGCAATGATTTTGTTTCCTATCTTTTGCCGTTGAAGAGCTAAAATTTTGACCGAATAAAATATATATATTAAGAGACCCCATTGTAGAGGCAGGCAGTTTAATTAAGCTGTGAGTTTAGTAATTCATTCTCTTCTCAAAAGTTGATTTCTGCTTTGCTTCAATTTGTTGATGACTTGATTAGCTGGTGAAATCACATTATGGATAGGTTTGAATGCATATCAGCTCCTAACTACCGAGATTATGAGATGATGTTGAGTTGTGTCGGACCGAATTCTTGCTTTTGAATATTTTAATTTATCTTTCATCTGTAATGTTTGACATGGGTCCTTATTAATCAAATTATTACTAATTGAATTTTGAGCTTTATCTTAGTTTTTATGCACACATGAAATTAATGATCCTAAAGCAGTGTGTTCACTGCTTGACTCTCAATCGTCTCCTTTAGTTTTGTTTATTCAGTAACTCATTACGGTTTTGCTTTTTGAGTTCGTAAATAGCTTTGTGCTGAGATGAATATTTCAATCATCTAGGAAACTTTGCTTAAACTAGGTTTTTTTTTTTTTTTTTTTTTTTTTTTTTTTTTTTTTTTTTTTTTTTATGAGAAATGATAAATTACATAAAAGAAAAGAAACCAGAGACATACCCTCAGAAAATGTTTAAAGAAGACTAAAACAGATGCGTCCATCTTTTTAGACATAAGGATGAGAATATGTGACATGTGATGTGGCTTTAATCGAGCTATACATTTAACTTTTGTGTTATTGGTTCACATAACCTTAAAACAGTAATTTTGTTTCTTTATTTGTGTGTAAGTCAGCAACCATTTCATTTGGAAAAGTTTTGGCATAAAATCTTATCGATTATACTTTGATTGATAATGCTCCCCTCTCAGTTGGTTGTTTAATTCTATTCCATGACTCGTCCCCAAATATTTAGCATATATGATTGCATACACAAACTTTACATGATGCAATTAAAATGAGCAATGTGATTATATATAACTATCACATAAGTGTATAAGGATCAATAAAAAATTAGAATAAATGATATGATAATCAACTTATCATATTCATAATTTTTATGATACAGAGCTTTCAATTTATTGTCCTCGAATAAGAAGTTAGAAATAAGGGTTTGTTTTGATTTGTGATTTTAAAATAGTTTTAAAAATTAATAATAAAATTCAAAAATTTGAGTTGAATTGTTAATATTTGACAAGCAACTTAGATTGCCTTGTGACAGTAATTTTTTTTTTTAATTATTGATCATATAAATTTCCCATATTTTTCATTCATATGAGCATCATTAGCTTAATTAAGGTCAAGTAGCCTAAACCTAATTAGTAAATGGAGTTCATTTGATCAATCTTAACATATTAAGCCAAGCTCTAAGCCCTTAATTGATACTGCTCGAATATTAAACAATTGAATAAAGTATGTAAATCATGTGTGTTTAACGATCATATGCTAGTGGGTGAAGTTTTTATTGTTTTCACATAACATACAGTAAAAAATAGAAATCAGCATATAATATTATAATGCATTCTCTTTTACGTTTAGAACCTTTTATAATTAGTGAACAGTAATAAGGTAGAGAGAAACATCTTTATAATTAGTGAGTATAAATGTTTCTATTCATAAAATTAACAAGAATGCTACAATTTTTCAATTGGATTATATACTTGGAAAATACTGAAATTTATAGTCTCAATTGAGTAAATGCCATCTCATTGAGGAACTATTTATATTTGGGATACAAATTTCCTAAGTGAACGTAGTATTGCTCTTTTTACTTCTAATCAAATTGGTACGACAAAATGGATATAGATCTCCATTCTAAGGTAGCTAAATTGTTTGCCTTTTTTTTCCAATCTTCTCTTCTTCAGGATAATACTGCCTTTCAGTCTAAGAACAGGATCTCATGGATGAAGTTCAATATTTAAATGAGCAGCCTCTCAGTCTAAGAATTGGATCTGATTAATTAAAATCAAAATAGCAGACTACGAAACTGGTCTGGTAAACGGGCAATCTCAACTCTCAAGTACGTGAATCCTCAAACTAACCAATTTCAATCTTTACAAAATGCCAGTAAGTAATAAAATCCTAAATAGATCAATAAACAACGTACATATGAATAATCTAACCCTCAATATATTAGGTGTTTTAAAACATAAAACATCTAAGAATCACTTTTAAACACCAATGGTAAAGTGTATATAAACCAGATCTAGAATGAGTCTCCAGTTGAACCATTCTAATAATTAGAACTTCGCACTCTCAGTTGTCAATTTCGTATTAGTACATCCATGCGTGCTGCATTTCTGAAGTGAAGAAGAACAAGAAAGGGAGAACTTGATAGCTTTCTAAGCAACTATAACCATTGCTGTAATCATAAAGTATGCCTTTGGTATAGTTTAACCTTTAAACGTTAGTAAAAATTGCAAGCCTTATTTCACAAACATAGAGGGTTATAAAAGAGAGTAAACTTTTTAATGAAATTCATCTAATTAAATTAACAATGTTATGTACTTACTAATTTGTCCAAAACATATGAAGTAGATATATATGTAGCATTTCAACGATATTAGTCTATACAGTTAATTAATTATTACAATTTTTTACTCTAATGTCTTTTCTAAATTCCAGGATTGAGCTATATATACATGCAATAAGAGAGTTGAACATAAATTGCTAGCGTTAATTCTAAATTTTTCTCATTTGAGCTCTATGAACACCCATACCATAAGAAAATGCAAACCTATCTATTTTAGCTCGTTAACTAATATTACCAATCGGGTTACTCTTTGCACAATCAATTATAGTACCTAAAGAAAATCTGATTTGAAACTTATATATATGGAAGACACACTAAAAACATAAAGAGGGGAGATACTAATATTACTTGTATTTCATGCGGCCACGATTTAGATAATCAATAAATATACTGGACTTGTATTATTTTGGCTTAAGTGCATGACCAGTTAATTAGTGTTTTGGTTGATTAGATGGGGGATCCGCTTCTTTTATGAAGTCTCATCTTGGGTCCTTGTCTCATGTATAATCAAATTCCCATGGTGTTGAAGAAAAATTAATCAAGAAAACAAGACGCATGAAGTTTTATATTTCTTTCGAACCTCTATGATGATTTCACTTGATTACAGAAACGATTGAGGACGACAACATGGGACTCCTAGTAAAATCCTATTGCAGTCACCATATATTAGGCCATCTCTTGATAATTGTCTGACAAAGACTCTCAAACACAATCAAACGTACTTCATATATGCTATCAAAATTAAAGCATAAAGGTAGAAGAGTGTACGGGTACCTAAAAAATCATGGAATAAACGCATACAAGAAATGTCAATTAGCTTCATGATGATGCAGTCATCACTTCAAATAGCTTTTGTTGCAGTCCTGATACATCCACGAATGTAGGATCATCTCTTGCCTGTTAAGAAGTATAATTGATTCGTGAAATTAATTAACATCCCTCTTGCGCTTAAAAAAGCATGCAAATTTTGAGATCATATAGATTAAATAAAGAAAAACTCATATACCTAAGACGATATTAATAAATACAGTGTACCTGAGTTTGGAGAGTGAGAAGTAACATTTCATCGTTTACTTTTGTGGAGACACAGTTAACAACATCAAGTCCTTCTTTAAGAGAACCTCAAGCACCCTTGATAGGGGCAAACCTGGCTCCTTGAAGCTGCTGTAGCTGATCAAAACGTCGAATCCACCTGATAAACATGGATGGACCATGACACTACAGCAAGGCAATCTATCATTTGTGCTTCCACTCCCGCCGGGGCTTGAAACACTCAAATCCGACTTCTTTAGCTTATCTCTCTTGGCGCTCAGCTCTGTGATCCTTTTCTTCAGATCATTTATATATTTTACAGCCCCGTTTATGTGATCCGACATCGAACGCTTTCCCTGAAACCCCAATCAACATAACCCTAAGTCAAGAAAAACCTGAAATCTTTTATCCTTATAAAAGGGAAAGAGAAAGAAAATTATTTTACCTTGATATGCTCAAGAGGGAGAAGAGATCTAAGCGATGCGTGAAGGACAGACATTTCTCGCCTTCTTTGCTTCTCCATGTCCCTATGCATCATTTTCTTTTGGTGATTATCACTTGTATTCTCACAGTTGCCACTGACAGACAATTTTCGCTGCTGGCTTTCTCTAGAGGTACTGCCCTCCATTGAATTGTGAGCAAAGATAATGGTTCTTTGGAATTATGTTTTGTTGCTGGTTATAGAGGGGAGAAATCTGCTGGAAGTGCAGTTCATTACGTTTGTTGAGATGTGAGATCTTCGATGGGCCTACGATTCCAGTATTTTCTGCGCCTACAAGAGGATATAAGAAGTTACTTCACTTAGACACAGTAAAGTTCATTAATTGGTGCCCACTGTAATTTTTTCTTCCCTGAAAAGTCCATAAAAGTTTGAATCCGATATTGTATTAAGAGGGCTGTCAAACAATTAAAAGGAAAGTTTCACACTTAAAACTTGATGAATAATAAAAGAGATGGGAGAATTAATATCCTGCATTTAAGTATCCCGGGCTTATTGGTGGTAAAACATTTAATAAACATAATAGAAGAGTTCTTTATCACACAACCTCTTGAAGCGAGATTGTAATAATAGGATTGCCAAAGAGGAAGATCTTTGACTCTTGAATCTTCCAACAGACTTACATTTATTAATTAATTGATGAGTTCTGCATATTGCCATGAAGAAAGATCGGTTGGTAAATACTTTTCACTGATTTTCTCTCATAGATGCGACGTAGTAATTCGCAATTAATCAGTTCATATTTGATCAACCGAGACCTATTACGACCTGATTAATTGCGAACTAATCTATCACGTTTGTGAGAGAAAGTTATTGAGGAGTATTTGTCATTATAGTATTACTCTATTGCCATACTAGATACTTCATTACAATTATAATTTCCATTCCATATCTTTTAAGTATTTTGCATCGATATTAATAGCAAATTTATATTGAAATTCTTACAAAAGAAAACATTTCACTTAATATATATAAATGATAACATGTAGGGATCTTGTTTGATGAAAATTTTCTTCCATTCACATCTGCATATTTTAAAAATCTAAACTATATATTAATTAAGACAATTAAATAAAATTCACAATTTTTATTTTAATAAGAAGATCTGCAAGAGAAATAAACTACTTATTTGCAAATCAAAAGGAGTGCAAGCATAACCACCACTGAGTGGTTCAATGGTCAACTAAATTCTTGAGTGTATTACTTAAGAGGTCCTGAATTTGATTTACTGGGTTGTTGCATTTATTCGGTTGTGTATACATCCGGACAACCACAGTAAAAAAAAAGGTGGGGGTAACAAAAACGCATATGAAATAAATTTTACTCATTTTCAACGGAAGAATTAAATTGATGAGTTAAAATAACATATTTAGTCAAATCAGAAACGATTTTAATTAATCTGACGGTAAGTTTGACTTAATCTTATAGGATCACGTATTAAGTAATTAAGAAAAATGGCAAGGAAAATTTGGACGGGACTGCTTGTCTTTATCAGCAAGCAACACATGGGTTCTTGACTATAACATAAAAGAAAACCACAATCGCACCAATCAACCCGACCCTAACCCAACTTTAACAACATTTTTTTTAATTGCTTACCCCACTTTAGGAAAATAGTTTCCAGCTTCATATTCTTTCTGCAAAGGCAAAATCAATACAAAATATATGCAACTTTTTGGGGATTCCACTTGACAGAATAGCATGGCTGAAGAAAGAAATTATATAATTTCAACAAAGCAATAATTTAAATCTTTTTTTACATATATCACAGCTCACAAATAGAGGAAAAGACCATTAGAAAAAAGAATTTCCAATATGATAACTGAAATAATAAAATAATCCTTTCCACATTGAGATATTTAAAGATCATATATAATACCCCCTAAATCTAATCGCACACATTACATTTCTATTTTTAAAATTCTAACTCCTTCAACCGCCATCTTGTCAATATAATTAAGTTTATTCGATTTAGTTGCTTGTTGCACACCATCAAATCTTTTAGTTAGATGATGTGAATAATATGTATTGTTGAGTTGGGCCTGGATATTTTAGCGTAATAGAGAATAAAAAAAGAAAAACGGAAGAGAGCATTACTGGTGTGTTTTCTGGAGACTGAAGAAGAACGTACAGGGAAAGGAATATTTGAATTTGTCGCCAAAGTGGTTGGTAATGCAAGCAGAAATATCAACAGTATCAAAAGAAGATCTTTAGATATCCTATATTTTATTAGCAGAGCCGCTTAGAATATGACAAGAGGCTTTAATTAAAGCAGTGTAGATAAAATTCAGACTGGCTTCGGTAGCTGCTCCATCCAGAGTTTATTATAATTTATAATTGATAAACTAAACAATAAGAACAAACCACTTGGAGCATTGAGCTATGAAGCTACGATCTTGATGCATGTAAGTCTCCCAAAGCCAAACAGCTACTGGCTTTATTTCCTGGTGTCTTAATTTGCTTGTTGATAGAAAAAACTTACTTGAGAACTTCAAGAAATTCAACTTTTTGATTTTCTTCCCCACCTTGCTCGCATCCATAATACGTTGAACGGTAAATTTTTTTTTTTTTTTAATATTTTCATGTCCCAATAAACTATTATATATCCAAATCCAAATTAATTAAGCAAAAGCTGTTTTTTTTACTGGGTTGTAGCCTGTACAAAGAGCTGATCCTCCAGCATATACATGACTTATAGAGAGCGTTTGGTTGGCGGTAATATGAGATAACGAGGGTTTTGTCATCTTATATTACTTGATTATCACGTTTGGTTGTCAAGTAATATAAGATTACCGTAATCTTCAAACACCAACCAATAGTAGTTACTATTAGTAATATTGGAGGTAATTTGATTACTTCCATTTTCTCAGGTATATTATAAGATTATCAGGGTTATCTTTTTTTGTTACAATTTTATACTTTATTAATAAAAGTTTTGGACAATAATGCCCTCATTTTAAAATAAATTTACATTAATATCCCATATCAATTTTACTCTTGTTTAATTAAAATTTTGGATAATAATGTCTTTATATTTAAAACAATTTGCAGACCACCACTGCCACTCAACCACCACCACCACTGCCACCCAGCCACCACCATCGACAGCAGGCCAACCACCACAAACCCCCGTCAAAAAGTTGCCGGAGTCCTTAAAAAGAACGGTATTCGGTGGGAGGCTCCGGGAGGCTTCGATATGGCTGTTTCAGGCCATATCCGTTAATAGCCAGATCCCTGGCCATTAACAGCCAGATCTGGGCGAGATCTAGTCGTTAATGGTCACAGAAATGGCCATCAACGGCCATATCTATTCTGGCTGGAATAGATCGCCGCCTGGTCATTAATGGCATGATCGCCAGATCTGGCCGATAATGGCTAGGGATCTGGCCATTAACGGCCAGATCTGGCCTTTTTCGGCCATCAATATGGCCAAAAACGGCCATATCGGAGCCTCTTGGTCACGGCGAGCTACTAAAGGGGACTTTCGGCGATAGTTTGCAGTGGCGACAACGGCGGGCAGGAGGTGGGGGTGATTTCGTAATAAATTAAAGTTTTCTATAAGCAGGGGTGTTTTAACTAAATCTGAAATATTGGGGGTTAAAAAAATTATTCAAAAATTAATAATATTATATTAATATTTGAAAAGGGGACAATTTAGTAATTTAAATAACATACCCACTAATTTATTCCCCATAACCAAACATATTAATATAACATACCCACCAACTAACTAAACACATTTTCCTAAAGATTCCCAGTAATCTTCCAAGGTAATCTATCTTTCCAAGAATCCAACATTCCCAGTAATCTAACATTCCTGAACCAAACACCCCCATAGAGTTTATTCTTAACTCTTAATCAAGTTGATTAGTTTCAGTCTATACAGCTTTCTAAATTCATAACAATAAATTCTGTAATGCTGGAAATTTTCCTATAAAAATAACAAATTAACAACGTGCTGTTTACATGAAAAGTAATTAGTCAAAATTAAAAACCAAAAAAGAGAGAGAGAAATAGCTTCTGGTCTAGAAATGTAAAAGTAGAAATCATGATGGTATCTCTAGATCTGAACAGGGGAAAGAGTTTTAGTGCTGCGAGCAAGTACTTAATTGGCCACTAATATGAACAGGAAGCCATGTTTGGGACTTGGCAGGAAAAAACTACAACCAGAATCTGCAGAATAATATGAAGGAAATTGTTTACTGAGAGAACTGATCCTCGGATGGAAGGGTTGTCATTCACCATCCTTTTGAATAAGACCCTTGTTATTGGGATGATTTTATTCACACCATGCAGTGATGTATCCATATTCAATTTAAAAGATAATCGCCCACAGTCCATATCAGCATCAGAAGAATGCAATTTGATTACGTCTTAGTTCCAACAATATGGCAAGCAATTAACATCAGACATGTTTTTCATTTCAAAAATAAGTTTTGCCTATCATTCTCAACAACAGTGAATGATGACACAGATTATGACTTAAACTAATGACTAATCATATAAATAAAACAAATGAAACTTCTTTTCATACAGACGCAACACTGTGTGAATTGAGAATTACAGATTAACTGCAACATATTGGCATAGACGACATTCTTGCTTGTGCATACTTCTTCTATTATTTATTAGAATATTATTGCAAACTTTATTAAAGTGACAGATCAACTGCAACAGATAAACAAGCCAAGCACGTTGAAAATGGTAGAAGGAGAATAAAGTTATAAGAAATTAAATTATTGTACCAAGCTATTGAAATATTACGGCATTTCATTCAATATAGCTAAGGACTCAGAAGGAGAAGAACAAGAAAAATAGTATCAACACAAAAGACGTTACTAGAAAACTAATAACTTATAGCTAGTTTCTGGCATAGCAAATTCTCTATTAACTTATGTTTATTATCCCCAAATAAAGCTGTCATTTTAGTAATAAAATAGTTTTAGAAGAATACAATTAAACACCATGTACGAGACTTCATGTTCAGAGCTCACATTTCAATATAACATATTATATATGTTCGATCTTCAAACCTTCAACCACCCATGCATATATACTGCCCAAAAAAGTAAAAAATAAAAAGAGCTTAAGCGCAGCCATTGTTGAAACCTCAACCTCAGAGGGTTTGGTTAGAAAGTAAAATCGCCAAACATTCAGAAGATCCACCATTGCAAGCAGAAAAAAAGAGAACATTAAAAGAAAATGACAAAAAATAAGGAATTTAAAATCTTGAGAAACAATTGCATTGATGCAGCCAATTGATGATTGCTCCATAATTTATATAAATTTGATGCCAAAATATATGCATGACAAAGCTAACTCATCAGAATAACAGTTTATTTCCATAAAACAGGTCATACATGATAGAAATAAATATTAATATCTAGTTTAGGAGTGTAAAAGACAAGAGAAGTCTCTTCTACGTAATTGCAAGGCAAAATTTCCTATCAACAAACGCTGTGCGAAGTTCTGGAACTAATTTCAATCATGAAGAAAATTCTATCAATATCTCTTGAAAAACACTTAAACAGTTAAACTTACCTTTTTCAGAGCAAACCGTTGTTTTTTACCTTAAAAACTTGTAAAACAAACTTGGTGAATTACAATCCACCAACTCTCAAAAAAAAAAAAAAAAACACAAAGGACCATGAGCAATCATTAAGTTCTGTAACTATTATATTTTCCAAACATATTAAACAAATTTAATAAGACAATAAATTTCAGAATTAGTTGCATCGGATCAGCTAACTTTTTGTGTTGAAGACATGGTAGTAAGCTACATTAGAATTCTAGAATAACATAAATAAACTGCCATAATGTATATGTATATTCACCAAATAATGATCTTCGTAGAGTTAAAAATACAACAATATGTCATTCATGCACGATGGAACTGGTGATTGCATGCATGTAAACATTTCAAATTTTGAAGCATAGCAAACACATTAATTGGAGAGTTTTTGGTCTTTACGCACTAGTTAAAGTCAGTAAACCTTTCAAAAACACATTAAAAGCGTATATCCTTATGAGCTGGCATAAGATCTGAATAGGTTTCTCCGTATCCACCAATAATTATTCTCTAAGATTTTTTAGAATTCAGTCCATAAATCGAATCATCAAAGGATTCGAAGACAATACATGCCCAGCTTGGACCACAGATCATTCAGCCAGTTGGTAGCACTACAAATCTGCCATCCTCCACAACCAACCTCAAAATCATATCAAATATTATATATATATATATATATATATATATATAGAGAGAGAGAGAGAGAGAGAGAGAGAGAGAGAGAGAGGAGGACCATATCAAACTAGAATGCAATTAACTTATCATACTACAGAAGTAAGAGCAGAAATTAATGTAGTATGCAATAGTTAAAGATAATACAGTAATATTTAATGAGAACTAGCTATTATATAACCTTTCTCATAATTTAAACAAAAACAACCTTAAATATGTAATCATATCATATGCAAAACATTAATGTCATAGTAAATTGAAATACACATATATATCAATTTAAGAATTCTCAAATATTTAGATGTCCATACCTTTTTTTGGAACTATATAAATTTTATTAGAAGAAGACCGATGAGGGATTTACCATTAATTCAAGTAAAAAGGAAATTCAATCACTTTCACAATCATGGATGAATATCATTCCGCAATCAACTTCCATGAACAATATGCTTTTACTATTAAAATATCCTTCAAGGACTCAATGATGAACAGAAAGTGAAACCAGAAGCTGCTCTACTTTATTCGAATGTGGTGATATCAAAGATGATATTGTTCCCACCACTACCACTACCATTAAAAGATAAAAGGGAAAAAAAAAACGCCACAGAATATGGAATTTTCTGTATATGCGACATCCAAATGCATGCAATGAGGAATAGTAAATTTACCCTTTTGAGGTGAATCACCAAACCCACCGTACCATCAAAGTTATAAATGCGTTCGTGCATCCACACCATGCTAAATTAGGCTTCTTACTTGACTGAACAGGAAGGAACACAACACATGGAAACCAAAGTAAACAAGAAACCCCTTTTGCACATGCAGTGATATGCACAATTTTGCTCAAGAAAAACAAATAAAAAGATATGCACAAAATGCTCAAAGAGAAAATCTGTACATGAAGGTGTGGGATATATTTACTGAAGATGGTCAAAAGGTTTTTGATAATTTCGCATTCCACCAAAGTTTCTTATAACGAAAACCTGGAAAGCGAGGAGCCTCAAACATTCTCACTGAATAATTACAAACAACTCAGGTTCAACGTTAGATTGTTGCAGCCTAAGGGTGGAAATTTCGAAATAATCACAGCCATCATGCTACTTCACTTGTTAGTTTCTGTTGCAGCTCGCCTAGGTTGAAGCATGATGGATCATTCACCTGTAAAATAAATAGAGACATTAAAGATGAAGCTTGGATAACAACGGCAAAACATATGCATAAACCCTAACTATACACAAATCTCCATGAAAATAAATTAATGCCAATTAACCGCACCTCAGTCTGGATCGTGTGAAGTAGCCTATCGCTTACTTTGGTAGAGATACAATTAACAACACGAAGTCCTTCATCAAGCAGTATTTCAATTACTCTTGATAGGGGCAAACCTTGCTCCCAGTACCCGCAACTATAAACGACCTCCACTCCGACAAGACTTTGCCTGACGATGATATTGCTTTGACATACGCTTTGATCGGAGCTTCCACTTTCTGAGCCATGACTACTCGAATTTGACGATTTCTTTAGTTCATCTCTCCTGACACCCAGTTCTTTGATTCTCACCTCAAGATGCTTGATATAGTTCACGGCCTCGTTCATCTGATCCGACATCGAACGCTTTCCCTGAAAAACCCCATCAACTTTTCTCTAGAGTCACATACATTCTATAATTTTTCCCAACCCAACCCGCACTCCACAGTACACACAGAAAGGGAAAAAAATACAGATTAATTCTTCACAAATTTGAGGAAAATCAATTAAAGAAAGTGATGAGAAAGTTTATATATTATTTGAAAAAATCATAGGAAAATTTACTAAATTACTAGCAAGAAAAGTGGGAAAAGAAGAAGAATATGTAGGGTTATTCACCTTGATATATTCAAGAGGGAGTAAAGATCGAAGCGAAGCATGAAGGGTGGCCATTTCTTGCCTTCTTTGGCGCTCAATATCTCTATGCATCATCTTCTTCTTATTATTATCACTATTAGTGTCATCGGCAGTGTCCATAACACATGATTTTCGACGGCGTCGGCTTCTTCCTGAATTGTTGGTTATATTACTAGCATCCTGAGAATCGCGGCCACAAATCAGATCTTCAGGGATATTGTACTGTTGGTGGGGGTTGGGGGAAGCGTTGAAGAACAGCTCATCACCTGAGTTTAAAGGGAACATAGTGCAAAAATAATAAAAGGGTTTCTGAAGGTTTGTCTCTTAGGGTTAGATATGGTTAAGGACACGTTTGTTAGGGTATGCGATCTTTGTATGGGCCAAGAGAGATGTAAAGATTCCCCGAAAATTTCTTCAAATAAATATGATGATAAAGAAGTGACCTCACCCACCGGCCATGTTAAAGCTGGCTTCTATGTTGTGGACACTGTTCCTATATACAAAAGTGACCCACTCATTTGCATTCACATTTGGTGGAACCTTAAATTCATAACTTGTACAATCAATTATTTTAAATTTCTATCTACTTTACTTAATTTTACTTATAAATATTTAGAAAAATTGATGGCTATATGTAAATTGGGATCTCAATTTCAATTTTTTACTTCAATTGAGCGATCAATATTGATATATCATAATAATCCAAAGAAAAATTATAAATTGAAATAAAATTTCTCATGTGCGGATTAAATAAGTACGAAATCCCGACCAATAAATAAAAGAAACGACAGATTATACGATTCTTAGCTTTAATTTTATATTTTGTTAAACTGCGAAATTGATCGATAATATGTAAAGGTATTTTCTACGGGTGAAAAATATGATTTTCTTTATAATTGGAGTTACAAAGTTTTGACTTAACCCATTACGTTGCAAAATTTGAGAAAACTTTAGTTGAAAATTCAGTGTGAATTTAAGAAAAAAAAAAGAAGAAGAAGAATGAAATGAAATGCGTATATGGAAATCTGAAAAATCCTCTTCTGTAATTGTTTTTAGTTTTTACCATGAAATGACACGAATTTTAATAAGTGAGAACGGTGGGGTTGGATAATGGTTGACTATGATGGACAACAATAATTAACATCAGTATAACACGACATATGGGCCAGCTTTCAATATTATTTTTTGTTCTTTGATATCGAAATCGAATTTCCCACGTGCTATATTTTGCAATGATAATAATTAATAAAAGGTATCCATCAGTTACTGTAGTTACTAAGAAACCAAGTGGGACTTTAGAAAGAAAAATAGGGCAAGGCAGCCACATAAGGTTAAACCTTTCAGGGACGCCGTGGAAAAGAATTTAATATACAGTCTAACCTCTCTATAATGATTCTCTATATAATGATACTCTATGAAACTAAGTGGGCCTTTAGAAAGAAAAATATGACAAAACAACCAAATTTCAAAGATATTGTGGAAAAGAATTTAATATATAGTAGAACATCTTTATAATGATACTCTATATAGGAATAACCTCCATATAATCATAAAAAAATTTAGTCATAACTTAGGTTAGTTATAAATAAGAATAAATTTCACATTATAATAAATTATAATTTTTCTAGGTCTCGTCCAAAGGAATTTGTTTGTACATAGTAATAATTATATGTATATTGTAAAAAATATATGTTATATTACATCAAAGGTTTAAGATGAAATAAAATATTTATTTAAAGTTGTTTGAGACAATGATTTATGTTTTAGAGTTGTTACCCCGTCTTTTATTTTAAAGGTATGTAATAAGTCACCAGCATTGACGTCTTCTTGTTGAAGCCAAAATATTTCTAGTTTCTCAAGTATGTTTAAAGCTTTTTAGCATGAAACTTTTGGTATTTTTGTACTATCATCCTCAGGATTATCTCCTTACTCTTCTTGTTTAATTCCAATAATGGATTCTTCCTCAGTTAAAATATACATGACTTGTTGCCCATTTGGATGATTGATGAATACATTAATATCTATTTGATTATAGTGAAGTTGTCGAATCTGATCACTCAATTTTGCAATGACTCTTTGATATCCATTTTCGTTACTATCCTAATGCTACTAAAACAATAAATTGAAATCATAATACTACTAAAACATGAATTATAAAATAAGAAATTAAAACAATAATTTTTAAATCAAAACAATAATTTTTGTAACTACACCTCTATTAAATTATAATCTCTTCATGGTAATAAATTTAGTTGGTCCCAACATTATGACTATAGAAAGGTTCTACTGTATTCTTTAATCAAGACAAACTTGTTTCCTTTTAGTTTTCACTTAATTGTTATAACTATTTTGAAGTACAAGTACAAGTACAATTCATGACATTTACTTATTGTTGATGCAAAAATCCGTATTGGGCTCTCGATTAGCCCAATAGCAAAAGGCTTCGCCAAGGTCCAATTCTAGTTAGCCCAATAACAAAAGGCTCCATGCCAAGATCCAACTCTAGTGGGCCCAATAGCAAATGGCTTCATGCCATGACCCAACTCCGGTTGAGCTCATGCCAAAAGCCCAACTCTGATAGCCTGAAAGCTTATGGCTCAGTGCCACAGCCCAACTCCTATTGGGCCCATATCAAAACTCATCTTGTGAGAGGACCATCTAGCAAGATGGTCTATTCTGTAAGAATGACTACTTTATGGGCATACCCATTCTACGAGCTGGTCCACACCACGAGTCAGCATACTCCACGAGTTGGGCTACTCTACAAGTTGAATCACTTTAAGATCAATGTCACCCTACGAATTGGGCTAACCTATATTTTAGGTCACTCCACGAGTTGGGCTTTTGATAATCCGAGGATTATGCTAGTTTATTTAAGCTTTTAGGCCGAATTTTAGATACTTCTTAGTCTATTTTTGCCTAAATTGCTACTTAATTCCTTACATTTCGTGTTTCAGGTTAAAATGGAAATTTTGAGCGAATAAAGATAGATTTGGAGTTTTTGGACTCAGAAGCAAGCAAAGGGCAATTCTGGAATTTTAGAATTCTTCAGGAAGCTTCGCCGCGGCAAAGAACAACCTTCGCCGCGGCAAAATGGGTTAGTGACGTACCAGATTCAGCTCCTTTGTCGCTGCGGCGAGATTCCTTCTTCGCCGCAGCGAAGTCTGCGTACTCCACTTTTTGTAAAACGCACAGTTTTGTTTTTAGGCGAAGTGTAAGATTTTGGGCAAGCTATAAAAGAAATACTTAGTTTTTTTGTTTGGGCGTTCGTGGAGAGAAAAAGAGCAGTTTTTACATTTTCTTAGGTTGATTTTTGGATTAACAAAGTGTGAAGATTCGAGATGAAATCAGTGGATTCATCAATTGGGAAGATTCTTTTCCTTTTTTCTTGTGTCCATGATGTTGAACTTGGGATTTTTCATTTCTTTTAATTGTTTTATTGATTTAGCCATGAACTAACCTATTTTGGGTTAGGGTTTTGATGTAGTTCGGATTCTAATGGCTTAGAGAGTTGATGATTATTAATTTCATATGATTTTGCTTCAATTGTGTGATTATTCTGTTTTTATTGTTTGTATGTGATGAACATGATGAGATTGAGAATAATTCATGTTAAGCTTCTTGGGTAATCACCATTATATTATTGGATGCTAGAGATAGATTCAAGAATCGATGAAATCAATCTAGGATTCTTGTGCTTAATGAGCTTAGATTTAATAACTTTCATTTTGTTGGGTGCGGAAGGTTAATAGGGAAGAGTAGGACAACATAGCCTGAGAAGGTATGTTGGGCACTTTAAAGAGTTCGATTTATAATCAATGCATGTGAATATGAATTTAGTTTAATTCTTTAAGTTTAACTCATAGAGTCCGAATGAAGTCAAAACTCTACCTGTTTGTTTGAATTGATTTTATCCCGTTTTAAATCTTGCTTTCATAGTTTAATTTTAATTTAGTAAATTTTGTTTTAGTTATAGTTTAAAGTGCTCCCTTAAATCCAAAAGAATTCGATTGCTTCAACTTGAAAACGGTAGAAAACTTAGTGCTTAGCAACAATCCTCGTGGGAATGATACTCACTCATCACTCTATTACTTGTGTGACTAGTATACTTGTTACATATTGCATATTGTAGGAAACACGCATCAAGCTTTTGACGCCATTGCCGGGGATTGAGTTTTAAGTTAACATTGAGTTTTTCTATAGTTAGCTAGATTGAAGTTTTAATTTTTGTTTTAAATTTTCAATTGGTTTGTGATCTCACTTTCTTTCTTTTTTTTTGTGCAGTTTATGCAAAGAGCAAGACGTCAGCCAGTGGTTCCCGTTGATCTTGAGATTGAGAGAACTGCCAGACGACTTAACAGAGAGAGAAGAGAAAGAGAGGACATAGTGGTTGAAACAGAAGAAATAGTTGTTGAAATGACAAAACTAGAAAACAGGACACTAAGGGAATTCTCAGTTCCCACGGTTAATAGCAGTGGGTCAAGTATTACTAGGCCTACGGTGCAAGCCAACAACTTTGAAATTAAGCCGGCAATCATTCAGATGATCCAACCGTCGGTAAGATTTAATGGTGATTTCAAGGAAGATCCGAATCAACATATTGCGAACTTCTTGGAAATTTGTGACACCTTCAAGTCGAACGGAGTGTTAGATGACGCCATTAGGTTGAGGTTATTCCCATTCTCATTGGGGGATAAAGCTAAGGGGTGGTTAATGGCACTACCAGCAAGGACTATCACAACTTGGAATGATCTAACACAGAAGTTCCTAACAAAGTTCTTTCCTCCAGCAAAACTGAGAAATGATATCACGTCATTTCTACAAGATGAATCCGAGTAATTGTATAAGGCTTGGGAGAGGTACAAGGAATTGATGAGGAAATATCCACACCACGGGTTGCCAGTTTGGCTTCAAGTCCAAACTTTCTACAATGGATTGATGAGTAACGTGCAAACCATGGTGGATGCAGCATCGGGAGGAGCTTTGCAGAATAAGACACTAGAGGAGGCTTATGAGTTGCTTGAGGTTTTGGCAAGCAACAACTATCAAAGACCAAATGAGAGAGCAATACCAAGAAAATCTACGGGTCTTCATGAAGTTGATGCCTTCACAGCCATCTCAGCCCAACTCACGGCACTTCAAAAACAGTTGGGAAGTATGTAGGTAAACTCTATTTAAGCACCTCAACTAACTTGTGATTTTTGTGCAGGAAATCATGTGAGCAAAGAGTGTCAAGTGGGGAATACATTTGCTTCATCATCGGAGTAAATGAACTACTTAGGCAGGAAATCAGAGGCAACCAAACAACCCATACTCCAACACATACAATCTGGGGTGGAGAAATCATCCAAATCTAGCTTAGGGCAATCAGAACCAACAAAATAATCAATGGAACCAAATGACATTACCAAATAACCAACCAGGGGTGAATAATCAATTGGGAGATCCAAGAGTGACAAAGTTGGAGAACATGTTTGGGAAATTCATGTAGGAGACCACAGGATTTATGAATGAGACGAGGACAAATTTTAGAAATCAAGGGGCGTCCATTCGGAATCTTGAGGTACAGATGGGCCAATTGGCCGAGAAGCTAAATGAGAGACCGCAGGGTTCCTTACCAAGCAACACAGTGACTAACCCACGTGAGCAAGCAAATGCCATAATATGGAGGAGTGGGACAGTTTTGGAAGAGGTTGAACAAGCTGGAAAGAAAGAATCTGAAAAGGAAGAATCTGAAGAGGAAGTTGATGAAGAGATTGTTGTTGATGAGAAACCAAGCGGTTTGGAGGAAGAGAACAAGAAGAAAGATGAAGGGCAAAAGAAGAAGGAGAAATTGCCATTCCCCTAGATACCACCAGGGTTGGCACATCACACTCCACCTGTGCCTTTTCCTCAGAGACTGAAGAAAAAAAATCAGGATAAGCAGTTTTCAAAATTTATTGAAATTTTAAAAAAATTGCATATTAACATTCCTTTTGCAGATGCCGAGCTACGCGAAGTTTTTTAAGGAAATCCTATCGAACAAAAGGAAGTTAGAAGATGAGGAAACGGTGATGCTTATGGAGGAGTGCAGTGCCATTCTCCAGAAGAAGTTACCCCCGAAGCTCAAAGATTCAGGGAGTTTTACTATTCCTTGCACTATAGGAGATATAATGTTTGATCATGTTTTATGTGATTTAGGTGCTAGTATTAATTTAATGCCCTTTTCTATTTTCAGGAGATTGAGAATTGGTGAAGTGAAGCCAACGACCATGTCGTTGCAACTAACAGATAGGTCCATAAAGCATCCGAGGGGGATAGTGGAAGATGTGTTGGTGAAGATGGATAAGATAATTTTTTCGGTAGACTTTGTTGTTCTAGATATAGGAGAGGATAAGGAAATTCCTCTTATTTTGGGCCAACCATTCTTGGCCACGGGGAAAGCACTAATAGATGTGCAAGAAGGAAAGTTACTGTTGAGAGTTCAAGATGAAACAGTAACTTTCAATGTCTTTGAGGCGATGAAGTTTCCATCCGAATCGGATTCGTGTTTTAGTGTCGATGTGGTGGATAAATTGGTTGTGGAATCTATTGAAGAAAACACCCCACAATTACCTCTAGAAGCGTGTATAGCCAAATCCAAAACAGTAGAGGTAGATGATTCGGCGAGTAATGAATGTGCTAGGTTGTTAGAAGCACTTCAACCGATTGATGAGAGTCAAGATTTAGAATTTAAGGAGTTTGATTTTGAAAAAGAGAAGGAAAAGGAAAAAAAATGAAGAACCTCCAAAGCTTGAGTTGAAACCTTTACCTTCCCATCATATATGTATATCTTGGGGACTCAGAAACCTTTCCAGTGATCATTAGTTCAGGATTGAGTAAATTGGAGGAAGAGCGGTTGATTAGGGTGTTGAGGGAACATAGACTAGCAATTGGATGGACGATTTCAGACATTAGAGGCATCTCGCCATCATTTTGCATGCATAAGATACTCATGGAGGATGATATTAAGCCTAGGGTGCGATGAAGGAAGTAGTGAGAAAGGAGGTGGTGAAACTCTTAGATGCAGGTATTATCTATCCTATTTCCGACAGTCCATGGGTGAGTCTGGTACAAGTGGTTTCGAAGAAGGGAGGTATCACGGTAGTAAGGAATGAGAGTACCGAATTGATACTAACTAGGACGGTGACGGGCTGGAGAGTGTGCATTGATTATCAGAAATTGAATGAGGCGACAAGAAAGGATCATTTTTCACTACTTTTCATTGATCAGATGTTGGATAGGTTGGCAGGACATGCCTATTACTATTTCCTGGATAGGTATTCAGGATACAACCAGATTGTCATTGCTCATGAAGATCAAGAGAAAATGACCTTTGCTTGCCCCTATGGCACCTTTGCTTACCGAAGGATGCCTTTTGGATTATGCAATGCACCAGCAACATTCCAGAGATGCATGATGTCAATCTTTGAAGACATGGTGGAACGGTTCATAGAAGTCTTCATGGATGACTTCTCAGTTTTTGGTTCGTCTTTTGATAGTTGTCTAACTTATATTTCTCTTGTTTTGCAGCGATGTAAGGAGACGAACCTGGTGCTCAATTGGGAGAAGTGTCATTTCATGGTCTAGGAGGGAATAGTGCTAGGTCATAGGATTTCAAAGGACAGAATAAAAGTTGATCGAGCAAAGACAGAAGTGATAAAAAAGCTACCACCACCATCAAATGTCAAAGCGGTCCGAAGTTTCTTGGGGTATGCGGGGTTTTACAGACGATTCATCAAGGATTTTTCTAAGATTTCTAAACCCCTTTGCAATTTGTTGAATAAAGATATTGTGTTTGATTTTAATGATGAATGCATGCATGCCTTTCTAACCCTTAAAAAATTATTAATATCTGCACCTATTATTGTAGTTTCCGATTGGGGACTGCCATTTGAATTAATGTGTGATGCTAGTGATTTTGCTTTAGGGGTAGTTTTAGGAGAGCGGAAGAACAAAATGTTACATGTAATTCAATATGCTAGCAAAACACTCACTGATGCACAATTGAATTACACCACCATTGAAAAAGAATTGTTGGCTGTGGTTTTTGCTTTTGACAAATTTCGTTCGTATTTGTTAGGTGTAAAGGTGATCGTCTACATGGATCATTCAGCACTTAGGCACCTATTGGCAAAGCAAGAAGCGAAATCTTGGCTTATAAGATGGATTCTATTGCTTCAGGAGTTTGAGTTGGAAATTTGCGATAAGAATGGGTCATAAAATGTGGTGGCAGATCACTTGTCAAGAATTGAGAAACCAATTCAGGGAAAGAAGGAAAGGATGAGATGAGAAGTGGATGAAGCATCATGGTATGCAGATTTTGCAAATTATTTGTCATCAAGAGTACTCCCAAGTGGTATGACGTTCCAACAAAAGAGAAAATTCTTCTCAGATTTGAAGTACTACTTTTGGGAAGAGCAAGTTCTATAAAGACATTGTGCTGACCAAGTGATACGGAGATGTGTCCCGGAGGAAGAGATGAAAAGCATTCTACGGCATTGTCACGTGAGGGAAGTAGGTGGCCATTTTGAAGGAACTAGGACAGCAGCCAAGATTCTACAATTGGGGTTTTATTGGCCAACCCTTTTTAAGGATTCTTTCCGGATGATTCAGGAGTACGACCAGTGTCAACGGAGTGGTAATATTTCAAAAAGAGATGAGATGTCGTTGAACAACATCCCGGTGGTTGAGCTTTTTTATGTGTGGGGGATTGATTTTATGGGTCCCTTCCCAAATTCTTTTGGGAATACATATATCTTGGTAGCAGTGGATTACGTGTCGAAGTGGGTAGAAGCAGTTGCATTGCCGACTAATGATGCTAGGGTAGTGATTGTGATTAAGTTTGTGAGAAAGCATATTTTCTCAAGGTTTGGGGTACCACGGGCAATTATTAGTAATGGAGGTTCCCACTTTTGCAATAGGCAATTGGATGTACTGTTGGGTAAGTATGGAGTGACACATAGAATTGCAACGCCTTACCATCCACAAACGAGCGGGCAAGTGGAACTGTCTAATAGAGAGCTTAAAGGCATTTTAGAAAAGATAGTTAATGCATCTAGGAAGGATTGGTCACGGAAATTAGATGATGTATTATGGGCCTACCGAACTGCATTTAAGAATCCAATTGGTATATCCCCATTTAGAATGGTTTATGGGAAATCATGTCACTTACCCGTGGAACTCGAAATAAAGCATACTGGGCAATCAAGCAGATAAATATGGATTTAAGAGCTGCTGGGGAGGAAAGGATGTTGACTTTGAACGAACTCGATGAGTTTCGTCTCGAAGCATATGAAAATGCTCGAATTTACAAGGAAAAGACAAAAAAGTGGTATGACAAGCATATCAAGGAGAAGAATTTTGAAGTGGGGCAAAGAGTGTTGTTGTTCAATTCTAGACTTAGGCTATTCCCTGGAAAACTTAAGTCTAGATGGTCCGGACCATTCACGATTACAAAAATTCACTCATCCAGAGCAGTGGAAGTCACACATGAAGAAAAGGACACTTTTACAGTCAATAGACAGAGATTGAAGCCATACATTGATGGGGTGATGAGTTGCAAATCCATCCCAATACGGCTTGACATTTCGACGTGAAAAATTGAGAGAGTCGAGCTTACCGACTATAAACAAGAGCTTCTTGGGAGGTAACCCAAGTGTTTTAATTTGTGTTCTTCTATTTTTTTTTTTTTTTTTTAATTTCAGTGTGTTTGAATGTGTTTGATGTTTTGATGAGTTTGAATGATTTCTAATTTGTGTTTTTAGGGGTTTCAGGTGAAGTTTTCAGCTAATACAAGGAAAGAAAATGCTCCAGACTTTGCCAGGGCGAAGAAGTATTCTTCGCCGCGGCAAAGTACATATGTGTAAAAATAAGTTTTGAAAAGTCTCAGACTTCGTCGCGGTAAAGATTACGAAGAAACCTGAAAAATATGTTGCAGCTACTGTAATTTTTTGCCCTAGTGAAGTATTTTCCTTTGCCACGGCAAAGCAGGTTGGACGAAATTCCTCTAAGGCCATTTCGCCGTGGCGAAGATTTTTACTTCGCCGGGGCGATTAGCCACTGTAATTTTTCACCCCGGTGAAGTATTTTGCTTTGCAGCGGCGAAACCTAGGTTTCAAATTAGGGTTATACAAACGAAGAACTTCGCCGCGGCGAAGACTGTTTTCTATAAATACTCACTTTCATTTTTCACTTTTCACGCGATTTTTCATATCCTTTTGAGAGAAAAACTTCCAATTTCAATCCTTTGCCTTCCAAGTGTTGTCCCAATCAAAGTTCTCACTCATTAACCCTCCTAAACACCAAAACAACTCCTTTCAACATCAAATTTTTCGAAAATTTCATGAAAATTTCATGTTCAAGAAATTTGGGGCTTTCCAATCTGGGCTGATTCAGGGTACATTGGTGGCGAATAATCCTTCGTATTGGTAAGATCTCATGTTCCCTGAACTCATTTTTGCTCTGAAAAAATGATTATTGGTTGAGTTGTGAATTTTTGGGTGATTGTGAGTTCAATTTTGTTGAGGAAGGGTTGATTGTGTATGTTGTGATATTGAGAAGTGTGGGTTTTGAGTTTTGGAGAGTTTTGTTGAATTTGGAGAAATCGTTGTTTGGGGGTCTGATTGCAAATTTTTGGAAGTGTTTTCAATTTTCCTTTTTCAGGTTTGAATTGGTTGTTGTGGGGAACCTAGGCTTGAATTTTTGGGGTTGCGCTGTGAGTTGAATAATAGAAAATGGCACCCAAAGTTAAAGTTTCATACAAGGGCAAGGGAAAAGGAAAGAAAGTGGATAGCCGCTTTGTGAATGAAGAGACCCAGAAACGATATCAAGGGGCTATCCAAAGAAGAGATAAGGGCTTTATTCCTGAGCGCGGATTGACCGTGAGTCAGGCGTTGCACTGGAGTCGAGGGAGACAATGGGAACTGTTTATGAGTACTCCTACACAACCGGTTGTAGAGCTGCTAGTAAGGAAGTTTTATGCCAATCTCCCGGATTGTGAAGAGGGTACTGCATTTGTGAGAGGGATTGATTTGCCGTTTATAGAAGATGTGATCAATGAATTTTATAACCTGCCTAGGTTTTGATCAGGATGAGTACGAAAGGTTTAGGGGGACACAGTTTGAGGATAGTATCATTCTTCCGGTCATTGCAAAACCAGATGCAACTTGGTCAGTGTCAAAGAAACAAAAGAAGACCATTAAGGGAACTTCTTTGACATCGATGGCTCGACTGTGACAATATTTTGTTAGTGCGAGATTGATGCCGGAAACACACTATAGCACGGTAACTTACAAGAAGGCATTACTGCTTTATTCTATTGCCACAGGAAAGAGTATAAATGTGGGACGAATTATCTTGAACAACATTCATCATGCTGCCAAACCAGGGCGATCAAGTTATTCTTTCCCACATCTCATTACAGCCTTGTGCATTAGAGCTGGAACCAAGGTGGAAGGTGATGAGCAACATATTCATGCTGCCCCTATCCTCGATTCAGATTATTTTCAAAAGCATGTTGAACGTTCGAAAGCTGAGCAACCAAGAGTAGGAACAAAACGGCAGAGAACCACACAAGGCCTTGTCACATCCTCAGCTACGCAGAACGAGACGATACAGCAGATGATGGGTATGATGAAACGTATGGAAAAATGTCAGGAATGGTTGGCTGAGCAGACCCAGATGATGTATGATATGCAGAAGAGTAGCTTCAACAAGCTCAACGTTGACACTTCAGGATTCCAATGGGCTGACTGGGATTCAGATGAGTGGATGGGCTCCGAGTCGGAAGAAGAAGAAGAGGAAGACGAGGGAGACGAAGAATGAGCACCGGAACACCTGTTTTGTTTTTCTTTATTTTTATTTGTTTTTAGTTGATTTTTTTTTTTTTTTCATTTCAAACATTAAACTTGGTTTATATTTTGTTTTGGGTTGTGGTAGTTGTTTTAGTTATTTCATTTTCTTGTAATTTGTAGTTTGTACAAGGACGAGATTAGGTTGTAGTACTTTCATATTAGTCTATAAATTTTTCTAGCCTAGTGGACACCACAGTTTCAATTGTTTTGACAGATGTTGGGTGATGAAAAGGTCACAGATCGGGTGTGCACAGTGGAGCTAAACTTCACCGATTAATCAAGGAACTATCTCGTACCTTTGTTATTTTTGTTTTTCTATTCCAAATTTATGCGTAATGGGACATTAGGGACAATGTCACCTTTTGTTTGGGGGTAGGAAAATTAGAAAATTTGTGATGTTGTTTATTTTACTTTGATTTGATTGTTTTTGCCGATGATGAATTGTATAATCAATGATGCGAATTGGATTGTTGCATTTTTATTGTTGAGAAATGTTAAGCATTGCTTCAAGTTTGGGTTTATTGATTGAAATTTTGATTGAGGTTTGTTGAGTGGTTCAACCACCATTTTCATTTTTTTTTGGCATGCTTAGATTCATTTTATGTACTTAGGTAAAGATTTGATAATGTTGGTGGACTCTAGAACCTAGTAGAGAAGTGCTTGAGGCGAAATCCTAGGATTAGACATGGTTGAGGAGATGATTTAGGTATTCTTTTTGGAACGTTTGAGCCTTTCTAGCCGACCCAAGAAGGAAATTGTCCCTAGTCACCCATTTGAGCCATATGAATCATTATTGCTTTATTTTTCTTGGCTAACCAAAAATTGTCCGATCCTTGTACCCTAAACACTCTGTCGTACCCTTAGGAGAATTCGATCCTAATGCAAACACAAAGAACGGGAAGAGTTGTACGAATAAACTAAAAGAATAGTTTGGGGGTTGTGAGGAGGGCAATAAAAATAAAAGAGGTAGTTCACCTCAATTCAATTGATATTAATTTAAAAAAAAAAAAAAAAAAAAATTTGCCAAGTTTAAGGGTATCTCCGCTAGAAACCAATAACCGCCTTAAAAACTGCCTAGCAGTACTTGGCGACCTCTGGTTTAACAATGCCACGTACACCTTAGACGCATTTCCCCACCGAATTTATGGTATCAGAAATAAGAAAGATACAAGTTTGAGGGTTGTAGATTAGTGGACAAGTTGATTGGTGGTTGAGATGAAGTGGAGTTCGATTTGATTTGAGTGTTTGCATGAGGAAAACCAAGTTCTCTTACTTTGTTTTTCCTATCCTTTTTCTTGGAACCCACTTCTCGAGCCTAGCATTACAAGCTTATAAAGACCTGCTGATTCTTATCTTTGTCTAGTCCTCATTAGTGGAGAGTAGTTCGATATTTAGGCTTATGGAGTCTACCACCATTTGATAAACTTTGCATTCCTGCATAAAATAATTCGGGAAGTCGGAAGGTGGATTGAAGTGGGGATTACCTACTCGGGGGACCAATTTAGAAAGAAAGTCGATGCAACTTATAACTTCTTGGAGTGTTAAACATTTTTCTATTAATAATTTTGCAACAACTTTTGAGATTGGTATAAATTCTAGGCAGTTGTTTTGTGAGTCAAGTCTTTTGTTTCTCTTATTTAATTTTTGTCATTCGTTGTTTTGTATTTTTGAACGTTTGTGTTTTTATTTTATCTTGTTTTGTACCTGATGCTCGGGGACGAGCATGTCCTTAGTTTGGGGGTATTTGATAATCCGAGGATTATGCTAGTTTATTTAAGCTTTTAGGTCGGATTTTAGATACTTCTTAGTCTATTTTTGCCTGAATTGCTACTTAATTCCTTATATTTCGTGTTTCAGGTTAAAATGAAAATTTTGAGCGAATAAAGGCAGATTTGGAGTTTTTGGACTCAGAAGCAAGCAGAGGGAAATGCTGGAATTTCAGAATTCTTCAGGAAGCTTTGCCGCGCTCGAAATGGGCCAGTGATGCACCAGATTCAGCTCCTTTGTCGCCGCGGAGAAGTTTGCGTACTCCACTTTTTGTAAAACGCACAGTTTTGTTTTTAGGCGAAGTGTAAGATTTTGGGCGAGGTATAAAAGAAATACTTAGTCTTTTTGTTTGGGTGTTCGTGGAGAGAAAAAGAGCAGTTTTTACATTTTCTTAGGTTGATTTTTGAGTGATTTTTGGATTAACAAAGTGTGAAGATTCGAGGTGAAATCAGTGGATTCATCAATAGGGAAGATTCTTTTCATTTTTTCTTGTGTCCATGATGTTGAACTTGGGATTTTTCATTTCTTTTAATTTTATTATTGATTTAGCCATTAACTAACCTATTTTGGGTTAGGGTTTTGATGTAGTTTGGATTCTAATGGGTTAGAGAGTTGATGATTATTAATTTCATATGATTTTGCTTTGATTGTGTGATTATTCTGTTTTTATTGTTTGTATGTGATGAACATGATGAGATTGAGAGATAATTCATGTTAAGTTTCTTGGGTAATCACCAATGTATTATTGGATGCTAGAGATAGATTCAAGAACCGATGAAATCAATCTAGGATTCTTGTGCTTAATGAGCTTAGATTTATTAACTTTCATTTTGTTGGGTACGGAAGGTTAATAGGGAAGAGTAGGACAACATAGCCTGAGAAGGTATGTTGGGCACTTTAGAGAGTTCGATTTACAATCAATGCATGTGAATATGAATTTAGTTTAATTCTTTAAGTTTAACCCATAGAGTCCGAATGAAGTCAAAACTCTACCCGTTTGTTTGAATTGATTTTATCCCGTTTTAAATCTTGCTTTCATAGTTTAATTTTAATTTAGTAAATTTTGTTTTAGTTATAGTTTAAAGTGCTCCCTTAAATCCAAAAGAATTCGATTGTTTCAACTTGAAAACGGTAGAAAACTTAGTGCTTAGCAACAACCCTCGTGGGAACGATACTCACTCATCACTCTATTACTTGTGCGACTAGTATACTTGCTACATATTGCATGTTGTAGGAAACATGCATCAAGTTTTTGATATCTACAGGATAAGTTACTTTAGGCTCCAGCCCATCAGTCTACACTCATCGCACAATAGGACTCCAAGTCTCATACATATCCTAGTTCATCCAAGAATCATAGTCTTAAATGAATTAGTACTCCTATTGCATGTCGAGTCGACCAAGTGTTACACGACTCCATGCCGAGTCGACCAAGTGTCACTCGACTCTACTCCTAAGGTAGAGCTTTACAACTGTACAATAGGGGGTAAGCTGATGCTGGCACATACCTGTCCATCCCTCATCCTAGCCAACTATACATCGAGGATGCCAAGTCAATCAACAACAACTTGACTCTACATCATGTCAAAGCAACCTAGCCCTGCACCAAGGCAGAACGATTCGGCACTACATCAAAGTCTAGCTCTACATTACGAGCTGACACAAGTTGACTCGACATAACACGTTAAGTTGACTACTCCAATTCAAGTCGACTCGACTCTAACACTCATGCTCGTTAGACACAGCATCAAGTAGGCATCCTCTCTTCATTGAGTATGAAAGAGATCACTCACAACCCTCTCAGGGGCACTGCTTCACTCACTCGACACCTACATTTGACTCAAATTGCTCTCTAAGCCAAGGGCCTCTTAACTTAGAGAATATGGGACAAATTGTTGATGCAAAAACCCCGTATTAAGCTCCCGACTAGCCCAATAGTAAAAGACTTCATGCCAAGGCCCAACTCTGGTTGGCCCAACAGTAGATGGCTTCATGCCATGACCCAACTTTGGTTGGGCTCATGCCAAAAGCCCAACTTTGGTTAGCCTAAAAGCTTAAGGCTTAGTGCCATAGCCTAACTCCGGTTGGCTCGAAAGCTTAAGGCTCAATGTCACAGCCCAACTCCGGTTGGGCCCATATCAAAACTCATCATGTGAGAGGACTATCTAGCAAGATGGCCCATTCTGTAAGAATGACTACCCTATAGGTCGGCCCATTTTACGAGTTGGTCCACATCACGAGTCAGACTACTTTACAAGTTGGATCACTCTATGATCAAGGCCACCCTACGAATTGGGCCAACCTACATTTTGGGTCACTCCTCGAGTTGGGCCTTTCTGCAGATAAACTACCACAGGCTCTAGCCCATCAATCTACACTCATCCTACAATAGGACTTTAAGTCCTATACATATCCTAGTTCATCCAAGACTCCTAGTATTACATGAACTAGTACTCCTACTCCTACATGGATTAGCACTACGAGTTTCTTGTTTACTCAAACTCCTATGGTGAGAACACCTAGTTCTACAAGGAGGACTCAAGCTTTTGTGGCTCATTATATAAATAGAGGTCAGCTCTCTCATTATGGATGAAATCACAGCCACTCTCACTAGTTCACTAAGTTTTTACTTCCAAGAACCACCGCCTTTCCTCGCCGCAGAGTCGAGGTCCAACCACTCTATGCCGGTAATCATTGTAGAGCTGAGTTTCAGCCACTCTACATCGATAAATCGTGCCCTAGCTTCACACATTCGGTAAACTCTTTCCTACTCTCAGCCTTACTAAATATCTCACAACCGTACTGGCTTGAGCGTTAGAGTGCCTACGACTGACACCACATCAATGTCCCCAAGTGCTTCGCATTCACTCTTCTTTCTCTCTGCAGGTCTACGAGATTGCTTGTGGCTCAGTCCTCACAAGATCAAATCCAAATGAATTCCTGGTAGATTTTACCTTATACACTTACATAAAAAATATTTTTCGATAAAAAAAATTGAGTACTCTCTAGAGACCTGAATGCATTTTTCACATAATTACATTTTAAAAAAAAAATGTAAAGAAATAACTTTTTAGTTGAGGGAATTTATTTTTGGAAATAAGCCTAAAGAGAAAGTCTTGCTTACAATTGAGGCTTTGAAGTAGTATACCAATCTCATTATTATGTGAAGTCTCATATCCAACATTTCTTTAAAACCTATATTTTAATGCCTTCGTTTTCCTTTCTCTGTGTAACATTCCTATCTCTTCTCCATCATTTTATCTCTATATACCAAATCGTTCATTCTACGGTAATCATTGTGATCTTTAGACTTTAGTCACATCTCCATTCAAACAATTGGTCACTTTTCTAGTAATCGTCATCGATATAAAATAGCTCGATTAACCATCCAACCCCCCACAAACCACACCCCCCATCCCACACCCACCCACCCACCCCACCCCACCCCCCAAAAGAACAGTGGCAATTTTATTATTAAATCAAAATTCAATTTGTTATTATTTTAATTTATTATTTTAGCGAGCATGCAGTGAACTTGGTTTCATTATGCTTATAAAATCTTCTGAGAATAGAGGATCCTCTTCCTTCATTGCTTATTATCGTAGACCTAATCCAAATCAAACAGAGAAACTGATCTATTAGTTGGCGTTGAGGTGAGAAATAAGGAAAAAAAAACAAACAAAAAAAAAGAGTTAAAGCAAAGAGAAAATTGGAGACTATATGTTAATGGTAATAATATAGTTGGGTTAGTGTAAAGTTGACTGAAATTTGAAACATAGGCCATCTGATATTTTCAAGCATAATCCAGTCACGCCTTCAACTTGTACGACAAAAATAGCCTAATATTTGAATGATTTTGTGCAAAAGCTCCATGGTTCTACAACTTATTGGGGTTCCAGCACTGTTAGAACATTCAAAACCCTTTCTAAATTCCCGTGGTTATCGCATTTCTTATTGATGAATTTTGAAAGGTTGAACATAAGTATTTCATGGTTCCAACATATTCTGTGTTTCTAGCACTACTAAAACACTGGAATCCTATGTCCTAGCACTTCTTGTTGAGGAATTGGGAAGACTTTTAACACAAGAATCTCATGGTTCTAGCTCTTAACACTACTCAAACCCTGTGATTTTAGCACTTTCTTCTTCGTCGAAATTAATTCAATCGCTCTAATTGGTGCTCAAATGTGTTGGAATTATAAGTATACAGTGTTTACAGCTAATTGCACAGTGTTACCCACATTTAAAATTCCTACGAATAGAATATATACTAAGTTACATGTACATAACTCGGCTGGACAGGGATTTTAGTGCAAATAATTTATAAGATCTTGAGTTTTCTTCTATTGTTAAAAGTTGAGTTTTCATATATCATTAGTGATGTCAGTTTGAATTAAAAGCCTTGTTGCCCACACTTTTGAGGTTTAAATTATTTATTGTTGGAAGCTTTTGCACAGTGCATGAACCGATTCAATGGTCGGAAAAAGGGCTAAAAGAAAAGCAAGGGAAACCCAGTGAGGGTATCAAAGCAAGGTATCCAGAAGATATGGAATAGCGGCATAATCTATTTTATTAATATTTAGACGGCTTATGAGTTGGACAAGGAGTTGTTAAATGTGCCAAGTGTTTTCAAATCAATATTATAAGATTAACCCAATAATAGAGTATTATCTTTTTCCCTAATTAAAAACTCTACAATACATCATATCATATATCTGTTTAAATTAATGGTAGTGGTTATGATTGTGAAGTTGTTATGAAGATTTTGGTATAAAGCACTTAGATTATGAAGCTCTAAGTGTGCCAGATTAAGTATTGGGATCCATATTTTAAGCTCCATTATGCTGCTTATCTTAAACATTAACTAATGTCAATCCATCGTCATGCTTACTACTTAATTATAGTTAATGGACAAATATCAGACTGTCACACTTTTCATTACAGCCTTCATTCAAAGTCAAAATGTTCACTTCTATGGATAAGTGGGTACGAGTATGCTACAAAACACACACACACAAACAAAGATGTATATTATTAGAGTTGATATTTGATTGACATTGTTATTTATCCATAAAAAACACACAAAGTTGTAGTAACTTAGAGATTAATTAAATAGAGCTTCATAATTAAGCAGACATATAATTATTAATGGGTAATACTACGGATACAAACTCATCTCATTAACTTTCTCTTACAAACGTGACATGATAATTCACAATTAATTAGCTCATAATGGGTCTCGTCTACCTAATAATGAGTCCTATTTGACCAATTACGAGTTGCTATGTTACGTTTGTGAGAGAAAATTAGTGAGAAGAGTTTGTCAACCTATTTTTATTTATTATTAATTCAAACTCTGAGTGAGAAATTTGAAAGATTAATTAATAAGTAAAACAGAATATAAATGTAACTAAACACATTAATCCTATAAAAGTGGGTGCGTTTGGTTTAGTATTTTGGATAGGATTTTAGGGATAGTATTGGGTTATTGGATATGGGAGTATTGCGAATTAAATTTTAAAAATTTATAAAAAAGCCCTTAGGTTTACTAATTTAACTAAAGACCCTAACATATAAAATGACAAAAACACCCCCACCACCTCAGCTGTCGATTCCGCCACCACCGACTGGAATGCGATTTCTTGCTTACGGCACAAACTTGCTCGGACGTGCCGTAACACGCGTTATGGCCTTTTCTCGGCCGGATCCATGGTGGATCTCGGCGGAAAAGGCGCGATCTACTCGCTCATATGGCGCGACAACGGAAAAGGCCAAACAATGGGCCATCTTTGGCCGCAACAACGGCCAAAGATGTGGCCGTCGTTTTCGATCAACGACGGCCATTTCTTTGGCCGTCGGCGCGGCGGAGACTGGCCTTTTCCGGCGGATCCGTGGTGGATCTGGGACGGAAAAGGCCAGCGGATGAACTTAAGGCCATTTCGGTGGAAGGTAGGTTCATTGTACATGATTCCAGGCTATCACCAGCAGGTGGTTGCCGGAATCGACAAGAATTGAGGGTTGATGGGGGTGTTTTTGTTAATTTTTAAACTTTTTTTTCAGGGGGTATTTAGTGAAATTAATAACCTTATGGGGTTAAAATGTAATTAAAAAATAGGGTAATATTTTTAGAATATTGTACCAAACGCTATTTGGAAAATAGGATCCAGAATAGGGATAAAAATATTAAACCAAACGCATACATAGTTATTGTCAAATACATTAATTTCAAGCTCTAAATAAGTGTAACTAAACACTAATAATAAAAATTAAAAAAAAGTACAGTTATGATTTAATTTACATATTAAAATCCTTAATTTATTCATTTTTCTGACTTGGGTATTCTTTTTCTTCATAATGGAACTCTACCCACCTGGTACCGAGATTTGATGATCTTGTTTAATTAACAATTAGGTTATTTAAGGTCCCAATACATGTAAAAGCTTCAAATTTGAGTTTATAATATTGACTAGAAGACAACGTGCTTTATTTAACTTATAATTAAAGCAAGATTAAGAAGTATACATTCCCCCTAACCTCTAGCTATTACGAAAAATCAACAAGGGTCTGGATAAAGCAAAGAGCCAAGGTCACGTGAAACAGAACCATTCATTAATCATGCAGTTTTATTGAATTTTTTTCCCTTTTATGGATAAGATTAACCAGAATGTGAAGTATATAATATACAATTAATAGATGGTAAGAAGGGAAGGGATGGGCAGAATGGTAGAATAAAAACCCTAACAACCAATATATCTACAATGGATTTTATTCTCTTTTACTAAAAAATAAGTAAGTGATTAGTTGTACCAAATACTAATTATAAGAAAACCCCATTTGGGTTTTCCTTAAATATCTTTGGTGCATGCAATTGAACAAACAAAATTGAGATTACAGATGGGGAAAGCAGTGGAGGGCATCATGACAAGCTGTATTTTGATATTAGCATATACTATATTTCTTAATACTAAGATACTTTTATAATGGACCCCAATTGATTTTGCCTTGATTTAATAAGAGATTGTGTGATGATTGATAAATCAGAGACAACAAATATGGTATTTCTTTACATCATACGTTCAGGAATCGCTGACCTTTTACAGGTACGGACTCGAGATACAATGTCATGTAAATATGCAGTCATTGGTCTAGTTATCAAAATTTGAAGGAATCTTGGAAAGTTCATGGATTTGATTATTAATTATTTTTTTGTTATAAAAAGTCTAACTTAGTTGGTTTCTCTTGAGTAGACTTCAGCTCAAAGTTTCCTAGTCAATTTTATATGGCAACCCTTTTTCCTGAAACATTTGAAGCAGCTTATAAAATATATAAACAGGAGGTAATTTTAATCAAATACGGGTAAAGGTGGAAGGTAGGTGCAAACGAGGACTGACCTTTTCATTCAGAAAAAAATATGACTTGGGCTTTAGATTTTGGTAACCGATTAGCCCATATAATTCTTCTCAGTACTGGGCTGTTACTGGAATGGTTATGTCTTTAGAAGAGATGGCACGCCTTCGACAGTTAAAGACATAAGATGGAGCCCATCATGATGGTTGGGCTGGACCTTGCAAAACAGATTGCAGAACAACTCTTAACTTTTATGTCACACCAAATAAATGAAAAATGCTACACCCACAACCTCTTCTCACAAACTTTTTCTCACAATCTCGATGTAACAGCTCGCAATTCTCATAATGGATCTCACCTGGGTTCCATCTGATAAATTGTAGCTGACCAATTGCGAACTGTCATGTTGGGGTTGTGAGAGAAAGTATGTAAAAAGAGGTGGGTGTAGCATTACTCCAAATAAATACAAGTTTAAGTAAAGAGTAATGTTAGGTCCACAACCTTCTCTCACAACCCTTGACGTGACAGCTCATTATTAGTCAGCCCTAAAAATGAGTCTCGTCTACTTGTATGAGTCCTACATGCCCATTTGCGGCCAACCAATAACAAGTTGTCATATCATGAATTGTAAGAGACAAATAAGAAGATTGTGAGACCTAACATTATTGGTAAGTAAAGCTGGTTAGAGTTGTGGCTTCATGTGAAACAAAACTAAAATGATAAAGGGTTATTCACACTTACACTGCCTCAAAGTATCAATAAAGACAGTTATACCCCCTGCCATCTCTTTTTGCCGTTAAAATTGATGGAAGAACAAGTTCGTAATCACAAATTTGCCCATAATTTTTTTGTCAAGATAAAAATGTTTTTTGAATGGTTTGAAACCAAAATTTATAAGATGAAGTGACTAGCCACCTTGCCAAACACAAGTGGACAATTTCATTTAAATGAACAATTTGTTTTTTACAAAGAATCCTATTGAGGTACGAAAATATTAAAAATTTGTGTTACAATGTAGTTATTATTTATGTTAAAGTATACTGAATATATATTTTACATTATATCAAACATTTTTTTTTTTTTTTTTTTTAAAGTTGATTGAATATTTATGTTAAAGTATATTAGAAAATTTATGTTAAATTACATTTAAAATTTTGTAAAAATATATTAAACTTTACTTCTGTAAAAATTATATTTATATTTTAATATTTCCTTACTAAAATATCTTTGTCAAAATTTTAAATATATTAACTTTAATTTTTTTCAATGATTTTAAATATAAAAATTAATATCTCTAATATTACTTTAAATATATTAAATTTGATAACATAAAATATTTTCACATAAATTTTTAATATACTAAAGGGTTGTTTGTTTTTCAATCTAAAGTATGAATGTAACTAATTTGAGTATATTAAGATGTTTTAGGTTTGTTTGTTTTTTCAACTCATGTAAAAAACTAAAATATTACACTTTTTATTTGAATACAAAGACAGTCAGGTCTCATACTCTAGAACAGGTAATTCCACTTGACACCCATTGCCATGTTCTAAACAACATATCAAAAATACGCGTAGAGTTATGTTGTGCTACCCTAGTTTTCAATAGAGAACATAAGGCCAGCCTCTTAGCCCGAATAAGATTCCAAACTTCCAACTGTTTAATGGGTTGGTTGAGACCCCTTATGTTCCAACAAGCAATACTAATCTAGAGAGTGTTAGGGGTTGGGGTGTTGTCCAAGCCACCCCCATCAGTTGAACTCGATGCAGTGGATGGCTTGTGGCTAGACCTGGCAAAATGGGTACATATCCACGGGTTGGCCGATACCCAGATAAATAATATTGGGTACGAGTATGTAAAATTAGACTTTTTTGTTTGGACTCGTACTTGTTCAGTCCGTTTTGCGAATAGGCAGACCAAGTACACTTGCGGGTACCCGTTTGTAATTTAAAAAAAAAAAAAAAAAAACCAAATCCAATTTTATGCTAAAATCCCTAACTCCTCACATCACAATTTACCTTCTCACTCACATTACAAACGCAACTCCATCTCCACTTCTCCACCATCGCCGCTTCAATGCTTCTCCAGTCTCAGTCCACTCCACCTTCAACGCTTTTCCAGTTCTTCACATTCTCCATCACCGTCGACCGCCAATTGCTCAGGTAATGAATCCAGGGCACTTTGCTAAGGAATGTACAAAGGTTTAGTGAGGGTTCTTCATTGATTAATTGATGAAGGAAAAGGAAAAAGAGAATTAGTAGTAAATATTGTTTTCTTTAATGGTGAATGTGTGTTTTGTGTGTGTTGGAACTTTGGAAGATATTTACTTGTGCGTGATGGCTTCTATTGATAAACACTGATTTTATATTTGTTTGCGTTAGCAATTTTCCATAGGCTAAAATGGGAGAGGGTTTTACTGCTTCGGCTAAAACATACCCATTTAATATAAAACTAAAAAAGCTTCTCTAATTTTAACATTTATTTCTGGTATTTCTTAAATCTATTTGGAGGATACGTAATACTTGTTTATACTATTTGGTATTTGACTACCACAATCCACCGGTTTAACTTTTTTACGATTAATCTATCTATTTGGAGGATGGTTTGTCTTGGTTTGCCTTGTTTTGGTGTGTGGTTAATGGGAGGGTGTTTCATGTTGCTAAGTGGAGTGGACAAGAATTGAAAACTGGAATGAACATTATAGATACCCGCACCCACGTAGGATAGGGTGCGAGTCCAATGTTTTGAGCCCCTATAAATCGATCCATTGTTGAGCCCATATCCGTTTGAGCCCGGCCCATACCCAGTCCACCCACCCGTTTTGCCAGATCTACTTGTGGCTAGTGGGTTGAGTGGTGACTTATCCCTTTTGCCTCATCCATGATAACGGCCAAAAAAGACAGACAGGGGGAGTACGTGGCTATTTCTGAACTTTCCCGGATGTAACCATCTTTATGGATACTTTGAGGGGACGTAAGTATCATTAACCCAATGAGAAACTATTCATAAACTCTGGTGCGAATTTCTCTGTGCCACTTGTGAAAAAAGATTTAGGCCAGAAGATACCCTCTAATTGAAGATGTGCAAAACACAATATATACCCTTTCTTTTCTTGCAGCTGAATTCCCCATGAAAGAGCAGCCATCCCTCTACATCTGCCTTAGATCGATCTCTTGCCTTATAGCAAACATTTTTTGAGCTTCATTTCAAAACTCTTTATCAGTTCTCAGTCCTCAGCAATCAGCACACCCTGACTAATGAAAGCAAAAATTACAGCCCTTTCCCCTACTTGTGTATAAGTGTTCTTTTCTCAAGCTTCTTTCAAACTTCAAATAGGTACGGCGGCTTATCATGAGTACCTGCTGCTCTTTCTTCCAATCAGACTTTCATCAGTAGTTGCAGCTCATTAGAGCGTCTAATCTTGCATCAAACTCAGGCTGTGTGATGCAGAAGATGGGCATATACATAAGTAACATAACTGAGTTAGTTCAGTATTATGCCATTTACAACTATGGTTCCATAAATTCTTGTTCTACAAAATAAGCACACACTACTTAAGTCCTTCCGAAGAAGTTCAAAATAACTAGACATGATGAGGATTGCCAAGAACAGAGTAACTCAAACTTCTGGTGTAATTACAAATGACCAAATACCAGAAGGCCATATTTCCATCTCAATTGCCAATAAACTAATATGCACTCAAAGAGACAGTAACCTAAAACCTTGGCAATCATATAAAGCACCATATATACACAAAAATCTATAAGTTTTCATAAACATGTAATGTTGAACTATCAGCAGAAAATATTGCAGAAGTTTATAATATCTTGTTGGTTGTATTTTAAAAGGAATCCATCTAAACAACCACCTACCTCAACACTGATAACTTGTACCAGATGTCAAACCTTTTACTTGTTCGATTAAATTATCATATTGCCTGTCAATATCAGTTTGGGAAAGCATCAGATGCTGCTCTGTTATGTCAACTTAAGATGATGAGCTGTTTTCAGGTTCTCTTATCAAAAATCTGCTGCACGTATTAAATATGATAAAGTGATACATATAACAGTTACGCCATAATTTTTGAAAAAGAAGTATCACCAAGTAGAATATAGTACATATACCAACTGGAAAAATAACAACATTTAATGATAAGAAATATAAAAGTAGCATCCTTCTTTAGACTTAAACACTATTTATTGTCAACATATAAAAATGTTTCATTAGTAATGACTCCTAAAACAAGAATTACTGATCTTCTCTAGTATCAAATACAGAAAATATTAAGAATCCGCTTTCAATGATCAAACAGAGGAAAATATTAAAGTTTTGGCATTTTTTTTTAGAATTCTCCCCCAATTGCAATTGGTCCTACCAACTATCAAGCATCAATACCTCCCGCAGAAGATATATTACATCTGAAAAATAAATCATTCACCTAAAGAAGGCAGCAAAACACAACTCCTTCTGTTACATCAGATCATGTCCTATTATTACAATTTCACCATACAGCACTTTACCCTATCAATAATAATATGGCTAGCTTCTAACCTTGTCTGAAAGGGATTCCCATATTTTCTAAGAAATGCAGTAGGCTATAATCCTTTTTTTTTTCTTTTTTTTGGGTCGGCAGGCTACAGGTTATAATCAGTAAATACACTCAGAGAAGCAATTAATAAGCATTTTTCATTTTGCTTAGCTTAGATATAACAATTTCTTCACCAAAGACTTCAAATGATATATTATTGAATACCTTGTGTTTTCAGCCTAGGTGAAGATTTGCGTGTATTTAAACTTGAGTTCATTTCTAAAGTAGGATTAGTAAAAGACAACTCTATTAATCATTCTCAAATGATAGAGAGTGAACTGTTTGTTCATATCCAAAGCAGCTGATGAATTTACTAATATTGCCTCATTACCAGAGACACTGGAGTTTCTTTAAAAGGCCTATCTTATTACTGATGGCATCTCAGAAACTCAGAGTTGGAGAAGAAAATCAAGATGGGGTAAGTGTCTTGATTAGTCCCTAATTGAGCACAAAGGTAATGATAATATTGATGGATTGATTTGTAGGCGGTAGGCCATTTCCAGTATCAACAGATGAGTAAACAGATATATACATATCAAATCCATTAAATATAAAACTATATTTTCATAACTTTTACACAAATCATCCACAAAGATGATCAGGCAATGATCTACAAACAAAATGCTATTATTCAGTAGTTAAACACTATAAACTCACCGGCCCCTTCTTCCGTGACTTGAAAGGAAAGCGTGAGGGCGGTGAAGGTGACAATTCAGCAGGTAATTGGGGTGCCTCTGACACACCAGTAAGCATTCCAACGACCTCCTCCATAGAAGGCCGACGAGCAGGTGACTTCTGCAAACAAAGTAAGGCAACTGTAATACAAAGCAAAGCTTGTTCTCGATCCATAGACTTTACAACAGCCTGATCAACCAATTCAATCAATCTCCCTGCTCGTGCAAGATGACGAGCCCACGACAGAAGATTTGCACGCTGAAACTCTGACATTGGCGATCCTGTGACCTGAAGAGGACGCCGGCCAGCAATCAAAACCAAAAGTAAGACTCCAAAACTATAAACATCAGATTTCTCAGATAAATCTCCACCACTATTATATTCAGGGGCAACATAACAAACAGTGCCACGCATACTAGGAGTACTAGTTATCCCACCACTCTTAGGAATCTCTCCACTTGCTCTTGAGAAATCACCACTAAGTCCTTCTAACCACCAATCCAAACTACCTTTACTACTTTTACTTCTATTCCTACTTCTACTCTTCTTCTTTCTCTCTACATTCATTTCTTCATCTGCTGGCCACCAATCATCATCACTATTTATTCCCAATTGTCTCTTCTTTGTCTTCTTCTTCTTCTTCTTCGCTAGTTCTTCACAATACTCTTCTTTCCACCACTCTCTAGCTGGCCTACGCTTCTGCCGTTTCAAATTCTTTACATTTTCTTCTTTATCCTCATCCAATGAAACCCACCAATCTAATCTTTTCTGCTTCTTCTTCTTCTTTTTATCAATTTTCTGAGAAGAAGAAGTTCCTTCAATCCAATTACTCTTCGGTCTTTCATTTTTTACCTCTGTTCCAATCCATTCAATCACGTAATCCTTCACTTTCACATCCTCTGGCGATTGTTGGATCACCGGCGCCGTAGATTTAAGAAAACTCTCCGGCGACTGATCCAAACCTATACTCAACTCCTCATAAACAGTTGTCGTCGTTGTTGTATTCACACTCTCAGTCTCTGCAACCGATCCACAATCCTCTACACCGCCCCCACCGTTACACTCCAACTCCACCTTCTGGTTTTCACTCTCCGATTTCAACCTGGCAAGTCCAAAGTCCGCAATCTTCGCAGAGAAAAACTGATCCAATAATATATTACTCGGCTTTATGTCACCGTGAATCACGGGCGGGTTCAAACTGTGTAAGTATGCAATTGCCCTCGCAATATCAACCGCAACAGAAAACCGCTTCTTCCACTCCATTAATTCCGGGCACTTCTTATGCAACAAAGCGTCTTGTAAATTCCCGTTATTCATCAGTTCATAAACCAATAACATTCTATGTCGTTTCGGGTCCGATGAAAACCCTAGTACCGATACGACGTGGTCGTTTGATTCAATGGCCGAAGCGAAGAACAGCTCGTTATAAAACTCTCGTTCACCTTGTAAGGATCCGGAGTCCATGACTTTAACGGCGACATGTTGGTGAGGAGTGGAAGGGGAGGAGCACGGGAGGGTGCCATGAAAAACGGAGCCGAAACCGCCCTGGCCAAGGCGGTTGGAGGGAGAGAAGGAGTCGGTGGCGCGGCGGAGGAGGGAGTAGGAGAAGCGGTGGGGAGGTTTGGAGTCGGAAGGAACGGTGCGTTTTTTGGTGAGTTTATTGCGGAAGCAGATGGTGAGAATAAGGAGGAAAGAGAAGCCGGCGGTGGCGGCGCAGAGTGGAGGAAGGAGACGAGAGACGATGGGGTGGTGGTGATGATGGGGGGCAGAAGGAGTGATGAAAGGCGGAGATTGAGGGAGTGGACGGGAAGGCATGGTCGGTGAGGAGCAGGTAGAGAGAATTAAGAAGAGTAAAAGCGATGGTGTTTCATAGTAAGAGTTTGTGTGTTTTGTCTTTTTTTTTTCCTGTTTACAGAGAGAGAGGTGAGCTGTAATGAGTGTGTACAAAGTAGGTGATTTCGAGTTTGGTTGTCGAAGCTTGTACTTTTCTTATTTAAGAACCCAAAATTATTAAATTATTCAAAAATATCTTATAATAAATATCCCTTATTCCCTTTTCTTATTATTATAATTTTACATTATTACTTTATTGATATATATTTTAAGAATTTGAATTTTAATATTAAAATACACCAAGAAGAGAGCAGGTGATTTTTCTTTGTTTGTTTCTTCAAAATTCAAAGTTGGGCTTATTTCACACTGTTCGCTGAAGAATAAAAGAATAAAACAATTATTTCTTCTATAATGTTTGACCTTTTCTCTTTATTTACATTTAATACTGTCAAGAGAAAACCAAGTCTTAATTTATTATTTTGTTTTATATTATTTATTTGTTAATATTTAACCAAATTATGACTTTTATTTTTAATTTTTTATTGCAAAGTCTTTGAATCATTTCAATTTGTTGGTGGGTAATTATAAATTAGGGGTCATAATCTAATCTTCAATTATTTTCATTGCAAATATTTGTTTAATTAGTTTGTATTTTGTAATTGTTTGGTTAGTTCACAAACTATAATAATTAATTATCACAAATGAGGGCTGACGAAACCCACTGTCAAATTCGATAAATCGGTAATTATGAAAAATGGTAATTGATTATGACAACCATATATGCATTAAGTTGATTACACTTTAGTAAACATAAATAAAATAACAAAAATTTAAGATATTTTCTTATCAATTAAATTCCCAATGAAGATTACTTTATCTCCTCTAGGATATTTCTTTTTCTTTTGGTAAAGAAATTACAATCATCTTTCTTTCAATGTAATGATATAAGTAAAAAGAAATTCATTGAAAATAGCGCAGCTTGGTAATTTTGGCAAAAGCTGTTTTGACTAATAACTTTATTGGTCAACAATCTTAATTTACAAGCTTCTTTGAAAAGTTTCTAAAGTTGATGAGAATCCTTTATTAAATTAGTTGGAGGCAAGGCAGCTGTACAAAATTAAGTAATTTCTAATGATCAAATATCTTTTATTCGTTTTTCAATTTTCTAATTATAAAATCTTATAAACTTGAATAATATATATCAAAGTATATCCATTTTTCGGTTCCCACGTGTAGCAGCTTACAGCGTTGATCTGGTTTCCCGTCCAGGCAAATGAGACCAAACCCAACCCACCTGGGTCACATGGTAAACCCGTTCCACGTGGCGAGGCACGTCCTTTCCGTTGGTGTAGCCGTGTACGAGTAAACTACGAAAATTATTCAAAACTATTTTATATTTATTGTATCATTTAATTAATTCAAAGATTTGTAAAACGAGGGTTTATTTTATATTCGTATACAAAATTTTTATACAATATGACGCGGTAAAATAAGATAACTGATTTTAAATTAAAATTAGACTTTCATCTAATCATTTTTTACCACATAATATTGTAGATATAATATTATTCTTTTATATGCATATTATAAATTAAATAATCTTATAAACCATTTAGAATCTATTTGATTGAGCTTATGAAAATTAACTTATAAATCCTAGTGTTTATAAGCTAATTTAAGTTTATAAGCATTTGAAATATTAAGCAGTTATTTGTTTGGTTAAAGTACTGACTGATAAGTAGTTGATCTGTTTGATAAAATGTGGTTTATAAATATATTTTATTATTAAAATGGCTAAAAATGATACTATATTATTTTATCAATTAATAAATTATATGATGAAATTTTAAAATTAAATAAGGATAACGTGGTAATATACTTGATCAAACTAGCTTATAAGCTAGAAAAAAACAAGAAGGTATCTCTTTGTCTAAGCTTATAAGCTGGTCAAACTAGTTTATAAACTCTAAAATTAAGTTAACCTATTTGTTTATAATTTTTTTGAGCTTATAAGCAAAAACAAATAAGTTGGGGATAGGTTTTTTTGTTTTTTTTTTTTTTTTTGCTTATAAACTAATCTGACCAAGTATATTATCACATTATCCTTGTTTAATTTTAAAATTTCATAGTGTACCCTTGTTTAATGTAGTACCCTTTTTAGTTATTTTATAATAAAATATACTTATAAGCCACATTTTACCAAACACGTCAACTACTTATCAGTCGCTTATAAGTACTTTAACCAAACGCATAATTGCTTAAAATTTCAAATGCTTATAAGTACTTGTTGTTTATAAACTAATTTTCATAATCATTGACAAACACCCTCTTTATATACAATATTTTTATATAATATTATGTGGTAAAATATGATTGAGTGATTTTAAATTAAAATTAGACTTTCATCCAATCGTTTTTTACCACGTAATATTAAATAATCTTATAAACCATTTAGAGCCTATTTGGCTGAGTTTATGAAAATTAACTTCTAAACAACTAGTGCTTATAAGCATTTGAAATATTAAACAGTTACATGTTTGGTTAAAATACTGACTGATAAATAGTTGAACCGTTTGGTAAAATGTGGTTTATAAATATATTTTATTATTAAAATGACTAAAAATGATATTATATTATTTTATCAATTAATAAATTATATGATGAAATTTTAAAATTAAATGAGGATAATGTGATAATATACTTGGTCAAACTAGCTTATAAGCTAGAAAAAAAAAAAAATACCTCCTTCAACTTTTTTTTTTTTTTTTTTTACTTATAAATCCAAAAAAATTATAAACAAAAATCAACTTAATTTTAGAATTTATAAACTAGTTTGACCAACTTATAAGTTAATTTGACCAGCTTATAAACTTAGATAAATACCCTCATAGAATATAAAAAATGAATGGACGCACATTTTAAACTAATATGAATTAAATTTTGGATTATGAATCTGTCTACAAGCTTTAATTATATAAGAAACAGTTTCATTTGTAAATTAAAGTTTATGGCCAAATGAAGTCCTTTATAATTGTAATTCAATTCTAAAACTGATCTCATAAATGGAATTTCAAAGAATTGAAAGTGATCCAATTCTCTAATGTCCATCTGGATTAATTAATTAAAGAATTAACCGTTACAATTAAAGTTTGTAGAGTAACGCATTTACAGATTTTCCATTTAAAAAAATAAAATAAAAATGATCTAATTTGCCTTTCCCTTAAGGCTTCTCAAATCAACAACAATGAGGGTGATATTATGGTGGCTTCCTCGTCCAAGAGCGAGACGACAAAGTATAGCAGCTGCAAACTTGGTTTTAGAAGGGAACATAAGTTGTTGGGGTTGGTTAGTAGTAGAAGCAGTAGCAGGGCCGCCGTCTTTGAGACATGCGCTTGCTATTTCGCAAGCCAAATCGTCAGAAATCACATCCCAAATGCCATCACTCGCCACAATCAAGCACTCGTCTTCTGCTTCTCTTTGGGTGATGGAGATCTCAGGTTGTGATGTTATCACACTCTTCAAAAAGTTGTCTCCTGCTGCTTGTTTATCAAGCAATTAATCACAACAAGTTTACTTCTTAATCATACTCTACATCCATCACCCAACTAATCACAATACCTATAAATTGACTCTCTCTCTCTCTCTCTCTATATATATCTTACAATTAATACAATAAATTGACTCTTAAGATTCCCTATCTTACTCAAGTACTACGTATTTTTAAAGCAAGAGTGTCTATAAAAGTAATTCAAACACTAGATTGCTTTGGTTCGGCTTAAGCCAACCAAATAAAAAATTAATTATATGCATATAGGCAAGATGCTTTTCTTCCATATATATGTGTTAGTCGTAATATTGTCTAATAAGATTTATTTGGTTGTTCATTTTAGAGTCTCAAAAAATTAGTTAAGATGGTCATTCATTTTAAGGTTATGGAGAAATACTTAAAGTATGTGTACATTAACTCAAACACTCCCAATTAAAAAAAAAAAAAAAAAATTACCAAAGAACCGTGACATTGTATTAAGAATGCCATAGACTCTAACTCCATTCAGATAAACAATCTTCCCGCCTGCTGTCCCAATTCTCTGCACCTCATCTGGTCTTTTTGCCTGTAACCAAAGCTAAACAACATTTGAATTAACTCTTGACAAAATTCAGTATTATTGCCATAATGTTTGATTAAAAATACGTGAAAAGAAGATCTGCATTCCCAATAAAGACGTTGAACAGCTACACGTGGCAATAGCAGATGCCAACCTTGTGATAGACTGAAAGAGGAATAGGTCTGCCATCGCGGCACAGAACAGCGCGTAAATCACCACAGTTGGCGACCACAATATGACGAGGAGTCACAAGTGCCACTACGGCAGTGGACCCCACGAACGCTATGTCGACCATCTGCATCTGCTGGCACCTTGTACAAACGTAAACATTTTCTCCACAAGCGCACGTGCTCAGCGCCACTTCAGCCATCCTCTTGAAGCTCCTCTCTATACTCCCACGCACTACATCCTCCCACTCCCCTTCTTCTACCTCTCCATGGAAATATTGTTGCTTCTGCTGGGCCTGGCCCAAGCTGAAACTGCCGCCATTATCACTTGCAGCGGCTTTGGAAATATATACGCGCGTCAGTTCCTCCGCCATTATTCTATGCATCATCTTCTTGCAAAGCATAGAGACCTGCATTTCACTCAATAAAAATGAAAAGAATTTATAATTATAGAATAAGATATAGATTAATGGCTGAAAACTTTATTTAAAGATTTTTGAAGGAAAGCATTTACATGAGATCCTCCATGGCCGTCGTAGATAGAAAAGAAATGAAGAGGATTTCCGCCAAAAATATCTGGGCGACAGAAGTTTTCCTTCACAAACCAGGCGTCGTCCATGGTTTGGCTTAGGCCTTGGATTGAAATGCAGCCAAAATCTGGCATCGGATTCTCCACCAAAGACGGCGTCAGCAGCCCCATTTTAGGTGGCTGAAGCTGAAGCTTTGTTAAGAAATGAGGATTTTGAGGTGGAGTTTGTCGCGGGGTTGATGGCTGAAACTGAGGCTGAGATTGAGGCAGGGAAAGCTGGGCTGAAAAGGTCCTCATTCTTCTCATTTCTATTCTACGGCGACGGCGCTTCCTGCATTTCTCTGGAGTGTCACTGTCAGAGTCATCGCTAGGTATTCTTGACAAAATATCAATTGTTGGTGCCATTGTACAGCAGAGCATGAAAGTGTAATTTGTGACGAAGAAGGACAAAAGAAGAGGAAAATGGATATAGATATAGTTAAGAGAAACGTGAAGGATTGTTTGGTGACTCGTGGAAGAAGAGGAGCGTTGAGAAAGCGCCACGGGAAGGCTATGCATGAAGCCATGAACTGGTTACTGCTTCTCTGTACTTGTTTACGTTACAGTAGATTTCCGTTTAATAAAATCATATTCTTCTTGTATTATAGGATAACCCCTCCTTGCGCCAATTAACTCAGTGAATAGAACAACTTTGAAGAGTAAATAATTGTAAATTTATCAGCACTACATTTTGACAGTTACAGCTGCTACAGGTATTGTATCATGTTATGTTTTTAATTAATCTTTGTACATTTCTACTTCTCAACAAAAAGAGACAAACCATAACTATAGGAAACAACGATAGAGCAAAGTAGAAGAAATCAGCAAACAAAACTCATCCTTTCTCATTCCTTCACTTATTCTACTCTCAATCAAACAATACTCACTAAAACTAGAGCCTCATCTTCTCACTCATAAATTAACAATACATCTTGGACGTTGAATCTACAGCCAATACATTCTTTTTTTTTTTCCCAGGGTAAGTAAGTATATTAATCTAAAAAGAAATATGTTTCAGAGTAACACTATCAGTCTAAAACCATAGAACACAACAAAGACAACAGAGCACAAAGGCCCAAACACAAGAGCACATAGGCTCAAACACAGCACATGCGCCCGAAGGAGCCAAAGACTCGAAAACAAAAGCAATTAGGCACAGACGCCCAAAAAAGAGGTCTAGAGTGCTGAGATTGGAGCATGGGCCACTCCATGTTAGGGTGGAAGTCCCCTTCGACATCTTTGGCGTTCGTGTTGCAATGGGCAACAAACACCATGGCTAGCGACCCATTCTGACCATCCATAGAAGAATCGTCGCTCGGCTGGTCGCTCACCCCTCTTTTAAGGGCATTGAAAGGCAGAGGATCACAATCTTCAACAATTAGAGCACCGCCTGGAAGGACTTCCTCCAACCATTCATCTTTTATTTTATTACACATTACTTGATACATATAAGTTTTTCATAAATAATTCATCAGATAAAATGAGCAAATTAGACATTTTGTGTGATCTGCAATTTGAATCAACCAAAAGTAGACGTTGAATCTGGGAGATTAAAGTTAAATCCTTCATGGAACATAAATTAATCAGCGTAACTCTCAACCACATCTAATAGCTGTATCCATTCACCACATCCATCAAAGGAGTCTTTGATTCAGTCTTTATGGTTAATTAGCAATAACTACAAAATCTTACCGACGTTATATTTGGTGTATAAGATGATTCTCATCTCCATATTCTGATTCATGTTTACATAATTATCCCATCAAAGCCAAGAAATTCTGCAAAATTTGCATTTGCAGAACATTAAGTAAAGAAATATATGCCTATGCTGGTGATTTGTAGTTTACAAACTTAGAATAAGATGGTGCACAAAAATAATATCAATATTAATGTTGACCCCTCCCACAAAGAAATGCTGGCCGAATGAAATAGCCAGCAATCAGTTTAATGCTTTCCTTTCCATCTATCACCTATGTAAAGATATTATGTGCATGTTTCTGTCAACATGAGACCTGTACAATGTTCATAATATCATATTCATATCAACATTTATCTATGTATTACTCAGCTGACTCCTCTTAAGATCAACAACTATGACACTTATGTTGTCTGAGCTTTTCCGTCCCAAAGCAAGTCGAGTTAGCAGTGCAGCAGCCAATACACTTCTCGTTGGATACAATGCCTCAGCCCCTTCATCTTCTATCAGTGGCCTTGCATTGTCCTCTCTAGATGCAACACCTCCATTGTTTTCTTCTTTAAGACACTCAGAAGCTACTTTACAAGCCAAGTCGTTCGATAGAACATCCCACAACCCATCGCTAGCAAGAATTAAACACTCATCTTCAGGTTCCCTTTTTGTAAAAGTTATTGTAGGCTCTGATGTCACAATTGGTTTAAGATACTTGTCCCCTGTTCAAGGAAAAACAGTTAAAGAGCATTTACAATTTCATCATGACAGGAAACTGAACAAAAACTGCATAATTTCTTAATCACAGCTAGCTAATATAAATACAGCTTACCAAATGAAGAAATTACAGGTAGAGATGTTCGTATAGTTACACAGATCATTGTTTGCAATGTGAATATTTCCAAGGAAATTAATATACCCAATTAGGGGAGTTGAATTTGTTTTGATCCAGGATCAAAGTGCACACCCTAAAAGCAATGGAACAAGTTCTATCTCTCCCTCTCTCTCATAGAAAAAAAGAATCAAATAAACCAGAATAACAAATTTAAAAAATTTTAAAAGTATGAAACACTCAATAAATGCGTTTGAGACCAAATTGGAGCTTTTTTAATTTTACAGAGCTCGCAGATGATCTCAATAGGTAGAGTTCTTTTTATATCTTAAGAGTAATAATAATGATCTTATGTCTTGTCTACATTGGCAGTCAACCCCTAAATGTAATTCTTCCGATCAGGCACCAATCAGCACCACTGTACTACAATGGATGTATGCAACATGTTCATCTTCATAGGTGCAGTATGCTAAAACTCAAAGACCATTTTTGCCAACATATATACTGGAATACATAAGTTCCCAATCAGAGATCCAACATCTTCCAAGATCTAACATCCAAAATGTGGCTAAAAAAGATTATCAGTATTGGATTATTATCTGGTAATTAAGGATTGGCCATTACAAGGTTTGCTATACCAAATTTGTGGAAGATAACAAGTAATATATGATACTGTAAATCAAGTTAAATGGCGTACATCATTTTTTGCATGTTGTCGTTAGCACTCAACTTGGCAGCTGCATGGATTAACCTGCTTGACACACAAATAGGCACAATTCCTAATGAAAACTAATACAAGATCCATTTTTTTGAGGTTAATTAAAACATTCAAGTTCAACATGATCCAACTGCAAGGTGATATAAGAAACCTCCTATAATTAGCAAGGCTCCAGAATATCAATGAAAACCAGAAGGTTTAGTTGTATTTTTCACTTACTACTTGCCCTGCATTAAAACCCGTTCGCCATTAGTCTTCAAAATATAATATATTCTAGTTTTCATTATAATAGTGAAATGGATGATTAAACTTCTTGAAGCACAAACCCAAAGGGGCAGGATCAATCTTCAGGGAATGTGTGTTTTATTCATAACTCTAGGATCAGCAAAACTTCAGAAAACAATAACAATGTCTGATATTTGCCCAATAAAGCATTCTATTAACTCATTGTAATCTGTTCTAACTAATATCCTATAACGTAGATGTCATATAATTCACAGCGTCAGAAACTGAGACATAAACCTGCCATTAGTTACAAAGCCCTGCAACACCGAGTACAGAAAATCCAAAATACATGTATTCTATCATTGTAAAAGCTAACTCTTTCATCTGTTTAATATGATGTGGTAAAACTAAACCATATAACCCAATAGATAATTAGTGGGGAGCACGTGCAGAAATTCCGACTAAAATTCTGAAAATAAAAGTAAACAGATTGTTTGCCACCTAATTTTCATACTCTTCAAAATTATGTTCCACCGGACTGACCAATTGAAAATTCCAGTAAATTTATAATAGGTTACCTATAGCGCGAGACATAGCAAGAATGCCCTCAACACGTGCTCCGTTCAAAAATATTACTCTTCCCCCAGCAGCTTCAATCCTTGCAAGTTCTTCCGGCCGGTCGGGCTGCATAACATGTTAAAAATACGCTGCTGTAACTATTATTTTAGGATCAGTAACTCGATGGAAATATAACCCAAATATACTGCTAAAAAATATAGAAAGAAATTGCTCATAAGGAATTGTTTTGGACAGTAACACTATATGCAAATATTGTACTATACAATTATCAACAAGAAAAGTAAACTTGACTCAACAATATATTTGCCCAAAATAGAGAAGGAAGGTTAGCACAAATGTTGTTAAACATATATTCGTCCGTTAAATTAGAGTAGCTTCATTCTTCTATGGCGTACAGAGAGCTAAGAGAATTGCCATATTTATAACATCAATATTATTTTATACCCATAAATTATATCGAATTAAATGAGGAAAAATGATTGAAATTATAAGTCAATGGTTCATAATTTTTTGAACGGGACAGGTGTTCCCCAATCATAGCGAGTACAATTGATATGAATATACAAAACTCAACTAACCTTGTGATCACAACTGAGAGGAATTGCTCTCCCACCTCGACAGAGGACGGCGCGTGAATCACCACAATTGGCAACAATGATGTATTCGGACGTTACAACCGCCACTACAGCGGTGGACCCACTAAGAGCTGCCTCCACTGAGTGGCACCCACAACGGTACACCAAACTTCCACATGGGCAAGTACTAATGGCCACTTCGTCCATTCTTTGGAAGCTTCTCGTCACCACTGTCCTCCACCTGTCTTCCCATTTAGCTTCCTGCTCAAGCTCCTCTGCTCTCGAGGTGCTACCTTTCCCACTTTCATTTTTGGTCGTGCAACTCACGCGCGTTAGCTCCCCTTCGAAGAACACGTGCAATTTTTCTCTGCACAGTGCTGCCACCTGCATACCCATGAATCGAAATTCATAAAGTCCTTTTAGCGAACACCTACAAATGACTTAATTGCCCCCGAATTTAAGGCAAATTCAATAGATACAAACAAGGACTCAATTGACTTTTCAACACTAAAAGTAAAAAGTAAGGGAATTTGAGCAACTACGTGAGGTCCTCCATGACCATCGTATACACCAAAGAAATGTAAGGGTCGCCGCCGGTTAATCTCTGGACGACAAAGACTTGTCCGTACAGAAATTGTGTCTTCCATCTCTCGTGCCCTCCCAGATACCGAGATCGTCCCGTACACCGGCTCAGCCGAGTCTGTCTCGCTTAACGCCGCCTCTGGACCCACCGGTTCCATGTTCTGGCCAGAAGAAGCGGATGTAGAAGTCGCAGCCGGTGGAATATCACTCATCTCCGACATCGTGCGCATACGCTTACTCTCCGTCTGGTTTTCATTTCCACTATGGCTGGAAGGCTGTCCAGAACCAGGGGGAAAGGTTCCTGCTAATCTCCTCATTCTTATTCTCCGTCGCCTCCGCTCCCTGCATTTCGCAGGCGAATCGTCATTTTCATCGTTTAGCATTCTCCTACAAAACTCCGTCATATTAAACTATTTGTAAAAACACATATACGGCGAACTTTCATAGCTGTCGCCAATCATTTCTAAAAAATGTCAAATGGCACGTCATTCAGAGAATGAAACAAAAGTGTTAATTGTTTTTGAAACGTAAGAGAGAAAAGAGCAACGTGTTGTGTTTTCTCCTTTCTTTTACAGTATTAAGCCTCCAGGGCAAGCCAGCTCTACGGGCAATTGCTCTGTCTGCCCGAACTGCCCTACACCGACCAATCTTCACTGTTTTGGCTACACGTGTTTACCTTGATGCTGTGGTTTTCCTTTAAATGTCTTCCAATTCTTTCTTGCTAATCAAATTTCGCGAACCGCGAAGGTTTTGGGTATTAGTGCCACTTGTCAAAAAAGCTCATAAATGTGGAGGCCCACGGCAGAAGGATGTAACATGTGGTCGAATGATAATGCTCCACCTACGTCTGAAAAGAAATTTAGGTGGGCCGGAGTGCGGAACGTTGCGGTAGTCATTTTCAACTCTTTTGGCCTTTTTTTGAATGTTTTCTTAAACTCCTGGAAATTGTGACATACGTGGCAAGGTGCAGTGGTACCAGCGTCGTGAGAATGACGTGTCTGGCCAGCGTTGACACGTGGGCACTTGTCATAGTCGTAGAAGTAGAGTCAGCGTCACACGGTCTACAGGTATCTGTGTGCTCACTCAGTTGCCAAAAATAGAACTTGGGCCGCTCTTGCTTTCATGAAATTTCAATCAAATAAGGTTAAGAGCGTAATTGTAAGAACTTAGAATTAAAATTTAGAGAACACCCAAGGTTTGGCGAAATGACCTTTCCAACCCTTCAAATTTCAAAATGACACTTTCCCACTCTTTCTTATGTTCTGTTATGTTTTCCGTTAATATTTTACCGAAAAGACGAAAATGCTATTAAATATTTGACTTCATAATTTTTTTATTATTTTTTAATTAGTCAAAAAGTCAAATATTAAAAAGTAAAAAAAGATAAAATAGTTAACCCTACTTAAAAAGTTAAGAATAATGTTATGAAATTGTTTTAAATTAAATGATCTTCATATTTATTTATAATGTCATTAATATCTCATCACTATTATTCAATAATCTACTAAATATCTAATGTTTTTCATGATATAATGTTTTTCATTTTTACTAATTAACATAAAAAATCAAAATTTCTAATTAATTAAATAAACAAAGAAAAAAAAGATATCTTTACACTTGAACTAATAAATAATCGAGTAAAGACTTTGACTTAACTAAATTTTAATTTATAATAAACTAATTAAAAAATTAAGTATTTAAGAGTATTTTCGTCTTTTCAATCAAATATTAATAGAAAATACTAACAAAACTTGACGAAGAGTGAGAAAGTGTCCTTTTAAAACTTGATGGATGGAAAAGTGTCATGGGTGGGAAAATGTCGTTTTCCCTAAAATTTATAACAATCTGGTAATACTGATACAATGGTGGCTCCCTCGAGCTCTTGACCTTGTCAAAATTTAAGAAAAATAAATAAAGTTTTTTCAAGGGTTTAAATTATATTTCAAATTACAACACATTATATTTTTTTAATATGATTTTAATTTGATAAAATACGTAATTTAAAAGTTTATCTTCTCAAATACATTTTGATCACCCCCTCTCTTGCTTCTACCTCTGTCCTATTTTATTTTTCTCAATTTTTAAATTAAAAGTTTTCAACTTCGGTTTCTATTATATTAATGCTATAATAAATTCAATTTTCATTATTCTATATCAATATGATCATAATTTTCTATGTATATATATACTTGGGCAAGGGACCGGTCCCTTGCGGGCCCAGACTGGGCAGGGCCCGTTTGGGGCAGTCCCAAATGGGACCAGTCTCTCATGGGCTTGGGACCGGTCCCAGGCCCATGAGAATTCAGGACCTGGACCAGCCCTTAGGCCTGGTCGGGACTGGTCCCATGGGCCCAGGACCGGTCCCATGGGGTTTGGAAAATTTCATTTTCCCTCCTCAATTTTTTTTATATTTTGGGGGCAAAATGAAATTTTATAGGGGGTTTTTAGTATTTTTTAGGGGTTGATTAGTAAGTTTCTAAAAATTTAATTAATTTTAAAAAATAATAAATTAATAGTTAATTTTAATTTTTAACATAAATATAATATTCACATTTCACACATTCACGCTTCACAAATAAACAATTAAATAGTTTTTTTATTAAATTATTCATCTTCAATTTTATCGTCAACACTAGTTACATTATTCAAATCTGTATTCCTAAAGAGTTCGAGTAGTTTAGGATCTTCAGGGTGCTGTTGTAGTCTTCTTTCTCCATGAGTCCAATCCAGTAAACACGTTATCACTTCAATCATCTCATCGGTTAAAGAACATCTTGATGCCTTCTACAATCCACCACTTGAAAATGTTGACTATGCAATTGCAGTAAACCTAAGCATGTATAAAATGTCACGTGCCATTTGGGATATAGTGGGGAATTGACTTTCTTGTTGGTTCCACCATTGAAGAATATCCATGTCAAGTTGTTCCTTCATCGTCATAAAGGTCAAGTCCAACTGTAGGTAGCGAGTCATCTCATTTGGTCTATGTATGTACGAGCTGGAGCTAGAGCTGGAGCTTCCGCCACGTCCCACATACGCCCACTTGCTCGACCATTGAGGGGGGGCTACATCAAGGTCCTGATCACCTCTCCTAGACGTTCCACTTCCACTTCCACTTCTACTTCCATTGTATTTGTTCTCATATAAAGAAAAAAGTCTATCCAATTTGTGTTTAAAGTCAGTCAAATAAGACGTATAATCATGTCCTAACTCAGTAATCACACCGTTAACTACGGATAATTTAAACCTAGGATCTAGAAAAAGGCCTAATCCATATATGAATGGAATATCTAACCAATATCTCTTATATTTTTCTTCCATACTTGAAACAATTTCACTAAAAATGTTATCATGTCTATATTGATAAAAAGTTTTAGCAATTTGAACTAAAATATCTAACACTAAATTAGTAGTTGAATAATAAATACCACTTAATGTATTAATAGCATCATAAAAATTTTTAAGAAATGAATAAAAAAGTTCACAAACCGCCCAATCATCATAATCGACAACTTCCTCTGGATAGGTCTTCCGGTTGACGAAATCTGTAATTTGTTTCGCGGTTGGCAAAGCTTTTTCCAACATCAAGTAAGTAGAGTTCCAACGGATAGGCATGTCTGTACATAACTTCAAAGGTCGAACCGGTGGGTCCTCTTGCTTACAATATTTGACGTACTCCTGCCATATTTTATTGCTACCACGAACGATAAATCGATAGCTCTACGCACCCTCTCAATCCTTGAATGTATAGCATCTAAACCTGCTGTAACTATCAAATTGATGATGTGACAAGCACATCTCTGGTGATAAAATTTGCCTTCACCAAGCGGATCCAATTTCTTTTCAAATAAAGATATTGCCGCGGTGTTAGCAGTTGCATTATCAAGCGTTAGTGCTACAACTCTATCAGTTAATAAATATTCTTGCAAAACTTCAAAAATCGTAAAATAAATAGTTTCAGCACTATGTTTTTCATATAATGGTTTAAAACCTATCAATTTTTGTTGTAAACTCCAATTATGATCTAAGAAATGTATTGTAACAGTTAAAAAATCGGTTTTTGATCTACAAGCCCATATGTCGATGTAAGTGCAATAGATATATTCCTAAAATTTTGAAATTCGTTTTTAAGTTTATTATTTATTTTGTTATAAAGTTTTAGTATATCTCTTACTTGTAGTTCTACTAACAGGGGTATATCTTTGGATAAAATGCGGTTTTAACCATATTAACAAAAAAAGGATTTTCGATAAACAAATGGGAGAGTCGTAGCAACTATATATCTTGCTATTTCCTCTCGTGCAACATGTGTATTGTATTGTCATGTTGACTGAGTTGAGGATTGTGGATTAAAATTAAGTTGAGTTTGAATTTGTCTACCTGATCCGCTTAAAGATGCATTTATTTGGGGATGCTTCTTTTCTACGTGTCGTCGCATCGTCGAAGTCCCCTTCTCAGCCCCAATAATGGTTCCACATAAATTATATATCCCACACGATTATTCCCCCTCCTCATTTGTCTTTGGCCGTTTTGATTTGGTAAAGTATCGCCAGACATCGGACACGACCCTCTTTGACTGTCGGGGGGGTTCTATGTCCGTGCCCGTTGACTCGCAGCTCACATGTGTTTGGCTACACCTCGTCCCGGTCGAATGTGGTTGTGGAATTACAGATGCATCCTCTGGAGGAAATGGTGAAAATAGATTGAAGGCTTCAATTTCTTCGGTGGATGAAACGTAAAACTCATTTGGGGAAGACATTATAAATTTATGATAAAATAATAAATAATTAAAATGAAAAGAAATTAAATAATTATATGAAATTATGATGATATTGAAAAATAGAAAAAAATTTGAATAATATAAATAAATAATATAAATAAATTATAAATATAAATTGAATGAGAAATTGATGGGAGATTTGGAGTAGAGAGATTGAGAGAATGAAAGAGTGAGAGATTGAGAGATTGGTGTGAAAAAAATTAAAGGTTTTAGGGTTATTTATAGTGTAGTTGTGGGGGGGAAAATGAAAAAAAAAATTATATTATATAAATAATAAATGTAAGTTAGGTCGATTCTGTTGGCTATTACGGTTATATAAATTAAAAATTTATGCCAAGGGTTAATTTTTTTTTTTTTTTAATAAATTTTGTAAAATTTTATTTTAGTCATTGAATTTATACTTATTTTAGGGGGTTTAATGTAATTTTACAAATGATTAAATTGATAAAAGATAAAAACCGTTTGGGCCCAGGCCCGGGCCTTGGAGAAGGGCCCGGTGGAGGGCCCGGGCCCTCCTCCTTAGGTCTGGTCCCGTTTTGGGACCAGGCCTCCTAGGACAGGTTTTTGGAGCTGAGCTTTTGAGCCCGGTCCTAAATGCCCAGCTCTATGTATATATACTTAAAAAATTATTTATGATTTCGTTCTTGCCCTGATATTTACTAATGTGTAAAATAAGTTTGAAGTTAGATGTTATTATCCATAAATGTCTCAATAACTTAATATTAATAAAAATAGAAAACAATTATGAAAACATCAAAATGATCTGAGATCTTGATGTTCTTTAACAATGTCGAATGGGATGAAATGAATTGATAAGCCACCCGTGAGTTTAGCAATATCCTTATCCGAAAGTTTTGGCACTGGATCAACACGTGGCGATCCAGTATGTGGAGTTAATAAAGAGAACTATTTGATTGGAGGGCGGTGCCGGCGATGACTATGATGGGTAATTGGGTATCGATAACTTCTAAGGTCAAATTACATCAGCCGTGACGTTTTAGCTTTTCCAAATTTTTTTTTAGCTCTTTTGGATATGAACAGTTTGATGAATTACATCACCAATTATAAACTGAAGTTGCTGTGGCTGGTGACATATAATTGATTTTTTTTTTTTTTTTTTTTCATTGGACCGACTTAGACATTTTATGCTGTCCACATATACACATACTTTCAGTTTGTTTTCGCTATGACTTTCCCAATTAAGATATCATATAAGAAATCAAATTTTATTTTATGAGATATCATATAGTGGTGTTTCACATAAATGATTGACAAATTTATTAGGTATAAGTTCTTCTACTATATGAATAAATAATATTAATTATATTTAATAAGTCGAACTATTAGGGAAAGATTCTATATAAATAATTGATTTTTATTTCTATAATACTCATGGATTATAGTCAGAATTTTGACTTGACTATTAGGTTAAAATGAAACAAAGGAGTTAAAAAGTTTAACGAACTACTGCGTTTTGAATTGTATTATAATTATTATTTTTTTATTCTAGATTACCCCTTACTTTTTTTTTTCTTGATTGACAAAAAAGTTTATTCTAGTTTTTATTAGTATTCAACAAATTTTTTTAATCAATAATTATCATTTACTTGCTTCAACAAAAATACTATCCCCAAAATAACCGAGTGTAAGGCCATCCCCTTAGACTTGGAGTGGTATTATTATTTTAAGTCCACCTATCAAGTAAATTGCTCTCATCTTTACTATGTTGGATGTGGTTTATACTTTGAATGAGGTTAACGGATTATTGGCGAACGCTAACGCACTCAGGGGTCTCGCTCACTAGTGAGCGGGCGAGGCTGAGGGGGCAACGTCCCCTATACAATGAACCCAATTACTAATTGAGTTTGAAATAGTTTTGTAAATATTTGGGCCTGAAAGTTTTTAGCCCAAATGTGATTAGGTTTGCTATTATATGTGTATTGTAATAGTGGAAAAACCTAGTGTGAGAAACTATATTGAGAGAAATGAGAGAGGAAGAGTGAACTGTTGTCATTACTAGCTTTTTGAAACTCAATAAAAACTTCTTTATCTTGAACGATGGACATGGTTCCTATATGAGGAATGAACCAGGGTAGATTGATTGCCTTCTTTACTTTTCTGCTTCATTATTTAGTGTGTTTTGGCTATTATTTTTTCAACATATTATAAGCAGCAACAGAAGTAAAATCATGAATGGAAATAATATGTAGCCCCTATCTTTGTTTCATTGTCCGCTAAAGGTGAAATAGTATTTATATAAAGATAATAAATACTAATTTTTATAAGTATTTAAAAACTTTTAGGAGAATGTAAGACATTGTTAGATATTTATTAAAGATTTGGAACATTTCATTTGATTCAAGTAATATTATGGTTATAACTATTAGTTTTTTATTCAGGCAATATAATAATTATAATAAATAGTTTGTGTTTTGTAATAGTTTCACTAAAAAATATAAAATTTAGACAAGAAGATCAAGATCTCAACCTTGATGAAAAAGAAAAGAAAGGTGGTAGGCCAACGAACCGTTGAACGCTTCAACTTGGCCACTGAAGAAGGTAAAGGCCGGGTGAGAGATTAGGGCAACTTACTTAAACTAAAAAGAAAAAAAAAGATGAAAAAGAATTTAAAAACTCTTATAAGAATCAGATGCTTCCATGTACAACGGTTATGATTGACTCACTTATACTTGCTTCAAGTCCATAACGATATAAGACCTATAAGTGCATGGCCATCCCCTTTGACTTCTGAGTGGTATTATTATTTTAAGCCCACCTATCAACTAAATTGCCCTCATCTTTACTATATTGGATGTGGTTCATACTTTGCATGAGGTTAACGGATTATTGGCGAATGCTAACGCACTCAAGGGTCTTGCTTGCCAGTGAGTAGGTGAGGCTGAGGAGGCAACATCCCCTACACAATGAACCCAATTAGTAATTGAGTTTGAAATAGTTTTGTAAATATTTGGACCTGAAAGTTTTTAGCCCAAATGTGAGTAGGTTTGCTATTATATGTGTATTGTAATAGTGGAAAAACCTAGTGTGAGAAACTATATTGAGAGAAAGGAGAGAGGAAGAGTGAACTGTCGTCATTACTAGCTTTTTGAAACGAAAAATGCTACGGACATCGACGTTTTGCACTGAATTTTTACACCAAACGACGTGTCTACTGAATCAAACGAGCCACGTAGCATGTTAGCAAATATTCCGCAAATGAACGGCCGTCCATCAAATATGGACGACCGTCTATTGTTATTGGACGACTGTTCATTTTAAATGGACTTCCGTCCATATTATATGGACATCCGTCTACCTATTATGGATACCCGTCCATAATTTAAACTAAAAAAATTTGAAAACAAAAATCATGGATGCCCGTCCATATATTATGGACGTGCATCCTTACTGAATGGATAGGCGTCCTTATTAGATGAACGCCTGTCCATTATTAAAATTAAAAAAAAAAAAGTATTGGATGGGCGCCCTCTTAGATGGACACCTGTCCATTTCTCTATTTAATAGCACCTGTTTCTTTACTTTATTTTCATGGCACCTGGTTCTTCACTTTTTTTTTCGATGGAAGTATTCCCAACCTTGTAAAGAGTCATTCTTGAAGAAGACTCTTTCAACAACTAAAGTTGCTCTGAAATTTTCAACAAACAACACTCAAATTCAGGCCTGCTTTTTCACCTTACACAACTTTGATTGGTGCTCTTTCTGTAATTCATGAATCTGATCTCATGCTTGCAGACGTTTTGCAAAGAAAAATGATATTATTTAGTATGGACGGGCGTCCAAGTCAAAGAAACTGAGGGAGGCTTCTTTAATTATAGCTTGTATTATATTAGGCATAAGATCCTGAAATATTGTCTTGCCTTAGATATATTCAAGGCTTGCTTGTACAAATACAATATAGTATTGTGAATGAATATACACACAATTCTATCAAAATCTTCATGGTATCAGAGCATGGATGACGACAACTAAATAATAACAATTGTGAAGGGATCATTGAGTATGGATGTGACTTTCGCATACTACTTGCATCCCTCAGACAATCTGGGTCAAGTATTTGTAAGTGAACTCCTCAACGAGACCAACTACAACGCTTTGGTTGATGATATGAGCAATGTGTTATGAGCTAAGAACAAAATAAGGTTCATTGATGGAATGATCCTTAAGCCAAAAGCCGAATCTGATGACATGATGATTTGGATGCATTACAATGCAATGGTGAAATGATGGTTGAGAAGTGCCATCAACAAAGAGGTTAGAGGAAGTGTTGCTCATTTCGATACAACGAGAGAGATCTAGGTAGACCTGGAAGACATATTCGGTCAGGGCAATGCACCAAGAGCATACCAAGTTCGGTGGGCGATTTCCCTTTTGCATCAAGAAAAGACGTCGATAGCAGCGTATTACAACAAACTCAAAGGCCTTTGGGATGAAATGTAATCAATTTCTTCCATCCGATAGTGCACTTGTCAAGAATGTACATACGGAGCTTCAAAATAGTTCACGGCCGTAAGGGAGAAAGAAAAGTTGTATGATTTCTTGATGGGACTAGATATTGGCACTATCAAGATACATATCCTCAGTACCCAATCTACACCAAGCCTTGGAAGTGCCTATCACCTGGTGTGGAAAGATGAACAACAAAAGCAAGTCTCTGTGGCAAGGAGGTTGACCATGGAGGCTGTCGCTTTTCAACTTTAGAGGTAGACATGTGACAAAGGAAGGAGCTAACGATGCACCAAAGGAAAGGAAAAGCCAAAGTGTGGCCATTTTCGAAAGGTTGGGCTCATGGAGGATTAATTTTTTGAAATCATTATGTATCCCTCGCAGTGGAGGAAAGGTCCCAGAGATAAAGGCAAGACTAAGGAGGACAAAGGAATATCAGGAGGACAACCGAAGGTGACACAAGTTTCAAGTGACGTAGTTGTGCTACCGGGGCTCACACAGTCACAATATGTTCAATTGTGGAAGTTTTTGGGCAAAGAAGCAGAGATTGTATGAACAACCAACCGTAAACATGACATAAGATATATTCTGACAATACTTGGATCATTGATTTAAGGGCCACTGAGCATATAGCAAGCAATTGAAAGATGCTGATAGATGTGAGTAATGATGACGAAGGGCCACAAGTGAAGATCCTTAATGAAAATAATGTGGCAATGAAAGGCCTTAACGAGGCAGAATTGCCCAACGGAATGGAAATATGCAAAATTTTGAGTGTCTTTGAATTTCATTGTAATTTATTGTCTGTTAGTTGACTTACAAGGGATTTTAATTGTGCACTAACATTCTTTCTAGATTTACCTATGAGGAGTTGGATTGGTGTAGGCCAATACTGTGATGGCTTATATCATCTGGAGCTAGCACGAAAGGGGGTGATGACTTTGTCAATTGACAAGGGAGAAGGCTCGGAGCTCTAACATAGGCATTTAAGACATGCCTCCATTGGAAAGATTCATTAAATTCAAAAGCATTTGAAAAATGTTAATTTTGATAATGTTACTTTTTGTGTTTCATGTCAAAAGGAAAAATATACGAGACTTCCTTTTGCTCTTAGCTCAATCAAGTCAACTTTATGTTTTGAACTCATACATTGTGATATATGGGGAGGTTACAAAACACCATCATATTCAAGGGCACAATATTTTTTGTCTATAGTCGACAATTATAGTTGAGGTGTTTGGGTTTATTTGATGAAACATAAGTTTGAAGTTTGCAACATCTTGCCTATGTTTAGCAATTGTAATATGATAACAATAATACTATACTTACAAAGAAATCTTACAAAGATTTCTATACAAAGTGATGTGGCAAAAAATGAATGGAAGAGTGAAACAAAAAGTCAAACTTATTAAATTTATTATTTCATTCATTTTTTGCCACATCACTTTGTATGAAGATCTTTATAAAATTTCTTTGTAAATGTAGTATTACTCATATGATAAAGAGACATTTTGGGCACAAGGTTAAACATACTAGAGCGGATAGTGGTTTAAAATTTGAATCGAACCATATGCTCAATTATTATAGAGACCATAGGATCTTGTCGCAAACCTCTTGTAATGATAAACCACAACAGAATGGTGTGGTTGAGAGAAAACAAAGGAAATACAAGTCTACCAATACAATTTTGGGGAGAGTGTGTCATTACAACGGTTTAGCTAATAAATAGACTACCTTCGAAAGTCATAGGTAAAAAAACCCTTTTATGAAGTCTTGTATGTAAAAGAGCCAACTTTTGATCATTTAAGAGTTTTGGGGAGCCTAGTTTATGCCTATGACAACATAAAACACAAGGATAAGTTTCAAATGAGGGGGAGACCTTATAATTTTTTTGGTTATCCTATAGGGCAAAAGGGATACCGGGTATATGATTTAAAGTCACAAAATGTATATGTCACAGGATACCATATTCTTTGAAGATGTGGTTCCTTATAAAAGAAGTGGTTTTGGGGCTACAGATTATCATGAGATGGAGCAAAGGGAATTGGATTGGGAGATTGCATTTGTGGAGCAATCTCAAGAGAAAATAAGGGGTTAAGCCAATGGGCCACATGATGTGGCCCAACCTAAGATGAGCACGGTGGTAGATGAGAACCTAATCGTTGATAGTAATGCTGAGTTTACACCAGGGTCTGGTCTTAGACATGATGCAAAACCTAGGCTACAGGAGCCTGATGTAGAAGGGGGTGAGGAGACTGGGCCACATTTGCTTGCCAATGAAAATAGGATGTTTTTTTTGGAGATTAACAGCTAAAGCATCTTGGAGATTATGAGACTAAGTTGCCACCCTCTCTCGCATAGTCACGGGAGACCACTCAGTTGACAAACTAGATACAATATCCTTTGTAACACTTTGTGTCTTATAAAAGATTTTCATGCTCACATAAAGCTTTCCTTGTGACCATCCCTAACATGATGAGCCAAAGTTCTTTTCATAGGCAGTAAAGTGTGAGACTAGGAGGGAGGCGATGGCAAAGGAGGTCAAAACTCTTGAAGACACAGGGACTTGGACCTTAGAGCGCTTGCTACCAAGAAAGAGGGCCATTGACTCAAAATGGGTTTTCAAGATTAAATATAGGGCACAAATTATGGCAAAGTGATTTACACAGAATGAATAAGTGAATTTTCACGGGACATTTGCATCGGTTGCAAAGTTGGTTACTGTATGATGCCTTCTTGCTATGGTCATTGTGCAACAATGGGAAATTCATCAATTAGATGTCAACAATGCTTTTTTGCATGGTGATCTAGATGAGAAGGTGTACATGAAAATCCCACAGGGTTTTTCTTGACAGGAGGATATGCGAGTATGTAGGTTACGAAAGTCGTTTTATGGCTTGTGTTAGGCTTTTAGAAACTAGCATCACAAGTTCACAACTTCTCTTATAACTATTGACTTTTGCTAATCAAAAGCGGACTATTCGCTATTTATCTACAAGGAAGGTGAAGTATTTGTTGCGAAACTGGTTTATGTAGATGACATTGTGCTTGAAGGAAATAGTAAGAAAAAATTGAGGACATTAAGAGGTATCTAAGGGCAAAGTTTCCAATCAAGGACTTAGGGACATTAAAATACTTTCTAGGAATAAAGGTGGCGTGATCTTCAATTGACATTGTTATCAATCAATGAAAGTATACTTTGGCTATCCTAGAAGAAAGTAGCATGCAAGGTTGCAGGACATGTTCCATGCTCATGGAGTTAAACCATAAGCTATCGTTGGAGAAGCAGGGCGAGTTGGTAGATGCCATGCATTGCAGGAGACTCATTGGAAGGTTGCTTTATCTGGTGGTCACTAGACCAGACATCAATTATGCAATGCACACTTTAAGTTAGTTCGTTTACGTACCAAGACAGGCACATATTGATGCCTAGAGGTGGAAAAATGGGCTGAGTTAGGTAGATCAACCCTAACCCAACCCGCCTCAACCCAAGACCGATCGGCTCGGCTTAAGGTTGCACTGGGTTCAACCCGGCCCGAGTATCCCCCATCAGGCCAGCTAGGCCTTCATAGGCCAACCTGATAGGTCATTTTTTAAAACAAGAAAACCTGTCCAACCTGTCGGGTTGGTAGTTGTCAACTGACGGGTCAACCCGATGAGTTGGCCGTTAGCAGCCCAACATGTGGACTCTCGGGTTGGCGACCAAAAAAAAAAAAAAAAATTTTTTTTGCAAAAAACCCACTTTACCCTTCAAATATAGTCATTTTATTGCAGTTGGAGAAGTCTTTTTGGTCATTTTTTTTTCTAGTCCCCTTGAACTTACTAACATAAACGCAGTAGAATCAATAATCAAAGTGACAACATAGTAATTAACAAATAAATGCAAGCGTGAGGGGGAGTAGTTGAAGCCTTAATTAAACTATCACCAAAATAGAAATAAATATTAAATCAAATAATAAAATGACCAAAAATAGAATCAATCCAACAAATAAAACATTAAAAAAAAAACAGTTTCTAATTTGATTCTCTTTTGTCTCTTGGTGCTATAGCAATGTTTTAAAACCCAACCTAGGGTGAAACCCGGCAAAGTTTCTGGGTCCTGGGTTGACCCGTTGACAAAAAAATTTAAAACTCAACAAATACACCCCTAAAAATTACCTGCAAGTCCCTACATGTTTGAACTTTGTCAAACACACCCCAAATGAAAATTGATCGGCGACTGAACGGCAGTGACGACACCCCAGATGCAACCCCAATTGTCCCCTGAGCCCATTTCCATTAAAATCTACCCAAGATCTGGCCGAAATAGGTTCGATTTCGGTCAGATCTCATTGACGCCGGCGTGGGTATTTTAGGCCAGATCTCATCCACGCCGGCACTGACAAACCACCCCATCACCCAAGAATTACTCCCCTGTTCCTCCCGACCAAAACCCACCTCACCCCACCCCCATTAGCCTCACCAATCGCCGGAAAAATCCCATTGTTGCCGCTGCCAGGTTTGTTCGATTTTCGGTTGATTTACTCACCGGAAATCAACGTCGTCACCAATATTGCATTCACCTGAACTTAGTCTTCAAAAGCCCTAACCTTGCGGCCGTTGATTGTTCACCGATCATCCTCCCAAATCTTAGGGTTTTGGGGTGAATCGAAAAAGTTAAACCCAGCCCGTTGAAGCTGCTGGGTCCCGGTTAAACCGGTTCAACCAGTTGGGATGGGCCGGGCCGAGTTTTAAACCAATGTGCTATAGTCAACAGTTGATTAGTAAAAATCCTTCAAAAGCTTGAGATTGACATGCCTTATCCTAAATTCATGTATATATATTTTTACTGGATAAATTTTTAACCTAAAACTTAAACAAAATATACGATGACAAATTTATCTACGTGTTCAAGATTTGTCATTACATTCTACTTCGGTGAACGACGTTATATAGTTGATTTTAAAGTCTTTTAAAAAAACTTAATTATTAGACTTCTTCTAGTTGTTCTACACTCTATCAACATTAATTAGTTGCTTTTGAAGTCACAAAATCTACGTATGACTATTATACTCTCGATATTATTATATTAATTAGTTGATTTTAAAGTCTTTTAAAAAACATGTATTCTTAAACTTCATCATATTGTTCTATTTTCGACGGATGTTTAATTAATTATTTGTGAATTTAGGAAATCTATCATTGATTGTTTACTCTCAATGTTATTAACATTAATTCGTTGATATTGAAGTCACAGAAAGAAAGATAAAATTAGAAATATTAATCCTAGACGTGAAAAAATTAGCAAAAAAACATATTTTTAATCTATAACCAAATCTTCAGTTCTCTAAAAGAAGGAAAAAAATTGAAGTGAAATAAGAAAAGAATCATTTTTATAAGTAAACCTTGAAATTGTAAAGGAAATGTTTTCATCTAAAACTTAAATAATGTGTGTGTTGAAAAATATCAATTCAATTAAATTAATTAAAAAAATTAATTTAATTGAATTGATATTTGAAAAGTTAACCAAAAAAATCACACAAAAGAAAAAAATATTTTTTTGCTTGGCTGGGCCGCACAAAAACTCATCGGGTTAGGGTTGGTAGACCAAGCTGGGTCGACCCTTTTGAACAAAGAGGCGAGCCGGGTTAGGCCCGGCCAATAATTTGCACTAACTTGGTTGGGTTGGGTCAGGTCAGGCCACTTTTCCACCTCTATTGATGTCAGTATGCGAGTGCTATGATACTCAAAGGGGGCACCAAGCCAAAGACTTTTGCTCTCATTATCAAAGTCACTATAGATAATGATAACCCTTTTCCTAGCCCCGCCCTAAATGGGGCGGGGATTCCCTAAAAAAATTAGGGACGGGGATAAAGGTCTCCCCACCCTGCCCTACCCTTAACTCCTTTTTAAGTGGAGATGAATGATATTGATATGTACAAATCCCAATATTTTATTTTTATTTGTTTTCTCTCTCTTTTGTGTCTGATTTTGACAAATTTTTGAGCTCTGTGTTTGTTCCTTAGGTAAGTAATATATAGTTTTGGTTAAGGTTGGAAGTAAAGAGAGAGGGAGAAATCAATGTTAAGCAATTATTGGTGGGATTATTGATAAGTAATATATGGTATTGGTTAAGATTAGAAGTAAAGAAAAAGGGAGAAGTCAATGTCAAACAGTTATTGGGGGATTATTAGTAAGTAATATATGGTTTTAGTTAAGGTTGGAAGTAAAGGAGAGAGAGAGAGAGAGAAGTCAATGTCAAACAATTATTGGTGGGATTATTGGTAAGTAATATATGGTTTTGGTTAAGGTTGGAAGTAAATCGAGAGGGAGAAGTCAATGTTAAGCAATTATTGGTGAGATTAATAGTGATATGTGAATTGTGATGATATGATATGATAGGCAACATAAAAAATATGCATAAAAGATTTGATTGCTTCCTTCAACCCTAACCCCAATATCTTATTAATTTAATAAATATATTCATTTCTTGTTCTTCTCTTTCTCTTTCTCTTCCTTTCTTTTCTTTCCTCCTTTCCTCCTAACACTTTTTCTTCCTTACCGTCATCTCCCTGTTATTGATTTTCATAAGTGTACGAAATTGTACAAGTAATAAAGTGTAAAAAATACGGATATTGAACCCAAGGGAATTACTATTATCAATTACCAATTAAATTATCCTATTACTATTTGATCAATCCAAATTTTATCAAGGAAAACCTAAATTAAAACAAACAATTGAATTTAAAACGAAAACTGAAAAGAAAACAATTAACATTAACCTTTGGGTAAAAACAAGATGACTAGACCTAGGGCATAGACTTCACACCAATTCTTATTCATATGTATCAATCTCTCATGCTAATTTGATTAAGCTCTTCCTACAGGTCAAGCTCCCTAAATTTCCAATAACTTTCTCTCGAATAATTATCAAATTAACCCCTAATTATTAACCCGAATTATCTCTAATCAGATTTAAGCAACTGGGGATCATTATGCTTTATGGAGTTTACCAAAACCTCACAAGTCGTGGTAACCTATCTCTAGCGTTCGCTCAACCTATGGTTTTACTACCGTAGACCAACTAAGTATCATCTCTCGATCTCAACCTAGTCCATTAGTTCATTCAATTCTTGGGCCCTTAAGAATTAAAAGCATTAGGAATAATAGTAAAACTTAGGAAGAATTCTTAATACAAATTAACAATCAAAGATCAATACATATTTAAGAGATTGGGCTACATCTTAGCCCTAGAGCATAAACTTAGTTCATAATAAACATGAAAGAAACAATCATCTTTATTAAAACATTCATCATGAGTTTACAAGAAAAGAGTAAGGAAAACTTCTCTATTTTGTGAATCAAAGCTTTAGAATTTCTATTACTTCTCTTCTCTACAGATTTTTCCTCCTTTTTTCTCACCAAAAGAATCCCCCAAATAATGCTAAAAGACTTCTATTTATATCCCACAAGGGTTAGGGTTTGTTTTTCCTTAATTCTATTTGATTTAAAACCCTTAACCCTATTCTCTTGGCTAAAAATGGATAACAAGTTAGTGACTTCCGTGACTGTGCCGTGGCACTGTACTGCGTCACAGTAGCTACTGGGAAAAGTGTCTTTGCTGCTGCACAGTAGCTGCTGCCCTTTTCCCGCATCATTCCACTATTCTTCAAAGATGTTGATATTTGAACTTAATAATGATGGAATTTGAAAAAGTTGTAAACATATGAAATGTATGCCTTTGAATCAGCTTTCCAACGGTCCAAGATTCGTATTAATATAAGTTCTACAGCTCAAGATATTCTCAAAATACCAAGGTATGCGCAAGCTGGAACGTAATCTAGAATCTCTTTACTTCAACTTCCATAACTTCTTCAATTCAACTCCGATTCTTGATCCGTTTGTTTCCACTCGTCACTTATTCTGTTTCCAACATGATTCTTCATCCAAGCATAATATTTAAGCACTAGTAACCTGAAAAAACACTCGAAAACACCCGTGATCCCGTAAAAGGCAATTATGAAAAATATTAAGCAACTTTACCGAATCAAGCCTAATTTCCCACAATTAATCCCCCCAAAGCCACTAACTAAATGTGTATTTTCAAGCCCTTATCACTCCCTAAAAGACAATTCTCACCTTCTCCTCTACCAAAGAACTCTACCTTTGAAGGCGTTGTTACTTGTACTTTGTTGTTGGATTCGTCAACCAATAAATGTATTTCAACACTTCTCTCCCTCCCCCAAAAACTTGTTTCCCACGAAGTCTTCTGGATTTTCATAAACCCTAGGACCCTTGATAGGAAATTAATGAAATCTAAATATCATCTCATCTTTCTTAATCTAAAAAATTGCATCATGGCCATGCATGATCGTGTCAAGAGAGGCCGAATTTCACCCCATTTTACTATCGCAACCCTTCCCCCTGACACCCAACCTTGCAATATCTTTCTTCTATATTTTTTTTTTCTCAATTAATATATTTTTTTTAAGTTTTACAGTTTGGAGTTAAATGGTTTTTGTATTATTGTTATTGATGGTGAGGATTTGAAGTGTTGGTGGTGGGGATTATTCCCCGCAAAATCCCCTTAGATTGGGGTGGGGCCAAGTGGGAATGAGAGGCACCCCTTTTCTGTAGGGCAGGGAATCCCTTAAGGGGTAGGGATGTGGCCTGAGAATGGGATCTCCAACGCCGCCCTATGCCTTTCTCTAACTATCGCTCAAGGCTTACTGTGATGCAGATTGGGGTGGTTGCACTATGGCTAGATGGTCTATGACGGGTTATTTCATTATACTAGGAGGCTTGCCAGTATCCTGGTAGGCAAACAAGTAGTCAATGGTTGCGCGCTCATCCGTTGAAGCAAAATATCGTGCCATGGCTTCCACAATAAGTGAGGTAATTTGGTTGCGTTGGATGCTACGGGATTTAAGGGTGACATAGTGCCGACCCACTCTTTTATTCTATGACAACTTAGCTACATTATACATTGCAGCCAACCCAATTGTTCATGAGAGAACAAAACACATTGAGATGGACTGTCATTTCATATGCGAGTGGCTTGCATTGCATGAGGTAGACCCAAATAAGGTTGGGATAGTAGGACAATTGGCCAACATATTCACCAAAGCTTTGGGTGTGACCACATTTTGAATGTTACTCGGCAGGTTGGACATTGCGAATCTCCATGCGCAAACTTGAAGGGGAGTGTAGAATATATTGTTTTGATTGGTATACGATATTCCAAAGAAGATTTTCTTTTTATGAAGAATATTTGCCTTGTATAGCTTGTATTATATTGGGCATAAGATTCTGTAATATTGTCTTGCCTTAGATATATTCAAGATCTGCTTGTACAAATAATATATCGTATTGTGAATGAATATACACACAATTTTATCAAATTCTTCATATTTTGATAATTTGGCGATGACAAATATAAAACTTTGGATAAATAGAAGAATAAATTAAAAATATACCTCACTTAATATAGAAGATTGCGACTGAAAAGGAAAATGACACGGGTTGAACATTTCCTACATAAAGATCAAATAGTTGTTATTATGCCCCATTTGTGGCACCATAAGTGGTTTGATATAACATAGCCAATGAAATGAGCCTATAATCTAAGCTGATATTGAATCCTTACCACAGGTAAGGGTTGATGACTGATAAAATATGATGCACATTCTAGGTTGACGTAGGATCTTTTAGAAACATTTAGACTTTTGTAAAATAATAATAAAGAAAATGAAACAAATAAGAAATAAGAAAAATTGTAGAAAATTAAGGAGAGCTCTAGAATCTATCAAGTTAGTTAAAATCACCGACTTTACAAATTATAAATAGGTGATTGCCTTACTCCTTGTAATGTATCGCTTTCATTAAAAAATCTTATCAAGCTCTCTACTATTTTGTATTGCCTATAACCTATAGCCCACTTTCTCTGCTTCCCAAAAACTTTCACGTCCCTTCATTCTTTTCTTCATCAAGAAACCAACTCCACTCTTTCTAACTCTTTCTCAAACACTCAAATATCCTTTATATTTTTGTAAACAAATAATCATCAGTGGTATCAAAGCTGCATTCGGTCATTTATTGGGCGTAGTAAAATTATGGTTGAGATTAGCAATCCTACTATTCCGCTTCTGTTATTTAACGAAGAAAACTATGATTTTTGGTCCATTAAAATGAGGACCTATTTTTGCTCCCAAATTTTGTGGAAAGTAGTTGAAGATGGACTAATTGTTCTTTAAGACAGTTCCACTTTCACATATGCTAAAAAGAAAGTGCTTGATAAGAGTTTACAAAAGACTCCCAAGCGTTGTTTGCTTTTTAGCAAGTAGAGTGGAAGAAAATTTTCTGCAAATCATGGGTGCCACAACTGCCAAAGAAGCGTGGGATACATTGCAGGAGGATAATAAGAGCTTGAAAGTTTATATTTTGTTAGTGATTTAACGGGATTATTTATGGAAAAATGTGTTTAAATTGTGGTATTTTAATAATTTTTTTCATAAATACTTTTTACGGGGATCACGGGTATATTTTGAGTATTTTTAGGTTCAAACAGATATTTGAAGGGAAAGAATGATCTCGATGGAATTCATGACGCGTAGGAACAAACGGTACAAGAATCGGAGTTGAAACGAGAATGTTGTGACGCGTCGAAGATATAACGTAAAATCTGGAAATCCTTCAAGATGAGCGTGCTTCGATGTTTATGTCATAACTTGAGCTGTATAAATTGGAATTCGGCGATTCTGGTGGCGTTGGAAAGCTTATTCAGAGAGTTACAAAATTCATGTTGATTACTTTACCAAATTCTAAAGATCACGGATGCCTTGGACAGAAAGAACGATCGCCATAGCGACTGTTCTTACTGTCGCGGCGATGGGTCACGGGCTTGTTAGGTAAATGCATTATCCTAATCCGAATCTGAATGGGCTAAGGCATTTACTCTTTTCCTAAGTAAGATCAAAACCCTAGGACTATTAATAAGGGTCTTTAAGAAGTTTTAAGGGGGTTTTTAGAGAGAAAGAAAATGATAGCTACTAGTTTGGAGATCGGGATTCTTGAAGCTCTCGTTCACCAATTAGAGAAGTGTTTATATTTTTCTTTCTTGAACTCATGTTGTTGAATAGAATGATGGTTTTTATTATTGTAACTATGAACTAAATTTCTTTTCTATGGCTAAAGATGTAGCCCAATTTATGAATATGTGTTGACGTTATCTTTATTAATTTCTTATTGAGCATTAATTCTAAGTTTTATTATTGTGTGTAATACTTGCAATTCTTAAGGATCTGAGGGTTGAATGATATCATGGGTTGGGTTGAGATCGAGAGATGAAACCTGATTTATCTAAGGTAATAAAACAATAGATTGAGCGAATGCTAGAGATAGGTTACTGCGATTTATAAGGCTTTGGTAAATTCCATTGAATTTAATGATCTCTTAGCTTCTAAATCAAACTTAGAGATATTTTAGATTGTTATTTAAGGGTTAATTCACTAATTGTTCGAGAGAAAATTAAGGGAATATTAGGGAGTTTGGCCTTTAGAATAAGCTTAATTAGGATAGTAATAATCGTCAATACATAGGAATAAATTGGTGTGAAATCTATGCCCTAGGTTTTAGTCATATTGATCTTTATACCATAGCTATTATAAAATTCTGATTTGTTTAGTTTTTGATTTGTTTTCCTTTTCATAAAATTCATTCATAAAATTCCGTTTCATCAAATAGCAATAAAATAGACTAGTTTGGTACTTGGTAGGTAGTTGTCTTGGGATTTGACACTCGTTTACTCGAGTTTTATTACTTGAACGATTTCGTATACTTGTGAAAAGCCTATCAAAGGAATTTCAAGGATCTAAAAAGGTATGTGTTGTTAAACTTCAATTTTTTAGAAGAGATTTTGAAAATCTTAAAATGGAAGATAATGAGAATGCTAAAGATTATTATTCAAGAATAAAAGAATTAGTAAATCAAATGAGAGCCTATGGAGAAAATAACTAATAAGAAAGTAGTACAAAAAATACTAATAACTTGTACTAGAAAGTATGATTCAACATTTTATGCTATTGAAGAATTTAAAGATTTAGAAAAATTAACACCCATTGAACTAATGGGCTCTCTTGAAGCACATGAAAAAAGATTGAACTAATGGGCTCTCTTGAAGCACATGAAAAAAGATTAAATAGGCGACATGAAAATACTACAGAAAATGCGTTTCCATCTAAAACAAATACACGGTCTCAAAAATTAAAAGAAAGTGGGAGAAAAAACTAGAAAACTTTAAAAATAAAAATCAAGATAAACATTTTGAAAATAAAAGCATTTTTCCTCCATGTGGAATTCGCAATAGAAAAGTCACTTGGAAAAACATTGTTGGTTTAAACAAAAACCACAATATACAAACTGTAAAAGGTCCGAGGATGTTGAAAAAGAGTGCCAAATAAGAAGAAATCATCAAGCTAATTTTTCAGAAGAAAAAGAAGAAAATTATCTTTTCCATGTCTCCCAAAATGTAATAAAGAAGAAAATAATATATGGCTTTAGAGGTTGCAGTAATCATATGACAAAAGATGAAACTATTTTTTTGTAATATTAATAAGAAAAACGAAAGTAAAAATTGGAAATGGTTAGTGTATAGAAGCCATAGGAAAAGGTACCATTGTTGCTGATACAAAAAAGGGCAAGAGGTACAGTAGTGAAGTACTTTTAGTCCCAAACATAGTTCAAATCTATTAAACATTGGTTAAATGATCGAGAAAGGTTACTCTTTGCAGTTGAGGGAAATTCCTGCACTATATATGACAAAAAGGATAACTCCCTCATAATTGCAAGAGTAAAAATGCAAGAGAACATGTGTTTCCCTATCCAATGGAGATACGGAATTGACACAGTTATGAAGGCACAAGTGGATGAATCATGGTTGTGGCACAGAAAGTTTGGGCACTTCAAGTTCCACAGGTTGAAGATCCTCCAAGAAAAGAATATGATGAGAGATCTACCAACAATAAAAGAGATGGACAATACATGCGAATGATGTGTGCTCGGTAAACAACATCGACAATCTTTCCCCTTTGGAAAAGCCTGAAGAGCCAAGAAGCTGTTCGAGCTAGTCCATACTGATGTTTGCGATCCAATGCGTACTCCATCAAATGATCAAAACAGATACTTCACCCTGTTCATTGATGACTACACTAGAATGACGTGGGTCTACTTCCTACAGGAATGATCACAAGTCTTTGGAATCTTCAAGAATTTCAAAGCCTATGTTGAGAAACAAAGTGATAGAGGCAAAGATTACACCTCCAGGGAGTTCAACAAGTTCTATAAAGAAGAAGGTGTATAACATCTACTCATAGTTGGATATGCCCCAGAACAAAACGACGTATCTAAAAGAAAGAACAAAATTGTGATGGAGACAACAAGGGCTATTCTAAAAAAAATCTAATGGAGAAGGGACTTTCAAAAACCTTTTGGACAAAAGCTGTATACATTGCAATCTACTTACTAAACATATGTCTAACCAACGTAGTAAAAGAGAAGACACCAGTTGAAGCTTGGAGTGGACGCAAACCATTAGCTAAGCACCTCAGAGTCTTCGATTGCAGCTATTATGCTTACATTCCATAAGAAAAAAGGAGCAAGCTAGATGAGAAGATTGAAAAAGGAATCTTCTTAGGCTATAGTACTCAATCAAAGGGCTAATAAGTTTATAGCTTAAGAACAAAGAAACTTATCATCAGTAAAGATGTCGAATTCGAAGAAGATGTGACGTATAATTGGGAGACACAAAAGACCGAAAGGAAAAGTATCAACTTGCCAGCACCAACACATAATCAACAAAGAGAAGAGGCTGATAAGCTAAAGTCACCAACACAAGCATCAATCCAAGAATCAATCCAACAACATGAATCATCTCTTGAAGCATCACCAAGAAGAACCAGATCTTTATCAGACATATATGAAAGGTGTAACTTGACTATTGTCAAGCCAGAAAGCTATGAAGTAGCTTCAAAACAAGAAGTATGGAAAAAAGAGATGATCGAGAAGAACAAGAAGTGGGAGCTCACAAACTATCCTCAAGACAAAAAATTCATTGGGGGTTAAGTGGGTTTACAAAACCAAACTTAACATTGATGGCTCAATCCAAAAGAACAAAGCAAGACTTGCCGCCAAAGGATACTCACAACAATATGGGATCGACTACGATGAAACGTTAACACCAGTAGCACACCTAGACACCATTCAAGCATTGATTACACTAGCCACATAGAAAAAGTGGAAGATCTACCAACTAGATGTGAAGTCTTCATTCCTCAATGACTATCTATACAAAGAGATATATTTCGAGCAACTGCAAGGGTTCATGGTTCAAGGAAAAGAAGACAAAGTTCTCAAGTTGAAGAAGGCTTTGTACAAGTTAAAGTAAGCTTTGCGAGCCTAGTATAGCAGGATAGACAATTGCTTCATTGAGCAAGGATTCAAAAGGAGCCAGATTGAGCCAACACTAACATCAAGACTGACGAAGGTATGAAAGACACATTCATCGTCTCTCTATATGTGGATGATTTGATCTACACAGGCAATTGCGAAAAGATGGTTTGAGATTTCAAGGAAGACATGATGGGCACATTTGAGATGACAGATATGAGTTTGATGCACTACTTTCTTGGAATCGAGATAAGCCAAAGAAAAGAAGGAATCTTTATCTATCAAAAGAGATACACCGAAACTCTACCAAAGAAGTACAAGATGGAAGGATGCAAGACAATTGCTATTCCACTCAATAGCAACAAAGCTCTGAAAAAGGAAGATGGTTCACCAAGCATAGATCAGACAAAATTTCAAAGCCTTATTGGAAGTCTACTCTACCTAACAACCACAAGACCAAACGTCATGTACACAACCTGTCTACTATCAAGATTTATGCAAAGTCCAACATAGGTACAACATGGAGCAGTAAAACGAGTACTTAGATACTTACAAGAAACAAAGAACTACGACATCTAGTATGATTTCACACCTGACTCAAGACTAATTAGCTACATCGACAGCGATTGGGCAAGATCTGTGGACGACATGAAAAGTACATCACGATATGCATTCACACTCGGTTTAGGAATATTTTCTTAGGCATCAAAGAAACAAGCAACAGTTGCATAGTCATCAGGAGAAGCAAAGTATATTGTAGCTACATTAACTACAAGTATAGCTATATGGCTAAAGCGCATACTTGAAGACATGAGAGAAACACACACACCAAAAAAAAAAAAAAAAAGCTACGGAGATCAATTGCGTAAATTTGCAATAGCAATGGCGAAGAATCTCGTGTTTCATAGCAGGACTAAACACATAAGCATCAAATATCACTTCATCGAAGAAGCAGAAGCAAACAAAGAGATTGAACTCAAGTACTACAAGACTGAAGAACAACTGACATATATTTTCACTAAAGCACTACCGAGAGGATAGTTTGACCAATTACGAGACTTGATCGAAGTCACAAGAATGAGCATCAAGGAGGAGTGATAAAATATGATACACATTCTAGGTTGATGTAGGATCTTCTAGAAACATTTAGACTTTTGTAAATTAATAATAAAGAAATGAAACAAATATGAAATAAGAGAAATTGTAGAAAGTTAGTGAGAGCTCTAGAATCAATCAAGTCGGTTAAAACCACTGACTTTACAAACTATAAATAGGTGCTTGCCTTACTCCTTGTAATGTATGAACCAAGTTATTAATAATGAAGAAAGCTTTCATAAAAAAATCCCATCAAGCTCTCTACTATTTCCTATGAATAATACTACACTTACAAACTTTTTCATACAAACTGATGTGGCAAAAGATGATTGGGTGTTAAATTTGTTTTTGATTTAAAATCATCCAATCAACTTTTGCTACACCAATTTGTATGGAAAGTTTGCAAGTGTAGTATTACTCATTTCCTATAGCCTAAAACCTATAGCCCACTTTTTTTGTATGGGTATGGTAATTGTGGCCACCCCTTGCCCTTGCTACAACTTGAACCCAAGACCCCTTAATCTTTTAACTCCTCATTCCATCCTTCACTCCATTAGGTCACAATGGGTGGTTACCTATAGCCCACTTTCTCTACTTCCAAAAAATCTTCACGTCGCTTCACTCTTCTCTTCATCAAGAAACCAACTCCACTCTTTCTAACACTTTCTCAAACACTCAAAATAGGTTGCACCAAATTATCACAATATCCTTTATATTTTCTTCAAATAATCATCAATGACTAATAGAGTGCGTTTGTTTTACTTTTTGAAATAGTATTCTGTAATAAAATATTATTTAATGAAATAGGATAAGATTCTGAGAATGTGTTCTGGAAAATATTTTCTAAAAATATTTAGATTCTTTTTAACCCCCTCAATTTGTTAGTTTAACTAAACACCCTTACAATAAAAGTTTATAAATTAACAAAAATACACCCACCCACCCACCAAACTATTGCCGACAGCTGGCCACCACCGCTCGGTGGTAGTCGAAAGTCGTCGGAATAGCACACAATCGACTAGATCTGGCTGATCATGCGTATATTTGGCCTTTTTCAACCAGATCCACCATAGATTTGGACATAAACGGCTAGATTTATGGCCAAAGATTTGGCCGTTGGCGATGACCATATCTTGGCCGTTGACGACGGCCAGATCTTTGATCGTAGATCTGGTTGGAAATGGACAGATCAGTGCACGATCGATCAGATTCTTCTGGTTATGTGTTGTTACGGCGTCAACATCCAGCACGGTGGAGGTGACGATGACTGTTTGCAGGTGATAGTAGCTTGAGATGAGTGGAGTGTTTTTGTTAATTTATATACTTTTATTGAGAAATGTAATTAACTAATTATTAAATGTTTTGAGTTGAAGAGAATATGATTGGATTTTGGGTTGAATAGAAAAGTAATTATTTTATTGGATTGGATAGGATGGGATAATATAATAGGATAGTGAACAAAAATTAAAACAAATGCAGCCTATAAAGAACCACAGTTTTTTTTTAACATTTATTATATTTTTTTATATTTATTAAAATTTATTCAAAATAATATTTATAATTACCATGTATGAAACACAATGTATACTGCATAGTACAATTCTACGTGACATAAAATTCTGAATGAAAAAGCGTGACGAGAATTCTCAACTCGAGATGTTTTAAGATGCAAAATCAATGGGTGTCGGAGCTGCAATCACTATTGGCTTGTGGAAAATGCTACATCTCAGCGGTGTGTCTGATTTTGTGCAGAATGGCGTGGCAAAATCCCGGCCGTTGATTAATATTAATTGATAATAAATAAACGGTCAGGATTGTGCCACGTCATTCGATGCATAAAATCGGTACACACCAGTCGGTAACTGTAGCATTACTCTTGGCTTTTTCTTGCTCAGAAAAAGGGGCTCAAAGCTCTCTTTACTCATAGTCAAACCGTGCCAGAAGGCCCAGAACCCATTTCTGGTCGCGTCTCGGAATATGCCCAAGAGCTGGGCTTCGATAATGTTCACTCTTTCACTAATATTGACGAGATAACGACTCTCCTGGAGGTAAGGTGTGCCAATCATGGTATTGAAAGACTTCCGATGGGTCACTCCTGGACGGAGCTCGCACAAAAATGTAATTTCTGACTCTCCTTTTATTTAGGCGCTTTTAGAAAGGGCTGGATTATAATTTATAACAAATAAAGTACAGCCCAACAAAATTAATACAATTGCTGATAATTCGTTTCTAACTTCTATTCCCACGGAAGAGGAAATTCACAAGACTATTTTCAGTATGGATCCACATAGCGCACCAGGTCCTGATGAGTTTAGTGGGGCTTTCTTTCAAGGCTGTTGGGACATTATTAAAGCTGAGGTGATACAATTTGTGCAATATTTTTTTCAACACACCTGGCTGCCTCCAAATCTTAACTCAAATTTGATTACTCTTATTCCAAAAGTGGCTTCAGCAGATTCTGTTAACCAGTTTAGACCTAAACTTGCTCAAGTTTCACACTCTTGGGAGAAACAGGCAAGGGTTATACATTAGAAATCATAATTTGGTTCTAAATAAGTAATTAATAGCTGAACACATGTTTTGCCTCGTTTCCATTTTTATTGTTTCCATGAAACGGAAAATAAAAGTTTTAAATCGATAATAGCTTTCACCCATGTAATTAAAGGTTTAACATGTTAAAATTGCCTTTAATTTTTTGAGATTTGGCATACATGTGTATCATATTAGATTCTTACTTTGTCTGAGTCAAATTGTTTGAAGCTGATCTGTTTTCTGTTTTAACTAAATACAATCTGAAGAGTTATGTAATGGGTTGTCTTCTGATCTTTAAATGGATTGGATACAATGTTAACCAATGCAAAATGAATGATGCCCGTTTAATTTATTCTTTTGCAGGCCAAAAGAAAAACATAAAATTTAAGTATGTTCTGCTAGCTAGCTCACATAGGTGTTTGCCTTTAAATTAGTTAGATGGGTTTGGTTCTACTTATAAAAGTGGATTTCACCATATCATATTATGTAGTTTTAATTATTCACTTATTGCTTAAACTATTTGCGGAAATAGCTTCAATTAAGAAGAGGAAGTGTATTTTGAGTAAAGCATCAACGGGATCTTAAGAACTATGCCAACTTTGATGTTTAAACTGACATTGAAATTATAGTTTGATCATGGCATTGCAGACATGGAAAATCATAATGTTTTGATGTCTTCCAAAAAACAAAACGTAATATGGGTACATATTCTGAGAAGAAATGGGCTTATTTGATTTGTACTCATATGTAACCGCTGCCGGATCACTACTAGTGCTAGAAACAAAAGGGATTAAATTGCATTCTAATCAAACCTGTGAGTGCCATGACTCATACCAAAACACATTGCTTATTTGTGAAATCGATAGATAAACATGTTAAAAATCCACTTACATGTCTATACTGGTTGCAGGTAAGTGATAAGAACCGGGCTTCTTACTTTGTGAACTCCATCCTTCCATATCAAACCTCCGAACTCCGGATTTGTCTGTCGAGATCTCGTTGTGAAGGTGACCTTATAAGACAGTTTCTCGTATTTCTGGGTGAAATTCAGGCTTCTTGGTTCCACTTTTGTGGTAACACCTTTGAAGGGTGAAACTACAACGCGGTAATTAGAGACTGGAGACCCAACATTGGTGGCTGTTCTATGAAGAGTTATTGAAGAAACGTTTCCATTAGCTTTGACCACTACTGAGATTGCAGGGTAGTTTAAGTCCCCTGGACTGGCAAAAGAGTGATGGCAAGACCTATTTGCATTCTTGGAAAAAGCTTTGAGCTGTCCTAGGGATAGCTTTTGTGTGCAGAGGAATTCAAAGTAATCCTGTGCATCAATGTCGTAAATCAACCCTGGGTCTAGAGCTTTCTCTGGGTTGATGTGTCCAGCCCCATGGTCATATGGAGTTGAGGGTGCAGCTAATGAGGCATCTATAAGAGGATTATGTGTATTATCATGAACATAAGCGGTTGTCATAAGTGCAGATTTTATGGCTGCCGGACTCCATTCTGGGTGCCTAGTTTTAAGCAGGGCAGCAACTCCGCTCACATGAGGGCATGACATTGAAGTTCCAGATAATATATTGAACTGCACTCTCCTGTGATCTGTTGGCAAGCTTGATGGACCTATTTCACCCGTCCAAGCCGCAAGAATGTTGACCCCAGGTGCCACCACATCAGGTTTCAGAATTTCAAGACTAAGTAAATTTGGTCCTCTTGATGAAAATGCTGCCACTACAGGGGAAGGCCTAATTCCCAACCTGGTACCGAGAAATGTAAGACTTGCAGTTGCTTTCCGATTTGTTAACGCATAACTCTTTATTGCTTTCCCTTCAGTTTCCCCTACTGCTACTGCCGGAAGAAGGTGACAATCGGCAATTAACTCCTCTCCGTTGGCAGCCGTATTTGAAAGAATCATGCCTACACCTCCTGCATCTTTAACCACTTGACCTTTCTGAACTCGAGGACTAATACCACGGTCACAGATCACAATTTTTCCAGCTACTACACTTGGATTCAGAGTTCCCTCCAAACACAAAGAGCTTGGATCAGGGCTGCTTGAGTTGCTACCCATATAAACTAGAGGATATTTCTTATTTGCCGTCAAAACTCTCCGCCCTTTATACAGTGAAACTCCAGTAATAGTCCTGCCTGTTCCAAGCTTAGCAGTAGCTGGAAAATTTCTATCCATGGTACTAGCGCCAACTGTGGTGATCCATGGTGATACATTTGTGAGACTGACGGGGTCTGGGCCTCCATTTCCCGCAGAGCAAGACACGAAAACACCCATCTCCATCGCCCCGAAAGATGCTATTGACAAACTGTCATGATAATAAGATATCACCCCACCACCCAATGATATTGATAAAACATTCACTCCATCAGCCACTGCTCGATCAACTGCCGACAATATATCCGAGCTGAAGCATCCCCCAGACCAACACACCTTATAAGCTGCAATTCTCGCACCAGGGGCCATTCCTCTTGCTGTTCCATGAGCATAACCCAAAAGATTTGCACCGTGTACAGGAGAACCAGCCACAGTTGCCGCTGTGTGAGTCCCATGCCCATCTTGATCTCGAGCTGATTTATACTCGGTTTGTTCATTGATTTTTCCAGTCGCAGTTTCATATCCACGGTAGAATATTCTCGCACCCACAATTTTTTTATTGCAGTGATGCTTTTGGAAACCTCGGCCTGTTTCACAGATTCCTTTCCAGTGAACCGGCACCGGTGTCATGCCGGTGTCATTGAAACTTGCACTCTCCGGCCATATCCCAGTGTCAAGCACTCCTACAACAACATCGTGATCAGCTAGTTTCTGAGACCAAACACTGTTACTGTCTTCTGGTTCTAGCCCAAGGAACGTGGGACTCCTTGTGGTATGAAGTTGGTATTTTGTATCTGGGAAGATGGCCAAAACTCCATCTTCTTCCTGTAGCCTCTCTGCCTCTTGTTCACTCAAACGAGCAGCCACTCCATGAAAAGTAGTCTCGTAATTGTAAATTATCCTGTCTTCTTCATCTGCATCACCTTCTTTCTCAGGTTCAAAGACAACAGATTTTACTTTTGATAAGTACCAATCAAGGTGACTGGAAAACGATTCTGGCATTGCAGAATTATCCATCTGAACAATGTAAGTCTTCTTTGTCAATGAAACACCGGCGGAGAAACCAATGTGGAAGGCAAGATAGTTCATGATAATGAGGAAAAACCATTTTGTTACAGGATTTTCTCCCATTCGGAGGCCACCAAAGAACAGTTTTTGAGACAGATGCAGCAAATTAAAGATATAGAAATAAGAAGGTGGGTTCTGTGAGGTAGTAGTTTGAGAATTGAAATATCTAAGAGAAGGTAGGAGAGGGCCTTAATTAATCAACCATTTCATGTTGTTGAAGGTAATAAAGTTGGTTGGTTTGAATCGTGAATGCAAATTGAAGAGGTCTAGTTATAAGAGCTGACAGAAGTTAATATGTGTATCTGTAATACTACAGTGATAAACCCTTCTAAAATAACTTTCTCTTTCAAATACATAAGTTCATGTTTATTCTTCTGGCCTCTGGGGACACTTGTTTTACTAGCCGAGGAGTCTGTTACTTGGGAGTTGGGTCAAGAAACTCAATTTATTGATAAGATAAAGCTTGACCGCAAAGAGATATTTTTATAACAGTAATGAAATGGGTTTTGGAGATTGAATGTGGTTTCAGCTTTTTCGCCGTTGTTTGGTTGGTGAGTCTTAACTTTCAACTCAAGTGATGAGAGTTATTATGGGTGATCGTCCTCTGGGGGACAGTTTTTCTTTGTTCTTTTGATTGTTGTGATCGAGGAAATATTTGGATCCCAACAAAGACATTTCAATGGGTAATGCTTCTTCACCACAAATAATTTCCAAAACATTTTCAAGTACAGTTCTAGTAACAAAAATTCCTATGAGCAAGTGGATATGGTACTGTATACCAGCATGACTTTTATTTTATTTTAAGTAAAATAAGATAAAAATTAATAAAATCGTTGGTTGAACGATGAAATTAAAAGTAAGAATTGACGTACAGAATTCCAATAATGCTGTTGAAAGGAGTTTATATTATTATTATTATTTTTTATGCAAGTATCCGATGATATGGTCCCAATATTCACACGATGCATGTCTCCACACCGTCCGCTCAATACAAATCATTTTCTAATTTCTCAAATTAGTCTGTGTTGTTTTGCATTGGGAATTTTGTTGTTTTATAAGCTTATTTGAGTGGGATATGATTTATTTTGATGGCGATTGCGGAAGTTAGTAGGTACAAAGTAATACCATATTTAATGTGTTGATATTGAGCTCTTCCACAATATTAAAGATTTTTTTGGTGGGAGTTATATCAATCAGAATAAGTGATAGAGTTAGTAGGTAAAAGTAATACCATATTTAATGTGTTGATATTGAGCTCTTCCACTATATTAAAGATTTTTTGGGTGGGAGTTATATCAATCAGAATAAGTAATAAAGAGAAAACATAATTAAAATCATAAATTGCATGAAAAACACAATAATTTAATATCATTCCATATAATTTACGATTAAACCTAGTGCATGTGAAAAAATAAGAACTCAAATTGAACATTAAATAACTTGCTCCCTGAACATCCCCCTTTTTTTAAATTTCATTTGATCATGTGTATTTCAAACTTAATGTTTAAAATAATATTCCCCAAATGCACGTCAAAAGATACAACGTTTTAAAACTCGGCTCAGGGTGAAACTCGGTAAAGTAGCTAGGTCTCGGGTTGACCGGTTGAACTGATTTGACCGGCAAGTCAAATTAGTGACATCAACATGTAAAAAGATTTGAAATCCAACAAAAACTCCCTTGAAATTTGCACACAATTCCCTAATGGTTTGAAATCCTTCAAAACACCCCAAATTACACCGTCAACATCGACAACTTAGGCCAAACAGGGCTTGTTTCCAATGTCAAAATCACACCCCATCACCACGAAAACTCTCCCCTCAGCCTCCTAACTAAAACCCATCTCAACCCACCTCTGTTCACCTCGCCAATCGGGTTATTGCCACCAACTTATCTTTTCGATTTTCGATCGTATCATTAATTGGAAATCAAATTTGTCGCCACCTTTCCACTCACCGATCTTTCCTCTTCAAAGCCCTAACATCCAAGCCACCAATTGCTCGCTGATCGCCGTCCATAAATCTAATGTTTGCTTTGATAAGTTATAAATGGTTAAAATTGGGAACCCAACCCAGCCAAGGTCTTGGGTCTTGGTTAGACCGGTTTAGCTGGCCAGGGCGAGTCAGATTTTAAAACTTTGAAAAGGCATTTTAATATTAAACCCTTGCACTCTTCTTTTTAATACTAACTTCTCTTTACTTGACTTCCAAATCTTTAAGAGAAGTGAGGGTATTGGAAAGGTAAAAGAAAGACATGGTTAACTCTCTTGCAAGAAACGGCTTACAGATTTGAAACGTTGAGTAAATTGAAATACAACTTTGGAAACCTATATAAAAACAATGAAAAATTAGACTTTCTTCTCTTCAAGGAAAAAGCGTCAAAATTTTCTTCGCATTTGTTGGCTTCACTTTAGATATTTGAGTTCATCAATACTAAGATAATGAAACAAGGGTCAAGGGCTTCATTTCCTTTTGTTTTGTATAATAGAATTACTAAATAAAAATAGAACAGAGGCATTTTCTAATTTGAAGTGACAATTCAATCGATTTTGGGTCGGTGGGGTTCGTCATACTCAATATTTCTGTTTAATAATTTACAAGAAGATGACACCAAGACATTAAAATGTTCCCTATCTATCGAGAGGAGCAATAAATTTTACTTTTTCAGATCATATAATGTTTTATTATAAGGGGATGTTATATTAGTGGAAAGATAGATCATTTTAAAGATTATTGGAAATGCTTAGGGAAATATATTTGGTTGATTAGAATAAATTGGTGAATATGTTATATCTATATGTTTGGTTGGGAGGATAAATGAGTGGGTATATTATATAGATTACTAAATTACTTTTTTTTTTTTTAATATTAATATATTATTATTTTTTGAATCATTATTTTAACCCCCTACATTTAAAATTTTGCTAAAACACCCTAGCTATATAAAACTTTAATTTGTAATAAAATCACCCCCACCCACCCCAAGCCATTATCAGCATCGAGCCACCATCGCCGACCGTTGTCGGTAATCGATGAAATGACGCACGACCGCCTATATATGGTCGGCCGTGCACGGGCAAAGCCATTTCCCACCATGGATCACAAATCCATGGCCCTTTCATTGTCAAAGATGTGGCCATATCATGACCATAGATCTGACTGTGAAAAGGTCAAATCTTTAGTCGTGAAACGCTTGTCGTTTTAAGGCTAGATCTATGGTCATTTCATGACCACATATTTGGTTGTGAAACGACCTTACTGGTGCACGACAATCCAAATCCTGTCGGTTATGCGCCATTACAGCAACTGTCGCCAATGGTTGGCAGTGGTTTTGGATAGCTGGGAGTATTTTATTAACTTTTAAATATTTTGTGGTTTGAGTGTTTTAGCTAATTTCTCAAATATAAGGGGGCTGGGTTATTGTTATTTGATGGACATTTGAGGGCAATTTTGTCTAAAATCGTATTTAATTAAAGGAAAAATAGGTATAAAAATCATACTGCCTTAGTAATCTTTTAATAATAGCCCCTAGGGAGAGTATCTAACTACTCCTTATATTACCAACTGTAAATACTATTTACAATAAAAAATACCCGTAATATTTTATTACTTACAAACCAAACAACGAAATCTTGCAAAATAAACGAAGATTACCTTTATTATCTTATATGACCCCGAACCAAACATACCCTTTAGGTAGTTCATATCCTTGTTGAATCTTCAATTTCCAACTTTTGTTTGGCTACAAACCTTTGAAAGTAGAAGCGTATTTAACCTCTCTAATACAAAGATTTAACCATTTCTCATATGTACTTGGTAATTAATTAATGATAGTTGTATTATCACCCACAACAAAAGCACATTGCAATGCTGGAAATTATTTCAATCTTAGCCTTAAATATAATTATAAATCGATTAATGACATGCAATTATTATCATAACTAAGCTTGATGTGAAGTGAAATAAATAATCTAGGAATAATAAATTATGGTTAAGAAAGGTGAAAAAGAAAAGAAACTAAATCTGAGTGGTTGAGTGGTTCGATAGAGACTATTTGGTATATTACTCAAGAGGTCCTGAATTTTAATCTCTCCTAGGTTGCTAATAGGGATAGTTACTTGAACTCTTATCCGATTGACAGTTTCAGGGTCTTGGAAGATTAATTGAGGTGTACGTAAGCTGGTTCGGACACCTTCGATCATTAAAAAAAAAAAAAATATGATGAAAAGAAAAGAAGGATAAGTAGTGGTCCAAGAACAAACTAGCTGTGATGATATTAAATGTGGAGAAGAGGCAGGGCAGGGGCAGGCAGGCACCACCACTACTAGCCAAAGAAAGTAGTAATGGTACTTAATGGTTATGGAGATTCTTCTGATTCGTTTTTCATGTATATTTATTTACTCCTGGGCACCTTGTTTATTCAACGGCATTTTAGACATTTATTTCTACAACAGAAGGGAGCACAACTGGGTACAAGGAACTCCACAGGCTTGAAAATGAAGTGGTACATGGCCATGTTGTGAGGATCAAAATCAAAGAATCAATGGCTTTGCCTTTAATTTCTTCTATTGGTTTGCATTTTGACCCTTATTGGGAACCAGATTGGCAGTCACTTGAATTACTTTTCAAATGAGACAAGTGCTCTGTTTTAGATGCTTTTTCAAGTACTTTCATTGCAATTTTGTTAGAATAGAACTCTCCCTTATAAACTTTATAAATTATTAGATCATCTTTCCTTCCTCTTAAAGGCATTTGCAAAATTATTGTTTTCTCAATTATTTATGAATAACCTTCTGCTGTCTCTCTCTTTTTATTTTATATTCATCAAAACCAAAAGAGAGTGTACAACAGAGAGAAAACAATATTCGGATTTTTATTTTTCATCCCCAATGCACTTTGTAGAATACTAAAGGTGAAATGATGTAGTAAATTTCAACTGTTTACCTTAAGTCAGGACATTAAAAAGTCAAAACTTACAGTTCTATAAACCAAATTATTCAGAACTTAAAACCAGACAAATGCGTTCAAAAGAAATAATACAATAGTTTTCGTTGGAAATCGAAGCTTCTCTTCAAAGGTTGCCTGTTCGGCCATATGGCATCAAAGGGGGAGAGCAAAACTGAGGCCCTAAACCATCCCTAAGGCCTATATTTGATTTATCGACAAGGCTGCAGGACCCAAGTCTGAAAACCTTCATGATATACACGAAGTTACAAACTAAGCCCAGTGACTGTACATTAAAAAAACACATTAATAGCAGACTATAGTCATAGTAAAGTAAGCCCAACTTCATATCATCACTCCATTTTTGGATACTGATGAATACAGTCAGCCCATGGGCCCTTCTTGGACTCCCCAAGAATGGGCCTCAGACACTCCAAAACTACACTATTGCACTTAGGCCCAGTTCCTATTCCAAGTTGCCAAATTTTGTCACCTTTCTTCACTCTCTCTTTAGCCTCCATGTAAGCTAACTCATACCACAGTGAAGAAGATGACTGGTTACCAAATCGATGCAATGTCATCAAAGCAGGCTCCATGTCTTTCTCACTAAGCTTCATGCCTTTTGCTATCTCCCTTATCAATGGCCTCCCTGAAACTGGCAAGCAAAAATGCTGTATCACATTCTTAAAATTTGGCACGTAAATTTCCCCAGATTTCTGAATAAACTTCTTCCTAATGATCGAAACACCGTGCAAAAGTTTTTCTGTAAAAGGTAAGATTCTGGAACCGAGAATGGTGATATTCGCTCTCAGTGTTTCTCCGACTACTTGTAGCAAATCCCTATTGAGTGTAACCCCAAGTTTTCCATTAGAATCTTCTTCGCGAATTCCGGCCAGATAAGCCTTGTCCTCAAAGGCTCTTTGGGTTCTAACTGTGCATAAAAGCTTGTATTTTGATGATGTTTTTGCTTCTTTTTTGTTTGTTAGCAAGATTGCTGCACTGCCCATTCTAAAGAGGCAATTAATGAGCAGCTTGGGCTTCTCATTACCTGAATACCAACCTGTGGATAATATTTCGGTGCTAAGAACAATGGCGTAGGAGTTCTTGTGCGTTTTGAGAAGGTTTTCAGCCAAATCAATTGCCAGAGGACTAGCACTGCACCCCATACCAGAGAGATTATAGCTCATAATGTCTCTCTTCATGGAGTATTTGTTAATAATAATAGAAGACAGAGAGGGTGAAGGGCAAAAGCCGCTGCAGTTTACAATGAGAATGTCAATATCACGAGAAGAGAGTTTAGTTTTAGAGAGAAGGTCTTCCATTATAGGGAAGAGAACCATTTGGACTTCTTTAATGGATTCTTGCTGATGGGTTTTTGGAGGAATATAGTGTAAGGCTGGAGGGAGATAAGTCTCTTCGCTTAGTCCTGAAGAAGTGAGGATTTTGGACATGAAAGCTATACTTTCACTGTCAAAATATTCAATCATGGAGGCGTTTTCAAGAAAGGTGGAAAATGGCACTCTGCAGAAGCAAGGTGGCTTGAAACATGAGAAATCTACCAGGAAGACAGCTTGAGGCTTTGACATCAGATAGTATCGGAGAACGTAAACAAGAAGGAAACAAGTTAAGAAAATGAAATGGAAAATGAATTTCCACTGTTGAAAGATAAAGAATGCTTCAATGAATGTTACAAGTATTAGAACTCCAAATCTCAGGAGCTCCAAGAGAGCTGAATGCAGGTGCTTAGAAGGTGACATAATGGATGGGAGAGTGCTTATGTTTTTGAAAACATTTTCTTGGTTGACATTGGAAAAGTATCCCATTTGAGAGAGAAGGAACCAGGAAGAAATGGTGTGGTACTGATTCCAGCAGACTTCGAGAGTTTAAATGGAGTGTAGTGTACACTCTTGACTCTCCAGAGCCAGAGTTAAAGAACAAACTGTAAAATTATTGCAGTTGGCAGAAAAAAAATTCAATAAACTACAAGAAAATTCTAGTAATAATTAACTGAAAAGTAATCTGTATGGTCAGTCAAATGGCTGTTCAAATATCAACGTGAACCAAAAAAATTGCAAGAAAAATTAAATTCCAGACTGAACCCCATAAATATTGTTAGTTGAGACTGAAACTTAATGACACTTCACTTTCCACCGGAAACTCGAAACAAGCCTTGCCAAGAGGTAAACCGATTTCTAGAAAGAGGAGAGTGAAGTTTGACTATAGCAACCATGGAGTTTTGTTTCACTTTTCACGAAAAGGTGAGTAATGCAAGCAGTACTGCTGCTGCAGATAAGCTGATACTTTTGACCGTTTGTACTTGGCAGTGGCAATGGCCATGGTTGGCACTTGGCAGTGGCACATGAAGGAAAAAGAAAATCACTGCTAATTTCTTTCATCTTGGCCTTCTAAAATGTATTAAATGGGGCTGAAGCAGGACCTGTATAAGCCAAATTGATTTTAAGTGTTTTGAGAGCAATTTTAGTTACAATGCATTGGTGACAATAAATCTGAAAGGTGCCTAACCTTCCCTTGTAGTTGACTTTGATACATTTATGATTACAAGATCCAATCTCCCGTCCAGAAGATGGCAAGTTCCACAACTTCTGACCATGTGGGGTAATTTTTCGGCTGTAATGGCATTGCATAAATTACAGAAACCTCAAGTCATGAAGACTTAATTTAATTAGTTCAATACAGTAAAAACGTAGAATTCTAAAACAAATCATTCAGAACTTAAAAACGAAATAAATTTGTTCAAAGAAATAACTTGTAGTTTTCGGTGGAGAATTTTAACTCTACAAATTCTAATTCTACAGGGTTGATATGCAAGGCAGAGTTATTTTATGTGAAAAAGGCTGTCTCATGATTCATGAAGTTTATCTTTTCAGTAATGCCAGACTTACCGACCTAACTACCGACTTTGACATACCGACTTATGTGAATTGAGTCGAATTTTGAGATTTAGGTAGTTGAGTCGGTATGTTAAAGTCGATAGTTGGGTTGATAAGTGTAGCATTACTGTCATCTTTTTAGTCTTTTAAACAAGAAGTGCAAATCTGAGGCCCTAAACCGTATCTAAGGGCTATTTTTGATTTATCAGTAAGGCTGCAAACCAAAATCTGAAAGACCTCATGATGTCCACAAGGTAGTCCATTAAGCCCACTGAGTGTACGAGAGTGCGGCCCTTGTGTTTTAAAAATAAAATAAAATAAATAAAAACTATCATGTATAAATAGCAATGTTAAACCTATAATTCAATTTTATAATCTTTAACGTAGCAGTTCATTATTGATTAGTTTGTAAAATAGGTCTCACCTACTTATTTATGAATTAACCAATGACAAGCTCTTATGTAAGATTATAAATCTAGTATTATTAACGTATAAAATATTTGATTGGATCTTTTCCCTAAAAATATTCACACTTCCTTTTGTTGATATAATAAAACTGTAACTGCATAGGAGAAATCTTATTTATTGATAAACGTGGAATAATGAATGCATTATTAATGCTCGCCTTACACTAAACGCTTATGTCCCGAAATGCAGGATGGAAAATCTTTTTATGTGAATTCGTATCTTAATTTTATGCAATATTTTAAGGAGTAAAAGCAAGACTTTATGTCTTTCTTTCTCCTTGGAAAGAAAGACATGAAGCAAGTCGAATCATTAAGTAAATTGCACCGACACTTCAAGACATCAGTGGGTTTATAAGCTTTATTTTGACCAAGTCCATATTCGTTTGATATTTTTTCTTATTTGTATTTTCCTTTCGTTTTCACCACTTCTCTCTTTTCTAAAGCAATCATTTTAAAATACTTTGTAATTTGTTAACATTGTCTTTGTACACATAAATTAAAGATCCTCCATCACTTTTTCAATAAGATTTTCCAGATATATACAATTAATTTTGACATTTTCCTTTCAGATTTGCCTTTCGTCATGCTTACATACTCAAAATTTTTATTTTATTTACTCTTAATAGGAACAATTAGAAAGATGTGAAAGAGATCCAGCTGCTTACATACCTAAAAAAATTTCAAACCTCCAATAAATTAATTAAGGAAATATTTAGGTAATTCAGAGTTGGTTACCATTTAAAAATGATTGACAAAAAGAGATCCTAAAATTACTAGTTTATCAATTAATAATTGATCTTGAATCCGGAGAATAGATTGAGCAAAATTAATTACTATTTATAGGTTGATTGTAATAATAAAATTATTATTTTATTCATTAACACATTAGATCAAAATTTAGAGACAATTTAAAACCAATTGATCTCCCTACATATCGATAATAGATTTCACCATAAAAAAAGGTAACTACATCTTCCTCGAAATCAAATAACCTAGAAATTTGAAATAAATAACCACCCGTGAATGATAGTAGCAGAAAGAACAGTAACAAAAGACCACCAGAACACACAAAAGAATCAAAGCAAATTCCAAACAAAAGATTGTTTACACTCAGATTTCTTTTATGTTTTGTCTCTAGTTCACCAAAGAATCTGCACCCCTTTTTTGTTTGGTCCCCTATCTTATCATACAACCCATCTCCACCAAGCAAGTTTTCTCTCAATAGTTTCCTCTATTTATATAGAGAGGGAGAGAATTGTTGAGCAAAGAGAAACCATAATCGGATGATTATGACTAAGTTACTGTGTTTTTTACTCACAATAACGTTGTTTCAACTATTAGAATTTGCTATTTCTCGACGTGAGCAAGTTACAACACCACCATTGCCTGTTTTGCCACTTCCATCTTATACTCAACTTAAATGGCAACAAAGAGAGATCATAATGTTCTTCCACTTTGGAGTTAACACATTCACCGACTCTGAATGGGGCACTGGGAAAGAAAACCCGGCTATTTTCAATCCAATCGGGCTCGATGCCAACCAGTGGATCAGTGCAGCAATGGACGCAGGAGTTTCTCTTGTCATACTTACTGCAAAACACCACGATGGATTTTGCTTGTGGCCTTCAAAATATACTGACCATTCTGTCAAACATAGTCCCTGGAAAAATGGACATGGTGACGTGGTACAAGAGTTTGTAAATGCGGCTAAAGCTCGCGGAGTCGATGCAGGATTGTATTTATCTCCGTGGGATCGCCATGATCCGAGATATGGCCACGATTTGCAGTATAATGAATACTACTTAGCTCAAATGCAAGAACTACTCACCAGGTACCTCAATTTTCTCTACTTTGTTAAAAATAAGTTAATTGTTTAATCCGCTTCATCTGATTGATACGTGGCATCTATTATTGGTAGATATGGAAACGTGAGGGAGATATGGTTCGATGGAGCAAAGGGTCCAAATGCGGTTAACATGTCATACTATTTTACAGAGTGGTTCGCCATGGTGAAAGAGTTGCAGAGTTCCATTAACGTATTTTCGGATGCGGGTCCGGATGTTAGATGGGTTGGTAATGAAAAAGGATTCGCTGGAAGCACATGCTGGTCGACCATCAATCGCACATCTCTATCAATAGGAAATGGAAGCATCGTTGAGTGAGTATTTTTTATTAACCAAATCATGCAAATTACAGTATTATCTGAAATGAGCTGTTTGCAGTTGAAACTTAGATGTTGGTTAATTATTAAGTTTGGTGGAAATTTGGTTTCTTGTTAGCTTTTCGTCCTTTAATTTCTTCTCTAAGCTTTTATTGTTTTCACGTTTCAATGAGAAGAGATACGTCAACTTCACGGTTTAAGTAATAAAAAATTCTTGTTAGGTCGTGACAATGTGTTTTCCTACTTCTTAGAAAAGAAAGAACACTTATAGTGGTGATTTACCTTTAGAAAATGATAACATGTGAAACACATAAAGACTCACACTTTGTGATTATTGATTGGTAAAGTTTTTTTTTTTTTTTAGTTATATAAACAGAGGTGATCCAAGAGGGACAGATTGGCTGCCAGCTGAATGTGACGTTTCAATCAGAACTGGATGGTTTTGGCATAAATCACAATCACCAAAGAGGCTAAGTAAACTTCTTAAGATTTACTATAATTCAGTGGGAAGAAATTGTGTGATGCTACTCAATGTTCCTCCGAATTCAACCGGGTTAATAACTGAAATTGACATTCAAAGATTGAGAGAATTTAGAAAGGCCATTGACACAATATTTTCAGCAAATCTAGCTGACAAATGCACTACGAAAGCTAGTAGCGTTAGAGGAGGCAAAGACGGTGGTTTTGGACCGGAAAATGTATTAGACTCTGACCATTTGTGGACATATTGGGCTCCAAGAGATAACAAAAATGATGATTATTGGATTGAAATCAAGGCTGAAGATCAAGAAGGGTTGAAGTTTAATGTGATCAGAATTCAAGAAGCGATTGGGCTCGGTCAGAGGATCAAAGAACATGAAGTTTACGTTGATGGTAAACTAGTGGCAAAAGGGAGCACAGTTGGGTACAAGAAACTCCACAGGCTTGAATATGGAGTGGTACATGGGCATTTTGTGAAGATAAAAATCACGAAATCAAGGGCACCGCCTTTAATTTCTTCAATCGGTTTGCATTTTGACCCTTATTGGCACCCAAATAATGAGCAGTGACCTAAATTCTAAATAGCTTTTAGCCGACCTCTTTTTTTCTTTTGCATGTGTTTGAGGGTCATGCCCGTGCTCTTCTGTTTGATCTCTTTTGTCCTATGTACAAAAAAGTATAAAGGCAATAGTGATTAGTGGAATGCAGCCAAGTTCACACAAAGGCATAAAGGAATAAAAGTGTAAGTGGAATTTCCAGTATTTCAGTTTGTGGGGTAGTTTCTTCTTTATTTTCTTCTTTTCTGTTCAACTTTGTAAGAGTATCTCCTGAAAATAGAAGATGTTGGAAGCATCATTAAAAAATAAAAATAAAAAAATCACCAATGATTTAGAGGTTTGAAAGAATCTAATTATCATCTATCCCTAAAAAATATATTCATGTATTATGATGCTTATATTCTTTCTTGTCCATATTGTAATAATATGTTGACACGTTAATAATGAGCATGAGGGATGTTTTCATTATAATCATAAACTTTAAATTAGTATGAGTAATGCTTAGGTCTATAATTCAATTTCACAATCTCTAATGTGACAATGTATCATTGAACAGCTCGTAAAATAAGTCTTATTTGCTTATATGGGTCTCATTACCCATTTATAAGACAACCAATAACGATAACGATATATTATATCAAAGATGATGAGAAAAAATTGTTGACTTTAACATTATTGAATTAGCCTTTGGTATTTTTATCGGTACAAGAGTCCCCTTCAAAACCTTTGATTGTGGGTTTCACATGACAAAAGAGCTCCGATTAATAACTGTTCACATATATATTAGTTAAAGGCCTATAAAAGGAGGGCCCGGGCAATTCCCATTAAAATATATATATTGGGCCACCACAACCTAAGCTATAGAAACTTGGTTAATTTTCAGTATTCCCAAGCCCCTTAAAGTTTCAAAAACTTAGACACGCACTCCGTTTTCACCTTTCGTTTGTGAATGAATCAAATCAATAAACGATCACCATTTGACTCTATATCAACTGCAACTATATACACTAGAAAGATAAAGTTTGAGTTTATTATGAGGACTTTAACTACGGTTCTTGATGTTGAATTTATTTGTCATAAATAATATATTGTCAAATTTGTATTTTATGATTTACTCATATAAGATCTATGGACACAAAAACCTACCAATAATTTTTTTTCAAAAAAAACACTCATAATCCAAGTCAAGTTTTTCTCATATTTAATTCCATTGTTTTTCTTAAATTTACCCAAATATATATGAGGCAACTTGAACAAAAATCCTAAGTTAAATTAAAATCTATTTAACTTAATTTAACTATGCATTAAATAATAAGAAGGTTAACTTCTGTTTATATAATGAGTCAAGAAAGCTTGAATCTTTGTAGAATTAGATGTTCTCGTAATAGGAGTTTGAGTAAACATAAAACTCATAAAACTCATCCATGAAGGAGTAAGTACACTAGTTCATATAAGATTATAAATCTTGGATGAATTATGAAGTATATGGGACTTAGAGCCCTATTTTGGAATGAATACATGTTGATGGACTGGAGTCTGTTTTAGCTCAACTTATAGAAATGTCCAACTGGTAGAGAGGCCCAAAGTGTAGGCTGGCCTAATTTGAAGGATAACCTTAATTGTAGAGTGATCCAACTTGTAGACTAGCCCAGCTTGCAGAGAGGGTTGACTCGTGGTGTAGACCAACTCATAAAATGGGTCAACCCATAGAATGGTCATTTTCTTATAGAATTGGTCATCTTGCTGTATGTTCTTTCCATAAGATGGATTTGGGTGTGGACCCAATTAGGATTGGACTAAGGTATTAGACTGTATACAATGTTTATTTCGTTATTGAGTCTGACAATGTCCAGTATGATTTTTGACCTATACAATCTGTAATTTTTTATACCTCTAAAATAAAAGGTCATAATTAATACATAACCATATCTAAAAATCCTGGATTATTCTTTATTTCGATTATGTAACAAAAAAAAAAAAGGGTAATAAGATAAATCTTAAAATCATAAACTAAAATAACAAAATCAATAATAGTGAGAAATCGAATCTGCAATAAAAAAAAAATTCAAAATTGAAAATCAGTTTAGACCAAAAGTAGCAAGAGAGATCTATATATTTTTAATTTTGATGATTTCAAAACCTCTGGAAGCCTCACAAAATTGCATCATATCATCCCTTTAAATTATTTGAGTTCCACGTGAAAAGCAACGTAAATATACCCATCCTCCCTCTTACCCACAGCTCTATTTCCACAGAAACACGGCAGTTAGACGAAACTTTTGTGTGTAGTTAAGAGGGGGCACTTGTTATAAATTATAATCCCAATGTTTTGTCTCAGAGCTTTCAAAGGACGGCCATGGAATTTTGTATCAAATAGTGACTTCAAAATTTAAAAAAACTGAGCCGCTTTGTTGTACTATTTTGAATCATTATTTTATTTAAATAAAAAAATAAAATATATGTTTATACACTTATTGGATCAATCCATTCCGAAAATTAATCTAACTCAAAAAAGATTTTTTTGTCTCAAAGTGAAAAGTGGGTGAGACTTGTTTTCTATTATCCTATTCTATTTAACTTATAACATTTTTCGTCAAACTCTATTCAATTAAAAACAATTACCTTTCACTGCTTCTAATATAAAAATTAATCTACCTAAGACCACCACCGCCTACCAACAACCACCGCTGACTACCGTGGTCGAAACGACGCACGACAGGTCGGATCTGACCGGTCATGCGCCCATAGATCTGGTTGGCAACGACCAGATCTACGGCTAGATTCTGGCTAGATCCAATTATTAATGGCCAAATCTATTTGGCCGTTGATGACAACCAGATTTTGGCCGTTAATGCTGGCCAGGTTTTGTCCGTAGATCTGGCTGGAAATAGTCATATCGGTGCATGGTCGACTAGATCTAGTCCATCATACGTGGTTTCGACAATTGTCATCTGGCAGTGGTGGCCAGCGGCCAGTTGTCTTCTTGGGTGGCTAGAGTGCTTTAGTTAATTTTTAAACTTTTATTGTGAGGGATGTCTAGCTAAATTAAAAAATAAAGGGGGTTAACAAATAATCTAAATATTTTCAAAAAATGTACCAAACAACTATACAACATTTTATTAAACTTTGAATATACTTTTTAGATATTTTATCTTATACATTTTCAGAATTTGATCCAATTTGATTTAATCTAACTCAACTCAACTTAGAATAATTTTTTGAATAACATTTTTCAAACAATCTATCAAACTTGCCTTGAATTCATCTACTTTTCAAGCTCAAAGTACTAAAAAAATCATCCTCGCTAGCTATTTGGCCAAGTTTTTTAGTATTAATATAACTCTCTTGTTTATGGTTTTCCCGATCACCGTTTTTCTTTTTCCTGAAGAAGCAAATATATGTCAATGTAATAATGGAGTTTTGACTTTTTAACCAAAAAAATACAAAAAATATTTACCTTATTCAAATTGAAGTTTAACTCTTTAACGATAAATATACTTTTTCTCTCAGATGTGGAGGTTGGGTTGATGCTGATAAGAGACATTGTTGGGTTTAAAGTTTAATAATTTTTTCTTTTACGAAAATAAGGTGAAAAGGTAAACTTTGAAAATACAAAATTTTGTAGGAATATTTTGAATAATTGCACGTGGAGGTGGTGTCACATGTGAGCCCCTTTTAATCTTCTCCGCCATCTTTTGAAATTTTGTTGGTCATAATATGACAAGATTTTAAATAAAGCATTTTAACAAACTACATTGCCACTTAATTACCACAAGCAATCAAAAAAAGAAAAAAAAAAGAAAAAACTTCTGCAAGATTTCTCCTTCAACGAGACAAATTGGACTATTTAGAGATACTACACAGACGCAACCATATAATCAACATTATGTCGGTTGTTTATTCACTGAGTTAAGAAAGAAGAAGATGTTAATCATAATTACAGGGTTTAATCTTGGGGAGATAAGGAGATGGAGTCCACCATCAATTGGAAGAGTGAGTGCAGTTCTGTACTTGACTGGTTTACTTTCATCTTTGAGCTTGAATTTGTAGCATCCAAGTAGGATCATAGAGAAGATTTTCATTTGCCTGTAAGCAAAATCCTTTCCTAGACAGATTCTTGGACCCGCCTGTTCAACATAAATGATCAAATTGATTAGCTAATCGGAAAGAAGTTCTTCAAAAACAGGTCCTGTTAGTCACATCGATCTGTCTGGTGTACTGTAAATGAACAATGTAATGTAACAGTCTACTTGAGTGCTCAAACATAAGTTGCCAAATGAGATTACCGCATATCATAATCAGACTCTATCTTACCTGGAAGGCTGTGAAGACGAAAGGGCTTTTCGGTTGGAAAACGCCATTTTCATTGAGCCATCTCTCTGGCCGGAATTCCTCTGCGTCATTACCCCATAATTCTATCATCCTACCCATCGCATAAGGTAAATATGCGATCAGATCTCCTTTATGCGCAGTGAAGCCATGAGGCAGTGTGTCATCGGCAAAACACATCTTCCCATCCTGTGACAGTGACACCACCCACAATACTTCTTTCAAACAAAGCCAATGGTCTCATTATAATATGTGCATAGCCGGAAAATCATATTAGGTCGGGCTAGAAGTTTTTCTTTTAGCAATACCCATGTAAACCGGAAGGGAAACTAAGACATTTATAAAATCAAAATCAAACAATTGTGTGTAGCAAAATTTTTTTTTTTTTTTCATGTTTTACTCTGATTGTGCATGTACTTACCACTGGAACTGCTGGATAGAGTCTAAGCGTCTCAGACAACGCTGCGTGGAGATAGTTCATCTTGTCCAGGGTTTCTTCATTTACTTTGGCTGCAAATTCCTCAATGCTTAAATTACCACTCACTTGGGTTGCTTGTATTATTTCCTTTGCAATCTTTTCCTGTATATCAGGGTGCTTGCAAAGCGAGTAAAAAAACCAAGAAATAGTGGTAGCCGTTGTGTCTTTCCCAGCAATCACAAAATTGAGAACTATGTCCCTTAAGTATTTTGGATCGGTTTCTTTCAGTTCCAAAAACCTTGACAGAATGTATTCTTTCTTCCCCTGTAAATTTGATTTGTTAGCTAATTACTCAAAATATTACTAAAACTTTGAACTAAACTGCAGATGGTTGAAGATGCTATACTCACAGATTGTGTATCATCACGTGGATTGTTTATTTGCTCAATTTTGCGTTTAATTAATTTGTAAACAAATTTGTCAACCACTTTGATACTTGTTCTCAATTCAGCCTCTGATCCAATGTTCAGGAACCGCTTAACCTTCCAAAAGAGATCGGCAAACCGGAAACTGACAATTGCATTTGCTGTATCGAAAGCATCAGCGAATCGAGCGCCTTCTTCATAAGTTCTAGATAAAACATCTAAATCTATTCCCAACATGACTTTAAACACAGAGTCTAAGGTTGCTTTCATGAAAAAATCCTGCAAATAAACGCATATTTATTGTTATACTTTAATAGCAAGAACTGATCTATCAACGCAACACAATCAAACCAAGAAACACAAGAATACCACAAAGATCAAACACACAGAACAAGCCACGATTTACCGTGGTTCACTTATCCTTTTATGGATAAGCTACATCCACGTTGAGCTCAAAAACAGTATGAGCTCGCTGCACTTCGATTACCAGAAAACAGTCAAGATTACACATATTCAACACTCACCAGATCTACCCGTTTACAACAGCAATTAGCCTTACAAGATACCCTATGAATATCCCAAACCCGAGAGAACAACACTCTCACCTGAATGATTAAAGCCCCTAATCACTCGACTGATACTCACAATCTGGAATGTAGAATCTCAACCCTGACACAGAGAAAAATAACCGACTCAAATAACCCTAGCCACTGTCGTTTTCTCTCTCTGTCAAGACTGAATGAACATACGCTTATATATGGTTTGACTCTGTGAGTGATCCTGGCCGTTCAATCTGAAACGCATCCTGTGGTCTGAATTTGCCTAAGTTAATATGCCTAAAACGACGCCGTATTAGTGTTACTTAAACGACGATGTTTCAAGCTTCCATATTTAACAATCTCCACCTTGGAAGCACTAGAAACAGACTCTTTGTGCAGCTTGCCCTTTCTCATCCTGTCATAGCTCTTTATCACTCCTGATTACTTGATATGCAGCAAGTTCAAGCAGAGCTTGAACTTGATTGGAGTGATAATTTTGGTGCCCATATCTGCTGGGTTCTCTTCTGTGGGTACCTTCTTCAGTTCAATGATTCCATTTCCAACTTGGTTCCTCACAAAGTGGTAACGTACATCCACGTGTTTTGTTCTTTCGTGATACACTGGATTCTTGCTTAGATGGATTGCACTCTGGCTGTCTGAGTACACTGTAACCTTTCCACCAATTAGTTTTACTTCTGTCAGAATTCCTTTCAACCATAATGCTTCTTTAACTGCATCAGTGACCGCAATTTACTCTGATTCTGTTGAAGACAGTGCTATAATAGGATGCAACTGTGATTTCCAGCTTATACAATTTCCACCCCATGTGAAGTAGTATGCAGTTGTTGATTTTCTGGAATCCTTATCACCTGCAAAATCAGCATCTACAAAACCAACGAGATCAAGTGCAGTATCTCTTTTACAGTATTCAAGGCCTACACAAACTGTACTGTTAATATACTTTAACATCCATTTTAGAGCAGTCCAATGTTCCATTCCAGGATTGGACATATACCTGCTTAACATGGAAATAGAAAAGGCTAGGTCTGGCCTAGTACTAATCATGGCATACATCAGTGACCCCACCACATTTGCATAAGGAACAGACTCCATTTTCAACTGTTCTAACTCGGTTTTGGGGCATTGAGACTTGCTAAGAATAAACTGACTGGTAAGGGGCATTGAGACCAGTTTGGCACCAGCCATGCCAAACTTTGTGACTAGTTTAAGCAAGTAAGACTGTTGCTGCAGTCTGAGTTCACATTTCTTTCTATCCCTGTTTATCTCCATGCCCAAAATTTTCTTAGCATTCCCTAGGTTTTTCATGCTGAACTCAGTGTTTAGTCTTTTCTTCAATTCACTGATTAAGGTTTTTGACTTACTAATCAACAACATGTCATCCACATATAAAAGCAAGTAAATAGGCAGATTATCATCCATTTTAAAGTAGAAGTAACTATCATATTGGCTTCTAGTGAATCCTATGCCTATTATAAAGGTGTCAAACCTTTTGTACCATTGCCTAGGGGACTGTTTTAACCCATACAGGGATCCTTTTAACAGGCTGACATGTTCAGGGAATTTCGGGTCAGTAAACCCCATGGGTTGGCTCATATAGATTTTTTCCTCTAGTGTTCCATGAAGGAATGCAGTGGTGACATCCAACTGCTCTAGTTCTAGGTCTTGATAAGCTACCACTGACAGCATTAACCTAATTGTTTTGTATTTTACCACAGGGGAGAAGACTTCATTAAAGTCTATCCTTTCCCTTTGAGTAAACCCCTTAGCCACAAGTCTGGCTTTGTACCTAGGTGGATCAGCTATGGATATACCCTCTTTAAGTTTAAACAACCACTTACATTGGGTCAGCTTCTGATTACCAGGTTTTGGAACCAGTGTCCAGGTTTCATTTACCTTTAAGGATTGCATTTCCTCCTCCATAGCCGTTTTCCATTTGTCCCTTTCCTTGGATTCCATGGCCTCTTGATAGGTCTCAGGTTCAGACCTAAGTACTTCTGTCCCTGCAAGTAGAGCAGTATATATTAGTTCTACATATGAGTACCTTGAGGGTGGTCTTAACTCTCTCCTGGTTCTGTCTCTGGCCAATTGGTAGTTAGTCAGGTCATTTTGCTGTGGTTCTAGGAACTCTTCTGCTTCCTCATCTTCAGCTTGGTCAGGTTCCTCAGGTGCCATTTCAGTTTCAGGCAACTGGGGAGTTTGACCTTGTGTTTGAGGTGGGTGTACTTGATGGGTTGTGTGCTCCACCTCAATGTGGCATTGGTCTGTTTAGCATTTTCTTCTGTGCTTTTGGTTGTTCCTACATTAGGGTTGGTGCCTTTGCATGGGAATACTCCCTCATTAAACACCACATCCCTGCTTACTAAGATCCTGACCCCAAGTGACTCTCTGTCCCACAGGCTGTATCCCTTTGTGCCTTCAGGGTATCCAAGGAACACACACTTGGTTGATCTTGGCTCCAGTTTTCCCCCCACTGTGTGGGCATATGCAGCACAGCCAAACACTCTTAGGTGCCCTAGTTCTGGTCTTCTCCCTAACCATCTTTCTTCTGGACTGATAAGGCTTAAAGTTGTGGAAGGACTCCTATTCACTAAGTAAGCAGATGTGGAGAGGGCTTCCCCCCAAAAGGTTTTTGGTAGGTTGGAAGTGATCAAGAGGCATCTTACTTTGTCTAGCAGTGTTCTGTTCATCCTCTCAGCTACCCCATTTTGCTGAGGGGTACTTCTCACCGTCCTATGTCTCAGGATCCTCTGTTCACTGCAGAACTTATCAAACTCCAGATTACAAAACTCAAGCCCATTGCTCTTGCCTAAGGGTGGCTTTCACCTTTCTACCACTGCTCTGGTTTTCTAGACAACTACGGTAGGTTTTCAACTAGGGCTTTCCAGTCTTTGAACTTTGCTAGAGCTTGGTCTTTTGATCTAAGTAAGAAAACCCAGACCTTCCTACTGTAGTCATCAACTATAGAGAGGAAATAGTTGTTTCCTCCATGAGATTTAACCTTTTCTGGACCCCATAAATCAGAATGTAGGTAATCCAAACAGTTGTTTGCTAGGTGAACTCTCTTAGGAAAACTATTTCTGTGCTGTTTACCAAGTACACAACTTTCACAGAACTCTATGCTTGTAACAGTGTCTTTCCCAAATTGTCCTAGTCTGTTCAGTACATCCATTCCCTTCTGACTCATATGGCCTAATCTCAAGTGCCACTTTTCAGTTACTGATAACTTTTGAGACCCAAGTGTTGTGCTGTTGCATTCAGAATAAAAACTACCACAAAGCACATATAGCCCATTTTTCTTTTCTCCTGACAACACCAAGTTCTCATTTTTATATACATTCAACCACCCACTGTTAGCCTTATAGCAGCAGCCTGCTTCATCTAGGGTGCCTAGTGATATGAGGTTTCTCTTTAAGTCAGGTATATATCTGACTTTGGTCAGCCTTATTAGTTTTCCTCCATTTAGCCTAAGGGTAATGTAGCCAATCCCCTTAACCCTATAGGCTTGGTTGTTCCCCATGTACACTGTCTCATGATCAGACTCCTCAAAGTCTTGGAACCAACTTCTATTGGGGCTCATATGGAAGGTACAACCAGAGTCTAACACCCATTCCTTTGCAGTGTTAGATATTGACACTGTTAGGACTTCTGGTTCATCCATTTGGTTACTAGTGGTGGCTAGGTTGCTTTCTGTGTTACCTAGTTTCTGCTTTTTCTTCCACTAAAAGCAGTTTTTCTTCAGGTGACCTGTCTTATAGCAGTGGTAACATTTCCTAGTTTCTGTTTTTGCTTTGTTGTTCCCCTTCCATTTCTTCTTGTTCTTACCCCCCTGACTTGATTGAAACCCTTTACTAGACAGAGCAGGTTCTATTCTACCCTTCACAAACAGAGTGCTATTATTTCTCTTAAGGGTTTTAAGCTCTAATTCTCTAGCCTTAAGACCCGCAACTATCAAATCAACACTGGGTACAGACTGAGATCTTGAAGGGCATTCTTGACTACTTGGTAGTCTTCAGTTAAGGAATTTAATAATATCATGGCAAGACTAGTTTGTCCTAGTTCTTGGTCTGTGCCCTTTAAGATTAAATTCATCTTAAGGAATTCATCTAGGTTTTCCTCTATGGACTTCGAATTATCCATCTTATAAGAGAATAGGGCTTCCTTTAAGAAAGCCAAATTCGGAGCAGACTGTAAAGCATATAGGGATTCTAATTTACCCCATAAACCAAGAGGAGTTTCGAATCCATCTACCTTCCGAAGAACACTGTCAGAAAGATTCATCACGATCAGGTTATAAGCTTCTTCATCAATCTCTTCCTTCTTTTCCAGTTTCTCCTCTGACCATTTCTTGGGATCCTTTTCCAGTGCAATTGCAACTTTGTTATGTGAGAGAAGAGCCTTCATTTTCTTTTTCCAACTGCCGAAGTCGATCTTCCCATCATATTGGGATATCTCCATTCGGGTGGTGCTCATTTTCCTGTAATGACAAAGAAAGAAACACAAAGAAAAGAAAGTCTAAGGCGTACTTGGCGTTGTTACACCAGAAGTTGCCAATTACTACCAGGCAGTTTTTAAGGCGGTCATTGGTTTTCCAGCCGATATACCCTTACACTTTATCAAGATTTGACTCTCTAGAACCAATTCTAGACTCAAGGAAATAATCGAATAAAAAACCCCCAATTTTCGAAACCCCAATTTTGTGAAACCCTAATTTCTGTTTCTTTAACAAAAAATTCCCAAATTCACAAAACCCTAATTTCGTAAGAGAAAGATTGACTCTCTAGGACTTAATTTTGAGACTCTCAAGGAAAACCCCAATTTTTCAGAAAGGAACCCTAATTTAAGAAACCCTAATTTTTCAGAACACGAACTTCACTTTCAAGAAAATGGCTCTGATACCACTGTTATACTTTAATAGCAAGAACTGATCTATCAACGCAACACAATCAAACCAAGAAACACAAGAATACCACAAAGATCAAACACACAGAACAAGCCACGATTTACCGTGGTTCACTTATCCTTTTATGGATAAGCTACATCCACGTTGAGCTCAAGAACGGTATGAGCTCGCTGCACTTCGATTACCAGAAAACAGTCAAGATTACACATATTCAACACTCACCAGATCTACCCGTTTACAACAGCAATCAGCCTTACAAGATACCCTATGAATATCCCAAACCCGAGAGAACAACACACTCACCTGAATGATTAAAGCCCCTAATCACTCGATCGATCACAATCAATGAGGAATGTAGAATCTCAACCCTAACACAGAGAAAAATAACCGACTCAAATAACCCTAGCCACTGTCGTTTTCTCTCTCCTGTCAAGACTAAATGAACATACGCTTATATATGGTTTGACCCTGTGAGTGATCCTGGCCGTTCAATCTGAAACGCATCCTGTGGTCTGAATTTGCCCAAGTTAATATGCCTAAAACGACGCCGTATTAGTGTTACTTAAACGACACTGTTTCAGGCTTCCATATTTAACATTTATAATTAATCAATAATCATCAATTAAACGGAGTTAATAATACCCGTTCTTATGATACCAAAACGGCAAAACTTATTGATAAAGAAGCTCATACTTGCATGTCTAACGATCGGTTTGATACCGAAGCTTCAGATACTTTACGAGCAAGCTTTACAGCAGTAGTTTTAAAGACTACACTGCTAAAATCCCTCAGTATCTTGGTGGAGAATTCATAGCTTGATAGTTTCCTTTGATGTTTCCACTTGTCTCCGTCTACAGCGAAGATCCCATCACCCAGTAGATCGGTCAAAATATTATACTGGTACAATCCCTGCTTCCATAACCTCGGTAGAATTAGAATTTTCATCTAATCATGTACCATGTGTTCGATAATTCTTTTGGAAATTACAAAAAGAGTTTCACTGGTAAAACTGTTAGAATCAATATCCAAAATTCTAGCGAAATTTGAATTATGTTCACAGTTGATGTCAACTACTTCGTTTAGATGGAAAAGGGAAAAAAAAAAAAAAAAAAAAACACAACCTACATATACAGATACGACGGGAAATTGAGTAAGAAATAAAAGAAAATGAAATACAATTATCATTTCGGGGCATGTATGTGGGATTTTTTTTTCCAAGTAAAGCTCTGATACGTTCTTACCTTGTCATAGTTAGGAAAGTTTGTCTTGAGGATGTGTTCAACAACTGCAAATCTGACGGAAAAATCTCGTTTCGGAATAAAAGAGGCAATCTGTAAGTTTTATATTTGCGTGCAAGACCAGCCGTAAAGTCATGGAGCCTGGGAAAATTAAGTGCTGGGCCAAGGATAGTGGTGCCAATAGGGGGATATTTTTTAGTCTTCTTTGGCGATTTTGCGGGACGAAATCTGAGCACGAATATGGCAGAGATCAATGCTAAAGCTGCCGCTGTAAGAGGGATGAAGGAGGAAAATTCTTTAAGGTCGATCATGTTAATGGATAAGCAAAACAGAGCAGGAATGTTTTGGTCAAGGAGATTGTGAGAGCTAATTGTCACGTCTTACAAATTATATAGCAGAACATTGGGAGATCGTGCCGCCAAACTTCATCAATAATGAGCTATTCGTGATTCACTTTTTTTGTTTTAATATTATTTCACGCCCGTTTCCAGCTTTTAGTCCATGTGTAAGTACATTAAATCTATTTTAACGAAGGTCCTCTTATCATTTTCAAAATATAATTAGGAAGATAAAAACTTTTTTAATAATAACTTAATTCTTAAAAAATGGGTATTAAGTATTAACTATTAAGCTAACCAGCACTGGGTGGCCAATGGTCAACTAGAATTCTTAGATGTATTACTTAACAGATTATGAATTCGATCCATTCGATTTCTAATAGGGGTGGTTATTGAGAAAACTTACCCGATTGTCAACTTCAAGACCTCGAAAAACTAATTGAGATGCACGTAAATTGGTATGAACAATCTCGATTAAAAAAAAAAAAAAAAACTATTAAGCACACATCTGTTGAGAGCATAGAGGGCCACCCCAAGAAACATCATTAATTCCTTAAATGAAAATGATAGTCACAGAAGGTTGTGGACCGAATCTGTGGACCGAATGACGTGACAAAATTCTGACCATTAATTAATGTTAACTGATAATGAATCAACGGTCAAGATTTTATCACGTCATTCGGTGCATAGATTCGGTGGGCAACCTTCGGTGGCTGTAACATTACTCTTCCTTCAAAATAAACTCTTCTTAAATATTCATAAGTCCAAATTTTTATATTTATAGAATTTCTTTTGTAATTAAATACTTTAACTTATAATTACTTTTTAATTAAAATCTTAGTTAGAAAATTATTATTGCATGGAGAATATACATTTAAAAAAATGAATTTATCTTGCTATGGGGGCTAAGAGAAAAACGACAAATGAAGTAAAAGATAATCCTTTTCTTATATATTAATATGTTTTGATTATTGTATTAAGTTTCTTTTCAACTCAATCTAAGATTTCTAATATAATTTAGAAAAATGAATCTTTTATATTAAGATATTTATGGGTTATTTGGTTTGATCACTTAAAACTAAGAATCTGTCGTATTCCTCTTAATGAAAAAAGTTAAAAATTTTTACGACTAAATACATATTTGTTTGTCTTAAATGACTTCTCCAAAAATATTCCTACTCTAATATTTAAATTCCAATCATACCCTTTAAAATCTTAATCTCTATTTACCTATTTTATTCACATTATTATTTTATTTTCATTGTAGCAGACGTAGTAGATACACATAATTAAAAAAATTAAATCAAATTATTTGTAAAATTAAAATATTTTCGTTATATTTTATCAAATTCATGATTTGCAATGCAAACTATAAATATATATTATACATTACGTTGACAAAGATATTTACGTAAAAATAATACTTTTTAGATATTTAAAATTTGTAAAAACAAACACTTAATATTTATAATCAATATTAAAAAATTACAAACAAACATAGGCCGAACGACTTACACATACCCAAGGTTTGTCGTAACGACAAAGTGATACTCAAAAGGTTTTGAAACGACAAATATGTACTTTTTGTCATGTGCTGTTAGTGATTTCCGTTTGGTAATGGTGAAAAGACTAGAATGCCCTTGAAATTTGATATTTTAGTTTTTTTATAAATTTAAAAATTTCTAAAAAACCCCCTAGGTTTGCTAATTTAACTAAACACCCCAACATATAAAAATTTTGTAAAATAATAAAAACACACCCACCACCCACAATGCTAGATTTCGGCCACCACCATCGGAAAATTGCGTTACGACATAGACCCATCGGATTTGTGTCGTAATGCATCGATCTCGCCTTTCTCGGCCAGATCTAAGTCCATATCTGGCCGTTGAGAGTTTTGCGGCCTTTTCCTGCCAGATCGATGCGTTACGAGACGCATTCGACTACGTGCGTCGTAACGCAACTTTTTCGGCCGATTCCACGGCTGGCAGGCTAATCGCACTGGGTGGGATGGGGGTATTTTTGTCATTTTATAAAATTTTTATATATTAGGGTGTTTAGTTAAATTAGCAAACTTAGGGGGTTTTTTTAGAAATTTTTTAATTTACAAAAAACTAAAATATCAAACTTTCAAGGGCATTCTAGTCTTTTCACTATTACCAAATGGAAATCACTAACAACACATGACGGAAAATACCTATTTGTCGTTTCAAAACCTTTTAGGTACCAATTTGTCGTTACGGCAAATCTTGGGTATGTGTAAGTCGTTCGGCCAACAAACATATTATAAAATTTTCTTCAATCTTAGTTATTTAGCGGTATTCAATTGTCAGAACTACATCACCTTGGAGATTGAACCAGTTTTAAGTTATTTGATTAAAAACCAAAAACTTCTTTGTGATTATAAAAGAATAATTTTAAAACTCCATAACTTGGAGATTAAACTAGTTTTAAGTTATGTGCTTTGTGACGTCTTTCATACAATAATATTTTTATCATGACACCTTCATATTGTTAAATGGTGAAGTCTGCGACGTCGTTTAAAGCCAAGTAAAATGCTAACGTTTTGCTCATTAAGCTCAAGTTGATCTCAGCCCTTCGATTAAGCAAAATCCAACGGCTCCAGTTCACTTAGTGGTCAACGATATAAAAGAGGTTATTTCTCTCAGTTTTGCTACAATCAGTTTTATTTGTTTTCTTTGCAAAACACGATAGTAACCCGGGTTAGGGTTTGTCACTCAATTGATTCTTCTCTGTGTGAATCTATCTAGAGTCTTGATTGAGGGTTGGGAGTTCCTTCAAGGGTAGTGAGCACTCTAGTGTTTGTACAGGTTTACGGGTATACAGGGGAGAGAGGTGAGTGATTGATTGTGTTGTTGGTAGAGAGTGTGATTTGGTTGTAATCTGTATCATTCAAAGTGATTAATAATAGTGTAGTGAGCTCCATATTTTAGAGCTCAACGTGGATGTAACTTGTTCTATATTGAACAAGCGAACCACGGTATATCGTTGTGTGTTGCTTGATTCTTTTGCTGCTTGATTTGATCTGAATATTGGTGTTTAGATTTGACAGATTAGGCTTAGTTTACAACAGTGGTATCAGAGCCTACACTCTAGGGTTTAGATATTCTTGAAATCGATCCAAATTGGGCAAAGTCACGAAATTAGAGTATTGTCAAATTTGGGGGTTTTCGATTTAGGGAAGATCTGGACCTCTAGGGTCCTGAATCTTGAGTCTTTGGTTAAATTCTTGAACATCAGAGGTTGTTTCCTGTCTCAAAAGGTCAAGTCAAAGAAAGTTAGTCAAGATCAAGGAACATAATCTTAGGGTTTGTTGCTGGACAAAACAATGAGCACTACCACACGTGTAGTACGATGGGAAGATGGATTTCAATACTTGGAAGAAGAAGATGAAGGCTCTTCTGTCTCACAATAAGGTGGGAATAGCACTGGAAAAGGATGCAACCAAGTGGTCCGAAGAAAAGGTGAAAAAGAAACCAGAGATAGACAAAGAAGCATACAATCTGATCATCATGAACTTATCAGATAATGTTATGCGAAAAGTGGATGGTCTGGACACACCGATAGAGCTCTGGGGTAATCGAAACTTTATATGCATTACAGTCTACTCCTAATTTAGCATTCTTGAAAGTTGCTCTGTTTTCTTACAAAATGGATGTCTCTAAGTCATTAGAAGAAAACCTAAATGAATTTCTAAAAATGAAACTAGTGCTAAAAGGAACTGATTAAGAATTAGGGGATTCGAGTCTTGCAATTATTTTATTAAATTCGTTACTTGATGAATACTTAGTAGTAAAAAATGCATTGTAGTACACTAGAACAGTCCCTAGTGTTGATATGATAATAGCTGGTTTAAAATCCAGAGAACTTGAGTTGAAAATACAAAAAAGAAATGGGAATAATCTTTTTGTAAAGGGTAGACAAGAAACTGGACACGTATCCAATAGAATTTAGGTTCAAGGAATAGAAAGAAAGGGAAAGCCTATAATAATAAACCTAAATCAGAGACAAGGAAATGTTTCCACTGCAACAAGCCTGGACACATTAAAAAGAATTGTTATGAGTGGATTAAGAAGCAAAAACAGCCCAGGACTGAGAGTGACATATCACCCTCAAGTAATAACTTTAAAATTACTGAAGCCCTCATTGTATCTAGTTCTGAAATTGCTAATGAATGGGTGTTAGACTCAGGGTGTTCATTCCATATGAGTCCTAACAAAACCTGGTTTCAAAGTCTGATAAATGGTGAACCTGAAACTGTGTTTATGGGCAATAACCACTCCTGTAGGGTCCAAGGTGTTGGTAATATCACCATTAGGCTTAACAGTGGCAAAATCATAATGTTAACCAGAGTAAGATATATACCAGAGCTTAAGTGTAACCTGATCTCACTAGGTACACTAGATGAAGCTGGGTGTAGCTATAGGGCTAAAAATGGCTGCATTTTTGTTTACAAGAATGGTCAAATTCTGCTTGAAGGTGTTAAGAGGCATGGTTTGTATATTCTATATGGTCAGTACTATCAAATGAATGTTAATTCTGCTTTCATATCTACTAACATTTCAATTGTAGAAAAGTGGCACCTAAGGATGGGCCATATAGGCCAAACTGGTATGAACTTCCTTAAACAATATGGTTATTTTGGAAATAACAATGTGTCAGACTTGGGTTTTTGTGAAACATGTGTCATGGGTTAAAGAACACAGGCTGAGTTTCCTAAAAGGAACTCACCTATCTGTGAATTGTCTTGAATACCTACATGCTGACATTTGGGGTCCTGAGAGAGTCAAAACACTTGGAGAGAATAGTTACTTTCTAACCATAGTGGATGACTACAGTCAGAAGGTGTGGGTATACCTCCTTAGATCTAAGAGTGAGGCCCTAAGTAAGTTCAAGGGCTGTAAAACTTTAGTAGAAAACCAAGTGGAGAAAAAGGTCAAAGCCCTCAAAACTGATAATGGTTTGGAGTCCTGTAATACTGAGTTTGATACATACTATAGAGACCAAGGAATTTTGAGACATAAGATAGTTAGGAGAACTCCCCAGCAAAATGGAGTTGCTGAGAGGATGAATAGGACACTATTAGAGAAGGTCAGGTGCCTTTTATTCACAATTGGTCTCCCTAAGTCCTTTTGGGGGGAGGTTTTAACCACTGCTGCCTATTTAGTAAATATGACACCTTCCAGTGCAATTGGTTTTATATGCCCTGAAGAAAGATGGTCAGGAAGAAAACCATCTCTTAACCACTTAAGAGTGTTCAGATGTGCAGCTTATGCACACACCATAGATGGGAAATTAGAACCCAAGTCCCTCAGCTATGTGTTCTTGGGGTATCAGGAAGGGACCAAGAGATATAGGTTGTGGAAGAGAGAGGCTCCAGGGATTAAGTTCATCATCAGTAGAGATGTAATATTTAATGAGTGCGTATTTCCTTGCAGGGTTACTAACACTAATGCAGGTACCTCAAGCCACCAAGTGGAGAATTCACAGCAAACCGAGAGTACTCAGTTTGAGGTGGAGTCAACGAACCAATAGGAACCTGGAACTACCACTGATGGACCAGAACCTGAACCTGAGCACCTACCCATTGACATTGATCTTGATGGTGAAGGTGAAAATGAGGAAAATACAGAGGAGGTCCAACAAGAGGACTTGGCCTAATACCAACTAGGTAGAGACAGAGCAATGAGGGAGATAAGACCACCTGCAAGGTTCAGTTATGCTGATCTTATCTACACTGCACTGCTTGCTGGTGTAGAGATTCAAAGGACATAACACGATTCTTATGAAGATGCCATAAACTCAAAAGATAGCAAGAAATGGCTCACTGCCATGAATGAGGAGATGGATTCTCTAAGGCTGAACAAAACCTGGACTTTGGTTCCAAAACCCACAGACACAAAGCTAGTGGAATGCAAGTGGCTATATAAGCTGAAGGAGAGCATTAACAAGACCGACCCACCAAGATATAAGGCCAGGTTGGTGGCCAAAGGCTACACACAAAGGGCAGGTATAGACTTCATTGAAATTTTTTCTCCTGTTGTTAAATACAAAACTATAAGGTTGATGTTATCTATAGTAGCACATCATGATCTAGAGTTAGAGCAGTTAGATGTAAAAGCTGCATTTTTGCATGGGGAATTAGAATAACAGATTTATATGAGTCAACCCATGGGGTTTAGGGATAAATAGTTTCCTAACCATGTATGTTTACTGCATAAATCTTTGTATGGTCTTTCATAGTAGGTATAGGCTTCACTAGAAGTGATCATGATAACTGTTTTTACTTCGCACATGTGGATACAAATCCTGTTTATCTGTTAGTATACGTTGATGAAATGCTATTAATCAGTAAATCCAAGGCCCACATTGATGAGTTGAAGGAAAAATTGCATGCTGAATTTGACATGAAGGATTTAGGCTGTGCAAAGAAAATATTAGGAATGCTAATAGAGAGAAATAGGAAAAATTGTAGTTTAAAACTCCATCAGATGCCCTACCTGTAGAAACTAGTGCTAAAGTTTGGAATGAATGACTCTAAATGTGCCACAATGCCCCTAGCTAGTCACTTCATCCTTAGTAAGGCTCAAAGCCTAAAAACTGAATCTGAAAGGTTAAAGATGGAATCCATACCCTAAGCAAATGCAATAGGCTCTGTCATGTATGCCATGATTAGTACAAGACCTGACTTATCCTATTCAATATCACTACTAAGTAGGTTCATGTCAAACCCTGGATGTGAACAATGGAGTGCTTTAAAATGGCTTCCTAGATACATTAGAAGCACTATTTATGTTGGTTTAAATTTTTGTAAAAGAAACTCCTCACTTGATCTGCTTGGGTATGTAGACTCTAATTTTGTAAGTGACAGACACTCCCAGAAGTCCACAACATCCTATCATTTTACCTTGGGAGGTAACTGTATCGATTGGAAGTCCCAATTACAGCCACTGGTAGCACTGTCCACAATTGAATTGGAATATGTGGCTGTAATTGATACATTCAAAGAAGCCATATAGCTTCAAGGATTCCTGGCAGAGGCCAAGCTGTTGGATGGAATTGTGACTGTCTATTTAGATAGTCAGAGGGCCATTCACCGGAGAAAGAATCCTGTATATCATGAGAGGACCAAACACGTAGATGTGAGGTACCATTTTGTAAGGGATATGATCTCAAAAAGAGAAGTGAACCTGATGAAGATCCCAACTGAAAATAACCCTGCAGACATGGGAACCGAGGTTGTAACACTTGCAAAGTTCAAGAACTACTTGAACTTATTGCATGTGGGATAACCAATTAGAGCTGAGAAGGAATATGGAAAATGCTTGCTGCACAGAAGAAAATACAGCTAGAGAAACAACCACATACTTCAAGGTGGAGATTGTTAAATGGTGAAGTCTGCAACGTCGTTTAAAGCCAAGTAAAACGCTGACGTTTTGCTCATTAAGCTCAAGTTGATCTTAGCCCTTCGATTAAGCAAAATCCAACGGCTCCAATTCATTCAGTGGTTAACGATATAAAAGAGGCTATTTCTCTCAGTTTTGCTACAATCAGTATTGTTTGTTTTCTCCGTAAAACATGATAGTAACCTGGGTTAGGGTTTGTCACTCAATTGATTCTTCTCTGTGTGAATCTGTCTAGAGTCTTGATTGAGGGCTGGGAGTTCCTTCAAGAGTAGTGAGCACTCTAGTGGTTGTACAGGTTTGCGAGTATAAAGGGGAGAGAGGTGAGTGATTGATTGTGTTATTGGCAGAGAGTGATTTGGTTGTAATCTGTATCATTTGAAGTGATTAATCATAGTGCAGCGAACTCCATATTCTGGAGCTCAACGTGGATGTAACTTGTTCTATATTAAACAAGTGAACCACGGTATATCGTTGTGTGTTGCTTGATTCTTTTGCTGCTTGATTTGATCTGAATATTGGTGTTTAGATTTGACAGATTAGGCTTAGTTTACAACACATATCAACATATCTTTAAGTATATCTTAACCTCCAACTAACCGATCTGTATAAAAGCTATATTAGCTGGAAGCGTTACAAACTTAATTATGTTTTTTGATAAAGCATCAAGAACAACCTAGAAAGAACTTCCTTTAAGGGTATCGAATAAGCTAATTGGGTAAAATAATCACATGAACTAATCAAATTACATAGCAGTTTTCCTTAAAAATATTCACACTTCCTTTTGTTGACATACTGAAACCGTAATTACATAGTAGTTTTTCCTTACGTTTTTCTCATTTATTGATAAACGTGGAACAATGCATTATTAAAGGGGTGTTTGTCTGAGCTTATGAAAATTAGCTTATAAGCAACAAATGCTTATAAGCTAATTTTAGCTTATAAGTATTTAAAATTTTAAGTAATTACATGTTTGGTTAAAGTACTTATAAGTGACTGATAAGTAGTTGACGTGTTTGGTAAAATGTGGCTTATAAGTATATTTTATTATAAAATGATTAAAAAGTGTACTACATTAAATACGGATATACTATGGAATTTTAAAATTAAATAAGGATAATCTGGTAATATACTTAGTTAAACTAACTTATAAGCAGAGTGCTTATAAGCAAAAAAAAAAAAAAAAGTACCTCCCCCAACCAGTGGCGGATCCAGGAATTTCACTCGATGGGGGCAAAAAATAAACAAAAAAAAAAAATTGAACCAATCATAACTATACTTTTTTTTTTTCATTAGGATGAACTTCAACAAAAAGTTACAAAATACAAATACATATATTCAAAAAACACAATTTTTTTACAATTGTCCTCGACGAGTTTTCATATTCTGAAAACGTTGGATAATCATCTCATCGTCAATTGTATCAAATACATCTTTCTCAATATAGGTGACCAAACAATCATTCATCCATTGATCTCCCATTCGATTGCGTAACTGACTTTTCACAATATTAATTGCAGAAAAAGCCATTTCAACGGTCGCAGTCGCAACTGGTAAAACCAATGCAAGTTTCACAAGCTTATACACCAATGGATACAAAATGTCTTTTTTAAAGCAAACTAAATTCTTAGCCAAATCACCAATTCCTTGTAACTTAGAGAATTCCTCACAAGAACACATGTCAATAACATAAGTCTCAACCTGGTTCTCAAGGATCATCAACTCAAATGCAGAAAAATCAAATGGATAAAACTGGGCAAAACGAATCAACTTATGTTTGTCAAAAGCAGAGAATGAATTACTTGGATCTAAACATGCCATACAAAAAAGCAGCTCAATACTAACCTCAGTGAAACGAGTGTTAAGTTCTTGAAGTTGCATATCTATCACAGTATAAAACAATTCAACTCGATAGTGATGCAAATTTGTCATGTGCTCAACTCTCCGTCGTGGCCGCCCTCGAATTGCAAACATATCATCCATATTCAAAATGGCAATATCATGCTTTTGGCAAAATGAAGAAACTTCACTCAACAAAGATTCCCATCCTTCATCTCTCAACAATTGTAACCGTTGTTTGGAAACTTTGACTAGAGTCATAGCATTTACAATATCTTGATCTTTTCTCTGCAATGCTTGTGACAACTCATTAGTAATCGCCAATATACTTTTCATCATATGTAAGTTAAATGCAAAATCAAAGGAATAGATTAAATCTAATAGATTACATGCTTCACCCCTTTGTTCAGGATTTAAACCATCTTCTTCAATAACCTCAAGCACATCGCCCACAGAAGATAACAAAAGGATTAAGTTGATCAATGTGTAATAATACGAGCCACAACGTGTATCACTAGGTCGTTTTAGACTTGTCTCTTGATTCAAACCTCGTCCTTTGCTAACTTCACCAATTTCTAGTGCTTGAACAAGTTTATTAATTTGGCTCTCCCGAAGCATGTCTCGACGCTTGCATGAACCTCCAACAACATTTATCAGATTAGTAACCAAGCTAAAAAATGAAGCAATAGAAATGTGATTTTTTGCAACAGCTACAAGTATCAACTGAAGTTGGTGAGCAAAACAGTGAACATAATAAGCATATTCATTCTCCCTCAAAATCAAACTTTTCAGACCATTAAATTCTCCTTGCATATTACTTGCCCCATCATAACCTTGTCCACGTAATCTTGACAAACTCAATCCATGTTGACAGAATAATGACTCAAGAGCCATCTTAAGTGATATTGCAGTTGTATCACTAACATGTACAATGCCAAGAAATCGCTCAAGTACATGACCCTTTTTATCTACATAACGTATAGCAATAGCCATTTGTTCTTTAATTGACACATCACGAGACTCATCAATCAAAACTGAAAATATGTCATCTCCAAGATCACTAATGATAGCTTTTGTGGTTTCATTTGCTGCAACATTCACAATATCTTTCTGAATCACTGGTGCTATCAATTTAAGATTCCCAGGTGCATTCTTCAAAACAACACTCTTAAAATGTTCATTATGCTGAGCTAGAAAATAAAGAAGTCCGAGAAATTTACCTTGGTTCTTTGAGTCTTCAGTTTTATCATGACCACGAAATGCCAACCCTTGACGCAAAAGAAATTTAATGCAAATAATGGATGCAGTCAAGCGAGTTCGGTATTCAGTCCTAACTTGATCTGATTGCTTAGATAGAGCCACTTCAATATGTTGCTTTTGATTCATTAAATTCACACAACTCTGTCGTGCTTGGTTATGAGCACTATTTGGCTGGCCAACATGAATTTGAAGGCGTTTTGGTTTCTTCCAATTACAAAATCCCTCACTAACGAAAGCGTTACTACCAGCTTGGCTTATAATGGAAGGTCTAAAAAGATAACAATACAAACAGAATGCAGCATCTTTGGTCACACTATACTCAAGCCAATCGCCATACATATCAAACCAAGCAGGATTAAATCGACGATATCCTTTTCCAAATTTTGTCAGTGGAAATGCATGATTTCGAGGCTGGCAACAACTCTTTTGCAAGTAAAATCTTCTAATTGCATCCCTATAATTAGGATGATAATGATTGATTTTAGGTCGTAGAGTTGGATCAGATGGAAGATCTTTCAAGATGGCTTCAAGTTCTACATGACTTTCTTTTAATGGATCATTTTCTTTATCATTGGCTTTACTTTCTTGGAGTGATGAGGATGATTGATCTATTGCTGATTTTCTTTTGAGAAATTTATCCATATTGCATACCTAATAAGAAGTTTTAAACAAATAAAACAATAAGGAATTGTACAAGATTAATAACCTATAGTGATTTACATACATAGTAATGAAAAGACAATAAGACATACATAGTAACACATGGTGATTTACATATATAGTAATGGAAAGACAATAAGAATGTGATATTTTGTGGGTTTGAATTCCTTTTAGACTCATTTAACATTAATCATGCATATTTATATAAAAAAGAAGTCAACTCTTTTTATAAAATTTGACTTAGTCAAGTAATTTAATGAGGATGAAAGAAAAGATACATATACAATGATTTCTCAAGCTAACCTTTACAAACAATAAATAATTAGTTGTTTATGTTTATAAAGTTTAAAAAGTTTTTGATATTGTCAACAAAGAACTATTATATAGTGTAACTTTGACATTTATTGAAGAGAAGACTCCTCTTGAATCATCCCTACTAGGACATGTAAATGTGGCCATGGACCACCCCTCTCCCTTTTTTAAAGAAACTTTTAAGCCCCTCAAAATTCTAACCCCACTCTATTTTTTCATTATCTTTTCTCATTTTTCTAATACATAATAGTATTGCTTTATTTTAAATGAAATAAAAACTAAACTTTTCGTATGGAAATCTAAAAATTAACCAAGTCTCCTGTTCTTAAAAAGCAACACTGAAATAAATACAGAAAAATTGAACCATACTAAGAACTAAATGAAGAAGAATGGATGAATGGGTTCTGTGCTGAAACTGAAAATTCCGGAGGGTCCAAGTAAGCAGTGAGATAGAGCTATATTGGTTACAATCATCTAATCTTCATTTCATTTACACTTTGAATCAATAAATAAATAAGTGGGGCCGTGGGGGTCATGAGTAGTTTCCAATTGAAATTTATAACCTGTATTGATATCTCTGGAGAACAAGTTACACTTTTGATAAACATGGCAAAAAGGAGATTCACAAATTCAAGTGGGGACCGTGGGGTTGATTCAATAAAGGCCATGCAGAGAGTTTTGAGAACTCTTTCATTTTTGTTTTTTTTTGCCTTTCCCAATTGAGTGGATTAAAATTAAAATACACCTACAAAGTAACCAAGCCAAACTTATTTCTCAACAATAATTAAATTAAAAAAACAAACTGAAATTATACATGTAACATGATCCAAGTTACAAATCCAACCATCAGCAGTAAATGAGGCATAATTCTTGATGAATGAATAATTTATTTTTTGTCCTGTTTTTCATTATGCGTGGGGACGTCTGGGCAATGGGCATTGTTGCATTGGCTAAATGGTAAGGGCCCCTTCAATCTCAAAGACTCTGGTTAGCCATTAGGAGCAAGATTCAAGTTTAGTAAATCACAAATTCTAAATATATAATACTCAATTTTATTGGAAACTACAATAAAAAAAGTTCTAAAACTGTAAAACATGGAATGAATAGAGAAAATTAGGGATTTAGCCTTTAGGATTAAGGACATTTCCTTTGATAAATGGATGAAAAGTACTGCTGGATGTTGGTTCAGCCGTTCAGCCTTGGAAGGAGAGTTTGGTGAGAGACCGAGAGTCAAAGTCTAAGAGAGACCGAGAGTTAGAGCACCTGCTGACCTGCACCATGAGAGAAAAAGGGAAGAGAGAAAGAGGAAAGAGAGGTTTTACTTTTTAGCGTGTGTTTTGTTCTGGAACTGTAAGAGTTCAAAAACCAAAAAAGCTTTTCTTTTCCCAAAATGTCAAAGTTATATAGGGGGCAAAATGTCAAAGTCTTGTGGGGCCGAAATGTCAAAGTTTTATAGGGGGTAAAATGCAAATAAATAAAAATATTTATGGAATCTGAAATTTTTTAAAATTTGAGTGGAGGCCGTGGTCCCCGCTCGTCATTAAGTAAATCCGCCACTGCCCCCAACTTATTTTTTTTGATTTATAAGCTCAATTTATAAGCTCAAAAAAGTTATAAACAAACAAGTCAACTTAATTTTAGAACTTATAAGTTAGTTTGACTAGCTTATAAGCTTAGACAAACATCCCCTTAATACTTGCTTTCCTTAAAAATATTTACACTTCCTTTTGTTGACATAATGAAACCGTAATTACATAGCAGTTTCTCCTTAGGTTTTTCTCATTTATTGATAAACGTGGAGCAATGCATTATTAATACTCGCTTTCCTTAAAAATATTCACACTTCCTTTTGTTGACATAATGAAACTGTAATTACATAGCAGTTTCTCCTTACGTTTTTCTCATTTATTGATAAGCGTGGAAAAATGCATTATTAATACTCGCTTTCCTTAAAAATATTCACACTTCCTTTTGTTGACATAATGAAACCGTAATTACATAACAGTTTCTCCTTACGTTTTTTCTCATTTATTGATAAACGTGGAACAATACATTATTAATACTCGCTTTCCTTAAAAATATTCACACTTCCTTTTGTTGACATAATGGAAAAATATTTACACATCCTTTTGTTGACATAATAAAATCATAATTACATAGCAGTTTCTCCTTACGTTTTTCTCATTTATTGGTAAACGTCCTTTTGTTGACATAATGAAATCATAATTACATAGCAGTTTCTCCTTACGTTTTTCTCATTTATTGGTAAACGGAACAATGCGCCTTACACAAAACGCTTATGTCCCAAAATGCACGATGGAAAATCTTTTTATGTGAATTCGTATCTTCATTTTATGTAATATTTTAAGCAGTAAAAGCAAGACTTCATGTCTTTCTTTCACATGAACCAAGTCGAATCATCAAGCAAATTGCACCGACGCTTCAAGACATCAGTGGGTTTATAAGCTTTATTTTGACCAAGTCCAAATTCGTTTGTTCTTTTTTCTTATTTGTATTTTCCTTTTGTTTTCACGACTTCTCTCTTTTCTAAAGCAATCATTTTAAAATACATTGTAATTTGTTCACATTGTCTTTGTGCACATAAATTAAAGATCCTCCGTCACTTTTTCAATAAGATTTTCCAGATATATACAATTAATTTTGATATTTTCCTTTCAGATCTGCCTTTCGTCATGCTTACATACTCAAAAATTTTATTTTATTTACTCTAATAGAACAATTAGAAAGATGTGAAAGAGATCCAGCTGCTTACATACCTAAAAATAATTTAAACCTCCAATAAATTAATTAAGGAAATATTTAGGTAATTCAGAGTTGGTTACCATTTAAAAATGATTGACAAAAAGAGATTCTAAAATTACTTGTTTATCAATTAATAATTGATCTTGAATCCGGAGAACAGATTGAGCAACATTAATTACTATTTATAGGTTGATTGTAATAATAAAATTATTATTTTATTCATTAATACATTGGATCAAAATTTAGAGACAATTTAAAACCAATTGATCTCCCTATATATAGATAATAGATTTCACCATAAAAAAAGGTAACTACATCTTCCTCGAAATCAAATAACCTAGAATTTGAAATAAATAACCAGCCGTGAATGATAGCAGCAGAAAGAACAGTAACAAAAGACCACCAGAACACACAAAAGAATCAAAACAAATTCCAAACAAAAGATTGGTTACACTAAGATTTCTTTTATGTTTTGTCTCTAGTTCACCAAAGAATCTCCACTCCTGTTTTGTTGGGTCCCCTATTGTTATGCTTAAAAAGTCACGCTTATGTCAGTTCACTAAATGTCTTTTTATACTAGCTTCCAAACCCATATCTGTCTCAAAGATATTAATACCAACCTTATCTCATTTTAAGAGATGAATGGACGAAAGCCTTCCATGTGTCAAGGTAACTTGCAAAACACTCATTACATTGAGTTCAAAGGTGTATAAATTGATACTTCTCTTCCCGAAAAAGGGGGCTGGACATATGAGAGCTAGACATAGATTTGAGCTCAATTTTCTCTCTGTAAACACTGTATTTCTTCATCTTTGTATGTCTTATGGGCAATATCATAGAAATAGCCAGAGATCAACAAAATAACAGTGGACTTAGGATTCGCTTTTGAGTATTCGAACAACTATAAAAACCTCTATTGTTAGCGTATTATTTATGTTTTCTACAACATATAAAATCTCAGCTCCATATTCAAATCTCATAGATCAATCACGTGTAATTTCTAAGGCTCTCTTAGTACTTTGCACGTGCGAGTTGTTGGTGTCCAAAATCAAGCGTCAACAGTTTGGTGGCCCATGTAGGTCTCAAACCTGCATCCAAGTTCCCTGATGGTGTGCTCAGATCTCAAGTCCGCGTCAGAATTCTCCAATCGCGTGGTCAGATCGTAAATCACACGCGTCAGAGTTCTCAGATCGCGTGGACAGATCACAGATCGCACGCGTTAGAATTCTCCAATCGCGTGGCCAGATCACACGTGACAAAATTCTCTAATCGTGTGGCCAGATCATAGATCGCACGCGTTAGAATTCTTTAATCGCGTGGTCAGGTTGCAGATTGCACACTCAGGTCATCTTGATCTTCGACTTCAGATTGCTGATCTCTAGCTTCAAATCGCATGTTCGGATCACTGATCTCTTGCTCTGTCAGCTCGTTATCTCGTGACTGTGCTCGAGGTCAAGCTTATGCTCGGGTAGAGCTCGTTATGCTATGAGTGCTCGAGCTCGTTATGCTCTGAGGTCAAGCTCATTATGCTCAGGTAGAGCTCGTTATGCTTAGGTCGAGCTCGTTATGCTCTGAGGTCGAGCTCGTTATGCTCTCAGGTAGAGCTCGTTATGCTCAGGTAGAGCTCGTTATGCTTTCAGGTAAAGCTCGTTATGCTTTGAGGTCGAGCTCGTTGTGCTTTTAGGTCGAGCTCCTTATGCTCTTAGGTCAAGCTCCTACCAGATTGCAATCAGCTCCTAGCTCTCAACGCTCGATCGCGCTAGGAATAGTTTGAGCTCTTTAGTTCAAGACTATAGCCTATAGTGCAAAAGCCATTCAGATCAAAGACCCGAGTTTCTGAAGCGCGATTACGCACTCCAAAAACTAGGGGGCTTCTGTTATGCTTAAAAAGTCATGCTTATGTCAGTTCACTAAATGTCTTTTTGTACTAGTTGTCAAACCCATATCTGCCTCAAAGATATTCATACCAACCCTATCTCATTTCAAGAGATGAATGGACGAGAGTCTTCCATGTGTCAAGGCAACTTGCAAAACACTCATTACATTGAGTTCAAAGGTGTATAAATTGACACTTCTCTTCCCGAAAAGGGGGTTGGGCATATGAGAGATAGGCATAGATTTGCACTCAATTTTTTCTTTGTAAACACTGTATTTCTTCATCTTTGTATGCCTTATGGACAATATCATAGAAATAGTCTGAGATCAATAAAATAACAGTGGACGTAGGATTCGCTTTTGAGCATCTGAACCATTATAAAAACCTCTCTTGTTAGTCTATTATTTATGTTTTCTGCAACATATAAAATCTCAGCTCCATATTCAAATCTCATGGATCCATCACGTGTAATTTTTAAGGCTCTCTTAGCATTTTGCACGTGCGAGTCGTTGGCATCCAAAATCAAGCGTTAACACCTATCTTATCATACAACCCATCTCCACCAAGCAAGCTTTCTCTCAATAATTTCCTCTATTTATATAGAGAGGGAGAGAATTATTGAGCTAAGAGAAACCATAATCAGATGATTATGACTAAGTTATTGTGTTTTTTACTCACAATAACGTTGTTTCAACTATTAGAATTTGCTATTTCTCGACGTGAGCAAGTTACAACACCACCATTGCCTGTTTTGCCACTTCCATCTTATACTCAACTTAAATGGCAACAAAGAGAGATCATAATGTTCTTCCACTTTGGAGTTAACACATTCACCGACTCTGAATGGGGCACTGGGAAAGAAAACCCGGCTATTTTCAATCCAATCGGGCTCGATGCCAACCAGTGGATCAGTGCAGCAATGGACGCAGGAGTTTCTCTTGTCATACTTACTGCAAAACACCACGATGGATTTTGCTTGTGGCCTTCAAAATATACTGACCATTCTGTCAAACTTAGTCCCTGGAAAAATGGACATGGTGACGTGGTAAAAGAGTTTGTAAATGCGGCTAAAGCTCGCGGAGTCGATGCAGGATTGTATTTATCTCCGTGGGATCGCCATGATCCGAGATATGGCCACGATTTGGAGTATAATGAATACTACTTAGCTCAAATGCAAGAACTACTCACCAGGTACCTCAATTTTCTCTACTTTGTTAAAAATAAGTTAATTGTTTAATCCGCTTCATCTGATTGATACGTGGCATCTATTATTGGTAGATATGGAAACGTGAGGGAGATATGGTTCGATGGAGCAAAGGGTCCAAATGCGCCTAACATGTCGTACTATTTTACAGAGTGGTTCGCCATGGTGAAAGAGTTGCAGAGTTCCATTAACATATTTTCGGATGCGGGTCCGGATGTTAGATGGGTTGGTAATGAAAACGGAACCGCCGGAAGCACATGCTGGTCGACCATCAATCGCACATCTCTATCAATAGGAAATGGAAGCATCGTTGAGTGAGTATTTTTTATTAACCAAATCATGCAAATTACAGTATTATCTGAAATGAGCTGTTTGCAGTTGGAACGTAGCTGTTGGTTAATTATTAAGTTTGGTGGAAATTTGGCTTCTTGTTAGCTTTTCGTCCTTTAATTTCGTCTCTAAGCTGATATTGTTTTCACATTTCAATGAGAAAATATATGTCAACTTCACGGTTTAAGTAATAAAATATTATTGTTAGGTCGTAACAATGTGTTTTCCTACTTCTTAGAAAAGGAAAAACACTTAAAAGTGGTGATTTACCTTTAGAAAATGATAACATGTGAAACACATAAAGACTTGCACTTTGTGATTATTGATCGGTAAAGTTTTATTTTTATTTTTTTTATTTATATAAACAGAGGTGATCCAAAAGGGACAGATTGGTTGCCAGCTGAATGTGACGTTTCAATCAGACCTGGATGGTTTTGGCATAAATCACAATCACCAAAGAGGCTAAGTAAACTTCTTAAGATTTACTATAATTCAGTGGGAAGAAATTGTGTGATGCTACTCAATGTTCCTCCGAATTCAACCGGGTTAATATCTGAAATTGACATTCAAAGATTGAGAGAATTTAGAAAGGCCATTGACACAATATTTTCAGCAAATCTAGCTGACAAATGCACTACGAAAGCTAGTAGCGTTAGAGGAGGCAAAGACGGTGGTTTTGGACCGGAAAATGTATTAGACTCTGACCATTTGTGGACATATTGGGCTCCAAGAGATAACAAAAATGATGATTATTGGATTGAAATTAAGGCTGAAGATCAAGAAGGGTTGAAGTTTAATGTGATCAGAATTCAAGAAGCGATTGGGCTTGGTCAGAGGATCAAAGAACATGAAGTTTACGTTGATGGTAAACTAGTGGCAAAAGGGAGCACAGTTGGGTACAAGAAACTCCACAGGCTTGAATATGGAGTGGTACATGGGCATTTTGTGAAGATAATAATCACGAAATCAAGGGCACCGCCTTTAATTTCTTCAATCGGTTTGCATTTTGACCCTTACTGGCACCCAAATAATGAGTGACCTTAATTCTGAGTAGCTTTTAGCCGACCTCTTTTTTCGCTTTTGCATGTGTTTTGAGGGTCATGCCCGTGCTCTTCTGTTTGATCTCTTTTGTGTAAAGGCAATAGTGATTAGTGGAATGCAGCCAAGTTCACACGAAGGCATAAAGGAATAAAAGTGTAAGTGGAATTTCCACTATTTCAGTTTGTGCGGTAGCCTCTTCCTTATTTTCTTCCCCGTCAATTTTCTGTTCAAACTTTGTATGAGAATCTCCTGAAAATAGAAGATGTTGGAAGCATCATTAAAAAAAAAAATAAATAAATAAAAATCGCCAGTGATTTAGAGTTTTGAAATTAACATGAGTAATGATTAGGTTTACAACTCAATCTCATATTCTCTGATGTAACAATTAGTCATTGATCAGCTCGCAAAATAGGTTTTATTTGTTTGTATGAGTCCCATTACCCATTTATAAGACAACCAATGACGATCTATTTTATTAAGGATTATGAGAAAAGATTATCGACTTAGCATTATTGAATTAGCATTTGGTTTTATGGGTACAAGACAAAGAGTTCCCTTAAAAACCTTTGATCGTGGGCTTCACATGACAAAAGATCTCCAATTAATAATTGTTCACATATATATTAGTTAAAGGCCTATAAAAGGAGGGCCGGGCCAATTCCCATTAAAAAATATATATATATTGTGCCAACACCACAACCTAAGATATAGAAACTTGGTTAATTTTAATTACTTCCCAGCTCTTAGAGCATTTCCAATGGTATTCTTTATTTTAAAGAATATTTTTTATATAAATAAAAAGCATCTTTATTGATTTTTAAATATAAAGAACAAATTTTTTATTCAAATCCAATAGACTCTTTAAATTTTAGGAGAGAGAATATGTTTTTTCAAGAAGAAAACTTAATAGGAGAGATAAATCATAAATAAAATGCATATAAATTTGTAATTTATTATTTAAAATTACGATCGAGAGTGAAATTTGACTCTCTAAATGTGGAGAGCAAAACTCACTCTTTAATTTATATTTAAAGAATAAAGAGTCTATTGGACTCTTGTTTCTATGGATAAAATCTTTATACAGTAATAAAAAGTTTGGGTTATATAAAGAGTCATTTGGATATGCTCTTATACACTAAAAAGATAAAGTTTGAGTTTTATTATGAGGACTGTAAATGTTGAATTTATTTGTCATAAATAATATATTGTCAAATTTGTATTTTATGATTTACTCATATAAGATCTATGGACAGAAAAACCTACTAATAAATTTATTTATTTTTTCAAAAAAAATACTCATAATCCAAGTCAAGTTTTCCTCATATTTAATTCCATTGTTTTACTTAAATTTACCCAAATATATCTCAGGCACCTTGAACAAAAATCCTAAGTTAAATTAAAATCAATTTAACATAATTTAACCATGCGTTAAATAATAAGAATGTTGACTTTTGTTTATATAGTGAATCAAGAAAGCTTGAATCCTTGTAGAATTAGACGTTCTCATAATAGGAGTTTGAGTAAACATAAAACTTATAATACTCATACATGGAGAAGTAAGTGCACTAGTTCATGTAAGATTATGAATTTGGATGAATTATGAAGTTTATGGGGCTTAGAGCCCTATTTTGGAATGAATACATGCTGATGGACTGGAGTCTGGTTTAGCTCAAATTATAGAAATGTCCAATTCGTAGAGAGGCCCAAAGTATAGGCTGGCCTAATTCGAAGGGTGACCTTAATTGTAGAGTGATCGAACTTGTAGAGTAGCCCAGCTTGTGGAGAGGGCTGACTCGTGGTGTGGACTAGCTCATAAAATGGGTCAACCCATAGAATGGTCATTTTCTTATAGAATGGATCATCTCGATATATGGTCTTTCCATAAGATGGATTTGGGTGTGAACCCAATTCGGATTGGACTAAGGCATTAGACTATGTACATTGTTTATTTCGTTATTGAGTTTGATAATGTCTAGTATGATTTTTGGCTTATACAATATGTAATTTTTGATATCTCTAAAGTAAAAGGTCATAATTAATACATAACCAAATCTAAAGTTTCCGGATTATTCTTTATTTCGATTATGTAACCCAAAAAAAAAAAGCAAGGTAATAAGATAAATCTTAAAATCATAAACTAAAATAACAAAATCAATAATAGTGAGAAATCGATTCTGCAATAAAAAAAATTTGAAATTTGAAAATCAGTTTAGACCAAAAATAGTAAGAGAGATCTATATATTTTTAATTTTGATGATTTCAAAGCCTCTGGAAGCCTCACAAAATTGCATCATATCATCCCTTTAAATTATTTGAGTTCCACGTGAAAAGCAACGTAAACATACCCATCCTTCCTCTTACCCACAGCCCCATTTCCACAAACACCGCAGGTAGACGAAACTTTTGTGTGTAGTTAGACAACAGTTAGACGAAACTGTGAGGGGGTACTTGTTATAATCCCAATTTTCTGTCTCAGAGCTTTCAAAGGACGGCCATGGAATTTTGTATCAAATAGTGTCTTCAAAATTAAAAAAACTGAATTCATCAACTTTTCAAGCTCAAAGTACTAAAAAAATCATCCTCGCTTGCTATTCGGCTAAATTTTAGAGTTGTCGATGCGTGATTTTGACACCAACTAACCACACATGTGAAATACTGAGTTGGTCCAGAAGACACACGCGAATGGGGGATTGAGGATGTAAATGGTGGCAAGACAATGTTTGAAGTGGTTCGGATGCTTGACCAAGCGAATCCTACGTCCACTGATTATATTTATATTCGAAGGATCAGGTCGCAGACTAGCGAGCTGATGAGAGTACAAGTGAGAGAGAGAGAGAGCTATTGCAGAGAGAAGATAGCTAATCAAGAGTAAAAATGAGCGAATCCCACAAACGGGAGAGAAGCTCTCTATTTATAGTGGGATACATTGAGGTAATCATTACTGAATACGTAAAATGGGGTCAGGTACCGTGCGAATCCTCCTTTGCGTCCCGTTATTCACCTACTTGCATGATCTCCTCGCTTTATGCAGGGATTGGACACGTGGATGACCTCCAGCCTTTCGTCAGTCTATCGCACACCCATGCTGGCGGAGGAGCATCTGCTCATGCCGATATGACGTGGCTGGCGTTTGAATGGCTGCAAGATCTGCCTAGACCCTGACCACTTGAGCTAACTGGGCTCTGCGTCAGCCCTACTTTTCTAGGCATAGCAGAAGTCCCCTATTTTTTAAGGTTTGAGAATCGAACCTTGGAAATTACAAATTCCTTGATCTGATGTGCTTGAAGAGATGTTGTTCGAAGCAACTTGATTGTGAAGGAGGTCGAAAGGACACCTCCTCGCATGCGACCTGGGGTGATCTTTGATCTTACAGTCAGCGACCTGGATTTGGGTATCTAGTGCTATAATGATGATTCCAACCTGGGTGGAATCTTCGACCTGTTTATACTTGGCAACCTTCAAGAGGATAAATGGTCACTGCTTCACAGATGATATCTGTCAAGGTCGAAGAATCACATCGCTTCGTGACCGACATGAGACGAGGCTGAAGAGTTACGTCGCCTTGCGACTTACAAAACGAAGAGTGTTTTTCATAACGACCTCTTCAGATGTTATTTGTTGCACTTTTACAGCAGATAAATTAAATGAAGCACCTTTTGCTCTGACAAATGTGTCTTAAGCGTAATAAGTGCCAGTCATGCGCATTAAATGCGAGCCATGCTGAAACGACATTCACTATCAGAGCATTAAATGCAGGCGTGGGTGCATTAAATGTGGAGGAGGGAAAACGTGCTATCGCTTGCGTATTTCAATGGAAAAGGATGACGATCTGATTTCTTGAGGCGTGACGGTCACTTTTCCTCGCTGATTCGTGACACGTGGTCGCGATCAACGGTCAGATATGTTTTCTACTGAAACATTATTTGACTTCGGGAAACCAAAGCGCCACTTCCTCAACTATATAAACCCCAAGCTCTTTTCAGGCAAAGTCACAGTACTTTCATTTTTAGAGAGAGTAAGAAACTTTTGTGATTCTTGGTTCTTTGCCTTTTAGAGTGGTGTTTGAGTGATTATTCAGAGTAGAAGAGCCAATCTTTCTCATCCCAAGAGGTAAACATGAATCCCTTCTCCTATTTTGGTTTAATTTTGCTTTCGACCGTCGCTACGCGACGACCGGCTGTTGGCATCTCATCGGAGATGAAATGTCCTCCGTTGAGCCAGGTCCATTGATGGTGGCCCTTTAAGTATTATGTTAGGGTTTTTCCTAGGGTTTAAGGGAGGAAATATTTATTTTCTCCTCCACGTCACCGTACGAGATAGTGTTCGAGGATTGAATGGTTCCCTGCTTGTCGCTTTTATAGACCGCAGTAGAATGGACCCCCAACGACCAGAGCCTAGGAAGGGACCAGTTTGCCTGTGCTAGATGCTCCTGCGGGTCCCATTCAAGAGATTTTCTCAGTACTTACCGAGGAAGAGCTTGAAAGGGTGATAGACCAATACGCTATCAGCGTGGAGGTCTTCCGCGATAGGACACGCACAACTCAGTATCCTCCACTAGGGTTGGTCGCAATCTCCAAGGACATTTTCAAGGGTAGGGGGCTGATCCATTTCCACTCTTTTGTCAGGTCAGTCCTGGATCACTTCGGGATCGCGCCAATGCAACTCACACCAAACGCGTACATGATTGCCATTGCCATGTATATCACATGTCGTGAGAACGGGTTGGGCAAACTAACCGCAGTAGAGCTCGGTTGCTCATATATCCTAAAGAAGAGCAAGGACAATGATTCCTACTACTTGTCCAAGATTCCTACTACTTGTCCAAGTGACCTACCATAGAAGCGGGGATACACAGTTACCCAAGTAACATAGGACTGTATGAGACGAAGTTCTTTTTCTTTCGTCACGACGGCCTTTGTCGCTTCCGGGAGCCGAGTAAGTCCTTTTTCCTTTCGAATTTATTGAATTTATGTCCCTTGCTAACGAGCTGTTTATTTCTCTGGCAGTTAACAAAATGACCAACTTAGATCTGCTCGCGGACCCGAACAGGATCACAACCTTCGATTTCTTACCTGAAGCAAGTCGCGATGCGAGGCTGCTTGTGACAACCGCGAACTTGCGGAAATACAGTTTCTTCAACCAAGACGTGACCTTAGAGACCCCGCCAAGTAAGTTTCTTGACTTTTTTTTTTACTCTTCGCGTAGCGAATTGTTTTACTAACGGTGTTCGCATGCAACGACCATGCCTCCCAGAGTGCCCAAGTCACCACGACCAAGGAAATTTTCCTTCCCCTGAAGGGGTACCATCGGACAAGCTAGAGCGGCTCCCAACTGTCCCTTTGGCAAGGGCACATCGACAGCTGATCTGATCTGACCCGTCCCGACATGAGGGCACTACTCACCCTAAACAAAAAACTATGGCCCAGAAACCTAAAAAGAGGAGGCTGATTCGGACCGAAGAGTCAAAGTTCAAACCAGAGGGCTTGGGAGTCTAGCCTGAGAGGTCGCAGCCCTACTAAGCCTATTGCTCAGAAGGTGTAACACCCCCCCTCCAGCCGAGTACCCTCTAAGTATTCCATTGGGATGGAAAAATTAGAGAATTCACGCCTGGAAGGTTGTGTAGTGTAAAATGTAAATCTTGGTTATTAACATGTACTATATGAAAATAAATAAATAAAAACTTCTCTCATTTATATCACTTTCTTAATCAACCTATCAAGACATGACTATATATGAAAAAATATGGTTTAAAGAAAATAACAACATCAATTGTTTTAATAGCGGAAGCAAATATAAAATATCTCCCATTATTTATAAGCAAAACATATTTACTATTTCATGAAACTTAGATTATAAACATTAAACTATATACATTAAATTCAAAAGCAACATCCTTTATATAACATTATAAGTCTAGCTAGAACAAAACATGCATGCCCCACACCTCCTTGACCACCACTCGCTGTTACCGCTTTAACCATTACCTGCAAAACATAGAAACTAGGGGGATGAGTGCTAATCACTCAGTAAGAGTATCGATCATTTAACCCTATGTAACATTCTTAAACTTAGGAAGCATCTTATTTACTTGTACATGAACCAAACATTTATAACATAAAAGTAATATAACATAGCATATTCAATCCATAACATAATGCATAATATAATTCACGCAATGCTTTCCTTTAATATTCATGAATAATGCACATCAATGTCATGCATGTATAAATAAATTTTTCTTTGAAAACCTTTTTACTGTTTACCAATTGGACTAAGCTGAGGCATGGATTACGGAACCTTTGGCCAATGAGCTAAGCTTAACTTATAACACAGTCCCCATGGTCATGCACGCTATGGACTGTTCATTTCTTTCGGTCTAGACATGTGCATGAGTGAGCTCAGGTTCCCCATAACATGCCAACATTTTCCATAACATTTACAAATCATTTTCCTTCACAAAAATGCATGTCTATGTACCTTGGAAGTATTTTGCTCAAACTTGGGATCAAGTCCCACTTTTTCATCATTAATATGCTTGACACGCTTTATTCTAAAAAAAAAACATACACTTTCCATATATGAACATATCATTTCATCATGGCCATTTTGTGGATGCATAAGATATTCATAAAACATATCGTACTTAGGCTTGTTTATACATACACAAGCTCATAATTAGGTAATACATAACATATTACACGTAACCTCCATGATCATTCATTACATCAACTATATATGCTCATACAATCACTAAATAATCATAAAGATCACTCATTCAAACATACTTCAAAACCCTTTAAGCATCATTTCCATACTTGGAATCAATCATTCTGCACAGGTCAGATTCAAAAAGGCATAACTTGAGTTACACACATCAGATTGATGTGATCCTAGTCTCGTTTTAAAGCTTAGAGATAGAGCTACAACTTTTATGTTTAGGTCTCAACCCATTTCAATCGTTAAAATGCCCAAAAATTACTTATAAAGTTACGGCTGTGACAGGGCAACCATGGTAACATGCCTATTTTAGGGCTTTTCCTTACCTATTTAGCTCCACTTACTCCCTAACCTTTCCTAACCATTCTCCTCTGTGAAAACATGTTAAATGATAACTAATAACCTCCCTTGTAATATGTTAAAAAAAAATCATGTCACAACTAATTCCATTGATTGTCATCAAAGTTCATTGTTTTTTACAATTCACATATAAATCCATCAATTATAGCATCAAAGTAAGCTCAATTGCTATTGTGTGACAATAATTAAGGTTCCCTAATACTAACCCTAGAAACCTAATTCTTATTTCCTATTAAAGGGAGATTTCCCTTACCTTATGTCAAGAAACCACACTCCTTTGCAAATTTCCTCCTCCTTATCTCCAATTGACCCTTATCCTAACATAAATTATAAGGAAACTTCAATAACTTGCAATATACAATATTTATATAAGATAAGGAGTTGAACTTTACCTCCTAATATCCTTAATAAAGGGAGAAATATAAGACATTTGAGAGATTTGCAACTAAAAGACTTGAAACTTTAATGGAGAAGTGAAGAAAATATGGAAGCTTGTAGAAAACTTGAAGAAAAGAAATGAAAAGTGGTAGAAGACATGTTGGCCGACTCTTATCACCTAATATCTTTTTTTTTTTTTTTCTTTTTTTTGCTAAAAATTATTCATTTGACATTTGTCTTTTGCATTTAATGTCCTATAACATTATTTCCCTTTTTGCCCTAAAAAATTGTCTATTAATTACTCCTTAATCCTTCATCATCTTTATCTTGTCAAGCCAACAAAATATCATTATTCTTTTACCACTTTACCCCTAAGGCATGTGCATGGTAGTTAACTTAACACATAAAAAGGAAAAGACTATTTTACCCTTGGATGCATCGGTGGGGTTTACTGAAGGGCTAGCTGGTGGCATGATTGACATCTCCATCCCTCCCAAGCATCAGCAAGTGAGGCAATAGACGACCTCTGTCCTCGGGAGGAGGTCAGGAAAGGAGCCGGTAGGGGGGACTCTGCCCATGACGAGCACTAGTGCCCCCGTCCTGGAGTCGATGGGACATTTATTGGACCATCTGCAGTTGGTAGTCTTCGCATTGCTCGAATGCGGGCTCGCGGAGGTTTTCGAGTAGTTCGTGGCTTCCGGTACCATGGACTTGATGACCACGTCCTTCCACCACCTAAGCCAGGTAAACGAGTTGCCCTTGGCAAGGACATTTGCTTATACGAAATAATTAACTTTATTCTCTTCACTATGCAGGCCCTGCTTTCCATGCACTTGTCCCTACAGAAGGTCCAGCTCGGGACTACTGAGGGATTGGTGGAGATGAGGAAAGAGAATGCGTAGCTTAAACGGGACTTAGCAGTCGTTTAAGTGAAGAGAGATTTGTCCATCACTTTGGCGAATCAGTACTTGAATGAGAGAAATGCTGCTCTTCACACGGTGGACTTTCAGAAGGCCGAGATGGAAAGGCAAGGGGAGGAGATGAACGAGCTCCGGAGGATAGTGGCCAGACTCACCAAGGAGGCCGGTGAGAAAGACCAGGAGCTGAAGGCGGCCACTGAGTGGGCCTTGCGAGCAGAATTGGATAGGGGCGAACTGTGGGAGAATACCGAGAAGTAATTGTCAGAGCTGGAGGCTGAGCTCCACTTTACTCGAGGTCACGTCACTTCGCTAACTGCGGAGATGCAGCAGCAAGAGGTGGAGATCGAGAATAGGGCTGTAGAGTGGATGATTCAGTCCATCTTTGCCCTTCTTTCGAGGAATCTTGAGATGGATTTGTCCAACCTCGCTGACGAATACCGGAATGAGCTCTCTTCTATGGCACAGGCGGAAGCTGAGGAAGCAACTCGCGGGCCCGACCTAAAAGATGAACAGGCTGAATTCGTTCTCGAGGAGCTCGCGTCTGATCAGGCGGTCGAGGTCCAGCCTGGGGGAGAGGCTTATCTTGTTTTCTCCCTTTATGCTTATGTATTCTCCCTTTCTTGATAAATAAAGATATTGTTTTTCACAATCTTTCCTGAGTATTTATAATTTCCGCATTCTTTACATATGAAATTGTATTCTAACTGCTTACAATAATATTGGTACAAGTTTATACGAACAAAATTGTATATATATGGGAAAATGATTACAAATGATCAGAATTGCACACTTGCTATTACAAAGATTGCAAAGATTAAAACCGACCTTTACAAGGAAATAATTGAGCTCAGAATTACTGATAATAAGGTCAGAGATGCTCAACATTCCAAGCTCAGGGTACTTTGGAACCATTCAGCCTTTTGAGATGATAAGTCTTCAGTCTTATCACTTTGGCGATGTAGTATGGGCCTTCCCAGTTCGGTCCCAAAACTCCCGCACTTGGTTCTCTAGTACCGAGAAGAACTTCCTTCAAAACAAGGTCACCAACCTGGAAGTCTCTTCTTCTGACCTTAGAGTTGAAGAACATTTTCTCGCGTTGTTGATAAGTTGTTATCCTTAGTTGAGCCTTGCTACGATGTTCTTCAACTAGGTCCAGACTTGCGCGCAGAAGCGCTTCATTGTCAGCTTCATTGTCAGCTTCATTGTATAGGTCCCTCTGAAGTGAATCGGTTCCTACTTCCATAAGGATCATTGCTTCGCAGCCATATGCTAGCGAAAAAGGGGTTTTTGAGGTAGAGGTTCTTGGAGTTATTCTGTATGCGTATAGGACTTCGGGAGGTCATCGACCCAATTTCCCTTGGCTGCGCCAAGTTTTGCTTTCAAAGTGTGCTTGACGGTTTTGTTGACAGCTTCAACTTGCCCATTTGCTTGCGGCCTTGCAACTAAGGCAAATTTTTTTATGGATACCCAGCTCGTCGCAAAACTGCTTGAACTCCTCGTTGTCGAATTGTTTACCATTGTCTGAGATGAGAGTATGAGGAATCCCATAACGACACACAATGTTCTTGATGACGAAGTCCTTGAGCTTTTGGGTCGTGATCACGGCTAATGGTTCTGCTCCGACCCACTCGATGAAGTAATCCACCGCGACCATGACATACTTGACTCCCCCTTTACCAACTGGCATGGGACCGATGAGATCGATTCCCCACATGGAGAATGGCCAGGGGCTGGTCATGGTTATCAGCTAGTGGGAAGGAGCTCATGGTTATCAGCTAGTGGGAAGGAGCTCATGGTATGTTCGCGAACCGCTGGCACTTGTCACACCTTTTGACAAAGTTGTAGGTGTCTTCTTGGATTAGGGGCCAATAGTACCTTTGACGAACAACTTTGTTGGCGAGAGATTGTGCGGTGGTGTGATTACCACATATCTCTTCATGTATCTCCCTTATGATGTAATCTGCTTCTTTGTCGGTTACACATCAGAGGAGAGGAGCGTTAAACCCTCGCTTGTACAGTTGGTCTCCAATGAGGGTGTAACGAGCGGATCTTGTTTGCAGGGTCTTTGCCTCGACCTTGTCGTCGGGCAAGGTCCCGTCTCTGAGATACTGAATGATAGGGGTCATCCAGAAAACTGATTCAGTTACATTCACGGTCTATTTGATCGGGCTGATACGGGGGGTCTCGATGAACCGAACATGAATGCTTTTCGGTGCTTCTGAATCCAATGATGAGGCTATGCATCAGCCACAGAGTTGCCTCTGGGAATCTGTGTGATCGTGAAGTGCTTGAACGGCTCGAGTGCGGCCTTAGCTTTCTTCAGATAGCTGATCATGTTTTCTTCTTTGGCTTGGTACTCCCCCAAAATCTGGATAACGACCAGCATGGAGTCGCTGTGGATACTGATCGCGGTTGTACCCATTTCTTTGGCCAACCGCAGTCCAGCGAGCAAAGCTTTATACTCGGCCTCATTATTGATTACCTTAAAACTGAACCGGAGAATACCATGAATACGAACCCCTTCGGGACTCAAAAGAAGAAGACATATCCCGGCCCTCTTTCTGTTCTATGATCCATCGACGTAGAGGCTCTAAGTTGATAGATTTTGGGCGGTTTCTTGAATGACTTTGCTGGGCTGTTGCTCTTACTCATTTTTCGGATGATATGAGAACTCTGAGATGAAGTCAGCAACGGGTTGCCCTTTGATGGTTGCCTTCAGTCTGTACTTCAGATCGAACTGACTTAATTCCATGGCCCACTTAAGCAACTTACCCAACGCCTCTGGTTTCTGGAGGACCTGCCTGAGCGGGTAATTGGTCATTACATGGATCATATGGGCGTTGAAGTAAGGTCACAACTTTCTAGAAGCGATTAGTAGGGCATAAGCTAATTGTTCCATTTTCGGATACGGCATCTTGGCATCCAACAGACGCTTGCTCGCGTAATATATTGGCTATTGGACCTTATTCTCTTCCCAAACTAGGTTGGCTACACTGACCGCGAGCTGAGAGACGGACAGATACAGGAGGAGGATCTCTTGCGGGATAGGCTTGGAGAAAATAGGTGGCTTCCTGAGGTGATCTTTAATACTCTGGAATGCCTGTTTGCACTCGAGAATCCACTCAAACTTTTTGTTAGCCCTTAAAACATTGAAGAATGGCAAGTAGCGATCTATTGCCCTCGTTATGAAGCGACTAAGTGCCACTATTCGCCCATTGAGGCTCATGGCGTGCTTTTTATTGGTCGGGCTTTTCATATTGAGGATAGCTTGGATTTTCTCAGGGTTGATCTCTATTCCTCTTTGGTTAACCATGTATCCTAGGAATTTTCCCGAGGATACTCCGAATGAGCACTTGAGGGGGTTTAGCTTCATTCTGTATTTTCAGAGGATGTCGAACATCTCAGCGAGATGCGCTATGTGATCTGAAGCGACATGTGACTTGACCGGCATGTTATCTATATAGACCTCTATCGATTTCCCGATCTGCTCGAAAAACATTCGGTTAACTAGCCGCTGGTAAGTTGCACCAACGTTCTTGAGGCCGAAGGGCATAACTTTGTAGCAATATAACCACCGATCTGTAACAAAGGATGTATGCTCTTCGTCCGATCGTACATCAAAATTTGATTGTATCCCAAGGACGCGTCCATAAAACTCAACAACTCATGAACGGAGGTGGCATCTAGGAGCTGGTCGATCCTAGGTCGAGGAAAACTATCTTTTGGGCATGCTTTATTGAGGTCGGTGAAGTCGACGCATGTCCGCCCTTTGTTGTTGGGCTTTTTTACTAGAACCGGGTTGGCAACCTAGCTCGGATAGAGCGCTTCTCGAATGGATCCATTCCGAATGAGATTATCTACCTTAAGCTTCAAGGCAGCATATTGCTCTGGATCTATCGCCCTTCTCTTCTGGCGAACCGATTTGGCTTCACTGTCGATGTTTAAGGCATGACAAATAATATTCGGGTTGACCCCGACCATATCTGCGTGCGACCATGCGAACACATCGATATTCCCTCCGAGGAAGCTGGTTTGTTCGGTGGCGAGCTGGAGGTTGAGATTGCTCCCAATCCTCAACATTCTGCTCGGCTTACTCTGGTCGATAGACATCTCAGATAGATCCTCAATTGGCCCACTGAAAGGGCATTCCTGAATACAAGGATCCATATTGTCCTTAGCTGGGCCAGGCCGCCGCTCGATCTGGCTGATTGCCATTGCTTGTAGAGGAATGCTGCGCGAGATGCCATTTCCTTTGCACGCCATCTGCATTGCTTTTACATAACAGTCGCGAGATGCGCGCTGAGATCCGCTAACTTCCCCTATCCCTTTCGGGGTGGGGAACTTCATCTCAGATAATATATCGAAGTGACCGCCTTGAAATTTCTCAGCAGAGGTCATCCTAGGATACCATTAAAAGCGGATGGGCAATCCACTACCAAGAATTCAATTACCTTGGCCACCTCGTCAAAGTCACCCAGTGTGACTGGAAGCAAGATCGTTCATTTGGGGATCAGGTGGTCCCCTGTAAAACCATATAGGGGGATTGAGGCGGGCTTGAGGTCAACCTTATCCAAATTCATTCTTTCGAAAGCTGCATGGAACAGGATGTTCACAGCACTTCCGTTGTCCACCAACATTCTGTGGACGTCGTAGCGCCCTATCAGGGGCATGATCACGAGAGCGTCATCGTGGGGATGATGCAATCGAACTGCATCCTTTTCAAAGAAGGTAATTTCCTCCTCCTTGCAAACCTTTGGTGGTCATCACGTGGTGGTCATCACGTAGTGTTCATCACCCTGATGGGGTTGTGATGGGCTGCGCAAGCATATCTTTCCTGGGCACCTCGCGAGTTTCTTGCAAGGTGTGGTCCCCCAAAGATCATTCCGACGCTGCAGATACCCTTGCGATCACTATGCTTCTTTTCTGGTTCCCCTTGATTTTTCTCCTATACGGGAGTGGAATCATCAATATACTCTTTGAAATGCCCTTGCTTGATGAGATCTTCGATTGCTTGTTTAAGAGCTCGGCACTCATCGGTGTGATGCCCATTATCCTGATGAAAGCGATAGTATTTTTTTACTGTTTCTAGCTGATGGGGGATTTTTCATGGGCTCGGGCTCTCTGAGCAGGCTAGCTTCTTCTGACTTGTCAAGAATAGCCAATACTGATGCGTTCAAAGGCGTATACTGATTTCTGTCATGGTTACGATGAGGAACTAGAGCATAAGGCTTTTTGGGCTCATACCGCGGTTTTTTTCCTTTTCGTTGATCATCATTAGCCCATCTACGATCAACTCTCCTACCTTCCCCCTAACCAAGCGCACTACCTGAAGCGCCAGGGTCGTGACGGTGGAGTGCAGCCACAGAGTTTTCAATATAGAGGCATTTCTCCGCAAGGTTGTAGAAGCAGGTGAGGGAGACATCATCCTCAGACTGTAGCTATTTCCACAGGTCGGTCTGTGGGCGAACTCCTGCTATGATGAGAGTCCGAACAGACTCTTCGGGAGTGTGAGCTACCTTATTAAGTTTTTTATGGAATCGATCAATGTAAAACTGGAGGGATTCATCTCTCTCTTGCCTTATGTTACTGAGGTAGCTCAAAGGCATTGAGAACTTTCGGTTCGCTTGGAAGTGCCTCAGGAACGTCGCGCTCATCTGATGCCACGAGCTGATCGATCCCATGGGGAGTGACCTGAACCACCGTGTAGCATGAGAGGTTAGAGTTACCACCAAATAACGACACTTTGCCAAATCTAAAACCTGGTAAAGCTCTATCAGGTCGTTGAATTCATACAAGTGATCCTGAAGATCAGAATTTTCATCGAACGCCTGTATTTCAAGCATTCTAAATCTTGATGGGAGAGGGCCTACTAATACTGTCGAAGAAAAGGGAGACGCTACTACGACGTGCCCTTGCTCATTTTGCTGAGCTTTTAGCTGATCTAGAGCTCGCTGCAGCTCCTCAATCTGAGGTAGCGGAGCTATCTGGGGATTGCTTTCCCCCATGCGAGTTTGACCCTCGTGATTGCGATTGAGGAAAGTCTGGAGGTTGGATTCCTCTTTGCCTTGGCCGGCAATTATGGCTGCCCTTGACACACGCTAGCTAGAGTCGTGTGATGGTGATAAACGGTGCGGAAAATTTTCATAACCTCCGTGGTGGTAAGAACCGCCCGCAAAGTGTGGAAACCTCTCGCGCGATGACGATCGAGATCGTTATTTTGGCGATGATGAGAATCGCCCCACCTAGCACTTTTATGGGAGTGCTCATGCAACGTGGCATGAGACGACTTGGGATGCGACCTTTCACAGAGTCTTAATGCCACGGGTATTCTACCCGAGACATGGTCGGTGTTTGCCGGCCCTTTGGAGACCTTAGGCACATTGTTCGCCACTTACTTACCTTCCTTCGATGCGCTAAAGTGCTCGTGGTACAGGCTATCGCCCTTTTTCGTGCTTTCGAGCGACCTACAGATGTTTTTGGTGGCTGCACCGCCCCATTTGATTCTGGTGGCATGCCCCGGTCCAAACAGTCCAACCTTCGATTGACCATTTGGAGAGTATTGTTGAACCTCTTCAGGTAGCTCATGATGGTAGGGTCAAGTTGTGAACTTGAAGGGATATCCCCCGCGACATTTTGTGGAGCTGAGGGCACCTTGGGAGAAGTGTCCTCCTGCACTTGGGGGATGTCCTCAGCACCATGATTGGTTCGCTCAGGTTCAAATCGGCGAGCCATTTGCTGTTGTAGGACCAATTAGTCAGAGATTCTCCTGATGAAGGACGAATACTAAATCAGGCCCTCCTTCTAGCGCCAAACTGTTGATGCGTGATTTTAACACCAACTAACCACACGTGTGAAATACTGAGTTGGCCTAGAAGACACACGTGAATAGGGGATTGAGGATGTAAATGGTGGCAAGACAATGTTTAAAGTGGTTCGGATGCTTGACCAAGCGAATCCTACGTCCACTAATTGTATTTATATTCGAAGGATCAGGTCGCAGACTAGCGAGCTGATGAGAGTACAAGTGAGAGAGAGAGAGAGAGCTATTACAAAGAGAAGATAGCTAATCAAGAGTAAAAATGAGCGAATCCCACAAACGGGAGAGAAACTCTCTATTTATAGTGGGATAAATTGAGGTAATCATTATTGAATCCGTAAAACGGGGTCAAGTACCGTGCAAATCCTCATTTGCGTCCCATTATTCACCTACTCGCGTGATCTCCTCGCTTTATGCAGGGATTGGACAAGTGGATGACCTCCAGCCTTTCGTTAGTCTGCCGCACACCCACTGCACTGGCATGAGCATGCTGCTCACGCCAACATACGACGTGGTAGCGTTTGAATGGCTACAAGATCTTCCTAGACCCTGACCACTTGCGTTGACTGGGCTCTGCATTAGCCCTACTTTTCCAGGCATAACAAGAGTATTAATATAACTCTCTTGTTTATGGTTTTCTCGATCACCATTTTTCTTTTTCCTGAAGAAGCAAATATATGTCAACGTAATAATGGAGTTTTGACTTTTTAACCAAAAAATACAAAAAATATTTACCTTATTCAAATTGAAGTTTAACTCTTTAACTATAAATATGCATTTTCTCTCAAATGTGGAGGATGGGTTGATGTTGAGGAGAGACATTGTTGGGTTTAAAGTTTAACAATTGTTTCATTTTTTTTACGAAAATAAGATAAAAAGGTAAACTTTGAAAATACAAAATTTTGTAGGAATATTTTGAATAATTGCACGTGGAGGTGGTGTCACGTGTGAGCCACTTTTAATCTTCTCTGCCATCTTTTGAAATTTTGTTGGTCATAATATGACAAGATTTTAAATAAAGCATTTTAACAAACTACATTGCCACTTTATTATCACACGCAATTAAAAAATAAAGAGTAAACGACATATTCCCACCCAAGGTTTGACGAAATCCCAGGTGAGTACCACAGGTTCCATTTATTCCAGATTCCCACCCTTAAAGTAACAGTGTTATGAACTTTTAGGGTTTAGGACGTGCAATTACCATAATGCCCCTAACCCTAAATTAATAAATTATGTTTTAACCCCTAATTTATTAAAATTATAAAACTTACCATTTTATTTTCAAATTATATCAAAAACACCCCCGGTCATTACACACCCTCATCGGAAACAGCCCGATCTGGGCTGTTTCCGACGACGTCGAACGTCCTGGTCACTCCATCACCTTCCCCGTATTCCATCGTCCAAAACCCCTCTCATTCCCGACTCATTTGCCCTCCAATCGCGGCACGTTAGACTTAGGGTTTTGATGTTCTTCACCGGATTCCGGTCGATTCCGGCGGTGAAAATCCAATTGGACACCACCAATGAAACCACCGTATCCAGATCTATAAAATCCCCATGTCCCCAGCAGCCGTCTTGTCGTCATTCGCCGGCCGAGAGTTCATGTTCTTCGGCAGTTTTCGATGAAGCGGTGGACGGCAAACGGTGAGCTGCCGTGGCTGGAAACGTTAGGGGTTTTGTAGGCGAGGATTGGAGGAGTCAAATGGTGGTGACAAGGGTGATTTTGGGTGGAAAAATCGTCGGAAAAAGAGCGAAAAAGTTTCTGGCGGTGGATACATTGCGCGTCTTGTGGAGGCATTGTGCAGGCGATGGTACGCGCTAAGCGTCGCCGCCCATGTAAAATGACCAATTTACCCCTTTACCGTTATATCAAACGTTTTTCCGTCACTTTAAGGGTGGGAATCTGGAATAAATTGAACCTGTGGTACTCACTTGAAATTTCATCAAACCTTGGGTGGCAATATGTCGTTTACTCAAAAATAAATAAAAAAATTAAAAGGACAAACTTCTCCAAGATTTCTCCTTCAACGAGACAAATTGGACTATTTAGAGATTCTACACAAACGCAACCATATAATCAACATTATGTCGATTGTTTATTCACTGAGTTAAGAAAGAAGAAGATGTTAATTTAAGCGTTAATTATAATTCCAGGGTTTAATCTTGGGGAGATAAGGAGATGGAGTCCACCATCAATTGGAAGAGTGAGTGCAGTTCTGTACTTGACTGGTTTACTTTCATCTTTGAGCTTGAATTTGTAACATCCACGTAAGATCATAGAGAAGATTTTCATCTGCCTGTAAGCAAAATCCTTTCCTAGACAGATTCTTGGACCCGCCTGTTCAACATAAATGATCAAATTGATTAGCTAATCGGATAGAAGTTCTTCAAAAACAGGTCCTGTTAGTCACATCGATCTGTCTGGTGTACTGTAAATGAACAATGTAATGTAACAGTCTACTTGAGTGCTAAAACATAATTTGCCAAATGAGATTAACGCATATCATAATCAGACTCTATCTTACCTGGAAAGCTGTGAAGACGAAAGGGCTTTTCGGTTGGAAAACGCCATTTTCATTGAGCCATCTCTCTGGCCGGAATTCCTCTGCGTCATTACCCCATAATTCTATCATCCTACCCATCGCATAAGGTAAATATGCGATCAGATCTCCTTTATGCGCAGTGAAGCCATGAGGCAGTGTGTCATCGGCAAAACACATCTTCCCATCCTGTGACACCACCCACAATACTTCTTTCAAACAAAGCCAATGGTCTCATTATAATATGTGCATAGCCGGAAAATCATATTAGGTCGGGCTAGAATTTTTTCTTTTAGTAATGCCCATGTAAACCGGAAGGAAAACTAAGACATTTATAAAATCAAAATCAAACAATTGTGTGTAGCAAAATTTTTTTTTTTTTCATGTTTTACTCTGATTGTGCATGTACTTACCACTGGAACTGCTGGATAGAGTCTAAGCGTCTCAGACAACGCTGCGTGGAGATAGTTCATCTTGTCCAGGGTTTCTTCATTTACTTTGGCTGCAAATTCCTCAATGCTTAAATTACCACTCACTTGGGTTGCTTGTATTATTTCCTTTGCAATCTTTTCCTGTATATCAGGGTGCTTGCAAAGCGAGTAAAAAAACCAAGAAATAGTGGTAGCCGTTGTGTCTTTCCCAGCAATCACAAAATTGAGAACTATGTCCCATAAGTATTTTGGATCGGTTTCTTTCAGTGCCAAAAACCTTGACAGAATGTCTTCTTTCTTCCCCTGTAAATTTGATTTGTTAGCTAATTACTCAAAATATTACTAAAACTTTGAACTAAACTGCAGATGGTTGAAGATGCTATACTCACAGATTGTGTATCATCACGTGGATTGTTTATTTGCTCAATTTTGCGTTTAATTAATTTGTATACAAATTTGTCAACCACTTTGATACTTCTTCTCAATTCAGCCTCTGATCCAATGTTCAAGAACCGCTTAACCTTCCAAAAGAGATCGGCAAACCGGAAACTGACAATTGCATTTGCCGTATCGAAAGCATCAGCGAATCGAGCGCCTTCTTCATAAGTTCTAGATAAAACATCTAAATCTATTCCCAACATGACTTTAAACACAGAGTCTAAGGTTGCTTTCATGAAAAAATCCTGCAAATAAACGCATATTTATAATTGATCAATAATCATCAATTAAACGGAGTTAATAATACCCGCTCTTATGATACCAAAACGGCAAAACTTATTGATAAAGAAGCTCATACTTGCATGTCTAACGATCGGTTTGATACCGAAGCTTCAGATACTTTACGAGCAAGCTTTACAGCAGTAGTTTTAAAGACTACACTGCTAAAATCCCTCAGTATCTTGGTGGAGAATTCATAGCTTGATAGTTTCCTTTGATGTTTCCACTTGTCTCCGTCTACAGCGAAGATCCCATCACCCAGTAGATCGGTCAAAATATTATACTGGTACAATCCCTGCTTCCACAACCTCGGTAGAATTAGAATTTTCATCTAATCATATACTATGTGTTCGATAATTCTTTTGGAAATTACAAAAAGAGTTTCACTGGTAAAACTGTTAGAATCAAGACGCAAAATTCTAGCGAAATTTGAATTATGCTCACAGTTGATGTCAACTACTTCGTTTAGATGGAAAAAGCTTAGACAACTTCTCACAATTAATAGTGAAAAAAAATAAAAAATAAAAAACACAACCTACAAAAAAAAAAACACAACCTACACATACAAATATGACGGGAAATTGAGTAAGAAATAAAAGAAAATGAAATACAATTATCATTTCGGGGCATTTATGTGGTTCTTTTTTTTTTTTTTTTTTTTTTTTTTTTCAAGTGAAGCTCTGATACGTTCTTACCTTGCCATAGTTAGGAAAGTTTGTCTTGAGGATGTGTTCAACAACTGCAGGATCTGACGTAAAAATCTCGTTTCTGAATAAAAGAGGCAATCTGTAAGTTTTATATTTGCGTGCAAGGCCAGCGGTGAAGTCATGGAGCCTGGGAAAATTGAGTGCTGGGCCAAGGATAGTGGTGCCAATAGGGGGATATTTTTTAGTCTTTGGCGATTTTGTGGGACGAAATCTGAGCACGAATATGGCAGAGATCAATGCTAAAGCTGCCGCTGTAAGAGGGATGAAGGAGGAAAATTCTTTAAGGTCGATCATGTTAATGGATAAGCAAAGCAGAGCAGGAATGTTTTGGTCCAGGAGATTGTGAGAGCTAATGGTCACGTCTTATAAATTATATAGCAGAACATTGGGAGATCGTGCCGCCAAATTTCATCAATAATGAGCTATTTTGATTCAATTTTTTTGTTTTAATATTATTTCACGCCAGTTTCCAGCTTTTAGTCCATGTGTAAGTACATTAAATCTACTTTAACGAAGATCCTCTTATCATTTTCAAAATATAATTAGGAAGATCTTGACGCTTGGTTTTGGATGTAAACGACTCACACGTACAAAGTATTAAGAGGGTCTTAGAAATTATATGTGATGGATCCATGAGATTTGAATATGATGCTGAGGTTATATATGTTGCAGAAACATAAATAAAAGATTGGCAAGAGAGAGTTTTTATAGTGGTTCGGATGCTTAAAAGCGAATCATACGTCTACTGTTATTTTATTATTCTCTTACTATTTCTATGATATTGCCTGTAAGGCATACAAAGATGGAGAAAAGCTTTGATTACAGAGAGAAATAATGAAATGAAGCTCAAATCTATGCCTAACTCTCATCTACCCAGCCCCCTTTTTCGTGAAAAGAAGTGCTAATTTATACACCTTTGAGGTCAATGTAATGAGTGTTTTGTAACTTGCCTTGACACATAGAAAACTCTCATCCATTCATCTCTTGAAATGAGATGGGGTTGGTATGAATATCTTTGAGGCGGTATGGGTTTGATAGGTAGTACAAAAAACACATTTATTGAGTTGACATCAATGTGACTTTTCAAGCATAATAGAAGCCCCTCAGTTTTTGGAGTGCGTAATCGCGCTTCAAAAACTCAGGTCTTTGATCTGAATGGCTATTGCACTAAAGGCTACAGTCTCGAACTGAAGAGCTCGAACTATGTCTAGCGCGATCGAGTGCTAAGAGCTAGGATTGCAATTTGAGAGCTTGGAGCGATTCGAAGCTGAGCGCGATATGATAATTGATATTAAATGTCCAATAGATGAATTCCTATAGGGAGCTAACGTCCGAAGCGCAAATGCAAGGCTTAGAGGCCTTAAACGGATAAGCCAACTTAAAACAGCCATAAGGAGCCCGCAAGATATCCATGGAAAGCTTGTTTCAAGCTCTATGTCATGGGGAATCAGGGAACCCGATTGGGGCCATTTTCGAGGCCAAAATTCACTGTTTTGGCATGTTTCAGGGCTATTTTGAGTTTTCTACGTGTTTTTTCTGACGTTGGCAGCTGGTCGCGACTTGAGAACTAAGAACTGATCGCGATCTGGTTGAGAACACGACCTGAGCCTGTTTGTAATATTAGAGCTAAGAGCTGATCGCGATTTGAGAACTAGTAGTTGATCGCGATCTGATAGGAGCTCGACCTGAGAGTCTGAGGCACGCAATCTCAATGATCTAATGCACACAATCTCAAGTAAACGAGCGAGCTTATGAGCCTAGTCAGAGAGCATAAGGAGCTCGATCAGAAAGCGCGGAAGGAGTTCGATAAAAAACTTGAAGCTTGATCTGAGAACACAAGGAGTTCGATCAGAAAGCACGAAGCTTGATCTGAGAACTCAAGATCAACGATCTGAGCATGCGATCAGCGATCTGGCCACGCGATCGGAGAGCTAAAGATCAGCGATCTCAAGCTGAAGATCAAGACGATTTGAGCGTGCGATCAACAATCTGACCACGCGATCGGAGAACTCTGATGCGTGCCATCAACGATCGGAGAACTCTGATGCGTACGATTTGCGATCTAGCCACGCAATCTGAGAACTTTGGTGCATGCGATCTACGATCTAACCATGCGATCGAACAACTCTGATGCATGCGATCTGCGATCTGACCACGCGATCGAAGAACTCTGATGTGTGAGATCTGCGATCTAGCCACGCGATATGAAGCTAAAGATCAGCGATTTGAAGCTGAAGATCAAGACAATCTGAGCGTGCGATCAATGATTTGACCACGCGATTGAAGAACTTTGATGCGTGTGATCAATGATCTGACCACGCGATCGGAGAACTGTGATGCATGCCATCTGCGATCTGGCCATGCGATCTGAGAACTCTGATGCGTGCGATCTGCGATCTGACCACGCGATCGAAGAACTCTAACGCGATCTGACCACGCGATCGAAGAACTCTAATGCGTGCGATCTGCGATCTGACCACATGATCAAAGAACTCTGATGCGTGCGATCTGCGATGTGGCCACGCGATCTAAAGCTAAAGATTAGCGATCTAAAGCTGAAGATCAAGACGATCTGAGCGTACAATCAACGATCTGACCACATGATCGGAGAACTTTGATGCGTACGATCTGGCCATGCGACAAAACTCGACGCGTAGACTCGCGATCGACCACGCGATCGAAGAACTCGAGCAGCGATTTGCGATTTATTTGCGATCTGGCCACATGATCTGAGAACTCTGATGCATGCGATCTGTGATCTGACCACGCGATCGAAGAACTCTGACGCAGGTTTGAGACCTACATGGGCCACCAAACTGTTGACGCTTGATTTTGGACGCCAACGACTCACACGTGCAAAATGCTAAGAGAGCCTTACAAATTACACATGATGGATCCATGAGATTTGAATATGGTGCTGAGGTTATATATGTTGTAGAAACATAAATAAAAGATTGGCAAAATAAGGTTTTTATAGTGGTTCGGATGCTCAAAAGCGAATCCTATATTCACTGTTATTTTATTATTCTCTGGCTATTTCTATGATATTGCCTGTAAGACATACAAAGGTGGAGAAAAGCTTTGATTACAAAGAGAAATAATGAAATGAAGCTCAAATCTATGCCTAACTCTCATCTGCCCAGCCCCCCTTTTCGTGAAGAGAAGTGTCAATTTATACACCTTTGAGGTCAATGTAATGAGTGTTTTGCAAGTTGTATTGACACATGGAAAACTCTCATCCATTCATCTCTTGAAATAAGATAGGGTTGATATGAAAATCTTTGAGGCGGTATGGGCTTGGCAATTAGTACAAAAAAGACATTTATTGAGATGACATCCGCGTGACTTTTTCAGGCATACCAGAAGATAAAAACTTTTTTAATAATAACTTAATTCTTAAAAATTGGGTATTAACTATTAAGCTGACCACCATTGGGTGGCCCAGTGGTCAACTAGAACTCTTAGGTATATTATTTAAGAGATCTTGAATTCGATCCACTCAAGTTTCTAATAGGGGTGACTACTGAGGAAATTTACTCGACTGTCAACTTCATGACCCCGAATGACTAGTTGAGATGCGTACAAACTTGCACGAACACATCTTCTGAGGAGCATATAGCCCCACCCTAAGAAACATCATTAATTCCTTAAAAAATAAAGCCTATTAAATATTATTTACTCATTAAATATTCATAAGTCTAAATTTTTATATTTATAGAATTTCTTTTGTAATTAAATATTTTAACTTATAATTACTTTTTAATTAAAATCTTAGTTAGAAAATTATTATTGCATGGAGAATATACATTTTAAAAAATGAATTTATCTTGCTATGGGGGCTAAGAGTAAAAACGACAAATGAAGTAAAAGATAATCCTTTTCTTATATATTAATATGTTTTGATTATTGTATTAAGTTTCTTTTCAACTCAATCTAAGATTTCTAATATAATTTAGAAAAATGAATCTTTTATATTAAGATATTTATGGGTTATTTGGTTTGATCACTTAAAACTAAGAATAGTCATATTCCTCTTAATGAAAAAAGTTATAAATTTTGGCGACTAAATACATATTTGTTAGTCTTAAATGACTTCTCCAAAAATATTACTACTCTAATTTTTAAATTCCAATCATATCCTTTAAAACCTTAATCTCTATTAACCTATTTTATTCACATTATTGTTTTATTTTCATTGTAGCAAACGTAGTAGATGCACATAATTAAAAAAATTAAATCAAATTATTTGTAAAATTAAAATATTTTCGTTATATTTTATCAAATTCATGATTTGTAATACAAACTATAAACATATATATTATACATTATGTTGACAAAGATATTTAACTAAAAACAATACTTTTTAGATATTTAAAATTTGTAAAAACAAACGCTTAATATTTATAATCAGATATTAAAAAATTACAAACAAACATACTGTAAAATTTTCTTCAATCTTAAACTAGTTTTAAGTTATTTGATTAAAAACCAAAAAACTTCTTTGTGATTATAAAAGAATAATTTTAAATCTCCATAACTTGGAGATTAAACTAGTTTTAAGTTATTGCTTTGTGACTTCTTTCATACAGTAATATTTTTATCGTGACACCGGCATTTTCCAAGTGAATTAAAGGGGAAAAACATTATTTTGTAAAGAGAAAATCTACACGGTTCCGGTCGTACCAACTGCCAACTCATCAACCACTTACATTCGTCGCCTCGAAATCCGGGAAAGAAGTTGACAACTCTTAAAGACGGAGGAGACGACTGCAACTTATAATCCATGCACAAGTGGAAATAATTTCACTAATAAAATATTAACTAACATTATCATTTATCACTATATATATCATTTAATTATTTATATAAACAACCAATAATCGCATTACTTTTTAAGGAAAAAAATTATGAAATATTATATAACCATTATTAACTTATAGTATGATTGATTGATGTGGTACTTTCATGATACTTTTTTCATTAAAATTTTAATGCAGTAGGTGAGTACACTTAATCATATCTTCACAATATTTTTCAACCTTATACTCACTATTAAGTACTCTGACATCTCACTTGTTTCAAGAAATATCAGCAACACCCCATAAGTATAAAAAACTTACACGTCTCCCTTCACCTTTCGAGAAATATCAACAACGTCCCCTCATCACTGTCAACCAACGGTAATTTTTTTTTTTCAACTCACCACTCGATGGTTGCACGTGGACATTACCTCCAGTGCGTTAGCTTTTTGTTCTGCTCACTAGAGCTTGATAAAATGTTAAACATGATTTAATTTTGAATTTCATCACCATTTTCTAGAACTATACATTCCAAGTGATCAATGTGTAAAGAGTCAATTGAAAGATTTAAAAATAATAATAATAAAGTTTTTATTTAGGTTACAAAATGCCAATTTTTTAATTTATTTTTTATGATAGCAATGTTTGAATTAGTTTGTAAATATCTCAACTAATTCTTAAAACCTATTGAACATTCTACATGTTCAATGTTCTAAGATAAACTATAAATGTGAGTTGAATTTAAGAAGTTAACGAAGGAAGCAAACCTCTTGACCAACCGAACAATCCTTTGGGGTTAAATGCCAATTATTAATACTTAATCCTTAATTACTGTAAGCAAATAACAAAATGGACAAACTTCTCTATATAATCGTCTTTCAACTACCAAAAAAAAAAAAAAAAAAAAGAAGCTTTGAGGGTAACCACACAAACACAACAGTATAATAAACATTATATATGTTGTTTATTGGCTCCATTCTTTGATTATTTAGGCAACAACCCAAGACAGTAGGAAGATGTTTAAGCATTAACTGTAGTTTCGTGGTTCGATCTAGGGAAGACACGGAGATGGAGTCCACCTTCAATATGAAGAGTGAGTGCAGTTCTGTACTTGACTGGTCTACTTTCATCATTGAGCTTGAATTTGTAGCTTCCAAGCAGGATCATAGAGAAAATTTTCATCTGTCTGTAAGCAAAATCCTTTCCTAGACAGATCCTCGGACCCGCCTGTTCAACACAAATCATCTAATTGATTAGCCATAATCAGAATTAAGTTATTCAGAAACAGGTATTGTTAGTCATATCGATCTGTCTAGCGTACTATAAATGACCAATATAACGGACTCTTAACTCACCTGGAAGGCTGTGAAGATGAAAGGGCTTTTCGGCTGGAAATGGCCATTTTCATTGAGCCATCTCTCTGGCCGAAATTCCTCTGCATCATTACCCCATAATTCTTTTGTCCTGCCCATCGCATAAGTTAAATATGTGATCATATCTCCTTTATTCACACTGAAACCATCAGGCAGCGTGTCGTTGGAAAAACAAATCTTCCCATCCTGTGACACCACCCACAAGTACTACTTTCAAACAAAGCCAATGATTGTATTATTTTTGTTAATCAATCAGCGTTTGGGCCTAGTCATAAAATCATATCAAACATTTAGAAAATCAAAATGAAAATATTATGTAATTAACAACATTTTTCGTGTTCTACTTCTGATTATGCATGTACGTACCACAGGAACTGCAGGATAGAGCCTGAGTGTCTCAGACAAAGCTGCGTGGAGATAGTGCGTCTTGTCAAGGGTTTCTTCATTTACTTTGGCTGCCAGTTCCTCAATGCTTGGATTACTACTCACTTGAGTTGCTTGTATTATTTCCTTCGCAATCTTTTCCTGTATGTCAGGGTGCTTACAAAGCAAGTAAAAAAACCAAGAAAGAGTGGTTGCCGTGGTGTCTTTTCCAGCAATTACAAAATTGAGAACTATGTCCCTTAAGTATTTTGGATCGGTTTCTTTCAGTTCCAAAAACCTTGACAGAATGTCTTCTTTCTTCCCCTGTAATATTGATTGTTAGCAAATCATACAAATATCACTAAAACTTTGAACTAAAATGGAGATGGTACGAGTTGTTACCGGTTGTGAATCATCATGTAGATTATTGAGTAGCTCAATTTTGCTTTTAATTAATTTGTATACAAATTCATCAACCACTTCGATATTCTTTCTCAATTCAGCCTCTGATCCGATGTTCAGGAACCGCTTAATCTTCCAAAAGAAATCAACAAATCGAAAAGAAGTAAGTCCATTAGCTGTATCAAAAGCAGCAGTGAATCGAGCGCCTTCTTCATATGTTCCAGACAAACCATCTAAGTCTATACCCAATATGACTTTAAATACAGAGTCTAAGGTAGCTTTCATGAAAAGATTCTGCAAATAAACACATAATTATAGTGAATCAATCATCAATTAAACGGAATAAAATAACTGTTCTTATGATATAGAAACCAATTTTCTTGAGAAGCTCATACTTGCATGTCTAACGATCGGTTTGATACTGAAAATTCCGATAATATTCGAGCAAGCTTTACAGCAGTGGTTTTAAAGACACCACTGCTAAAGTCCCTCAGTATCTTGGTGGAGAATTCATAGCTTGCTAGTTTCCTTTGATGTTTCCACTTGTCTCCGTCTACAGCGAAGATCCCATCACCCAGTAAGTCTTTAAAAATGTTATATGCGTACAACCCCTGCTTTCATAAACGTGATAGAATTAGCTATTTAATCATATACTATGCATTCGATGCTTCTTTTTGATGTGAACAATAAATTACAAAAAAGACTTTCAATGGTAAAACTGTTAGAATCAATGTGCAAAATTGTAGCTAAATTAGCTTTATTTCCGCAATCGATTCAACCACATCTTTTGTAGGAAAAGCTTAGCCTTCAAACTTTCTTCTTCCATTTGATTGTCAAGAGAAACAAAATCATATGGAATCGAGGAGATGATGTCTCTATACTAAATGAAAGTCGGCAGAGCTTTGCACGTTTTCTTTTCATTCAGACAACTTACTAACAATTAGGTATATAACCACATAGATATAAAACAGGAAATGGATCAAGAATTGAAGAAAATGAAATACATTTATCATTTTGAAGCATGTTCTGAGTTATTTAAAAACAAAATAAAAAATAGGATATTACCTTGCCATAGTTTGGAAAGTTTGTTTTGAGAATGTACTCAACAATCGCAGAGTCGGTGGTGAAAATCTCATTTCTGGAGAAGGAAGACAGTCTGTAGGTTTTATATTTGCGTGAAAGGTCAGTCATTAAGTCAAAGAGCCTGTAATAATTAAGAACTTGGTTCAGGGGAGAGGTGGCGACTGGGTGATATTTTTTAGTCTTCTGAGGCGATTTTTTGGCATGGAATCTGAGGAAGAAGATGGCAGGGATTAGTGCTAAAGCTGCCGCCGCGAGAGGGATGAAGTAGGAGGAAAACTCATTTCGGTCGATCATGATTAAGGGTAAGCAGATGAGATTTGGTTGCAGATCAAAGTTGAATTGATAATATATATACACTCAGGAGAAGCACGAAAGCCTTGCATTAAAATAGTAATATTAACCCCACTCCAAGAAGTAATTATTACTAAAAAATTTATGACCACGTGCCAAGAGTTGATGACTTCAATTCACTTTATAACCTTATCAATATGTTACATAGTTATATAAATATACCTTGAAATAATTTAATTAAATGTTTATCATTTATTTTTTAATCATCACTGTATATATATTAAGATAACAGTACCGTAGTTGAATCATAGATTACATCTTATTTTTTCTTGGTATAATTAAATGAAATTAAAATCAAATCACAGTACTGATCATGTGATTACTTCCCTAAATTCATTGTATAGTGTTATGACATTAATATTTTTTCTTTTGATAATCGGCGTGTCTAAACCAGTTTACACGCACCTTAACTAGTTACAATGTGGTAGGTGTCTTAAGGTTTGAACTTAAGAATTCAATGAAGGAAATAAACCTCTTTAACTGTCATGCCAATCTCTTAAATATTTATTAATCTAACTATTTTATCTTATTCTTTTATTTATTTTGTGCTATATTAGTTTGTATTTAAAATTAGCTTTGTATGACATTTAAAAACAAAATTAAATAAATATATTATTTGAAATGTTATATTTGGTGGTATACTATTTTTATGCACATACCAAATGGATAACTTTAACTCAAAGGACTTGATTCAGTCAATTTAGATGCATGCTCTATTAATTTCAATGTTTTATGTATCGAGGGTAGTTTTATATCAACAAAGCTACGAATACCGAAAAAATCTGCACCGAAAATGCGTACCGGCCTACGTGTATCAGATGTCTGCTTTTTTTATCAATTTTTTTTAGTGAACGGCTGTCCATCAAATTTGGAAGGTCGTTCACTTACATGGACTCCCGTCCATATTACATGGACGGGGGTCCATATACTAGGGATGGGCGTCCCCATTTAAAGGATGCCCATCCATAAATAAAATACAATAAAAAAATTTGTAAAACATTATGGACGGCCGTTCCTTAATTTTGGACGGGCGTTCACAAATACGGGACACCCGTCCATTAAGTTTGGACAGGCGCCTCGTATTTGCGGACGCCCGTCCAAAATTAAGGGATGGCTTTTGGACGGGCGTCCGTGAGGAATGGACGCCCGTCCAAACTTAATTTGTTTTAAAAAATAAAATAAAAAATTTGGACGTCCGTCCTTTAAGTTTGGACGGGCGTCTATAACTAATGGACGCCCGTCCATTATGTATGGACGGCAGTCCACACACAAGGGACGACCGTCCCTTATGTAAACAACAAATGGATGGAACTACTGATTGCATCGTCCACGCCCTCCATTTCATCGTCATACTCCGATCTCTTCAACCACGCTTCACTCAGTTCAACGCCCTCCATTTCATCGTCATACTCCACTCTAAAAACTCCCTCTTCATCTTTCCCAAGTTTCCCAGCCAGCTGATGAAACTCTTCCAGAACAACCTTCAACCCGTCCTTGAGTTTCTCAACCATGGCGTCGAACTCTTCATTACCCTTATAAAGAAGCAGCTTTTGGTTGTAGTAAAAAGCTAGATATGGAAGATCGAAGGTGATCAATTGGCATTCTCTTCTTCCTATTATCTTGCCGGGCTTGACGTGGGTTTTTCTGGTGACTTTCACCTTCACTATGTCTTGTGATTTCTTCTCCACTTCTTGGGTTGCCATTGTGACTGAGTTAAGGAGTAGAATAAAAAATAGAATCAAGTAAGCTATCTAGATAAGAAGTTTGGGCGGCTGGTGTTAGTAATTGACTCTTGTCTCTGTGTACTTTATGTTCTCTGCTTTCTTTCTTCTATTTGCCGACAACTTTTACATAAAAAAGTAAAGTAGTCGACTAGTCGTTTCCATGGAAGTTATTCTTACGTCATACAAACGCTTAAGAGAGTTCAAAGATAAGATTGATTATGGTTACCATTTGAAAAATCCATGCATGGCAAAACGCATTCATGCGCATTTATTTGGTTCTTTGCATATACCAATACTGTATATTTATTTTAGCAAAGATCTCGGTAGAATATTCAATTTTAGCTCGTGTGGGATACAGAGAGTGTTTGAAACATGAATCGTGATGAGACGTTACAGATTATGAAACTGGAAAGTCCTAAGTGAGCTTACACTTTATATACAGCATGGCAACTTGAGACGAAGAAAAAGAGAGGAGGAATGAAGACGAAGAAGGATGGGTTTTTGTTTAGAATTTTTTTTTTTTAATTAAAAGTATGGACGAATTGACGCCTGTCCAAATGTGAGGGACAACCGTCCAAATGTAAGGGACGGCTGTCCAAAATTTATGGATGGCCGTCCCCAAAGTTTTTTTTTTTTTTCATATTTGGGTCAAGGACGGGTGTCCATTATTTGTGGACGCTCGTCCAAAAGTAATGGACGACCGTCCATAATGGATGGACAGCCGTCCCTAATGTTTTGCAAATTTTTTTATTATTGTACTTTATTTATGGACGGACGTCCTTTAAATAGGGATGCCGGTCTCTGGTATATGGACGGGAGTCCATGTGAGTGAACGGCCGTCTAAATTTGATGGATGACCGTTCACTAAAAAAAAATTGATAAAAAAAGCAGACGTCTGATACACGTAGGCCGGTACACATTTTCGGTGCAAATTTTTCGGTGCTGTAGCTTTGTTGAGTTTTATATACAGTATTTACCTTCTCAAAATTAATTTTTAAGATATAGATAATTATTTATAATTTACAATCAAGTATTATATTTTCAAAGGGAGTATTATCATTTGGAGGATAATGTTTGTGAGAACCAAATATATATATATATATATATAAGTTTCAAATCGTTTAAATGGTAGAATCGGATTTTGATAAGATTATTAATAAATATTCTTTTATTATTTATCTATATAAATTTATTTTTAAAATACTAAATATTTGTAAAGCACTCCAAATATGTCTACTAATTTACTAACAAAATATTAATATTAATCTGAATCATTTAATCATGATCTAATCAAACCTTAAACAATAATACAATAATTCATATCATTTATCGTGAACTATATACATAAACATAACACTGGTAACATAATTTCAAAATGGACTATACTTCAATATATCGGTCCCATTTGACCCCTCTACTTATGTCCCAATTAGGAATCTTCTTCTTCGCTAAATAATAAAATACCCTCAACCAAAATTACTTAAAATGACAAAGAATTCAACTTTGATGTGCTAATTGAAAGCAACACTAGTCTATATATGTTAGGGCCAAAAAATGTCATTGGCCCAAATAGGCCCAAAGACGAAGACACCTTCAACAAAGTTCCAAGCCAAGGCCCAATTCTGATTGGGCCCGCAATAGAGTTTGCATATCAAGTCCGTTCGGTACACCTACCCAGTTGCTCACCATTTGGACCCAATCAACAAAGGGCCGATTCGTTTAGGCCTCACCGCCAGTTTATCTAGGCCCAGACCCTCTAATCTTAGACTACCTTTTGAACTTAGGATCTACTTGGAGCCTAGGGTCGCCTACTTACCCTAGTACTATCTGAACTCTATCGAAGAGGTCCATCACTATCCTAATTCGTCTAAGATTTGTGTCTTAGACCCGATGAGACTCCCTTTCCTACTAAGGTAAGGGAGCCAAAGGTTCTCCGTTTTTCACAAAACCTCAACTCTAAGGATTCTCAGTCCCACCAGGATTCGAAGATCCTACAGTCGCTATTTAAACAGAGGTCAACCCTCTCACAAAGGACACATACATTACACCTTCAAACCCCGCAATTCTCACTCTTAAGAATTTTGCATCATAGCTGTAGTTATAGTCTCCGACTAGACTTCTGGTAACCTTCTCTTTCCCTAACCCTCACTAAATTAACCTCACTCGGCCTTGCTGACTTGAGCGTCGGAGTGCCTATGGCAAACACCTCCCTAGTGGTTCCCGTTCGCTTCACGCTTGCTTTTTTACGTATGCCTTAACCTCACAGGATCAGACCCTATTTTCGTAAAGATAGATTTTTTGCATCTACAATTTGATGCCCACCGTGGAGACTCTGGCAATCATTCATCTTTCAAACCCTGCTTTGTAAGGAAACTCTCTATGGCTGAAAATTCAGATAACAGCAATCTTGGCCTCGAGGCTAGACTCGAAGCTTTGACTGCTCTTATGCAACAACACTCAGATAAGGTGGCAACACTGGAAGCTTAGAACACTGCCATCCAGACAAAAAACGCCTCCATCCGGGTTGAAAACCAGTCTCTGAAAGAGAAGGTAAGTCAATTTTATGACCTTGAGCTTCAACCTTGTCAGGTACAACCCAATCTTTTCCGCGCATTAGTTCTGTCCATGTAGCCTCTCCAAACTCCAGACTGCAGACCAACGATCTTAGTTACAAGGTCACGACAACTCTATTCATCACTGGTGGACAATTCAGCCCTGAATCCAATTGAGCGGGGACTGCCAGTAGAGCCACTCTCGGTCGATCCGCTTCAGGCACAAGATCAAGACATCCAAGTGACAGAAAGCCCACCACAACAAGAGCCACCCATCCTTGCCATCTCATCTCATCTCCAATCAACAACTCCTACCCAAACCCTACTCGGCTCGACTTATCCTCGCAGGTCGAGCGGGCTCCCTCACCTTCAATCCACCCCATTTGAGTCCATCCATCCTCACGGACCAAAAAACTCTCAAAAAACCCCTCTCACCATCCATGGGGGCTGAAACACCCGATCAGTCACAATGGGAACCACCCAACCCAAGGGAATGAATGGAGATCCGAGTTACCAAGTGGCACACGATGGAATGGTTTGCCAAGCTATCCCACGTGACTTGACCCAACAAAATGTATTGAGTGCGAATCACATGACCAACCAAGCCAACCAGGCCGACCTGGTGGCCTCGCCTGCCTTGCCCATGGAGCAGATATTGGCCAAAAGATTGGCTGACATAGCTGCAATGATGAGGCGTATACCTGGAGTACCAATCCTAACCAAAAAGAGCCAACATCACTGCTATGTTGATTTACCCTTTGTGGATGTAATTGCGCTAGTCGAGATGCCTCACAAATTCACCATCCCCAGCATGAAGCCTTACGATGACACAACCGACCCAAATGACCACATAGCCTTATACAAGTATTGAATGTTTGCCGTCTTGATACCCCGAACACTGAGGGAAGCCTGCATGTGTAAGAGCTTCAGCTCAAGCCTTTCCGAACCAACTCTTCAATAGTATACTAACCTTCTAAACAACTCAATTAACTCATTCGCCCAACTCACCAACACCTTTGTTGAACAATTCACTAGCAGTAAGAAATTCGAGAAGCTGTCAACTGACCTATACAGAGTCTACCAGAATATGGAGGAGCCGCCGAGAGAGTACGTTAGCAGATTCAATAAAGAAAAAATCTTCATCCCATCCTGTAATCTAGAGACAGCGGTAGATGCTTTCAAAAAGGGTCTCCTCCCCGATAAAGAACTATACAACGACCTGACAAAGCTCGTCTGCACCACAATGGAAGATTCCTTAGCCAGAGCTGTGATCCAAATCAGGTGAGAGGAATATGAGGTAAACTGAATGAGGCATGCCAGATATGATGACCGTCACCAAAGGCTGAATGAAAGAAGGCCAGAGTCCAAATCGTTTGAGCCCCGTTATTAGCCCCCTCCCTGCAATCCGGGCAGAATCAAGAAACCATACCTACCGACTAGAGCTGAAAATAGACCATCTAGATCGAACCAATTTAAGGTTCCAGAGTACAACCTTAACGTCGAACCAGCCCAGATCGTGGCGATCATGAAAAGAATAGGACCTACCGTGAAGTGACCAGCCAAGTTCAATCCCGACGCGAAGAGGGACATGACCAAGTGGTGTGGTCGATTGCATCGTCCTAAGATTAGAAGTCGTAGCACTATTGAAAAGGGGACATCTCCGAGTCCTATTGACGAATAAAGGGAAGAATACAGTCGGTCAGAGAAGCTCGAAGGAAACATCTCTCCCTCCACGGGAACCAACATCAAAAAGGTTCTACTCCATTATCTCTGGAGCATTGGAAATCAGTGGGGTGAGTTATTCCTCAGCTAAGCACTACGCCCGAGCCAACTATCACCTAGAAGTCCGATCCATTCATCCATCCCCTCGGGCGCATACCAACCAAGTCATTTAGTTTGAAGATGACAAGCCAGTCACCCTTGCCACCCCTAATCACGATGCTCTAGTTATCTCCCTATAGATCGCCAATGTCCTAGTCAAGAGAGTATTCGTAGATGGGAGATCCTCGACAAACATCCTCTTCCTTGAAGCAGTGAAGGCCATGGGACTAGATGAATCAAACATCAGCAGATGACCAACTATACTGGTCGGGTTTAGTTTTGAGCTGAAGTACACCATCGGTGAAATTGTCTTGCCTATCTACGCTAGTGCAGTCAACAAGCAAACTATCTTCCTAGTGCTCGATTGCCCCTCACCATGCAACGTCATCTTGGGTCGACCTTGGATCCACGACATGCGAGCCGTCCCATCCATCTTCCATCAAACTATTAGGTTTCTAACAAAATGGGGAGTAAGAGAAATCAAGGGCGACCCTAAGGCCTCCAAAGACTACTACAAAAACGCCTTCAAAAGCAAAGGTCATGCTTCATAGCAACTACAGTCCCATCCAACCCCTCCGACCGAGCCAGATCTGAAAGATTCAGCATGCATGAAGAGTGGTGGAGATGGAGAATGAAAGCATGGATTAAAAAAAATGGTTTACATGCAAAGCTTGGATATGAGATTATACCTACTCCTTTGCTTTGGATTGATGAAGATTAGCTTCAAAAGGATGAAACCTCCACACTTTAACACCACCTTGAGAGGATTAGAGAGTGGCCTTGGCTAGGGAGAGAGAGCTTTTAGTTTGTGTTTGAGTGAACAAGTGAATAATGAACAAAAATGCAACCTTTTGCACTTATATATACTTGGGCTATTTTGCAATTATTTATTTTTCACTTCCAAGCCCAATAAAATCTTATTTTATAAAGGGACCCCACGAATTTAATATGCTACCCTTTGAATAATCAATATTATTCAAGGGCCCATGTAAACTAAACTAGTTTACATTAACAACTCATAAATTTACCCTTTTTACCCTTTAACTATTAAAAGGTTATTTTTGTTCATCTCATTAATCTTAACACTTTAAGATATAATAATTAAATATAATTAATTATTGCTTGACCGTTTTAACCCTTAAAATGTTACAAATTGTTTTCTATGTAACTATTACTATAGAAATCCCGTTATTACCCTCGGAAGGTGCTAGCCCTCTTCGGATAATCATTTCTCTCTCTCATCATTCTCTAACTTCTCAAGGCTATTGGTGTGACCATGTAGGTCCACCATGGATTAGCCGTGAGCCTTGCTCGGTGAATCGGAAACCCGTCCGGAGGCCCAACGACTATGGTAAACATCTAGCAATGTGCCATAGTCCCTAAACCACGATGAAGAAATACTTCATCGAACCCATTTCAGATCATACGTACCATGCAGGTAAAGTCCCTCCATTGAGATATCCTAATCGAGTATGGATTCATGGAACGTCAAAATCCTAAACTCGATCTTCTATCGAATCGTCGATCAATATGTTCGGAACTCGTCATCACAAACTTGCTTTTGTATGACTAATAATAGACTCTGGCCAGAGATTCAATTTTTCGACATTTATCGATGTTCGTCTAGGAACTCGAATCCGGATAGAGTTAGCAGTACTCCCAATCCTATATTTCCGAGTCAATGGATCCCCTCTTGACCATCGTTCGTTTCCGCATATGAACAACGCATGACCAAATAGGCTTTATTGTACGAAACATGATTAGTCTCGTACTTATACACCGTATGAACCATACGCATCCATATCGGATCCGACTACAATGTCTCAGGTCAAAGGACTACATCGTGCACTGATATAACCAAACGATAAATCATTGACTACATGCTTTTCCAAGTGATTTGTCGTTATTTGGTCAAATTCGAAAAACAGTTCACCAACCGTTAACCCATACCAATGCCCCAGTGACATGACTATCATCGTCATCCGTACTTATATCAACTCATGATATCTTTCGGAAGCATCCGGTATGCCTACTGTGTAATATAGTTGCCCAAATTTATATTGCTTCCGTAGGGAACCCTTTTCGATAATTCATTTACCTATTAAATGAATCATCTGGACAATTCATATACGTACTTTATTTTAAATGCATGATTGAATAAAGGAAGCAATTTACATATATGAATTGAAGAACTCTTTCTTCTATTATTTATGATATATATAGATACAAGACAAAATGCTCTGAAACCGACAACACGAATGGTTTCTAGGGCATACACTAATATACACTAACAAACTCCCACTTGCACTAAAGCCATTCGATGTTGTATCTCATACCCATCTTCTCAAGATGATGGTCCAATTGCTTCAGTGTCATCGCCTTAGTCAGTGGATTAGCTACATTTTCATGAAGGAGTCTTGAATCAAAATCTCTCCGGCTCCAACGAATTCTCTCAAAATGTGATACTTACGCCGAATGTGTTTGGATTTTTGGTGTGCCCTTGGTTCCTTTGCCTGTGCAATAGCTCCAGTATTGTCACAGAACATGCTTATCGGGTAAGCCATGTTCGGAACCACACCAAGTTCAATTACGAACTTTCGCATCCAAACAGCCTCCTTTGCTACTTCCGAAGCAGCAATGTATTCAACTTCTGTAGTGGAGTCAGCTGTGGTTGTCTGTTTGGAACTTTTCCAACTAACAGCACCTCCATTACATATAAAAATGTACCCTGACGTAGACTTTCTATCATCAATATCTGATTGGAAATCAGAATCTGAGTATCCTTGAATGTTTAACTCGGAACATCCATAACTCAGAACTAGATCCTTAGTTCTTCTCAAGTACTTAAGGATCGATTTTACAACCGACCAATGTTTCTCCCCACAGGTTTGGTGATATCACTCGTAACACTTACAAGATAAGCTATATCAGGTCTTGTACATAGCATTGCGTACATTAAGCTACCTACGACAGACGCATAAGGCACATTACGCATCCGCTGCCGCTCTTCATCGGTCTTTGGACCCATCTCCTTAGAAAGATGAAGACCGTGAGTGAAGGGCAAAAGACCTCTCTTAGAGTTCTCCATGCTAAATATTTTTAGCATTTTCTCTATGTACAATTTTTTGGGATAATCCAATTACCCTTTTCGTTCTATCTCTATAGACACGAATGCCAAGGACATATGTCGCTCCTAAGTCTTTCATCGAGAAGGTTTTAGACAACCAAACCTTAACCTCTGTCATCATGCCTATATCATTTCCCATCAAAAGTATGTCATCTACATATAATATAAGAAACGTGATGGCATGATCTTTAACCCATTTGTATACACAGGGCTCATCCGGATTCTTGACAAAACCAAACGATTTGATTATGTCGTCAAATCGAATGTTCCAGCTTTTTTGAAGCTTGCTTCAATCCATAAATGGATCGATGCAATTTGCATACCTTATGTCTTTCAGTAGAGGATACAAAACCTATCGGTTGTTCCATATAGATGTTTTCCTCAATAAACCCATTAAGGAAAGCCTGTTTTGACATCCATCGCCAAATTTCATAATCATGGTATCTTTGCGATGGCTAGCATTATACGGATGGATTTAATCATAGCTACAAAGCAGAAGGTTTCCTCATAATCCAATCCTTGTTTTTGAGTATAACCTTTCGCCACCAATCGAGCTTTGAAGGTCTCTACCTCCCCATCCTTGCCAACTTTTCTCTTGTAGACCCATTTACAACTTATAGGAACTATTCCCTCGGGTGGATCCAGCGACCATACTTGATTGGCATGCATTGATTCTATCTCAGAATCCATCGCTTCCAGCCATTTTCCTGAATCTCTATCCAGTATTGCTTCTTCATAGCTTCTAGGATCATCACCATGATCATCTACTCCCACTAAGTAAGATTCAAAATCTTGCTCATGTAGGAACCCATATCTCTCTGGAGGTTTCGACATTCTAGAAGACTTTCGTACTGGAACCATAGTATCTGATACTGAGGTTCGCTGAGTGGACGTTCCATCTTCAGCAATCTCGGTTCTTGGCTCTTCGAACTCTTCCTTGAGTTCAATATTTCTTCAACGCCGCCTTCCTCCAAGAACTCGTTCTCGAGGAAGCGCATTTCTCTTGATCCAAACTCTTTGATCACTTGGGAAGTAAAAGCAATATCCTAAACTATCTTTAGGATATCCAATGAACCGACCCTTTTCGGATTTAACATCCAGCTTATCAGATTTAACCAATTTAACATAAGTAGGCGCCCCAAATCTTCATATAATTCAGACTTGGGACGTTTTCCATACCATATCTCATACGGTGTTTTACGGGAGCAGGTTTTAGACGGGACCCTATTAAGGATGTGCACAGCGGTCTGGAGAGCATACCCCCACAGAGACATTGGTAAGTCTGTAAAACTCACCATCGATCGTACCATATCCAATAAGGTACGATTTCTCCTTTCAGACACTCCATTAAGCTGGGGTGTATAAGAAGGAGTCAATTGTGAGATGATCCCATTTTCTTTTAAGAACTCTTGAAACTCTGTACTCAAGTATTCACCCCCACGATCTGATCGTAGTATTTTAATACTCTTTCCAGTTTGATTTTCTACTTCATTCTTGAATTCTCTGAATTTTTTCAAAGGATTCAGATTTGTATTTCATTAAATACAAATACCCATATCGTGACATATCATCTGTAAAGGTAATGAAGTATTCAAATCCTCCCCTAGCTAATGTACTAAAATGTCCACACACATCTGTATGTATGAGTTCTAAAAGTTCTTTAGCTCGCTCTCCTTTACTCTTAAAGGGAGACTTGGTCATCTTTCCTTGGAGACATGATTCACAGGTTGGATAGGGTTCAGAACCCAATGAGTTTAGGATCCCACTTTCTCCAAGCTGTATTAATCTTCTCTCCTATATGACCCAATCTATGATGCCATAGAATTTTAGGATTTGATTCAGATCGAGTTCTTTTATTAGAAATGGTATTGATTGAAGCATAGTCATTCAATTCTAAGACATACAAACCATTTGTATTCACAGCTTTACCAACTAAAACATTTCCAAAATGTATTGAACATTCATTTCCATTAAACAGTACATAATAACCTGCTTTACACAAAGCAGAAATAGAAATGATGTTTCTAGTGGCTTTTTCAAAGTACAATACTTTAAACAAATTCAAAACATGTCCTGAAGATAGTCTTAGTGGGCAAGTCCCCATGGCCTCAGCTGCAACTCGTGCCCCATTTGCCATCCTCAAAATGATCTCGCCCTTTGTCACCTCAGAACTATTTAGAAGTACCTGCAAAGACATACAAACATGTGATGTTGTTCTGAATCTAATATCCAGGGAATGACTATCTAAATTAACACTTAATTCATATTCAATCATAAGACATTGGTTCGTACTGCTTTTCCTTTGCCTTTCTTCATGTTCGGTATTGAGGACAGTTCCTCTTCCAGGTGTCCATCTTTTCCACGGTGGAAACATTTTCCCTTTGCATCGGCCTTTTCTGCCTTTGCCAGCAGCTTGAAGCTCTTATTCTTGGGTCCAACTTTTGGACCTCTCTTTGGTAGCACTTTGGGCTTTTTATTGGCCCTGCTAGTGGAGGCGGCAAAGACATCCTCATGTCCTTTCCCTTTCACATTCTGTCTGTGAAATTCTTTAAGCTCATTTAGCGCTAGAGGTTTCTCTCAATCCTATTGAGATTGTAGTTAGTTATAAACGGTTTATAACTTGGAGGAAGGGATTGTAGAATCAAATTCACTTTGAGGCGGTCGGCATGACCACCCCATATCCATCCATCGATCTAATCCATTGATCATTTTAAGAGTATGATCAGCTGGAGATTCCCCTTCCCTTAACTTCATGCTAAAGAGGGATGCACACAATTCATACTCAACCACTCTTGGATTTTCGCTATACAACTCTTGTAGAGCTATGAGGATATCATAAGCATTTGAAACCTCTTCATGCTTAGTTTGAAGTTCTCTATTCATGGAGGCTAACATGTAATTTTTAGCCCTCCTACTATCCTCTCTCCACTTTTCAAGAGCATCAAGCTCACTTGTGGAGCATCCCGGTCCAATATCAAGTGGAAGAGGTGCTTCTAGGACATAAGCAATTCTTTCAAAATCTAGAACAATTCTAAGATTTCTTAGCCAATCTTTTAGGTTGGGTCCGGTTAACATGTTATTGTCCATTATCCTTAGGAGAACATTGTTGGCCATTTTTCGATTATTTCACAAAGATGAAACTGCAAAGAAAAGTAATTTTATTAGTGTCTTGTAATCTTTTAAACCTTTTAATGCATAATTAAATTAGCTCCCACTATTTTATTCGAGTCCTACACTCCCTTAAATAGGATCCGGAAATTTTCGTTGGATTAAATTTCTTAGTGGGGAATCAATTTCTTATCAAATTCAATTAACCTCACATAATAGAATTCTTGGTTAATTAAGTCTAATAAGTAGGAAACTCTTTTCCTTTTATATCACTATATAAGGTTTGATTCATATTCCTTGTCCTAGCTTCGGATACCTCACATAATAGAATTCTTGGTACCCTAGGCTAGTTAAATCCGAACCATTGTGCTTTCTTAGGATGGCATTTTCATCATGTCCTCACATAATAGAATTCTTGGTCAAGGTGAAAATATCCATCCAAGAACAAGATCAACTTAATTCTATGATATAAAGATTGTATCCCTCACATAATAGAAATCTTGGGATATTAAAATTTATATCAAAGAATTTAGTATCCCACAATGGGAGACTTGGATTTAATAATTTTAAATTGGGGAGATTTAGGTTTAACCTTTAGTTAATTCATTTTAGCATGCCATGTTTAATTAACAATTCATACATATCACATATATGCATAAATTAAAGCATGTGGGTTGACCATGGGGCTTTTCAAAATACATCCTAAAGGCAAACTATTTACCCTAATACTATATCTTCGATTGGATCGTCATCCGGATGCTCTTCGGTTCTCGTCTAGCCGATTCCATTACATATTGGATCTTAGGCACGCAGGCCCGATTAAAATAAATAAATAAAATTTAATTATTACAAGCCATTTAATAAAAGAATATTACAAATACTTTTGAATATTTTGAAAACCAAATGGCGCCCATGATCAACCCTCTAATCTAATATTCATTCATCACATAAATAAATATTAAACATTCATACCAAATATAATAAACAATTATTTAAAGGCATGAATATAAATATATAAATATATCTCATATATTAATAGATATTATATATATATTCATGTGGTAATTTAATTATAACTTTGGGCCATGCAACAATTACACATTTTATAGGAATCATTACACAAACACTTTTGTCATATTCCACCCAAAGATATACTATTTAATTGTTAGCATCATTTCAATACTTTTCACAAAAGTCATGCATGGCATAGATAAGTGGGTTTTATTACTCCAAGAGTAATTATTCTATGACACAAGTTACTTTTAACTAAAATAATACCTTTTATGACATATTTATCTTTTCAAAGACAATCATGCCATCTTGCATCATCATTTTTGAAACCATTCAAACAACCAAATTATTACATTTCAAAAATATAATAATTTATGCCATGCAATGATGCATTATAAGATAATTTAATCAAATTAAACATCCTACATTAAATTTACCACAATCATATATAATATCATAATTCATCATATGAATGAATAATCCATAACTTTATGCTAACATCAAATTCCACCACTAAACACTTGCAACATTTGCATACACTTCATGCAAAAATATACTTTAATCAAATTAAAGATAACACATTTAGCATGTCAAAGCATAAACCATTTAATCAAAGTAATGGAAATGAACATGCATGAACATTTTTCTAAATGAATCATCATGCAACATTTCCTAAAACATCATTCATCAATACATGAATGAAATGACATTTTATGGCAAAACTAGTCATGGCCGAAAATGACATATATGCATGCATGTAGTTTTCAACACATTTCATGCAATAATCATCATCCAAACATGCTTTAAATCATATTCTAACATACCCAAACATATTAGAGCAAGAAGAAAAACATGTTTTCCAAAGATCAAGAGATGGCCGAGACATACACATGCATCAAACATGCTTATTACATCAAACAACTCATCCAATACTAAGGCATGCTCATTATAACCATTATCATCATTCAAACATGTAAGAATGAGAAGAAGAATGAACATATACCTCTGATCTATGTATGGCCGAGACATGCATGTAAAGATCTACTATGAAAAAAACATTTTTGAATCATATCACTAACATGCAAACTCAACCAAGTTTGATGAACATATGAACACATGGAAAATGCCATTTTAGCTTATAAATTCGACATGCAAGGAGCTTTTAGCTTTGATACCATTTGAAAGATTCAGCATGCATGAAGAGTGGTGGAGATGGAGAATGAAAGCATGGATTAAAAAAAACGGTTTACATGCAAAGCTTGGATATGAGATTATACCTACTCCTTTGCTTTGGATTGATGAAGATTAGCTTCAAAAGGATGAAACCTCCACACTTTAACACCACCTTGAGAGGATTAGAGAGTGGCCTTGGCTAGGGAGAGAGAGCTTTTAGTTTGTGTTTGAGTGAACAAGTGAATAATGACAAAAATGCAACCTTTTGCACTTATATATACTTTGGCTATTTTGCAATTATTTATTTTTCACTTCCAAGCCCAATAAAATCTTATTTTATAAAGGGACCCCACGAATTTAATATGCTACCCTTTGAATAATCAATATTATTCAAGGGCCCATGTAAACTAAACTAGTTTACATTAACAACTCATAAATTTACCCTTTTTACCCTTTAACTATTAAAAGGTTATTTTTGTTCATCTCATTAATCTTAACACTTTAAGATATAATAATTAAATATAATTAATTATTGCTTGACCGTTTTAACCCTTAAAATGTTATAAATTGTTTTCTATGTAACTATTACTATAGAAATCCCGTTATTACCCTCGGAAGGTGCTAGCCGTCTTCGGATAATCATTTCTCTCTCTCATCATTCTCTAACTTCTCAAGGCTATTGGTGTGACCATGTAGGTCCACCGTGGATTAGCCGTGAGCCTTGCTTCGATGAATCCGGAAACCCGTCCGGAGGCCCAACGACTATGGTAAACATCTAGCAATGTGCCATAGTCCCTCAAACCACGATGAAGAAATACTTCATCGAACCCATTTCGGATCATACGTACCATGCAGGTAAAGTCCCTCCATTGAGATATCCTAATCGAGTATGGATTCATGGAACGTCAAAATCCTAAACTCGATCTTCTATCGAATCGTCGATCAATATGTTCGGAACTCGTCATCACAAACTTGCTTTTGTATGACTAATAATAGACTCTGGCCAGAGATTCAATTTTTCGACATTTATCGATGTTCATCTAGGAACTCGAATCCGGATGGAGTTAGCAGTACTCCCAATCCTATATTTCCGAGTCAATGGATCCCTTCTTGACCATCGCTCGTTTCCACATATGAACAACGCATGACCAAATAGGCTTTATTGTACGAAACATGATTAGTCTCGTACTTATACACCGTATGAACCATACGCATCCATATCGGATCCGACTACAATGTCTCAGGTCAAAGGACTACATCGTGCACTGATATAACCAAACGATAAATCATTGACTACATGCTTTTCCAAGTGATTTGTCGTTATTCGGTCACATTCGAAAAACAGTTCACCAACCGTTAATCCATACCAATGCCCCAGTGACATGACTATCATCGTCATCCGTACTTATATCAACTCATGATATCTTTCGGAAGCATCCGGTATGCCTACTGTGCAATATAGTTGCCCAAATTTATATTGCTTCCATAGGGAACCCTTTTCGATAATTCATTTACCTATTAAATGAATCATCTGGACAATTCATATATGTACTTTATTTTAAATGCATGATTGAATAAAGGAAGCAATTTACATATATGAATTGAAGAACTCTTTCTTCTATTATTTATGATATATATAGATACAAGACAAAATGCTCTGAAACCGACAACACGAATGGTTTCTAGGGCATACACTAATATACACTAACAAGATCAACCATCCATGGAAGAGTTGGACGAGGTGCTATTACATCCGGACCACCCCAACCGAAAGACCTAGATAGGCTCTCGCCTCAGGCTCGAGATAAGAGAGCGACTTATAGATTTCCTTAAGCAAAATCAGGACTGTTACGCCTGGTCCCATGCGGACATGATATGAGCCAGCCCCGAGGCAATTATTCATTGACTCCATGTAGATCCGGATCACCCTCCAATGAAGCAGAGGCGAAGGAAGTTTGTACCAGAATGCAACCAGGTCGTCAATGAAGAGATTGATAAACTACTGAGTGACAAACTGATCAGAGAAGTCTACTACCCCGACTGGCTAGCAAACATTGTGGTCGTGAAGAAAAAGAACGGAAAGTGGAGGGTCTACATAGACTTCACGGATTTGAACAAAGCATGCCCCAAGGACTCCTTCCCACTCCCACATATCGACATGATGGTCGATGCGATAGTAGGTCACGAACTCCTAAGTTTTATGGATGTCTTCTCAGGGTACAACCAGATTTTGATGCACTTGGACGACCAAGAGAAAACAGCCTTCATCACAAAGAGGGGAACCTACTGCTACAAAGTAATGCCTTTTGGTCTTAAGAACGCTAGGGCCACCTATTAGTGGCTGGTCAATAGAATATTTGTCGAACACCCTAGAGACACCATGGAAGTATACATTGACAACATGCTCGTCAAGTCCCTTATGGCCGAGCAGTACCTCGATCACCTTAGCTAAGCATTCGCCATCCTAAGGAAATACAATATGAAGCTGAACCCAGCCAAATGTTCGTTCGGGGTCTCATTAGGAAAATTCTTGGGGTACATGGTAACTCAGCGTGGGATAGAAGCCAATCTTGACCAAATCCAGGCGATCCTCAACATACTATCACTGACTTGCATCAAAGACGTCCAGAGCCTCGCAGGGCGAGTAGTTGCCTTGAGCCGATTCATCTCCAAATCTGTTGACAAGTGCCACCTCTTCTTCACCCCACTCAAGAAATCCAAACAATTTGAGTGGAACCCTCACCTATGAGGAGGCCCAGTAGCTGCTAAAGAGGTACCTAACCTTTCCCCCACTTCTTTTCAAGCTCGTGGTTGGGGAAAAGTTTTACACCTACCTGGCGGTCTCGGAGACAGCCATCTCAGCATGTTATTTCGGGAAGACAATGCAAAGCAGCTACCGGTTTACTATGTAAGTAAATCACTCCTCGATGCCGAGACATGATACAATCAGTTGGAGAAATTGGCACTCGCCCTCGTCCATGCAACTAGGAAGCTCAGACCATACTTTCAATGCCACTCTATAGTCGTCATCACCTCCTTCCCACTCAAGAAGATACTCCATAAGCCAGAGTTATCAGGCCGACTCACACAATGAACAATAGAGCTTAGTGAGTTTGATATATCTTTCTAACCATGCATCGCCATCAAATCCCAAGCGTTGGCAGACTTCATCACTGATTTCACTCTGAACATTACCATCCAGGCGGAAAAGGAGTTATTGTGTATGAATAACGGATTGTCTTCGAAGTGATGGACGACTTAAGCAACGTGAATGAAAGTAGGCTCGACGTTGTACTTATTACACCAGAAAGGGATATCATCCAACAGGCCATACGGTGTAGGTTAAAGTGCACAAACAACGAAACTGAATATGAAGCTCTCATCGTTGGACTCTCTCTGGCCAAGGAGATTGGAGTAAGAAAGTTGGAGGTAAAGTCTGATTCTCAACTCGTAGTCAACTAGCTACAAGGCACTTACCAAGCCCGATACTCAAAGATGACAACCTACTTGAACTTGGTCAAAGAAATGCAACCCACCTTTGAAGAATTCTCTAGCACCTAAGTCCCAAGAGTAGAGAACACCCATGCTAATGCCTTTGCCAACCTCGACTTAGCCCTTCAAGGCTCTTTCCAATCATCCATCCCACTACTGTTCCTCCATTGGCCAGTTGACTAGAAGGAACACCCAACGAACAAGTTGCCCAACCCGAAAGAGCCTAAAGAAGTAATGGACATCGAACTGGCCGACTCCTGGATGACCCTAATAATCAAATACTTGGAACAGAACGAGCTCCCAACCGACAAGAATGAAGTACGCCACCTAAAAGCAAAAGCCGCAAGATTCACCATGTACGGGGGTCAACTCCTTAGGAAGTCATTTTTGGCCCCTACCTTAAAGACATAAGCTCAGAAGAAGCCAAGCGAGTTCTTGCCGAACTCCATGAAGGTGAATACGAAAACCATGCAGAAGGACATAGCCTTGCCCACTGGGTGATCACCGTGGGCTACTATTAGCCAATTATACGCACTGACTCAGCAGCCTGTGTGAAGAAATGCGATAGCTGTTAAAGGTTTGCCCATGTCTCACACCTCCCACCTGAGCGACTCAACTCCACTCTCACACCTTGGCTATTCATGAAGTGGGAGATGAACATAGTTGGAAAACTCCTGACCGCACCCAGGCAACAGGCTTCATGTTGGCAATCACCGACTATTTTACTAAGTGGATCAAAGCCGAAGCACTCGCCCAAGTTAGAGACCGAGAGGTAAAAGCCTTCATCTGGAAACACATCATCTATAGATTCAAAATACCAAAGGAAATAGTCATTGACAATGGATCCCAATTCATCAGCCCAAACTTCAGAGACTTCTGAGACATGTGGGGATTCAAGCTTAGCTTCTCTACCCCCCACAACCCCCAATCAAACGGCCAGGCTGAATCATCAAATAAAACGATCATGCTGACTTTAAAGAAACGCCTTTAGAAGGCTAAAGGCGCATGGACAGACGAACTACCCAGGGTCTTTTAGTCCTACCGAACAACAACCTGCTCGTCCACTGGCGAAATCCCTTTTTCTCTCACATATGGATCTAAAGTAGTCATCTCAGTTGAAGTATCGGTCCCCTCAATGAGACTCCAATGGTCGGATGAATAAGTCAATAGCCAAAACCTTTGTCACAACTTGGACATAATCGTCGAACTACACGAACGGGCGAACATTCGCAACATAATGTACCAGAAGCAGGTTGCTTGACACTACAACTGTAATGTCTGAGTAAGAACATTCAAACAAGGCGACTGGGTCTTTCACAAAGTCTTTCAAAAACACTAAGTAGGTCAACTCTGACAAGCTCGGCCCCACCTAGGAGGGTCTTTACAAGATCGCTAAGGAAGTAGGAAAGGGCACCCACAGACTTTAAACCCCCAAGGGTAAGGACATCAACAATAGTTGGAATGCAATTCACCTCAAACGTTATTATTTTTAGTCAGACTCATCTCATCGGCAATTCTTTATTCTTGTTTTTGTTTTAAAAAAAAAAGGATGAATGGGTCTATCCACCTCTTTCATCTTCAGTCGGCCTCGAGGCCTGAATTCAATAAAAGAACTATTCAGCGATATAGTGACTTATACCTTCAATCGGCTTGGACCAATCATAGATGCACACCTTCAATCGGCCCATACCGATTCATCAACCTACACCATCAGTTGGCCCATATCGACCTAACAATTCATGCAAGTGTATACCTTCGGTCGACCAAGCCCGCCCAAAACAACACAATGGCTTACATCCACAGTCAACCATATCGACAGACTCTTATCTCTTTTAAAGCGACACTAGCAACTGAGCCACTTGGCTTCGTCCGCCTCACAACACGAGTAGTCGGTCCAAAATGGCTAAATCTGTTCGCTCACTTGAAACAGACCATGCTATCTTGGCTATAACTCTCCACCCTAGACAAGATACACCTATAAGGCAACTAACCAAGGAAAGAGGGTTCCACCCCCACACATCTACAAGCAATCAAGTAATCGACCCATCCATCCATGAAGAAAGCAGTAAAATGGAAACACAAAGCCCCAGACGGCTAAATGTAAGATAAACAAAAAAACCCCAGGCGGCTAAGTATCAGGCACAAGAAAGGTATCTACGCCATGAAAAGGCATCGTAAGCCCCAAAAATACATGAGAAAGGAAAAAATAAACCTAAGGGGCATTATGACCCATATCGTTAATGCGAGTCGTCTCACCTATCTTTGACTCAGCCACCCTATCACTAGCCCAACGATCGCCCTTACAGCCGGTCGCCAGTTTCCTCCGTAACCAATCGCCCCGACTAACTAATAAGGTCGAATATCTGGTCACCAACCCGCTCTTCCGCATAATCCGCGCAACCAGCAGCCTCCTACTCCTCCATCTCTCACAAGAGCTAGATGTCCTCATCCAAGTTCCAATGGGAGGTGTTCCCGGCCTTATACTCTAGCATCATCTCTCTCCTAACCCTGATGATGGCCTCGTAGACGATACTGAGGCATTGCTCCCTCATCGACTCAACCTCCGCGTTCTTCTCCGCCAACTCCCTCTTCAATCATTCCAGCTTGGCCTCGACCTCCTTCAGTTGCTACTGGCTCTCCTGCTCAGCTTTCTGGGCTATCGCCTCTCTATGTTGCAGATTGGCATTGGATACGGATACATCTTGTATCACCTTCTCCTACGACATGATGAATTTCATGAGGTGCAGGTTGCTTGTAAAAGCCTGCATGATAAAACTACTTGATCAGTATACAATCACTATAAGTATAGTAAGGAAAAAATCTAGCTCATACTTAGAAAGCACGGGAAACCCCACAGTCAGCGGCTGTGAAAGCACCCAAGTTCAGATGACTCTCATCTGCTGGGAATAAGAACGAATCGGCCAGCTTACTCATGGAAGTTGCATTCGAATAGGTCGACGCAGAAGCTGAGATACTGAAAGTAAGAATCTTAGTCTCCTCATCCAAGACCACTGTCTTGAATGATCCAACCTCGGGCGCAGGTGTTTAACCTAGTGGAGTCATAACCACATCCTCCACTTTCTTCTCCTCTTTGGTCGAAGAGTCCCTTTTTTGCTTCTCGCAACGTCTCGCGATAGACTCACTCGCACTTGGGACGGTCAACTTCTTTATAAGCTTCTTTGCAATCGTAAATTCTTTAACAATTGGTGGGTTCAACCTTGACTTACCGAACAAAATATGATTGCAATAGCGGATGAGCAGTACACTCCAAGTCTGCTTCAGCGAAAGGGAGGGGATAGCTCGCTAAATCACACCAACTCTAACCCAAAGGTGACTCGTCCTTAGATTTGCCTCCTCCAAGACGATCCGCCAATCCCTCTCTTTGGAATAGCATGAATCTTTTTAGTCTGCACGTCCAAGCCGTCCCCACTCTGCCCAGCACGATTGAATTCAAGATCGGCACACAATAATACTTTAGTAATCAAAGCCTGAATAAAGACTAAGTTTCAAACTAGTCACTCGCCAAGTGTACGGAATCTTGCCCTGGTCTCTCTCCCCAAAGACTACTTCACCCCTCATGAAGAAGAAGTGCTTCTTCCAATTTTTATCACTCGACCGGAGGTAAGTCACAAGGTGAGCTCGATCGTGCTTGAGATTGATCAGATATCGGCCTTTATCCTTGTCATTTTCCTTCAGGAAATATGAGTATAATAGCTCGTGTAGCCCAAACATCATCTGATTCCACACATAGAGGTCCTCTAGAGCCATCAACAACCTCTACACCCATTTGGCATAATTTGGGTCGGCGCAATCATAAAATGGTTCAAGACCACCCAGACAAGACGAGGGATGGGAAGCCTTGGCCCGTCATGGAACCATTTCTCATAGGCGCTCACCTAACCTTTTGCCTCCCAGTCGACCCTTTCGTATGACTTCGACACCTTAATTTAGATAAACTCTGGGATGTGGTACATCATCTTGATCCGCCACACATCACTGTCCTTCAATAAGGGCAGATAGTCTTTACTCAATATTCCACTACCAGGCTGACTCGGCTCGTCCTCGGAGCCACTGTTGGTGGAGGGCAAACTCTCGAAATCATCAACTTCATCGGAGTCTTCCCCACTCGTCCCTTGCCTATCCGACTTACCATCACTCGGGGTGATGCCACTCGGCCTAGGGGCAGCCATGTTCACCCCCTTTGGTGTACCGACCAAAATGCCTCCACCCTCTAGCATCATCACCATCGTTGGAGCATTCTTATACTCATTCCCAACCTCTGTTTCCGCCTTACTCAAGTTGCTCGACTCTGACTACGACATTGAACTCTTTGTCCACTCGACCTGACTAGCCGACCGACTGACTTTCAATTCCAAGTCAAACCCTATTCTAGAAGCCCTACTCGCCCAAAGCTACCGACCGACTGGTTCTCAAATCAGCCTAACTCTTCAACCTCCAAGTAACTTTCGGCTCAGTCTGGGCAACCAAACACTTGCTTCTGCAAGACCACTCGTACAGATCCCTTACCACTTGGTCTGGAAGACCGAGCAACCCAAGTAACCATCCCTTACAAAAAACCACACTTCTTCACTCAAGGCACGTACTCAACCTGATCAAGCAGACTGAGACGAGCTGAATGGGGAACCAACGTAAAACGATTTCATCTTCTAAAACCCAGAAAACCCAGGAAACCCCAAAAAATCCAAAAAATATTGGAAACCTAGAATCTCCACATGCGACCCACACCAAATCAATCCTAAACACCCAAAATCTCCCAAACGCTAAACCTAAGATTCAAAATCACTCAATTTGCCTACTCCGTTTAACCCAAACAAACGCAGTGCCACCTTCTCAAACCCCCATAAAATCCACTAAACTCCACTCAAATCTCTCTAAAAACGCCGCAAAAACAAAGAAAAGAAGAAAGGAAACAGAAACGAGTACAAAGGAGTAAGTATTTACCATAAAAACGGCCAAAGTTCCCAAAATCTTTCATAGCTGCGGAGAAGAACCGAAATAGAGAGAAAATGTGAAAACAGAAGAGAGAAATGGGAAGTAAGATGAAACGAACAGCTGCCCCCACATATTTATCAACAAAAGTTGTTAGAGCCTACGTGTGGCAGCTTCGATTGGTCATCAAACAGTGTGATTTCATTTTCCTACCCAAATTCAGAAGACATCTCGGTCATACACGTGTCGAGAGATGGATTATTCAACTTCACGTTACCCACTCAGGGTTCACACTGCCACGTTACACATACACCATATGGGTGCTAACCACTCGCTCGATTCGCCTAACTGAGTGAAGTTAGCATCAGACGTACTAACTGTCCAACCTCGGCTCTCCGACCTTGTGACAAATGCCGATAAAGCAAAACATAACCTCCGCCCTTTTGGTCATCCCAACCAAGTGAACTAGCCACTTGATTGGGAGTGCACATACACCTATTCATTCGGATTCAACCAATCAGCCTAAGGCACCACCACAAGAATGACCCTAACGTATTCCGCTCGGCTCGATAGACCAAGTAAGCACACCTTCATGGAATAGCTCACATCTCTCACTCGTCTCAATACACCGAGTGAGAGCACCTTCATGGGACGTTTCGCATATCTTTCCCCCGGCTTGATACACCGAGTGAGGACACCTTCATGGGATATCTCGCACACCCTCTGAAAGATTCAGCATGCATGAAGAGTGGTGGAGATGGAGAATGAAAGCATGGATTAAAAAAAAAACGGTTTACATGCAAAGCTTAGATATGAGATTATACCTACTCCTTTGCTTTGGATTGATGAAGATTAGCTTCAAAAGGATGAAACCTCCACACTTTAACACCACCTTGAGAGGATTAGAGTGTGGCCTTGGCTAGGGAGAGAGAGCTTTTAGTTTGTGTTTGAGTGAACAAGTGAATAATGAACAAAAATGCAATCTTTTGCACTTATATATACTTGGGCTATTTTGTAATTATTTATTTTTCACTTCCAAGCCCAATAAAATCTTATTTTATAAAGGGACCCCACGAATTTAATATGCTACCCTTTGAATAATCAATATTATTCAAGGGCCCATGTAAACTAAACTAGTTTACATTAACAACCCATAAATTTACCCTTTTTACCCTTTAACTATTAAAAGGTTATTTTTGTTCATCTCATTAATCTTAACACTTTAAGATATATTAATTAAATATAATTAATTATTGCTTGACCATTTTAACCCTTAAAATGTCACAAATTGTTTTCTATGTAACTATTACTATAGAAATCCCGTTATTACCCTCGGAAGGTGCTAGCCCTCTTGGATAATCATTTCTCTCTCTCATCATTCTCTAACTTCTCAAGGCTATTGGTGTGACCATGTAGGTCCACCGTGGATTAGCCGTGAGCCGGTTCTCGATGAATCCGAAACCCGTCCCGAGGCCCAACGACTATGGTAAACATCTAGCAATGTGCCATAGTCCTAAACCACGATGAAGAAATACTTCATCGAACCCATTTCAGATCATACGTACATGCGTAAAGTCCCTCCATTGAGATATCCTAATCGAGTATGGATTCATGGAACGCCAAAATCCTAAACTCGATCTTCTACCGAATTGTCGATCAATATGTCCGAACTTGTCATCACAAACTTACTTTTGTATGACTAATAATAGACTCGCCGGAGATTCAGTTTTCCGACATTTATCGATGTTCGTCCTAGGAACTCGAATCCAGATGGAGTCGGTACTCCCGATCCTATATTTCCGAGTCAATGGATCCCCTCTGACCATCGCTCGCTTCCGCATATGAACAACGATGACCAAATAGGCTTTATTGTACGAAACATGATTAGTCTCGTACTTATACACCGTATGAACCATACGCATCCATATCGGATCCGACTACAATGTCTCAGTCAAAGGACTACATCGCAATCGATATAACCAAACGATAAATCATTGACTATATGCTTTTCCAAGTGATTTGTCGTTATTCGGTCACGCTCAAAAACAGTTCACCAACCGTTAATCCATACCAATGCCCTAGTGACATGACTATCATCATCATCCGTACTTATATCAACTCATGATATCTTTCGGAAGCATCCAGTATGCCTACTGTACAATATAGTTGCCCAAATTTATATTGCTTCCGCAGGAACCTTTTTCGATAATTCATTTACCTATTAAATGAATCATCTGACAATTCATATACATACTTTATTTTAAATGCATGACTGAATAAAGGAAGCAATTTACATATATGAATTGAAGAACTCTTTCTTCTATTATTTATGATATATATAGATACAAGACAAAATACTCAAACCGACAACACGAATGGTTTCTAGGGCATACACTAATATACACTAACAAACTCCCACTTGCACTAAAGCCATTCGATGTTGTATCTCATACCCATCTTCTCAAGATGATGGTCCAATTGCTTCAGTGTCATCGCCTTAGTCAGTGGATCAGCTACATTTTCTGCTGAAGGAGTCTTCAAAATCAAAATCTCTCCAGCTCCAACGAATTCTCTCAAAATGTGATACTTACGCTGAATGTGTTTGGATTTTTGGTGTGCCCTTGGTTCCTTTGCCTGTGCAATAGCTCCAAGATTGTCACGTAACATGCTTATCGGGTAAGCCATGTTCGAACCACACCAAGTTCAATTACGAACTTTCGCATCCAAACAGCCTCCTTCGCCGCCTTCCAAGCAAAGAATGTATTCACTTCGTAGAGGGAGTCACCGTGGTTGTTTGTTTGGAACTTTTCCAACTAACAGCACCTCCATTACATATAAAAATGTACCCCGACGTAGACTTTCTATCATCAATATCTGATTGGAAATCAGAATCTGAGTATCCTTGAATGTTTAACTCGAACATCCATAACTCAACTAGATCCTTAGTTCTTCTCAAGTACTTAAGGATCGATTTTACAACCGACCAATGTTTCTCCCCGGGTTTGACTGATATCTCGTCGTAACACTTACAAAGATAAGCTATATCAGGTCTTGTACATAGCATTGCGTACATTAAGCTACCTACGGCAGACGCATAAGGCACATTACGCATCCGTGCCGCTTCTTCATCGCCTTTGGACCCATCTCCTTAGAAAGATGAAGACCATGAGTGAAGGGCAAAAGACCTCTCTTAGAGTTCTCCATGCTAAATCTTTTAGCATTTTCTCTATGTACAATTTTTGGGATAATCCAATTACCCTTTTCGTTCTATCTCTATAGACACGAATGCCAAGGACATATGTCGCTTCTCCTAAGTCTTTCATTGAGAAGGTTTTGGACAACCAAACCTTAACCTCTCCATCATGCCTATATCATTTCCCATCAAAAGTATGTCATCTACATATAATATGAGAAACGTGATGGCATGATCTTTAACCCATTTGTATACACAGGCTCATCCGATTCTTGACAAAACCAAACGATTTGATTATGTCACAAATCGAATGTTCCATTTTCTTGAAGCTTGCTTCAATCCATAAATGGATCGATGCAATTTGCATACCTTATGTCTTTCAAAGAGAGGATACAAAACCTATCGGTTGTTCCATATAGATGTTTTCCTCAATAAACCCATTGAGGAAAGTCGTTTTGACATCCATCTCGCCAAATTTCATAATCATGGTATGTGCGATGGCTAGCATTATACGGATGGATTTAATCATAGCTACAAAGTAGAAGGTTTCCTCATAATCCAATCCTTGTTTCGAGTATAACCTTTCGCCACCAACGAGCTTTGAAGGTCTCTACCTCCCCATCCTTACCAACTTTTCTCTTGTAGACCCATTTACAACCTATAGGAACTATTCCCTCGTGGATCCACAAGCGACCATACTTGATTGGCATGCATTGATTCTATCTCGTAATCCATCGCCTACCATTTTCCCGAATCTCTATCCAAGATTGCTTCTTCGTAGCTTCTAGGATCATCACCATGATCATCTACTCCCACTAAGTAAGATTCAAAATCTTGCTCATGTAGGAACCCATATCTCTCTGGAGGTTTCGACATTCTAGAAGACTTTCGTACGGAACCATAGTATCGATACCGAGGTTCGCCGAGTGGACGTTCCATCTTCAAGAATCTCGGTTCTTGGCTCTTGAACTCTTCCTTGAGTTCAATATTTCTTCCAACGCCGCCTTCCTCCAAGAACTCGCTCGAGGAAGCGCATTTCTACCGATCCAAACTCTTTGATCACTTGGGAAGTAAAAGCAATATCCTAAACTATCTTTAGGATATCCAATGAACCGACCCTTCTCGGATTTAACATCCACTTATCGATTTAACCAATTTAACATAAGTCGGGCAGCCCCAAATCTTCATATAATTCAAACTTGGACGTTTTCCATACCATATCTCATACGGTGTTTTCTGGACGCTTTTAGACGGGACCCTATTAAGGATGTGCACAGCTGTACGGAGAGCGTCACACAGACATTGGTAAGTCTCAGTTTTCACCATCGATCGTACCATATCCAATAAGGTACGATTTCTCCTTTCGACACTCCATTAAGTCGGGGTGTATAAGGAGGAGTCAATTGTGAGATGATCCCATTTTCTTTTAAGAACTCTTGAAACTCGTACTCAAGTATTCACCCCCACGATCTGATCGTAGTATTTTAATACTCTTTCCAGCTTTGATTTTCTACTTCATTCTTGAATTCTCTGAATTTTTCAAAGGATTCAGATTTGCATTTCATTAAATACAAATACCCATATCGTGACATATCATCTGTAAAGGTAATGAAATATTCAAATCCTCCCCTAGCTAAAGTACTAAATGGTCCACACACATCCGTATGTATGAGTTCTAAAAGTTCTTTAGCTCGCTCTCCTTTACTCTTAAAGGGAGACTTGGTCATCTTTCCTTGGAGACATGATTCACAAAGTTGGATAGGGTTCGAACCCAATGAGTTTAGGATCCCACTTTCTCCAAGTCATATTAATTCTTCTCTCCTATATGACCCAATCTATGATGCCATAGAATTTTAGGATTTGATTCAGATCGAGTTCTTTTATTAGAAATGGTATTGATTGAAGCATAGTCATTCAATTCTAAGACATACAAACCATTTGTATTCACACTTTACCAACTAAAACATTTCCAAAATGTATTGAACATTCATTTCCATTAAACAAGACATAATAACCTCGCCTTACACAAAGCGTAAATAGAAATGATGTTTCTTGTGGCCTTTTCAAAGTACAATACTTTAAATAAATTCAAAACATGTCCTGAAGGTAGTCTTAGTGAGCAAGTCCCCATGGCCTCGGCTGCAACTCGTGCCCCATTTGCCATCCTCAAAATGATCTCGCCCTTTGTCACCTCGTAACTATTCTCAAGTACCCGCAAAGACATACAAACATGAGATGTTGCGCTGAATCTAATATCCAGAATGACTATCTGAATTAACACTTAATTCATATTCAATCATAAGACATTGGTTCATACCGCTTTTCCTTTGCCTTTCTTCGATCGCTCGTATTGAGGACAGCCTTCCTCTTCCAAAGGTCCATCTTTTCCACAAGGAAACATTTTCCTTTTGCATCGGCCTTCTCGCCTTTGCCGCTGGCTTCTTGAAGTTTATTCTTGGGTCCAACTTTTGGACCTCTCTTTGGTAGCACTTTGGGCTTTTTATTGGCCCTGCTAGTGGAGGCGGCAAAAACATCCTCATGTCCCTTCCCTTTCACATTCTGTCTGTGAAATTCTTTAAGCTCATTTAGCAGTTCAGAGAGGTTTCTCTCAATCCTATTGAGATTGTAGTTAGTTATAAACGGTTTATAACTTGGAGGAAGGGATTGTAGAATCAAATTCACTTTGAGGCGGTCTGGCATGACCACCCCATATCCATCCAAACCGATCTAATCCATTGATCATTTTAAGAGTATGATCAGCTGGAGGTTCCCCTTCCCTCAACTTCATGCTAAAGAGGGATGCACACAATTCATACTCAACCACTCTTGGATTTTCGCTATACAACTCTTGTAGAGCTATGAGGATATCATAAGCATTTGAAACCTCTTCATGCTTAGTTTGAAGTTCTCTATTCATGGAGGCTAACATGTAATTTTTAGCCCTCCTACTATCCTCTCTCCACTTTTCAAGAGCATCAAGCTCACTTGTGGAGCATCCGGTCCAATATCAAGTGGAAGAGGTGCTTCTAGGACATAAGCAATTCTTTCAAAATCTAGAACAATTCTAAGATTTCTTAGCCAATCTTTTAGGTTGGGTCCGGTTAACATGTTATTGTCCATTATCCTTAGGAGAACATTGTTGGCCATTTTTTCGATTATTTCACAAAGATGAAACCGCAAAGAAAAGTAATTTTATTAGTGTCTTGTAATCTTTTAAACCTTTTAATGCATAATCAAATTAGCTCCCACTATTTTATTCGAGTCCTACACTCCCTTAAATAGGATCCGAAATTTTCGTTGGATTAAATTTCTTAGTGGGGAATCAATTTCTTATCAAATTCAATTAACCTCACATAATAGAATTCTTGGTTAATTAAGTCTAATAAGTAGGAAACTCTTTTCCTTTTATATCACTATATAAGGTTTGATTCATATTCCTTGTCCTAGCTTCGGATACCTCACATAATAGAATTCTTGGTACCCTAGGCTAGTTAAATCCGAACCATTGTGCTTTCTTAGGATGGCATTTTCATCATGTCCTCACATAATAGAATTCTTGGTCAAGGTGAAAATATCCATCCAAGAACAAGATCAACTTAATTCTATGATATAAAGATTGTATCCCTCACATAATAGAAATCTTGGGATATTAAAATTTATATCAAAGAATTTAGTTATCCCACAATGGGAGACTTGGATTTAATAATTTTAAATTGGGGAGATTTAGGTTTAACCTTTAGTTAATTCATTTTAGCATGCCATGTTTAATTAACAATTCATACATATCACATATATGCATAAATTAAAGCATGTGGGTTGACCATGGGGCTTTTCGAAAATACATCCTAAAGGCAAACTATTTACCCTAATACTATATCTTCGATTGGATCGTCATCCGGATGCTCTTCGGTTCTCGCCTAGCCGATTCCATTACATATTGGATCTTAGGCACGCAGACCCGATTAAAATAAATAAATAAAATTTAATTATTACAAGCCATTTAATAAAAGAATATTACAAATACTTTTGAATATTTTGAAAACCAAATGGCGCCCATGATCAACCCTCTAATCTAATATTCATTCATCACATAAATAAATATTAAACATTCATACCAAATATAATAAACAAATTATTTAAAGGCATGAATATAAATATATAAATATATCTCATATATTAATAGATATTATATATATATTCATGTGGTAATTTAATTATAACTTTGGGCCATGCAACAATTACACATTTTATAGGAATCATTACACAAACACTTTTGTCATATTCCACCCAAAGATATACTATTTAATTGTTAGCATCATTTCAATACTTTTCACAAAAGTCATGCATGGCATAGATAAGTGGGTTTTATTACTCCAAGAGTAATCATTCTATGACACAAGTTACTTTTAACTAAAGTAATACTTTTTATGACATATTTATCTTTTCAAAGACAATCATGCCATCTTGCATCATCATTTTTTGAAACCATTCAAACAACCAAATTATTACATTTCAAAAATATAATAATTTATGCCATGCAATGATGCATTATAAGATAATTTAATCAAATTAAACATCCTACATTAAATTTACCACAATCATATATAATATCATAATTCATCATATGAATGAATAATCCATAACTTTATGCTAACATCAAATTCCACCACTAAACACTTGCAACATTTGCATACACTTCATGCAAAAAATATACTTTAATCAAATTAAAGATAACACATTTAGCATGTCAAAGCATAAACCATTTAATCAAAGTAATGGAAATGAACATGCATGAACATTTTTCTAAATGAATCATCATGCAACATTTCCTAAAACATCATTCATCAATACATGAATGAAATGACATTTTTATGGCAAAACTAGTCATGGCCGAAAATGACATATATGCATGCATGTAGTTTTCAACACATTTCATGCAATAATCATCATCCAAACATGCTTTAAATCATATTCTAACATACCCAAACATATTAGAGCAAGAAGAAAAACATGTTTTCCAAAGATCAAGAGATGGCCAAGACATACACATGCATCAAACATGCTTATTACATCAAACAACTCATCCAATACTAAGGCATGCTCATTATAACCATTATCATCATTCAAACATATAAGAATGAGAAGAAGAATGAACATATACCTCTGATCTATGTATGGCCGAGACATGCATGTAAAGATCTACTATGAAAAAAACATTTTTGAACCATATCACTAACATGCAAACTCAACCAAGTTTGATGAACATATGAACACATGGAAAATGCCATTTTAGCTTATAAATTCGACATGCAAGGAGCTTTTAGCTCTGATACCATTTGAAAGATTCAGCATGCATGAAGAGTGGTGGAGATGGAGAATGAAAGCATGGATTAAAAAAAACGGTTTACATGCAAAGCTTAGATATGAGATTATACCTACTCCTTTGCTTTGGATTGATGAAGATTAGCTTCAAAAGGATGAAACCTCCACACTTTAACACCACCTTGAGAGGATTAGAGAGTGGCCTTGGCTAGGGAGAGAGAGCTTTTAGTTTGTGTTTGAGTGAACAAGTGAATAATGAACAAAAAATGCAACCTTTTGCACTTATATATACTTGGGCTATTTTGTAATTATTTATTTTTCACTTCCAAGCCCAATAAAATCTTATTTTATAAAGGGACCCCACGAATTTAATATGCTACCCTTTGAATAATCAATATTATTCAAGGGCCCATGTAAACTAAACTAGTTTACATTAACAACCCATAAATTTACCCTTTTTACCCTTTAACTATTAAAAGGTTATTTTTGTTCATCTCATTAATCTTAACACTTTAAGATATAATTAATTAAATATAATTAATTATTGCTTGACCATTTTAACCCTTAAAATGTCACAAATTGTTTTCTATGTAACTATTACTATAGAAATCCCGTTATTACCCTCGGAAGGTGCTAGCCCTCTTGGATAATCATTTCTCTCTCTCATCATTCTCTAACTTCTCAAGGCTATTGGTGTGACCATGTAGGTCCACCGTGGATTAGCCGTGGAGCCGGCTCGATGAATCCAAACCCGTCCGAGGCCCAACGACTATGGTAAACATCTAGCAATGTGCCATAGTCCTAAACCACGATGAAGAAATACTTCATCGAACCCATTTCAGATCATACGTACCATGCGGTAAAGTCCCTCCATTGAGATATCCTAATCGAGTATGGATTCATGGAACGTCCAAAATCCTAAACTCGATCTTCTACCGAATTGTCGATCAATATGTCCGAACTTGTCATCACAAACTTACTTTTGTATGACTAATAATAGACTCGCCGAGATTCAGTTTTCCGACATTTATCGATGTTCGTCCTAGGAACTCAATCCGTGATGGAGTCACGGTACTCCCGATCCTATATTTCCGAGTCAATGGATCCCCTCTGACCATCGCTCGCTTCCGCATATGAACAACGCATGACCAAATAGGCTTTATTGTACGAAACATGATTAGTCTCGTACTTATACACCGTATGAACCATACGCATCCATATCGGATCCGACTACAATGTCTCGTGTCAAAGGACTACATCGCATCGATATAACCAAACGATAAATCATTGACTATATGCTTTTCCAAGTGATTTGTCGTTATTCGGTCCACGCTCAAAAACAGTTCACCAACCGTTAATCCATACCAATGCCCTAGTGACATGACTATCATCATCATCCGTACTTATATCAACTCATGATATCTTTCGGAAGCATCCAGTATGCCTACTGTACAATATAGTTGCCCAAATTTATATTGCTTCCGCAGGGAACCTTTTTCGATAATTCATTTACCTATTAAATGAATCATCTGGACAATTCATATACATACTTTATTTTAAATGCATGACTGAATAAAGGAAGCAATTTACATATATGAATTGAAGAACTCTTTCTTCTATTATTTATGATATATATAGATACAAGACAAAATACTCTGAAACCGACAACACGAATGGTTTCTAGGGCATACACTAATATACACTAACACCCTCTCACTTGGCTCGTTACACCGAGTGAGAACACCTTCATGAGATAGCTCGTACACCTATTCACTCGGCTTGTTACACCGAGTGAGGACACCTTCATGAGACAACTCGCACACTTACTCACTCAGCTCGATATACGAAGTGAGGACACCTTTATGGGACGTTTCGCATATCTTCCCACTCGGTGTGACATACCGAGTGAGGGTACCTCTAGCAGATTATTTCATGCTTCCCCTCGATCCGATGCACCAGGCGAGTCTATCAAGGTCAACTCCACTCCCTCACTCGATCAGATATGTCGACTGAAAGCATGATGGTGTTTCACCTCCACCCGCTCGGCCTGGTGTATCGAATGCATCACCTACAACAAAAGCTATACTATTCATTCCCGCGAATAGAGAAACAACACGTTCACTAGGGGTGGAAAAAAAAAACCGAAAACCAAACCGAAAAGAAAAATCGGACTGAAACAGAACATAAAATTAGATTTTTTTACGAATTCGGTTCGGTTTCGGTTTAGAATAATGGGTAAACAGAATATTCGGATTGGTTTTTACAAAAAAAATAAACCGGTTAACCGAAACCGGATTATGAAACCGATTTTTTCTAAAAAAATAATTATTTCCTTTCATTAAATCCCTCTCTCTTTTTCAGTTCTCTATATTTTATTTTATTAAATACCACTCTCTCTTTCTCGATTTCTCCACCTTTTTTCTCTTATTAAATGTCTTTCTTTCTTTCTCTCGATTTCTTCATTTTCTCTTTTATTAAATGCCTCTCTCTCTCTTTCTTGATCTCTTCAATCTTCATCTTCCACTTTCATTAAATACCTCTCTTTCTCCTTCTGATTTTTAAACTCTTTTATTAAATTCCTCTCTCTCTCCCTCTCTCTCACTCTCTCTGCAAATACACATCCTTTTAGCCCTTTACTCTTCCATTCCTGAATTATGGCATTGAGCTTTGTTTGGTTACATGAACATGTGTGTACTATTGCTCCAAATCCTACTAGTTCTTCTACTATGGCATATCTAGAAAATATCAACCAGATAGCAAAAACATAAATTGGGCCAAATTGGAAGGTTATATTGAATTGGGCCGATTGGTCTAGACCATTTTAAAAAACCAGTTTAAAACCGATTAACCAGTTAACCGAACCGAATTTGGTTTGGTTACAAACCGGTTTAAGTAAAAAATCGGTTTGGTTTTGTTAGAGTCATGAAAGTGACTCTATTTTGGTGATAAAAATACCCCATTTGTGATTAAATTGAAGTATATTGAGACAATTAAAGAATTTATGAATTTATTCATGAAAATCGCTTCCTAATATTTTTCTTATGAATTTAACGTGTTTGGAATGATTTTGGAAAATATATGAGTTGATATTAGGTTGTGGTTTATGGATTAAGGGTGATTTTGTCTCATTTATGCTGTTTAGGGGGTAAAATGTCATGTTTTAGGGGGCTGATTTTGTCACTTTTTAATTGTGCAGGGACTAAACAAAATTTTGCAATATGTGCTATAAAAGAAAAAATGCAGATCGCGTCCAGGGGGGGCTGTTCATCTTCATCTTTTCCGGCAACCCTTCATCTTCCATTTTCGGCGATGTTTCATCTTCCTCGTGCACCGGTCACCATCATCCCATCGTCCCGGACCACCACCGCGAATCACGGGAGAGCTGCGGCGTTTCATCTTCCACCACCGCGACTCTTCGTCTTCCCGGCCAGTTTTGGCCATTTTCCGGTGACGTTCCAGCTCCCCAAGGGTAGATCTCACTTCCCCACGGCCGGATCTACACTTCCCTAGCTTCACCGCCGCGAAATCGCTGACCGTGATTTAGCCGCGACTCTTCATCTTCCAGGCCACATCCTGCTCATTTCCGGCGACTTCTCACCTCCCCAGGACCTGATCTGAACTCTCCATCACCAGAGCTTTCCATCGGTACCTTCGGATCCCATTTCCGCCACCGTTTTCCGGCGAACCGCGGCTGTTCGGATTCCGGGCTGTCCGTTGGTCGTTTTCGCCCCTTTTTCGCACCATATCGCTGTCGGTTACCTCCCCTCCACCATGGTCAGCTCCGTTTCCACCGTTTCGGCCTCCGTCATCACCACCATGAGCTAAGCTCCCGGCCTGTATCTGTTCGGCATAGGCGAGATCGGGATTGACTCCACGACTCTCCTCACGCTCTCGACTAGTTGGATGAGCCCGATTATAGGACATTTGGTAGTATTGTGCTTCGGATTATATTTGTTTTCGTTTCAAGATTGATTTCGATACTTTAATATGATTTGGGCATAACTTGTGATGAATATTGTTGTCCATTGTGATTTAATGTTTTCATAGAACTTGCTGAATGATAAACGTTGGTTTGGAATAATTAAATGATGAACATTGCTTTACATTACTTCGCATCGATTGTAATTGAGTTGTGTTCGGATTTAATTTAATTTCTACTATTGTTGCGTTTATTGTGAAGTTGGTTGATTGGATATTACGTGTTGACAGATTGTATTTGTTAATCGCGTACCAACTAGTGGTATTGCCTTGTAGCGTTTATCGACGTTCAATGATAGTCTTTAACCAATCGAACTTGAGTGATCGGGTGAGACAGGATAGATTATACCTAGAGTGTCGGGAAACCATTTCATTGATTTACCTTGCCTTGTAGGTTTAGGGGATCGTAGAGGTTGGAGGAGAATTGTGTTAGTCGGTCTCGTGTCGAACCAAAACCGTAACGGCAACATTTTTATTATAAAGTTTTTATTAGTTTTAATTGCACTATTTCATTATTTGCATTTAGTCTATTTAGTTTCATTAATCCATTGCCAATTTCATTTCCGCTACTTAAAATACATTAGGTTGTTAGTCTTGCTCCCTGTGAATTCGATCCTGCTTACCGCTACTACGGTATTTAGGTTTAATTTTTAGACTGTGACGATCGGTTTAACAGGTTTCAGTTCGGTTTTTTACTTAAACTAGAATCCGGTTTGGTTCAAATATAGGATAAACCGGTTCGGTTAATCGGTTTTTTCCACCCCTAACGTTCACATGTTCAACCGGTCGATCGCGAAGGTTGACTAGGTACACCTCCATGCAATGTCTACTCTCTAAGCTAAACACTCTTAAACTTAGAGAGTGGGGGGGCAAACTGTTAGGACCAAAAAATGTCCTCGACCCAAATAGGCCTAAAGACGAAGACACCTTGAACAAAGCTCAAAGCTAAGGCCTAATTCCAATTGGGCCCGCAACAGAGTTTGCATATCAGGTCCGTTCATTACACCTACCGAGTTGCTCACCATTTGGACCCAATCAGCAGAGACCCAATTCGTTTAGGCCTCACTGCTAGTTTATCTAGGCCCAGGCCCTTTGATCCTAGACTACCTTCTAGACTTAGGATCTACTTGGAGCCCAGGTCGCCTACTTACCCTGCTAATATCCAAACTCTATCGAAGAGGTCCATCACTATCCTAATTCGTCTAAGATCTGTGTCTTAGACCCGTTGGGACTCCCTTTCCTACTGAGGTAAGGGAGCCAAAGGTTCTCCGTTTTTCACAAAACCTTAACTCCAAGGACTCTCAGTCCCACCAAGATTCGAAGATCCTACAATTGCTATTTAAACAGAGGTCAACCTTCTCACAAAGGACACATACATTACACCTTAAGACCCTGCAATTCTCACTCTCGAGAATTTCGCATCACAACCGTAGTTATAGTCTCCGACTAGACTTCTAGTAACCTTCTCTCTCCCTAACCCTCACTAAATTAATCTCACTTGGCCTTGCTGACTTGAGCGTCGGAGTGCCTATGGCAAACACCTCCCCGGTGTTTCCTGTTCGCTTCACGCTTGCAAAAGTGACATGTTGCTTTCACAATGATTTAGGTTTATGTCGTATTTGATTTTTTTTTTCTAGTGACTGGGGTGTCCAGGCCAGCTTGTGTGCACCTAAACTAACCTCGGGGCCCTAAAATTAACGGTTTGATAGATCTCTAATAACCATCTCTATTAGCAACCGAGGTGAATCGAATTTAAAACCTCTTAAGTAATACTTCAAGAGTCCCTATTCAACCGTTCAGCCACCCAAGGGTGGTTGTATTTGATTGTTATTGTTCATGTTTTTGTTCTGGGTTTCTTGAAAGGGGTATATCATTAGATTTTTTTTTTTCTTTTTAATTATGTAGTTACTAGAATTACAATAAAGCTTTTTTTTAATGGCTGAATTACATTTTCCACCCTTGGTTTCAAAAACTAACACTTGCCCACCCATTGTCACTCTTCGTCCATCAAAGTTACATTTGACTGACTTTGACCTTTAAAATGTCAGTCTTACCCTTATTAATAATGATCAAAACAGTACATTTATAATACAATCACTCATATTGATATTTGATAAGTAATTATAAAAAAATCAATTATCCAAAAATTAATAATAAATTTCCAACCAATCAAAGACTAATATCAAATTAATAAAAAATGTATTCCTCAGACTTAGGGTGTCATTCGCCGTGTTTAATTTCACTTTTATAAAATTTAATTTCTTTTAATCCTATAATTGGTGGAATTTGATTGTTTTACCCTTTTACTGTTAAAATTTGCTAACGTCTTGTGACTCTTGTCAATTTTTTGGATTATTTGTTACTTCCTGAAATCCTTGGTTATATTTGTTATTCATGCTAAACTGTGAGGGGGTAATTGTCATAATTCCAATGTTTTGTCTAAGTCAAAGCTTCCAACGGCTTTATATTGGTATTCAAAACCTCTAGAAAGCCTCAAAAAGTTTAATATTTATTTTTTTAACAATTTCAAAACTTCTAGGAGCCTCAAAAAGTTGCATCATATTATCCCTTTAAATTAATAAATTGAGTTCCACGGGAAAAGCAACTTGAATATTCATATCAATTTGGGCGGTTAGTGAATTTCCTGATAGTGCTACTATACCTTCAAGTAATATGATTTTGTGGCCAATTACCATTGCCTCTATCGGCGGCAGATTGCTCTCTATTCTCTTTTAGTCATATGATTTTAATTACTTTACAATTAATTTTCAACAGTACTTTAATTAAAGGATTATTATCCCACACCTCCTCCCAGGTTTCAGCTTTAGTTATTCATACCCCAAAGGTACGAAAAATTACCTCCGACCTTCATTCATATTTTTGGTTTACCTTATTTACCCCCCAAGAGATCGATTAATATCACACGTATCCATTTTGGTCTAGAAGTATTAAAAACACCCGTGCTCTCAATGATATGTTATGGTCCTATACAAGTTTTAATTAAAAGTCTATCTTACCCTTCCATTTCTTACTAACTCAACAAATTTCTTAAAGCCTTTACTTAATAAATATCCAAATCCGCAAAATCAACCTTGAACTTACAATTATATTTTTTAAGTGAAAGGTTACACATTTATATAAAACATATAGTATTAATAATCAATATTAATATTTGGCTCGGGCATTATATGTTGTTTATTGGCTCAGTACTTTCGTGATTTAGGCAACTGCCGAAGCCAGTAGCTAGGAAGACGTTTAAGCATTAACCGTAGCTTCATTTCTCGATCTTGGAAAGACGCGGAGATGGAGTCCACCTTCAATATGAAGAGTGAGTGCAGTTTTGTACTTGACTGGTTTACTTTCATCATTGAGCTTAAATTTGTAGCTCCCAAGCAGGATCATAGAGAAAATTTTCATCTGCCTGTAAGCAAAATCCTTTCCTAGACAGATTCTCGGACCCCCCTGTTCGACACAAATTGATTAGCTAGTCTAAATAACAGATTCTCAAATTTTCAATAACAAGGCCAGTTAATTATGATCAGATTCTTATCTCACCTGGAAGGCTGTGAAGATGAACGGGCTTTTCGGCTGGAAATGGCCATTTTCATTGAGCCATCTCTCAGGCCGGAATTCCTCTGCATCATTACCCCATAAAGCTTTCATCCTGCCCATGGCATAAGGTATATATGCAATCATATCTCCTTTATTCACACTGAAACCATCAGGCAGCGTGTCATCGGAAAAAACACTCTTCCCATCCTGTGACACCACCAAGAAGTACTTCTTTCAAACAAACAAATTAAGCCAACAACGGTTTTATTATATTAATCAAGCGGCGTAAGGGCGTAGCCATAAAATAATATCAAACATTAATTAAAATCAAAATGAAAAATATTGTGTAATTAAAAATATTTTTCGTGTTTTCCCTCTAATTATGCATGTACTTACCACAGGAACTGCGGGATACAATCTGAGTGTCTCAGACAAAGCTGCGTGGAGATAGTGCATCTTGTCAAGCGTTTCTTCGTTTATTTTTGCTGCAAGCTCCTCAATGCTTGAATTACTACTCACTTGGGTTGCTTCTGTTATTTCCTTTGCAATCTTTTCCTGTCTATCAGGATGCTTACAAAGCAAGTAAAAAAACCAAGAAATAGTTGTAGCCGTGGTGTCTTTGCCTGCTATTACAAAATTGAGAACTATGTCCCTCAAGTATTTTGGATCCGTCTCTTTCAGATCCAGAAACCTTGAAAGAACGTCTTCTTTCTTCCCCTGTAATATTTGATTCGTTAGCTAATTACAAAAATATTACAAACTTTGAATTAAAACCCAGATGGATTGAGATGTTACACTTAGAGGTTTTAAATCATCATGTGGATCATTAAATTGCTCAATTTTGCTTTTGATTAATTTGTATACAAATTCATCAATCACTTCGATATTCTTTCTCAATTCAGCCTCTGATCCGATGTTCAGGAACCGCTTAATCTTCCAAAAGAAATCAGCATATCGAAAAGAAGTAATTGCATTTGCTTTATCAAAAGCATCAGTGAATCGAGCGCCTTCTTCATAAGTTCCAGACAAACCATCTAAATCTATACCCAATATGACTTTAAACACAGAGTCTAAGGTTGCTTTCATGAAAAGATTCTGCAAATCAACGCATAATTATAGTGAATCAATCATCAATTAAACGGAATTATTACCTGTTCTTCTGATATGAAAACTAATTTATTAAGAAACTCATACTTGCATGTCTAACGATGGGTTTGATGCCGAAGCTTCAGAAACTATTCGTGCAAGCTTTACAGCAGTGGTTTTAAAGACAACACTGCTAAAATCTCTCAGTATCTTGGTGGAGAATTCATAGCTTGATACTTTCCTTTGATGTTTCCACTTCTCTCCGTCTACAACGAAGATCCCACCTCCCAGTAGATCTGTCAAAATGTTATATTGGAAAAATCCCTGCAGCTTCATGAACGTGGTAGAATTAGAATTTTCTGCTAATCATATACTCTGTGTTGATACTTCTTTTAATCATATACTCTATGTTGATACTTCTTTTGGATGAACAATAAATTACGAAAAGAGTTTCAACAGTAAAAATGTTAAATGACTCTGCAAAATTCTAGCTAATTTTAAATTATTTCTACAGCTGATTTTAATTACATCTTTTGGAAGAAAAGCTCAGCCTTCAAACTTTGTGTAACGGCAATACAAATAAAGCTATATTAGGATATTACCTTGCCATAGTTTGGAAAGTTTGTTTTGAGAATGTATTCAACAACTGTAGGATCAGTGGTGAAAATCTCACTTGAGGAGAAAGAAGGCAATCTGAAAGTTTTATATTTGCGAGAAAGGTCAGTCATGAAATCAAAGAGTCTGTAATAATTGAGACCTGCGGACAGGTGAGAGCTGCCGATTGGATGATATTTTTTAGTCTTCTGAGACGATTTTGTGACATGGAATCTGTGGATGAATATGGCAGAGATTAGAGCTAAAGCTGCTGCTGTGAGAGGGATGAAGAAGGAGGAAACTTCATTTAGGTCGATCATGATCAAGGGTAAGCAAATTACAGAGCAGAGTAGGAATGAGATTGTTTTAGCTAATCAGCCAGCCAAGAGTTACTGTTATAAGAATTATATAGAGCAAAAGATTCTGGAGTATCCGTGTAAAATTCATTGAGATTTGTGTGCTTTATGGACTTCTTTCAGGTTTTATTAATATTATTTAATCATTCTATTTTTATCGCTATTTTACACAATTCCCACCTTTCATATGTTTCGGGCTGAGCCAAAGTTTGGCCTATCTACCACACTAGTACCCTCAGTTTCAAAAACTATCAACGTTCTACCCGCTGTTAGTAGCCGTTAGTGAATTTTGACACATGATATGACACAGCAACAGATATGGAAAGACTATCTTGCCCCTCCCTGTAAAAAAATAACTCAAATTTTCATCTTAAATCTCATTTATTTTTAATTAAATCTAACCAACGCGAGCATTAACAACCCTCCCCATCACCTCGAAAATACTCTCCTCAATTTCCTAACCAAAAACTATCTCACCCCACCCTCATTCACATTGCCAATCGCCGACAAAAGCCGACTATTGGGTAGTTGGTTTTTTTTTATTTCCGGTCTATTAACTCACCGGAAATCAATTCCATCGCCACCATTACGCTCACCAACACTTCTTCTTCAAAAGCCTCAACATCCCGACCTTGAATTGTTCGTTGATCATCAGCCCAAATTCTAGTGTTTTGGGTGAATAGGAAAATTGTTAACCTAATCCGATGAAGGTCTCAAGTCGATTTAAACGGTCGGGCCAGACCAGGTTTTAAAACACTGATCAGTCTCTAAAATAATAATATATCTTTGAATTAAGAGAAAACTGAAAACAAACTTTGAAAAAAAAGAAAAAAAAAAAAGAAAAGCCTAACACAAATCTTCAATACTAAATTAACCATCAACTAATAAAAAAATCAACTAAAACTTAACACAAACCTTCAATAAAAAATCACTGTACATTAAAATTTTCATTAATTCGTCAATCATCTCCATTACAACAAAATTCATGAATCATCCATTCATATAATTCATCATCCTTCTAATTTTATATTAACAAAACCTCTTTTACAACACAGTAAAACCCATCAACCACAAGAAATTTCACAAAAAAATATCTCCTTCCATCTCATCTCCAATAAATCATAAAATAAAAAAATCAAACCTATTTAACCTAAATAGACTCAATCTTCAACCTAGATCAGATCGTTGTTCAATGAAATCGGACGGTAAAGTTTTGACGGCAAATGATGGCATTGGAAAGAGGCGACAGAGGAGAGAAAAGCGTTGAACACATAATCAAGCAAAATCTTATGCTATGGGACAACAAAAGGATGTTTCTATCCACTACGCACCACCTACCCATTCAAACCCAAAACTCAAAAGCAAAGAAATGAATAAAAATGTGAATGGGTTTCTTATGAAACCTATTTTGTAAGACCACTTCACTTCGCATCAATTGAAAAAAAAAATGATTATAATACGGAGAATATAATGTTTAAAATGTTAATTTTCCTGCTGTGGGTGCAAACTGCAGATATTAAAAGATTTTCCTTTTTGGGTTCTTTTTTTTTTTTTTTTTTGCTTTCTCATTATTAACTATTAAGCGATTTTGCATTTTAATTTTTTAGTTTTATTATACTTCGCACCAAGAATTTTTTTTCGTAGTCCGTGCATACACCCAATCAAATCTTCACTGAATATTTCCTACTTTATTTTATTTTTATTATACTTGGACTATTCTGAACTCCCTGAGATTTCAAGACATATCAAACACCCCTCCTCGCCTTTATCATCACCGTTAACTAACGATGAAATTTGCATTCAACTTACCACTCGATGGTTGCAGGTACGTAACTTGACATTACCTTTCTCTAGTTCATCGTATGTTCTACCTACTACCCACTAAAGCTTGATAAATGTTAAACATGTTTTAATTTTGAATTTAATCCGCATTTTCTGGAACTTTACTGTTCAAAGTGATGATGTATATAAAGTCAATTGAAAGATTTTTTTTATTTTTTTAAATCCTATTTACTTTGCCAAATGCCAATTATTAATACTTACAGAATAATTACTATAAGCAAATTACAAAATGCACAACTTCTATAGAATTGTCTTTCAACTAGACAAATGAAGCATTGAGAGATATCAAAGAAAACAAAACATTATAATCAACATCATATATGTTCTTTATTGACCCTGTACTTAAATGACTTAGGCAAGCACAGTATAATTTTAAGCATTAACGGTAGCTTCATAGCTCAATCTTGGGAGAACGCGGAGATGGAGTCCGCCTTCAATATGAAGAGTCAGTGCTGTTCTGTACCTGACTGGCTTACTTTCATCATTGAGCTTCAATTTGTAGCTCCCAAGCAGGATCATGGAGAAAATTTTCATCTGCCTATAAGCAAAATCTTTTCCCAGACAGATTCTTGGACCCGCCTGTTCAACAGAAATCATCTAATTGATTAGCTAATCTAAATAAGTGGTTCTAGTTAATTGCATCATCAGTCTCGTGTTACAACGTAAGGGGAAAAAAAGTCTACTTGAGTTTTAAGAACTTAATTTTCCAAATGTGATTAACTCATGGTTATGATCAGACTCTTTATCTCACCTGGAATGCTGTGAATATAAAAGGGCTTTTGGGTTGGAAATGGCCATTTTCATTGAGCCATCTCTCTGGCCGGAATTCCTCTGCATCATTACCCCACAAAGTTTTCGTCCTGCCCATTGCATACGGTACATATGTGATCTGATCTCCTTTATTCACACTGAAACCATCAGGCAGTGTGTCATCGGAAAAACAAACCTTCCCATCCTGTGACACCACCCACAAGTACTTCTTTCAAACCAAGCCAACGATGAACTTATTATATTAATCAACCAGCATTGGGGCACAGCCATAAAATCATATCAAATATTCACAAAATCAAAATGAAAATATTGTGCAATTAACAACATTTTTCATGTTCTACCACTGAATATGCATATACTTACCACAGGAACTGCGGGGTAGAGCCTCAGTGTCTCAGACAAAGCTGCATGGAGATAATGCATCTTGTCAAGGGTTTCTTCATTTACTTTGGCTGCCAGTTCCTCAATGCTTGAATTACTTCTCACTTGGGTTGCTTCTATTATTTCTTTTGCAATCTTTTCTTGTATATCAGGGTGCTTACAGAGCAAGTAAAAAAACCAAGAAACAGTGGCAGCAGTGGTGTCTTTGCCAGCAATTACAAAATTGAGAACAATGTCCCTCAAGTATTTTGGATCGGTCTCTTTCAGTTCCAAAAACCTGGACAGAATGTCTTCTTTTTTCTCCTGTAACATTGATTTATAAGCTAATCACACAAATATTACTAAAACTTTGAACGAAAACCGATATGGTTCGAGATGTTACAACTTACACTCACTGATGGTAAATCTTCATGTCGATTATTGAGTCGCTCAATTTTGCTTTTAATCAATTTGTATACAAAATCATCAACCACTTTGATATTCTTTCTCAATTTAGCCTCTGATGCGATGTTCAGGAACCGCTTAATCTTCCAAAAGACATCAATAAATCGAAAAGAAGTAATTGCATTTGCTGTATCAAAAGCATCAGTGAATTGAGTACCTTCTTCATAAGTTCCAGACAAACCATCTAATTCTATACCCAATACGACTTTAAACACGGAGTCTAAGGTTGCTTTCATCAAAAGATCCTGCAAATAAACACATAATTATAGTGAATCAATCATCAATTTAAGGAATAACTGTTCCTGTGATATATATAGAGTACTAGTTTATTTAGAGGGTCATACTTGCATGTCTAACGATCGGTTTGATGCTGAAGCTTCAGATACTATTCGACCAAGTTTTACAGCAGTGGTTCTAAAGACTACACTGCTAAAGTCCCTCAATATCTTTGTGGAGAATTCATAGCTTGATAGTTTCCTTTGATGTCGCCACTTCTCTCCGTCTACCGCGAAGATCCCATCACCCAGTAAGTCCTTAAAAATGTTATATTGGTACAATCCCTGGTTCCATAATTAAACGTCATGGAATTAGAGTTTTCTGCTAATTAATCATATACTATCTGTTCGATGCTTCTGTTGGATATGAACAATAAATTACAAAAAGGGTTTGACTAGTAAAACCGTTATAACCAACGTGCAAAATTCTTGCTAAATTAGAATTATTTCCACTGTTGGTTTCAACCACATCTTTGGGAGAAAAAGCTCAGCCTTCAAAATTTCTGCTTCCAATTTGATTCTCAAGATAAACGAAATCATATGGAAACGAGGAGAAGATGTCTCCATACATACGAAATAAAGTCGGCAGATTTTCTTTTCATTCAAACAACTTAATAACAATTAAATATTTAACTACATAGATATAGATATGTAACTGGAAATCGAGTAAGAATTAGAAGAAAATGAAATACATTTATCAAGTTTTTTGAAAAAAGAAAAGCTATAGTAGGATATTACCTTGCCATAGTTTTGAAAATTTGTTTTGAGGATGTACTCAACAATTGCAGGGTCAGTCGTGAAAATTTCACTTCCGAAGAAAGAAGATAATCTGTAAGTATTATATTTGCGTGAAAGGTCAGTCATGAAATCAAACAGCCTGTAAAAATTGAGTACTCGGCTCAGGTGAGAGGTACCGATTGGGTGATATTTTTTAGTCTTCTGAGTTGATTTTTTGACATGGTATCTAAGGATGAATATGGCAGAGATTAGTGCTAAAGCTGTTGCTGTGAGAGGGATGAAGAAGGAGGAAAATTCATTTAGCTCGATCATGACCAAGATTCAAGGGTAAGCAATGCAATGCCGAGCGAGTGGGATTGAGATTAAAACTGGAATTAATTAAATATACACTGAGGTGAAGACAGATAACAAGCAAAATAAATGAGAGAAATGAAGTGAGAATTTTGGTGGGTTTGAGTCGTTTGACTGCCAGATAAAGCAGATGACATAAGTGCCCTTCCACAATAAAAGGATCCTGACATGACACGAAAGCCTTGCATTAAAATAATAAGTACCCACTCCAAGATATACAATCGATTCTCTAAAAATAAAGCCTATTTAACATTATTTATTCCATTAAAATTCATAAGGTCATAAGGTCAAGTTTTTTTCTAACATCCTCATGTTTATCCCCAACTGATGACCCATCAATCTGAATCATCCAGACTACCTGTTGTTTCTGAGGTTGATGATGAGATGCCTGAAGATGATGATTCCATTCCAGACTCTCCTTCTATGTATCGACAATCTCGTCATACTCCGGTTGAACGTGATTCTTATACAGCTTCAGCAAAGCTTCACACTTTTACCATCGATGATCTTCCTCCACACAAATGGAAAACTCGAATGTATGAATTTCAGGCCTGGTTACAAGCTGAGATGCTGAAACCTAATGCCCAAATCTTTACTGTACTTACATAGTTTACAGCTAGATTTGGTGGCATTCTCCGTGATTGGTGGATAAGTCTTCAGGAGTATAGACAAAATTTGTTCATCCAAATGCCAGATATTAACCAAGCTCTGTATCTTCTGTATGATGAATTCTGTGGATTACCTCACCTTTATGAGAACTAGGTCAGAGAAGAATATTTCAAGATGCGATGTTGTTCTCTAAAAAAGAAATATCTTGACAGGCATTACAAAGAGATGGTAAAACGATATCATATACTTAGGGGTATGGATGATCCTAATATGAAGCAAGCCTTTTTGGCATCAATTCCTGAATCCCTAAGTCATAAAGCAACCAAGCTTATGCAGTCCCAGAACAAACAACTTGGATCCACTTCTCTTGCTGAAATTTACCAGTTTGTTATTCTTGCTCTGGAAAAGCTCTGTTCTCAAAAACAATTTTTTGATGATTATATGAAGCGTTCTAAACAGCTGACAAAGGTTTGTCAACGACCAGACTTGCAAATCAAATGCAAATCAGATTGCTCATGTTCTTGTCCTACCAAGAAGAATTTTCATTCTAGATGCATCAAGTTTTCTCCACCTAATGCTCTGGCTCGATGCAAATTTGACTATTATGTCAAATATTCTCCACCAGCCAGAAAAGATTCACCATCCTGTAATCCGTCATGAGACATCCCTCCGAAACCTCAACCCAAACCACCTTTAAAATTATCCAAACCTGCCAAATCACCTTACTTCAAACATCCTTTACCATGTTATCAACAGTCTCTGCAGTGGATTGCAAAAGAACAAAAACCAACCCATTCACCCCTTGCTCATACTCCCCCTGTTCAGCCTGTTATAATGATCCAATCCCCTGAGCCCTCAAAGACAGGACAACATTTCAATTATGCTACAAATTTTCATTCTCTTCAGGAAACTGCCACTCAACAACCAAGAGTTGTTCCTTCCAAAGCTATACAGCCTGATGGATCCACTTCTCTTCACAAAAAAGAAACTTCGGTGGTTTCAACAGAATCTACCATGCATGATAACAGTGACGAAACAACTGTTAGTGTATATTAGTGTATGCCCTAGAAACCATTCGTGTTGTCGGTTTCAGAGTATTCTGTCTTGTATCTATATATATCATAAATAATAGAAGAAAGAGTTCTTCAATTCATATATGTAAATTGCTTCCTTTATTCAGTCATGCATTTAAAATAAAGTATGTATATGAATTGTCCAGATGATTCATTTAATAGGTAAATGAATTATCGAAAAGGGTTCTTCATGGAAGCAATATAAATTTGGGCAACTATATTGTACAAGAGGGCATACCGGATGCTTCCAAAGATATCATGAGTTGATATAAGTACGGATGACGATGATAGTCATGTCACTAGGGCATTGGTATGGATTAACTAGTGAACTGTTTTTCGAACGTGACCTAATAACGACAAATCACTTGGAAAAGCATGTAGTCAATGATTTATCGCTTGGTTATATCTTGCATGATGTAGTCCTTTGACCTGAGACATTGTAGTCGGATCCGATATGGATGCGTATGGTTCATACGGTGTATAAGTACGAGACTAATCATGTTTCGTACAATAAAGCCTATTTGGTCATGCGTTGTTCATATGCGGAAATGAACGATGGTCAAGAGGGGATCCATTGACTCGGAAATATAGGATCGGGAGTACCGCTGACTCCATCCGGATTCGAGTTCCTAGGCGAACATCGATAAATGTCGGAAAATCAATATCTCGCCAGTCTATTATTAGTCATACAAAAGTAAGTTTGTGATGACAAGTTCGGACATATTGATCGACAATTGGTAGAAGATCGAGTTTAGGATTTTGACGTTCCATGAATCCATACTCGATTAGGATATCTCAATGGAGGGACTTTACCTGCATGGTACGTATGATCTGAAATGGGATCGATGAAGTATTTCTTCATCGTGGTTTAGGGACTATGACACATTGCTAGATGTTTACCATAGTCATTGGGCCTCCGGACAGGTTTTCGGATTCATCCAGAACCAGCTCACGGCTAATCCACGGTGGACCTACATGGTCACACCAATAGCCTTGGGAAGTTAGAGAAGGATGAGAGAGAGAAATGATTATCCGAAGAGGGCTAGCACCTTCCGAGGGTAATAACGAGATTTCTATAGTAATAGTTACATAGAAATCATTTGTGACATTTTAAGGGTTAAAATGGTCAAGCAATAATTAGTTATATTTAATTACTATATCTTAAAGTGTTAAGATTAATGAGATGAACAAAAATAACCTTTTAATAGTTAAAGGGTAAAAAGGGGTAAATTTTGGGTTGTTAATGTAAACTAGTTTAGTTTACATGGGCCCTTGAATAATATTGATTATTCAAAGGGTAGCATATTAAATTCGTGGGGTCCCTTTATAAAATAAGATTTTATTGGGCTTGGAAGTGAAAAATAAATAATTGCAAAATTGCCCAAGTATATATAAATGCAAAAGGTTGCATTTTTGTTCATAACACACATTGTTCACTCAAAGCAAAACCAAAACTCTCTCTAAAAGCCACGACCACTCTCTAAACCTCTCAAGGTGGTGTTAAAGTGTGGAGGTCTCATTACTTTGAGGCTGATCTTCATCAATCCAAAGCAAAGGAGTAGGTATAATCTCTTTTCCAAGCTTTGTTTGAAAACCGTTTTTTTTAATCCAATTTTTTTATGCTTTCTTCTCCATTTCCACCACTCTTCATGCATGCATGCTGATCTTTCAATAACAACTATCAGATTTAAGTCCCCAGCAACTCCCAGTGCTTCACCTTTGAGTTTTCGACAAACTCAATTCATGATTACTCCGGTCATACCCACTACCACAGTACGGGAACCTGGACTTTCTATTCATTCTTTTCAACAATCTAGTGTTCCTGTCTATCATCAATATGATCCAGCCACTGGTCACACTCCATTTGATCTTGACTGCCAATTCTCGGAATGCCGTGATAATCCTATTTGGGAAATCGATGAGCATTATCTTCCAAGACAAAACTATTCCAACCAGAAAAAGAAGAAAGCTCGCTGCGGTCAGACAGATCTTCATTCCCATTTTGAAGAACATGATCCTGAAGTTGGTCTTCTTGGTCAACTGTCTGGTAAATTTGACTATTATGTCAAATATTCTCCACCAGCCAGAAAAGATTCACCATCCTGTAATCCCTCATGGGACATCCCTCCGAAACCTCAACCCAAACCACCTTTAAAATTATCCAAACCTGCCAAATCACCTTACTTCAAACAACCTTTACCATGTTATCAACAGTCTCTGTGGTGGATTGCAAAAGAACAAAAACCAACCCATTCACCCCTTGCTCATACTCCCCCTGTTCAGTCTGTTATGATGATCCAATCCCCTGAGCCCTCAAAGATAGGAGAACATTTCAATTATGCTACAAATTTTCATTCTCTTCAAGAAACTGCCACTCAACAACCAAGAGTTGTTCCTTCCAAAGCTATACAGCCTGATGGATCCACTTCTCTTCACAAAAAAAGAAACTTAAGTGGTTTCAACAGAATCTACCATGCATGATAACAGAGACGGAACAACAACTATCAGATTTAAGTCCCCAGCAACTCCTAGTGCTTCACCATTGAGTTTTCGACAAACTCAATTCATGATTATTCCGGTCATACCCACTACCGCAGTACGGGAACCTGGACTTTCCATTCATTCTTTTTAACAATCTGGTGCTCCTGTCTATCATCAATATGATCCAGTCACTGGTCACACTCCATTTGATCTTGACTGCCAATTCTCGGAATGCCGTGATAATCCTATTTGGGAAATCGATGAGCATTATCTTCCAAGACGAAACTATTCCAACCAGAAAAAAAAGAAAGCTCGATGCGGTCAAATAGATCTTCATTCCCGATTTGAAGAACATGATCCTGAAGTTGGTCTTCTTGGTCAACTATCTGGTAAATTTGACTATTATGTCAAATATTCTCCACCAGCCAGAAAAGATTCACCATCCTGTAATCCCTCATGGGACATCCCTCCGAAACCTCAACCCAAACCACCTTTAAAACTATCCAATTCTGCCAAATCACCTTACTTCAAACAACCTTTACCATGTTATCAACAGTCTCTGTGGTGGATTGCAAAAGAACATAAACCAACCCATTCACCCCTTGCTCACACTCCCTCTGTTCAGTCCGTTATGATGATCCAATTCCCTGAGCCCTCAAAGACAGGACAACATTTCAATTATGCTACAAATTTTCCTTCTCTTCAGGAAACTGCCACTAAACAACCAAGATTTGTTCCTTCCAAAGCTATACAGCCTGATGGATCCACACCAAAACTCTCCCAAGCTGAAGTAGTTCTCAATTGGCAGACTGAAAAGGCTTTAGCCCAAAACAAAACCATGACTAGACTTGAACAAAAATTGGATTTAGTAGCTCATCAGGTGGACTCTCAGTCTCAGAACCAAACTATGTTGATTTCTACAAAAATAAATTGATCATCTCCAAAACCAGATTGATCAGCTCCATCAGGAATTAATGCACATTGTTAGCAGCTCTCATGGCTATTCAGCTTAGTTTCTTCAGAAGGAAGCAGAAATGAAGTCATTAAAAACCCAAATGGCATTGCTTCAGCAGAAATCTCTTAAGCCAAAACTCAAACACCAATAGACTTTCCCTGAAATGTCATTGGTACCAAACCCTTTTGATTCCACAACAACATGGCCACAACCCTCCTTTTCCCCTTTCCCAAAAATTAGCCAACCATTGGTCTCACCTCATATACCTTCTGGTGCTGTTCAAGCTTTTGGCAACACTGAACAGTTATACGCCAAGCTCCGCAAAGAATGCGATGAAAATATCAAGCTGGAACGAGAAGAAAAGAAGCGAGAAAAGTATTCTGCTAGACCGCAGACCCCATCCGCTGATATTCCTAACTCTTTTTCTTCCAGTTACTTAGATCCTCCGTCTCCTAAGCCTCATCATCCTTTATCTAAGGATAAGACTCCAATGCCCATAATGATGATGGAAGACCGCCAACCTTCTGCTAATCCCGACTCTTTAGAAAATCCCATTTTTACCAATTATATCAGCTCTTTTTTGAGAGACATGGCAAAAAGGCAACGTCTTGCCACCTCGGGTCTTTCTTAGGATTCTCTATCTACCTTCCAAACAGAATCAGAAGCTGATATACCTTCGACTGATGAATCATTTGAAAGTGACTTTGACTCTGAGAGTGATACTTTTGATCAACACCCTCATGTTTATCCCTAACTGATGACCCATCAACCTGAATCGTCTAGGCAACCTGTTGTTTCTAAGGTCGATGATGAGATGCCTGAAGTTGATGATTCCATTCCAGACTCTTTGCCTATGTATCGACAATCTCGTCATACTCTGGCTGAACGTGACTCTTATACAGCTTCAGCAAAGCTCCATGCTTTTACCATCGATTATCTTCCTCTACACAAATGGAGAACTCGAATGTATGAATTTCAGGCCTAGTTACAAGCTGAGACGCTGAAACCTAATGCCCAAGTCTCTACTGTACTTACACAGTTTACAGCTAGATTTGGTGGCATTCTCCGTGATTGGTGGATAAGTTTTTAGGAGTATAGACAAAATTTGTTCATCCAAATGCCAGATATTAACCAAGCTCTGTATCTTCTGTATGATGAATTCTGTTGATTACCTCACCTTTATGAGAACCAGGTTAGAGAAGAATATTGCAAGATGTGATGCTGTTCTCCAAAAAAGAAAGATCTTGACAGGCATTACAAAGAGATGGTAAAACGATATCATATACTTAGGGGTATGGATGATCCTAATATGAAGCAAGCCTTTTTGGCATCAATTCCTGAATCCCTAAGTCATAAAGCAACCAAGCTTATGCAGTCCCAGAACAAACAACTTGGATCCACTTCTCTTAGTAAAATTTACCAGTTTGTTATTCTTGCTCTGGAAAAGTTCTGTTCTCAAAAATAATTTTTTGATGATTATATGAAGCGTTCTAAAGAGCTGACAAAAGTTTGTCAACGACCAGACTTGCAAATCAAATGCAAATCAGATCGCTCATGTTCTTGTCCTACCAAGAAGAAGTTTCATTCTAGACACATCAAGTTTTCTCCACCTAATGCTCCGGCTCGACGCAAATTTCGACGTTTCAAGAACCACAAGTTTCTTCGGAAAAGGAAACGCAAAGGCGAACGGTCTAATCGGTGTTATTTGTGCAACAGCTCGGGTCATTTTTCCAAAAATTGTCCAAACAAGCCCAAGCAGTCAGATAAAATGATGCAACAACTTTCTCAGCCCACAAATATTGATTTTTCTGATGATGATGTTGAAAGTTGGTTTTCCATGGATGACGAACCCACTTGCACAATTATTTTCCGCTTTGCATGCACTAATACTCGATGATTCGATGATTGACACTATTTCTACCATATCCAACAAGCACCACAATCCCTTCCATCATTAGCCTTCTCATGTCACATACCTACAGCAAAAGTTCAGATCTTCCCCACCAAATACTCCAAGCCCATTTTAGTCATAGCATTTTTTGATACTGTTGCTACTCATACTATTATCAACCCCAAGATCCTTCCAGCCTCTCAGAGGAAACGTCATCAGGAAATATTCTACACTGCTAATAGTGAGACTTTCACTAGTCATCTGATTAGCAAACCCATTAAAATCCAAATTTTCCCAGGCTGTTTCACTTTTCATAAAGTTCTTGGTTCCGATCTACCTGGCAAAGACATGGTTCTAGGTTTTGATGTTTATTCTAAACACATTAAACTTAGAATCCTCCCTGATGGTGTTCGGTACAAGATGTTTTTCCAATCCTGGACCACACAGCCTAATTTATTCCAGATTGAAGGCAATCCTATTGAGCAGATCCAAACCCAACTTATTTCCCGTTCTTGCGCAGATTCTCATGCTGATTTTCTCACTAAATGTGCTCATCCATTATGGAAGAATTCGGAATTCTTTATCCGTCTTCCATGCATCAAGAGCGAAGATATCAATCCCACTAAAGCTAGTCATTCCGGCATGTCACCAGAACATCTCAGTCTTGCCCAACAAGAATGTAGTCAGCTTTTATCTCAAGGATTGATTGAACCCACAAACTCTCAATGGGCATGTGAAGCTTTTTATGTCAATAAACAGGCAGAACAGGCCAGAGGAAAACTCAGACTTCTAATCAATTATCAGCCCTTGAATTTCTTTCTTCGTGATGATAAATTTCCTCTACCTTCCAGACAAGTTCTTTTTGCAAATCTCCATAATGCAATGATGTTTTCCAAATTTGATCTCAAAGCTGGATTTTGGCCACTTGGAATTCATCCTAATGATCATCATAAGACTGCTATCTGCATTCCCAATCAACACTACCAGTGGACAGTCATGCCTTTTGGACTTAAAGTCGCTCCTTCCCTGTTTTAGAAAGCCATGACGAAGATTTTTGCTCCCTTTCTGCATACATGTCTCATTTGTATCAATGATATCCTTTTCTTTTCAAAGGACGAGGAATCTCATATCCGTCTTCTTCGTGACTTTGCTGATATCATCCACACTTATGGTATCATGCTCTCTGAGAAGAAAATGCAGTTAGGATAAACAAAGATTGATTTTCTTGCTATGGTGATTGCTAATGGCAAGTATGATCTTCAGCCTCATATTGCTAATGAATTGCAAAAATTCCCAGATGTTCTCACAACCAAGAAAGAGATACAACAATTCTTGGGAATTGCCAATTACATGCGTAGTTTCATTCCCAACATTTCTCGTTTCATTCCCAACATTTCTCGTTTCACTACTCCACTTTCCCAGATGCTTAAGAAGAATCCTCCAAAGTGGTCTGAAAAGCAAACAAATGCAGTCAAAAGTCTTAGGTGCGCATCCTTCCATACACAGCCGTTGAAGATTCCTTCTTTGGGGAAACGCATTCTTCAGACGGATGCTAGTGACACTTATTGGGGTGCAGTGCTTTTTGAACAAGATAAGGACAAGGTACGACATTTGTGCGGATACCAGAGTGGACAATTCAAACCACACCAACAGCATTATCATTCTACTTTCAAGGAAGTATTAGCAGTAAAAAATGCCATTGAAAGGTTTGAATTCCACCTTGTTGGACATCATTTCTTTGTTGAAACGGATATGAAGCCTTTTGATCAAATGCTACGTTTCCACAAGAAAAAGGTTCTGCATCAGCAGTTACTTCGCTGGGCAGAATGGTTCAGTAAATATTCCTTCACCATCCAGCATATCAAAGGTTACACCAACACCATTGCAGATTATTTATCCAGACCTAAAACTAAACAAGTTGGTTTCATGAATCCTAGATCCAAACCTCTTCCATGTTTCATGTTCCAACCATTAACCCAATCCAATTCTTGTTCATCATCCTCTTCACCAAACCATACTCCAGACATACCTCCTGAATTTGATGACCTTGTTCAAACACGTACACCCACACAGATTCTAACATCATCTAAAAGGGCTAGTGAATATTAAACAACCACATAAATAGAGAACATGAATATAAATGAGGAACATGTACATAAATGAAGAACAAGAACATAAATGAAAACGTAAATATTAAACATGTTAAAAAACATAAATTAAAACATATATGGGATCTTTTGCTATCTATAACATTTTCAGAGTATTACAACACCCTTGAGGTTGAGGGAAACTTAGAAATATGAAAGAAACATGGATGAAGTATAGTAAAGATATGTAGAGAAAGTATGGAGGTGTAGAGAAAATATGGAAAAGAAGAGTGAGAGAAATAAACAAAAGTGTTTACAAAGTTCTGCGTGTGGTATTAGAGCCAAACCGCTTAAAGATTCCAATTTCTGTGTGTGCAAAGGATTACCTCCGTTCGGATATTGGCTTCTTTAAGTTGCTTATTGGTTCTAATCTCTGCATGTGCGGAGGATTACCTTCCCTCGGATATTGGCTCCTTTAAGTTTTGGTTATGTTTTATTTCACTGTTTATTATGTTATGTTTATATGTAATATTTGGGTCTTACGCTATCCTTATCAATTGAGGTGATATTACACATCCAAGAGGTTGAACTTACGCACATGGAAGCCTCTTCAGCTTTATCTACGTTTACTGCTCCCATAAATACTACCTTATCTAGATCTTCTTCTAAAATACACAGTTTGTATGAAATATCTTATATCCCAGAAAATCAAAAAATCCAAGACACTATCCCTCCCATTGTAAATCCTTATACAACCTTTTCCAAGTCCTCGTCTTTTTTGTCTGAAACCTTTAAAACTCTTGTCCGTCCTTCCAGAAAGCCAGTCAAAGAGTATGTCTAGGCTAGTACTTTTGACAAGTGTCAAATTCCAGCCACATTCCAAGAACAATATGTTACTTTGGAAATTCGTCAAGAATCCATTACTCAATGGATCCGTGAAGGATACTCACATGTGCACTTTGGCACTATCCAGCTCGCTGTCTCTTATCATAGTAGAAAAGGACTGCCAGTCTCTGTTTGAATTGCTTTATTGGACACCAGATTTGTCCAATATCAACATGCTTGTCTAGGGACAGCACATACAACTTTGAATGCTGGGACAATCATTATAACACTGTTTCCTAATTTCAACATGTCCCTCCCTGATGTTCATTGCTCTAAGGCTCTTAAAGTTCAATTACAGATCGTTGGCGCAAATTTAAATCCATGAAGTATTGCAACTACTTTGCATTATCAAATGGGGTGGTGAACCCAAGACCATGCTCTTGATCTCGCTATCCCTACGACTACTGATGCACTGCTCCTTACTGTTGACTCTCAGAATACTCCTCACTGCATCAATATTCCCATGCCAATATTCCCAGGCAAATTTCCAGAGATGATTTGATTAAATTGTTACCCAACTCTTGGGTGACGAGTTACGAGTCTCTTCACAAAAAAGAAACTCCGATGGTTTCTACAGAATCTACCATGCATGATAATAGTGACAGAACAACAACTATCAGATTTAAGTCTCCAGCAACTCCCAGTGCTCCACCTTTGAGTTTTCGACAAACTCAAATCATAATTACTCCGGTCATACCCACTACCGTAGCAAACTCAATTCATAATTACTCCGGTCATACCCACTACCGTAGTACGGGAACCTGGACTTTCCATTCATTCTTTTCAACAATCTGGTGCTCCTATCTATCATCAATATGATCCAGTCACTGGTCACACTCCATTTGATCTTGACTGCCAATGCTCGGAATGCAGTGATAATCCTATTTGGGAAATCGATGAGCATTATCTTCCAAGGTGAAACTATTCCAACCAGAAAAAGAAAAAAGCTTGCGGCAGTCAGACAGATTTTCATTCCCGATTTGAAGAACATGATCCTGAAGTTGGTCTTCTTGGTCAACCGTCTAGTAAATTTGACTATTATGTCAAATATTCTACACCAACCAGAAAAGATTCACCATCCTGTAATCCCTCATGGGACATCCCTCTGAAACCTCAACCTCAACCCATACCACCTTTAAAACTATCCAAACCTGCCAAATCACCTTACTTCAAATAGCCTTTACCATGTTATCAATCTCATGGTGGATTGTAAAAGAACATAAACCAACCTATTCAGCCCTTGCTCATACTCCCCCTATTCAGTCTGTTATGATGATCTAATCCCCTAAGCCCTCAAAGACAGGACAACATTTCAATTATGCTATAGATTTTCCTTCTCTTCAGGAAACTGCCACTCAACAACGAAGAGTTGTTCCTTCCAAAGCTATATAGCTTGATAGATCCACACCAAAACTCTCCCAAGCTAAAGCAATTCTCAATTGGTAGACTAAAAATGCTTTAGCCCAAAACAAAACCATGACTACACTTGAACAAAAATTGGATTTAGTAGCTCATCAGGGGACTCTCAGTCTCAGAACCAAACTATGCTGATTTCTCGGCCACAAAAATAAATTGATCATCTCCAAAACCAGATTGATCAGTCCCATCAGGAATTAATGCACATTGTCAGTAGCTCTCATGGCTATTTAGCTTAGTTTCTTCAGAAGGAAGCAGAAATGAAGTCATTAAAAACCCAAATGGCATTGCTTCAGCAGGAATATCTTAAGCAAAAACTCAAACAACTACAGACTTTCCCTGAAATGTCATTGGTACCAAACCCTTTTGATTCCACAACAACATGGCCACAACCCTCCTTTTCCCCTTTCCCAAAAATTAGCCAACCGTTGGTCTCACCTCATATACCTTCTGGTGCTATTCAAGCTTTTGGCAACACTGAATAGTTATATGCCAAGCTCCGCAAAGAACGTGATGAATATATCAAGGTGGAACGAGAAGAAAAGAAGCAAGAAAAGTATTCTGCTAGACCGCAGACCCCATCCGCTGATATTCTTGACTCTTTCTCTTCCAGTCATTCAGATCCTCCATCTTCTAAGCCTCATCGTCCTTTATCTAAGGATAAGGCTCCAATGCCCATAATGATGATGGAAGACCGCCAACCTTCTGCTAATCCCGACTCTTCAGAAAATCCCATCTCTTCCAATTATATGAGCTCTTTTTTTAGAGACATGGCAGAAAGGCAACGTCTTGCCGCCTCGGGTCTTTCTTAGGATTCTCTATCTACCTTCCAAATAGAATTAGAAGCCAATATACCTTCGACTGATGAATCATTTGAAAGTGACTTTGACTCTGACATTGATACTTCTGATCAACATCCTCATGTTTATCCCCAACTGATGACCCATCAACCTGAATCGTCTAGACAACCTGTTGTTTCTAAGGTCGATGATGAGATGCCTGAAGGTGATGATTCCATTCCAGAATCTCTGCCTATGTATCGACAATCTCATCATACTCTCGCTGAACGTGACTCTTATACAGCTTCAGTAAAGGTCCACACTTTTACCGTCGATGATCTTGTTTTACACAAATGGAGAACTTGAATGTATGAATCTCATGCCTGGTTACAAGCTGAGATGCGGAAACCTAATGCCCAAGTCTCCATTGTACTTACACAGTTTACAACTAGATTTGGTGGCATTCTCCGTGATTGGTGGATAAGTCTTTAGGAGTATAAACAAAATTTGTTCGTCCAAATGTCAGATATTAACCAAGCTCTGTATCTTCTGAATGATGAATTCTGTGGATTACCTCACCTTTATGAGAACTAGGTCAGAGAAGAATATTTCAAGATGCGATGCTGTTCTCTAAAAAAGAAAGATCTTGATAGGCATTACAGAGAGATGGTAAAACGATATCATATACTTAGGGGTATGGATGATCCTAATATAAAGCAAGCCTTTTTGGCATCAATTCCCGAATCCCTAAGTCATGAAGCAACCAAGCTTATGCAGTCCCAGAACAAACAACTTGGATCCACTTCTCTTGGTGAAATTTACTAGTTTGTTATTCTTGCTCTGGAAAAGCTCTGTTCTTAAAAACAATTTTTTGATGATTATATGAAGCGTTCTAAACAGCTGATAAAAGTTTGTCAACGACCAGACTTGTAAATCAAATGCAAATCAGATCGCTCATGTTCTTGTCCTACCAAGAAGAAGTTTCATTCTAGACGTATCAAGTTTTCTCCACCTAATGGTCCGGCTCGACGCAAATTTTGATGTTTCAAGAACCGTAAGTTTCTTTGAAAAAGGAAACACAAAGGCAAATGATCTAATCGGTGTTATTTATGCAACCGCCCGAGTCATTTTTCCAAAAATTGTCCAAACAAGCCTAAGCAGTTAGTCAAAATGATGCAACAACTTTCTTAGCTCACTGATATCGATTTTTCTGATGATGATGTTGAAAGTCGGTTTTCCATGGATGACAAACCCACTTCAGACACTATTTTCCAATTTGCAGCCACTGATACTGAGTACTCTGATTCAGATGATTGTCACTATTTCTACCATATCCAACAAGCACCACAATCCCTTCCATCATTAGCCTTCTCATGTCACATACCTATAGTAAAAGTTCAGATCTTCCCCAATAAATACTCCAAGCCTATTTCAGTCATAGCATTTTTTTGATACTGGTGCTACTCGTACTATTATCAACCCTAAGATCCTTCCAGCCTCTCAGTGGAAACCTCATGAAGAAAAAGTCTCACTGCTAATTGTGAGACTTTCACTACTCATCAGATTAGCAAACCTATTCAATCCAAATTTTCCCAAGCTGTTTCACCTTTCATAAAGTTCTTAGTTCCGATCTACCTGGCAAAGACTGTTAGAGTAGATGCCCTAGAGCCAATCAATTATTGTAGAATTGACTCTTTGTAATAATATTCATTAATCAATAATAAAAGGCATTTTATTCTATATCGCGTAAATCATTATTATTGCAATATGTATTCATATATGTCCTTAGAATGGTAGAACCGTGACGAGGGTATCAAGTGTTTCAAATCTTGATAGTGAGAACCCTATGAGCACATATGGTGGCCATTCTAGAAACGTCCCGTAGCCCCTAGTATTATTCTCAAGTAAGGGCACGATAATACGGTAAGGCTATCATAGTGTTGAACGACTCCGAAAGGCGTGGATCGATCTCACTTGTCAAGGTTGTTTGGTGACAACCTGGTGCAACACATGGGTGCTTGTTGTAGGCGGATATACCACAGCAAGTTCACCTGGATCGACCCTCCACCGAGGATTCCATATGGATGGTAACCCCGTGTCTATGGAACAAATCCTCTAACGAATGGTGGTGCATGTGATCCTTAGACTTGAGATCACCGAGCGCCTTGTGCACCGATTGGTACAGCTTTGACACTAGCCTAACGCAGCTTCTATTCAGAGTCACAAGACGGTGGTGATTGGCTATATAAGGAGTGTATCAAGACTATGGTGGATTGACAGAGGATTCATCACTCCCGCACGGGAGAAGTTATTCACGGCGCAATTCAAGATATGGCAATAACACTAAAACGCTGGCCAGTGGGATTGAGTTGTTGCTCTATCCGGATTATAATACGGGTCATTGGTCCGTAAACCGAATATATAATATCGAGAGTAACCGAAGGTTGACACTATTTCTATGCCTTCGCCTCGCCGAGATAACGTATGATGAAAGGATCGTATTGTACGGTAACCATATCGTTGACTGTAGCTACTTTGTCAATCCGACCCATCGGGTGGCCATGATGCCTGCTAGGGGCCAATCTTGGTCTGTGTATTAGTGAGACGATTAATTGGTGTTAATCGCGATACTATACACTACCGGTATGATGAGGAGCCTATGGGTCACACACATAGAAGATAATTTAAGAGCCAAGAAGAAAGAAGGGCGTTGCCTTTTTAGGCGAAAGGGTATTTTGGTAATTTCACAAAGCAATTAAATTTGCTGAGGTCGTAGCCTTTTATTTAATTTGTTAAAAAATTAAATAAGTGAAATTACGGTTAAATGTGTGTTCGCACATATTTAATTAAATCATCATTATTGTAAATGTTAATTAAATATTAATTGATTTTAATTAAGATAATGATGAATTAAATTAAAATATCTAATTGGGAGTGTTTGGCAACATGGGGTGTTTGGGTTGGAGCCCAAGCCCATTCCATGTGGGAATAGGGCAACTTGGTTTGCCTATAAAAGGAATAGTGTTTGTGTGATTTGAGAATTAATTCATATTTGCCTTTTGAAAGAAAAAGAAAAACACATAACACAGCAGCCTTTTTGGAGACTCTCCCACGCCACTTTCACCCTTTTGATTGAAAATCAAACAAACTTTTCATTTTTCTTCTTGATTTTTAAGGCCAAGGAGGATCTAGCAAATCCCTCCTTGGTTCTTGTGATTGTCTTCGTGGACTCTACGGTTCGATCCTACACTTGGATCGGTAGCAAACCATTCAGAGACAACATTGGTGGAGCCTCCAAACGTGGGTATGAATCTAAACCTTTGGATTTAATTTTTCTGCAGATTCTTATATTATGCATAAACTATAAAATTTTCTATGCCCCTTGATTTTGGGTTCTAAGGAACGATCCATGGTTGTAAAATTTTTGTTTTCCACGCGCAACCGGTCGCTTTCCTAACAAAGGGTATCGAGCCTAGGGTACTAGATTTACAGTTATTGAATGGTTGATACATGTATTTGTTGATAACATGCTGCCTTGATGAATCTACCATGAAAAACCCAGATTTTGTTAAAACTGAAAAATCAGTAAATCCACTGTTGAATGAGTGATTCAAATGATAAATTGGTTTAATAATGTGTTGATGAATGTTATATTGGTTGGTTAATATCCTGGTTGAACGTATGTACGTTTGATTTGATTTGGATTCGTGTTTATACACAAAAATCGCAAAAACGCGAACTGCATTTAATTGGGGATTTCAGCTCACGCGAGCCTCGACAGCTTTCGCCACGGCGAAGATAAAACCTTCGCCGGCGAAGTATGTGGCGGCTAGACCTAATTTAAATCCTCGTAGCGAAGTATGCAGCAGGGAAGTGCATACTGTAAATCCTCGCCGCGGCGAAGGATCTAGCTTTTCCAATTCTGTATTTTTGCAAAGGGACTAATCTGCAGTTTTAATAACCTATAAAGCCAATGTACATTCTGCACATTTAAGAGGGTAATTAATTAATTAACCCACCCAATTCAAAATTGATTATTTTTTGAAATGTATGCTTTGTACTTGTTTGTATATTGCATGGTGCGTACATGAGCCTTAGACCTAAGGGTGAATGTTTTAAATTATTTTGGGTATGTATGGCTGTAATATTTTAAATAGGGCCTGCGTGTCCTGCCTTCTCTTCTTCTTAATGTACATTCTTTTCTCATCTCATTCCCCTCGAATGTAAATCGAGGTTTCTAAATTTGTTGATGTAAAATTAGTTTAATATTAATTTTATTGTAAATTTAGAATGATGTTTTTTGTAATGTACCTGGAGACGGAGCGAAGGACGAGGCAACCATACTTGAAGACTCAAGATATTTGTTACAAGATCCCTAGGTGACCCACCGATCCCTCTAGGCTCGAGGAGATCGGTTTTAGTTAGGCCATGTACCGGCACGTTTAATATTTTGTTTAGAATGCATGCTAAGGTTGAATGTTGAATAACATGCCAAACAATGTCATTCTAACAAAGATAATAATCTGATGAGACATTAAATAACAAACCCCTCAACTAAGTATATTAAGTCACCTGTGCCTTCCATCACCATGGTTTTAATCAAACCACTGTCGCGAAACCTTGTTCGCCAAAGCGAAGGGCGACACTTCTACCGGGAATGGGAGGTTAAAATTCATTGGAGTTTTCCTTAATGGTGATGGGTCGACTTAAAATGACGGTTTTGCTTGTTCGCCAAAGCGAAGGTTGATAAACACGCATAGGCATAGTAGAGCAAGACACATATTATGTGTACGTGGTGACATGTAGTGTCCACTTATCGATACCGAGAATCACACTTGAGGACAATGGTTGGAGCCATTGAATTGTGTGATTGGCTTGTTGGCTTTTTTCACATTTGAGGTTGATAGTGGGAGCTATCAATTGGTGTGGATTAAGTTTGTTGGCCTACCTAATCAACCCATTTTGGCTTGTTCGCCAAAGCGAAGGTTTGAAATGGGCAAGATGGGATCTCGGTCCACTAGGAAAGCCAACGGGCTTTCCCGAGTTAATAGTGAGGGCTATTGGCTTGAGTAAAATAGTGGGAGCATCGCTTTAATAAAAGACCATATTAAATAATAATGAACTTTATAATAACTTTATCTTTTCTCGCAATTGTAGATTCACCGAAAATGAGCATTATGAACCCTCGACCGATAATCGAAAAAGAAAACAAAGTTGGATGGATCCAATTTCTGATCGGTATCGTAATCTTGGATTATACTTAAGTCGAAAAGAAATTGTATATCCTTGAAAAGCCATACATGGTCGAGCCCTGATCCCGATGCCACTCAGAAATTAAGGATACTTATCAAAAGTTCCTTGATGATGCCGATACGCATAATGCTTGATGTTAGCATCGATGACACCTATGTGCAAAAGCAAAGCATGAGAATATGGATGCTTCTTCCATAATTCTACACCTCAAGGAGCTTTACGAAACAAATGCTCGACATGAGAGGTACAAGGTGTCTCAAAGCACTGTTTGGGAGTGTGACCGAGGGTGCCTAAGTTAGGTCCTCATGTGCTCAAGATGATCGAGCACATAGAGGCTTGAGACTTTGGGATGTGGCTTGGATGCAGAATTACAAATGGATTTAATTCTGCAATCCTTGCCTGACTTATGCTCCGCTCATAATGAATTTCAATATGAACACGATGGAGAAAACCCCTCGTAACTTCAACATGCCGAGGATCGCAGAGCAGACTTGAAAAAGTCCAAGCCTGTTTTACTAGTTGCCGCCAAGAAAGCAAAGCGGTAACGGCAAGGGTAAGGCTAAGGCCAAACCCAAGCCCAAGCCTAAAGGACAGGTTGCTCTTGGTCCCGAGAGTGGCATAGGAAAGGGCAAGGTAGTTCTGCTTTTGTGGCAAGCCCGCCACCGGAGGAAACACTGCAAGGCTTTCCTCGCAAGCAAGAAGAAGTCGAGGCTACGACTTCAGTACTTTCATGATTGAGATTAACTTCTCTCCCTCAACATCTTGGGTCATGGACACAGGATGTGGTACTCACATTTGTACTATGTGCAGGACTAAGGCAGTAGAGTGCTCGCCAAGGGAGAGGTGGACCTACGAGTTGGAAATGGAGCACATGTGGCTGCATTAGTGTAGGGACTTATTGTTTATCTTTGCCTACGGGTTTATTGTTGGAACTACATAATCAAGTATCACGTACCTTCTATTTCTAGAAATATTATTTCAAGATCCGTTTGGATAATATGGGGTATCATTTTGAGATATCTAATGGATTGTTGTCCTTTAGTTTGAATGGTATTCTATTTGGAATTGCAAGGTTATATAATGGATTATATGTTCTTGATTTAAACAATAAAGATATTCTCAATATTGAAACCAAGAAAGCTAAACATAGCGATCAAAACCAAACATATCTCCGCATTGTAGATTGTGTCATGTTAATAAGACTCGCATTGCAAAACTTCAAAGGGATGGAGTTTTGGCCCCTTTGACTTCCAAACCATTTGAGGTATGCGAGTCATGCCTTTTAGGCAAGATGACCAAGTCTCCTTTCACAGACAAAGTGAAAGGGCTATGAATCATTAGGCATCATCCATAGTGATGTATGTGGTCCACTAACATGAAGCCGAGGTGGATATTCATACTTCATCACATTTACCGATGATTTCGTAGATATGGTTATGTCTACCTTATGAGACATAAATCAAGCCTTTGATAAATTCAAGGAATTCAGGAATGAAGTACATAATATGTTGGGCAAAAGTATTAAAGCTCTTCACGGATCGAGGAGGTGAATACTTAAGCTCGGGTTTTCGAGTACCAAGGAATGTGGGATAGTATCACAACTCACCCTCCTTATACACCCCAACACAATGGAGTGTCGAAAGGAGGAATAGGACCTTACTTGACATGGTTAGGTCCATGATGAGTTTTAGTGATTTACCCGCATCGCTCGGGGTTATGCCCTAGAGACGCGACTCACGTTTTAAACCGTGTGTCAAAGTTCAGAGATAAGACTCCATATGAGCTATGGAGTGGGCGAAAGCCCAACTTGTCTTATCTAAGGATTTGGGGTTGCAAGCTTATGTTAAGAAATTGACTTCAACAAGTCGGGCCCTAAAATCCTGTAAATGTATATTTGTGGGGTATCCAAAGGAGACCAAAGGATACCATTTCTACCACCCTAAGAGCGCAAAATCTTTGTTGCTCGATCGGTGTCTTCCTAGAAAAGGAACATTTTCTAAGAAGTACTAGTGGGAGAAAAGTAGAACTCGATGAAGTTCTAGAACCACAAGATATACTAGACGAAGGACGGGATGATGTACCACAGAAGTGGTTGAGCATCATGAGGAGGTTACTCCACAAATTGTGGATCAAAGTGAACCACCTCGTAGCACAGAGCTACGTAGATCCGGGAGAGTACGCCATGAGCCCGAGAGATACGGTTATCTCGTGACTCAACATGGTGACGTACTAGTCTATCAAGACGATGAACCCGTAACCTACGAAGACGCTTATATCGGATCCAGATTCCGTTAAATGGCTTGAAGCCATGAAATCGAGATGGACTCCATGTACCGTAACCAAGTGTGGTCTCGGTGGAACCACCGAAGGGGTAAAACCCATAGGGTGTAAATGGGTCTTCAAGAAGAAGACGACATGGATGGCAACGCATACTTATAAAGCACGGCTGGTTGCCAAAGGTTTCAAACAAATTCATGGCATTGACTATGAAGAAACCTTTTCACCGGTTGCCATGATTAAATCCATCCGGATTATGCTTGCAATTGCCGCATATCATGACTATGAGATTTGGCAAATGGATGTCAAAATCGCTTTCCCGAACGGAAACCTTGAGGAGGATGTGTATATGACACAACCTGATGGTTTCGTTCTTGATAGTCAAGCTAATAAGGTATGCAAGTTGCAGAGATCCATTTATGGACTCAAGCAAGCTTCAAGGAGCTGGAACATTTCTTTTGATGAGGCCGTAAAAGAATTCGGGTTTTATCAAAAACGAAGATGAGCCCCGTGTTTACAAGAAAGTGAGTGGGAGCGCAGTAGCATTCCTAGTGTTGTATGTCGATGACATACTTGATCGGGAATGATATACCGAACTTGCATGGTAAAGACTTGGTTATCCAAGTGCTTCTCCATGAAAGACTTAGGGAAGCAGCCACATCCTTGGTATAAAGATCTATCGTGATAGATCGCGTAGGTTGCTTGGCCTAAGTCGAGTGCATATATTGACAAAGTATGAAACGATTCAAGATGGAAGAATCCAAGAAAGGATTTCTTCCGATGTCACATGGTGTTTATCTCTAAGGAATTGTGTCCTAAAACACAAGATGAGAGAGATAGGATGAAGAGGATCCCATATGCATCAAAGAATTGGATCCATCATGTATGCCATGCTATGTACTGGATTGATGTCTCATGTGCTTTGAGCACTTGTAGTAGATATCAATCGGATCCAGTGAGCGCCATCGGATGGTGTCAAGAATATTCTTAAGTACTTGAAGAGGACTAAGGATATGTTCTTGGTTTATGGAGGGGAAGATGAGCTCACTGTAAGAGGATACAGAGATGCTAGTTTCCAAACGGATAAAGACGATTATCGATCGCAATCAGGGTTTGTATTTTGTCTCAATGGCGTGCAAGAGTGGAAGAGCTCCAAGCAAAGCACCGTAGCGACTCTACAATGGAGGCCGAGTATATTGCATTGTCGATGCGCCAAGGAGGCAGCCTGATTAAGAAGTTCGCCATGAACTTGGTGTGGTTCCTACGATTGTTGATCCTATAGATATCTATTGTGACAACAATGGAGCAATTGCTCAAGCTAGGGAACCACGGTCTCATCAGAAGTCCAGACACATACTCAGACGATTCCATCTCATCAGAGAGATAGTTGAGAGGAAAGACGTGCGATTAGTAAAGTGCATACCGACGACAATCTCGCAGATCCACCGACAAAGCCTCTCGCAGAGAAGCATGAAAGGCACTTGAAATCATTTGGTATTAAATACATGAATGATTGGCTATAATGCAAGTGGGAGATTGTTAGAGTAGATGCCCTAGAGCCAATCAATTATTGTAGAATTGACTCTTTGTAATAATGTTCATTAATCAATAATAAAAGGCATTTTATTCTATATCGCGTAAATCATTATTATTGCAATATGTATTGATATATGTCCTTAGAATGGTAGAACCGTGACGAGGGTATCAAGTGTTTCAAATCTTGATAGTGAGAACCCTATGAGCACATGTGGTGGCCATTCTAGAAACGTCCGTAGCCCCAAGATTATTCTAAGTAAGGGCACGGATAATACGGTAAGGCTATCATAGTGTTGAACGACCCTGCGAAAGGCAAAGTGATCGATCACTTGTCAAGGTTGTTTGGTGACAACCTGGTGCAACACATGGGTGCTTGTTGAGGCGGATATACCGCAAAGAAGTTCACCGGATCGACCCACCGAGAGGATTCCATATGGATGGTAACCCCTGTCTATGGAACAAATCCTCTAACGAATGGTGGTGCATGTGATCCTTAGACTTGAGATCACCGAGCGCCTTGTGCACCGATTGGTACGCTTTGACACTAGCCTAACGCAGCTTCTATTCGTGAGTCAAGACGGTGGTGATTGGCTATATCAAGGAGTGTATCAAGACTATGGTGGATTGACAGGATTCATCACTCCCGGCACGGGAGAAGTTATTCACGGCGCAATTCAAGATATGGCAATGACACTAAAATCTGGGCCACAAAGTGGGATTGAGTTGTTGCTCTATCCAGATTATAATACGGGTCATTGGTCCGTAAACCGAATATATAATATCGAGAGTAACCGAAGGTTGACACTATTTCTATGCCTTCGCCTCGCCGAGATAACGATGATGAAAGGATCGTATTGTACGGTAACCATATCGCTGATATGTAGCTACTTTGTCAATCCGAACCCTATCGGTGGCCATGATGCCTTCGCTAGGGGGCCAATCGGTGGTCTGTATTGTGAGACGATTAATTGGTGTTAATCGCGATACTATACACTACCGGTATGATGAGGAGCCTATGGGTCACACACATAGAAGATAATTTAAGAGCCAAGAAGAAAGAAGGGCGTTTTCGTCTTTTTAGGCGAAAGGGTATTTTGGTAATTTCACAGTGCAATTAAATTTGCTGAGGTCGTAGCCTTTTATTTAATTTGTTAAAAATTAAATAAGTGAAATTACGGTTAAATGTGTGTTCGCACATATTTAATTAAATCATCATTATTGTTAAATGTTAATTAAATATTAATTGATTTTAATTAAGATAATGATGAATTAAATTAAAATATCTAATTGGGAGTGTTTGGCAACATGGGGTGTTTGGGTTGGAGCCCAAGCCCATTCCATGTGGGAATAGGGCAACTTGGTTTGCCTATAAAAGGAATAGTGTTTGTGTGATTTGGGAATTAATTCATATTTGCCTTTTGAAAGAAAAAGAAAAACACATAACACAGCAGCCTTTTTGGAGACTCTCCCACGCCACTTTCACCCTTTTTGATTGAAAATCAAATACTCATTTTCTTCTTGATTTCTTAAGGCCAAGGAGGATCTAGCAAATCCCTCCTTGGTTCTTGTTGATTGTCTTCGTGTGGACCTCTACGGTTCGATCCTACACTTGGATCGGTAGCAAACACATTCAGAGACAACATTGGTGGAGCCTCCAAACGTGGGTATGAATCTAAACCTTTGGATTTATTTTTCTGCAGATTCTTATATTATGCATAAACTGTAAAATCTATGCCCCTTGATTTTGGGTTCTAAGGAACGATCCGTGGTTGTAAATTTTTGTTTTCCGCTGCGCAATCGGGTCGTTTACTAACAAAGACATGGTTCTAGGTTTTGATGTCTGGAATCCCATATATGTTTTAATTTATGTTTTTTAACATGTTTAATATTTATGTTTTCATTTATGTTTTTGTTCTTCATTTATGTAAAATTTCTTCATTTATATTCATGTTCTCTATTTATGTGGTTGTTTAATATTCACTAGCCCTTTTAGATGATGTTAGAATCTGAGTGGGTGTACGTGTGTGTCGGATAAAAGGAGGGCCTGGACCATCATTTCGACCGATTGTTGTGTTGATTGGTTTCGCTTAGGTTGGCTATCATAGTTTCCCACATGCATAAACTCCATGATTTTCTGACAGCATCTCTAAGGTCTAGTAATCCGTGTGGTATCAGAGCCAAACCGCTTATAGATTCCAATCTCTGCGTGTTCGGAGGATTACCTCCCCTCGGATATTGGCTTCTTTAAGTTGCTTATTGGTTCCAATCTCTACGTGTGCGGAAGATTACTTCCCCTTGGATATTGGCTCCTTTAAGTTTTGGTTATGTTTTATTTCATTGTTTATTAAGTTATGTTTATATGTAATATTTGGGTCTTGCGCTATCCTTATCATTTGAGGTGATTTTACACATCCAAGAGGTTGAACTTACGCACATGGAATCCTCTTCAGCTTTATCTATGTTTACTGCTCCCATAAATACTAGCTTATCTAGATCTTCTTCTAAAATAGACAGTTTGTATGAAATATCTTATATCCCAGAAAATCAAAAAAATCCAAGACACTATCCCTCTACTTGTAAATCCTTATACAACCTTTTCCAAGTCCTCGTCTTCTTTGTCTAAAACCTTTAAAATTCTTGTCCGTCCTTCCAGAAAGCCAGCCAAAGAGTATGTCCAGACTAGTACTTTTGACAAGTGTCAAATTCTAGCCACATTCCAAGAACAATATGTTACTTTGGAAATCCCTCAAGAATCCATTACTCAATGGATCCGTGAAGGATACTCTCATGTGCACTTTGACGCTATCCGGCTCGCTCTATCTTATCATGGCAGAAAAGGACTCCCAGTCTCTGTTTGAATTGCTTAATTGGACACCAGATTTGTCCAATATCAACATGCTTGTATAGGGACAGCACATACAACTTTGAATGTTGGGATAGTCATTATGACACTGTTTCCTAATTTCAACATGTCCCTCTCTGATGTTCATTGCTCTAAGGCTCTTAAAGTTCAACTACAGATCGTTGGTGCAGATTTAAATCCAGGAAGTATTGCAGCTACTTTGCATTATCAAATGGTGTGGCGAATCCAAAACCATGCTCTTGATCTCGCTATTCCTACGACTACTGATGCACTGCTCCTTACTATTGACTCTCAGAATACTCCTCACTGCATCAATATTCCCAGGCAAATTTCCAGAGATGATTTGATTAAATTGTTACCTAACTCTTGGGTGACGAGTTACGAGTCTCTTCTTCATGCACAGTATCTGGCTGCGAGTCCGAGTACCACCATTCTGGATAGGCTGAATCGGTATCAAATTGAGCATTGATGGAACATATGCATGTCTATTTTGCTTGGAGTAATTTCTCAGTGCAGTCTGGAGGAAAGAGTTCCCACGGAGCATCATCGTGAATGCTTGGCCATATTGCATCTGGAATGATCTGATTTTTTTTCAAAAAGGATTTTTTGAATTGATCTAATCTCAACAGGATGATCAAACATATTATGGACGAGGTCATATGGATAAGACCGATGAAATGTGATTTGATGCTGAGATCTGATAGAGTGATGTCTATGAAAAAACATTATAGACCAGGCCATTTTGGTAGACATAGGACCTTTGTATCGGGCAAGTTGGTGAGTAAACACAGATTTCCATTTGTCGAGGGTTTTGAACCATCGAAGAAAAGTCATCAAAGAGCATAATTCAGGGGTTGAGGTTGACTGGTATTGGGAAATTATTTTCAACATATGATGGATCGGGAATTGAATGGCAATGTGGTATTGGTGTAACATATACCAAAAGAACCATAATAATTCTTCTGGAAATATGATATCAAGTATTGGAGGTAAACAAAAGATTTTTGGAAAAGGGTAATCTGGATGGACCCCTAACATATCATACATGGATTGACCACATTTTTCAATGCATTGTAGTTGGTAAGAAAACATGAGGGTGGTAGCATTTTATCCATAAATAAAGGCTTTTCCCTTCTCGGGAGGAGGAGGAACCTTGTTGTAAACTTTGTAAACACTTTTGTTTATTTCTCTCACTCTTCTTTTTCATATTTTCTCTACACTTCCATACTTTCTCTACACATCTTTACTATACTTTTTCCATGTTTCTTTCATATTTCTAAGTTTCCCTCAATCTCAAGGGTGTTGTAATACTCTAAAAATGTTATAGATAGCAAAAGATCCCATATATGTTTTAATTTATGTTTTTTAACATGTTTAATATTTATGTTTTCATTTATGTTCTTGTTCTTCATTTATGTACATGTTCTTCATTTATATTCATGTTCTCTATTTATATGGTTGTTTAATATTCAGTAGCTCTTTTAGATGATGTTAGAATCTGTGTGGGTGTACGTGTGTATGGGATAAAAGGAGGGCCTTGACCATCATTTCGACTGATCGTTATGTTGATTGGTTTTGCTTAGGTCGGCTATCATAGTTTCCCACATGCATAAACTCTATGATTTTTTGACAGCATCTCTAAGGTCTAGTAATCCGTGTGGTATCAGAGCCAAACCACTTATAGATTCCAATTTTTGCGTGTGTGGAGGATTACCTCCCCTCGGATATTGGCTCCTTTAAGTTTTGGTTATGTTTTATTTCACTGTTTATTATGTTATGTTTATATGTAATATTTGGGTCTTGCGCTATCCTTATCATTTGAGGTGATATTACACATCCAAGAGGTTGAACTTACGGACATGGACTCCTCTTCAGCTTTATTTACATTTGCTACTCCCATAAATACAAGCTTCTCTAGATCTTCTTCTAAGGTAGATAGTTTCTATGAAATATCTTATATCCCAGAAAACCAAAAAATCCAAGACACTATCCCTCCTATTGTAAATCCTTATACAGCCTTTTCCAAGTCCTCATCTTCTTTGTCTAAAACCTTTAAAACTCTTGTCTGTCCTTCCAGAAAGCCAGCCAAAGAGTATGTCAAGACTAATACTTTTGACAAGTGTCAAATTCCAGCCATATCCCAAGAACAATATGTTACTTTGGAAATCCCTCAAGAATCCATTACTCAATGGATCCGTGAAGGATACTCTCATGTGCACTTTGGCGCTATCCGACCCGCTCTATCTTATCATGGCAGAAAAGGACTCCTAGTCTCTGTTCGAATTGCTTTATTGGACACCAAATTTGTCCAATATCAACATGCTTGTATAGGGACAGCACAGACAACTTTGAATGCTGGGACAGTCATTATGACACTGCTTCCTAATTTCAACATGTCCCTCTCTGATGTTCATTGCTCTAAGGCTCTTAAAGTTCCATTACAGATCGTTGGTGCAGATTTAAATCTAGGAAGTATTGCAGCTACTTTGCATTTTCAAATGGTGTGACGAATCCAAGACCATGCTCTTGATCTCGCTATCCCTATGAGTACTGATGCACTGCTTCTTATTGTTGACTCTTAGAATACTCCTCACTGCATCAATATTCCCATGCAAATTTCTAGAGATGATTTGATTAAATTGTTACCCGACTCTTGGGTGATAAGTTACGAGTCTCTTCACAAAAAAGAAACTCCAATGGTTTCTACAGAATCTACCATGCTTGATAACAGTAACGGAACAACAACTGTTAGATTTAAGTCTCCAACAACTCCAGTGCTCCACCTTTGAGTTTTCGACAAACTCAATTCATGATTACTCCGGTCATACCCACTACCACAGTACGGGAACCTGGACTTTCCATTCATTCTTTTCAACAATCTGATGCTCCTGTCTATCATCAATATGATCCAGTCACTGGTCACACTCTATTTGATGTTGACTGCCAATGCTCGGAATTCCGTGATAATCGACTGAAAATGCTTTAGCCCAAAACAAAACCATGACCAGACTTAAACAAAAACTGGATTTAGTAGCTCACCAGGTGGGCTCTTAGTCTCAAAACCAAACTATGCTGATACAAAAACAAATTGATCATCTCCAAAACCGGATTGATTAGCTCCATCAGGAATTAATACACATTGTTAGCAGCTCTCATGGCTATTCAGCTCAGTTTCTTCAGAAGGAAGCATAAATGAAGTCATAAAAAACTCAAATGGCATCGCTTTAGCAAGAATATCTTAAGCAAAAACTCAAAGAACCACAGACTTTCCCTGAAATGTCATTGGTACCAAACCCTTTTGATGCCACAACCTTCTTTTTTCGCTTTCCCAAAAATTAGCCAACCGTTGGTCTCACCTCATATACCTTCTAGTGCTGTTCAAGATTTTGGCAACACTGAACAGTCATATGCCAAGCTCCGTAAAGAACGTGATGAAAAGATCAAGCTGGAACGAGACCAAAAGAAGCGAGAAAAGTATTCTGCTAGACCGCAGACCCCATCTGCTGATATTCCTGACTCAGATCCTCCATCTCCTAAGCCTCATCGTCCTTTATCTAAGGATAAGGCTCCAATGCCCATAATGATGATGGAAGACCGCCAACCTTCTGCTAATCCTAACTCTTCAGAAAATCCCGTGTCTTCCAATTTTATGAGCTCTTTTTTTAGAGACATGGCAGAAAGGCAATGTCTTGCCGCCTTGGCTCTTTCTCAGTTCCCAATTGGCAGACTGAAAATGCTTAGCCCAAAACAAAACCATGACCAGACTTGAACAAAAACTGGATTTAGTAGCTCATCAGGTGGACTCTCAGTCTTAGAACAAAACTATGCTGATTTCTCGGCTACAAAAACAAATTGATCATCTCCAAAACCAGATTGATCAGCTCCATCAGGAATTAATGCACATTGTCAGTAGCTCTCATGGTTATTCAGCTCAGTTTCTCTAGAAGGAAGTAGAAATGAAATCATTAAAAACCTAAATGGCATCGCTTCAGCAGGAATATCTTAAGCAAAAACTCAGAGAACCACAGACTTTCCCTGAAATGTCATTAGTACCAAACCCTTTTGACTCCACAACAGCATGGCCACAACCCTCTTTTTCCCCTTTCCCAAACTTTAGCCAACCGCTGGTCTCACCTCATATACCTTCTGGTGCTGTTCAAGCTTTTGGCAATATTGAACAGTTATATGCCAAGCTCCGCAAAGAACGTGATGAAAAGATCAAGCTGGAACGAGAACAGAAGAAGCGAGAAAAGTATTATGCCGATCACTGAGACCCCATTCGGCCAGATATTCCCCGACACTTTCTCTTCCAGTCACTCAGATCCTCCATCTCCTAAGCCTCATCGTCCTTTATCTAAGGATAAGGCTTTAATGCACATAATGATGATGGAAGACCGCCAACCTTCTGCTAATCCTGACTCTTCAGAAAATCCCATCTCTTCCAATTTTATGAGCTCTTTTTTTAGGGACATGGCAGAAAGGCAACGTCTTGCTGCCTTAGGTCTTTCTCAGGATTCTCTATCCACCTTCCAAACAGAATCAGAAGCCAATATACCTTTGACTGATGAATCATTTGAAAGTGACTTTGACTCTGAGAGTGATACTTCTGATCAACATCCTTATGTTTATCCCCAACTGATGACCCATCAACCTGAATCGTCCAAACCACCTGTTGTTTCTGAGGTCGATGATGAGATGCCTAAAGGTGATGATTCCATTCCAGACTCTCCGCCTATGTATCGACAATCTCGTCATACTATGACTGAACATGGCTCTTATACAGCTTCAGCAAAGCTCCACACTTTTACCGTCGATGATCTTCCTCTACACAAATGGAGAACTCGAATGTATGAATTTCAAGCCTGGTTACAAGCTGAGATGCTGAAACCTAATGCCCAAGTCTCTACTGTACTTACACAGTTTATAGCTAGATTTGGTGGCATTCTCCGTGATTGGTGGGTAAGTCTTCAGGAGTATAGACAAAATTTGTTCATCCAAATGCCCGATATTAACCAAGCTCTATATCTTCTGTATGATGAATTCTGTGGGTTACCTCACCTTTATGAGAACCAGGTCAGAGAAGAATATTTCAAGATGCGATGCTGTTTTCTAAAAAAGAAAGATTTTGACAGGCATTACAAAGAGATGGCAAAACGATATCATATACTTAGGGGTATGGGTGATCCTAATATGAAGCAAGCCTTTTTGGCATCAATTCCTGAATCCCTAAGTCATGAAGCAACCAAGCTTATGCAGTCCCAGAACAAACAACTTGGATCCACTTCTCTTGGTGAAATTTACCAGTTTGTTATTCTTGCTCTAGAAAAGCTCTGTTCTCAAAAAATTTTTTTTGATGATTATATGAAGCGTTCTAAAGAGCTGACAAAAGTTTGTCAACGACCAAACTTGCAAATCAGATCGCTCATGTTCTTGTCACACCAAGAAGAAGTTTCATTCTAGACACATCAAGTTTTCTCCACCTAATGCTTCGGCTCGACGCAAATTTCGACGTTTCAAGAACCGCAAGTTTCTTCGAAAAAGGAAATGCAACGACAAACAGTCTAATCGGTGTTATTTGTGCAGCCGCCCGAGTCATTTTGCCAAAAAATGTCCAAACAAGCCTAAGCAGTCAGTCAAAATGATGCAACAACTTTCTCAGCTCACAGATATCGATTTTTCTACCGATGATGTTGAAAGTTGGTTTTCCATGGATAACGAACCCACTTCGGACACTATTTTCTAGTTTGCAGCCACTGATACTGAGTACTCTGATTCAGATGATTGTCACTATTTCTTGTAAGAACAGCATGCATGCATGAAGAGTGGTGGAAATGGAGAAGAAAGCGTGAAATGATGGATTCAAAAACCGGTTTTTAAACAAAGCATGGAAATGAGATTATACCTTCTCCTTTGCTTTAGATTGATGAAGATTAGCCCCAAAAAGATGAGACCTCCACACTTTAACACCACCTTGAGAGGATTAGAGAGTGGCCGTGGCTAGGGAGAGAGAGCTTTTAGTTTGTGTTTGAGTGAACAAGTGAAGAATGAACAAAAATGCAACCTTTTGCACTTATATATACTTGGGCAATTTTGCAATTATTTATTTTTAACTTCCAAGCCCAATAAAATCTTATTTTATAAAGGGACCCCATGAATTTAATATGCTACTCTTTGAATAATCAATATTATTCAAGGGCCCATGCAAACTAAACTAGTTTACATTAACAACCCATAAATTTACTCTTTTTACCCTTTAACTATTAAAAGGTTATTTTTGTTCATCTCGTTAATCTTAACACTTTAAGATATAATAATTAAATATAATTAATTATTGCTTGACCATTTTAACCCTTAAAATGCCACAAATTATTTTCTATGTAACTATTACTATAGAAATCCCGTTATTACCCTCGGAAAGTGCTAGCCCTCTTCGGATAATCATTTCTCTCTCTCATCCTTCTCTAACTTCTCAAGGCTATTGGTGTGACCATGTAGGTCCACCATGGATTAGTCGTGAGCCGGTTTTGGATGAATCCGAAAATCAGTCCGAAGGCCCAACGACTATGGTAAACATCTAGCAATGTGCCATAGTCCCCAAACCACAATGAAGAAATACTTCATTGAACCCATTTCAGATAATACGTACCATGCAGGTAAAGTCCCTCCATTGAGATATCCTGATCGAGCATAGATTCATTGAACATCAAGATCCTAAACTCGATCTTCTACCGAATCGTCTATCAATATGTTCGAAACTCGTCATCACAAACTTGCTTTTGTATGACTAATAATAGACTCTGGCCAGAGATTCTGTTTTTCGACATTTATCGATGTTCGTCTAGGAACTCGAATCGGATGGAGTCGCAAGACTCCCCGATCCTATATTTCCGAGTCAATGGATCCCCTCTTGACCATCGTTCGTTTCCGCATATGAATAACGCATGACCAAATAGGCTTTATTATACGAAACATGATTAGTCTCGTACTTATACAACGTATGAACCATACGCATCTATATCGGATCCGACTACAATGTCTCAGGTCAAAGGACTACATCGTGCACTGATATAACTAAACAATAAATCATTGACTTCATGCTTTTCTAAGTGATTTGTCGTTATTCGGTCACGTTCGAAAAATAGTTCACCAACTGTTAATCCATACCAATGCCCCAGTGACATGACTATCATCGTCATCCGTACTTATATCAACTCATGATATCTTTCGGAAGCATCCGATATGCCTACTGTGCAATATAGTTGCCCAAATTATATTGCTTCCGTAGGGAAGCCTTTTCGATAATTCATTTACCGATTAAATGAATCATCTGAACAATTCATATGCATACTTTATTTTAAATGGATGACTGAATAAAGGAAGCAATTTATATATATGAATTGAAGAATTCTTTCTTCCATTATTTATGATATACATAGATACAAGAAAAAATGCTCTGAAACCAACAACACGAATGGTTTCTAGGGCATACACTAATATACACTAACATTTCTACCATATCCAACAAGCACCACAATCCTTTCCATCATTAGCCTTCTCATGTCACATACCTACAACAAAAGTTTAGATCTTCCCCACCAAATACTCCAAGCCCATTTCAGTAATAGCATTTTTTGATACTAGTGCTACTCGTACTATTATCAACCCTAAGATCCTTCAAGCCTCTTAGTGGAAACCTCATCAGGAAATATTCTACACTGCTAACAGTGAGACATTCATTACTCATCTGATTAGCAAACCCATTAAAATCCAAAGTTTCCCCGGCTGTTTCACTTTTCATAAAGTTCTTGGTTCCGATCTACCTGGCAAAGACATGGTTCTAGGTTTTGATGTTTATTCTAAACTCAACAAACTTAGAATCCTCCCTGATGGTGTTCGGTACAAGATGTTTTTCCAATCTTGGACCACACAGCCTAATTTATTCCAGATTGAAGGCAATCCTATTGAGCATATCAAGACCCATCTTATTTGCCGTTCTTGTGCAGATTCTCATGTTGATTTTCTCACTAAATTTGCTCATCCATTCCCAATTAACACTACCAGTGGACAGTCATGCCTTTTGGACTTAAAGTCGCTCCTTCCTTGTTTTAGAAAGCCATGACTAAGATTTTTGCTCCCCTTCTGCATACATGTCTCATTTATATCGATGATATCTTTCTATTTTCAAAGGATGAGGAATCTCATATCCGTCTTCTTCATGACTTTGCTGATATCATCCGCACTTATGGTATCATGCTCTCTAAGAAGAAAATGCAGTTAGGACAAACAAAGATTGATTTTCTTGGTTTGGTGATTGCTAATGGCTAGTATGATCTTCAGCCTCATATTGCTAATGAATTGCAAAAATTCCCAGATGTTCTCACAACCAAGAAAGAGGTACAACAATTCTTGAAAATTGCCAATTACATGCGCAGTTTCATTCCCAACATTTCTTGTTTCACTACTCCACTTTCCCAGATGCTTAAAAAGAATCCTCCAGAGTGGTCTGAAAAGCAAACAAATGCAGTCAAAAGTCTCAAGCGCGCATCCTTCCATACGCAGCCATTGAAGATTCCTTCTTCGGGGTAACGCATTCTTCAGACGGATGCTAGTGACACTTATTGGGGTGCAGTGCTTTTTGAATAAGACAAGGACAAGGTACGACATTTGTGCGGATACCAGAATGGACAATTCAAACCACACCAACAGCATTGTCACTCTACTTTCAAGGAAGTATTAGCAGTAAAAAATGCCATTGAAAGGTTTGAATTCCACCTTGTTGGACATCATTTCTTTGTTGAAACAGCTATAAAGTCTTTTGATCAAATGCTACGTTTCCACAAGAAAAAGGTTCCACATCAGCAGTTATTTCCCGGGGCGGAATGGTTCAGTAAATATTCCTTCACCATCCAGCATATCAAAGGTCACACCAACGCCATTGCAGATTATTTATCCAGACCTAAAACTGAACAAGTTGGTTTCATGAACCCTAGATCCAAACCTCTTCCATGTTTCATGTTCCAACCATTAACCCAGTCCAGTTCCTGTTCATCATCCTCTTCACCAAACCATATTCCAAACGTACCTTCTGAATTCGATGGCCTTGTTCAAACACGTACCATTGATGAAAATGCTACCACCCTCATGTTTTCTTACCAACTTCAATGCATTGAAAAATGTGGTCAACCTATGTATGATGTGTTAGGGGTCCATCCAAATTAGCCTTTTTCAAAAACTTTTGTTTACCTCTAGGACTTGATATGATATTTCTAGAGGAATTATTATGGTTCTTTTGGTATATGTTACAGCAATACCACATTGCCATTCAATTCCCGATCCATCATATGTTGAAAATAATTTCCCAATACCAGTCAACCTCAACCCCTGAATTACGCTCTTTGATGACTTTTCTCTGATGGTTCAAAACCCTCGACAAATGGAAATATGTGTTTGCTCACCAACTTGCCCGATACAAAGGTCCTATGTCTGCAAAATGGCCTGATCTATAATGTTTTTTCATAGACATCACTCTATTAGATCTGATAGCCTATATTTTTCTTAACATCAAGTCACATTTCATGGGTCTTATCCATATGACCTCGTCCATAATATGTTTGATCATCCTGTTGAGACTAGATCAATTCAAAAAATCCTTTTTGAAAAAAATCAGATCATTCCAGATGCAATATGGCCATCCTTTCACGATGATGCTCTGTGGGAACTCTTTCCTCTAGACTACACTGAGAAATTACTCCAAGCAAAATAGACATGCATACGATCCATCAATGCTCAATTTGATACCGATTCAACCTATCCAGAATGGTGGTACCTGGACTCACAGCCAGATACTGTGCGAAGAAGAGCTTCAGCAGTCTCGTAATTACTATCTCCATAAATCCCGGTGACAGCAATACATGCATGCACCCAGTACATCTGCAAAGCAAACATCTCAGATTCCAGACATTTCTTCAGATACTTATCCAGATACATCTCCCCGACAAATCCCTGCTGATTGGATTCAATCAATGGGTTGTCTCGACTTACAGGATGAAGACTCGTGGCACGTTACCAACTTGTTAGACGATTAAAGATTTGTGTGTCTTAAAATATATAGTTGCGTCTTTTATGTAAAATAGGAGTGGACTAAATGGCAATTTGCCTTTTCAATGTAATATCTCCCGTATCCTTTGTAAAAAGTCAAGTATTGTAAGAATATGTTTTGTCAAAAATTGTAGGCTACTTAATCTTAAAAAAAAAAAAAAAAAAAAAAAAGGTTAGTCTTGTATTTAATGTCTCCTTTATGAGTGGTTGTATCCCTTCTATCTATAAATAAAGACTTTTCCCCTCTCGGGAGGAGGAGGAACTTTGTTGTAAACTTTGTAAACACTTTTGGTTATTTCTCTCACTCTTCTTTTCCATATTTTCTCTACACTTCCGTACTTTCTCTACACATCTTTACTATACTTCTTCCATATTTCTTTCATATTTCTAAGTTTCCTTCAGCCTCAAGGGTGTTTTAATACTCTGAAAATATTATAGATAGCAAAAGATCCCATATATGTTTTAATTTATGTTTTTTAACATGTTTATGAAAGATTCAGCATGCATAAAGAGTGGTGGAGATGGAGAATGAAAGCATGAAAGCATAGATTAAAAAAACGGTTTACATGCAAAGCTTGGATATGAGATTATATCTACTCCTTTGCATTGGATTGATGAAGATTAGCTTCAAAAGGATGAAACCTCCACACTTTAACACCACCTTGAGAGGATTAGAGAGTGGCCTTGGCTAGGGAGAGAGAGCTTTTAGTTTGTGTTTGAGTGAACAAGTGAATAATGAACAAAAATGCAACCTTTTGCACTTATATATACTTGGGCTATTTTGCAATTATTTATTTTTCACTTCCAAGCCCAATAAAATCTTATTTTATAAAGGGACCCCACGAATTTAATATGCTACCCTTTGAATAATCAATATTATTCAAGGGCCCATGTAAACTAAACTAGTTTACATTAACAACCCATAAATTTACCCTTTTTACCCTTTAACTATTAAAAGGTTATTTTTGTTCATCTCATTAATCTTAACACTTTAAGATATAATAATTAAATATAATTAATTATTGCTTGACCATTTTAACCCTTAAAATGTCACAAATTGTTTTCTATGTAACTATTACCATAGAAATCCCGTTATTACCCTCGGAAGGTGCTAGCCCTCTTCGGATAATCATTTCTCTCTCGTCATTCTCTAACTTCTCAAGGCTATTGGTGTGACCATGTAGGTCCACCGTGGATTAGCCGTGAGCCTTGGCTGATGAATCCGAAACCCGCCTCTGAGGCCCAACGACTATGGTAAACATCTAGCAATGTGCCATAGTCCCTAAACCACGATGAAGAAATACTTCATCGAACCCATTTCAGATCATACGTACCATGTAGGTAAAGTCCCTCCATTGAGATATCCTAATCGAGTATGGATTCATGGAACGTCAAAATCCTAAACTTGATCTTCTACCGAATCGTCGATCAATATGTTCGGAACTCGTCATCACAAACTTGCTTTTGTATGACTAATAATAGACTCGCCGGAGATTCAATTTTCGACATTTATTGATGTTCGTCTAGGAACTCGAATCCGGATGGAGTCGCGGTACTCCCGATCCTATATTTCCGAGTCAATGGATCCCCTCTTGACCATCGCTTCTTTTCCGCATATGAACAACGCATGACCAAATAGGCTTTATTGTACGAAACATGATTAGTCTTGTACTTATACACCGTATGAACCATACACATCCATATCGGATCCAACTACAATGTCTCAGGTCAAAGGACCACATCGTGCACTGATATAACCAAACGATAAATCATTGACTACATGCTTTTCCAAGTGATTTGTCGTTATTCGGTCACATTCGAAAAACAGTTCACCAACCGTTAATCCATACCAATGCCCCAGTGACATGACTATCATCGTCATCCATACTTATATCAACTCATGATATCTTTCGGAAGCATCCGGTATGCCTACTGTGCAATATAGTTGCCCAAATTTATATTGCTTCCGTAGGGAACCCTTTTCGATAATTCATTTACCTATTAAATGAATCATCTGGACAATTCATATACATACTTTATTTCAAATGCATGACTGAATAAAGGAAGCAATTTACATATATGAATTGAAGAACTCTTTCTTCTATTATTTATGATATATATAGATACAAGACAAAATGCTCTGAAACCGACAACACGAATGGTTTCTAGGGCATACACTAATATACACTAACAGTTTAACATTTATGTTTTCATTTATGCTCTTGTTCTTCATTTATGTACATATTCTTCATTTATATTCATGTTCTCTATTTATATGGTTGTTTAATATTCACTAGCCCTTTTAGATGATGTTAGAATTTGTGTGGGTGTACGTGTGTGTGGGATAAAATGAGGGCCTTGACCATCATTTCGACCGATCATTGTGTTGATTGGTTTCGCTTAGGTCGGCTATCATAGTTTCCCACATGCATAAACTCCACGATTTTCTGAACAGCATCTCTAAGGTCTAGTAATCCGTGTGGTTTCAGAGCCAAATTGCTTATAGATTCCAATCTCTGCGTGCGCGGAGGATTACCTCCCCTCGGATATTGGCTTCTTTAAGTTGCTTATTGGTTCCAATATCTGCATGTGCGGAGGATTACCTCCCCTCGGATATTGGCTCCTTTAAGTTTTGGTTATGTTTTATTTCACTGTTTATTATGTTATGTTTATATGTAATATTTAGGTCTTGTGCCATCCTTATCATTTGAGGTGATATTACACATCCAAGAGGTTGAACTTACGCAGACAGACTCCTCTTCAGTTTTATCTACGTTTACCGCTCCTTTAAATACTAGCTTATCTAGATCTTCTTCTAAGGTAGACAGTTTGTATGAAATATCTTATATCCCAGAAAACCAAAAAATCCAAGACACTATCCCTGCCATTGTAAATCCTTATACAACCTTTTCTAAGTCCTCGTCTTCTTTGTCTAAAACCTTTAAAACTCTTGTCCGTCCTTCCAGAAAGCCAGTCAAAGAGTATGTCCAGACTAGTACTTTTGACAAGTGTCAAATTCCAGCCACATTCCAAGAACAATATGTTTCTTTGGAAATTCCTAAGGAATCCATTACTCAATGGATCCGTGAAGGATACTCTCATGTGCACTTTGGAGCTATCCGGCTCGCTCTATCTTATCATGGCAGAAAAGGACTCCCAGTCATTGTTTGAATTGCTTAATTGGACACCAGATTTGTCCAATATCAACATGCTTGTATAGGGACAGCACAGACAACTTTGAATGTTGGGACAGTCATTATGACATTGTTTCCTAGTTTTAACATGTCCCTCTCTGATGTTCATCGCTCTAAGGCTCTTAAAGTTCAATTACAGATCGTTGGTGCAGATTTAAATCCAGGAAGTATTGCAGCTACTTTGCATTATCAAATGGTATGGCGAATCCAAGACCATGCTTTTGATCTTGCTATCCCTACGACTACTGATGCACTGCTCCTTACTATTGACTCTCAGAATACTCCTCACTGTATCAATATTCCCATGCAAATTTCCAGAGATGATTTGATTAAATTGTTACCTGACTCTTGGGTGGCGAGTTAAGAGTCTCTTCACAAAAAAGAAACTCCGGTGGTTTCTACAGAATCTACCATGCATGATAATAGTGACAGAACAACAACTATCAGATTTAAGTCTCTAGCAACTCCCAGTGCTCCACCTTTGAGTCTTCGACAAACTCAATTCATGATTACTCCGATCATACCCACTACCATAGTACGGGAACCTGGACTTTCCATTCATTCTTTTCAATAATCTGGTGCTCCTGTCTATCATCAATATGATCCAGTCACTGGTCACACTCCATTTGATCTTGATTGCCAATGCTCGGAATGCCATGATAATCCTATTTGGGAAATCGATGAGCATTATCTTCCAAGTTGAAACTATTCCAACCAGAAAAAGAAGAAAGCTCGCTGCAGTCAGACAGATCTTCATTCCCGATTTGACGAACATGATCCTGAAGTTAGTCTTCTTGGTCAACCATCTGGTAAATTTGATTATTATGTCAAATATTCTCCACCAGCCAGAAAAGATTCACCATCCTGTAATCCCTCATGGGACATCCCTCCGAAACCTCAACCCAAACCACCTTTAAAACTATCCAAACCTGCCAAATCACCTTACTTCAAACAGCCTTTATCATGTTATCAATAGTCTCTGCGATGGATTGCAAAAGAACATAAACCAATCCATTCACCCCTTTCTCATACTCCCCCTGTTCAGTCTGTTATGATGATCTAATCCCCAGAGCCCTCAAAAATAGGACAACATTTCAATTATGCTACAGATTTTCCTTCTCTTCAGGAAACTGCCACTCAACAACCAAGAGTTATTTCCTTCCAAAGCTATATAGCCTAATGGATCCACACCTAAACTCTCCCAAGCTGAAGCAGTTCTCAATTGGCAGACTGAAAATGCTTTAGCCAATACAAAACCATGACCAGACTGGAACAAAAACTGGATTTAGTAGCTCATCAGGTGGACTCTCAGTCTTAGAACCAAACTATGCTGATTTCTCGAATACAAAAACAAATTGATCATCTCCAAAACCGGATTGATCAGCTCCATCAAGAATTAATGCACATTGTCAGCAGCTCTCATGGCTATTCAGCCCAGTTTCTTCAGAAGGAAGCAGAAATGAAGTCATTAAAAACCCAAATGGCATCGCTTCAGTAGGAATATCTTAAGCAAAAACTTAGACAACCACAAACTTTCCCTGAAATGTCATTGGTACTAAACCCTTTTGATTCCATAACAGCTTGGCCACAACCCTCTTTTTCCCCTTTCCAAAAAATTAGCCAACCGTTGGTCTCACCTTATATACCTTCTGGTGCTGTTCAAGCTTTTGGCAACACTGAACAGTTATATGCCAAGCTCCGTAAAGAACGTGATGAAAACATCAAGCTGGAACGAGACCAAAAGAAGTGAGAAAAGTATTCTACTAGACCGCAGACCCCATCCACTGATATTCCTGACTCTTTCTCTTCCAGTCACTCAGATCCTCCATCTCCTAAGCCTCATTGTCCTTTATCTAAGGATAAGGCTCCAATGCCCATAATGATGATGGAAGACCGCCAACCTTCTGCTAATCCTGACTCTTCAGAAAATCCCGTCTCTTCCAATTTTATGAGCTCTTTTTTGAGAGACATGGTAGAAAGGCAACGTCTTGCTGCCTCGGGTCTTTCTCAGGATTCTTTATCTACCTTCCAAACAGAATCAGAAGCTGATATACCTTCAACTGATGAATCATTTGAAAGTGACTTTGACTCTGAGAGTGATACTTCTTATCAACATCCTCATGTTTATCCCCAACTGATGACCCATCAACCTGAATCGTCCAGACCACATGTTGTTTCTGAGGTCGATGATGAGATGCCTGAAGGTGATGATTCCATTCCAGACTCTCTGCCTATGTATCGACAATCTCGTCATACTCTAGCTGAATGTGACGTTTATACAGCTTCAGCAAAGCTCCATACTTTTATCGTCGATGATCTTCCTCCACACAAATGGAGAACTCGAATGTATGAACTTCCTCCACACAAATGGAGAACTCAAATGTATAAATTTTAGGCCTGGTTACAAGCTGAGATGCTGAAACCTAATGCCCAAGTCTCTACTATACTTACACAGTTTACAGTTGGATTTGGTGGCATTCTCTATGATTGGTGGATAAGTCTTTAGGAGTATAGACAAAATTTGTTCATCCAAATGTCATATATTAACCAAGCTCTGTATCTTCTATATGATGAATTCTATGAATTACCTCACGTTTATGAGAACTAGGTCGAAGAAGAATATTTCAAGATGCGATGCTGTTCTCTAAAAAAGAAAGATCTTGACAGGCATTACAAAGAGATGGTAAAACGATATCATATACTTAGGGGTATGGATGATCCTACTATGAAGCAAGCCTTTTTGGCATCAATTCCTGAATCCCTAAGTCATGAAGCAGCCAAGCTTATGCAGTCCTAGAACAAACAACTTGGATCCACTTCTCTTGGTGAAATTTACCAGTTTGTTATTCTTGCTCTGGAAAAGCTCTGTTCTCAAAAACAATTTTTTGATGATTATATTAAGCGTTCTAAACAGCTGACAAAAGTTTTTCAACGACCAGACTTGCAAATCAAATGCAAATCAGATCGCTCATGTTCTTGTCCTACCAAGAAGAAGTTTCATTCTAGACGCATCAAGTTTTCTCCACCTAATGCTCTGGCACGACGCAAATTTCGATGTTTCAAGAACCGCAAGTTTCTTCGAAAAAGGAAACGCAAAGGCAAATAGTCTAATCGGTGTTATTTGTGCAATCGCCCGGGTCATTTTGCCAAAAATTGTCCAAACAAGCCCAAGCAATCAGCCAAAATGATGCAACAACTTTCTCAGCTCACAGATATCGATTTTTCTGATGATGATGTTGAAAGTTGGTTTTCCATGGATGACGAACCCACTTCAGACACTATTTTCCAGTTTGCAGCCACATATACTAAGTACTCTGATTTAGATGAATTTCACTATTTCTACCATATCCAACAAGCATCATAATTCCTTCCATCATTAGCCTTCTCATGTCACATACCTACAGCAAAAGTTCATATCTTCCCCACCAAATACTCCAAGCCTATTTCAGTCATAGCATTTTTTGATATTGGTGCTACTCGTACTATTATCAACCCTAAGATCCTTCTAGCCTCTTAGTGGAAACCTAATCAGGAAATATTCTACACTACTAATAGTGAGACTTTCACTACTCATCTGATTAGCAAACCCATTAAAATCCAAATTTTCCCAAGCTGTTTCACTTTTCATAAAGTTCTTGGTTCCGATCTACTTGGCAAAGACATGGTTCTAGATTTTGACGTTTATTCTAAACTCAATAAACTTAGAATCCTCCTTGATGGTGTTCGGTACAAGATGTTTTTTCCAATCCTTGACCACATAGCTTAATTTATTCCAGATTGAAGGCAATCCTATTGAGCAGATCCAGACCCAACTTATTTCCCATTCTTGCACAGATTCTCATGCTGATTTTCTCACTAAATGTGCTCATCCATTATGGAAGAATTCAGAATTCTTTATCTGTCTTCCATTCATCAAGAGCGAAGATATCAATCCCACTAAAGCTAGTCATTCCGGCTTGTCACCATAACATCTCAGTCTTGCCTAACAAGAATGTACTCAGCTTTTATCTCAAGGATTGATTGAACCCACAGACTCTCAATGGGCATGTGAAGCTTTTTATGTCAATAAACGGGCAGAACAGGCCAGAGGAAAACTCAAGCTTGTTATCAATTATCAGCCCTTGAATTTCTTTCTTCGTGATGATAAATTTCCTCTGCCTTCCAGACAAGTTCTTTTTGCAAATCTCCATAGTGCAACGATGTTTTCCAAATTTAATCTCAAAGCTGGATTTTGGCAACTTGGAATTCATCTGATGATCGTCATAAGACTACTTCTGCATTCCCAATCAACACTACCAGTGGACAATCATGCCTTTTGGGCTTAAAATCGCTCATTCTTTGTTTCAGAAAGCTATGACGAAGATTTTTGCTCCCCTTCTACATACATGTCTCATTTATATCGATGATATCCTTATCTTTTCAAAGGATGGGGAATCTCATATCTGTCTTCTTCGTGACTTTGCTGATATCATCCACACTTATGGTATCATGCTCTCTGAGAAGAAAATGCAGTTAGGAAAAACAAAGATTGATTTTCTTGGTATTTTGATTACTGATGGCAAGTATGATCTTTAGCCTCATATTGCTAATGAATTGCAAAAATTCCCAGATGTTCTCACAACCAAGAAAAAGATACAACAATTCTTGGGAATTGCCAATTACATGCGTAGTTTCATTCCCAATATTTCTCGTTTCATTACTCCACTTTCCCAGGCGCTAAGAAGAATCCTCCAGAGTGGTCTGAAAAGCAAACAAATGCAGTCAAAAGTCTCAAACGCGCATCCTTCCCTACACAGCCATTGAAGATTCCTTATTCGGGGTAACACATTCTTCAGACGGATGCGAGTGACACTTATTGGGGTGCAGTGCTTTTTGAACAAGACAAGGACAAGGTACGACATTTGTGCGGATACCAAAGTGGACAATTCAAACCACACCAGCAGCATTATCATTCTACTTTCAAGGAAGTATTAGTAGTAAAAAATGCCATTGAATGGTTTGAATTCCACCTTGTTGGACATCATTTCTTTGTTGAAACGGATATGAATTCTTTTGATCAAATGCTACGTTTCCACAAGAAAAAGGTTCCGTATCAGCAGTTACTTCGCTGGGCAGAATGGTTCAGTAAATATTCCTTCACCGTCCAGCATATCAAAGGGCACATCAACACCATTATAGATTATTTATCCAGACCTAAAACTAAACAAGTTGGTTTCATGAACCTTAGATCCAAACCTCTTCCATGTTTCATGTTCCAACCATTAACCCAGTCCAGTTCCTGTTCATCATCCTCTTCACCAAACCATACTCCAAACGTACCTCCTGAATTTGATGACCTTGTTCAAACATGTACCATTGATGAAAATGCTACCACCCTCATGTTTTCTTACCAACTTCAATGCATTGAAAAATGTGGTCAATCCATGTATGATATGTTAAGGGTCCATCCAGATTACCCTTTTTCAACAATCTTTTATTTACCTCCAGGACATGATATCATATTTCCAAAAGAATTATTTTGGTTCTTTTGGTATATGTTACATCAATACCACATTGCTATTCAATTCCTGATCTATCATATGTTGAAAATAATTTCCCAATACCAGTCAACCTAAACCCCTGAATTACGCTCTTTGATGACTTTTTTCCGATGGTTCAAAACCCTCGACAAATGGAAATTTGTGTTTGCTCACCACCTTGCCCGATACAAAGATCCTATGTCTACCAAAATGGGATGGTCTATAATGTTTTTTCACAGACATCACTCAATCAGATCTGACGGCCTATATTTTTCTCAGCATTAAGTCACATTTCATCGGTCTTATCCATATGACCTCGTCCATAATATGTTTGATCATCCTGTTGAGACTAGATCAATTCAAAAAAATTTTTTTGAAAAAAATCAGATCATTCCAAATGCAATATGGCCATCCTTTCACGATGATGCTCTGTGGGAACTCTTTCCTCCAGACTACACTAAGAAATTACTCCAAGCAAAATAGACATGCAGACGTTCCATCAATGCTCAATTTGATACCAATTCAGCCTATCCAGAATGGTGGTACTCGGACTCACAGCCAGATACTGTGCAGGAAGAAGAGCTTCAGTAGTCTCGTAATTACTATCTCCACAAATCTCGGCGACAACAATACATGCATGCACCCAGTACATCTGCAAAGCAAACATCTCATATTCCAGACATTTCTTCGAATACTTATCCAGATACATCTCTCCGATAAATCCCTGTTGACTGGATTCAATCAATGGGTTGTCTCGACTTCCAGGATGAAGACTCATGGCACGTTACCAACTTGTCAGACGATTAAAGATCTGTGTGTCTTAAAATATATAGTTGTGTCTTTTATGTAAAATAGGAGTGGACTAAATGGCAATTTTCATTTTCGATGTAATATCTCCCGTATCCTTTGTAAAAAGTCAAGTATTGTAAGAATATGTTTTTTCAAAAATTGTAGGCTACTTAATGTATTAAAAAAAAAAAAAAAAAGGTTAGTCTTGTATTTAATGTCTCCTTTATGAGTGGTTGTATCCCTTTTATCTATAAACAAAGGCTTTTCCCTTCTCAGGAGGAGGAGGAACTTTGTTGTAAACTTTGTAAACACTTTTGTTTATTTCTCTCACTCTTCTTTTCCATATTTTCTCTACACTTCCATACTTTCTCTACACATCTTTACTATACTTCTTCCATGTTTCTTTCATATTTCTAAGTTTCCCTCAACCTCAAGGGTGATGTAATACTCTAAAAATGTTATAGTTAGCAAAAGATCCCATATATGTTTTAATTTATGTTTATTAACATGTTTAATATTTATGTTTTCCTTTATGTTCTTGTTCTTCATTTTTGTACATGTTCTTCATTTATATTTATGCTCTCCATTTATTTTGTTGTCTAATTTTCACTAGCCCTTTTAGATGATGTTAGAAGCTGCGTGGGTGTATGTGTGTGTGGGATAAAATGAGGGCCTTGACTATTATTTATACCGATCGTTGTGTTGATTGGTTTCGCTTAGGTTGGCTATCATAGTTTCTCACATGCATAAATTCCATGAGTTTCTAACAGCATCTCTAAGTCCATGATTTTCATTGTGTTGATTGGTCACGAAGGTCTAGACCTCCGTGACCAATCAACACAATGAAAATCATGGACTAACCTTTTTGACTTTTGGGGTTGTTTTTTTTTTTTTTTTTTTTTTTTTTTTTTTTTTTTTTTAACATTAAGTAGCCTACAATTTTTGACAAAACATATTCTTATAATACTTGACTTTTTACAAAGGATACGGGAGATATTACATTGAAAAGGCAAATTGTCATTTAGTCCACTCCTATTTTACATAAAGACACAACTATATATTTTAAGACACACAGATCTTTAATCGTCTGACAAGTTGGTTACGTGCCACGAGTCTTCATCCTAGAAGTCGAGACAACCCATTGATTGAATCCAGTCAATAGGGATTTATTGGGGAGATGTATCTGGATAAGTATCCGAAGAAATGTCTGGAATCTGAGATGTTTGCTTTGCAGATGTACTAGGTGCATGCATGTATTGTTATCACCGGGATTTATGGAGATAGTAATTATGAGACTGCTGAAGCTTTTCTTCTTGCATAGCATCTGGTTGTGAGTCCGGGTACCACCATTCTGGATAGGCTGAATCGGTATCAAATTGAGCATTGATGGAACGTATGCATGTCTGTTTTGCTTGGAGTAATTGCTCAGTGTAGTCTAAAGGAAAGAGTTCCCATGGAGCATCATCGTGAAAGGATGGCCATATTGCATCTGGAATGATCTGATTTTTTTTCAAAAAGGATTTTTTGAATTGATCTAGTCTTAATAGGATGATCAAACATATTATGGACGAGGTCATATGGATAGGACCGATGAAATGTTACTTGATGTTGAGAAAAATATAGGCCATCAGATCTGATAGAGTGATGTCTATGAAAAAACATTATAGACCACGCCATTTTGGTAGACATAGGACCTTTGTATCGGGCAATGTGGTGAGCAAACACATATTTCCATTTGTCAAGGGTTTTGAACCATCGGAGAAAAGTCATTAAAGAGCGTAATTCAGGGGTTGAGGTTGACTAGTATTGGGAAATTATTTTCAACATATGATGGATCGGGAATTGAATGGCAATGTGGTATTGGTGTAACATATACCAAAAGAACCATAATAATTCTTCTGGAAATATGATATCAAGTCCTGGAGGTAAACAAATGATTTTTGAAAAAGGGTAATCTGGATAGACCCCTAATATATCATACATGGATTGACCACATTTTTCAATGCATTCAAGCTGGTAAGAAAACATGAGGGTGGTAGCATTTTCATCAATGGTACGTGTTTGAGCAAGGTCATCGAATTTAGGAGGTACGTCTGGAATATGGTTTGGTGAAGAGGATGATGAACAGGAACTGGACTAGGTTAATGGTTGGAACATGAAACATGGAAGAGGTTTGGATCTAGGGTTCATGAAACCAACTTGTTTAGTTTTAGGCCTGGATAAATAATCCGCAATGGTGTTGGTGTGACCTTTGATATGCTGGACGGTGAAGGAATATTTACTAAACCATTCTGCCCAGCGAAGTAACTGCTGATGCGGAACCTTTTTCTTATGGAAACGTAACATTTAATCAAAAGACTTCATATCCGTTTCAACAAAGAAATGATGTCCAACAAGGTGGAATTCAAACCTTTCAATGGCATTTTTTACTGCTAATACTTCCTTGAAAGTAGAATGATAATGCTGCTGGTGCGGTTTGAATTGTCCATTCTAGTATCCACACAAATGTCGTACCTTGACCTTATCTTGTTCAAAAAGCACTGCACCCCAATGAGTGTCACTAGCATCCGTTTGAAGAACGTGTTTCCCCGAAGAAGGAATCTTCAACGGCTCTGTATGGAAGGATGCGCACTTGAGACTTTTGACTGCATTTGTTTCCTTTTCAGACCACTCTGGAGGATTCTTCTTAAGCATCTGGGAAAGTGGATTAGTGAAACGAGAAATGTTAGGAATGAAACTACGCATGTAATTGGAAATTGCCAAGAATTGTTGTATCTCTTTCTTAGTTGTGAGAACATCTGAGAATTTTTGCAATTCATTAGCAATATGAGGCTGAAGATCATACTTGCCATCGACAATCACCATACCAAGAAAATCAATCTTTGTTTGTCCTAACTGCGTTTTCTTCTCAGAGAGCATGATACCATAAGTGTGGATGATATCAACAAAGTCACGAAGAAGACGGATATGAGATTCCTCCTCCTTTGAAAAGAGAAGGACATCATCGGTATAAATGAGACATGTATGCAGAAGGGGAGCAAAAATCTTCGTCATGGCTTTCTGAAACAGGGAAGGAGTGACTTTAAGTCCAAAAGGCATGACTGTCCACTGGTAGTGTTGATTGGGAATGCAGAAAGTAGTCTTATGACGATCATTAGAATGAATTCCAAGCTACCAAAATCCAGCTTTGAGATCAAATTTGGAAAACATCGTTGCATTATGGAGATTTGCAAAAAGAACTTGTCTGGAAGGCAGAGGAAATTTATCATCACGAAGAAAGAAATTCAAAGGCTTATAATTGCTAACAAGTCTGAGTTTTCCTTTGGCCTGTTCTACCTGTTTATTGACATAAAAAGCTTCACATGCCCATTGAGAGTCTGTGGGTTCAATCAATCCTTGAGATAAAAGCTGAGTACATTCTTGTTTGGCAAGACTGAGATGTTCTAGTGACATGCCAGAATGGCTAGCTTTAGTGGGATTGATATCTTCGCTCTTGATGAATGGAAGACGGATAAAGAATTCCGAATTCTTCCATAATGGATGAGCACATTTAGTGAGAAAATCAGCATAAGAATCTGCGCAAGAACGGGAAATAAGCTGGGTCTGGATCTGCTCAATAGGATTGCCTTCAATTTGGAATAAATTAGGTTGTATGGTCCAGGATTGGAAAAACATCTTATACCGAACACCATCAGGGAGGATTCTAAGTTTTTTGAGTTTAGAATAAACATCAAAACCTAGAACCATGTCTTTGCCAGGTAGATTGGAACCAAGAACTTTATTAAAAGTGAAACAGCCTGGGAAAATTTGGATTTTAATGGGTTTGCTAATCAGATGAGTAGTGAAAGTCTCACTATTACAGTGTAGAATATTTTCTGATGAGGTTTCCACTGAGAGGCTAGAAGGATCTTAGGGTTGATAATAGTACGAGTAGCACCAGTATCAAAAAATGTTATGACTGAAATGGGCTTGGAGTATTTGGTAGGGAAGATCTAAACTTTTGCTGTAGGTATGTGACATGAGAAGGCTAATAATGGAAGGGATTGTGGTGCTTGTTGGATATGGTAGAAATAGTGACAATCATCTGAATCAGAGTACTCAGTATCAGTGGCTGCAAACTAGAAAATAGTGTCTAAAGTGGGTTCGTCATCCATGGAAAACCAACTTTCAACATCATCATCAGAAAAATCGATATCTGTGAGCTGAGAAAGTTGTTGCATCATTTTGACTGACTGTTTAGGCTTGTTTGGACAATTTTTGGCAAAATGACCCGAGCGGTTGCACAAATAACACCGATTAGACTGTTTACCTTTGCGTTTCCTTTTTCGAAGAAACTTGCGGTTCTTGAAACATTGAAATTTGCGTCGAGCCAGAACATTAGGTGGAGAAAACTTGATGCGTCTAGAATGAAACTTCTTCTTGGTAGGACAAGAACATGAGCGATCTGATTTGCTTTTGATTTGCAAGTCTGGTCGTTGACAAACTTTTGTCAGCTCTTTAGAACGCTTCATATAATCATCAAAAAATTGTTTTTGAGAACAGAGCTTTTCCAGAGCAAAAATAACAAATTGGTAAATTTCACCAAGAGAGGTGGATCCAAGTTGTTTGTTCTGAGACTGCATAAGCTTGGTTGCTTCATGACTTAGGGATCCAGGAATTGATGCCAAAAAGGCTTGCTTCATATTAGGATCATCTATACCCCTAAGTATATGATATCGTTTTACCATCTCTTTGTAATGCATGTCAAGATCTTTCTTTTTTAGAGAACAACATCGCATCTTGAAATATTCTTCTCTGACTTGGTTCTCATAAAGGTGAGGTAATCCATAGAATTTATCATACAGAAGATACAGAGCTTGGTTAATATCTGGCATTTGGATGAACAAATTTTGTCTATACTCCTGAAGACTTATCCACCAATCATAGAGAATGCGACCAAATCTAGCGGTAAACTGTGTAAGTACAGTAGAGACTTGGGCATTAATGTTAGTCTATATTAGTGTATGCCCTTGAAACCATTCGTGTTGTCAGTTTCAGAGCATTTTGTCTTGTATCTATATATATCATAAATAATAGAAGAAAGAGTTCTTCAATTCATATATATAAATTGCTTCCTTTATTTAGTCATGCCTTTAAAATAAAGTATGTATATGAATTGTCCAGATGATTCATTTAATCGGTAAATGAATTATCGAAAAGGGTTCTCTACAGAAGCAATATAATTTGGGCAACTATATTGCACAGTAGGCATATTGGATGCTTCCGAAAGATATCATGAGTTGATATAAGTACGGATGACGATGATAGTCATGTCACTGGGGCATTGGTATGGATTAACGGTTGGTGAACTATTTTTCGAACGTGACCCAATAACGACAAATCACTTGGAAAAGCATGTAGTCAATGATTTATCGTTTAGTTATATCAGGGCACGATGTAGCCCTTTGACCTGAGACATTGTAGTCGGATCTAATATGGATGCGTATGGTTCATACACTGTATAAGTACAAGACTAATCATGTTTCGTAAAATAAAGCCTATTTGGTCATGCGTTGTTCATATGCGGAAACGAACGATGGTCAAGAGGGATCCATTGACTCAAAAATATAGGATCGGGATTACCACTAACTCCATCTAGATTCGAGTTCCTAGATGAACGTCAATAAATGTTGGAAATCAGAATCTCTGGCCAGAGTCTATTATTAGTCATACAAAAGCAAGTTTGTGATGATGAGTTCTGGACATATTGATCAACGATTTGGTAGAAGATCGAGTTTAAGATTTTGACATTCCATGAATCCGTGCTCGATCAGGATATCTCAATAGAGGGACTTTACCTACATGGTACATATGATCTGAAATGGGTTCAATGAAGTATATATTCATCATGGTTTAGGGACTATAGCACATTGCTAGATGTTTACCATAGTCGTTGGGCCTTCGGAAAGGTTTTCGGATTCATCTAGAACCGGCTCACGGCTAATCCATGGTGGACCTGCATGGTCACACCAATAGCCTTGAGAAGTTAGAGAAGGATGAGAGAGAGAAATGATTATCCGAAGAGGGCTAGCACCTTCCAAGGGTAATAACGGGATTTCTATAGTAATAGTTACATAGAAAATTATTTGTGACATTTTAAGGGTTAAAATGGTCAAGCAATAATTAATTATATTTAATTATTATATCTTAAAGTGTTAAGATTAATGAGATGAACAAAAATAACCTTTTAACAGTTAAAGGGTAAAAAGGGTAAATTTATGGGTTGTTAATGTAAACTAGTTTAGTTTACATGGGCCCTTGAATAATATTGATTATTCAAAGGGTAGCATAATAAATTCGTGGGGTCCTTTTTTAAAATAAGATTTTATTGGGCTTGGAAGTGAAAAATAAATAATTGCAAAATTGCCCAGGTATATATAAATGCAAAAGGTTGCATTTTAGTTCATTCTTCACTTGGTCACTCAAAAACAAACTAAAACTCTCTCTCAAACCCACGGCCACCCTCTAATCTCTCAAGGTGGTGTTAAAGTGTGGAGGTTTCATCCTTTTGATGCTAATCTTCATCAATCCAAAGCAAAGGAGTAGGTATAATCTCTTTTCAAGCTTTGCATGAAAAACGGTTTTTTTTTTTAATCCATCCTTTTCATGCTTTCTTCTCCATTTCCACCACTCTTCATGCATGCATGCTGGTCTTTCAAATGGTATCAGAGCTAAAAGCTCCTTGCATGTCGAATTTATAAGCAAAAATGACATTTTCCAAGTGTTCTTGTGTTTATCATGTATGAAAGTGACATGCATGTTCTTGTTTTGGCCTTGTAATAAGATAATGAAATGTTTATTGTTTCTTTTTCTTGGAATGAGATTCGGCCATGACATAAAATGTATAAAGATGTTTTGATTTTTTTTTAATTTGAAGCATGCAAGAATCATTATATGTTTAATATATATATATATATATATATATATATACTATTTATGGTGACAAAAGTGTTCATGCATGCCTTGATTAGTGCATAGAATATTTCTTGCTAGATTCGGCCATGCATGTTTTTCTTCATTTGATTCTTGTTTTATTCAAATGAGTTTGTAATGTGTTTTGGAAGTTGTTCCATAAAGGGTCTAAATGTATGCTTGGATGATGGTTATTGCATGAGATAGAAATGTTCATGCATGTTCATTTCCATGACTTTGATTAAATGATTTATGCTTTGACATGCTAAATGTGTTATCCTTTAATTTGATTAAAGTTTATATTTTTGCATGAAGTGTATGCAAATGTTGCAAATGTTTAGTGGTGGAATTTGATGTTAGCATAAAGTTATGGATTATTAATCCATATGATGAATTATGATATTATATATGATGGTGGTAATTTTAATGTAGGATATTTAATTTGATTAAATTATCTTATAATACATCATTGCATGGCATAAATTATTATATTTTTGAAATGTAATAATTTGGTTGTTTGAATGGTTTTAAAAAATGATGATGCAAAATAATATGATTGTCTTTGAGAAGATAAATGTGTCATAAAAAATATTACTTTAGTTAAAAGTAACTTGTGTCATAGAATGATTACTCTTGGAGTAATAAAACCCATTTATCTATGCCATGAATGACTTTTGTGAAAAGTATTGAAATGATGTTAGTAATTAAATAATATATCTTTGGGTGGAATATGACAAAAGTGTTTGTGTAATGATTCCTATAAAATGTGTAATTGTTGCATGCCCCAAAGTTATGATTAAATTACCACATGAATATATATATATATATATCTATTAATATATGAGATATATTTATATATATTAGTGAATATATATATTTTAAATAATTATTTATATTCATGCCTTTAAATAATTGTTTATTATATTTGGTATGAATGTTTAATATTTATTTATGAAATGAATTAATATTAGATTAAAGGGTTGATCATGGGCGCCATTTGGTTTTCAAAATATTCAAAAGTGTTTGTAATATTCTTTTATTAAATGGCTTGTAATAATTAAATTTTATTTATTTATTTTAATCGGGCTTGCGTGCCTAAGATCCAATTTGTAATGGAATCGGATAGACGGGAACCAAAGAGCATCCAGATGACGATCCAATCAAAGATATAGTATTAGGGTAAATAGTTTGCCTTTAGGATGTATTTTCGAAAAGCCCCATGGTCAACCCATATGCTTTAATTTATGCATATATGTGATATGTATGAATGGTTAATTAAACATGGCATGCTAAAAATGAATTAACTAAAGGTTAAACCTAAATCTCCCCAATTTAAAATTATTAAATCCAAGTCTCCCCTTGTGGGATAACTAAATTCTTTGATATAAATTTTAATATCCCAAGATTTCTATTATATGAGGAATATAATCTTTATATCATAGAATTAAATTGATCTTGTTCTTGGATGGATATTTTCACCTTGACCAAGAATTCTATTATGTGAGGACATGATGAAAATGCCATCCTAAGAAAGCACAATGGTTCGGATTTAACTAGCCTAGGGTACCAAGAATTCTATTATGTGAGGTATCCAAAGCTAGGACAAGGAATATGAATCAAACCTTATATAGTGATATAAAAGGAAAATAGTTTCCTACTTATTAGACTTAATTAACCAAGAATTCTATTATGTGAGGTTAATTGAATTTAATAAGAAACTGATTCCCCACTGAGAAATTTAATCCAACGAAAATTTTCTGATCCTATTTAAGGGAGTGTAGGACTCGAATAAAATAGTGGGAGCTAATTTGATTATGCATTAAAAGGTTTAAAAGATTGCAAGACACTAATAAAATTACTTTTCTTTGCAGTTTCATCTTTGCGATAAATAATTGAAAAATGGCCAACAATGTTCTCCTAAGGATAATGGATAATAACATGTTAACCAGACCCAACCTAAAAGATTGGCTAAGAAATCTTAGAATTGTTCTAGATTTTGAAAGAATTTCCTATGTCCTAGAAGCACCTCTTCCACTTGATATTGGACCAGATGCTCCACAAGCTAAGCTTGATGCTCTTGAAAAGTGGAGAGAGGATAGCAGAAGGGCTAAAAATTACATGCTAGCGTCCATGAATAGAGAACTTCAAACTAAGCATGAAGGGGTTTCAAATGCTTATGACATTCTCATAGCTCTACAAGAGTTGTATAGCGAAAATCCAAGAGTGGTTGAGTATGAATTGTATGCATCCCTCTTTAGCATGAAGTTGAGGGAAGGGGTACCTCCAGCTGATCATACTCTTAAAATGATCAATGGATTAGATCGACTGGATGGATATGGGGTGGTCATGCCAGACGCCTCAAAGTGAATTTGATTCTACAATCCCTTCCTCCAAGTTATAAACCGTTTATAACTAACTACAATCTCAATAGGATTTAGAGAAATCTCTCTGAACTGCTAAATGAGGTTAAAGAATTTCACAGACAGAATGTGAAAGGGATAGGACATGAGGATGTCTTTGCTGCCTCCACTAGCAGGGCCAATAAAAAGCCCAAAATGCTACCAAAGAGAGGTCCAAAATTTGGACTCAAGAATAAGAGCTTCAAGAAGCCAGCGGCGAAGGCAGAGAAGGCCAATGCAAAGGGAAAATGTTTCCACTATGGAGAAGATGGACACTAGAAGATGAACTGTACTCAATACTTGAACAGTCTAAAGAAAGGCAAAGGAAAAGTTGGTACGAACCAATGTCTTATGATTGAATATTAATTAAGTGTTAATTCAGATAGTCATTCCTGGATATTAGATTCAGCAGCAACATCTCATGATTGTATGTCTTTGCAGGTACTTCAGAATAGTTCTAAGGTGACAAAGGGCGAGATCATTTTGATGATGGCAAATAGGGCATGAATTGCAGCCGAGGCCATGGGGACTTGCCTACTAAGACTACCTTCAGGACATGTTTTGAATTTGTTTAAAGTATTTTACTTTGAAAATGTTAGGAAACGACCCTAATCATAGAGCGAAAACAAAAAATTTACAACCACGGATCGCTCCTTAGAACCCAAAATCAAGGCATGATTTTACAGCTTTATGCATAATAAGAATCGCTGAAAAATAAATCTAAAGGTTTAGATTCATACCCACGCTTGGAGGCTCCACCAATGTCGCCTCGAATGTGTTTGCTACCGATCCAAGTGTAGGATCGAACCGTAGAGGTCCACACGAAGACAATCAACAAGAACCAAGGAGGGATTTGCTAGATCCTCCTTGGCCTTAAGAAATCAAGAAGAAGATCAGATTTGATTTTCAATCAAACAAAGAGATTGGCGTGGGAGAGTGTATAATGGGTCATTGTGTTTTTTTCTTTTAAAAAATTAAAGAATGAATCTCACTGAATAACACACACACACTATTCTTTTTATAGGCAAACCAAGTTGCCCTATTCCCACATGGAATGGGCTTGGGCTCCAACCCAAACACCCCATGTTGCCAAACACTCCCAATTGGATATTTTAATTTAATTCATCATTATCTTAATTAAAATCAATTAATATTTAATTAACATTTAACAATAATGATGATTTAATTAAATATGTGCGAACACACATTTAACCGTAATTTCACTTATTTAATTTTTTAACAAATTAAATAAAAGGCTACGACCTCAGCAAATTTAATTGCACTGTGAAATTACCAAAATACCCTTTCTCCTAAAAAGACGAAAACGCCCTTCTTTCTTCTTAGCTCTTAAATTATCTTCTATGTGTGTGACCCATAGGCTCCTCATCATACCGGTAGTGTATAGTATCGTGATTAACACCAATTAATCGCCTCACTAATACACGTACAAGATTGGCCCCTAGCAAGGCATCATGGCCACCCGATAGATTCGGATTCAAAGAAAGTAGCTACCTCAACGATATGGTTACCGCATACCCGATCCTTTCATCATACGTTATCTCGACGAGACGAAGGCATAGAAATAGTGTCAACCTTCGGTTACTCGATATTATATATTCGGCTTCGACCAATGACCCGTATAATAATCTGGATAGAGCAACAACTCAATCCCACTGTGGCCACAGTTTTAGTGTCATTGCCATATACTGAATTGCGCCGTGAGATAACTTCTCCCGCACCCGGGAGTGATGAATCCTTTATTAATCCACCATAGTCTTGATACACTCCTTGATATAGCCAATCACCACCGCATCGACAAACTCTGAATAGAACTGCTTAGGCTAGTGCCAAACCTGTACTAACCGGTGGCACAAGGCACTCCGGTGATCTCAAGTCTAAGGATCACATGCACCACCATTCGTTAGAGGATTTGTTCCATAGACACCGGGGTTACCATCCATATGGAATCCTCGTGGGTCACCCAAAGAACTTGCCGTGGTATATCCGCCTACAACAAGCACCCATGTGTTGCACCAGGTTGTCACCGAACAACCTTGACAAGTGAGATCGGGCCACCGCCTTTCGACATGGTCGTTCAACACTATGATAGCCTTACCGTATTATCTGTGCCCTTACTTCAGAATAATACTGGGGCTACGGACGTTTCTAGAATGGCCACCATATGTGCTCATAGGGTTCTCACTATCAAGATTTGAAACACTTGATACCCTCGCACGCTTCTACCATTCTAAGGACATATATCAATACATATTGCAATAATAATGATTTACGCGATATAGAATAAAAATGCCTTTTATTATTGATTAATGAACATTATTACAAAGAGTCAATTCTACAATAATTGATTGGCTCTAGGCATCTACTCTAACAATCTCCCACTTGCACTATAGCCAATCATTCATGTATTTAATACCAAATGATTTCAAGTGCCTTTCATGCTTCGCGACAGAGGCTTTGTTAGTGGATCTCGAGATTGTCACGCATGCACTTTACTAATCGCACGTCTTTCCTCTCAACTATCTCTCCGATGAGATGGAATCGTCGAGTATGTGTCTGACTGATGAGACCGTGGTTCCCTAGCTTGAGCAATTGCTCCATTGTTGTCACAATAGATGTCTATAGGATCAACAATCGTAGGAACCACACCAAGTTCAATGACGAACTTCTTAATCCAGATCGCCTCCTTGGCCGGCATCGACAATGCAATATACTCACCTCCATTGTAGAGTCCGCTACAAAGCTTTGCTTGAGCTCTTCCACCACCGCACCGCCATTGAGACAAAATACAAACCCCGATTGCGATCGATAATCGCCTTTGTCCGCTTGGAAACTAGCATCACCGTATCCTCTTACAAAGAGCTCATCTTCCTCCATAAACCAAGAACATATCCTTAGTCCTCTTCAAGTACTTAAGAATATTCTTGACAGCCATCCAAAGGACGCTCACCTGATCCGATTGATATCTACTACAAGTGCTCAAAGCACATGAGACATCAATCCGAGTACATAGCATGGCATACATGATGGATCCAATTGCCGATGCATATGGGATCCTTCATCCTATCTCTCTCATCTTGTGTTTTAGGACACAATTCCTTAGAGAGATAAACACCATGTGACATCGGAAGAAATCCTTTCTTGGATTCTTCCATACCTGAATCGTTCAAGTACTTTGTCAATATATGCACTCCGACTTAGGCCAAGCAACCCACGCGATCTATCACGATAGATCTTTATACCAAGGATGTAGGCGCTTCCCCTAAGTCTTTCATGGAGAAGCACTTGGATAACCAAGTCTTTACCGATCGCAAGTTCGGTATATCATTCCCGATCAGAAGTATGTCATCGACATACAACACTAGGAATGCTACGCTCCCCACTCACTTTCTTGTAAACACAGGCTCATCTTCGTTTTTGATAAAACCGAATTCTTTTACGGCCTCATCAAAACGAATGTTCCAACTCCTGAAGCTTGCTTGAGTCCATAAATGGATCTCGCAACTTGCATACCTTATTAGCTTGACTATCAAGAACGAAACCATCAGGTTGTGTCATATACACATCCTCCTGGCCTTTCCGCTCAGAAAGCGCTTTGACATCCATTTGCCAAATCTCATAGTCATGATATGCAGCAATTGCAAGCATAATCCGGATGGATTTAATCATGGCAACCGCGAAAAGGTTTCTTCATAGTCAATGCCATGAATTTGTTTGAAACCTTTGGCAACCAAAGCCGTGCTTTATAAGTATGCACGTTGCCATCCATGTCGGCTTCTTCTTGAAGACCCATTTACACCCTATGGGTTTTATCCCTTCAGTGGTTCCACCAGAGACCACACTTGGTTCTCGCACATGGAGTCCATCTCGATTTCATGGCTTCAAGCCATTTAACGGAATCTGATCCGATATAGCGCCTTCGTAGGTTCTCGGGTTCATCGCCTTGATAGACTAGTACGTCACCATGTTGAGTCACGAGATAACCGTATCTCGCTCATGGCGTACTCTCCCGCATCTACGTAGCTCCCGTGCTACCCGAGGTGGTTCACTTTGATCCACAATTTGTGGAGTAACCTCCTCATGATGCTCAACCACCTCCTTGTGGCACATCATCCCGCCCTTCGCCTAGTATATCTTGTGGTTCTAGAACTTCATCGAGTTCTACTTTTCTCCCACTAGTACTTCTTAGAAAATGTTCCTTTTCTAGAAGACACCAGATCGAGCAACAAAAAATTTTGCGCTCTTCGGGTGGTAGAAATAGTATCCTTTGGTCTCCTTTGGATACCCCACAAATATACATTTACAGGATTTTGGGCCCACTTGTTCAAGTTAATTTCTTAACATAAGCTTCGCAACCCCAAATCCTTAGATAAGACAAGTTGGGCTTTCGCCCACTCCATAGCTCATATGGAGTCTTATCTACGGACTTTGACGGCACACGCTTAAAAACGTGAGTCGCAGCCTCTAGGGCATAACCCCGTAACGATGCAGTAAATCACTAAAACTCATCATGGACCTAACCATGTCAAGTAAGGTCCTATTCCTCCTTTCGACACTCCATTGTGTGGGGTGTATAAGAGGGGTGAGTTGTGATACTATCCCACATTCCTTCAGTACTAAAACCCCGAGCTTAAGTATTCACCTCCGATCCGACCGAAGAGCTTTAATACTTTTGCCCAACATATTCGTACTTCATTCCCGAATTCCTTGAATTTATCAAAGGCTTCAGATTTATGTCTCATAAGGTAGACATAACCATATCTACCGAAATCATCAAGAAATGTGATGAAGTATGAATATCCACCTCGGCTTCAACTGTTAGTGGACCACATACATCACTATGGATGATGCCTAACAGCCAAGAGTCTCCCTTTCACTTTGTCCTCCCGTGAAAGGAGACTTGGTCATCTTGCCTAAAAGGCATGACTCGGATACCTCAAAATGACCTGGAAGTCAAAAGGGGCCAAAACTCCATCCCTTTGAAGTTTTGCAATGCGAGTCTTATTAACATGACACAATCTACAATGCCGGAGATATGTTTGGTTTTGATCGCTATGCTTAGCTTTCTTGGTTTCTATATTGAGAATATCTTTATTGTTTAAATCAAGAACATATAATCCATTATATAACCTTGCAATTCCAAATAGAATACCATTCAAACTAAAGGACAACAATCCATTAGATATCTCAAAATGATACCCCATATTATCCAAAACGGATACGAAATAATATTTCTAGAAATAAGGTACGTGATAACAGCTTATGTAGTTCCAACAATAAGCCCGTAGGCAAAGATAAACAATAAGTCCCTACAGCCTAATGCAGCCACATGTGCTCCATTTCCAACTCGTAGGTCCACCTCTCCCTTGGCGAGCACTCTACTCGCCTTAGTCCCCGCACATCAAGACAAATGTGAGTACCACATCCCGTGTCCATGACCCAAGATGTTGAGGGAGAGAAGTTAATCTCAATCATGAAAGTACCTGAAGTCGTAGCATCCGACTTCTTCTTGCTTGCGAGGAAAGCCTTGCAAGAGTTTCCTCCAAAGGGCCTGCTTGCCACAAAAGAAGCAGACTACCTTGCCCTTTCCTATGCCACCTCGTGCCCAAGAGCAACCTGTCCTTTGGGCTTGGGCTTGGGTTTGGCCTTGGCCTTACCTCCTTGCCGCTACCCTTTGCTTTACTAGCAAGAACCAAGAAACAAAGCTTGGACTTTTTCAAGTCCCGCTCGCATCCCTCAAAGATGTTCAAGTTCTCAGGTTTTCCTTTTTCCATCGTGTTCATATTGAAATTCATTATGAACGGAGCATAAGAGTCAGCAAGGATTGCAGAATTAAATCCATTTGTAATTCTGCATCCAAGCCACATCCCAAAGTCTCAAGCCTCTCAATGTGCTCGATCATCTTGAGCACATGAGGACCAACTTGGGCACCCTCACGACGACTCCCAAACAAAGGCTTTCGACACCTTGTACCTCTCATGTCGAGCATTTGTTTCATAAAGCTCCTTGAGGTGTAGAATTATGGAAGAAGCATCCATATTCTCATGTTGCTTTTGCAAAGATAGGTGTCATCGATGCTAACATCAAGCATTGTACGCTATCAAAGATCATCAAGGAACTTTTGATAAGTTTCCTTAACTTCCCGAGTGGCATCGATCAGGCTCACCATGTATGGCTTTTCAAGGATATACAATTTCTTTTCCGACTTAAGTATAATCCGAAGATTACGATACCACCGAGAAATTGGATCCATCCAACCTCTTTTCTTTTTCGATTATCGGTCGCAGTTCATAATACTCATTTTGGTGAATCTACAATTGCGTAAAAGATAAAGTTATTATAAAGTTCATTATTATTTAATATGGTCTTTTATTAAACGATGCTCCCACTATTTTACTCAAGCCAATAGCCCTCACTATTAACTCGGGAAAGCCCGTTGGCTTTCCTAGTGGACCGAGATCCCATCCCGCCCATTTCAAACCTTCGCTTGGCGAACAAGCCAAAATGGGTTGATTAGGTAGGCCAACAAACTTAATTCCACACCAATTGATAGCTCCCACTATCAACCTCAAATGTGAAAAAACCAACAAGCCAATCACACAATTCAATGGCTCCAACCATTGTCCTCAAGTGTGATTCTCAGACGCAGAGTGGACACTACATGTCACCACGCACACATAATATATGTACGCTTCTACTTTGCCTATGACGTGTTTATCAACCTTCGCTTTGGCGAACAAGCAAAACCGTCATTTTAAGTCCACTCCCATCACCATTAAGGAAAACTCCAATGAATTTTAACCTCCCACCGGTAGAAGTGTACCCTTCGCTTTGGCGAACAAGGTTTCACGAACAAAGGGTTTGATTAAAACCATGGTGATGGAAGGCATTCGTGACTTAATATACTTAGTTGAGGGGTTTGTTATTTAATGTCTCATCAGATTATTATCTTTGTTAGAATGACATTGTTTGGCATGTTATTCAACATTCAACCTTAGCATGCATTCTAAACAAAATATTAAACGTGCCGGTACATGGCCCTAACTAAAACCGATCTCCTCGAGCCTGAGGGATCGGTGGGTCACCTAGGGATCCCTGTAACAAATATCTTGAGTCTTCAAGTATGGTTGCCTCGCCCTTCGCTTCTGCCTCCTGTACATTACAAAAGCATCATTCTAAATTTACAATAAAATTAATATTAAACTAATTTTACATCAACAAATTTAGAAACCTCGATTTACATTCGAGGGGAATGAGATGAGAAAAGAATGTACATTAAGAAGAAGAGAGAAGGCAGACACGCAGCCCTATTTAAAATATTACACCCATACATACCCAAAATAATTTAAAACATTCACCCTTAGGTCTAAGGCTCATGTACCGCGCACCATGCAATATACAAACAAGTACAAAGCATACATTTCAAAAACAATCAATTTTTTGAATTGGGTGGGTTAATTAATTAATTACCCTCTTAAATGTGCAGAATGTACATTGGCTTTATAGGTTATTAAAAATCAGTAGATTAGTCCCTTTGTAAAAATACAGAATGGGAAAACTACACTGCCTTCGCCGCGGCGGAAGGTTTTATCTTTGCCGCGGCGAGGATTTACGTATGCATTTCGTCTGCATACTTCGCCGCGGCGAAGGTTTTATCTGCCGCGGCGAGGATTTAAATTAGGTCTAGCCACACAGATTTCGCCGCGAAGGTTTTATCTTCGCCGCGGCGAAACTTTCCAGAGGCGCCGCGGCGAAGCTAAAGCCGCGCGAAACCTCCCGGAAATCCCCAATTTCTACAGCTTTTTGCGCTTTTTGTGTATAAACACTAATCCAAATCAAATCAAACGTATATACGTTCAACCAGGATATTAACCAACCATTATAACATTCAACAACACATTATTAAACCACTTTATCATTTGAATTACTCATTCAACAATGGATTTACAGATTTTTTCAGTTTTAATAAAAACCGGGTTTTTCATGGCATTCATCAAGGCAAAGATGTTATCAACAAATACATGTATCAACCATTCAAAAACTGAAATCTAGTACCCTAGGCTCGATACCATCGTTAGGAAACGACCCTGCAGCAATGAAAACAAAAAATTTACAACCACGGATCGCTCCTTAGAACCCAAAATCAAGGCACGATTTTACACTTTATGCATAATAAGAATTCGCTGAAAAATAAATCTAAAGGTTTAGATTCATACCCACGCTTGGAGGCTCCACCAATGTCGCCTCGAATGTGTTTGCTACCGATCCAAGTGTAGGATCGAACCGCAGAGGTCCACACGAAGACAATCAACAAGAACCAAGGAGGGATTTGCTAGATCCTCCTTGGCCTTAAGAAATCAAGAAGAAGATCAGATTTGATTTTCAATCAAACAAAGAGATTGGCGTGGGAGAGTGTATAGGGTGCTGTGTTTTTTTCTTTTAAAAATTAAAGAATGAATCTCATTAATAACACACACACACTATTCCTTTTTATAGGCAAACCAAGTTGCCCTATTCCCACATGGAATGGGCTTGGGCTCCAACCCAAACACCCCATGTTGCCAAACACTCCCAATTGATATTTTAATTTAATTCATCATTATCTTAATTAAAATCAATTAATATTTAATTAACATTTAACAATAATGATGATTTAATTAAATATGTGCGAACACACATTTAACCGTAATTTCACTTATTTAATTTTTTAACAAATTAAATAAAAGGCTACGACCTCAGCAAATTTAATTGCACCGTGAAATTACCAAAATACCCTTTCTCCTAAAAAAGACGAAAACGCCCTTCTTTCTTCTTAGCTCTTAAATTATCTTCTATGTGTGTGACCCATAGGCTCCTCATCATACCGGTAGTGTATAGTATCGTGATTAACACCAATTAATCGCCTCACTAATACATGCACCAAGATTGGCCCCTAGCAAGGCATCATGGCCACCCGATAGATTCGGATTCAAAGAAAGTAGCTACCTGTCAACGATATGGTTACCGTACACCCGATCCTTTCATCATACGTTATCTCGACGAGACGAAGGCATAGAAATAGTGTCAACCTTCGGTTACTCGATATTATATATTCGCCTGACCAATGACCCGTATAATAACTGGATAGAGCAACAACTCAATCCCACCGTGGCCACGCTTTAGTGTCATTGCCATATACCGAATTGCGCCGTGAGATAACTTCTCCCGCACCCGGGAGTGATGAATCCTTTATTCAATCCACCATAGTCTTGATACACTCCTTGATATAGCCAATCACCACCGCATCGACATCCTCGAATAGAACGCGTAGGCTAGTGCCAAACATACTAACCGGTGGCACAAGGCACTCCGGTGATCTCAAGTCTAAGGATCACATGCACCACCATTCGTTAGAGGATTTGTTCCATAGACACCGGGGTTACCATCCATATGGAATCCTCTCGGTGGGTCACCCACTTGAACTTGCCGTGGTATATCCGCCTACAACAAGCACCCATGTGTTGCACCAGTTGTCACCGAACAACCTTGACAAGTGAGATCACCACCGCTTCGACAGGTCGCTTCAACACTATGATAGCCTTACCGTATTATCTCGTGCCCTTACTTCTGAATAATACTGGGGCTACGGACGTTTCTAGAATGGCCACCATATGTGCTCATAGGGTTCTCACTATCAAGATTTGAAACACTTGATACCCTCGTCACGGTTCTACCATTCTAAGGACATATATCAATACATATTGCAATAATAATGATTTACGCGATATAGAATAAAATGCCTTTTATTATTGATTAATGAACATTATTACAAAGAGTCAATTCTACAATAATTGATTGGCTCTAGGGCATCTACTCTAACAGAAAAAGCCACTAGAAACATCATTTCTATTTATGCTTTGTGTAAAGCAGGTTATTATGTATTGTTTAATGGAAATGAATGTTCAATACATTTTGCAAATGTTTTAGTTGGTAAAGCTGTGAATACAAATGGTTTGTATGTCTTAGAATTGAATGACTATGCTTCAATGAATACCATTTCTAATAAAAGAACTCGATCTGAATCAAATCCTAAAATTCTATGGCATCATAGATTGGGTCATATAGGAGAGAGAAGATTAGTTCAACTTGGAGAAAGTGGGATCTTGAACTCATTGGGTTTTGAACCTTATCTAACCTGTGAATCATGTCTCCAAGGAAAGATGACCAAGTCTCCCTTTAAGAGTAAAGGAGAGCGAGCTAAAGAACTATTAGAACTTATACATATAGATGTATGTGGACCATTTAGTACTTTAGCCAGGGGAGGATTTGAATACTTCATTACTTTTACAGATGATATGTCACGATATGAGTATTTGTATTTAATGAAATACAAATCTGAATCCTTTGAAAAAATGCAGAGAATTCAAGACTTAAGTAGAAAATCAAACTAGAAATAGTATTAAAATACTACGATCAGATCGTGGGGATGAATACTTGAGCACAGAGTTTCAAGAGTTCTTAAAAGAAAATGGAATCATCTCACAATTGACTCCTCTTTATATACCCCAGCTTAATGAAGTGTCTGGAACGAGAAATCATACCTTATTAGATATGGTATGATTGATGGTGAGTTTTACAGACTTACCAATGTCATTGTGGGGGTACGCTCTCCAGACCACTGTGCACATCCTTAATAGGGTCCCGTCTAAACCTGTCCAGAAAACACTGTATGAGATATGGTATGGAAAACGTCCAAGTCTGAATTATATGAAGATTTGGGGCTGTCAGCTTATGTTAAATTGGTTAAATCTGATAAGTTGGATGTTAAATCCGAGAAGGGTCGGTTCATTGGATATCCTAAAGATAGTTTAGGATATTACTTTTACTTCCTAAGTGATCAAAGAATTTGGATCAGTAGAAATGCGCGCTTCCTCGAGAACGAGTTCTTGGAGGAAGGCGGTGTTGGAAGAAATATTGAACTCAAGGAAGAGTTCGAAGAGCCAAGATCCGAGATTGCTGAAGATAGAACATCCACTCAGCGAACCTCGGTATCAAATACTATGGTTCTAGGACGAAAGTCTTCTAGAATATCAAAACCTCCAGAGAGATATGGGTTCCTACATGAGCAAGATTTTGAATCTTACTTAGTGGGAGTAGATGATTATGGTGATGATCCTAGAAGCTACGAAGAAGCAATATTGGATAGAGATTCAGGAAAATGGCTGGAAGCGATGGATTCTGAGATAGAATCAATGCATGCCAATCAAGTATGGTCGCTTGTGGATCCACCGGAGGGAATAATTCCTATAGGTTGTAAATGGGTCTACAAGAGAAAAGTTGGCAAGGATGGGGAGGTAGAGACCTTCAAAGCTCGAATGGTGGCGAAAGGTTATACTCAAAAACAAGGATTGGATTATGAGGAAACCTTCTCGCCTATAGCTATGATTAAATCCATCCGTATAATACTAGCCATTGCAGCATACCATGATTATGAAATTTGGCAGATGGATGTCAAAACAACTTTCTCAATGGGTTTATTGAGGAAAACATCTATATGGAACAACCGATAGGTTTTGTATCCTCTGTTGAAAGACATAAGGTGTGCAAATTGCATCGATCCATTTATGGATTGAAGCAAGCTTCAAGAAGCTGGAAGATTTGATTTGATGACATAATCAAATCGTTTGGTTTTGTTAAGAATCCAGATGAGCCCTGTGTATACAAATGGGTTAAAGATCATGCCATCACATTTCTCATATTATATGTAGATGACATACTTTTAATGGGAAATGATATAGGCATGATGACAGAGGTTAAAGTTTGGTTGTCCAAAACCTTCTCGATGAAAGACTTAGGAGAAGCAACATATGTCCTTGGCATTCGTGTCTATAAAGATAGAACAAAAAGGGTAATTGGATTATCTCAGAAATTGTACATAGAGAAAATGCTAAAAAGATTTTGCATGGAGAACTCTAAGAGAGGTCTCTTGCCCTTCACTCACGGTCTTCATCTTTCTAAGGAGATAGGTCCAAAGACCGATGAAGAGTGGCAGCGGATGCGTAATGTGCCTTATGCGTCTGTCGTAGGCAGCTTAATGTACGCAATGCTATGTACAAGACCTGATATAGCTTATGCTGTAAGTGTTACGAGCAGATATCAGTCAAACCCAGGGGAAAAACATTGGTCGGTTGTAAAATCGATCCTTAAGTACTTGAGAAGAACTAAGGATCTAGTTCTGAGTTATGGATGTTCCGAGTTAAACATTCAAGGATACTCAGATTCTGATTTCCAATCAGATATTGATGATAGGAAGTCTACGTCAGGGTACATTTTTATATGTAATGGAGGTGCTGTTAGTTGGAAAAGTTCCAAACAGACAACCACAACTAACTCCACTACAGAAGCTGAATACATTGCTACTTCGGAAGCAGCGAAGGAGGCTGTTCGGATGCAAAAGTTTGTAATTGAACTTAGTGTGGTTCCGAACATGGCATACCTGATAAGCATGTTTTGTGACAATACTGGAGCTATTGCACAGGCAAAGGAACCAAGGGCACACCAAAAATCCAAACACATTCAGCGTAAGTATCACATTTTGAGAGAATTCGTTGGAGCTAGAGAGATTATGATTCTGAAGACTCCTTCAGCGGAAAATGTAGCTGATCCACTGACTAAGGCGATGACACTGAAGCAATTGGACCATCATCTTGAGAAGATGGGTATGAGATACAACATCGAATGGCTTTAGTGCAAGTGGGAGTTTGTTAGTGTATATTAGTGTATGCCCTTGAAACCATTCGTGTTGTCAGTTTCAGAGCATTTTATCTTGTATCTATATATATCATAAATAATAGAAGAAAGAGTTCTTCAATTCATATATATAAATTTCTTCCTTTATTCAGTCATGCATTTAAAATAAAGTATGTATATGAATTGTCCAGATGATTCATTTAATCGGTAGATGAATTATCGAAAAGGGTTCCTTACGGTAGGCATATTAGATGCTTCTGAAAGATATAATGAGTTGATATAAGTACGGATGACGATGATAGTCATGTCACTGGCGCATTGGTATGGATTAACGGTTGGTGAACTGTTTTTCAAACGTGACCGAATAATGACAAATCACTTGGAAAAGCATGTAGTCAATGATTTATCGTTTGGTTATATCAGTACACGATGTAGCCCTTTGACCTGAGACATTGTAGTCGGATCCGATATGGATGCATATGGTTCATACACTGTATAAGTACGAGACTAATCATGTTTCATATAATAAAGTCTATTTGGTCATGCGTTGTTCATATGCAGAAACGAATGATGGTCAAGAGGGGATCCATTGACTCGGAAATATCGGATCGGGAGTACCGTTGACTCCATCCAGATTCGAGTTCCTAGATGAACGTCGATAAATGTTGGAAATCAGAATCTTTGGCCAAAGTCTATTATTAGTCATACAAAAGCAAGTTTGTGATGACGAGTTCTGGACATATTGATCGACGATTCGGTAGAAGATTGAGTTTAGGATTTTGACATTCCATGAATCCATGCTCGATTAGGATATCTCAATGGAGGGACTTTACCTACATGGTACATATGATCTGAAATGGGTTCGGTGAAGTATATCTTCATCGTGGTTTAGGGACTATGGCACATTGCTAGATGTTTACCATAGTCGTTGGGCCTTTGGACTGATTTTCGGATTCATCCAAAACCGGCTCACGGCTAATCCATGGTGGACCTACATGGTCACACCAATAGCCTTGAGAAGTTAGAGAAGGATGAGAGAGAGAAATGATTATCCGAAGAGGGCTAGCACCTTCCGAGGGTAATAACGGGATTTCTATAGTAATAGTTACATAGAAAATAATTTGTGACATTTTAAGGGTTAAAATGGTCAAGCAATAATTAATTATATTTAATTATTATATCTTAAAGTGTTAAGATTAATGAGATGAACAAAAATAACCTTTTAATAGTTAAAGGGTAAAAAGGGTAAATTTATGGGTTGTTAACGTAAACTAGTTTAGTTTACATGGGCCCTTGAATAATATTGATTATTCAAAGGGTAGCATAATAAATTCATGGGGTCCCTTTTTAAAATAAGATTTTATTGGGCTTGGAAGTGAAAAATAAATAATTGCAAAATTGCCCAAGTATATATAAATGCAAAAGGTTGCATTTTAGTTCATTCTTCACTTGTTCACTCAAAAACAAACTAGAACTCTCTCTCAAACCCACGACCACTCTCTAATCTCTCAAGGTGGTGTTAAAGTGTGGAGGTTTGATCCTTTTGAGGCTAATCTTCATCAATCCAAAGCAAAGGAGTAGGTATAATCTCTTTTCAAGCTTTGCACGAAAAACCTTTTTTTTTTTTTTTTTTTTTAATCCATCCTTTTCATGCTTTTTTCTCCAATTCCACCACTCTTCATGCATGCATGATGGTCTTTCAATTAGGTTTCAGCATCTCAGCTTGTAACCAGGCCTGAAATTCATATATTCGAGTTCTCCATTTGTGTGGAGGAAGATCATCGACGGTAAAAGTGTAGAGCTTTGCTGAAGCTATACAAGAGTAACGTTTAGCCGGAGTATGATGAGATTGTCGATACATAGGCGGAGAGTTTGGAATGGAATCATCACCTTCAGGCATCTTATCATCGACCTCAGAAACAATAGGTGGTCTGGACGATTCAGGTTGATGGGTCATCAGTTGGGGATAAACATGAGGATGTTGATCAGAAGTATCACTGTCCGAGTCAAAGTCACTTTCAAATGATTCATCAGTCGAAGGTATATCAGCTTCTGATTCTGTTTGAAGGTAGATAGAGAATCTTGAGAAAAACCCGAGGCGGCAAGACGTTGCCTTTCTGCCATGTCTCTCAAAAAAGAGCTCATAAAATTGGAAGAGACAGGATTTTCTGAAGAGTCAGGATTAGCAGAAGGTTGGCGGTCTTCCATCATCATTATGTGCATTAGAGCCTTATCCTTAGATAAAGGACGATGAGGCTTAGGAGATGGAGGATCTGAGTGACTGGAAGAGATGGGTCAGGAATATCAGCGGATGGGGTCTGCGATCTAGCAGAATACTTTTCTCACTTCTTTTGTTCTCGTTCTAGCTTGATCTTTTCATCACGTTCTTTGCGAAGCTTGGCATATAACTGTTCAGTGTTGCCAAAAGCTTGAACAGCACCAGAACGTATATGAGGTGAGACCAACAGTTGGCTAATTTTTGGGAAAGGGGAAAAAGAGGGTCGTGGCCATGCTATTGTGGAGTCAAAAGGGTTTGGTACTAATGACATTTCAGGGAAAGTCTGTGGTTGTCTGAGTTTTTGCTTAAGATATTCCTGCTGAAGCGATGTCATTTGGGTTTTTAATGACTTCATTTTTGCTTCCTTCTGGAGAAACTGAGCTGAATAACCATGAGAGCTACTGACAATGTGCATTAATTCCTGATGGAGCTGAACAATCCGGTTTTGGAGATGATCACATAGTTTGGTTCTAAGACAGAGAGTCCACCTGATGAGCTACTAAATGCAGTTTTTGTTCAAGTCTGGTCATGGTTTTGTTTTAGGCTAAAGCATTTTTAGTCTGCGAATTGAGAACTGCTTCAGCTTGGGAGAGTTTAGGTATGGATCCATCAAGCTGTATAGCTTTGGAAGGAATAACTCTTGGTTGTTGAGTGGCAGTTTCCTGAAGAGAAGGAAAATCTGTAGCATAATTGAAATGTTGTCCTGTCTTTGATGGCTCAAGGGATTGGATCATCATAACGGACTGAACAGGGGGAAGTATGAGCAAGGGGTGAATGGGTTGGTTTATGTTCTTTTGCAATCCACCACAGAGACTGTTGATAACATGGTAAAGGTTGTTTGAAGTAAGGTGATTTTGCAGGTTTGGATAGTTTTAAAGGTGGTTTGGGTTGAGGTTTCGGAGGGATGTCCCATGAGGGATTACAAGATGGTGAATCTTTTCTGGCTAGTGGAGAATATTTGACATAATAGTCTAATTTACCAGACTGTTGATCAAGAAGACCAACTTTAGGATCATGTTCTTCAAATCGGGAATGAAGATCTGTCTGAATGCAGTGAGCTTTCTTCTTTTTCTGGTTAGAATAGTTTCGTCTTGGAAGATAATGCTCATCGATTTCCCAAATATGATTATCATGGCATTCCGAGCATTGGCTATCAAGATCAAATGGAATGTGACCAGTGACTGGATCATATTGATGATAGACAGGAGCACCAGATTGTTGAAAAGAATGAATAGAAAGTCCAAGTTCCCGTACTGCGATGTGGGTATGACCGGAGTAATCATGAATTGAGTTTGTCTAAAACTCAAAGGTGGAGCACTGGGAGTTGCTGGAGACTTAAATCTGATAGTTATTGTTCCGTCACTGTTATCATGCACGGTAGATTCTGTAAAAACCACTGGAGTTTCTTTTTTGTGAAGAGACTTGGAACTTGTCACCCAAGAGTCAGGTAACAATTTAATCAAATCATCTTTGGAAATTTGCCTAGGAATATTGATGCAGTGAGTAGTATTCTGAGAGTCAACAGTAAGGAGCAGAGCATCAGTAGTCGTAGGGATAGCGAGATCAAGAGCATGGTCTTGGATTCGCCACACCATTTGATAATGCAAAGTAGCTGCAATACTTCCTGGATTTAAATCTGCACCAACAATCTGTAATTGAACTTCAAGAGCCTTAGAGCAATGAACATCAGAGAGGGACATGTTGAATTAGGAAACAGTGTCATAATGACTATCCCAGCATTCAAAGTTTTCTATGCTATCCCTATACAAGCATATTGATATTGGAAAAATCTGGTGTCCAATAAAGCAATTCGAACAAAGACTGGGAGTCCTTTTCTGCCATGATAAGATAGAGCGAGTCAGATAGCGCCAAAGTGCACATGAGAGTATCCTTCACGGATCCATTGAGTAATAGATTCTTGAGGGATTTCCAAAGTAACATATTGTTCTTGGGATGTGGCTGGAATTTGACACTTGTCAAAAGTACTAGTCTGGACATACTTTTTGACTGGCTTTCTGGAAGGACGGACAAGAGTTTTAAAGGTTTTAGACAAAGAAGACAAGGACTTGGAAAAGGTTGTATAAGGATTTACAATAAGAGGGATAGTGTCTTGGATTTTTTGATTTTCTGGGATATAAGATATTTCATACAAACTGTCTATTTTAAAAGAAGATCTAGAAAAGCTAGTATTTATGGGAGCAGTTAACGTAGATAAAGCTGAAGAGGATTCCATGTGCGTAAGTTCAACCTCTTGGATGTGTAATATCACCTCGAATGATAAGGATAGTGCAAGACCCAAATATTACATATAAACATAACTTAATAAACAGTGAAATAAAACATAACCAAAACTTAAATAAGCCAATATCCGAGGGGAGGCAATCCTCTGCACACGCAGAGATTGGAACCAATAAGCAACTTAAAGAAGCCAATATCCGAGGGGAGGTAATCCTCCGCACACGCAGAAATTGGAATCTATAAGCGGTTTGGCTCTGATACCACACGGAGGTCTAGACCGTATTTCTTGTGTATTAAGTATTTTAACTCGTATTTATTTTGCAATAAAATCTTAGTTAGAAAATGATTGTTGCTTGGGGAATGTAAATTCAATAAAGATGGGTTCACAACCTAATCTTACAAACTTTCTCTTACCATTACGATCTGACAATTTGCAATTTGTCAGCTCATAATTAAGCTGACAAGATCCACTGCGAGCTGATAAATTGAGAGCTATTAACCTGTTACATCGGGGTATGAGAGAAAGTTTGTAAGATTGGACTGTAAACGTAGTATCGCCCATGTAAATTTTAAATTTCTCTTGATTTGATTGCAAAGAGTAAAAAGGATAAACGAAGTAAAAGATGCTTTTTCTTATAGATATAATATGTTTTTTTTTTTTAATTATTGTGTTAAGTTTATTTTAAACTAACTCCTAGATTTCTAATTCAGCTTACACATTAAACTACTTTTAAGTTATTTGTTATTTAAAATTAAAATCTTCTTTGTGGTGATAAAGAATATCTTCAAATCTCCATACCTCAGAGATCAAACTAGTTTAACCTTCAAGTTATGTGCTTTGTGACATTGTCTTTAATATTTTATATAGTATTGATGCAAAAAATACACCAACTAGAGTGATCCGATTGATCTTGATGGAATCGAAACTAATGTGTTCGTGATTACGGGTAACCAGCAATGTAATGAGACGGAAGCAATAAAATAGATAACACAATGAGTTTTTAAAGTGGTTCGGCGAGTTATACTCTTGCGCCTACGTCTACTGTTTTTGTCTTTGCTATGAGAGCTTATAATAATAGTCCTAGAACAATTTGCTATCCGCTTTCTCTTCATTTGAGGGGGTTTATATACAAATTTTGTACTAAGGAAAGAACGAAAATAAAGAGATTACAATTAAGATTGAAATGCAACTCTGATATTCTAGCGATTAAGCGTTCAGATTGCGCCAAGATCGCTATCGATCTGATCCCTTCCGAGATATCTGGGATTTGAAGTTATTTGTGAGCTGATTGAACAACTGCAGGGATTGGTCACGACTAGCTTGTGCTAGGTCGAGCTACATCCCGATGAGCTTATGCTAGGTCAGACAATCGATTGAGTCGAACTGATTTTGGATCAAGCTATAACCTCGCAATTCTTTGACCTTGATGGAAAAATCATACACAACATCTCCCCCTAGTGTTCGGTGCTTGTTTCGAGCTTTAATGACTATTGCTCAATTTGATATCAAGCTTGGACTTCTTTGGTTGTGTGCTGAATGCAGATATGATCGAGCTTCATGAGTCGGACTCATCTCTGATCAATGTAGGCAACGCTTGGCTTTTCCTCTGTTGTGATATTCTTAACAAACTCGGAATTTGACATGAAGGGCATATGTGTAACTTCCATGCGGTCATGTCGCATTAAATGCAACAGCCTTTGGTAGTTACTTTTCGTTGCGCGTGGGTGACTATAACTATCCACACCCATAATCTAAGCGATGTGCAATGACGGTTATGATTGTGGCAGCCTAACAGTTGATCGCCCCTCACGGATGATTGACATTTACCACGTCCAAGGGCTAGGATTGCTCGATGAATGGAGGGCGAGATTCACTATAGATCAATGGCTACGATCGAATCCCACCCTCTCTCTCCCATGCAAACCACTGTAAAAGCAAGCAACCTCGTCAAAGCGTCTTGTTAGTGTATGCACTAGGAACCAATCGTATTATCAGTTTCAAAGCATTATATCTTGTAAATACTTTTGTGAGAATGAAAGAAAGAGTTCTATTTTGACATATTGTTTACTGCTTTATTTATATTATTTATAATGCATGTGAAATATTATGATGGCATTGGAAAGAGGCGATAGAGGAGAGAAAAGCGTTGAACACATAACCAAGCAAAATCTTATGCTATGGGGCAACAAAAGGATATTTCAACCCACTACGCGCCACCTACACATTCAAACCCAACACTGAAAAGCAAAGAAAATAATAAAAATGTGAATGGGTTTCTTATGAAACCTATATTGTAAGATCACTTCACTTCGCATCAATTGAAAAAAAAATGATTATAATATGGAGAATATAATGTTTAAAATGTTAATTTTCCTGCTGTGGGTGCAAACTGCAGATATTAAAAGATTTTCCTTTTTGGGTTCTTTTTTTTTTTTTTTTTGCTTTCTCATTATTAACTATTAAGCGATTTTGCATTTTAATTTTTTAGTTTTATTATACTTCGCACCAATAATTTTTTTTATTTTATTATACTTCGCACCAATAATTTTTTTTTTGTTGTCCGTGCATACACCCAATCAAATCTTCACTGTATATTTCCTACTTTATTTTATTTTTATTATACTCGGACTGTTATCTGAACTCCCTGAGATTTCAAGACGTATCAAACAGACAAACACCCCTCCTCGCCTTTATCATCACCGTTAACTAGCGATGAAATTTGCATTCAACTTAGCCCTCGATGGTTGCAGGTACGCACCTTGACATTACCTTCCTCTACTTCATCATATGTTCTACTTACTACCTACTAGAGCTTGATAAATGTTAAACGTGTTTTAATTTTGAATTTAATCCGCATTTTCAGGAACTTTACTGTTCAAAGTGATGATGTATATAAAGTCAATTGAAAGATTTTTTTTTATTTTTTATTTTTTAAATCCTATTTACTTTGCCAAATGCCAATTATTAATACTTACAGAATAATTACTATAAGCAAATTACAAAATGGACAACTTCTATAGAATTGCCTTCCAACAAGACAAATGAAGCATTGAGAGATATCAAAAAAACAAAACCTTATAATCAACATCATATTGACCCTGTACTTAAATGATTTAGGCAAGCACAATATAATTTTAAGCATTAACTGTAGCTTCATAGCTCGATCTTGGGAGAACGCGGAGATGGAGTCCGCCTTCAATATGAAGAGTGAGTGCAGTTTTGTACCTCACTGGCTTACTATCATCATTAATGAGCTTGAATTTGTAGCTCCCAAGCAGGATCATGGAGAAAATTTTCATCTGCCTGTAAGCAAAATCTTTTCCCAGACAGATTCTTGGACCCGCCTGTTCAACAGAAATCATCTAATTGATTAGCTAATCTAAATAAGTGGTTCTAGTTTAATTGCATCATTAGTCTCGTGTTACAACGTAAGGGTTAAAAAAAAGTCACTGGAGTTTTAAGAACTTAATTTTCCAAATGTGATTAACTCATGGTTATGATCAGACTCTTTATCTCACCTGGAATGCTGTGAATATGAAAGGGCTTTTGGGTTGGAAATGGCCAATTTCATTGAGCCATCTCTCTGGCCGGAATTCCTCTGCATCATTACCCCATAAAGTTTTCGTCCTGCCCATTGCATACGGTACATATGTGATCTGATCTCCCTTTATTCACACTGAAACCATCAGGCAGTGTTTCATGGGAAAAACAAACCTTCCCATCCTGTGACACCACCCGCATGTACTTCTTTCAAACCAAGCCAACGATGAACTTATTATATTAATCAACCGGCGTTGGGGCACAGCCATAAAATCATATCAAATATTCACAAAATCAAAATGAAAATATTGTGCAATTAACAACATTTTTCATGTTCTATAGCTGATTATGCATGTACTTACCACAGGAACTGCGGGGTAGAGCCTCAGTGTCTCAGAGAAAGCTGCGTGGAGATAATGCATCTTGTCAAGGGTTTCTTCATTTACTTTGGCTGCCAGTTCCTCAATGCTTGAATTACTTCTCACTTGGGTTGCTTCTATTATTTCTTTTGCAATCTTTTCTTGTATATCAGGGTGCTTACAAAGCAAGTAAAAAAATCAAGAAACAGTGGCAGCGGTGGTGTCTTTTCCAGCAATTACAAAATTGAGAACAATGTCCCTCAAGTATTTTGGATCGGTCTCTTTCAGTTCCAAAAACCTGGACAGAATGTCTTCTTTTTTCCCCTGTAACATTGATTTATTAGCTAATCACACAAATATTACTAAAACTTTGAACGAAAACCGATACGGTTCGAGATGTTACAACTTACACTCACTGATGGTAAATCATCATGTCGATTATTGAGTCGCTCAATTTTGCTTTTAATCAATTTGTATACAAAATCATCAACCACTTTGATATTCTTTCTCAATTTAGCCTCTGATGCGATGTTCAGGAACCGCTTAATCTTCCAAAAGGCATCAATAAATCGAAAAGAAGTAATTGCATTTGCTGTATCAAAAGCATCAGTGAATTGAGTGCCTTCTTCATAAGTTCCAGACAAACCATCTAATTCTATACCCAATGCGACTTTAAGCACGGAGTCTAAGGTTGCTTTCATCAAAAGATCCTGCAAATAAACACATAATTATAGTGAATCAATCATCAATTTAAGGAATAACTGTTCCTGTGATATACATAGATGACTAATTTATTTAGAGGGTCATACTTGCATGTCTAACGATCGGTTTGATGCTGAAGCTTCAGATACTATTCGACCAAGTTTTGCAGCAGTGGTTCTAAAGACTACACTGCTAAAGTCCCTCAATATCTTTGTGGAGAATTCATAGCTTGATAGTTTCCTTTGATGTCGCCACTTCTCTCCGTCTACCGCGAAGATCCCATCACCCACTAAGTCCTTAAAAATGTTATATTGATAAAATCGCTGGTTCCATAATTAAACGTGATGAAATTAGAATTTTCTGCTAATTAATCATATACTATCTGTTCGATGCTTCTGTTGGATATGAACAATAAATTACAAAAAGAGTTTGACTAGTGTTATGCCTGGGAAAATAGGGTTGACGTAGCACCCAGTTAAGTGCGAAAGGTCAGACCTCGGGAAGAGTCCGCTGACATTCTAGCACAGCCGCGTCGCGTGATGATGCAAGCAGCACACTCCTGTCAGTACAGTGGGTGCATGCCAGATTGAAGAAATGCTAGAGGATGTACACGTGTTCAATCCCTGCAGCAAATCACGTGAATTACTCTAGAAGGTGGGTAATGTGACATAAAGAAGGATTTGCACGGATAATCTCACCAACTCACAGATTCGGTAATGATAACCTTAATCCATCCCACTATAAATTGGGAGCTCTCCTCTCATTTGAGAGATTAGCTACCCTCTCTCTAGAATATATAGCATTTGATACCTTGTAAAGTCAGTCGGCTAAAGCGACCTGACCCTTCTCATTAATACAAACATCAGTGGACGTAGGACTTGCTTCCTTAGCATCCGAACCACTTTAAAACTCCTTTGTCATTGCATTTGCTCTCGATTCTTTTGCTTTCACGTGTGTCTTCAGGGCCAGCTCAGCATCGCACACATGCATTTCGTTGGTGTCAAAATCACGCATCAACAATTTGGCGCTGGAAGGAGGGTCTGATTTGGCATTCGTCCTTCATCAGAAGAATCTCTAACCTATCGACCCTACAACTGCAAATGGCTCACCGATTTGAACCTGAGAAAACCAACCAAAATACTGAAGGGACCCCTCAAATGCAGGAGGATACCTCCCCCGAGGTACCCTCGGCCCCGCAGACTACAGCGGGAAACATCCCGTCAAGTTCACAACTTGACCCTGCCGTTCTAAGCTACCTGGAGAGGTTCAATAATACTCTCCAAACGGTCATACGGAGATTGGACCGTTTGGACCAGGATGTACCACCCAAGTCGAATGAGGCTGTGCAACCGCCAAAAACGCCTACAGGTCACACGAAAGCGCAGCAAAGGGTGATAGCCCGTGCTGCGAGAACTGCAGCGCGACAAAGAAAGGGTAAGCAAGTGGCGAATGGGCCTAAAAGCTCAAAAGGCCTGGTGAATGCCGACCACGCCCCTAGTAGAATACCTATGGCGTTGAGACTCAGTGAAAAGGTGCAGCCCGAGCCATCCCACGCCACGTCGCATGAAAACCCCCACAAAAGTGTTGGGCAAGGCAATTCTCATTACCGCCAGAACGATCCTGATCGTCGCGCGGGAAGCTACCACACTCCGCGGGTCGGTTCGCACCACCGCGGAGGTCGTGAAAGTTTCCCGAATAATGCGCACGCCCTCTGCACGGCTCTAGCCAAAAGTGTGTCCAAGATTAGGTGGGAGCTGCAGAGCAGAGGCAAGGGGAAATCCGACCTACTGTCATTCCTCAACCGTAACCGTGAGGGTCACACCCATGTTGCGAAAAGTAATCCCCAAGTAGCGCCGCTACCTCAAATTGAAGAGCTGCAGCGAGCTCTTGATCAACTGAAAGCTCAGCAAAACGAGCAAGGGCAGGTCGCATCAGGTCTCCCTTTTCTCCGGCGGTATTAGCCGTCCCATTACTATCGGGGTTTAGAATGCCCAACATGCAGGCATTCAATGGAAATTCTAATCTGCAGGATCACTTATATGAATTCAACGACCTGATGGAGCTTCACCGGGTCTTAGATTTGACAAAATATCGATGTTTGGCAGTGACCTTAAACTCTCATGCCAAACGATGGCTCAGGTCGCTCCCAGAGGGATTGATCAGCTCATGGCCTCAGATGAGCACGACGTTCCTGAGACACTTCCAAGTGAACAGAAAGTTCTCAATGCCTTTGAGCTACCTCAGCAACATAAGGCAAGAGAGGGATGAATCCCTCCAATCATATATAGACAGATTCCACAGAGAACTCAACAAAATGGCTCACACTCCCAGGAGTCATTGAGGACTCTCATCATTGCGGAGTTCATCCAGGCCGACTGTGGAAAGAGCTACAAGCTGAGGATGATGTTTCCCTCACCCGTTTTTACAATCTCGCAGAGAAATATCTCCGTATTGAAAATTCTAAAGCGGCACTCCACTACCGCAATTGCGACACCTCAAGCAGTGTGCCTGGTCGAGAAGAAAGAATGAGAGTTGATCACAGATGGGCTTCTGATGATCAACGAAAAGGGAAGAAGCCACGCCATGAGCCCAAAAAGTCTTATGCCCCGGTTCCTCGTCGCGATCGCGATAGGAACCAATATACCCCCTTGAATGTATCTGTATCGGCTATTCTTGACAAATCAAAAGAGGCCAACCTACTAGGAGAACCTGAGCCTATGAAAAATCCCTCATCGGCCAGGAACAGTAAAAAATATTGTCGCTATCATCGGGACAATAGGCACCATACTGATGAATGCCGAGCTCTCAAGCAGGCAATCGAAAACCTCATCAAGCAGGGACATTTCAAGGAGTGTATTGATGACTTTGTTCCCTCACAAGAGAAAAATCAGGGGGAGTCAAGTAAGAAGCGTCATGATTAGAAAGGAGTGTGCAGCCTCAATTTAATCTTCGGGGGACCGCACTTTGCGAGGAACTCACGAGGTGCCCAAGAAAGGTATGCTTGCGAGGCATATCACGACCCCATCAAAATGATGAGCGTGGCACAGCGAACACAAAAGGTTCACCGGGAGGAGGAAATTTCCTTCTCCAAAAAAGATGCAGCCCGGATGCATCATCCCCGCGATGATGCCTTTGTGATCATGCCCCTCATAGGGCGCCATAATGTCCAGAGAATATTAGTGGATAACGGAAGTACTGTGAACATCCTGTTCGCTTCAACTTTCGAAAGAATGAATTTGGACAAGGCCGACCTGAAGCCTGCCTCGTTCCCTTTATATGGCTTCACAGGGGACCACCTGCTCCCCAAGGGAACGATCTCACTCCCAGTCACGCTGGGTGACTTCAACTAGGTGACCAATGTAATTGAGTTCTTGGTAGTGGATTGTCCATCCACCTTTAATGGAATCCTGGGGCGACCTTTGCTGAGACACTTCAAGGCAGTCACTTCAATATACCATCTGAAGATGAAGTTCCCCATCCTGACGGGGATTGGGGAAGTTAACGGGTCTTAGCACGCATCTCGCGACTGCTATGTGAAAGTCGTGCAGATGGCGTGCAAAGGCAAAGGCACCTCGTGCGGCAATCACAACCAAACAATGGTGATCAGTCGGATCGAGCCATAACCTGGCCCAGCCAAGGATAATATAGATCCTCGCATTCAAGACTTCCCTTCCAGTGGACTAGTTGAGGACTTGAGTGAAGTACTAGTCGACTAGAATGAACCAAGTAGGGTGTTAAGGATCGGTAAAAATCTCAATCCCCAGCTCGCTACCGAACTGACTAGCTTCCTCAGGGAAAACATCGATGTGTTCGCATGGTCGCACACAGATATGGTTGGGATCAGCCCGAATGTTATTTTCCATGCATTAAACATCGACAGTGAAGCCAAGCCAGTTCGCCAAAAGAGGAGAGTGATGGATCCAAAGCTGTATGCTGCCTTGAAGCTTGAGGTGGATAACCTCCTCCAAAATGGATCCATCTAAGAAGCACTTTATCTGACCTAGGTTGCCAACCCAGTTCTAGTAAAGAAGCCTAACGGCAAATGGCAAACCTGCATCGACTTCACCGACCTCAACAAGGCATGTCCGAAAGATAGTTTTCCCCTGCCAAGGATCGACCAGCTCGTGGATGGCACCTCAAGGCACGAGCTACTGAGTTTCATGGATGCGTACTCGGGATACAATTAAATTTTGATGTACGCACCAGATGAAGAGCATACATCTTTTGTTACAGACCAGGGACTGTACTGCTACAAAGTTATGCCCTTCGGCCTCAAGAACGTTGGTGCAACTTACCAACGACTAGTTAACCGGATGTTCTCCAAACAGATAGGCAGATCGATGGAGGTCTACATAGACGACATGCTGGTCAAGTTGCATGTCGCTTCAGATCACGTAGCACATCTCGTTGAGATGTTTGACATCCTCCAGTAGTATCGAATGAAGCTGAACCCCCTCAAATGTTCATTCAGAGTATCCTCGGGAAAGTTTCTAGGGTACATGGTTAACTAGCGGGGAATTGAGATCAACCCCAAAAAAATCTAAGCTCTCCTCGATATGAAGAGCCCAACAAAAAAAAAAAACAGGTCATGAGCCTAAACGGGCATATAGCGGCGCTAAGTCGCTTCATATCAAGGCTAACAGATCGTTGCTTGCCATTCTTCAATGTACTCAAGGCCAATAAGAAGTTCGAATGGACTCCCGAGTGCGAGCAGGCCTTCTAGAGAATAAAGGAACACCTCGAGAAGCCACCACTTCTGTCCAAACCTCTCCCACAAGAGATCCTCTTTTTGTACCTATCCGTCTCGCAATTCGCGGTCAGTGCAGCCTTAGTTTGGGAAAAGAACAGAACGCAATGGCTAGTATATTACATGAGCAAGTGTCTGTTGGATGCCGAGATACGGTATCTAGAAATGGAGTGATTAGCCTATGCCCTGCTGATCGCTTCCCGAAAGTTGCGACCTTACTTACATGCCCATACGATTCATGTATTGACTAATTACCCGCTTAGGCAGGTCCTCCAAAAACCAGAGTCATTGGGTAAATTGCTCAAATGGGCCATGGAACTCAATTAGTTTGATCTCCATTACAAACCAAGAGCAACTATTAAAGGGCAGGCTGTTGCCGACTTCATATCAGAGTTCTCGCATCATCCAGTGAAAGAGTCGGAACAGCCCAATGAAGTCATCTAGGAAACTATTCAAAATCTCTCAACCTGGACCCTCTACGTCGATGGATCATCAAACAGGAAGAGGGCTGGGACGGTTTTTCTCTTGTTGAGTCTCGAAAGGGCTCGTATTCATGGCATTCTCCGGTTCAGTTTCAAAGCAACCAATAATGAGTCTGAGTATGAAATTCTGCTCACTGGACTGAGGTTGGCCATGGAAATGGGCGCAACTGCGATCAGCGTCCACAATGACTCCATGCTGGTCGTTAACCAGATTTTGGGAGAGTACCAAGCCAAGAAAGATAACATGATCAATTATCTGAAGAAAACTAAGGCCGTACTCGAGCCGTTCAAGCACTTCATGATCACTCAGATTCCCAGAGATAGCAATTCTGTGGCGGACGCCTTGGCAAGAATAGCCTTATCATTGGACTCAGATGCACCGAAGAACATTCCTGTTTGATTCATCGAGATCCCCAGTATCAGCCCAATCAAACAGGTCGTGAATGTAACGGATTCAGATTCATGGATGACCCCCATTATTCAGTATCTCAAAGATTGGACCTTACCTGACAACAAGGTCAAGGCAAGGATTCTGCGAACAAGATCTGCTCATTACACCCTCATCGGAGATCAGTTGTACAGACGAGGGTTCAGCACCTTTCTCCTCCGATGTGTAAATAACGAAGAGGCGAATTATATCATGAGGGAGATACATGAAGGGATATGCGGTAATCACACCACCGCACGATCTCTTGCCAACAAAGTTGTTCGCCAAGGGTACTACTGGCCCCTGATCCAGGAAGACACCTACAACTTTGTCAAAAGGTGTGACAAGTGCCAACGGTTTGCGAACATACCGCGAGCTCCCTCTCACCAACTGACGACTATAACCAACCCTTGGCTGTTCTTTATGTGGGGGATCGATCTCATTGGCCCCTTGCTAGCTGGTAAAGGGGGAGTGAAATATGTCGTGGTCACGGTGGATTACTTCACCAAATGGGTCGAAGCCAAGCCATTAGCCACGATCACGACCAGAAAGCTCAAGGACTTCGTCTTCAAGAACATCATGTGCCGCTACGGGATTCCTCATACCCTCATCTCAAATAATGGTAAACAATTTGACAACGAGGAGTTCAAGCAGTTTTGCGACGAGCTGGGTATCCATAAAAAATTTGCCTCTGTCGCGAGCCAGCAAGCAAATGGTCAAGTTGAAGTTGTCAACAAAACCATCAAGCACACTCTGAAGGCCAAACTTGGCGCAGCCAAGGGAAACTGAGCCGCGACCTTCCCGAAGTCCTATGGGCGTACAGAACAACCACCAGAACCTCTACCTCGGAAACTCCCTTTTCGCTAGCATATGGCTGCAAAGCAATAATCCCTGTGGAGGTAGGAACTGGTCACTTCGGAGGGACCTTTACAATGAAGCAGACAACGAAACGCTTATGCGCACAAGTCTAGACCTTGTTGAAGAATGTCGCATCAAGGCTTCGCTAAGAATAGCAGCCTATCAGCAAACCATGAAAAGGTTCTTCGATTCTAAAGTCAGACGAAGAGACTTCTAGGTCGGTGACCTTGTATTGAAGGAAGTTCTTCTTGGTACTACAGAACCAAGTGCTAGACTTTTGGGACCAAACTAGGAGGGTCCATACCGCATTGCCAAAGTGATAAGCCCGAGGACTTACCACCTCAAAAGGCTGAATGGTTCTGTGGTACCACGAGCTTGGAATGCTAAGCATCTACGACCTTACTATCAGTAATTCTGAACTCAGTTTCCTTGTAAACTTTTATTTTTCGCAAGCTTTTGTAAATAGCGAATGTAATTCAGTTCTTTTTGTAATCACTTTGTATATCCAATTCAGCTTGCATAGAATGTATAATTATGTTCGGATAGACTTATTCCAATGTAATTGTAAGCAACTACTATGCTATCTCATATGTAATAGAGGGTACTCATAATTCCTATGCACACTGAAAAGTTACTCAACGCGACTTTTATTCATCATAAAAAGGGAGAGGGGGGGGGGGAGTTACATAAAGTAAGATAAGGGCTACAAGGACGAATCACTGATCCTCGTTCCTAGGCCTCGGAGGAACGACCTCTATGATCCCAGGCTAGTCATCGACTTTCTGTTCCTCCTGTTCGGGCGCAACCACCTCAGGGACATACTTCAGATGATCTTTCGGATCGGGCCCTGAGCTGCCTCCTCAGCCTAGGCTAAAGTAGCCAGTTCGTCCCGATACTCGCCAGGAAGATAGGACAGATCCATCTCAGGTTCTTCGTCTGAAAAGCGAAGATGGACCTGATCGTCCAATCCGTAACCCTGTTCTCCATTTTCGCCTCCTGTCTTTCCATCTCCGCAGTTAGCGAGGCAACGCGGCCTTGAGCGAAGTGAAGCGTGGTCTCGAGCTCTGTTCACTACCTTTCAGTAGTCTCCCATAGGTTGGCCCTTTCCTGTTCAGCCAGCATGGCTCGTTCAGAGGAATTCTACAGTGCTTGATCCTTTTCTCCAGCCTCCCTGGAAAGCCTAGCCACAGTCCGATGGAGCTCACTCACCTCCTTGCCATGCTTGTCTAGTTCAGTCTTCTAAAAGTCCACGGTGTAGTGAGCAGCATCCCTTTCAAACATGAATTGGTCTGCTTGAGCAATGGACGAATCTCTATCAGCTCATGCGGCCTCCAAGTCCTGCATGACTCGAGCATTCTCCCCCCGCAACTTGACCAATTGCTCAGCAGACCCCAGCTGGGCCTTCTGCTGAGACATGTGTAGGGAAAGCAAAGCTTGCACGATAAGATAAAGAGTTAGCATATTTCCCTTTAAGGAATAAAGGTCCCCGACCAGGACAGCTCGTTTACCCGGCTAAATAGTTGGAACGATGTGGACAGGAGTTCGACAAAGCTGGATGTTAGAAACTGCTTGAACGACTTTGCGAGCTCGCATTCCAGGAGTATTAGGACCACCGGCTGTAGATGGTCTAGGAGATGGGCCATTGACTCTAGCACGGGCGTGTCGACGCCCTTGGCGGGTGGAGCCTGACCCATGGGTTCTTTGCCCGGCCTCTTCTCGGGGACTGCGACCGCAGGTCGTGACGACTAACCAATAGAAATGCCAATCGTGCCCCTAGGCGGCCCTCCCGAGCTGAACACTCGGTAAGGCTGCGACCTCTCAGGTTGAATGCCCACACTTTCCCCCTCAGACTCCGTCTCCTCTATCTAGATTTGTCGCCTCTTCTTGGGCCTTGAAGTTGTTGTCTTTTGCTTCGGGTGAGCAGCAGGCAGAGGAACTTTAGCAGGTCGGGCTGGAGCACTCGCCTATGCTCTAACTAAGGGACCACTAGGGATCAACTCCAGCGGGTCCTGTGGTTCACCTCTGGGGAAAAGAAAACTGTCCTACTCGTGGCGACTTGGACACTCGAGGAGGCATGGTCGCTGCATGTGAACATTAGCAAAACAATTCGCTACAAAAAAAAAAAATGTAACAAAAGGACAGTAAAAAATTACTCGATAAGGGCTCTAACGTTCCGAACTCGTTGAAAAATCCATACCTCCGTAAGTTCTTGGTTGCCACGAACAACCTTGCGTCGCGTCTCTCCCTGGGCAGAAAGCCAAATGCTACAATCCTGTTCGAGTCCGCGAGTAGGTTTAGACTAGTTATTATGTTAACTGTCAAGGAAAGCAAACGACTCGTTAGCAAAAAGTAAAAATCGAACTAAACTCAAAAGGAAATAGAACCTACTCAGATCCTGGAAACGACTGATGCCGTCATAACGGAAAAAGAAAAACTTTGTGTTATATGCTCTTGCATTGCTCAGATAGCTATGTATCCCAGCCTGTATTGTGTTTCGTCTAGACAAGTACCAGGAATCCTTGTCCTTGAGCTCAACCGCGGTTAGCTCGCCCAGTCCACTCTCTCGACACGCGATGTACATGGTAATGGTGATCATGTACCCGTTCAGGGTGAGCTGCATCGGTGCGATCCAAAAATGATCAAGGACCGACCTAGTGAAAAGGTGGAAAGGAATCAATCCCCCACCCTTAAAGATATCTTCGAAGATCGCAGTGAACCCACGTGGTGGATCCCGGGCAATATATGCCACCTCGTGGAAGACATCTACACTGACAGCGAACTGGCTAACTACCATTCGCAGCTCGTCAACGGTAAGTCCCGAGTAAATTTCTCAAGGGGGCCGCGAAAGCACCCTTTACGGGCAAGTTAGACCCTTCTTGGGCTCTGGTCATTGGGGGGTCCATTTTGCAATCTACAGAAGAGACAAAAGGGTACCATTCAGTCTTCGTACATTTTCGTACGATGACGTGGGTGAAAAGTTTTCCTCCTTAAACCCATAAAAACCCTAAGTAGTATACTTAGAGCCTTCAGCGGCTCCAACTCGACGGAGAACATTTCATCTCCGATGAGCTACCGAAGGACAGCCATCGCACAATGACTGTCAAAAGTTAAAGACATTAAAGATAAAAAGGAAGCCATCTTTACCTCTGAAAATGAGAAGGATTGACTCTTCTGTTCCAGATATCAAACGAACGCCGCTCTGAAAAGCAAGGAATCAAGACCGGCAAAGGTTTATTGTTCTCTGAAAATGAAAATGTTGTGGATTCACCTGAAGAAGGTTTGAGGTTTTTATAATAGAGGAAGTAGCGCTTTGGTTTCCAAAAATCAAACGACGTTTGAGCGAAAAGTTCATCTGACTGTTGATTGCGACCACGTGTCCCGAATAAATGAGGAAGAGTGACCGTCACATCTCAGGAAACCAGACCGTCACCCCCTCCCATTGAAACGCTCAAGCGACGGCACGATTTCCCTTTTCCGCATTGAATGCGCCCACTGCCGCATTCATTGCTCTGATAAAGAATGTCGTTTCAACATGTTTAGCATTTAATACGCATAGCTGGCACTTATTGCGCAAAGGACACGTCTGTCAGAACAAAGACCATTTCATTTAATGTGCTCACAACTAAAGGTGCAACGAATATCTGAAGAAGTCGTTACCAACAACATTTTTCGTCACCAGTCGCGAGGCGACACGACTCGAACCTCATCGACTGCGAAGTGACCCGATTGTTCGACCATCTCGCAACGATCACGAGGCAACCTGATTGTTCGGGTCACGACAATCGCGAAGCGATGTGACACCTGCTGCGAAGCAGCATGGCCATTCGTCCGAAAAAGTTGTCAAGTGAGAATAGGTCGAGAATCTCCTCAGGTCAGGGTCACCAATAGCATCGAGTACCCGATGCCAGGTCACTGGCCATGAGGTCGCAGATCCTCAGCTACCTGAGAGTGTCCCGATCTCTTTTACAAACAGGTTGTAGCGACCAGCATCTCTTCGGACACCAAATCGAGGCATTTATAGTTTTCAAGGTTCGATTCTCAAGCCTTAAAAACTAAGGGACTTCTGTTATGTCTGGGAAAATAGGGCTGACGTAGCGCCCAGTTAAGTGTGAAAGGTCAGATCTCGGGAAGAGTCTACTGACATTCTAGCACAGCCGCGTCACATGATGATGCAAGCAACACACTCCTGTCGGTACAGTGGGTGCATGCCAGACTGAAAAAAGGCTAGAGGATGTACACGTGTCCAATCCCTACAGCAAATCACGTGAATTACTCTAGAAGGTGGGTAATGTGACATAAAGAAGGATTTGCACGGATAATCCTACCAACTCATAGATTCGGTAATGATAACCTTAATCCATCCCACTATAAATTGGGAGCTCTCCTCTCATTTGAGAGATTAGCTACCCTCTCTCTAGAATATACAGCATTTGATACCTTGTAAAGTCAGTCGGTTAAAGCGACCTGACCCTTATCATTAATACAAACATCAATGGATGTAGGACTTATTTCCTTAGCATCCGAACCAGTTTAAAAATCCTTTCTCACTGCATTTGCTCTCGATTCTTTTGCTTTCATGTGTGTCTTCTGGGCCAGCTCAGCATCTCACACGTGCATTTTGTTGGTGTCAAAATCACGCATCAACAACTAGTAAAACTGTTAGAACCAACGTGCAAAATTCTTGCTAAATTAGAATTATTTCCATTGTTGGTTTCAACCACATCTTTTGGAGAAAAAGCTCAGCCTTCAAACTTTCTGCTTCCAATTGATTCTCAAGATAAATGAAATTATATGGAAATGAGGAGAAGATGTCTCCATACATACGAAATAAAGTCGGCAGATTTTCTTTTCATTCAAACAACTTAATAACAATTAAATATTTAACTACATAGATATGTAACTGGAAATCGAGTGAGAATTAGAAGAAAATGAAATACATTTATCAAGTTTTTTGAAAAAAGAAAAGCTATAGTAGGATATTACCTTGCCATAGTTTTGAAAGTTTGTTTTGAGGATGTACTCAACAATTGTAGGGTTAGTCGTGAAAATTTCACTTCCGAAGAAAGAAGATAATCTGTAAGTATTATATTTGCGTGAAAGGTTCGTCATGAAATCAAACAGCCTGTAAAAATTGAGTACTCGGCTTAGGTGAGAGGTACCGATTGGGTGATATTTTTTAGTCTTCTGAGTTGATTTTTTGACATGGTATCTAAGGATGAATATGGTAGAGATTAGTGCTAAAGCTGTTGCTGTGAAAGGGATGAAGAAGGAGGAAAATTCATTTAGCTCAATCATGACCAAGATTCAAGGGTAAGCAATGCAATGCTGAGCGAGTGGGATTGAGATTACAACTGGAATTAATTAAATATACACTAAGGTGAAGACAAATATACAGGCTCAGCAACTTTTAGGGGTGTAGTCCCTGAGGCTTTCGAGGATGTCATGGCATGGAGCTCAGACCCCGATGCAACAGGATCTTTCGACCACACTTCTGCGAAGATTGCTTAGCCGAAGAAGTCTCCAGTCCATAGGCAGCGGAAAGAACCACATTCCTCGATTGGGGTTGAAGATCTTGGGCACATAACTAAGGTTTATGCACCTCAACTTTCCCTGAGGGTTCTGGGAGGCTTCTCGCGGAAAAATCCCCCCAACGGTTGTGTGACGGTCTCTGATACCCTTTTGAATTGTGGGATGTCCATTCCCCCTCATCACTTTATCGACAGTGTTTTGAGATGATTCGAAATCGTCTCTCTTCAGTTGTCCGTGAACTCATATATAATTATTTTAGGCATGTACATAGCATACCAAATAGTTGAGTTAGGCGAGCTATCTGTAAAGGAGCTCGTCTACTTGTATAGGTTAAAAAAGAGTCAGGACCAAATGTACTACCTCTCCAAGGCAAGGAAAGTATATTTTAATGGTTTGGTCGACATCCCAAAGACGATTCCGCATTGGAACTCTCAGTTTTTCTTTTATGAGGCTAGGGAGACCGACGTTTTTGCTTCGGAAGCTAGTAAGACTTTGATCCTTGTGTGTGCAAAGAGTGTTTCGAAGCTCGACCATCGGACTAACCAAATTTCTTTGCTTTGCAATAAACATCGAGCAAGACTTTCTTCCTGAAGCAAGCATAGAGCGACTTCAGCATTTCAACAATCTTTTTAACAAGAAGCACAACGTTAACGAGCTTATCTCGTTTGCTCGATTGACAGCGTACAACTTTTGCGCTGATGAAGCCAAATTCAACACCATTCTTGAGAAAGGTAAAATGTTTACTTGCTTTTTTTTTTTTTTTTTTTAGGTCGTTGACTGTATACTTCTCCTCCCACAGATATGTGGGTCAAGAAACTAAAGGGCCTAAAAAAGAAGAAGACAATGGTGTCCGGGGCTACCAAGAAACTATCGATCGCTTCGACAAAGAAGCAGCCCACTAATCCAACCGAGCTGCTCGGGCAAGGTGCCTCGCGCTCGGTCCTCAAGCACAGTGGTGGCGAGCTTGGGGAAGACCCAAGTGCCAAGAAGGTTGTGACTGCCTCTAAGGAAATTGAGGAGAAGGGTGCCCCCAAGCTCTGAAAGGGCCCGATAAAGAAAACCCTTGAGCTAACTGGAGGCTTAGGGAAGCAAGTGTCTGAGTAGCATGATGGCTCGGGCAAAAAGAAGGTGCTAGAGCAGCAAGAATGCTCTAGCAAGAAAAAATCAACTGAGCCGCAGGAGGGCACGAGAAAGCAAAAGATCGTCAAGCAGTAAGGTGGCTCGTGCAAATGCGACCAAGAAGAAGTCTATTCCCATGGGCAAGGCTATCATTCCCGTGGAAAGTAAATCAAGCTTGCCTCAACAGGGAGGCAAAAAGGTGGACGAGAGAGCTCAGGCTGCACTCAATGCAATGATCAACAAGCTCCTCGAGCATATCGGTGTTGGGGCCTCAATGGTCAGGGATGTCGTCACCCTACGAACTTTTACGAGCATTAGAGATTTGTCTCCTCCCCAGCTTCTGGCTTGGGCATGTAGCTATGTGACAAAGGTATTTGTAGTTCGATATATATATATGTGTTTCCCTTTCTTCTCTGCTGACTTTCATTTCTTTTTAGGCTTGCGCGACGATCAAGCTTCTCTTCAATGGGAGCTACCCCACATTGGAAGGTACTCATCAGGGGTGACAGGAAGTTGAGCCGCTAAAGAAGGATGTCTGGCTAGGGCCGAGGTGGCAGAGAAACAGAACGACTTGAACCAAGTTGAGCTTGAGCAAGTTAAGGAAGAAGTTGAAGCCTCTAAGGTCAAGGAAATGGAGTTCCTTGACAAAATCAATGTCACACACTCTCCAAGGTATTCCTTATCCTGTCAAATCCGAGCACTCTAAGGGATTCAAGATCCTAAGAGGAGGGTGAATTTTTTGAAAACAATTTATAAAAATCCATTCATTAAACTTTAATGACTGTAATACAGCTTAAACTATAATTATGAAAGTGCAAACATTAAAAATCAGTTTACATAAAAATAATGTATCAGAGTGTTGTAATATGTACGAACATCATGTCAATGAACATGCATTTGTGGCCAACCAAAAGCATATAGAATGCGCCTCACGTACCCTATATGCAAACCTGAGAGGAAAATCATAAAACTGTGAGCTAGGAAGCCCAGTGAGTGGATAATACAATTTATAAATGAAAATAACTTCAATCTTAAACTTGCATGAGAGAACACTTGCACTTCACATAACACATAACCATTCCCTTAGCGAAACCACACTTTCCTTTTAAAATTTTCGGACATGACAAATCCTTAATTCATATCTTTGTACAAAATTCCCCATTTACCATGGATCATCAAATTATTTTCACAATAATTGTTATGCCCATCATCAAAGCTGAGTAGGCATTTCCCAATACAAAACCCACTCTTACTCACACAAATGCCCACCAAGTGTTCATAATTTCCACCTAGCCTATACCCACTGGATAATCATAAATTCCACCCCAGCCTATACCCACTGGATATTCATAGATTGCACCATAGCCTATACCCGCTTGATGTTAACCAACTCTCCTCACATCATTATGACAACCACCACCACTACCTCCACACTAGTACCCAGGGTCCCTAATTCAGACAACCAACTAGGCCACCCACAGGCTATCCTTGGGGTGGCACCATCCATAGTCTATCCTCGGGATGGCTAAATCATCACAAGATAACCATACTCGACCCACAATCTATACTTGGGATCTCATGATATGGTATCATATAAAGTAATCTTGCCCACAGTTGATCCTCGGGGCATCATGTATCAATATCCCACCCACGGTCTATCCTCGGGGTGGTACCATCCACAGTCTATCCTCGGGATGGTATGCTTATTACTAGATAACCATACTCGACCCATAGTCTATCATCGAGGCATCATGATATGATATCCTATAATATCCCGTTGGAGCTCCTCAGGTGTTCATACTGTCCAGATAGGAAGTTACCACCATGCGATAGTACGAACAATCTCAACACTCGTAGGAGGCTAAGAAACAAAATACAGGCTAGCTGATGTCTGAAGAGAGACAGGTACTATAGAAGGGTGATCTTAGATCCAAACACAACATACCCTTTTTACTCTTAGCCAAACACATCGTTACACACTCACCCGCATATTCAACACATCACACTTCATACACATCCATATACCAAGGCATATAAACATGAGAACAATACTGAAACACATTCCAGAAATATCACAGCATGTGAAATATCCATTTACAACCCATTGTTGTCCTTTAGTTCAATATAGTCCTAAAGGCTTCAAACCTTACAATTAACCCCCTACTTGTACTTCAATGTTCACAAAAATGACAATATGCCACCTAAAAATCCTACTACCAGTTGCAAACCAATACTAAACCCAAAACAAGATAACTTGGGCCTTGTTAATAGGAAGCTAGCCCACCACCCATTAATAAGATCTAATTACTCAGTCCAATTTATCCATTACTCACAATTCTAGTGTTCGTGTCAAGCCCATCTCTTTTTATAAGCCATCCATACTCCAATGTTTATCACCGTAACAACACTATTAATCAATGGGCTCTAAAGCTATACAACCTTTTTTAAGCTAGCCCACCAACCCTTAATAAATCCCAAATAAACTTCAAAGCCCAATTACTATATCTATCCATATATGCAGCCTATATTCCATGCTCTGTTTGGCCAACAATGTACCCCATAAACACACATAATCTAGTAACCCCTCTTAAGCATAAATTGCGCAAAAATGCAATCCACAATATATATATATAATTCTAGCCAAAATCCTAGTCAAATATTACCAGTAGAATTCATTCAAGACAAAAACACTCCCATTTATTAATCAAACAAACCAGCCCCACCAATTGACTGGGTTTCTCTTCACCAACTCAACTCAACTCAACATATAACACATACATGCACGGTACATAATTAATCAACTTAAGACCAATATGAATTTTAATGACAATTACTAATCCGCTCACCTTTTTGAAGCCAAAAACCTTTATCCGAAGAAGGGGTCGAAATCCTCTAACAGTATCTCGGCTTGTCTTCCTACGTCCAAAATCCAATAACCCCATCATGCAAAGGCCTCCCTCCCATATGCTTGATCTTCCTCCAGTCTCCGATCACCAAAGTTTTGCTCACTAGCGGCCAATTTTCCAGCCACCTTCGTTGCTCTCTTCTCCCCCCTCCCCCCCTCTCCATTCTCGGCTTCATCTTTCTCTCCCTTCTTTATTTTCTTTATTTTCTCCCCTTTCTTTCTTCTTTTCTTTTTCTCCTCTCTTTCCTCTTCTCCCTGTCATTCTCTTCTTCTCTCTTTTTCTTTTCTTTAATTTATATTATTCATCAAAATATCTGGCAAATTTTACTTTAGTCCTCACTTGTTTTAGCTATTACACTTTATTCCCTCAAAACTTTCAAAATCCAACACTTTAACCCCAAAAATTACCAAATAAAATTTAATAAATTCCATAAAATACAGGGTATCACAATCAAAGCAAGCGGGAATGCTCGAGCAAAGGCGAAGGCGAAAGCAGTCGAGACGAGAAAAGTTTGGCACAGCAACAGGGTGCCAACAACAAATTGAATTCTGAGCTTACCTTGGCTCAGAAGGCTGCCTCAGACAGGGAGGCTATGTTTAAGGAGATCTCACTTGAGCTCACCAAGGAAGTGGAAGGTCACCAAAGGGCCGAGGGTGAGGCTAAACAACTCAGGCTTGACGTCAAGGAGATGAACTCAACCATCATGAGTCATGCTTGGGAAACGTCAGTCTTCCTGGTGCGAAAACTATGGGAAGTTCATCCTTCACTTGAATTTTCCTTCCTTCCGAGGGCTTATCAGAAGGAGGTCGACATGATGAAGATCAAGGCCCAAGGCATGGAATATGTTTACTCGGACAACTCCAAGCCTGACAGTGAAGGTAAGGAGAGGGTTAAGGAGGGAGTGGAAGATGCTGGTGTCAAGCAAAAGGTCAAGGATCCGACTCCTCTGACCATGCTTCTGCCTATTGCTATCAACCTTCCTTCGATCGAGACTCTAAAGGATGTCCCGACTCCTACCCTTGAAGAGGTTGCCAAGACCCCTACTGTTGAAGGTCCTTCTGCCCTCATTGGCAACAAACTCCCCAGTTCTGCTAGTGATGATGCCCCTACTCCTACTGCTTAGAGATTTTTTTTATCTTTTTTTTTTTTTTTTAATAGTTTAGTTTGTAACTAAACTGATACAATTAATGAAAAATTTACTTTGTCCATTTCCGTCAAGCATTTTTTTTATTTCTACCGAGTTGTTTCAATCGTTCTGATTAGACTTTACATAAAGAGAAATTTGAATTTGCTACAAGTTACACGTAGCTCGCGTCTTGTGGAACTTTTCGAACATATGAGAAAATCTTGTATGACAACTCTGAGTTTGGACTAATTGTCCGTCTCGAGTTCTGGTCATCGGTTTATGACCGATTTTCCTTTGACGTGTTTTACTCGAGTTTAACTTCGTCAACTAAGGGATTTTTCCCCTTCATGAGTTGAATTTTGGAGTGGTTTATAGAGCTAAGCTGCCTTTTTCGAACTCTTAACTCTGAGTTTTGGGTGTGATCGCGTAGGTCATGATTTTGAAATGATAAATAATAAATGACAAGCAAAATAACAATAAATAAGAAGTGATGAGAAAAATAAAGTTCATGAATAATACCTCTTTTTCATTGAAAGAAATATGGCCATAAACGACCTTACATTGAATATAAGAGAAAAGACAAGACATGGTTGGAACCCAAGCTACTTATTGGAAATACCTTCACAAATGCTCAACATTCCATGCTCATAGTATAGCTTCACCATTGAGGTGTTTTAGGTGGAAAGTTCTTGGTGTGAGCTTTTCAGAGATCCTGAAAGGACCTTCCCATTTGGGCCCAAGTGCCCTAAAATTCAGGTTTTGTGTACCTTGGACGACCTTTCTGAGGACTAGGTCATCCACTTTGAGTCCTTGTTCTTGACTTTGGAGTTGAAGTATCATCTAGCTCACTGTTGATAGGAGGCATGCCTTAGCTGAGACTTAGCTTAATGTTCTTTGATTAGACCTAAACTCAGGCACAGAAAATCTTCGTTTGTTTTCTTCATTAAAGACCCCCTTCCGGAACGAACTAATCCCCACTTCAATTAGGGCCATTGCTTTACAACTGTGTGAAAGTGAGAATGGGGTTTCTCCTATCAAGTTTCTGGTTGTTGTTCTATAAGACCATAAGGCCTTAGGCAATTCTTCAGCCCATCTTCCCTTAAGGGCATCAAGCTTTTTTTTGATGGTGTGCTTGATCACTTTGTTCACAGCCTCTACTTGGTCGTTGGCTTGAGGCCAATAAACAATGGTGAAACTTTCCTTGATACCAAGCCCTTCGCAAAAAGATTTAAAGTCCTCACAATTGAATTGTTTCCTATTATTAGTTATTACAGAATAGGGGATTCTGAATTTACAAATTATGTTTTTGTAGATGAAATCCTTCAGCTTGTTCAATGTGATGATAGTTAAGGCTTGGCTTTTACCCACTTGGTGTAGTAGTCCACTACGTCTACTAGAACATAACACCCCTTTTCCTTGAGGCAAAGGGCTTATCAGGTCGATGCCCCAAATTGCAAATGGCCAAAGGCTTGTCAGAGTAGTTAACTCTTAGGGTGGAGCTCGCAGAACATCTACAAATCTCTGGCATTTGTCTCACCTGTGCATAGAGTTTGTTGCATCGTCAAAGACTGTTGGCTAATAATGGCTAATAATAACCCTAGAGAAATACCTTGTATGCTAAAGATCTGCCCCCTGCATGGTTCCCACAAATGCCTTCATGGATTTCTCTCAAGACATAGTTCGCGTCTTCATGATCAACACACCACAAGAGCAATGAATTGTATCCACACTTATATAGTTTGTATTGATGAGCGTGTATCGAGCTGACTTTGCTTAGAATGTCTTGGCTTCACATCTTCCTTCAAGCACTGTTCCATCTCTTACGTAAGCAATTATTACATCCATCTAGTTGCATCTATGCCCTATCACTAAATTGATTCTTGTGAAGCAAGGATGCTAGGACTTGGGAAAAATTTGACAGGTATCGAATCAATCTTTTCTTGACTCATTGTCGAAGCTAGGCGAGCTAGATCATTGGCCATTGAATTATCCTCTCTCGAGATTTGAAGAATAGTGAAAGATTTGAACTGCTCGAGCTTGGATTTCACCTACCGAAGATAGGATGCCATTCTGTCCACCTTTGCTTGGTATTCCCCAAAAATTTGATGGACCACGAGCTGAGAGTCGTTATAGATCTTTATGGACTTTACACCCATTTCTTTGGCGAGGTGAATCCCCGCGAGCATTGCTGCATACTCTGTCTCGTTGTTCGAGGTAATAAACCAGAATCCGAATGTAGCCTAGATCAGGTTCCCTTCGAGACTTTCGAGCAAGAGCCCAGCTCCTACCCCTTTCTCATTTGAGGACTTGTCTACATATAGAGTCAACTAGCATAGACTGTCAAACTTTGGTTTCTCCAGTTTGCTTGCTTCCAAGATGCTTGCCCCTGGCGGGCTTACTTCTCCCTCAGGCTGATAGAAAAATTATGAGATAAAGTCTACCAAAGCTTGACCTTTTATTGTTGTTCTTGAGATGTACTTGATATCTTGCTGATTCATCTCCATCATCCACTGAATGAATCTATTCAATGCCTCGGGCCTCTACATTATTTTTCTCAGTGGAAAGTTCGTCAACACATGTATGGAGTGTGCCTGGAAATACGACCGCAACTTCCAAGGGGTGATGACCAATGTATAGGCAAGCTTCTCCATGTTAGGGTATCTTGTCTCAGCATCAAGCAATCTCTTGCTCATATAGTATACCAGCCATTACACTTCTCCCTCTCCACATACCAAAGTCGTGCTGATCGTAGACTTAGATACCAATAAATATAGAAGCAAAGGCTCGCCCTGGATGGTCTTTGACAACAAATGAGGCTTCCCCAAATGCTTCTTCAATTTCTGGAATGCTTTCTTGCACTCTTTTGTCCATTTGAAACCCTTGTTTCCCTTCAGGGTTTCGAAAAATGTTAGGCACCTGTCTGTGGCTTGGGAGACAAACCTACTAAGTACGACCACACACCCTATCAAGCTCTGAACTTGCCTTATACTAGTCGGTCTTTTCATGTCCAAGAGAGCTTGAATCTTTTCTGGGTTGGCTTCGACACCTCGCTGATTAAAAAGGAAACCCAAAAACTTTCCCGAGCTTACTTTGAAAGCACACTTTAGAGGTTTGATCTCATTTTGTATTTTCTAAGGATGTCAAATATTTCCTCCAAGTGCTCAATGTGGCTTTCGACAACCTTTGATTTGATGAGCATATCATCGATGTACACCTCAATTGTCTTGCCAATTTGCTCGGTGAACATCTTATTCACCAAATGCTGGTAGGTTGCTCCAACATTCTTCAAGCCAAATGGCATAACCCTGTAACAGTAAATACCTTGGTTAGTAATAAATGAGGTGTGTTCTTTATTGGGCTGATACACCAAGATTTGGTTATATCTCAAGCCTGCATCCATGAAGCTGAGCAATACATTCCCGGATGTCGCATCTACTATTGGTCAGTCCAAGGCAGCAGAAAGTTATCTTTGAGACAGGTTTTTTTCAAATCTGTGAAGTCGATGCAAGTCCACCACTTGCCATTCAACTTTTTCACCAAGACCGAGTTGGTGAGTCAATCTGAGTATTTCACTTCCTTGATAAAGTTAATGTTCAAGAGCTTGTCAACTTCATCTTTGGGCATTTTGGACTGCTCTACATCCATAGATCTCCTTTTCTGCTTGATTGGTCGAGTTGTTGGGTCAACATTTAATTTGTGGCACATTACCTTGGGTTGATCGCCACTATATCCACTTGTACCCCAGTGAACACGTCGAGATTTTTCTTTAGGAACCCTACCTGATTTTTTGGTAGCTCGTTGCTCAGACTTCTGCCAATTTTCAATATGCGTGTTAGGTCTTCCTCGCTGACAGATACTTCTCGTAACTCTTCTATTGGCCCCACTGTGGGCTCTTCTTTATAGATGCAAGGATTTATGGTGTCCTCCAGAGATCCAAGATTTGGCTCGGACTCTATGAAGACCATGGTTCTTGGGAGTGGCCATTTCAATGCAGCATGAATAGCACGATTGTAACATTCCTAAGATTCTTTCTTGGAGCTTCTGATTGTCACAACCTCACCTAGAGTCAAGAATCTCATTGCTTGGCAACGTACCAAGGTAACTGCACTCAGATCATCCAGGATCGGTCTTTTAAGGATGACATTGTAAGTGGTCGGGTAGTCCACCATTAGGAATTCTGCCATCACCATCTTGATCTTGGGTTCTGCCCTTAGGGTCACGGGTAGGTCGATTGTTTCCTTGGGGACTAGGCTATCCCCGGAGAAAATGATGTTCGTTGCATGCCATTATCGACCATCACCTTAAGTACTCGGGCATTGTCGATCCTTGTTGCGATCACGATCGCATCATGGTTGTGGCGAGAAGATTCTTCACACTCATCCACTGTGAATCCTATCACCTCGCTCTCTTGTTTGGGCCGCTTTTGCAGCTTCTATTCACAGCTCATTATTCGGGGGATTGAGTCTGTTCTGGCCTCTTGCATATATTGCTTGCAAGAGCGCCTTGAGCTTCCTTTGATGTCGAGGCCCCCATAGATCATGGCTACCAGAACATCGTTGTTGGCTAGGGCTTACTGGATCTTTTTATTTTACTTACTTGTATTTTCTTGAGCTAGCTCCTCATTAACAAATTCTTTTAGGTGGTGCATTCGGATAAGATCTTCAATGGCATCCTTTAAAGCCCGACACTCATTGGTGTTGTGCTCGATTTCCCAATGATATCAACAATATTTTTGCCGATCTCTTCCGCTTAGAGCCCCCTTATTGTTTTTGGAGCGGGCAATCTTTTAGCCTCACGGGAGACTTCATATATATGAACTATGTCTTAAGTGAGGGGGTGTATTCTGCATATCACGAGAAAGGTTGTCTTTCCCTGCGATTTTCTATTTTTTGCCTCTTTTGGAACCTGTTCTAATCCGTGTCATTGTGGTTTTGGCCCCTCAATTTATCTGTTAGCCGATCTTGTCACATGTCCAGGGCTCTTCATGGCGAGCTTGTAGCTAAGGTAGTTAGCAAGTTTTCCACTCGCTGATGTTTAGCAACCATCTGATAAAACTTCGCCAAGCTCACATGGTCTTCACTTTAGAGCTCTTTCCACAACTCCGTTTGTGGCATGATGCCCGCAATTAGCAAAGTCCGGATTGATTCTTCAAGTGCATCCGCGACCTTTGCTTGCTCATTATGGAACCTCGTTAGATACGAGGTCAGTGTTTCGTCTCTCTATTGATGAATATTGCTCAGGCAGATGAGCGGCATTGCGAACTATTTTCTCACTTGGAATTGTTGCAGGTGTAAGAATTCATTCTTAGAAAGGGTTAAATTGGTGTAAAACATGGTATAAGGTCATATGACATGTTATTGAAACTAAAAGGGTGAAATTGTTATCTTTTATGCTTTACAACTTTCGTAACTTGAAAAGGAGTTCAAGATCTTCAACAAATTTGATGAAAATCCTCAAAGTAAAGTACACCCCAAGATGAAGAAAAGAGAGCTGGCCATGACAGCTCAAGAGAGAGATTTTCAATCCAAATGAAAAATTAGATTAAATTTGGGAATTAATATCACTTATTTATATACAATGACAATTTTGCTATATTTTCAAATTGTTCTCAAGTCCTTGAATTAATATGAATCTTATATTAACACTTAATACAAATTCAATATTATTTTCAAGTCCTGGAAATAATTTCAATTTAATATTAACTCTTAATATTAAATCATTATTGATCCTAAGTCCTTGAAAGAATTTCAATTTACTATTAACTCTTTAATATTAAATCCCTGATTTAAACAAATTTATAATCAAGTGATAAGAGTGTAATTAATATATTTTTATTCCTTCCATATTATGTTTTTTGTTATGTTTTATGCCTATTTGAATTGATTAGAGTTTATTTTGTGAGTTTGGCATAGTTGGATAGACTTTAGGAAGTAAGTGATAAAAGATTAGGAAATTCCAGATTTTCCAGATTTTTCGTTATTCTGCCCAGTGCTGCGTTTTCCAGGTTTTTCATGGAGCTAGATTCCTCAATTGAAAAAGTGGTCTTCAGAGAAATTAAAGTAGACAAATCAATCTTTTCAGGAAGGTATTATTAGTGAGAATCCGAGTTCGTTTGGGCTCTCAGTGGTTGTTGGAAAACCGGACCTGGAATCCTGGTCGCAGAAGGATTCCTTAGTTGAGCATTGAATCTTCGAAAGGGCCTAACCGGAGCGTCAGATATCGAAAGTGGGTGATTCAGAATCCCAGATTCATCTACACATCCTAGAATACAATTTTTATGAAGTGATGGAGCCCAGAAAGATCTTTTACATTGCGAGAATCCTGGTGCAAGCTGGAGACGAATTGCGGAATCCATATCGATCAGATTTTGTCAAATCTGGAAGTCTATCTTCTAGGAAACGTCTAGGAAAGAAATTCCGTGATTCTTGGGGAAGAATTAAGAAAAACACATGTTATTTAATTATAAGTTTTTAGGTTAAATGGAGAGAGGACAGTAGAGTTTGAATTTTCAGAGTTTTTGCGTTCCAGATCAAGATGTGCGGCTAATTTCGTTCTTCAGTTCAAAGGGGATTTTGAAGCCTAATTTCATGTCATTGGTGTAACTTAACCTCAGTAACGTTGTTCCCAATCTCGTTTTTATAAGAATTGTTTATGTTATTCTGATTTAATTGTCTGTGATTCTTGTTTGAGTGATTTAGTTTTGGCCTGCTAAATTATTTAATCAGAATTTACCTGTTAGAATTAGGAATTGTGATACGTAATCGTCCTTTTTCTATTCAACGAGTGACGCATGATGATAGCTGATTATGGACAAGTTTTCGGTCTATTGTCTTGAATAACATAACCTAAGTTAAATAATCCGAGCTTGCGTGATTGTTGCTTAGGTTGATCTATTCTCCTAATTCTTAAGGCTGCCATTGAATTAAATTTAGAGAGCTTGTTCTAGGTTGTTCAAGGGTTAGTATCTAGTCGAACAGCTTGTTTCAGTAGTGACAAACTAATGGAGAATTCGGATAACAGAGCTTGTTGTTTCCTAGGGTCAGTAGTTCCATAATGACGAGATAGAACAATGTTACAGTTACTTTATGTCCAATGCATGTTTAGGTGGATATTGAGCGAGCGATTGTTTAACCTGATATTTTATTTCTCTGTTTTACTTTAGTTTGCCTTGATTACAAACCCCCTTTCATTCTTGTTGTCAAGTTTCTTGTTTAGAGTTTAATTTGCGTTTATTGTTTTTATTGTTTTAGAATATAGAAATTAATCGAGTCATTCCCTGTGGGATCGACCCTTGCTTGCCCTTTATACAATTCAGTAGTTACGTTAGTAAGGTTAATTAATTTGGTGCATTCGGCACGCTACCAAATTTTGGCGCCGTTGCCGAGGAATGGTATTTGTCAATTTTTTTTATATATTCTACGTTTTTTTTTTTTTTTTGTGATTTTGTTTAATTAGTGCTTAGTTGTTTTTATTTTTTATTTTTTTTTTTTGTTTAATTGTGAATTTTTTAGGTTTTTGAAAAAAAGAAAGAAAGTTTTTTGTTAACAGTAGCACTATTCAACATGAACAGTAGTACTATTCAGTACTATTCCTAAGAGAAATTTTGGTTGAATTAGGAGTGTTGCGAGTACCCGTTTTGAAGAAAACAAAATTCTAAGCAAGACTAGAAATAAATGTTCTAGCCCCACCCTCTTGAAGTCAAATTCGATCATTTAATAGTGGTTTTGGGGCAATTTTAGTTTCTGTGAAAAAAAGTTTAATTTTTTTTATTTTTTTTTATTAGTTTTTATTTATTTAGGCTTAATTTGGTGATTTTATTGGTTTATGACTTGATCCAATTCTACAGGAGAGTTGGAATTTGATCTAGAAATTGAACGCAGTTTACGAAAGTTGCGAAAAGAGGCACAATAAACAAATTCAACATTCCACAGTTCATCCAATGACCCGTATTCAGAAATAGGAGAAGAGATGGCTGCTGCTGGCAGAACATTGAAGGAGTTGGCTGCCCCCAATTTTAATCAGCAGCCTTTGTGTATTCAGTACCCTACTTTAGATGTTGCTTTTGAACTTAAGTCTTGTCTAATTCATTTGTTGCCTACATTCCGTGGTCGTGCAGGTGAAGATCCAAATAAACATCTAAAAGAGTTCCATGTAGTCTGTTCAAGTATGAGACCGACAGGGGTGACAGAGGAGCAAATTAAGTTGAGAGCTTTCCCTTTTTCGTTGGGGGATGATGCAAAGGATTGGCTCTATTATTTACCATCGGGGACAGTCACAACATGGAACGAGATGAAAATGATGTTTTTAGAAAGATATTTCCCAGCATCCAGAGCTGCCACCATCAGGAAAGAGATATGTGGTATAAGGCAATATAATGGAGAAACATTGTATGAATATTGGGAGCGATTCAAGAAGCTATGTGCAAGCTGTCCTCACCACCAAATAAGTGATCAGCTGTTAATTCAGTATCTCTATGAAGGATTGCTGCCTATGGAAAGGAACATGATAGATGCAGCAAGTGGAGGTGCGTTGGTGGATAAGACTCCTGAAGCTGCCAAACAATTAATCTCAAACATGGCTGCCAATTCCCAACAGTTTGGTATAAGACACGATGCACCACCCAAAAGGGTGAATGAGGTAAGTACATCTTCCATTGAACAACAATTATCTGATCTTACCTCTCTGGTTAGACAATTGGCTGTAGGGAATGCACAACAGGTAAAGGCTTGTGGGATATGTTCGACAATGGGACACCAAACGGACATGTGCCCAACACTTCAAGCGAAGGGGCCGAGGCAGTTAATGCGGCGGAAATTTTCCTGGACCACCGAGGCAGTATGACCCTTACTCTAACACTTACAATCCAAGATGGAGGGATCATCCGAATTTCAGTTACGGAGGAAATAAACAAATAGGAGGTGGATAGAGTTTCTTCCAGAATAGACAACAACAAGGTTTTCAACCGAAGCAACTTTGCCTCACGAGTTCAAACTCATCCCCTGGAAGATATAGTTAAGTCCTTTGCTGTGAATACCAAACAGTTTCAACAAGATACAAGATCAAGTATTCAAAATTTGGAGAATCAGATGGGTCAAATGGCAACTGCTATAAGTCGTTTAGAGGCTCAAGTTGGAGGGAAGTTGCCTTCTCAAACAGTGGTGAATCCAAAGGAGAATGTGAATGCAGTAACGCTAAGAAGCGGCAAGAAAGTGGAAAAACCAAAACTGGACAGTCCAAGTATAGCAAAGGAAGTAGAGATTGAAGATGAAATTGAGAAAGAAGAGGCTACAATTGAATCAAAGGTAATTCCTAACCTTCAATTCAACTTCAATCTAATACTTTACCTTTTCCTAACTGATTTGCGAAGTCAAAGAAGGAAGAGAAGGATAAGGAAATTTTGGAGATGTTTCGCAAGGTGGAAGTGAATATACCTCTGTTGGATGCAATTAAGCAAGTGCCAAGGTATGCAAAATTTCTTAAGGAGCTATGCACCAATAAGCAGAAGTTAAACGGTGATGAGAAGATAATAATGGGAGAAAATGTGTCAGCAGTTTTCCAAAGAAAACTTCCTCCCAAATGCAAGGATCCAGGTATGTTTACAATTCCGTGTAAGATAGGTAACACCAAGATTGAGAGAGCTATGTTAGATTTAGGAGCTTCGATTAATGTTATGCCACGATCTATTTATGCTTCATTAAATCTAGGTCCTATGAAAGATACTGGTGTTATTATCCAATTGGCTGATCGCACTAATGCATACCCTGAAGAGGTAGTTGAGGATGTTCTTGTGCAGGTCAATGAGCTAGTCTTCCCGACTAATTTCTATAATCTGGATATGGATGATTCCTTTTCTCCTGACCCTACACCTGTCTTACTAGGAAGACCATTCCTAAATACAGCCCGAACAAAAATAGACGTTCATGATGGTACCCTCACGATGGAATTTGATGGTGAAGTTATTCGTTTTAATATTTTTGATGCCATGAAATATCCAACTGATGTTTAATCTATTTTTGCTATTGATGTTGTTGATCCTGTTGATTCCATAGTGCAAGAGATCTTTGAGTTGAATAATGCAGATGAGTTAGAGGTTGCCCTACTCAAACATGTGGAATTAGAGGAGAAAGGAGAGATGGAGCTCAGTGAAGAATTGAAGGAGACAGTGGCAGCTTTACATTCTTTAAAACCAATTCCAAAAAGGTATGGAGTTTCTTTTATGAAGTTGCCTGATTCTCACCAAAAATTGTTACCTTCTGTTTTGCAGGCCCCTATACTAGAGCTGAAGCCATTACCGAGCCATTTGAAATATGTGTACAGGGAGAGAAGGAGACAATGCCGGTAATTGTGTCGAATAAGTTAACACCCAATCAAGAAGAGAAACTGGTTCGAATGTTGTGGGAACATAAGGAAGCGATTGGCTGGACCATAGCTGACATTAAAGGGATTAGTCTGTCCATATGCATGCATCGGATTTTGCTGGAAGAAGATTCCAAACCGACACGGGAAGCGCAACGTAGATTAAATACCCCAATGATGGAGGTGGTGAAAAAAGAAGTCCTAAAGCTTTTAGATGCTGGGTTAATTTATCCAATTTCCGACAGTAAGTGGGTAAGTCCAGTGCAAGTTGTCCCCAAGAAATCTGGTGTTACAGTGGTGAAAAACCAAGACAATGAGTTGGTACCTACACGTATTCAGACAGGCTGGCGCGTGTGCATTGATTACAGGAAGTTGAACTCAACAACTCGAAAAGATCACTTTCCACTTCCCTTTATTGATCAAATGCTTGAGAGGTTAGCTGGTCATATTTATTATTGTTTTCTTGATGGATTTTCAGGGTATAACCAGATTGTCATAGCGCCGGAAGATCAAGAGAAGACGACATTCACATGTCCATTTGGTACTTTTGCCTACCGTCGAATGCCATTTGGTCTCTGCAACGCTCCAGCCACTTTTCAGCGATGTATGGTAAGTATCTTTTCAGAATATGTTGAGTCAATCATAGAGGTTTTTATGGATGATTTTAGTGTCTATGGTAATTCATTTGATAAGTGCTTGCATAACCTTACACTGATTTTAGACAAATGCATGGAAACTAACCTTGTACTTAACTGGGAAAAATGTCATTTTATGGTAGAGCAAGGTATATTTTTGGGGCATATTGTTTCATCTAAAGGAATAGAGGTTGATAAATCTAAGATAGATTTGGTTACAGCTTTGCCTTACCCACCTGCTTGTGCGGGAAGTTTGATCTTTTCTTGGCCATGCAGGTTTCTATCGGAGATTTATCAAGGACTTTTCCAAAATTGCATTACCCCTATGCAGATTGTTACAAAAAGATGTGGATTTTCAGTTTGATGAGCAGTGCAAGGAGGCATTTGACAAGCTGAAAACATTGTTGACGACAACACCAGTGATACAACCACCTAATTGGGAGCTACCTTTCAAAATTATGTGTGATACGAGCAATTTCGCATTAGGTGCTGTTTTGGGTCAACGAGTTGGCAGAGCATGTCACGCCATTTATTATGCATCCAAGACCTTGAATGGCGCCCAGCTCAATTATTCTACGACTGAAAAAGAACTTTTATCTGTTGTTTTTGCTTTAGAGAAATTTCGGTCATATTTATTGGGTGCTAAAGTCATTGTTTTTTTTTATCATGCAGCTCTGAGGTACTTGCTCACAAAGAAGGAGGCAAAACCAAGGCTAATTAGGTGGATTCTTCTCCTCCAAGAATTTGATTTAGAGATTAAAGATAAGAAGGGAGCAGAGAATGTTGTAGCAGATCACCTTAGTCGTTTGGTTCGTAGCAGCGATGAACTTCCTTTGCGAGAAACATTTCCGGATGAGCAATTGTTTTCCATTGAAATGGCATCACCATGGTATGCAGATATTGTCAATTTTTTAGTTACTAACGTGTTGCCAAATGATTTGACTAGAGCTCAAAAGGACAAGATCAAGAGTGATGCTAAGTATTATGCTTGGGACGATCCATATTTGTGGAAGCATTGCGCTGACCAAGTGATAAGAAGGTGCGTACCTGAACATGAATTTACTCCTATTCTAACCTTCTGTCATACCTATGCATGTGAAGGACATTTTGGACCACAGAGGACAACTCGTAAGGTATTGGAATGCGGCTTTTATTGGCCATCGTTGTTCAAAGATGCCTACATGTTCTGTAAGTCATGTGATAATTGCCAAAGAATATGAAACATTTCTCGTAGAGATCAAATGCCACAATCTCCCATATTTATTGTTGAAATTTTTTATGTTTGGGGCATTGATTTTATGGGCCCATTTCCTGTTTCCTTTGGTAATGTTTATATTCTGTTAGCTGTTGATTATGTTTCCAAATGGGTGGAGGCGAAAGCCACCAGAACTAACAATTCAAAGGTTTTTGCAGATTTCGTTAAAACTCACATTTTTGTCAGGTTTAGGATACCAAGGGCCATAATCAATGATAAGGGCACTCATTTTTGCAACAGGACAATAGAGGCATTGCTTAAGAAATACCATGTCACACACAAGGTCTCCACATCGTACCACCCACAAACCAATGGCCAAGCGGAGGTGTCAAATAGAGAGATCAAGTTAATTTTGGAAAAGACAGTGAACCCAAACAGGAAGGATTGGTCTTTGAGATTAGACGATGCATTATGGGCATACAGAACAGCATATAAGACACCTATTGGCATGTCCCCATACAGATTAGTGTTCAGTAAGTCGTGTCATCTTCCAGTGGAATTAGAGCACAAGGCTTATTGGGTGATCAAGCATTGCAATATGGAGATGAAGGAAGCTGGCGTTAATAGGAAGTTGCAATTGCAAGAACTTGAGGAGTTGAGGAATGATGCCTACGAGAGTTCACACATTTACAAAGCAAAGACTAAAGCCTTTCATGACAAGATGATCTCAAGGAAGCACTTTTCAGTTGGACAGAAAGTCCTTCTTTTTCATTCAAGGATAAAGTTGTTTCCGGGTAAGTTACGTTCTCGTTGGGTGGGACCTTTTATTGTGACTAATGTTTTTCCTCATGGTGCAGTAGAAATACAGAGTTTGAAAACAAACAAGGGGTTTAAGGTCAATGGACATAGGCTTAAGCCTTACTATGAAGGGTTCCAAGTTTACACTATCGAGGAGGTGGGATTGGAGGAGTCAATACATGAGTAGTGTTGACCATGCGGAGAGTCGAGCCAACGACGTTAACCAAAGGCGCTACTTGGGAGGCAACCCAAGAATTAAGATTTGATTTTCTTTTCCCTTGACTTTAGTTTTTTCAGTTTTGCCTTTTTTTTTTTTTTTTTTGTTTTATTTGTTTTATGTGCTTGTCTCTACATTTGGGGTATTACATTGGGGACAATGTAAGTTTTAAGTGTGGGGGAGAAGTTAGGCTTGGATGGGTTTTATATTTTGTTTTTATTTTCTGGTTTTATATTCTGTTTTTATTTTTTTCTGTTTTTTTAGGAGTATGTCTCTGTTATTCAAAAAAAAAAAAAAGTTTTTGTTTTTAGGGAGGTCTATGCTTTAAGTTATGTCTTTGAACGTCTAGTGATGCATGAAATAAACTTGACTTTGTTATTGAACATATTCCTTGACTTAGGATGTTAGCAATATTTCATAAAATAGAGTTAATCATATTTGAATCTTTGTAGTTTTTGAAACAATATGTCTTGATAAGTTGTGTGAACTTGGTGACGAAGCATGACTGAGGAGTGTATAACAACCCTTAAAAGAAAAAAAAAATTGTTTCTCTTAAGCTAGTCCTAAATTTGGGTTTAAGCAAATAGGAAAAAGAAAAGAAAGGTATGTGGTGAGTCGAGATGGAGCGTAAAACGTACTCACTCATAAACACAACCATGAAATGAGATGGAGCATAAAATGCACTCAATTGTCAAAAAAAAAAAAAAAAGAAGAAAAAATTTCTAGCTTCGTACCCAGTTTGTAGTAGTAAAGAGAAACAATTGAGAAAAAATTAAGAGGTGAGTTGTACATGAATTGGTTGTGATTAGTTTCCTTATTTGCATTGAGTGATTGAGAGTAATTGTGGAAAATGATGAAGAGATACGAATGTCATTAACTCTACTTTACTTTATCTTTGTTGCTTCCTAAGTTAGGTATGAATATGCATGGATTAAATAATGTTGCTTATGCATCATGATGGTGTTCTGGATATGACTTGAGTGTTTGAATTAGTCTGCCCGAGGACATGCAAAAGCTAAGTGTGGGGGAATTTGATAAGAGTGTAATTAATATATTTTTATTCCTTCCATATTATGTTTTTTGTTATGTTTTATGCCTATTTGAATTGATTAGAGTTTATTTTGTGAGGTTGGCATAGTTGGATAGACTTTAGGAAGTAAGTGATAAAAGATTAGGAAATTCCAGATTTTCCAGATTTTTCGTTATTCTAACCAGTGCTGCGTTTTCCAGGTTTTTCATGGAGTTATATTCCTCAATTGAAAAAGTGGTCTTCAGAGAAATTAAAGTAGACAAATCAATCTTTTCAGGAAGGTATTATTAGTGAGAATCCGAGCTCGTTTGGGTTCTCAGTTGTTGTTGCAAAATCGGACCTGGAATCCTGGTCGCGGAAGGATTCCTTAGCTGAGCATTGAATCTTCGAACGGGCCTAACTGGAGCGTCAGATATCGAAAGCGGGTGATTCAAAAGCCCAGATTCATCTAAACATCCTAGACTACAATTTTTATGAAGTGACAAAGCCCAGAAAAGATCTTTTACATTGCAAGAATCCTGGTGCAAGCTGGAGACGAATTCTGGAATCCATATCTGATCAGATTTTGTTAAATCTGGAAGTCTATCTTCTAGGAAACGTCTAGGAAAGAAATTCCATGATTCTTGGGGAAGAATTAAGAAAAGCACATGTTATTTAATTAGAAGTTTTTAGGTTAAACGGAGAGAGGACAGTAGAGTTCGAATTTTCAGAGTTTTTGCGTTCCAGATCAAGATGTGCGGCTAATTTCCTTCTTCAGTTCAAAGGGGATTTTGAAGCCTAATTTCATGTCATTGGTGTAACTTAACCTCAGTAACGTTGTTCTCAATCTCGTTTTTATAAGAATTGTTTATGTTATTCTGATTTAATTGTCTGTGATTCTTGTTTGAGTGACTTAGTTTTGGCCTGCTAAATTGTTTAATCAGAATTTACCTGTTAGAATTAGGAATTGTGATACGTAATCGTCCTTTTTCTATTCAACGAGTGACGCATGATGATAGCTGATTATGGACAAGTTTTCGGTCTATTGTCTCGAATAACATAACCTAAGTTAAATAATCCGAGCTTGCGTGATTGTTGCTTAGATTGATCTATTCTCCTAATTCTAAAGGCTGCCATTGAATTAAATTTAGAGAGCTTGTTCTAGGTTGTTCAAAGGTTAGTATCTACTCGAAGAGCTTGTTTCAGTAGTGACAAACTAAGGGAGAATTCGGGTAACTGAGCTTGTTGTTTCCTAGGGTCAGTAGTTCCATAATGACGAGATAGAACAATGTTACAGTTACTTTATGTCCAATGCATGTTTAGGTGGATATTGAACCGAGAACTGATTGTTTAACCTGATATTTTATTTCTCTGTTTTACTTTAGTTTGCCTTGATTACAAACCCCCTTTCATTACCGTTGTCAAGTTTACTGTTTAGAGTTTAATTTGTGTTTCTGTTGTTTTTATTGTTTTAGAATATAGAAATTAATCGAGTCATTCCCTGTGGGATCGACCCTTGTTTGCCCTTTATACAATTCAGTAGTTACGTTAGTAAGGTTAATTAATTTGGTGCATTCGGCACGCTACCATCAAGGCATATAAAATAATCCCATTTAATATTTAACCCATTATTGAATCCAATTCAATAATATATTTTAGTCCATCATTGAATCTAATCCAATAATGACCAAATTACCTTACTACCATTGGCACCAATTCATAAATTCGGATGCACACGTTTACATCTGAACATCGTTAACCTGTAACGATATGTATTGCTCTCTTCTCATACTTGGTTTTCAGGTGTGACCACTTAGGTTCACTGTAACCTAACCGTGGGCCCAATATCACAATCCGATATGTTTCATCATAACTCTTTATCATCGAAACTCCCACCGATCATGGTAGGTATCTAGCAATGCTCCATAACCCCTAAGCCACAATGAAGTTAACCTACAATGGATCATACATTTTATGTAGTAAAATCCCTCTTTCGTCTAATCCCAATTGAGTATAGGTTTATTGTATGTCAAAACCCTTAACTTAATATTTATCCGAATTGTCAATCAAAACAATGGAACGTGTCATCGTGAAACTCCTTTTTCATATGACTATTTTGTACTCTGGCCAGAGATTTTCTTTTTCCAATATTCATTGACATTCATCTGGGAACTTAGGACCAAACTATTTCGAGTCAACGGATCCCATCTTGACCATCGCTTGTCCTCGCATATGAATAACATATGACCAAACTGTTTCTTACACAAACCATTACTAGTCTCGTGTATATACACCATATGAATCATATGCATCCTATGTTGAGTCCAACTGTGATGTCTCAGGTCTAAGGATCAGTGGTACACTAGTACGATCCTACGATGTATCATTGACCACATTCTAAATGCTATGTGATTCATTGTAATCTGTCATATTCGATAAACAGTTCACCAACCTTTTATCCATGCTAATGCCCTAGTGATATATCTCTTATAATCACTCACACTAATACCATCATATGATATTCAATGGAGGCATTCAGCATGCCTACTATGCAATGTTATTGCCCAATTAACATTACTTACGTAGGGAATGCTTCGATGATCTAATCTTCTATAGATCTGTATCATCCAGGCATTTCGCATGCATTATAAATAGTATAAATGAAGCAGTAAACAACATGTGAAATTAGAACTCTTTCTTTCATTCTCAAAAGAGTATTTACAAGATATAATGCTCTAAAACCGATAACACAATTGGTTCCTAGGGCATACACTAACAGGAGGTACAGCGAGAAGAACTATTGCCAAGAGCTAATCGAGTTTGTCTTGACCCTTTTGTACCACCTCTTGGCATCTTCTACCAATGTGACCATAAATTAGCGGCACTTTGCCAAGTTATAGACCTGGTGTAGCTCTATCACGTCGTTGAAAGTGTCAATGTGGTCTCTGGGATATCCTTTCCCATCAAACTTGCTTTTTGGCACCCTGAATCTCTGGGGAAGTGGGGCCTGGAAAACTTCATCTGTGAAAGGAGAGCTCACTATCTCTTCCGCTACATTGCCCTAGTGAGCTCTTAGATCATCAAGCATTTTTTGCACCCGATCTAAGTCTTTGTTATAGGGATTGCCCTGGTTGGCTCTATTCAACCTTTCCTCGAGTAGGTGAGTTTGCAAATCTATTGCTTGTAAGCCCCCTCTATTGTACAAATTGATGTGCAAGATTGAGTCATGATGGCTAGGCTGGTAGGTGCTATCATGCTCACTGGTGAGTTGCTTGCGACGTTGGTTATAACCGAAATGTTGGTCATTGCTAGATTGGCACACATGACTCATCTCACGAGCTTGCGAGGTCTGAACCTGCTTTAGGTGTGGGTTAAAATCGGCATGCTGACGTTGGTCCAGCAGGTCGAGTATCCCTCTGGTGACCATTATCTTCATCCTCTCCTATGGGATGTTTGCTCGATTGCCTCCTAGGGTTAGTTTGTCCTGGGGCACTCGTTCATGGGCGGAATGTGCCTGGCGATGTCAAGATCATCGATCATTCCTCGATGCTGACAAACCAGATTGGTCGTTGGCAAAGTTCTGACCTATTGGGGTGACTTGGTGAAGCGCGGCCAGTCAAGGTCTTAGGGGACTGGTTGCTAATTTCTCAACTCAGCCACGTTTTGTTACACTACCTGTGTAACCATCGTTCTAATCATCTCCACCAATTGGTCATTCTCAGGATTCGACATCCATGCCCCAACTGATTTGCAACTTACTGCATAGCGGTACTAGTGATTAACGCTCGGTGATGTCTTGATGCACCTCATGGTAGGTGTTCTCCACATTGTCGTGGTTTCCAATGGTGGTTTTTGATCTTGTACGAACCATTGTGGGCCTCGAGTGATCAAGACACGGGGATTGTTTGCTAGAAATTCTAGCATCAACTGTTGTTATGTTGTCTCCAGTCGCATGGCAGGTGGGTTCCCAAAGGTATTGTCAGCTTTGGGCCACGGGTTGAATTACTAGCAAGCTCGCACAATTTTGTCTTAAAAAGGCTCATCTTAGTGGTGAGGGTGTCCTTGTGCTATATAAGCAACCAAGGCACTCGTCTCCTAGCCGATGTGGGAGTTTGACATCAATACACCCCCAACCCCACCCACCCCCAAGACGAGGGGGCTTGGGAGATTTAGGCTGGGTGCAAACTGACACGCTTAGCCTATTTAAACCCGGGCTCTCCATCTAGCGACAATTGTTGTTATGTCATCTCTAGTCACATGGTAGGTGGGTTCCCAGATGTATTGTCTGCTTTGGGCCACATGTTGGATTGTTGGTAGGCCCGCATAGTTTTGTCCTGAAAAGGCGCCTTTGGGTAGTGAGGGTGTCTTTGTGCTATATAAGCGACCAAGGCCCTCGTCTCCTAGTTGATGTTGGAGTTTGACATCAACACAACCCCTCAGACAAGGGGCTTGGGAGGTTTGACGTGGGTACAAACTGGCACGCTTAGCCCAGGTAAACCTAGGCCTTTCTTCTAGTACCAAAATTTTGATGTAAAAAATACATCAACTAGAGTGATCTGATTGACCTTAATGAAATCAAAACTGATGTGTGCATGATTACGGGTAACTGGCAATGTAATGGGTTAGAACCAATAAAATAAATGACATAATGAGTTTTTAAAGTGGTTCGACGAGTTATACTCTTGAGCCTATGTCCACTATTTTTGTATTTGCTATGAAAGCTTACAATTATAGTCCTAGAAAAATTTGCTAACTCCTTTCTCTTTGTTGGAGGGGGTTTATAAACATATTTCGTACAAAAGAAATAGTGAAAATAAAAGGATTACAATTAAGATTGAAATGCAACTCCGATATTCTCACGATTGAGCGTTGAGATTGTGCCAAGATTGCTATCGATCTGATCCCTTTCGAGATATCCGGGATCTAAAGTTATCTGTGAGCTTGTTGAACAACTGTACGGATTGGTCGCGACTAGCTTGTGCTAGGTCAAGCTACATCTCGATGAGCTTATGCTAGGTCAGACAATTGATTGAGTCAAATTGATTATGGATCAAGCTATAACCTCACAATTCTCCGAGCTTGATGGAAAAATCACACGCAACATCTAGTAAATTTTTATTGCGACACCTGCATTTCTCAAGTGAATTTAAAGGGAAAAAAGCATTATTTTGTAAATTTTACAATTACATATTTTCATTCGAGCAAAAAATAATTGTTTTCAACTAAATTGAAATTTGCAAAGTCATCATTCATTGACCAAAACTGCTTTTTAACTCAACTTCCAATAAAATAAAAATTGTTCAATTGGCAGTTTCTTTTCCTCAATTCAAATAAGGTTAAATGGAAGTTACAAACACTGAACTAGAAGCTCAATTCTTAAAGAAAAAAATTAATTCAACATATATAGATTAACAAATGAGTAATGACAATTTACTAACAGCTTCACTTATTTTTAATATTAAAACAAGATAAGCTACGGATTTGTCTGAAGCTCCAATCGACTAATCGAGGAGGCTTCACCAAATGTTAGCATGTTCCACCCAATACAACAAATAAAAATTATTATTTAATAATTGTTGACAATCCAATATTAATGAATGTGTAATTAGTGGAGATAATTGATATGGTCCAAATATGGTTAGCTGAAGTCATGTTATTTACCTTCTGCTTATTGATCATGTATTTATTTACATTATTTGCTTTCCTTACATGATACATCTACACTTGTACGAATTGTGACACATTGCGCATGAAATAGTAATAAAAAATACAAAGTATTATTTTCTCTATTATCTTATTGTCTCATTCTCCGGGCATATTCAGCAAACAAGTTGCTTCTCTTGCCTCTACACCCTTTCCTTGGCATACTTCGATAGTCTTACTGCCTTCTCTTGCCACTCTAATTCTAGGTTCTTACATGGTATTAGAGCCAGGTTTTCTAGCAAAGTTTTCCCTTGCTGACCTCTTTTGTTGCTCAAATCCTGCTCTCTGTTATTGTTTCACCTGCAAAAAAGAACAGTTAGGCTAGTTCTTTTTCTGCTAAAAAAAAAAAAAAATGGAACCCAACACACCAAACATGGGCCTTGACTCAACCAACATTCCATCAAACACCTAATCCAACCCAAACACACAAACTGACCCAAATACCCAGATAGGCCCCAACAACCAAATAGAGCCCAACACCCAACTTGGCCCAAACACACAATACAATCAAATTAGCCAAACTGACCCCCAAGCCCAAACTCATCAATCCAATCAGACCGGCCCAAACCCATTTGCATTCGGTATACGAGTTTCGGCCCAAACCCACAACTCCTCCAATTCCAGCTTGTCTAGCCATAACATCATCGGCCAGAGCTTGGTAATGATCTCTTCTCCTCACTATCTAATGGGCCAGAACTTGTTCTGGTGAAACAAGTCCTCACCAGATTAGAAAATTATGTGACGTGGTCTCGCGATTTCCGTCAAATGTTAATCCCAAAGACAAAGACGACTTCATCAATGGCACCGAAGAACCACCGGCCAAAGCTCATCTTCACAAACACTAGACCAGATGCAATATTTTGGTCCGTTCATGGATTAACAACTCCCTGACCTAGGAGGTTGCCGCCGACTTACCACTAACAGAAATCTTCGAAGAACTATGGCAATTTATGAAGGAGATGTATGGGCAGTTGGATCTGGCGAAAATTTCAGTCTTCGGCAAAGTCTTGCCAAAATCAAATAGAATAATAACACGGTCACCGTGTATTACACTGATTGTTAGCCATCTGGAACGAGCTCGATGCCGTCATTGAACCATTGGAAGGCCCATTAGAAACCTTCCAACAATTCCAGAAGATCAAGGACTAAGAATGGTTGATCCATTTCTTTCTCGACTTGAACGAGAGTTTTCTCTCCTTCCAAACTATGATGCTTGCCAAGATGAGAGCCAGTGGTTAGCCTTTACGGAATCACCATGAGTGGGTGATTCCTTAGCCTTTCTCGCCGAGAAGGGAGAGAGCAAAAAGGGGGAGGAAAGTCGACTAGGGTTTTCTAATGAAAATGATACTATTTTATATCAAAGGATCAAAACGGCCAGGATCATCCCAAACAATCCGATGGCCAGGAGACAGTCAACGCGATCAACAATCAACATCATGGCAATCCATCCAACGGTCCATATTTATGGAATTTCCAATGGCTCAAGATTGTCCCGATCTAGTAAGAAAATGTATCGTGACCATTGTAAGAAGAGGAATCACAATCGGGACACTTACTGGAAATTACATGGCCATCCTAAAAATGGTAATCCGACGGCAAATAGTGTGATTGTGACTGTGACTTTGACCACATCTACAAGATCTGATGCTCAATCAAATCTGATCAAACTCGAACAAATTAACCATCTCATCCACATGCTGAATCAACTACCAAACGCCAATGCTTCTGCTAGTTATGCAGGTATATCTTTCTATTTCAGCAATTCAATTTCCTGTGATTTATGGATTATTGACTCAGGGGCTAGTGATCACATAATTTGTGATCCTAAATATTTCCAGACACATAAAACCTACTTCACCCATTTCTATTAGGATGCATAATGGTAATATCACCTCAGCAACCATACAAGAACAGTCAAACTCAGTGACACCATAACCCTTAGAAATGTCCTTTTGTCCCTGATTTCACCTTTAACCTCATATTTGTGTAAAAATTCTACACTGATAATAGTTGCACATTACAATTCCTTCCTAATATGTGTACCTTTCAGGACCTTTCGACTGGCAGATAGATGGGCTTGACCCAAGCCTATCATGGCTTATCCTATTGGGAGCCTTTTTCATTTTTTGTTTTCTCTAGAAATAATAAAATAAATTATTGTAATGCTAATATCAATAATAATTCTATTGTTTCTCATCAAAGATTTTTCCAATTGCTAAACAACCCAAAATCTTCTTTCCCATAAGTACTTCTACCACAAATACCCATTTTGCCATTATTCATCTTGATATCTTGGGACCATATTCCACTCCCAATCATGATGCTCCCGTTTCTTCCTAACCATTGTTAATGATTTCTCCCAAGGGACTTGGATCTTTCTTATGCAAAACAAAACCCAAGCCTTTTCCCACATCCTTAATTTCATCTCCATGTTCCAAACACAATTCCACAAATGGGTTCAAGGGGTTCAAACTGACAATGCTTTAGATTTCTTCAGCAAACAGTGTTCTTCTTTGTTCCTTTCCCATGGGATTCTCCATGAGAGTTCTTGTACTTGTACCCCTCAACAAAGTGGGATTGTTGAATGAAAACACCGTCACCTTTTAGAAATAGCTAGAGCTCTCAAACACCAAGCCCAAATACCAGCCACCTTTTAGGGCAAATGTGTGATTATTGCCACCTATCTCATTAATCACATGCCTACACGGATTATTAGAGGTAAAAATCCTTTTGAATTTTTGTTTGGTAAGAAACCTTATAACACTCACGAGTTTTTGGTTGCCTCTGTTACTCCACCACTTTGGGGCCTCGTGACAAGTTTGCTCATCTTGCCAAAACATGTATTTCCATGGGGTATCCCATGTTATAGATTGGGTATTGATTATATGATCTCCAACATAACAATTTTTTTGTTAGCAAAGATATAGTCTTTCATGAGGACAGCTTTCCCTTGTCAGACAATGAGCCTTCCTCCACTTCATCACCCCCTACATCATTGGACATTAGTCACCACCAGAGACTCCCATCACACTCATTCCCATTCCACTTGATCAGACTCGTTTTGACACTCCACAATCTCCAATCCATCAGCATATTGAATCTACAGTCTTTGATCACCACAAATCTATCCATTGTAGTTCCTCCTTCGGCTGATTCTCCAGATCTTGTCTCGCATATACCATCACCAGACATTGTTCCACTACGACGGTCCTCTCGAGTTTCCTGGCCTCCTATATAAACGATCGACTACATTTGTTCCAATGTGGAAGGTATCTCTTACCCTATCTCTAATTATGTCAGTTTTGGTCGCCTATCTCCTGGACACAGATCATGCATGAGTAGCACTTCCAATGATTGAGAACCTTCCTTCTTCCCTGATGCCATCCAATATCACTGTTTGCGTCAGGCCACGAAAACAAAACTGAATGCTCTTATCAGTAATAATACTTGGGATCTAGTTCCTCGCCCTTCACATCGAAAACCGATTGGCTGCAAATGGGTCTACAAAGTCAAGCATCATGCTGATAGCTCCATCAAAAGTTACAAAGCTTACCTTGGTCCTAAAGGTTTCACCCAGCAAGAAGGTTTCGATTATCAAGAAACCTTCTCCCTAGTAGACAAACATGTTACCGTTTGAGCTTTTCTCTCCGTTGCCTTTCACCATGATTGGCAACTACGTCAAATGGATGTCCACAATGCCTTCCTCCATGGGGATCTCAATGAGGAGATTTATATGGCTCTTCGAGTCGGTCTTTGCAATCAAGGGGAGAATCTTGTATGTTGGTTGCAAAAATCTTTATATGGGTTGAAACAAGCATCCTGACAGTGGAATGCAAAGTTTACAAAAGCTCTCACAGTTATTGGAATTTGTCAATCCAAACATGATTACGCCCTATTCTCTAGACATCAGGGTGAGTCTTTCCTCAGTCTTATTATCTATGTTGATGAAATTCTCATTACAGGAAATGATGAGAGTGCAATCAAAGAACTGAAAGAATCTACACAAGACTTTTCACATCAAAGATTTAGGGGGCACCAAAGTATTTCTTGGGAATCGAAATTGATTGTTCTTAAGAAGGAATATCTCTCAGCCAATGGAAGTATGTGCTTGAACTCATATCTAATTCAAGGTTAGCAGCATGCAAACCAAGCATCATTCCTGTAGACCAAAATGTTAAGCTCACCATAAAGGAATACAATGAAAAGAATCAAACTTCAGAGACAGATACCTTGTTAGAAGACAACTCTACCTACCAACGACTCATCGGAAGACTCATATACCTAACAATGACTCGACCAGACATTAGCTATGCTGTACAAATTCTCAGCCAATTCATGCATGCCCCGAAACAATCCCACATGGATGCAGCAATTAAGGTGCTTAAATATCAAAAGGGTTGTCCACGCTTAGGACTTCTCTTGCCAAGAAAATGAGACCTAGGCATCACAACATACTATGACTCAGATTAGGGCTCGTGTCCGATGATAAGAAGATCCCTCACTTGATTTTGTATTAAGCTTGGAGAATCTCTTATCTCATGGAAGACAAAGAAGCAAACCACAATGTTGCTATCATCAGGAGAAGCAGAATACAGAGCCATAGCCAAAACCACTTGTGAAGTCACATGGATTCTTGGTTTATTAAAGGATCTAAACATACAAGTAAAAACACCGGTAAGATTGTATTGTGACAACAAGGCAGCAAATGACATCGTAGCCAATCCAATTTTTCATGAAAGAATGAAGCACGTAGAGATTGACTGGCACTTTGTCATAGATAAAATACAAGAAGGTATAATTAAAACATATCATATCCGAACCGTAGATCAACTAGCAGATATCTTCACAAAACCACTATGTCAGAGACAACATTCATCAATTGTTCTAGCTTCTACATAGTACCCACTAGAGCTTGATAAATGTTAAACATGATTTATTTTTGAATTTAATCCGCATTTCTAGAACTTTACTGTTCAAAGTGATCGTTGTATACAGTGTCAATTGAAAGATTTTTATTAAAAAAAAAAGTCCTATTTACTTTGCCAAATGCCAATTATTAATTATTAATACTTACAGCATAATTACTATAAGCAAATTACAAAATGGACAACTTCTCCTATAGAATTGTCTTTCAGCTAGACAAATAAAGCATTGAGAGATACCACAAAAAACAAAACATTATAATCAACATCATAAATGTTCTTTATTGACTCTGTACTTCAAAGATTTAGGCAAGCACAATATAATTTTAAGCATTAACTGTAGCTTCATGGCTCGATCTTGGGAGAACGCGGAGATGGAGTCCGCCTTCAATATGAAGAGTGAGTGCAGTTTTGTACCTAACTGGCTTACTTTCATCATTAAGCTTGAATTTGTAGCTCCCAAGGAGGATCATGGAGAAAATTTTCATCTGCCTGTGAGCAAAATCCTTTCCCAGACAGATTCTTGGACCCGCCTGTTCAACAGAAATCATCTAATTAATTAGCTAATAATCTAAATAAGAGGTTCCAATTAATTGCGTCATCAGGCTCGTGTTACAAAGTAAGTGAAAAAAATAAAATAAAATATATAAAGTCAACTTAAGTGTTGAACTTAATTTTCCAAATCTGATTAACTGATGGATGTGATCAACTCTTTATCTCACCTGGAAGGCTGTGAATATGAAAGGGCTTTTGGGTTGATAATGGTCATTTTCATTGAGCCATCTCTCTGGCCGGAATTCCTCTGCATCATTACCCCATAAAGCTTTCATCCTCCCCATAGCATAAGGTGCATATAAGATCATATCTCCTTTATTCACACTGAAACCATCGGGCAGCGTATCATCGGAAAAACAAATCTTCGCATCCTATCACACCACCCACAAGTACTACTTAATTTCAACAAACAAACCCAATGATGGTCTTATTATATTAATCAACCCGTACGGGCGTGGCCATAAAATCATATGAAGCATTTATAAAATCAAATGAAAATATTTTGTAATTAACAACATTTCCGTGTTCTACCTCTGTTTATGCATGAACTTACCACAGGAACTGCGGGGTAGAGTCTGAGTGTCTCGGACAAAGCTGCGTGGAGATAATGCATCTTGTCAAGGGTTTCTTCATTTACTTTGGCTGCCAGTTCCTCAATGCTTGAATTACTTCTCATTTGGGTTGCTTCTATTATTTCTTTTGCAATCTTTTCTTGTATATCAGGTTGCTTGCAAAGCAAGTAAAAAGTAAAAAAACCAAGAAACAGTGGCAGCAGTGGTATCTTTGCCAGCAATTACAAAACTGAGAACTATGTCCCTTAAATATTTTGGATCGGTCTCTTTGAGTTCCGGAAACCTTGACAGAATGTCTTCTTTCTTTTCCTGTAAAATTGACTTGTTAGCTAATTACACTAATATTACTAATACTTCTGAACTAAAACCCAGAAGGTTCTAGATGTTATACTCACAGGTTCTAAATCATCATGTGGATTATTGAGTCGCTTAATTTTGCTTTTAATTAATTTGTATACAAAATCATCAACCACTTTGATATTCTTTCTCAATTCATACTCTGATCCTATGTTCAGGAACCGCTTAATCTTCCAAAAGACATCAGCATATCGGAAAGAAGTAATTGCATTTGCTTTATCAAAAGCGTCAGTGAATCGAGCCCCTTCTTCATAAGTGTTAGACAAACCATCCAAGTCTATGCCCAATATGACTTTAAACACAAGAGTCTAAGGTTGCTTTCATGAAAAGATTCTGCAAATCAACACATAATTATAGTGAATCAATCATCAATTAAACGGAATTATCACCCGTTCTTCTGATATAAAACTAATTTATTAAGAAACTCATACTTGCATGTCTAACGATGGGTTTGATGCCGAAGCTTCAGAAACTATTCGAGCAAACTTTACAGCAGTGTTTTTAAAGACCACACTGCTAAAATCTCAGAGTATCTTGGTGGAGAATTCATAGCTTGATAGTTTCCTTTGATGTTTCCACTTGTCTCCGTCTACAGCGAAGATCCCATCACCCAGTAGATCTGTCAAAACGTAATAATTGTACAATCCCTGCTTCCATGAACGTGGTAGAATTAGAATTTTCTGCTAATCATATACTATGTATGTTGATACTTCTTTTGGATGAACAATAAATAACCAAAAAAAAAAAAAAGAGTTTTCAGTGTTAGAATGAATGTGCAAAATTCTAGGTTGTTTAATCATTTCCACAGCTGATTTTAACTACATCTTTAGGAAGAAAAGCGCAGCCTTCAAACTTTCTGCTTCCATTTGATTCTCAAGATAAGCAAAACCATAAGGAAATAAGGAGAAGATGTCTGTTAGGAGATCGCGTATCGGAAAATATACATTCGAGATAAATAATATAGGAATAAATTTATACCACACAAAAGACAAGATATTTTACGTGGTTTGGCATAACCCGCCTATATCCACGGATGAGAAAAATCTACTATAGTTTCATGAACATGATATACAAGAGTACACAACACCATAGACCTAGTACATAAAACAGAGTGGAAACATCCTAGTTTCTAACCACGCTCAACCCAGTACCTAGAGTGGAAACAAATATAGGAATAAATTTATACCACACAAAAAGACACTATATTTTACGTGGTTCGGCATAACCCGCCTACATCCATGGATGAGAGAAATCTACTATAATTTCATAAACACGATATACAAGAGTACACAACACCATAAACCTGGTACATAAAACAGAGTGGAAACATCCTAGTTTCTAACCACACTCAACCCAATACCTAGAGTGGAAACAATCTTCGTTTCTAAGACACTCTCCACATGGTGTTTAATAACTCTTATATCAAATACCATGTGTTCTCACAGTCTCTCATTCTCTGATAATCTTAAATTGGTTCTCAACCTTATATTTATAGGTAGGATATGAGATATTTTTTTCCTAATATGATTCATATTTCAATTCCTAATAGGACTCCTATATTATATTCCTATTTATAATTGTATTCTTTATTAAATAGTTTTCCTAAAGACATTCAATTTCACACAAGAACAAATAAGAAAACGAGCCACAAATATCCCAACAATGTCTCTATACGAAATGAAGTCGGCAGAGCTTAAAATAAATGCAATAGTAGGATATTACCTTGCCATAGTTTGGAAAGTTTGTTTTGAGGATGTACTCAACAATTTCCGGGTCGGTGGTGAAAATCTCACTTCTGGAGAAAGAAGGCAATCTGCAAGTTTTATATTTGCGTAAAAGGTCAGTCATGCAGTCAAAGAGCCTGTAATAATTGAGGATTAGGCGCAAGTGAGAGCTGCCGATGGGGTAATATTTCTTAGTCTTCTGAGGCAATTTTGTGACACGGAATCTGAGGATGCCTATGGCAGAGATTAATGCTAAAGCAGCTGCTGTGAGAGGGATGAAGAAGCAGGAAAATTCATTTAGGTCGATCATGATCAAGAGTAAGCAATGCAATGCAGAGCAGAGTAGGAGTTAGATCGTGGTAGCTAATCATCCAGCCAAGTTGTATAAGATATATATAATGGATCTTCCAATTCTGAACTGAAATTCCTTTCAGGTTTTATTGTTATTTTATCTTTCCTTTTATCGTCAATTTCGCCCAGTCCCACCTTTTCATCTGCTTCAAGAAGATCCTTTAGCGTAATGATTTTGTAAAGGCAAACAGTTGGTCTTTTAATTTAAATTAGTATGATATATACAGTTACACAGTGAGGTTTAGACAAATAACAAGCAAAACATTTGAGAAATCAAGCGGAAAAATATATGACCAAAATGCCCTTCTAAGCTGAAAAGTATACAGTATACTACCAACTAGGGGTGTTCAAAAGAACCGGTTGAAACTGGAACCGGCGGGTACCCTGGATTTGGTTCCGGTTCCTATCCAGAACCAGTCGTCAATGGGTAGGGAACCAGGAACCAAGAACCGAGACTAATATAAAATAAAATTAAAGATTAGGAGGGTTAATAAAAACTTTTGTAGAAAAAGTAATGTGAATACATTTATATTTATATTTCATAACATTTAAAGTAAGTTGGTTTGACTTTTGAGAATCTACCTTTACAAAGTAATGGAGTTTATAATTTTGAATTTATAATTTGTAATTTTATTTTTGTTAACAAGTGCCAGGTGGGGGGGTATTTGTAAGTTTTTAAGGGTTTTTTTACCATTTTAAAAACTTTTGGAGGGTCATGAATTTTACAGGGTACCTAGAACCGGAATCGGAACCATTGTTACAGGTTCTGGTTTTGGGTACCTAGGAACCAGAACCGTCGGTTCCGGTTCTAGTTCCAAATTTCAAGGAATTGTCGGTTCCGATTCCGATTCCTTCTAAAAGTGTAGGGTACCCGGAACCAAACACCCATACTACCAACCATGCTGATTTTATCAAAAGAAAGGCTTGCTTTAATTTTGAACATGTTAATTAAATAATTTATGACTAAATTTTTTTTTTGAACTCTTTCAATAGCGAGGATTTATTTCCAACGAAAGACATAAATGAAAATTAAGTAAAAGGCTAAAAAGACAATTAGTTTGTACAAATACACAACATACTTACAGTGTATGTCACAATATTACTGTGGTAAATAGCCCCAAAATTTGAACCTAAAAACTCATAGAGTAAAGTAAACCTCTTTAATTGTACCAATTCCTTGAGGTTGAGGTCTCCATTTAAAATAAAGAACTTCAACAAAAACTGAAAATTTTGAATATTTTGTTTTACTGGGAAAACTGCAGTAAACTACAAATATATACAATTTAGGTATCAATCTGATCCTAATGTTATGTTAATACATATCCATTACAATCAAATCAAATCTGTAAACTATGACAACAATCCCTAAAATTGTGTAAGTGAAAATAAGTCAATGAATAAAAATGCGAGTGGGAACAAAAGATCTACAATCCCAAACTAAAATCCAAAAAAAATGCAATTCACCCAATTCAAACCCCAAAAGTCAAAAGCAAAGAAATTAATAAAAATATAGATGGGTGTTTTCTCTCGTGCTTTTATCCGGTTATCAAGTTATCAATTTTTAAGTAAATTTTTTATTTGTTTCCCTAAGATTGATTTTGACTTGATATTAAAATGAATTTTTTATTTTTTTTTACTATTGACTATTGACTGAAGAATCTTTATATAAAAACCCTTTTTAACATGTGCATTGTGATCTAATCTCTTCTTAATGGGTTAAATAGATAAGACATTTGTTATGCCTAAAAAATCAAGAGCACACTAGGAGACAAATAGGTAGAGAAACAAAATTTCCTTTGGAAGTGGCTCGGAAAAAGGAGGTGATTTTCCGAGATATTCTTTTATGCTCTAGAAGGCTGGCTCACACTCTGGAGTCCATTCAAATCTTTTGTTGGCTTTGAGCATATTAAAGGACGACAAACAACGATATGCTGCTCTTGATATGAAACGACTGAGAGCCACTATTCTCTCATTTAAGCTCTAAACTTGTTTGCGATTCGCGGGACTTTTCATGTCTAGAAGAGCTTGAATCTTTTCGGGGTTGACTTCAACTCCCCGATGGTTAACCATATACCCTAGGAATTTTCCTGAGGATACTCCAAATGAACACTTAAGAGGGTTAAGTTGTTAGTGTATGCCCTAGAAACCAATCGTGTTGTCAGTTTCAGGACATTATATTTTGTAAATGTATTATGAATAAAGGAAAATGTTCTTATTTCACATGTTGATTTTCTGCTTCATTTATATTATATTATATTTATTATTGCATGTGAAATGTCCAGATGACACAGATCTTCAAAAGATCAATTCATCAAATAATTCCCTACGCAAGTAATGTTAATTGGGCAATAACATTGCATAGTAGGCATGTTGAATGTCTCTATTGAATATCATGTGATGGTATTAGTATGGGTGATTATAAGAGGTATGTCACTAAGGCATTAGCATGGGTAAATGGTTAGTGAACTGTTTATCGAATACGACCGATTACGATGAATCACATGGATGTGGTCAATGATGCATCGTATGATCGTGCTAGTGTACTACTAATCCTTATACCTGAGACATCATGGTTGGGATCCGTTAACTCAAAATAGTCTAATCTCGAGTTCCCAGACGAATGTCAATAAACATTTGAAAAGGGAAATCTCTGGCCACAGTATAATGAATGTCAGATGAAAAGTGGTTTGATGTTGACGAGTTCCATTGTATCGATTGACAATTCGATTAAAGATTGAGTTAAAGGTTTTGACATACCATGAATCATTCTTAATCGGGATTAGATAACGGAGGGATTTGACTACACGGTACGTACGATCAGAATAGGTTCATTGGAGTTTACACTTCATTGTGGTTTAGGGGTTATAGAACATTGCTAGATGTCAACCATAATATTGAGAGTTTCGATTATAAAGAGTTATAACAAAACATATCAAAATCTGATATTGGGCCCACGGCTAGATCATAGTGAACCAAAATGTTCACATATAAAACCAAGCTCAAGGAAAGAGAGTAATACATATCATTAATCAGATTAATGATGTTCGGACATAAACGGTTGCATCCGAATTAATGTATTGGTGAGAAATGATTATACATGAATAGCTAGCACTAACCAAGGGTAATAAGGATTTATTAAATATTATTATTGAATTGGATTCAATGATAGGGGCAAAAGTGCATTGGTTTTATTCTAAAGGGTTAGAATATTTAATGGAATTAAAATTTGGTCTAATTATGCATTAACCATAAAACCAAGGACTTGCCATAAATGTTTATTCTCAAGTTAATTTTAAATTGTTTGAGGCCTTCCCAAAACAATTTAAAATTACACTTTGTGCCCATGGTATATAAATTAAGTATTATACCATTTTAATGTAATTTGCAACAATTGAAAACAAAAGACACTCTCTCATCTTTGGCTTGGGTGGATTACATTTTGAGTTTCTTCATTCTCTTTTGAAGAATCTAAAATCCAAGTTTCAACATCAAGCATTTAATAGCAAAGGAGTTGGTAATTTTCTATCATTTTCTTACATTAATAAGTTAATGTTTTAATTGTTTGTTTTCTACCTTATCTCCATCATCTTGATCATCATTTTCTCTCCATTTCCATGTCCAAAATGCATGAGTCCCAACATAAGTTTCATTTAATATCTCCAAAGTATATTGAACATTTCCACGAGGTGGACTATGTGATCTGAAGCAACATGTGACTTGACCAGTATGTCATTGACATAGACCTCCATGGTTTTCTTGATCTGCTCTATTTTCCCAATCTGCTCGGAAAACATACGGTTAACCAGACGCTCATAGGTCGCCCCAACATTTTTTAGACCGAAAGGCATGACTGTAGTAGTACAGTCCTCGATTTGTGATAAACGAGGTATGCTCCTTGTTAGGTGTGAACATCAAAATCTGATTATATCTCGAATATGCATCCATGAAGCTCAGCAGCTCGTGCCCGAGAGTAGCATCAATGAGCTGATCTATTATTGGTTGAGGCAAACTATCATTTGGGCACACTTTATTGAGATCGGTGAAGTCAATAGAGGTTCGCCACTTACCATTGGGTTTTTTCACCAACATAGGATTGACAACCCAATTAGGGTAATGAGCTTCCTGAATGAACCCGATTATGAGGAGCTTATCCACCTCAACCTTAAGAGCCGCATAGCGCTCTAGGTCCATAGCTCTACTCTTTTGGCCAACTGGTTTGACTACACTGTCGATGTTGAGTGCATGATATATAACATTCAGGCTAATCTAGATCATGTCGGCATGAGTCCATGCAAAAACATCTATATTCTGTCTGAGGAAGCTTGTTAAATTGGCCGCGAGCTAAGGGCTGAGGTTATTTTTTATTCTCAGCACACGAGTGGCTCATTCTCGTCGACAAATACCTCTGATAAAGTCTCAACCAGCCCACTGTGGGAATACTCCTCTTGAACACAAGGATCAATACTATCCTCTGCTGGACTAGGCTGTGGCTCAATCCTATTAATTGCCATTGCCTTCTCGGGAATGCCCTTGGGCTTCCATTTTCCTTTGCATGTCATCTGCACTACCTTATTATAACAGTCGCGAGATTTATGCTATGATCCTCTTACTTTCCTACACCTTATCAAAGTGGGAAGCTTCATCCTCTGATGGTAAATTGAGGTGGTAGCCTTGAAAATTTTGCAGTAGAGGTCATCCGAGGATGCCATTAAAAACTGATGGACAATCCACTACTAAAAATTCTATCATTTTAGTCACTTTGTGGGTATCTCCCAAAGTGAGTAAGAGAGAAATCATTCCTCGAGCAGTTAAATGGTCCCCCGTAAAACCATAAAGAGGAGTGGCGACAGGCTTCAGATCTGTCTCTTCCAATTTCATCTCCTCAAATGCCCACTGAAATAGGATATTCACAGCGCTCCCATTATCCACCAACATTCTGTGGATTTCGCACCTTCCTTGAGCGTATCCTCATAAGGGTGGTGCACTTGTTTCGCATCTTTCTCAAATAAGGTAATCTTCTCTTCTTTGCGACCTTGCTAGATCGCGGTTCCAGATTTATAACATTTAAGGGCTCATGCCGAGCTTCTCAGGCATATTTTTCCTGTGCATTCCAAGAATTCCCGGGCATATGAGGTCTCCCAAATATAGTCCCTACCAGGTATAGACCTTTGCGATCTCTGTGCCTTCCGCTGCCGCCTTCCTAATCTTTCTCCCTTGTGGGAGTTTGACCATCAACATACTTCTTGAAGTACCCCTTTTGAATAAAATCTTCAATTGCTTGCTTAAGAGCTTGGCATTCATCGATATGATGTCCATTATTCTTGTGGTAATGACAATATTTCTTGCCATTGTTTTTAGATGCAGGTTTTTTCATGGGCACAGGCTCTTCGAGTAGATTAGCTTCTTTTGATTTATCGAGAATAGCAGAAATTAATGCATTGAGTGGAATAAAGTTATCATGGTCACGGTCGCGATCGCGACTAAGAACTTGAGCATAGGATTTCTTGGGCTCAAACCGTTGTTTCTTTCCCTTCTTCTAATCGTCATTAGCCCATTTGCAATAGGATCTTCTATTACTCTCTCCCCAGTTTTCCTCCCTCCGACTGGGAGTGCTAGTTGAAGGACCGGGGTTGTGGCCATTTAAAGTTATCAGTAAGTTTTCTATCTGCATATATTTCTCTGTTAGCTTATGAAAGCGAGTGAGGGAAATATCATCCTCAGATTGCAATTTCTTCTATGGGTCAGTTTGTGGGAGAACTCCGGCAATTATCAGAGTTCGAACTAAATCCTCAAGTGTATTAGCCACTTTGATCAGTTCCCTGTGAAATCTGTCAATGTAGGACTTGAAAGACTTATTATTCTCTTGTCGCATGTTGCTCAGGTAGCTTAATGGCATTGAGAACTTCCAATTGGCTTGGAAGTGTCCCAAGAATAACGAGCTCATCTGTTGCCACGAGTTGACAGACCTTGGTGGAAGCGATCTGAACCAGCGTTTAGCATGGGCAGTTAGAGTCACTGTTAAGCATGATATTTTGCCAAGTTGGAAACTTGATGAAGCTTCATGAGGTCGTTAAACTGATAGAGGTGATCCTGCAAGTCAAAATTCCGATCGAATGCCCTCATGTCAGGCATTCTAAATCTTAACAGGAGATGAGCAGTCAAAACAGTTGGAGAAAAGGGAGACGCCTCAGCGACCTACCCCTATTCGTTTTGTTGAGCGCTAAACTGATCCAAAGCTCACTATAACTCCTCTATTTGAGGAAGTGGAGCCCTTCAGGGATCACTTTTGGCATTGTAGGTACGCTCCCTATGATTGCAATTAAGGAAAGACCGCAGATCAGAACCTTCCTGCCTTGGCCGGAGCCTTTGACATGCCTTGACACATGCTGGCTGGAGCCTTTTGAAGGCACTAAATGGCTTAGGGAGTTTTTCCTACCTCCGCAGTGATCAGAACCGACTTGTTGATTGTGGGTACTTCCTTCGTGGTGATGATCGGGACTATCATACCGACGATAGTGGGAATCTCCCTGCCAAGCACTCTTGTGGGGGTGCCCTTGTGAGGTGGTGTGGGATGACTCTTGATGTGACATACTACCAAGTCGTAGGGCCATACGTTTTCTCCTTGGCTCGCGACCAGTATTTGCTTGCCCTCTAGAGCCTTTCTGCCCATCCTCGGCCACTTGCTTGCCCTTGTCCCTACATGCTATAATGTGCGTGGTATGAGCTTTTGCTAATTTCCACGCTTTAGGGTGACCTATAAGTGTTTTTGTAGGTGGTATCGCTTTGTCAGAATTTGGCGACACGACTTGATCCAAACAATTTAGCCTTTGGCTCATTGTTTGGAGGGTGTTGTCGAAACTCTCCAGTAGCTGATCAGAGCAGGGTCTACCTGGGAAGTTGAGGGGATACCCACCGCAGTACTTTGGAGAGGTGGAGCTACTTCGGGAGGAGTAGTCTCTTAAATGTGTGGGGTCTCCTCGTTGTTGGTGCTAGTGCACTCGATTTCACGACCATGACCCATGAGTTTTGGAGGTAGAACTGATTGATTAGTTAAGATTACCAGATAAAGAGCTGATGTTAAATCCACGCTCTTTGGGGCTTAGGGCACGGGTACTGGGTGGGTAACCTAATCGGGTAGAACCGAACCTAACCTCACCTGTAACCTCGCACTCATGGGTGAGGTTCCGATTCCAACTTTTTTGGAACCGCTATCGTGCTTGCTTCTTGCTCGCTTCTTACCCCTGGAGGAACCTGGAACCGAATCAACTGGAACGACCCCGGGTATCTCTTTGGAACTCAGGGGTACCGCTGGAACCTCGCTTTGGAACTCGTTTGGAACTGCTTTTGGAACCTCGCTTTTGGAACCCGCTTAACTGTTTGGAACAGTTTTGGAACCTATTTGGAACCTATATTGGAACATGTTTTTGGAATCTGTTTAGAACCTATTTTGGAACCTGGACTATAATGAAATATTTGTGAAATGTAAATAATGGGGGAGTTTCTATTATTTTACATATAAAAAAATTTAAAATAGAAAAAGTTAAATTTTTAGAATAACCTAATTAAATAAATATACGAATACAATTATACTTATTACATATAAATTACACCATATTAAAAGCTTTAATATATTATAATACATTAATATTAAAGTTTTGATCAATTAAGTGAATAATTGTAATTATGATCCAATTAAAAGTGTTTTACATTTTTAATGTTATTAAAAGAATTATTTTTGAATAAAATAGTATATTTGATTGAGTAATAATATATTTAGTTATTTACTTCAATTATCAAGTTCTAAGTATATCTATAATAAATTAGTAATTAATTAATTATATATGATAAATTGATAAACATTAATAAATTTAATTACTAGTTAAATATCATAGTTAATCAATTATAATATTACATTATAATTAAATGATTACTTAATTAATTATTATTTTATAATATTACTTAATTGATTTATAGTATAATTAATTATAGCATTACATTAATTGATTACTACTTAATTAATTGACTTTATTATAAACATTAGTACAAACTTAATTAAATGATTAAAAATTTAATTAATTATAATATTACATTAAAAATTTATAGTATGATTATTTAATAGTTAATTCACTATAACATTACATTATAGTATGATTATATAGTTAATTATAACATTACATAATTAAATAATTACTTAATTGATTATGAGTTATGATATTATGTTTTAAACATTAGTAATTACTAATTTGCTACATAAACATTAGCACAATACTTAATTGAATGATAAGAAATTTAATTAATTATAACATTACCTTATAAACATTTCATTATAAACATTAATTAAACATTACATTATAGTTAAATAATTACTCAATTAAATTATAATATTATTATATTACATTATATATTATGATCACTTACTTAATTATAGCATTACACAGTTAAAAGATTACATAATTACATAATTAGTTATGAATTTATAACATTACATTATAAACATTAGTAATTTACTAATTTACTATATTATTACATTACTTAATTAAACGATTAAAAATTTAATTAATTATAACATTACCTTATATATTTATAATATAATTACTTAATCAATTATAACATTCTATTATAAACATTAGTATATTAATCAAATGATTTGAAATTTAATTAATTATAATATTAAATTATAGATTTATAGTATGATTATTTAATTCATTATAACATTACATTATACTATTATAGTATGATCATATAAGTAATATAACATTACATAATTAAATAATTACTTAATTGATTATGAGTTATGATATTATATTTTAAACATTAGTAATTACTAATTTACTATATAAACATTAGCACAATACTTAATTGAATGATAAGAAATTTAATTAATTATAACATTATCTTATAAACATTTCATTATAAACATTAATTAAGCATTACATTATAGTTAAATAATTACTCAATTAAATTATAATATTATAATATTACATTATATTATGATTACTTACTTAATTATAGCATTATATAGTTAAATGATTACATAATTACTTAATTAGTTATGAATTTATAACATTATATTATAAACATTAGTAATTTACTATACTATTACATTACTTAATTAAACAATTAAAAATTTAACTAATTATAACATTACTTTATATATTTGTAATATGATTACTTAATCAATTATAACATTTCATTATAAACATTAGTATATTAATTAAATGATTTGAAATTTAATTAATTATAATATTAAATTATAGATTTGTAGTATGATTACTTAATTCATTATAACATTACATTATACTATTTATAGTATGATCATATAATTAATATAACATTACATAATTAAATAATTACTTAATTGATTATGAGTTATGATATTATATTTTAAACATTAGTAATTACTAATTTACTACATAAACATTAGCACAATACTTAATTAAATGATAAGAAATTTAATTAATTATAACATTACCTTATAAACATTAATTAAGCATTACATTATAGTTAAACAATTACTCAATTAAATTATAATATTATTATATTACATTATATTATGATCACTTACTTAATTATAACATTATATAGTTAAATGATTACATAATTACTTAATTAGTTATGAATTTATAACATTACATTATAAACATTAGTAATCTACTATACTATTACATTACTTAATTAAGCGATTAAAAAATTTAATTAATTATAACATTACTTTATATATTTGTAATATGATTACTTAATCAATTATAACATTCCATTATAAACATTAGTATATTAATTAAATGATTTGAAATTTAATTAATTATAATATTAAATTATAGATTTGTAGTATGATTACTTAATTCATTATAACATTACATTATACTATTATAGTATGATCATATAATTAATATAACATTACATAATTAAATGATTACTTAATTGATTATGACATTATATTATAAACATTAGTAATTTACTAATTTGCACAATATTTAATCGAATTATTATAATTTTATTAATTATAACATTATATTATAAATTTATGGTATGATTATTTAATTAATTATAACATTCTATTATAAACAATATTATAATACTTAATTAAATGATTAACAGTTTAATTAATTATAATATTACATTATAATTAAATAATATATTACTTAATTAATTATAACATTACAATTTACATTATAGTATGATCACTTAATTAATTATAACATTACAATTTACATTGTAGTATGATCACTTATTTAATTATAACATTACTTGTTTCTAATATTAAATTTACTAAATTATATTTGGTATATTATAAATACCCAATTAACCAATTATAACATTAAATTAATAAATTTATAAACATTAATAATTTATTAACTTATCAAATAGACCCCTGGCAAATGGCAATGTTAGTAATTAGTATTAAGAATTGTTGTTTGTTTAAATGATTTTGGTGAAGTTATTTTATGTGAATTGTGATGAATAATTGTTTGTGTTTTAGTTTTGATTGACGAATATTATGTGAATTGTGATGAATTGATTGAATTCAAGTGTTGCTTAGAGATTACAGGTTATGAGTTACATTGGACACAAATGAATGAATAACGAAAATTTGTTAGGGGTATATTTGTAAACTTATAAGGTGGTTTTGTTATTTTTTAAACTAATAGGGGGTAATTATTTTTTACAGGGTACCCTGGAAAGGAACCGGAACCTGCATTTTAGGTTTCGGTTCCTTAAATTGAAGAACCTATACTGTGTGGTTCCGGTTCCGGTTCCTTTTTTTGGGAACTTGTACTGTGCAGTTCCGGTTCCAGTTCCCCGAAAAAGTGCAGGGTACCCGGAACCGCTCACCCCTCTTTCTAGCGCCAAACTATTGATGCTTGATTTTGACACCAACGACATCGCACGTGCAAAATGCTAAGAGGGTCTTAGAAATTACATGTGAACAATTTGAGATTTAAGTTATGGTCACAATTGAATGCAAAAACTAAAAAATAAATGAGGCAATGAGAATTTTATAGTGGTTCTAATGCTTAAATCGATTTCTACATCCATTGTTTTCTTTTATATGAGTGTTCTTGGTCATTAGCCAAGTTACAGAGGTCATGAACTGCGAACAAAATTACAAGAACTTGGTATTCATAGAGAATATTAAGTCAATCTCTTTGTCGTAGGTTTGTCTTTGCTATTTGTTTTGTTGAAAATCAGGGATCCCGATTTTGTGAGGGGGAGTCCTCTATTTATAGCCGCTAAGTTTAAGGCAATGATTATAAGTCTGCAAGTGGATAGGTGCCATGCAAATCCTTCTTTGTGTCCCATTGGCTGATAACTTAGGAAATATTCTTAAATTATATGGGGTTTGGACATATGTGTAGACCACATTCATTCATAGACAAAACTTAATAGAAGAAGGCAGAATTCAGTGGCCAGTGTATTACACGAGCAAACGGTTACTAGATGTCGAGTCAAGGTATCCAAAGATGGAACAGTTAGCCTTTGTCTTGCTGATTGCTTCCAGGAAGCTGCGACCTTACTTCCATGCTTATACCATCCATGTATTAACAATTTATCCGCTCAGACAAGTCCTTCAAAAGCTGGAGGCCTCAGGTAATTAATTGCTCAAATGAGTCATGGAACTAAGTCAGTTAGATCTACATTACATATCAAAAGCAACTATCAAAGGGCAAGTGATAGCTAACTTTATATCGAAGTTCTCTTATCATCCAAATCGAGAACCCGAACAGCCAGCTAGCAAAGTCATCCAAGAAACTATTCGGAACTTGTCAACATGGAGTCTCTACGTTCATGGGTCTTCTAACAAAAGAAGAGTCGGAGCTAGCCTCCTACTCATTAGCCTTGAGGGAACTCGCATTTATGGATCCCTTGGGTTCAGATTCAAAGCCACAAATAAAGAGGTTGAGTATGAAGCGCTATTTGTTGGTTTGCGACTAGCAAGAGAGATAGGATCAGATATGATGGACATCAATAGCTACTTCAAACTAGTAGTCAATCTGATTTTAGGAGAGTATCAAGCCAAAGAAGAGAATATGATCAGTTACTCGCAAAAAGCCAAGGCCGCACTCAAGCCCTTCAAGCACTATATGATCAGGCATATCCTGAGAGATAGCAACTCTATTGTGGATGTTTTGGCGAAGATAGCTTCATCTTTGGATTCCAATGTGTTAGATAATATCCTGGTCAAATACATCGAAGCTCCCAACATCAACTTACCCAACCAGACAGTGGCTGCAACTGAATCTGTGTCTTGGATGACTCTAATAATTTAGTATCTTAAAGAAGGGGTTCTTCCTAACAGCAAGACTGAGGCAAGACTCCTACAGACTAGAGCTGCTTGTTACACCTTAATCGGAGATCAGTTGTATAACCTCCTCTGATGTGTGACAAATGAAGATGCAAACTACATCATCAAGGAGATACATAAAGGGATTTGTGGTAATCACATTGCTGCACAATCTCTCGCTAATAAAATTATCTGCCAAAGATATTATTGGCTTTTGCTTCACGAAGATACCTACAACTTTGTGAAGAAGTGTGATAAGTGCCAGAGATTTGCAAACATCCCGCGAGCTCCTTCCCACCAATTGACAACAATGACTAGTCATTGGCCATTTGCTATGTGGCGAATTAATCTCATCAATCCCATGCCAACCGGTAAGGGTGGTGTCAAATATGTTGTGGTCGCAGTGAATTATTTCACTAAATGGGTCGAGAGAGAATCTTTGGCCGCGATCACTACCAAAAAGCTCAAAGACTTTGTCTTCAAGAATATACTGTGCCATTATGGAATTCCTCATCCAAGCATCTCAGATAATGGGAAACAGTTCGATAATGAAGAGTTCAAGCAATTTTGCGAATAGTTGGGGATTCATAAAAAATTTGCCTTAATAGCGAGACCACAAGCTAATGGTCAAGTTAAAGCTATCAACAAAACCATTAAACACACTTTGAAGGCCAAGTTTGGCACAGTAAAAGGCAATTAGGATGACGATCTCCCAAAAGTTCTATGGGCATATAGAACAACACGGAGGACCTCTACTTTAGAAACACCTTTCTTGCTAGCATACGATTGCGAGACAATGGTCCTAGTTAAAGTAGGAACTAATTCACTTCATTGAGAATTTTACAATGAAGCACTTATGCATGCAAGTCTTGACTTAGTTGAAGAATACCGCAACCAAGCTCGGTTAAGGATAGCTTCCTACCAGTAGCGGGCTAAAAGATTCTTCAACTCCAAATCAGGAAAAGAGACTTCTAGGTCAGCTACTTGGTCCTCAAATAAGTCCTCCTTGATACAAAAGAACCAAGCGCAAGGGTATTAGGGCCTAACTAAAAAGGTCCATATTGAATCACTAAAGTGATACAACCTAGGACATATTACCTCAAAAGGCTTAATGGTTCTAGAGTACCGCAAGCTTGGAATATTGAGCATTTGTGCCCTTATTATTAGTAATTCCAAGCTCTTGTATAGCTTTTATGATCTATTTTACTTGTAAATATCATTAATAAGATTATTCTCATTCTTCTTCAAGAATTACTTGTGTCATAATCCCAAGTTTTAATAATCTTGATTATTTACAATGTTTTACAAGTTTTACGATCATAAAAGTTATATTTATTTCGTGAAGTACTTAATCTATAAAAGTGCTATCACAATTGGTCAAAAAGTCTATTTATATATTGGCAAAATATGTACATGGATGACCAGCGAGCTACAAAGAAAATGAAAAGAAACAAAAGAGGCTCTTCAAGAGCAGGCTGAAAGGAGGTTAATCATTTATCTTGAACTTCAAGATCACTAACTTTAGTTTCACGACCTCGGGGTTGGTCGCTTGGTCTTCAAGGCTCTCTATTTCTTGTTGATCTTCCTCTTGGGCGGTCTTGATCTTCTTGTTCGTCGGCTGACTGCATCGATGTGAGCACTACCTAATACACTTCAGGGAGGCTAGAAATGTCCAAGTTCGGATTGTCCGCTTGCAAACTATGAATAATTTGCAACAACCAATGACTGGCTTTTCTTTCCACCTCGTAGCTTAGGATTCACCCATGAGCCATCTTGAGTAGGGGTGTTCGGTTCAGGGTACCCTGCATTTTTTGAAGGAACTAAAACCAAAACCGGAACCAGAACCAGAACTGATGGTTACTTGAAATTTGGAACCGGAACCGACTGTTCCTAGGTACCCAGAATCGAAACTTGTAACAATGGTTCCGGTTCTGGTTCCGGTTCTGGGTACCCTATAAAATTACAATGACCCCCCAAAAGTTTTTAAAATGGCAAAAAAACCCTTAAAAACTTACAAATACCCCCCCACCTGGAACTTGTTAACAAAAATAAAATTACAAATTATAAATTCAAAATTACAAACTCCATTACTTTGTAAAGATAGACTCTCAAAAGTCAAATCAACTTTCTTTAAATGTTATGAAATATAAATAAAAATGTATTTACATTACTTTTTCTACAAAAGTTTTTATTAACCCCCCACTCTTTAATTTTATTTTATATTAGTCTTCATTCCGGGTTCCGGTTCCGATTCCTAACCATAAGAACTGGAACCGGAACCACACAGTAATGGTTCCAAAAATTTGGAACCGGAACCAAACCTCGGGTACCCACCGGTTCTAGTTCGAATCGGTTCTTTTGAACACCCCTAATCTTGAGTTCTATGTCTTTCGCTTTCATTTTCTTCTTGGTGTTCTCCCACAGAGTAGTTCGAGTCTTTTCGATCTCCTTCTCGTGGTCTAGACTCTCTTGCAATTCCTTTTCTCTTTGTTGAAGCTCTTCCGCTCGCGAGCTTAGATCTCTAGTGAGCTTCGCTATTGTCATCTAAAGCTCTCTGGTCTGGTTATCCTTCTTTTGAAGCTCCTGCTTTTGGAACTCCACTATTCGTTGAGTAGAATCCCTTTCTGCCAAGAATGTGCTCGCCTGAAGTTGTGCATCACTTGCGACTTCGTTTGAAGCTATAAGAGCTTGCTTTAATTTGATGATCTCCCCCTTCATTTCATGAAGTTTTCCCCCAGAGTTTATCTTCATTTTGTTGTGCGCAATATTCAGGACGAGCAAGCACTACAAAAGAAAAAGGATAAAGAGTTAGCTTTTTTTTTTTTTTTTTTTTTTAAATAAAAACTAAGGAACTTGATTAGTGTTAAAGATTTTGCAAAGAGAAAGGTCTGATTTACCTGGCTTTGCATCTGGAGCACAGTGGCCATAAGATCGAAAGGTCTAGAGGCTATGTACCTTTCAAAGTTTGACGCCAGTTGGCACTCAAGAAGGGTAAACACCAACAGCCTTAGGTGATATGGCATCTGCCCCAGAAGGTCTAATACGGATTGATCCTAACCTCCTATGGTGGGGACCTCTTCAATCTATTCCTAACCAGCTTCTCCTTGAGTGGCCATACCTTCCTTCCCTTGTGAAGCCTTCAGTGCACCCTTCGAGGTGATTTTTGAGTTTTGAGGTAGGAAGTTAGGTAGGTTGGAGCCCAACCAGCAGTATTCTGAAGTCATCTGACTCAAACTCAGATGCTTCAGCTATTATCTTCTTCCTTTTCTTCGAGGCCAAGGTCTTATTCCTCATCAAACGTGCTGCTACGACCTGGGGAGCTTTTTCGCATCACTCCATAGTTGATTGCCTTTTGACACTAGCTTGGGTCCCAATTATAGGGACATCGCTTGAAGTTGGTCTAGGTTGCGAGTTTGGATTCAACCTCAGGAAGATGATTCCCCCATATCGTTTCGATTTCTTTGATTGCATGGCTGTTGCATGGCATACGAACATGATTAGCAAAAAGAGTCTGACTATGTAAAAGACTTGGGTTTTTCTGTTTAAGAAAAACTTACGAGCTGAATCATCTAAGTATGCTTCAAAAAGGAAGAATTCGTACTTCAGAAGGTTTTCCATCGTCACGAGCAGCTTCACATTGCGACCTCTGTCAAGAAGTTGGCCGAATGCTTGGATGCGGCTGCGATCAGTCAACAACTACAATCTAGTCATTTTGTTTTCTGCAAAGAAAAAAGTTAGCTTGTACTTTGAAAAAGAATTAAGTAAAAAAAGGACAAACGACCTAAAAATTAGAGGAAAAAACCTACTCAATTCCTAAAATTTACAGATACCGTCGTACTTAAAGAAAAAAATATTTGGTCTCTTAAGCTCCCACGTTACTAGAATAACCAAATATTCCTCCCTCGATTGTCTGTCATTTAGAGAGGTAGTACTAGTCCTTATCTTTACTCTTCTTCAAGATATAAGCTAGGGTTGTATACGAGCCAAGTCGAGTCGAGCCGAACACTATAGTGTTCGAAGCTTGGCTCGTGAAAATTTAACGAGCTTGAGCTTGGGTTCGACGAGCTCTAAAAACCAGGCTTGAAGCTTGAGTTCGTTAAATATTTTGAACTTGAGTTTAGCTCACGAATCGCTCATTTAAGAGTCCTCAACCCAAAGCAATCCACCAACAATCCTTCAAAACAACCTCAATCCAAAGCCAGCCCACTAATCGTCACCAACCATCATCAGATCCAGAGCCAACAGCCACAAATATATAACTCAAAATTCCACCGGCTGTGAGAGAGAAGAAAAAAAGAAGAAAAGGGAAGAGGAGAGGAGAGAAAAGAAAAGCAAAGAGAGAGAATGAAAGAGATGGAAGAGCGAAGGAGAAATAAGAAGAAGGAAAAAGGAGGAGAAGAAAGAGGGGGGAGGAAAAAGATGAAGAAAAGAAAAGGAGAAAGAAGATAGGGTTTAGGAAGTGGGATAATTTATATAGGATATAGTAAATTACATATAACCCCCCGATACTTAAAAAAATAGTACTTATACACTTTCAAGCCATTCACGAGCCTATCGAGTCGAGTAGTGGGTGGTTCATTGCTCGACTCAAAAGGGTACTCGATCCCCTCAAGCTTGAGCATTGTCGAGCCGAACCCAGCTCATTCGAGCCAAGCCGCGAGCAACTCGCAAGCGGCTCGGCTCGCTTGCAACCCTAATATAGGCGCAAGCAAGCTCCAGCGCTGTTGGCTCCTCAAGTTCATGTTCATAGAATGATATATTAATAGCAACAACTATCATATATGCGTTCGGCATCAACTGGAATGGCACGACCTGGAAGTGGTCGAGAATCGACTTGATGTAGGGGTGAAAGGGTATTCTCACTCTGCATTTGAAAATGGCTTTTGAGATTGCAACCATTCCCTTGGGAGGCTCTTGGGCAGTGTACGACCTCTTTTAGTACACGTCCATGTCAATCGCATACTGCTCTAACACCTCTTTGATTTTGTCCATTGTGGCAATGGACGTTATCACCTTCCTAGGACCTACAGAGATACCTAGTAGGTGTGAGCTTTCCTCGTCGACTATTCTCATCTCAGGGATCTTTGTTGGCCTTAGAGTCTATAAAGGTACAACATTTAGGGGAGACTCAAACCCTGAAAAATCTACCTCATATGACAACTCGGACGAGGTGGAGGATATCTCTACGATTTCTACCATGGCTGTCAAACTTTTAAACCATAAAAATAGTCCTTCAAGACTCTTTAACCTAAGTTTTTCAACTTCAAGTGTTTCTTTTGAACACTGCCTAGAAATGCTCTTTCCTAAGACCTGCTAGATGCCCATGACCACCGTGACTATAAAAAAGGATTTTTTTTTTTTTTTTTGCAGGAATGTGAAAGAAGAGAAAAAGGAAGAAGTTGCTTTACCTCTTGGTTACCTAAAATGGGTACTTTGTTGTAACGTTGGGTTCGCATGAACTGGTTGAGGAAGAACAAATTTTTGGGAGGTACGAAAATGTTGTTTTTCTCTTTGAAAATTTTTGGTTCTCTGAAAAACTAAGGCAAAGTTAGGGTTTTATGGCGAAGAAGACGACATTATAACTTCTTTATAAGCGACGTTTGAGCAGGAATTCATTCTTGGTTGTAGATCGTGACCACATGTCATCGATCCATAGGAAGAGTAACCCCCATGCTTCATAGAAACCAACTGACGCTTCTCTTTATTGAGAATGCCAATCGCCAGCGTGATTATCTCTTCTGCATTTAATGCGCCTTCATCTGTATATAATGCACCAAAAGGGAATGTCGTTTCAGCATGGCTTGCATTTAATGCTCATGGCTGACACTTATTGCACGCAAAGACATGCCTATCAGATAAAGATTACTTTATTGAGTGAGCCAGCTAACAAGAACAACAAATAACATCTGAAGAGGTCGCTCAAAAAAGACATGTATTCAGCATGTCAAACGCGAACACCAAACAAGATGATTCTGAATTTTCAGCCCAAGAAAATTCTAAGTGTTCTCTAGTCATGAATGACAGTTAGAGTTCAAAATGCCTCCCGATGACTCAAGACAAGATCAAGCTCAAGTCGGTGGATCTCAGGAAACGATCACATCAGGTTGCTTGTGTTACTTTCAAAGCATAGATCACAACCTCTATTCAGTTTGCAAATCAAATCAAGACAGCACTTCAGAAGTCAGATCAAGCAGTCGACTCCAGGTTGTCTGCGATGTGATTATACCTCAGCATGCAGCTCGAGCAAGCATTTCTAAAGTCAAGTCAAGTCAAGTCACGGCATAATCATGAAGTTTTCAAAATCCAATTCCTTGAATCTCAAGAACCGGGAAGCTTCTATTATGCCTAAAAATTCAGAGATGACGTAAGCTTACATTAGCAAGCACCAATCCAAGTTCAAAAAGGCTTTGCACCGCCCAGAATCTACAACAGTGCCCCAAGACAAAGAGAATACAGTTGTCACTAACTCAGCAAGCTCAAGTTTTATGTGTGAATAAATGTGATCTACACACCTGTCCAAACCCCATATAATTTAAGGATTTTTCCTAAGTTATCAGCCAATGGGACGCAAAGAAGGACTTGCACGACACCTATCCACTTACAGACTTGTAATCATTGCCTTGAACTCAGCGGCTATAAACAGAGGACTCCCTCTCACAAAATCGGGATCTCTGATTTTCAACAAAATAAATAGCAAAGACAAACCTACGGGAAAGAGATTAGCTTAATATTCTCTCTAAATACCAAGTTCTTGTAATTTTGTTCATAGTTCGCGACCTCTTGTAACTTGGCTAATAACCAAGAACATTCATATAAAAGAAAACATTGGATGTAGGAATCGCTTTAAGCATTCGAACAACTAAAAAATTCTCATTGTCTCATTTATTTTTCAGTCTTTGCATTCAACTGTGACCATAACCTAAATCTCAAATTATTCACATGTAACTTCTAAGACTCTCTTAGCACTTTGCACGTGTCAAGCTGTTATTGTCAAAATCAAGCATCAATAACTTTTTATCTATTTTTTCTTTTTTTCAACTTTTATCTCTTCGCTCTAATAAGTAGGAAAAATGACTCTAATGCTCGAGTGACTTCACTAACGTTAGAATAAAAACCGTAACTCCAAATATCTTTTTTGTGTTCTCAAAGTCTATAGATATGTCTTTTGACTTCAATCTTTGGCAATATAGTCGATTGAATTTTATTTTTTTTCCTTTTTTTAAAAAAAATGCTTTATTTACGTTGGCAAATGCCAATTATTGTCTTGAGACTTACAACTTAATTACAATAAGCAAATTACAAAATGGACAAGCTTCTCCAAGAATTGTCTTTCAACTAGATAAATGGAGCTCGCATTGAGAGATGCTACACAAGCGCAACAAAATAATCAAACATTATACATACTGTTTATTGGCTCAGTACTTTCATGAATTAGTGAAGTACCAAATGCAGTTGGAAGAAGTTTAAGCATTAAATATAGTGTCATGGCTTGATCTTGGGAAGACGCGAAGATGGAGTCCACCTTCAATATGAAGAGTCAGAGCAGTTCTATACTTGACTGGTTTACTTTCATCATTGAGCTTGAATTTGCAGCTTCCAAGCAGGATCATAGAGAAAATTTTCATTTGCCTGTAAGCAAAATCCTTTCCTAGACAGATTCTCGGACCCCCCTGTTAAACACAATTCATCCAATTGATTAGCTTGTCTAAATAAGAGGTTCTAAAAATTTTAATAAAAACATAATTTGTCAAATGTGATTTACTCATGGTTATGATCAGACTCTTATCTAACCTGGAAGGCTGTGAAGATGAAAGAGCTCTTTGGCTGGAAGTGACCCTTTTCACTGAGCCATCTCTCTGGTCGGAATTCCTCTGCATCATTACCCCATAAATCTTTCATCCTGCCCATTGCATAAGGTACATATGCCATCATATCTCCTTTTTTCACACTGTAACCATCAGGCAGTGTGTCGTTGGAAAAACAAACCTTCGCATCCTGCGACACCAACCACAAATACTTCTTTCAAGCAAAGCCAATGATGGTCTTAATATATTAATCGACCAGGTGTTGGAGGGTAAATTAACAACATTTGTCGAGTTCTACCTCTGCTTATGCATTGTACTTACCACCGGAACTGCGGGATAGAGTCTGAGTGTCTCAGACAAAGCTGCGTGGAGATAGTGCACCTTGTCAAGGGTTTCTTCATTTACTCTGGCTGCAAGTTCCTCAATGCTTGAATTACTACTCACTTGGGTTGCTTCTATTATTTCTTTTGCAATCTTTTCTTGTATATCAGGGTGCTTACAGAGCAAGTAAAAAAACCAAGAAACAGTGGTAGCAGTGGTGTCTTTTCCAGCAATTACAAAATTGAGAACTATGTCCCTCAAGTATTTTGGATCGGTTTCTTTCAGTTCCAAAAACCTTGACAGAATGTCTTCTTTCTTCCCCTGGAATATTGATTCGTTAGTTAATCACACAGATATTACCAAAACTTTGAACTAAAACGCAGATGGTTCAAACTATTGTACTCACAGGTTGTAAATCAACATGTGGATTATTGAGTTGCTCAATTTTGCCTTTAATTAATTTATATACAAACTCATCAACGACTTTGATATTCTTTCTCAATTCAGCCTCTGATCCAATGTTCAGGAACCGCTTAATCTTCCAAAAGAAATCAGCATATCGAAAAGAAGTAATAGCATTTGCTTTATCAAAAGCATCAGTGAATCGAGCGCCTTCCTCGTATGTTCTAGACAAACCATCTAAGTCTATACCCAATATGACTTTAAACACAGAGTCTAAGGTTGCTTTCATGAAAAGATCCTGCAAATAAACTCATAATTATAGTGAATCAATCATCAATTAAACGGAATTAATACCTCTTCTTGCATATAAAAAGTAATTTATTTAGAAGCTCATACTTGCATGTCTAACGGTCGGTTTGATGCCGAAGCTTCAGATACTATTCGAACAAGCTTTACAGCAGTGGTTTTAAAGACTACACTGCTAAAGTCCCTCAGAATCTTGGTGGAGAATTCATAGCTTGATAGTTTCCTTTGATGTTTCCACTTGTCTCCGTCTACAGCGAAGATCCCATCACCCAGTAGATCTGTCAAAATGTTATATTGGTACAATCCCTGCTTCCATGGACGTGGTAGAATTAGAATTTTCTGCTAACCATATACTATGTGTTCAACCTTGTTTTGGGTTAAGAATAAAATTACTTATAGTGTACTAGCATATCTTTTTATCTGAGTTTCAAATAGTAAAAAATTATAGATTCAATGTGCAAAATTATTTCCACAATTGATTTCAACTACATCTTTTGGAGGAAAAGCTCAGCCTTCAAACTTTCTGCTTCCATTTGATTCTCAAGATAAACAAATTCATATGGAAAAGAAGAAGATGTCTCCATGCAAAATGAAAGTCAGCAGAGCTCTGCTGGTTTCTTTCTCATTCAAAAAACTTAGTAGCAATTAAACATATAACTGGAAATGAGTAAAAATTAGAAGAAAATGAAATGCATATATCAATTTGGAATATTTTCATGATTTATTTTCTCAAGTAAAGCTATAATAGGATATTACCTTGACATAGTTTGGAAAGTTTGTTTTGAGCATATATTCAACAACTGCAGGGTCAGTGGTGAAAATCTCACTTCTGAACAAAGTAGACAATCTGTACGTTTTGTGTTTGCGTGAAAGGTCAGTCATGAAGTCATGGAGCCTGTAGAAATTGAGTATTTGGCTGAGGTAAGAGCTGCCGATTGGGTGATATTTTTTTGCCTTCTGCGGCGATTTTGGGAGACGGAAGAGGATAAATATGGCCGATATTAGAGCTAAAGCTGCTGCTGTGATGGTGATGAAGCAGCAAGAAATTTCATTTAGGTCGATCATGATTAAGGTTAAGCAAAGCAGAGAAGAGTAGGAATGAGATTTCGGATTTCGGTGGCTAATCAACCACAAGTCTTATGAGATATATAGAGCAAAATATTTGTAGTATCATTTTCAAAATTAATTGATTGTGCTATTCAGACTTTTCCTGACAGGCTTTAATATTATTTTATCTTCTTTTTATCGGCATTTACCCACCTTTTATCTATTTTGAGAAGACCCATTACTGTAACACCTTGAAAAAGGCAAACTATTATAAAAGAATGAATTTTTATATTTTAATTTATTAAAAAATAATTAATAATATGCACGCGGACGAAAACAAGACAAAAGATTTGAGGAAAAAAAGCTGAAAAATTATGGGCACAGAATTAGATGACATAATGCCCTTCCACAATAAAAGAATACCGATTTTACCCAAAAAAAAAAAAAGAAAAGAAACACGAAAGCCTTGCATAAATTTTATATAATATGGTAGTTAAATATAAAATATGTTTAATCCAAAATACAGAGGATTGCGGTACTAAATCTATTAAAATAATATGTAAGTTAAGATATCCATTTATAGTGTCATCATATGACTCATAGGAATATAGAGTTGTAAATTAACCGAATACAAACAAACATTCTCATTTGAAAATCGTTCGATAAGTACAAAGAGGTGTTCGAACTCGAATGAACACAAAATGATTATTCGAGTTCGTTTGATTAACAAAATGAGTTGTTCGTGATCATTCGATTAATTATTCAATAAATTTTTTGAATAATTCGTTTAAATAACTTGTAACTACCTCTCTCTCTTTTAGCATGAATGTCAATAGAAACACCCGTGACCTCTCACTCCTTGTCATCGATTCATTTATGCAAAAATTGATTTCATTTTCATTGTAAGTTGATGATAATCCAAGAATTGGAAAATGATTTTAAAATAAAATTTAATACCTCCCAAAATTGCAAAACGGCAAAATGGGGGCCAATGCGTTAATCTCTTTTTGCCTCTAGAGTCTAAAGCCTAGCGCAAAATAGAAAAGGGAAAATGGGGGCTAAGGCTCACTGCTGAGTGCTAAGTGTGACGCCACTCAAGCATTTCATCAAACACTTGGTGTGCGTCACCCGGACAATCTAGAAGCTTCAGGAATACTCTTGTACATGCTAGAATATTGTAATTAATGAGGTAGTTGGTAGATAGTAGTTGGTAGGTGGTAGTTTAGAGTTAGCTAATCTCCACCGTTGATCTCAAGAGATCTTGACCGTTCATTGTATACTCAAACTACTATAAAAGGGGGAGGCCTTCATTTGGCCAAACCATCCAAGAATTGTAAAGTTCTCTCAATTAGTAAAGATCTCTCTTCTAGCATATCTTGTGAGTTTGTGTGAGTGTTTTCTTACTTGCAGGGCTAGGAGCGTGAGCAAGCAAGGCTGACTTAGGGCAATCGTCGGGAGATTAGCACCTAAGGCCGAACGAGTCCGAAGGGAAGCAATCGGGTCGTTACAGTTGGTATCAGAGCGGGAAGATTCTTGGTTCAAGATGTCGTCCGAAGTTTGCCATGAAGAGCAAAGGGGGAGGGAAGCCAATCCTAACCCCAACCCTTCCAAGAAGAACTCTCGAGGAGGGAAGGACAAGTCCGTGGACGTGATTGCCTCCATGGAAGCGCGGGTGATGCGCAACGAGGTGAATGTTGCCGAAGTGAAGGAACACCTCGACGTCCTCGATCAAAAGATGGACGATGTGGAAGGCATGGTCGAAACCATGGGAGAGTTTCGCCAACATGTTGCCGATAAGCACCAAGTCTTTGAGGAGTTCCAAGTGGTGGTGTTGGACTCTCTCAGGACATTACAAGCTCAAGTGGAAGAGCTCCGATCGGGTCTAGAGGAAAGCAAGGGCGATTGGGCGTTTTGCAAGAGGGCGGTGGCAAATGGGGTCGTCACCAATGCCGCACCTCCCGCAAGGGTCGAAGTTCCAAGACCGCGGAAGTATGGGGGAAAGCGGGATGCCCAAGAGCTGGAGAACTTTCTATGGTCCATGGAGAGGTACTTCGAGGCTACCAATGTCCAAAGTGAGCAAGAGAGGGTGAACATTGCAACCGGGTATCTTGAGGACCATGCAATCGCGTGGTGGCAACGGAAGCATGCTGAGATCATGCAAGGCACATGCATCATCAACACTTGGGAGTTGCTCAAGTGTGAGATCAAAAAGCAATTCTATCCGGGCAAGAACGCGTGGCATATGAAGCACGGAAGAAGATGCGGGAACTCAAGCACACGGGGCCGATTTCCAGGTATGTGGATGAGTTCTCTAAGCTTATGCTTCAAGTTGATAATATGAATTCGGAAGATTTGCTATTTAATTTTATGGAGGGGCTCCAACCACAGGCAGCAGGGAGCTCCAAAGGCGTCAAGTAGCCAACATTTCCACAGCCCTTACAGGCCGACACCCTTGTTGAGTTCCGCAAGGGAGAACCATCCAAGCCGAAGAAGGATGGCAAGTCCGATCACGGCAAAGGTGGGGGAGGAAAGGGAGACAAACCATCCCACCGGGAAAAGGGAGATAAGCCGCCTCACAAGAAAGAATGGCGGAAGGATGGCAAGAAGGAATACAAGCGTCGTGAGAATTGCTATCTTTGTGATGGGGACCATTGGATCCGTGACTGCCCCAAGCGCAAGGCCTTCAATGCCATGTTCGAAGAGAAACAACCTGAGACATCCGCATCTGAGACCGCCAACATGGGATGCCTCTAACTTCTCAATGCCTTGAAGGTAAAACCCGCACAACCAAAAGTTCAAGATAAGTCCCTCATGCATGTCGAAGCCACCATCAACGGGAAGAAAGTTCAAGCCTTATTGGACACGGGTGCTTCCCACAACTTCATCAAAGATAGTGAGGCAAGACGGTTAGGCCTCAAGGTGGAGAAATCAGACGGATGGCTCAAGATGGTGAATGCTGAAGCAAAACCACTTGGGGGCGTGGCTCGGAACGTTGAGCTACATCTTGGCACATGGAGCGGAAAGGTATCATTTTCTGTTGCACCTTTAGATGATTTTAACCTTGTTCTTGGCATGGAGTTTCTCAGGCAATTCAATGCGGTACCCCTACCGCGATACAACTCTATGTGCATCCTTGAGGGAGTCCCGTGCATGGTTCCAACCATGAGCAAAGCCGCACCAAGCAACCAACTCTCCGCAATGCAAATTGAGAAGGGACTTAAGCGAAAGGAAGAGACCTTTCTCGCCATGGTGCACGAGTTGGAAGAGAAGGAAGGTGTGGACACCATGGAGCCGGTACCGGAGGAAATATCCAAAGTCCTTGAAGAATACAAGGACGTCATGCCATCAGAGTTGCCAAAATGCCTACCACCTAGGAGGGAGGTGGACCATAAGATCGAGCTAGAGCCGGGAGCTAAACCACCCGCCAAAGCTCCATACCGGATGTCGCCACCGGAATTAGACGAGTTGCGGAGACAACTCAAAGAACTCTTAGAGGCCGGTTTTATCAAGCCTTCAAAAGCACCATACGGAACTCCGGTCCTCTTTCAAAAGAAGCATGATGGGTCGCTTCGCCTTTGCATCGACTATCGGGCACTTAACAAGGTAACCATCAAAAACAAATATCCCATTCCACTAATTGCCGATTTGTTTGATCAACTTGGACAGGCCAAGTACTTTTCTAAGCTTGATTTGAGATCGGGATATTACCAAGTGCGGATTGCGGAAGGAGATGAGCCAAAGACCGCATGCGTGACGCGTTACGGAGCCTTCGAGTTCAAAGTCATGCCATTCGGCCTCACCAATGCCCCTGCCACGTTTTGCACCCTCATGAACCACATTTTCCATCCATATCTTGATCGGTTCGTGGTGGTTTATCTTGACGACATTGTGGTGTATAGCAACACTCTTGAGGAGCATGCCGAGCACCTGCGGACAGTTTTCCGAGTGTTGCAAGAGAATAAGCTATGTGTCAAGCGGGAGAAGTGCTCATTTGCCAAGCCGGAGGTAGAGTTTCTCGGTCATAAGATTACGGACGGGAAGCTCATCATGGACAAAGCCAAGGTGAAGGCTATTGCGGAGTGGGAAGCTCCAACAAAGGTTACCGAGTTGCGCTCTTTCTTAGGGCCTGGTCAACTATTATCGGAGATTTATCAAAGGCTATTCCACTATTGCCGCACCACTCACGGATTTGCTCAAGAAGGCCATAAAATGGGAGTGGACGGTTGATCGCCAACAAGCCTTTGACACTTTGAAAAGGGCCATCATGGAGGAGTTGGTGTTAGCATTGCCCGACCATACTCGACCATTTGAGGTACATACTGATGCATCCGATTTTGCTATTGGTGGTGTGTTAATGCAGGAAGAACATCCCATAGCCTTTGAGAGCCGGAAACTCAATGATACGGAGCGGCGATACACGGTGCAAGAGAAAGAGATGACAGCAGTGGTGCATTGTCTACGCACTTGGCGGCATTACTTACTTGGGTCCAAGTTTTTGGTGAAGACGGACAATGTGGCAACGAGCTACTTTCAGAGTCAGAAGAAGCTCAGCCCCAAACAAGCTAGATGGCAAGATTTCTTGGCCGAGTTCGACTATGTGTTGGAATACAAGCCCGGGAAAGCTAACTTAGTAGCAGATGCATTGAGTCGGAAGGCCGAGTTTGCAGCCATAAGCAAGATACAAGGGGATCTTCTCCAGCTTATAAAGGAGGGTCTCGATCACGACGCATTGGCCAAGCAACTCATTTCTTTAGCTCGAGATGGCAAAACCAAGCGCTTTTGGGTAGAAGATGACCTCCTGTACACTAAAGGAAGAAGGGTGTATGTTCCGAAGTGGGGAAATTTGCGGAGGAACTTGATCAAGGAGTGTCACGACACCAAATGGGCCGGACATCCCGGACAAAGGCACACCCGAGCACTGTTGGAAGCAGCTTATTATTGGCCACAAATGCGGGACGATGTGGAGCAGTTTGTAAGAACTTGTCTTGTGTGCCAACAAGATAAGGTGGAACACCAAAGCCCCGCAGGACTATTGGAACCGTTGCCCACACCGAGTAGACCGTGGGAGAGCATCTCAATGGATTTCATAGTGTGCCTACCGAAATCCGAGGGGTTTACTACCATTATTGTTGTGGTAGACAGGTTATCAAAGTATGCTACCTTCATCCCGGCACCAAAGGAATGTACTGCGGAAGACACGGCCAAGCTCTTTTTCAAGCATGTGGTGAAGTATTGGGGTCTTCCGAAGTCTATTATCAGCGATCGGGACAGCCGGTTCACCGGGAGATTTTGGACCGAGTTGTTTAAACTGATGGGGTCGGCATTGCACTTTTCTACAAGCTTTCACCCTCAAACCGATGGGCAAACCGAGAGAGTGAATGCTTTGTTAGAAATTTATCTACGACACTTTGTGAGCGCCAACCAGCTTGATTGGGCAAAGTTGCTCGACGTAGCCCAATTTTCATACAACTTGCAGAGAAGTGAAGCCACCAACAAAAGCCCGTTCGAGGTAGTAATGGGTCAACAGCCACTCACGCCGCACACTTTGGGTACAAGTTATAAGGGGAGCAGCCCCGCGGCATTCAAAGTTGCTAAGTCATGGCATGAGCAAGCCGACATCACACGGGTGTACCTCGACAAAGCAACTAAGAAAATGAAGAAATGGGCGGACAAGAAACGGAGGCATGTAGAGTACAATGTGGGAGATTTAGTACTTGTCAAAATCCTCCCTTCACAACACAAGTCCACCCGATCATTGCTTCCCTTGTCCGAAGATACGAGGGGCCATTTCCCATAATCAAGAGGGTCGGGAATGTGTCTTACAAGCTTGAGCTACCTTCTTGGTTGAGACTCCATCCGGTCTTCCATGTGAGTTGTTTAAAGCCGTACCACGAAGATACGGAAGACCCGAGAAGAGGAGAACCAAAGCGGATACCGTTTGGCAACACCAAATTCTACGACAAGGAGGTGGAGTGTGTGTTAACCGATCGCGTCGTTCGACAAAAAGGCTACCCTCCAAGTCGAGAATACTTTGTCAAATGGAAGGGGCTACCAAAGAGTGAAGACAGTTGGGAACCCGAAAGTGCATTGTGGCAATTCAAAGACAAGGTCCGAGAATTCCACGAAGAGTCGACGAGGACGTCTCCCGATTAGGTGGGGGAGAATGTGACGCCACTCAAGCATTTCATCAAACACTTGGTGTGCGTCACCCGGACAATCTAGAAGCTTCAGGAATACTCTTGTACATGCTAGAATATTGTAATTAATGAGGTAGTTGGTAGATAGTAGTTGGTATGTGGTAGTTTAGAGTTAGCTAATCTCCACTGTTGATCTCAAGAGATCTTGACCGTTCATTGTATACTCAAACTACTATAAAAGGGGGAGGCCTTCATTTGGCCAAACCATCCAAGAATTGTAAAGTTCTCTCAATTAGTAAAGATCTCTCTTCTAGCATATCTTGTGAGTTTGTGTGAGTGTTTTCTTACTTGCAGGGCTAGGAGCGTGAGCAAGCAAGGCTGACTTAGGGCAATCGTCGGGAGATTAGCACCTAAGGCCGAACGAGTCCGAAGGGAAGCAATCGGGTCGTTACATAAGGCACTGTTACGTTGAGCAAAATTGTAGAAAATAATTAGGGTTGCAAAAGGGAAAATGTAGAATTGAGTTTGGATTTTTGTTTTAAAATTTGGGTTGGGTCGGATTAGTTTGTTAGTTATTGGGTATATATATATATATATGTACCTTAAATTTAATTAAGTTATTATGTTATTAAATTTATCATGTTAAATATCATTTAATTATGCAATATGTTATGTTCATCAATTTACCATACTATATTTATTGTTTATTAATTGAAATGCTATCTCATAATATTTAATTATTGATTACATTTGGAAAAATATGAAGTTGTTATGTTATGAGATTTGCTATGTTATATATCACTTGATTATACAATCTATTATGTTATTGAATTTGTCATGCTATGTATCATAATAATTTATTATTTATTAATTAAAATGTTATAAACTTATATATTTAATTATTGATGATATTTGAAAAAAAAAAATCCAAACATGTTATATATATATAAAAACAAAAAAATCATAATATTTTATTATTGATTACCATTAAAAAAAATTCCTTCAAACTAAACCAAACATAATATAATAAAGAAAAAAATAAAAAAATATAAATATAATATTAATGCAACTCGAACTAATGACCTTAAAGTCAAAAAAATTGCACTTTTGACATTAAGTCATAGAAAATCCTTAATAAACTTAGCACCATATAAATATATATAATAATGTATATCATGTTTTCGAACATAAATGAACAAATAAGTGAACAGATTGTTTGCAAACGGATAGATTACTCGAACGTAGTATATTCGCGAACATAATCAAACAAACACCCTATGTTCAAACTCGAATCGAATACATTATCGAACGGACATCAAGTTGTTTGCAAACAACTCGGTTTGTTTGCAGCCCTATAGGAATGTTACAAGTAAATGTCAATTTATTATTGAGTGTTCTTTAACCTAATAAAAAATGAATTAAAGAAATATAAATCATCAAGATTCAATTATTTTAATAATTTCAATTATCATTGATTTATAAAATATTATAAATGAAAGAGATTTGTTCAACTACTTTAATTAATGGATTAAAATGAATTTGTGGTAAGTGTAATCAATAAATATAAGAAATATATCATTGAAATTCTAGAAACTTAAATGTTGATTTAGCAATGTGTAATATTATATTTACATTTTAATTTCATAAATTTTTTCTCATAATTTTGATATGATAATTTATAATTGGTCAACTCACGAATAAATTTTACCTATTCATTATAGATCTTGTTTATCTAATTATAAATTAACTAATTATAAAATATCATGTTTATATTTATATATGTGTGGGATTGAGTTGTTTATCCTTTAGCAATTAGCACAAGTCACGTCACTAATTAATTTATTATCTGATGTTTGAAGCGTATGCATTTGCGTCATATTTGCATAGAAGCTTCTTTCGATAGAAACACAGGCCGTGTATAATGTATATAACATCTCTTTAAATGCAAACTTCTGCTGTTTGACTTTAATAAGTTATAACTACTTATGGGTCCAACGTTTGAAGATAATATTGATTGAATTTACACGTCAATATATAATTTTTGCTGTTGTTACTACTAGAGAGGAATATATTAATCAACTATAGAGAGGAATTTTTAAATGTTATGAGATTTATTATTAAATTATTATTTTAAAAATGCCTAATGAATCATGTGAAATTAATCAATTATAAATCAAGTTGGAAGGATAATGGCAACGAATCAACGCGAGCTATGCTGTGATTTGATTTTACTTTAATTATACCACAAAAAATAACGTGTAATCAAATATATGATTAACTATGGTACTCTTGTCTTAATATATATACTCGTGATTAAAATTAAATCACAATCATTTAAAATTTAGTTATTTCAAATCTATATTTTAATACCTGTTTCTATGCATATTAATATAATTTGAACCAATTTCTAATCAAATCAGCTAATCCATTATCTATTCTAATTTGCTGGGTTTAAATGAACAATAATTAAGAAAAAAAAATGAATGCATGTTACCTATTTATTGACAGACGAGGGACAGTTAAATACCAAATACTTACTATACTTATTTTTAATTAAAACAGATAACTCAAGAGGCTTCATCAACTCCTGCCACGTTGTCCACATAATAAAATACAAATTATTTATTGAATTCATACATATTGTTTTTGTCTTCTTTGTGTATAAGGGATAATAAGCAAAGAGAAAAAAGAAACGCACTTAAAATAATTTTGACGAAAAAAACATATTTCTGAAATAAATTTATTAATTAAATTTATATTTGGACAGAAAATAATTCTTTTAACTGTCACATAGTAGTTTGATAATAACTAATAAGCCCCCGCTTATTTTTAATTAATGATTTTGATTTTATACTTCAAAGTTCAGGCGGAAAAACTGAGAAGAATTGAACCACTGTTGGGTAATCTAGCGATCAATTAAGACTCTTGAGTGTATTATTCAAAATATCCTGAATTCGATCTACCTGAGTTGTTAATATTGGTGACTACTAAAGAGATTTACCCAATTGTCAATTTTAGAACCCCAAGAAATTAGTTGAAGTACGTATAAACTAGCTCAGACACCCCAAGTTACCAAAAAAAAAAAAAAATGAAGTTTCGGTTGATGAAAGTTTAGATTATGCTAATTGTTTTTTATTAATTTGAAGTTTTGAACTTCCATTTGTTATTTATTGTAGAGTTGTTAAAGATTATTTTTAATCATAAACAATTTTCTACCATCTTTCAGTTTGGAGAAAGGTTAGATATGTCATATGGGATCTGGCAAAGTGTGAGTTCGACAAATTGGGTTCAAGTTTGAGGTGGAATAGCTGTTTTTTAAAGAAGAGTTAATTACCTTCTTTTTTTTTTTTTCCCTCTTCAACATATTTTCAATAGAAAATTATTTTATGCCGTCAAAAAAATTACTAACGACTTAGGGGTAATTAGGTAATTTCCTTCTCTACCCAACACCAGATAGCACCATTGTGCATCACCACCACAAATTCTTTTCAGAAAAATTCAACCACCGCGACCCAACCACCACAAGTACATCACCACAACAAATTCAAGTAAAATTCGACCATCAAATCATACATTTACTCATAAAGCAAATTGATTTGTTTTCCAAATTGAAAAAAGAAAATTAATGAACACCCAAATAAACAAAATCTCATGCGTACAAATAAACACACCAATAAACAAGTGATGAAAAAGTAAACAAAAATTAACCCAAATTAATCACTTTTCTTAACCTATAACACCCAACTCAACAAACAATAAAACCAATTGCCTACCACCTCAACAAAACAAAAACAAATCGCGGCGGGGTTGGGGAGGTTAGATCGAGATGCGACGGGGTACGATGGCTGGGCAATTGTCAAAGGAAAGAGGAGAAGAAGCTGTGTGATGTTTCTTTAATTGCATTTACGATATTAGTCATTACTGTTTTCCGCTAAAATAATAAAATATTACTTGTGAACTGTTACTATTTCTTTGGCGGCATAAGGGTAGTAAGTGTTAATTTTTTAAATAATATTGGGTAGTAAGTGATGAAAGTTCCCATACTTGGAACGTAGGGTAATAATTTGAAAATATAGGAGCGTTTTTTAAATTAGCTAATACATAAAAAGTGACGTCGTATCGTATTTAAAAACGCCAGCTTTTACAAATTTTTTAGTACAAAGCGGTAAAATACTACAAGACCCCAAAAGTTTATAATATTGATAGTAAGCCTTGTAAATATTAATTTTAACTTTTAGATTAAAAGAGCTTTAATTAAGAGAAGAAAAATTAAATAGAACCATGAATAATTGGCATTGCAGGTGGCAATATAATAATTTGAACAATACTAATTTTACAACATAAACTTTTGTATTAAATTAACAATAAAACTATCCTTACTCACAATCTTACTAACCATCTTACTATTCTGATAAATATAACGGTATAGTACGGGTACTATGCGTATGGTACCCATACTATATCGTTTTATTTTTCAAGATTGTAAGATGGTTAAGTAAGATTGTGAGTAAGCATAGCATTACTCTTAAATTAATCAGGTAGAGAATGAACAGAAGACTGTATATATAAAAACTTTAAATTATTTCAGTAAATGAGATTATGAGAATGAATGATATTTCATGGAAACAATATAATTTATATGTCACTTCAGCTGGTACTTTTTAAGTTTTGATTATATTTTATTTTCCTTATCTAAGTGCTATAACTATTCTCTAGTCTCGTTCAAACAATTTTTGATATTTTTTACTATTATATAATAACTCTATCAAATCAAGCTAATATTGTGATCACTCTAACTCTCGTCCCTATCTTAATTTCCATCTCTCAAAATTTTAGATTTTTTATTATTAGCATTAGCATTATGGAAGAACGACGAAAATTAATTGATTGAAAAGAGGAATTAGCCAAGGGACACAAAGAGCTTTACCCATGATAACACGGAGGGAGGGAGGGCGGATCAAGGAGGTTCCCTCCTTGATTTGAAAAATTATCAAATATAAATATGAAATTAGTTTTTAAATTCATCAAATATATCAAATTAAATTTTTAGTTTTTACAAAAAAAATCCCACAAATACAGTTAATAAACTGTATAATAAATTTTATATCTATTATTTAATTGCACAAAAAACAAAATGAAGAAAGTTTATATATCTTTTCATATATTTTATAAAATAAATATCATTTTTAAAATTTATTTGTCAAATTAAACTACTGTCAATTATTTTATATTTCAATACTTCTTATTCAAAAAAATATATATATTTGTAAGGGTTAGCTTACAACCCACTGTCATAATCTTCTACTTAAATTGCGGATATTTACATTGAGAATCGAATTTGAAACTGTGTGACTATCCACACTATCTTCAATTCGTTATAACCATCTAAACTACATCTAGATGGGTCATATCAAAATATTGAAGTTAAGAGAAAAAGATAAATATAAAAAATTTGATGTATTATTTTAAGAGGTCAAAACATAAAAGTTAAATTACAACAAAAGTTATAATATTTTATTATAAAAACTTGATAAATCCTTGAATAATTTATTAATAGAAATTTTATTATAGTTTAATTTGGAGGTGTTGTTATTTGTGTTGGCTTAATAACTTGTTCATTTTATAAATTTTCTTGGTTTTGTTTTACACTCGTTGAAGTATTATAAATTTACTCGATATTGTCAAACACAATCATAAATATATTAATTATAAAGAGCATTATAAATAAATACTCATATTTTGTATAATTTATAGAATTTGAGATGAGACCGACTTCTTTTGTTGAATGGGAGGATTACCCCCTTTTATAAACTAATAAGCTTGAGTGTGACTAGTCGTTGTGGGACCCAACACTCCTCCTCACAGTCAAACCCATTTGTTAGATCATATATATGTTGGGTCATGTTTGTTGATGGAGGTAGTGACTGGCTCTAACTCTCACCCGTTAGTCAAGCACTCAATTCAATTGGGCCTAGCTATTACACCATGATAGAATTTGAGGTGGGCTTGACTCCTCACCCAATAAGGTCTTATTGAATTTAAGGATTACCCTCTCTTATATACCAGTAGGCTTGAGCGTGACTAATCGGTGTGAAACTCTAACAAATATATTATTTATTATAAGTTTATTTACAATTGTATTGTTAAATTTAATTAATGTTCTGACCCCCCTAAATTGAGTTCCTGGCTACGTCCTTGCTTGATAACGAATAATTAATACAAATTAAACAAAACAAAATAGACAAAATGCATTAACAAATGAAAAGAATCATTAGATCATATAGTAAAAGAACATTAGATATTAAAAAAGAAGTAATAATATATTAAACTTTGTCTCTTAATCTTACAATAACGACCAATATAATCAACAGTATAAATAAAAACATTCTTAATGTTGTTGAATATAAAAGACCCCATCAATTTCACCTTGTTATCGTTTTTTTTTTTTATTGTCTTGGCTGAGTGATTTCGCCTTGTTACCGTTGCCGACTCGAAAAGGTACCCAAATGGCGAGCGAGCTCCCCCACCCCTCGCCGGCCTTATCGCCTTTTGTGATGACAAAAAATGCCATGAAATTCCAAGTCAAGATGCCCCACTTCTGGGACCTTTAATTTGAAGGTTTCATGCAATTACTCTACCTCCTGCATGCCCATGCTTCAGATTTATCCTAATCTTGAAAGGAAAGTTTTTATTTTAAATGGACGAACTACGTCATTGAAAGGTATACTAATAAAAGTTTACTTTAATTTTTTTGTATTAACTTAATTTTTTTCTCCTTTATTTGCACTACTCAATTTATTACATAATTGGTATTTTGCTAATTAATCTAACATTTGGCAAAGTCTTAAATGAGACTGAAAAACCATATCATTCGTATACATATTCGATAATATTAGAACATTACACATATTCGATATATATAAACTGATTTATGCAAACTAATTTGTTTTAATTATATTTGAATGGATTTAAATTAGGGATAAACTAAATGAATTATAGTGGATGATATGTCAATCATGTAAGATTGTCCTATCTATTTGTATGGAACAATTTGTATATGAAGTTTTTATGTGTAGCATTACTTATAACATTATGTCACCTTACGCATTAATTTTTTTTTTTTTTTAAATCATTGTTTTTGTTGGTAATTAGATGAACTCAAAATAATCAAATGACTTGGTACATCCGTTTCACCAAAAAAAAATTCTTAAACTATGAATGATGTGGTAAATATGCCATTGAAAAAAATTAATAAAACATAATACTATTTGTAGATGGTAAAATCTACGGTTGATTCGGAAGGGATGGATCTTGTGAAGATGAGCCATTGAAAATCGTGTGGACCTATAGGGACAAAAAGAATGAACATGAAGGCTCAAGGGACACCGATGTGGTGTTTACTGTAGGCACTCTGATGCTCAAGTCAGTACGATTGAAGGTATTTTAGTGAGGGCTGAAAGCGGGAAAAGGGTTTATCGTAATAATGTGGCTTAGGACAAGACCATCGTAAAGTGGTTGGGGCATAACTTTACAGCGGCTAAGAGAGGTAAAGTTAGTCGAAACTAAGCTTTATAGTGGGAGAGGCGACGGTTCTTGTGAGCAAGAACTTTGAGAACTAAAGCTTTAGGCTATTTGTGAATGAATAATGAGAGGCTTGACCTCTGTTTATATAGTGAGCCTAGAAGGCTTGTGTCCTAGTAGAACTTTGAGTTCATGAAGTCAATGCAGACTCACCACTTCCCATTCTTCTATCGGACTACCACTACATTTGCGAGCCAATATGGGTAATGTACTTCTCAGACCAACTCATTGCTTAATAACTTCTTTACCTCCTCATTGATCACTCGATTCTGCTCGAGAGCAAACTTTCTTCTCTTTTATGGATGCGAGGATCTATGGTGTCTTCCAGAGGTTCGAGCTTTGGCTCAGACTCAGCGATGATCATGGTTCTCAGGAAAGGCCATTTCAGTACTGCATGAATGGCATGGTTGTAGCATTGCTGAGATTCTTTTCTACAGCTATTGATTGTTGCGACCCTGCCTAGAGTTGGGAACCTCATTGCTTGGCAACATATTGAGGTGACTGCACTCATATCGGTCCAGGATCGATCTTCCAACAATAACATTATAAGTGGTCGAGCAATCCACCACTAAGAATTCTGTCATCACCGTCCCGATCTTGGGTTCTACCCTCAAGGTCATGGGTAGGTCAATTGTTCCTTTGGGGACTAGGCTATCCCCAATGAATCCATAGAGTGACGATGTACACGCCTTTAAGTCTCACTCTATGAACCTCATTTCTCAAAAAGCTCCTAAGAAAATGATGTTCGCTACACTGTCATTGTCAACCATTACCCTGATTACTCAGATGTTGCCAATCCTTGCTGCGATTACGATCACATCATGATTGTGGCGAGGATATTCTTCACACTCTTCCATGGTCAATCCTATCACCTCGCTCTCTTGTCTAGGCCACTTTGGCAGCTTCTATTAACAACTCATTACTCGGGAGACTGAGTCTGTTCTGGGCTCTCGCACATATTGCTCACGAGAGTGCCTTGAGCTCCCTGTAATGTCGGGACCTCCATAGATCATGCTTAGCAAAACTTTGTTGTTGGCTAGGGCTTACTGGATCTGATTATTTTGCTCACCTTTATTTTCGCGAGCTGGTGCCCCTTTGACAAATTTTGTTTAGGTGGCCTCTTCGTATCAGATCTTTGATGGCATCATTTAGAGCCCGGCATTCATTGGTGTTGTGTTCGATGTCCCAGTGATATCGATAATATTTTTGACAATCTCTTCTGCCAGGAAGCCCCCCCCTCTTCCAATCCTTTCTGGAGTGGGTAGTCTTTTAGCCTCTCGAGAGACTTCTTATATATGAGCTACGTCTTGAGTGAGGGGGTGTACTTTGCATATCACGGGAAAGGTTGGCTTTGCCCACGATTTTCTATTTTTTGCCTCTTTTGGAACCTGTTCTGGTCCTTGTCATTGCGGTCTTGACCCCTCCATTTATTTGTTGGGCGATCTTGTCGTCTATCTAGGGCTCTTCTTGGTGAGCTTCTAGCTAAGGCTACTAGCGAGCTTTCCACTCGCTGATGTTTAGCGGCCATTTGATAGAATTTTGCTAGGCTCATATGGTATTCACTTTGGAGTTCTTTCCACAACTCCGTTTGCAGTTGTATGCCTGCAATTAGCAAAGTCCTTATCGACTCTTCAGGTGCATTTGCGACCTTTGCCTGCTCATTTTGGAACCTCATTAAATACGAGGTTAGTGTTTCATCTCTTTCCTAATGAATATTGCTCAGATAGCTGAGCGACATTGCGAATCATCTCCTCGCTTGGAATTGTTATAGGTATAACGAGGAGAATTGTTGCCAAGAACTAATCGAGTTCGCCTTGAGCCTTTTGTACCACCTCTTGGAATCCCTTACCAATGTGACTATAAAGCAAGGACATCTTGCCAAGTCACAGACCTAATGTAGCTCCATCAGGTCGTTGAAAGAGTCAAGGTGGTCTCTAGGATCTTTTTTCCTATCGAACTTGCTTTCTAACGCCCTAAATCCCTAGGGAAGCGGGGTTTGAAACCTTTGTCTTGTAATTGAAAGTAACATATGCTTTTCTATGTTTTGCAGTGATTGCAAATGGCCTCTTCAAGCAGCTGTGCTTGAGAATGTTTTCGCAGTTATCTAAAGTTGATCATGTAGTTGAACCAAGCTGCAGGTTGAAAGAGAGAGAGAATAGAGATTATACCTTTTTAGCTCGAGGTTGTACAACATTTCCTGTCAGAGGATTGATTTTTTGGCCAATCTATGCTTCCATCATTGATAATTATCCAGAGAAAAGCATTCACAATACTCTGGAACCTAGCAATAGAGTTGCAAAGAGAGCTTCATACTGGTTAAGTAAAGGACATAGCAATCCTGTTGTGCCTGAGACACTGATCTATCAGTTGGCTGGTGATCTATGTGTTATTTCTGAAATCAACATACAACCTTTCCATGGCATCTACACCTCAAGTTTCAGCCATGAAGCTTCATCATTGGTAGGCAGCCATTTTAACGTCGTTCCACCACGCTTCTTTGATTTTCTCAGGGTGGGAGTCACATAAAGTTAAGAAGGAATGAAAAGCTAAAAAAGATTCATTTCAAGGAATCATAAAAAGAAGACCTTAATATTGATGCACTTCATGATATGTGATAAATTATTAGAGGTAAAAGAGAAAGGATGTTTGTTTCAGTTGGTGACAGTGCATTAGTTTTTTTTTTTTTTTTTTTTTCCTAATAGGGACGCTTGTCCATAGATCATTTTTGTTTTAAAAATTTTTTAATTTAAACTATAGACGGGCGTCCATTCTAGGTGAATGCTCGTCCATAGTAAATGAACTCTCATCCATATAATATGGATGAGAGTCCATTTAAAATGAACAGTTGTCCACTAATCATGGATGTTCGTCCATATTTGATGAATGGTCGTTCATTCATGGAATATTTGTTAATTTGCTACGTGGTTGCATCTAATCAGGTGATACGTCGTTCGGTGCAAAATTTTGGTGTCGGTAGCATTATTGTTAATAGATAAGACCTTTTATCTAATTTATTGATCAATAAAAAGACATTTTATTCTATATTGCGTAAATCATTATTGTAGGTATTGATATATGTCCTTAGAATGGTAGAACCGTGACCAAGGTATCAATTGTTTCAAATCTTGATAGTGAGAACCCTATGAGCTTATATGGTGATCATTCTAGAAACGTCCATAGCCCTAGTATTATTTTGAAATAAGGGCACAGATAATATGGTAAAGCTATCATAGTGTTGAGTGACCCTGTCGAAAGGCAGTGAGTGATCTCACTTGTCAAGGTTGTTTGGTGACAACCTGGTGCAACACATGGGTACTTGCTGTAAGCAAGTTCACTGAACTAACCCACCAGAGGATTCCATATGGATGGTAACCCCAGTGTCTATGGAACAAATCCTCTAACAAATGGCGGTGCATGTGATCCTTAGAGTTGAGATCACCAGAGCGTCTTGTGCACCGATTGGTGCAGTTTGACACTAGCCTAATACAGTTCTATTTAGAGCTATCAATATGGTAGTGATTGGCTACATCAAGGAGTGTATCAAGACTATGGTGGATCGACAAAGGATTCATCACTCTCGAATACAGGAGAAGTTATCTCACGATGCAATTCAGTAAATGCAATGACACTAAAACTGTGGTCACAGTGGGATTGAATTGTTACTCTATCCAGATTATTATTTCGGTCGTTGGTCTAGTGACTGAATACATACATATCGAGAGTAATTGAGGTTGACACTATTTCTATGTCTCAGTCTCGTTGAGATAATAGATGATGAAAGGATTGGATTGTATGGTAACCATATCGTTAACAGGTAGTTGCTTCGCTGAATCCGAATCTATCAGGTGGCCATGATGCCTTGCTAGGGGTCAATCTTAGTCTGTGTATAGTGAGACGATTAATTAGTGTTAATCGCGATACCGCACACTACCGTTATGATAAGGAGCATACGGGTCACACACACAGAAGATAATTTAAGAACCAGTTTATAAGAAGGGCATTTTCATCTTTTTAGGCAAAATGGTATTTTGGTAATCTCACAGTTCAATTAAATTTGTTAAGGTCATAGCCTTTATTTAATTTTATATTAAAAATTAAATAAGTGAGATTATATTTAAGTATGTGTTCTGATATATTTAAATGAATTATTGTTATTGTTAAATGTTAATATATATATATATATATATATATATATATATAATATTTAATTTAATTGAAATAATAATAATAATAATAATAATAATAATTAAAATATCTAAATGGGGCTGTTTGTACATAAGGGTTGTTTGGGTTGATGCCCAAGCCTATTCTATAAGGGAATAGGGCATTTTTGTAACACCTCCTCTTTAGTACTATTCTTATAATTCATACTATGTAAAATATATATATGTATATCATATGAAAGATAGTGGGCTCAAATTTTTCTTTACTCATAAAATATAATTCTTTACAAATACAAAAGACTATGTATTTAAAAACTTTCTAATTAATACAAAATATCATAGCTGGTGGACAGTGGTGCCAATACTCTTCGCTCCTCGACGTCCATCCGACCGATGCTCCTATTTCCTGCAAAACAGAGAAGAACAACGGGGTGAGCACAACAATGCTCAGTAAGTAAATCTTCTACTACCTGTCCCCGCAACTCACTCTTTGGTTCTTTCCTTACTCGACTGTTCTGCTATTTCTATTTCTCACTGTTTTTCTCTTTCTTTCTAATACTGTTATTCTCCTTTAACTCTGTTCTGCTCTTTTTTTTTTTTTCCTTCCTCTCTGTTCTTTTTCTCTTATTCTTACTCACCATGAAGGACAATCATGGTTCTCTCTTATTTTCATCATACTCACCATGAAGGAAAATCATGGTCCTCTCTCTTATTCTCGTCATACTCTCACTAACCATGGAAGAAAGCATGGTGCATGCATGTATGAGATGTACATGCAACTAATGTAAAAGAACTGCATATTTCTTTCTTCTACTCTCTATTCTTACTAGCTCGAACTCTCTCATTCTTTCTCAGGCTTTCTCTCTTTCTATCTCCTTCTTTCTCAGGCTTTCTCAAGCTTTCTCATTCTTTAATTCTTGCTGTTATCTCATTCTCGTTTCTGTTTCTCTTTCTCATAATTCTTTTCTGTTAACTCTCTCATTAGTAGTCACGGCCTCATCTTACCGGAGGCACGGCCGGGACTCGCTCCCGCTCTACGTGACTTCTCCTCATTCTAGCCGATCGGACTTGGTTATGCATGGATTCGGAACCTTTGGCCATGTGAGTGTATAATCTCTCTCTCGGGTACTCGGGTATAGCCCTCATCCGCATGCACTCTCACGGGCTACACCACTTCTCTTTCTTATACTCATGCCGGTCTCCCAATGCGGCGCACATGCGGGAATACTCTACCCATTACTCACGGGTTCCCCATCGCATAACCTACTCTATGCTCTTATCTCTCTCTCATTCTTTCTCATGTTTGCTCATCTCATTCTCAAGCTAGTACTCATAATCAAGCTACTTCTCATAATACGGCTTAACTCTTAGCTTTTCTCATCTCTGTTCTTTCTATTTCTTTTCTTTATCATTCTTACTCATTGGAATGTCACGACCTCATCTGATCGGAGGCATGGCTGGGCGCTACCACTCTACGTGACTTCCACTCATTTCGATACTGATCGGATTTAGTCATGCATGGATTCGGAACCTTTGGCCATGTGAGTGTATTCTCTCTCTCTCTGAATGTCACGGCCCCATCTTACCGGAGGCACGGCTAGAACCTCATGTTCCACTCTGCGTGACGGTCACGGCCTCATCTGACTGGAGGCACGACTGGGGATCACAAAGCACCCACTCTCGTGACTCTACTCGTCACTCACAGGTTCCCCATCGCACAACTTACTCTATTATCTTCTGTAGCACTTTTCTCTCTTTTAGTGCTCAATCTCTCTTTCTCTTTACTATTAGAGTGTTCTCATTCTCTTTACTCTTAAGAGTTGCTATTCTCAACATTCTCTACTCTTTCTCACTCAAACTATTACTCATAGTATAACTTATACTCAAAATTCTCTACTCTTAAGCTAGTACTCACAAGGTAGCTCATACTCAACATTCTCTATGCTTTCTCAAACTACTTCTCAATGCATAATTAATGCATATGGATGGTTCATACTCATTAATACACTTTTGAAATGCCAAATGCAATGTTGCTCCAAAATTATCATTCTGCACAATTCACACTAAAAAGGGTATAACTTGCGTTATACACATCAGATTGCTACAATTTTGGTCTCGTTTTAAAGCTTAGAGACAGGGCTACAACTTTGATGTTTTGGTCTCAGCCCAGTTCAATCCGTAAAATGCCCAAAAATCACTCAGACAGTCACGACTGTGACAGGGCAGTTTGGTAACATGTTTTCACTTAGGCATTTTATCAAGCAACTCATGTGCATACAAAAACTCTTCTCTAACTACAACTCTCCTTCTCTTTTTAACCATCCAAAATGGGAGGAAACTCCCTTCTATAGGCATGGTTCTTATCATAGAAGAACACTCCCAAAATATCTACTCAATTTCCTCCAACTTCATCTCAATTTCACTCTCTCATCACACATCAAAAACACTTCTCATAAAGGAAATATCCAACAAACATAATATAAATACTCTTCTCAACTCGATTCCTCAACAAATAGACATATATCTCTACTCAATTTTCTCAACAAGCATCATATATACATGCATAAATAAATCTATACTTAAGAATTTCTTAAACTTTAGCTTGAGTTGGATTTACTTACTTCATACTTGAGTAGTCTCTACTAAAGCTCTCTACTCTTGTTGGATTATAGCTTTCCCTTATTTCCTAAGCATAAACTTAGTAAGAACTTAACCCTTACATAAATAAAACTCATCTCTAGAGTAGGGATTCTTACCTTTTCTTGCTTAGGATCAATCCTTTGTCAAATTCCAACTCAAAACTCTCAAAAAATCCCTTGGAAGATTGAGTGAGAAATTGAGAGAAAATGGGAGATGAAGAGGCGGTGGAAATGGGTGAAATGAATGGGTTTAGAGAATTCAACCCTTATTAGCTCATATAATATCCACTCTTTCCCATTTTGCCCTTACTCTTTCTTGAAATTTCCATCTTTATCCTTTAATTCTTTACAAACTCACCCCCATTTTACACTATTCTCCATGAAATTTCCTTGCATTTTACTCCCCACTTTTCCTGCTAATTAGGGGCAGAAAGGTCATTTTACCCCTATGGAGAATTCTCTAGAAACCTCAAGAAACTTTTCTACCGTCTCGTCGCCGCGGCGAAGAACTTTCTATCGCCCCGGCGAAACAATCTAAAACCGACACCGCCAACACAGAACCAACGTCGCCGCGGCGAAACTTCTCCCTCGCCCCGGCAAAGATTGCAACTCCAAAATCCGCTAAGTTTTGATCAATTCCATGGTACACACTCAATCAAACCCAAAGCATAAACTCAACTAAACAACATGAACAATATACAAACTCATTTAGGGGCAATTCAGGAATCCTTTAGGCCATACCTTACACAATGGCTACGTATTTCAAGTGGGGTGTTACAATTTTGTGCACTACATATAAGTGCAGAATTTTTGTGAAATGAAATACAATATTTCATTGAATAATTAAGATTAAAAATTCTTGCCCCCTTTTCTCTCTTCCCACGCCAGATTGCTTTTTGTGTTGAATCAAAATTGTATTGATTTTGTTCTTGATTCTTGAGGCTAAAGAGGATCTAGCAAATCTCTTTTTAGTTTTTTTGAGTTATCTTCGTGTAGACTACCGCTGGTTCGATCCTACCCTTGGATCGGTAGCGAAACTAGTTCAGAGATAAGTTGGAGGAGCCTCCAAACGTGTGTATGATTTCTTAACCCTAAACTAATTTTTCTGTAAATTCTAATATAATATATAAACTGTAAATTTGTGTTCTAATCTTGGTTCTAAGGAACGATCTATGTTGTAAATAATTTTTGTTTTCCGCTGTCATGACTTGGTCGTTTTATCATAATGCTCAACTGACTTCACTCTAGCGTTGGAATAAAAACGGTAACTCCAAATATCTACATCTTTTTTGTGTTCTCAAGTCTATAGATATGCCTTTTGACTTCAATCTTTCGTAATATAGTCAATTGAAATTTTTTTTCTTAAAAAAAATGTTTTATTTACATTGCCAAATGCCAATTATTGTCTAGATACTTAACTTGATTACTATGGAGAAGCTTCTCCAAGAATTATCTTTCAACTAGAATGGAGGTCGAATTGAGAGATGCTACACAAGCACGACAAAATAATCAACTAGATTTCGTAATATTGTTTATTGGCTCAGCACTTTCATGATTTAGTAAAGTGCCAAAGGCAGTTGCAAGAAGTTTAAGCATTAAATATAGTGTCATGGCTCGATCTCGGGAAGACGCAAAGACGGAGTCCACCTTCAATATGAAGAGTCAGAGCAGTTCTATATGTGACTGGTTTACTTTCATCATTGAGCTTGAATTTGTAGCTTCCAAGCAGGATCATAGAGAAAATTTTCATTTGCCTGTAAGCAAAATCCTTTCCTAGACAGATTCTCGGACCCCCCTGTTCAACACAATTCATCAAATTGATTAGCTTGTCTAAATAAGAGGTTATTTACTCATGGTTATGAGCAGACTCTTATCTAACCTGGAAGGCTGTGAAGATGAAAGAGCTCTTTGGCTGGAAGTGACCCTTTTCACTGAGCCATCTCTCTGGTCGGAATTCCTCTGCATCATTACCCCATAAATCTTTCACCCTGCCCATTGCATAAGGTACATATGCAATCATATCTCCTTTTTTCACACAGTAACCATCAGGCAGTGTGTCGTCAGAAAAACAAACCTTCGGATCCTGTGACACCAACCACAAATACTTCTTTCAAACAAAGCCAATGATGGTCTTAATATATTAATCGACCAGGTGTTGGAGGGTAACCCCAAAATCGTATCAAACATTTATGAAAAATTGAAATAAAAAAATTTTGTGCCTAATTAACAACATTTGTCGAGTTCTACCTCTGCTTATGCATTGTACTTACCACCGGAACTGCGGGATAGAGTCTGAGTGTCTCAGACAAAGCTGCGTGGAGATACTGCATCTTGTCAAGGGTTTCTTCATTTACTCTGGCTGCAAGTTCCTCAATGCTTGAATTACTACTCACTTGCGTTGCTTCTATTATTTCTTTTGCAATCTTTTCTTGTATATCAGGGTGCTTACAAAGCAAGTAAAAAAACCAAGAAACAGTGGTAGCAGTGGTGTCTTTCCCAGCAATCATAAAATTGAGAACTATGTCCCTCAAGTATTTTGGATCGGTTTCTTTCAGTTCCAAAAACCTTGACAGAATGTCTTCTTTCTTCCCCTGTAATATTGATTCGTTATTTAATCGTACAGATATTACCAAAACTTTGAACTAAAAAGCAGATGGTTCAAACTATTGTACTCACAGGTTGTAAATCAACAGGTGGAGTATTGAGTTGCTCAATTTTGCCTTTAATTAATTTATATACAAACTCATCAACGACTTTGATATTCTTTCTCAATTCAGCCTCTGATCCAATGTTCAGGAACCGCTTAATCTTCCAAAAGAAATCAGCATATCGAAAAGAAGTAATAGCATTTGCTTTATCAAAAGCATCAGTGAATCGAGCGCCTTCCTCGTATGTTCTAGACAAACCATCTAAGTCTATACCCAATATGACTTTAAACACAGAGTCTAAGGTTGCTTTCATGAAAAGATCCTGCAAATAAACTCATAATTATAGTGAATCAATCATCAATTAAACGGAATTAATACCTCTTCTTGTATATAAAAAGTAATTTATTTAGAAGCTCATACTTGCATGTCTAACGGTCGGTTTGATGCCGAAGCTTCAGATACTATTCGAGCAAGCTTTACAGCAGTGGTTTTAAAGACTACACTGCTAAAGTCCCTCAGAATCTTGGTGGAGAATTCATAGCTTGATAGTTTCCTTTGATGTTTCCACTTGTCTCCGTCTACAGCGAAGATCCCATCACCCAGTAGATCTGTCAAAATGTTATATTGGTACAATCCCTGCTTCCATGGACGTGGTAGAATTAGAATTTTCTGCTAACCATATACTATGTGTTCAACCTTGTTTTGGGTTAAGAATAAAATTACTTATAGTGTACTAGCATATCTTTTTATCTGAGTTTCAAATAGTAAAAACTTATAGATTCAATGTGCAAAATTATTTCCACAATTGATTTCAACTACATCTTTTGGAGGAAAAGCTCAGCCTTCAAACTTTCTGCTTCCATTTGATTCTCAAGATAAACAAATTCATATGGAAAAGAAGAAGATGTCTCCATACAAAATGAAAGTCGGCAGAGCTGTGCTGGTTTCCTTCTCATTCAAACAACTTAGTAGCAATTAAACATATAACTGGAAATGAGTAAAAATTAGAAGAAAATGAAATGCATATATCAATTTGGAATATTTTCATGATTTATTTTCTCAAGTAAAGCTATAATAGGATATTACCTTGCCATAGTTTGGAAAGTTTGTTTTGAGCATGTATTCGACAACTGCAGGGTCAGTGGTGAAAATCTCACTTCTGAACAAAGTAGACAATCTGTACGTTTTGTGTTTGCGTGAAAGGTCAGTCATGAAGTCATGGAGCCTGTAGAAATTGAGTACTTGGCTGAGGTGAGAGCTGCCGATTGGGTGATATTTTTTTGCCTTCTGAGGCGATTTTGGGAGACGGAAGAGGATAAATATGGCAGATATTAGAGCTAAAGCCGCTGCTGTGATGGGGATGAAGAAGGAAGAACATTCATTTAGGTCGATCATGATTAAGGTTAAGCAAAGCAGAGAAGAGCAGGAGTGAGATTTCGGATTTCGGTGGCTAATCAACCACAAGTCTTATGAGATATATAGAGCAAAAATTCTGTAGTATCATTGTCAAAATTATTTGAGATTTGCGCTATTCAGACTTTTCCTGACAGGCTTTATTATTATTATTTTATCTGGCATTTCCCCACCTTACATGGGTAGGCCCATTATTTAATTTATTAGAAAACAATTAATAATATGCGCGCGGACAAATAACAAGACAAAAGCTTTGATAAAAAAAAAATCTGACAGAATTATATGACATAAATGCCCTCCAAAATGAAAGAATACTGTTTTTAAAAACCCCCACCCCCAAAAAAAAAAAAAAAAAAAAGAAACACAAAAGCCTTGCATCAATTTTATGTAACATAACCATCATTCGGTGGCACACGGATCAATTAAAAATTTTGAATGTATTATTTAGAAGGTTATGAGTTTGATTCACTTGAATTATTAATACAGGTGGTTATTGAGGAAATTTACTTGACTGTTAACTTCAGGATCCTAAAATATTAGTTGAGGTACGCACAAACTGATCTGATCAACAAAAAAAAATTATTTAACATGATAGTTAAATAGAAAATATGTTTAATCCAAAATACAGAACACACTGATTTTACCCAAAATAAAAAAATTTGCATTGATAAAACAATTTTTGAACTCTTTCATCCAAAAAGATCACTAATTTGTACGACAATTAACCATAAAGTCTATTTTTTTCTTTATCAAACAATTTCATAAACTTAAACAATAAAAACATGAATATATGTTTACACCGTATGAAGATATATTTGTATAGTCATTTTTATTACCTGTCCACATTTAAAAATTGAAAAACAACTATACTTTAATGAAAATGTTTTTCATAATATCTTTTCAATCTATAAATAGAATTATAAAAAATATATATTAATTTAAAAAAAAAAAGGCCCATCTTTTATTACTATAAATATAATCAACTTCTAATTTGTGATATCAAGTTATCAACTACAAATTAAATAATTCAATACTCTTTCATGTAGTCAAGTGATTTTGAGGGTGTTTTTATAGCATAAGAACAATTAAAAAATGAATTATATGGATTTATTGAATAATTCCTCATCCCAAAATAAAAAGAGGTGAAGAAATTACATTTTAAAATAATAATATCTTATTAAATAATTAATAAAAATAGTTTCTTTTGTTATTAAGAATGCAATATGTCACTTGTGATGTTTTTATTATTACTATTATTAATGAAACAAAATTATTTGGTTGTTAATTTTAATATAGACTAGTGATACATGAGATTGTTAGTTGTTGAAAAATCTAATTCAAAAATTGAATTAATTTCATTCATATGTAAATGAAAAATTAATATTTAAAATGATAAAATTATATAAACAAATTAAAAAAAAAAAACTATATTATCCAGTAAATAATAAGGATTGCAATACTAAATCCATTAAAATAATATGTTAGTTAAGATATCTATTCATAATGTCATCAGATCACTCATTGGAATGTTACAAGTAAAGGTCAATGTGTTAATCCTTATGTTGATTGTTTTTTAACCTAATAAAAAAAAAATGAATTAAGGAAATATAAAACATCATGATTGAATTATTTAAATAATTTCAATTATCATTGATTTATAAAATACTATAAATGAAAGAGATTTATGTAACTACTTTAATTAATGGATTAAAATGAATTTGTGATAAGTGTAATTAATAAAGGTTGATTTACGTCACTAATTAATTTATTATTTGATGTTTGAAGCGTATGCATCTGCGTCATATTTGCATAGAAGCTTCTTTGGATAGAAACTCAAGCCGTGTATCTTTAAATGCAAACTTCCGCTTTTTTGACTTTTATAGGTCCACCCAACCGACTTTCACACCTGATAATTTATCATTAATTAGTATCTAATGACGAATTAATCGATGACGAGCTATCACATCATGAAAAAATATTGTGAACCTAATATTATTATCGAAAATAATATTGCATGAATTTATACATGAATATGTAATTTTTGTAACTCTAAGAGTTGGGTTGATGGTCAAAGAGATTTGTTCTCTTCGTCGAGTTTTTTGGATTCAAACCTTAAGATCATCTATCACAATAATATTATTGTTTACTTGATTCTTTGTGTTTATAAGTTATTCAATAGGCTCTGAAGATTAGTTAAAATACGCACAAACTAACACGAATACCTTAGTTACTAATCATATTAACCATCTATGAGAAGAATTTTCAAATCTTATGAGATTTATAATTAAATTATTATTTTAAAAATTCCTAGTGAATGATAAATCAAAGTTTGAAGGATAATGGCAACGAATCCAGCCTATCGAGGGAATTAATCAACGCGAGAAATGCTGTGATTTGATTTTACTTTAAATTATACCACAAAAAATAACGTGTAACCAAATATATGATTAACTATGTTACTCTTATTTTAATATATATGCTCGTGATTAAATTTAAATCATAATCATCTAATTTAATTATTTCAAAGCTATATTTTAATACCTGATTCTATGTATAAGGATATTATTTGAATCAATTTCTAATCAAAACAGCTGATCCATTATCTTTTCTAATTTGCTGGGTACAAATGAACAATAATTAAGAAAAATCGAATGGATGTTACATATTTATTGATAGACAAGGGACAATTTAATACCAAATACTTACTACACTTTTTTTTAATTAAAACAGATAACTCAAGAGGCTTCATCAACTCTTGCCACGTTGTCCACACAATAAAATACCTCTTTTTATGTATATTAATATAGAGTAATACGATCGTCACCGAAAGTAGTGTATCGAATAATGCAGTACAATCTTGACCGTCAATTAATATTAATTTATAATTAATCAACGGTCAAGATTTCACTGCGTTATTCGGTACATGAATTCGATATACTACTTTTGGTGACTGTATTATTTTCCATTAATATAAAGAGTACACAACATTTTCCCCACCAAATAATAGTTTAATGATATTTTCTCATGTATAGACTTTTAAAATATTATTTTACTATACAAATTTATATCATGTTTCCGATTCTGACATTGTTGTTACCCCACACCACCGACATTCTCTTTCCTGATCACCATTCACCAAAATCTCTCAAACTATACTCCTGTCGACTCTGCCAATCGTTGAAAATCGAGTGATTAAGGTTTGCATAATTGCCTCTCCCAAGTTAAATTCCGATCAATCTCAACCAACAAAATCTAACCTTTCACCACCAAAAGACTCATCGGCCTCTCCTCTTCAAAAGCTCCAACAGCTTAAACTAAGTTTGTTTTCTGTTTGCCGCCGAAATATAAATTTGGATAATAAAGTGATATTTTAAAAGTTTATAGGTAAAAAAGTGTCATTAAACCATTATTTAGGTGAGAACAAGTCTTTAACTCTTATAAATTAGGAAATGATATAATTTGAATCAATTTCTAATAAAATCAGCTAATTCATCATCTTTTCCAATTTGCTGGGTATAAATGAACAATAATTAAGAAAAATTGAATGGATGTTACCTATTTATTTTTAATTAAAACAGATAACTCAAGAGGCGTCATCAACTCTTGCCACGTTGTCCACTTAATAAAATAGGAAATTGTTTATTTAATTCATAAATATTGTTTTCTTCTTCGTTATGGAAAAGGATTTTAAACAAAAAAATTAAATTAAATTAAATAAAAATATATGAATGTCTGTGAAAATGAAAAGAGAAAATTAAATTGGAAAAATATGGTTTTGGTTGATGAAAATATTTATTTATTTAACGAAAACAATAATTTTTTTTAAATAAATAACTTATTTTTTTCAATGAAATCTTAATTACTTACTTGAAAAAAGAATTATAAAAATTAATATTAAGAAAAAATAGTAGTGGGCTTAAAATATGGGCTTCATGATATTGTAAGTGGGCTGTAATAGTAAGAAACAAAACTAGTTGGTCTAAAATATGGGTTTCATTTCATAATAGTGTAAATGGGTTCAAATATCGAGAAACACTATTTATGGGCTTACGTATGGGCTTCATAATATTGTAACAGGAAATGATTTTTGAACCTCATCTATTTTATCTTTGGAAAATGATACAATTACCGAAAGTAGCGCACTGAATGAAGTGAAACAATCATGATTGTCGATTAATTATAAGTTAATATTAATCGACGGTTAGAATTGCGCTATGTCATTCGATGCATGAATTTGATGCGCTACTTTCGGTAACTATAACATTACTTTTTATCTTTAGCCCCAACTTCCTTTTTACGTAAGGATAAAATTGTAAATTAAGGATAAAGTTAGAAATTTATAATTCGTTGTGATTAATATCAATAAAACTACATTACAACTTTTTCATACAACTTTTTTATACAACCCTAACGTGGCAGCTCACATTTGAGCAGACGGACCTATTGTTGAATAACCAATCATGAGCTGTCACATCAAGGTTATATGAAAATGTTGTAAGAAATAATTGTAAGTATAGTACTACTCGATTAATATATGAGTTTACAGGAGTTGTAGTGGTTTGTGATTTTTAGATAATTCGGAAGAAGTAAGTTGTAATTGGAGTCTTGAGAGAAAAGAAGTCGTTGAAGGAGATTCAAATTGTAAATTTGAGGGAGATAGTGTTCAAAATAGATAGGAAAGTTATTGGTTTTACTAGGATTACCTTAATTGGTTTTTATTAATTTGAAGTTTTGAACTTCCCTTTGTTATTTATTGTAGAGTTGTTAAAGATTATTTTTAATCATAAACAATTTTCTACCATCTTTCAGTTTGGAGAAAGGTTAGATAAGGGGATTTGATAAAGTGTGAGTCAGATATCTTGGATTCAAGTTTGAGGTGGAAGAACAGGTTTTTAAAAAAGAATCGTTGATTAACTTTATTTATTTATTTTATTTTTTGTTACTGAGGGTATTCAGGTCAGCTTACGCGCACCTGACTAATCTTTCGATCCCAAATAAGGTTTCCAAAACAAGGGAAGCCCTACAGTCCGTGGGCAATCGTTAATTACTTTGTTTCTTCTTCTTTTTTCTCCTCGACATATTTTCAATAGAAAATTATTTTATGCGGTCAAAAAATTACTAAACGGCTTAGGGTTAATTAGGTAATTCCCCACTCTACCAACACCAGCTATCACCACCACAAATTCTTCTCAAAAAAATGCAACCATCGCGACCCAAACACCACAAGTACATCACCACAACAAATTCAGGAAAAATTCGACCATCAAATCATACATTTACTCATAAAGCAAAAATTGATTTGTTTTTCCGAATTGAAAAAAGAAAATTAATAAACACCCAAATAAATAAACAAAATCTCGTGCGTACAAATAAACCCACCTATAAACAAGTGATGAAAAAGTAAACAAAAATTAACCCAAATTTAATCACTTTTCATAACCTATAACACCCACCTCAATAAACAATCAAACCAATGTGTACCACCTCAACAAAACAAAAACAAATCGCACGGGGAGGTTAGATCGATATGCGACGGGGTATGAGGGGTGGGCTGTTGTCGAACGAAAGAGAAGAAGTTGTGCGACGACATGGGGAGGGCAAAGGGGTGATTTCCTTAATTGCATTTAGGATATTATAGTCATTACTGTTTTCCTACCATCATAAAGGCTAAAATAATAAAATAGTACTTATAAATTGTTACTATTTCTTTGACGACATCACGCGTAAGAGAAGTGTTAATTTTTAGATAATTTTGGGTAGTAAGTGATGGACTTGGAACGCAGGGTTATGATTTGAAAATATAGGGTATTTTTAGATTAGTTAATACATAAAAAAGCGACGTCGTATCGTATCTAAAAACGCCAGCTTTTACAAATTTTTCAGAACAAAGCGGTAAAATACTATAAGTCCCCAAAAGTTTATAATATTGATAGTAAGCCTTGTAAATATTAATTTTAACTTTTAGATTAAAAGAGCTTTAATTAAGAGAAGAAAAATTAAATAGAACCATGAATAATTGGCATTGCATGTGGCAACAAAATAATTTGAACAATACTAAATATATATGATTTTATAAGTTATGATATAAAACTTTTGTATTAAATTAATCAGGTACAAAATGAACAAAAGTATGTATATAAAAACCACCTGTAAATTATTTCAATAAATGAGATGAATGATATCGCATGGAAACAATATATTTATATATGTCACTTCAGTCGGTACCTGCTAAGTTTTGATTATATTTTATTTTCCTTACCTTATCTAATTGCTATAACTAGGGGCGGATGTTACTCTAGTTGTGGCCCACCCTAAAATATTTAAAAAATATATATATTAATACTTAAAAGTTTTGGATCCCTATAACTATTCTCTAGTCTCGTTCAAATACTTTTTGACATTTTTTACTATTATATAATAACTCTATCAAATCAAGCTAATAATGTGATCACTCTAACTCTAATCCATATCGTAATTTCCATCTCTCAAAATTTTAATTTTTTTTTTTTTTATTAGCATTATGGAAGAACGACGAAAATTAATTGATTGAAAAGAGGAATTAGCCAGGGGACACAAAGAGCTTTACCCTTGATATCGAATAATTAATACAAATCAAACAAAACAAAATAGACAAAATGCATGAACAAATGAAAAGAATCTTTAGATCATTCTAGCAAAAGAACATTAGATATTAAAAAAGAAGTAACAATAAATTAAACTTTGTCTCTTAGTCTCACAATAACGACCAGTATAATCAACAGTATAAATAAAAACATTCTTTAATGTTGTTGAATATAAAAGACCCCATCAATTTCACCTTGTTATCGTTTTTTTTTTTTTTTTTTCATTTTCTTGGGTATGTAATTTCACCTTATTATCGTTGCTGACCCCACCTCTCGCCGGCCTTATTGCCTTTTGTGATGACCAAAAATGTCATGATGCTCCACTTCCCACTTCTGGGACCTTTAATTTGAAGGTTTCATGCAATTTCTCTACCTCCTGCATGCCAATGCTTCAGATTTATCCTAATCTTGACCGGAAAGTTTTTAATTTAAATAGACGAACAACGTCACTGAGACGTATACTAATAAAAGTTTACTTTAATATTTTTGTATTAACTTAATTTTTTTCTCTTTTATTTGTACTACTCAATTTATTACATAATTGGTATTTTGTTAATTAATCTAACATTTGGCAAAGTCTTAAATGGGACTGAAAAACCATATCATTCGTATACATATTTGATAATATTAGAACATTATCATATTCGATATATATAAACTGATTCATGCAAACTAATTTGTTTTAATTATATTTGAATGGATTTAAATTAAGGCTAAATTAAATGAATTGTAGTAGATAATATGTCAATCATATAAGATTGTCCTATCTATTTGCATGGAACAATTCGAATTAAATGAATTATAGTAGATGATATGTCAATTATGTCACCTTACGCATTAATTTTTTTTTTTTTTAAAAAAAAATCATTGCTTTTGTTGGTAATTAGATGAAATCAAAATAATCAAATGACTTGGTACATCCATTACACCAAAAAGTTTCTTAAACTATGAATGATGTGATATATGCCACAGAAAAAAATTAATAGAATATAATATATACTATTTGTAGATGTTAAAATCTACGATTGATTCGGAAGGGACGGATGACGAATCTTGTGAAGAATGAGACATTGACAATCGTGTGGACTTGTAGGGACAAAAAGAACGAATGTGAAGGCTAGGGGGACACCAGTGTGGTGTCTATTGTAGGCACTCTGACGCTCAAGTTAGCATGATTGAAGGTATTTTAGTAAGGGTTAAAAGCGGGAAAGTGTTTACCGTAATAGTGTGGATAGGGCAAGACTATCATAAAGTGGCTGGAGCATAACTTTACGATGGCTAAGAGAGGTAAAGCTAGTCAGAACTAAGCTTTACAGTGGGAGAGGCGACATTTCTTGGGAGCAAGAACTTTAAGAACTAAAGCTTTAGGCTATTTGTGAATGAATAGTGAGAGGCTTGACCTCTATTTATATAGTGAGCCTAGGAGGCTTGTGTCCTAGTAGAACTCTGAGTTCGTGAAGTCGGTACAGACTTACCACTTCCCATTCTTCTATCAGACTACCACAACATTTGCGAGCTAATCGGGGTAATATACTTCTTGGGCCGACCCATTGTTTAACAACTTCTCTACCTCCTCATTGATCTTTTGGTTCCGCTCGAGAGCAAACTTTCTTCTCTTTTGTTTCACAAGAGGGTAGTCTAGTCGACATTCAACTAATGAACAATTGCATTGGGGATGATCCCCATCATATCCGAGTGGGACTGTACAAAGCAATCTTGGTTTTGCTTAAGGAAGTCTAAGCTCCACATGAATATCTGGTCTTAGTTGGGCTCCTACTTGGGTCTTTTGGTGTGGATAAATCTGGACCTCATCCAACTCCTCCATGGTCGACTGATCTGACTCAGCTCCTCTAGCTGAACGAGTCTATAGTTGCTACAAAGTTGAAGGCTTTGTTTTAAAGGTGTTCTGGTAGCAATCTCGAGAGACTCTCTGATCACCCCTTATTTCTTTTACTCCCCACTTGGTGGGGAACCGAATGGTTTGATGGAATGTGGAGAGTACAGCTCGCATGCTCTAGATCTATGGGCGGTGAAAGATAACATTGTAGGGCGATGGGTTGTCAATCACCATGAAGGTGGTTTAGAGGTTGACTTTGCCCGCGTAGACTAAAAGGTTGAATTCATCGATGATGTACTTTTACTCCGAACTGAACCCAATGAGGATGGTGGACCGACAATTGATGTTTGTTTCATCAATACCCATAACCTTAAGCACTTCAAGGGATAAGATGTTGGCTGAGGATTTGTTATCCACGAGGATCCTCTTGAAGAGAATGTTGGCAATTTGTAGGGAGATGACAAGAGCGTCATGGCGGGGATTGACAAGGGTCATGATTTCATTGTCTACGAACTGTATGGTTTGGTCAGTTGGTACTTGTGATGGTGGTTAGGATGAGCAGGCTTCTGGGTTAATTGTTGATCGGGCATGTCGCTTAGCAGAGGAGTAGCTTATCCCACTTACTTCCAAGCCACCAGAGATAACATTGCACATTCCATCTGGTATGGATCCTTTACTAGTGGTGTGACTCAGCAATCTTTGTTGGTGAGGGTGCTCTTTCCCTTCTTAGTCAAGAGGTCTCGAAGATGGCCTCTCTTTAATAACTATGCACCTCGAGTCAGAGAGCAATGCAATCGGCGGTATTATGGTTGTGGTTGCTATAGAACTCATACCACTTGGTAGTGTCCCATTTGGGCCCAGTATATTTTAACTTGGCTGACCATCTAACGGTGTTCCCCATTCCTTTCATGATGGCTACTACCCCAACCAACTCAATACTTTGATTATAGTCTAGGATTCTAGTGTGGTTGGTACGGAGGGGTGCTCTCTCGATGAGCCGAGTTGGCTTGTGGTTAAGTGGACGTCTGGTGTTATGATTAGGAACTCATCTTGATGGGGGGTTATGGCTCGGTAAGGCAAATGTCATAGCATCGGTCGACTCGCTTAGAGTGACAAACACTATAGGATGAGTACATGGCTTGGTTCACTACATCCTCTTCCCAACTTATCTCAACCAAGGCCCGAGCCAAAAATATTTTTCATGGTGGTGCAATTGAACTTGGTGAGTTCCTCCTAGAGCTCACTATCAGGAATGAGTCTTTTTTTAAAGGCACCGATTGCCGTCTCTTGGTTACAGTAAGGAATGAAGATCTTCTCCTTATTAAAGTGGCCAACATATTCTTGAAGTGACTCTTCAAGGTGCTAATACACTTTGTAGATGTCATAATTTCTCAAGTCTCTTACTACTGGCAAACTGCTTGATGAAGGTGTCCGTGAGCTGAGCGAATAAGGCTATTGAGTTGTTTGGAAGGTTGGTGTACCATTGGTCCAATAAGACTCGAGCGAAAGCTCTTACACATACATGCCTTTTTTAATTCGCGGGGAATAGCGGTGACGAACATTCTTTGCTTGTAGGAGGCTATGTGGTCTTCCAGGTCAGTGGTTCTACTGTAGAGTTTTATGTTTGGGAAGGTGAACTTTCTTGGCATCTCTAAGAGGGCTATGGAGTCAACAAATGGTGAGTTAGCGAAGCTTTGGTGTAGGCTTTTCTTAAAAGGTGTGGGCATTCCAAGGATGCGCTGGATCGTGGCCTCTATCTCGAAAAACTACTTAGCTAAGGCTTGCTCAATGGGGGGTTTCCATGGGGTGAAAAGGCTTGTGTTTTGTAAAGTAGGAATCCCATTCAGGTTGGTGTGCATGGCCAAGCCAAGCAGCGCCAAGTGGTACAATGGACTGGCTAATGAGTGTAACACGGGATGTGTTCATGGCAAGGTGAAGGGCATGTTTAGCTAGTACTGTTGGAGTAGGGTCGTTTGGATGAGTGATTCGGTGGCTAAGAGAGGTTGATAAGTTGACTCGACTCAACTTGTGTTGGCTCGGCTAGGGATGTAATAGTAGTAGTTGTGGCCAAATGGAGATATGATTGGCTTGTTAGGGTTCCATGATCCGAGGTTGTGAATAATTGTCTTGGATGGATGAAGGCGTGTTGTTGACCCAAGGGGAAATCTAGGGAGTAGAATTGGTTTACCTTGTCTTAGAGGGCTTGGTTTTCTGCTCGAATGACAGTGTTCTCAACTTCCAAGGCTTTGCACTTGTCATTGTTCTCTTGCACAAGTGTGGTGAGGGTGGAGATCTGAGTTACGACATTAGGCAAGGGGGTTTGACTACTTCTAGTCATGATGGCTAAGCAAACAAAGCGAGAATGAGGAAAGCAAGTCATTAGTAGGTTGATGAGTGTCAAGGCCCCACAATGGGCACCAAATTGCAAAAGGTAAAATCTAAGGTTGATTCAAAAAGGACGAATCTTGTGAGGAATGAGCCATTGATAATCGTGTAGACCTACAGAGACAAAAAGAACAAACATGAAGGCTCGGGGGACACCAATGTGGTGTTTGCCGTAAGCACTCTGACACTCAAGTCAGCACGATTGAAGGTATTTTAGTGAGGGTTGAGAGCGAGAAAGGGTTTACCGTAATAATATGGCTAGAACAAGACTATCGTAAAGTGGCTTGAGCAGAGCTTTACGACAACTAAGAGAGGTAAAACTAATCAAAACTAAGCTTTACGGCAGAAGAGGCGGCAATTCTTGAGAGCAAGAACTTGAGAGATAAAATTTTAGGCTATTTATGAATGAATAATGAGAGGCTTGATCTTTGTTTGTATAGTGCGCCTAGGAGGCTTGAGTCCTAGTAGAACTTTGAGTTCTAGTTTAGGAGTTTTGAGTAAACAAGAAAGCCATAATGATTATCCATGTAGAAGAAGGAACATTAAATCATACAAGATTAGAGATCTTGGATGAATTAGGAAGTAAACAGGATTATGATTCCTATTTTTGAACGAATATAGGCTAATGGGCTGGAGCCTAATGTAGCTTAATCTTGTAGAAAGGCCCATCTCATGGAGTGGCCCAAAGCATAAGTTGGCCCAGTTCATAAGGTGAACTTGATCGTAGAGAGGTCAACTCGTAAAGTATCCTAGCTCGTAGAAAGGGCTAACTCGTGGTGTGATCCAGCTCGTAGAATGGGCCGGCCCATAAAATGAACCTTCTTACAAAGTGGGTCATCCCATAAGATGGTCAATCCACAAGATGAAATTAAGCATAGGCCCATCCGGAATTGGGTGTCGTATTTAGTGGATACCTTTTTAGTTGCCCTGACGAGACCTAGTACGATTTTTTGCCCATACACTATTACACATACAAAGTGATATGGTATATAAACACATAAATAAATAGAACTTAAATATAGTTAGTTAGTTAATTAAGCTGATATCATTAATTGATGTATTATCAACCTGCATGCAATAGTGAAATTATTTAAATAAAAGGGTCGGAAAGTAACACACTGAGTGAATCATGTGGAATTGTGAAAAAGTATCCTGCTTTTTAAATCTATATATAACATGAAGGACCAATATTATCTATAGATAAAAGTTGGCCGAAAGCTAATTTGGAAGAGCCAAGGTAATTCTTCCAATTTAGAAATGGAAAAGCAGACTTCCTCTAATTTTGAACGAGTTAATAGAAATGGCAGTTTCTCTCAGAGGATTCAAAAACGAAAGAGAACAGCCTTGCTCATCAACCGTAATTGTGTTAATCCATGCAGCAACTACGGAAGGTTTTTTTTTTTTTTTTTTTATCTATAATATTTATTTTCTTGTTAAGTTATTCACAGATTATCTCTAATAGATCATTTTTTTTAAGTTATAACTTAACATTGTCTCAAAGCCAGATGTTGTATCAGTGTTCAAATTTCTCACATATCATTTTCATTTTCATTTTTCGGCTTCATGTTTTATGTCTTCAGAAATTACAAATTTATGTGTCTTCTCTATTATAAAGGAAATGTCACAAACTATCTTTCTTTCTTTCTTTTTTTTTAATTTCTCTATATTTAGATTTATTTACTAAACCAAAAAACGCTTTTTAAAAATTTATAATTTAATATAAATAATTGTTTTTATTCTTAAAGTTACTGTATTAAGAATTGTAATAAAGGTTTTAGTGATCATATAGTAATTAAAAAAAAATATTTATGTTATTTTTAATATACTCTACCATACATGCATGTTTCTCTGTTTTTCAGATTTTAATATAAAAATTTAATTTCTTGTCTCTTCTATTTCACTTTTCTTTTTTGAAGTAAATTGCAAAAGGAGTAGTATTTTTTTTTGCCTGTCATTTTTCTTATGTTTCACAATTATTTTGCCAAAAACACAAAATATATATGGAAATGAATGTTCATATGATAATTATTTATAACATGTTCAGTGCATGTGAATTAATTAAATCTAACTTTTTTTTTCAGCGTCCAGAACTTAATTTCCTCAATGCCATACCATGCTGCCATCGGATTCCTGATTCCACTGCTCATCGGCATTCTTGAAGTAAATAATGTTCAAACTAAAACTAAGTCGATGCTCGAAACTCAGCCGGAAAATATGTTAGCTTTCTTGTTGGCTACACTTGTCTACTGCTTTGCATTTGCAGCTGATTTGAAGTCTCAAATCCATCACACAAACTACTCGAAATTCTTCAGTACTATTGCTATTATCTCTGGATATCTTTCTTCTGTCTCACTGGTGGCCATGATTCTCTCAGGCTTGCTTGGACATTTTGTTTTTGTTTTGTGGGCTCTTGTGTTTATTATTATCGTATGCCAACATGCTGTGTTTATTAAGCATACTTGTCATTGGCTTCACCAGAAGATCTTTAGGGGAATTTTCAACAAGTTTAATGGAAGCTGCTTGATGGAGCAGCCACGATTGCCAGTGTAGATTTAGAAATATGTTTGTTTTTTAATTAATGAATTTAATGAGAAATATGATACTTTTTGTTTAATATGAATTAAGAATTATTTAGTGTCTAATAATTCTTGGAGGCGAGGTTCTTATTTTATTTTATTTTGTTAGTACACTTTAACACAATTCTTTGAAATTACTTGAGTAAAATTAACCTCAATGAGTAAAATATCTTATAAATATTGCCCAGTATATATTTCGTCATCCAAGTTATTAAAGAGTCCTTTCCGCATCGAGAGTCTCATGCTGAAATTACAAGAAAAAAAAATGAAGTTTCATAAATATTATCATACATAAAACGAAACTTACATATCAATAGTATGATTTCTCATTATAAATATATCAATACTTGACTAATAATATAGGAGATCAACACTAACCAATAATTAAACGGGGACGATAATTAACTAGAATTGTTATATAAACTCTTAAATCTTAAAAATAAATATTTAATTATAACATAGGTTAATATATACAAAAAAATAAAGAAATTGTTGGAACATTGTGGCTCATTTTTCTATTTATTCTCATGTGAAATTATATGTCTTCAAGAAAGCTATTTAATAAAGAATACAATTGTAAATGATAATAGAATTTAAGAGTCTTATTAGGTATTGAAATATGAATCCTATTAAAATTAGAATATCTCATATCATACATATAAATATAAGGGTAAAAATCAATTCAAGATTATGAAAGAACGTGAAACACATGGTATTTAATGTAAGAGTTATTAAATACCATTTGTAGAGTATCTTATAAACTGGGATTGTTTCCGCTTGAGGTATTAGGTTGAGCATGATTATAAACTAGGATTGTTCTCGTTCTATTAATTATATACCGAGTTTATGATGTTTTGTTTATAATATTGAAGAAACCTGGAGAGACAATTGCTCAATTTGAATATTCGTATTTATAGGGAATAGATAAAGAACAGATGAAGTAATAAATTACTACGAGTTAAAGCCTAAAGGGTCATCTTGACCAAATGTGGGAAACAACATATACATAAAAACACTATAAGAAGAATGATTGATGTGATTGTTAGGGCCAAAAATCGTCATTGGCCCAAATAGGAAAACAGGACCACCAATGAGGAGGAGACCAGGCCCAATCCCAAAGAGGCCCAAGCTAGATTAGTCCCATTTGATATGAGATACAGCCTGCCCAAACCATCTGGGCACGGGCCTCCCAGTTCCAGCTCACTTCCTAGGCCTATAGGCGAGTTCAGAGCCCACGACCCCCACTGATCACTTTCCTGTTCCTGATCAATCTCCTATTCGAAGTCACTTTCCTATTTCTGATCACTTTACTACTCAAAGTGGCTTTCTTGTTCAGATCACCTTCCTATTCGGACGCTAGTAAGACAACTCACCACTGCCCTAACTCTTCTAGGGTTTGCATCAGAGTCACACTAGGACTCCTAGTCCCACCAGGATTAGGAGACCAGGTAGTCGCTATATAAACAGAGGTCGGCCCTCTCACAAAGGACACATGACATTACACCTTCACACCTGAAGCTCCTACCTGAGAGCTTCACATCACCGTCATAGTCACAGTCTCTGACTAGACTTTCGGTAACCTCTCTACTCCTTAGCCGTCACTTTACTAGCCTCTTCAGCCTTGCTGACTTGAGCATCGGAGTGCCTACAGTAAACACCACCCCGGTGTTTCCCGTACGCTTCACGCGTTTGTTTCTCTATGTGTGTAGGTGCAACAGATCGCTAGTGGTCTCAACCTCATGGGATCAGACCCCCCTTCTGTACAGGTAGATTTTTATGTCTACAGTGATAGTATCAAGGTCTAAGATTTGTGAATAATGAGGTGCTGGTGTGGAAGAATCCCAAAAAGTTGTATAGATGCATATATATACCCACAAACATGTAATAAAGCACACTACTAAAATATAAAATTAAATGATAAAAAAAGATTGGAAAAAGATAGTAATCTATTTAGCTTCAATGATAATTTAATTTTAAAGCAATAAATGAGGTAATCATTTTATAAGAACTCTATATTTTAATAGTGTGCTTTATTATGTGTTTATGGGTATATATATATACACATAATACATCCATACAGCTTTCTAGGATTCTTCCACACCAGCACCGCTTTATTTCCTTTTGAGTAATACTAGCCTTACAAAGAGGCATACAAAGAAGCATAAAAAGAGACAAATCCAACCCTTAAAAGAAGGGAAAAAGAGAGAGAGAGGCAATCATAAATTTTAAGGGCTAAATTTGTTTCTTTGTATGCCTCTTTATATGCTTCTTTGTAAGGCTAGTATTACTCTTTCCTTTTATATATTAATATGTATCAAAATTTTCTTTAAGGGTGTGTTTGCTTGGGGGTAATAAGAGATTATTGAGGTAATGTCATTTTTATATTACTTGAGCATCATATTTAGTTATTAAGTAATATAAGATTTCGGTAATTTTCTAAAACCAATAGTAGTTTATATTGGTAATACTAGTCCCGTTTGGATGGGGGTAATATTAGATAACTGGGGTAATATTTTTTAAATTAAGTAGATGACGATGTTTGGTTGATTTGTAAAAAATTATTCCCAAAATCTTTTATGACAAACAGTAGCCCTTGGGGGGCAAGTTGCTGAGAATATTATTACCTAGGGGGGTGGGGGTTGGGGGTTTAAGGGCTGTTATTAAAACTTACCCCAAGTAATAAATTTTGTGTCCCATATTGCCTCCAAACAGTAGAGCATTTCGTCCAAATTAGGCTTATATTTGTTAAGATTTACAAAACACCCAATACACTCATGTAGACCCTTTTGTCCTCACTTTTTTAATTTTTCGAACAACATTGCCCTTGTTATTGTCATTATTTACAGAAATGTCATTGTACCCAGAATTGGCCACCACCGTCAGCCGCCGTTGACCGCCACTGGAGGCTACTGAAAGTTACCATAATGGCATAAGACCAGCTGTATATGGCCGACCATGCTCTAGTGAGGCCTTTTCTGACCATGGATCTGTCGAAAACAGTGAGATCTGGACGTTTCACAGCCAAAGACCTGGCCATTTCATGACCAGATCTGTGGCCATGAAATAATTAGATCTCGCCGTGAAATGGCTAGATTGGTGGCACTGCCGATGTCACGGCCAAATTTGCACCACTACCGGCTGCCGCCGATGGTGATGACTGGCTGTTGACAGTGGCTTTGGGTAGGTAGGGGTTCTGGGCTATCATTAAAACTTACCCTAGGTAATACAATTTTGTGTTCATGTTGCCCCCTAACAGTAGAGCATTTGGTCCAAATTAGTCTTATATTTGTTCAGATTTACAAAACACCCAATTCACTCATGCAGACCCTTTTGTCCTCACTTTTTTAATTTTTCAAACAACATTGCCCTTGTTATTGTCATTATTTACAGAAATGTTATTGTACCTAATTGCCACCTGCCTACCGCCAGCCGTTAGCGCACCGGAGGCCTGCCAAAAGTCATCATAATGGCATAAGACCAGCCGTATATGGCTGGCCATGCTCTGGTGAGGCATTTTTCGGCCATGGATCAACGATCCATGATCGAAAACAGCGAGATCTGACTGTTTCACAACTAAAGACCTGGCCATTTCACGACCAGATTAGTGGCATTGCCGACGTCACGACCAGATTTGCACCACTACCGGTGGCTGCCGATGGTGGTGACTAGTTGTTGACAGTGGCTTTGGGTAGGCAGGGGTGTTTTTGTTAAGTTTAAAACATATTATTCACCAATTTATTCGAACCAACAGAATATATTTTCTAAACATTCTTAATAATCTTTAAAGTGATATTTCTTTCCGTTAATATAATATCCCCCTATAATAAAATATTATATGATCCAAACGCCCCTATAGGAGGTAATTTGATTACCTCAATTTTCTTAGATATTTTAAGATTACTTGGTAATCTTATTTTTGTTACAATTTTACCCCTTAGGGGGTGTTTGGATTATATAATGTTTTATTACATAGGTATATCATACTAACGGAAAAAAAGATTACATTACCTTGAAAATTATTGGGAATGTTTAGAAAATATGTTTGGTTGGGAGGATAAATGGGTGGGCATGTTATATAGATTACTAAATTGCCCTCCTTTTTAAATATTAATATAATAGTATTTTTTTATTATTGTTTTTTGAATTTATTTTAACCCCCAACATTTGAAATTTTGCTAAAACACCCCAACCATATAAAATTTTAATTTATAGCAAAATCACCCCCACCCACCCTAAGCCTGGCAGCGACCAGACCTCTGGCCGTAGGCGTCGGTGAGAATGGCGCACGATTGGTCATATATGGCTGGCAAAGCCAGAAATGGCCATGGATCATAAATTCATGGCCCGAAAACGACCATATCTATAGCCATTTCACGGCCAAAGATGTGGTCGTGCCATTTTACAGCCAAAGTTATGGCCTTTCCATGGCCGTGAAATGGCCATAGAAACGCTAGATTTGGCCACGAATATGTGATCCATGGTCGAAAAAGGCCTTATCAACATACGACCGACCAGATCCCGTCGGTTGTACACCATTATGGCAACTGACATGATGGTAAGTCACGGCTAGCGGTGGTCTTGGGTGACTAGGGCTATTTTGTTAACTTTTGAACTTTTTTATGGCTAAGATATTTTAGCTAATTTCTCAAATGTAGGGGGGCTAGGTAATTGTTATTTGGTAGACATTTGAGGGTAATTGTATCCGAAATGGTTTTTAATTAAGGGCAAAATTGGTAGAAAATTATATTACTTCAGTAATGTTTTAATAACATCCCCTAGTAAGGTAATAAGATTACCCCCCACATTACCAACAGTAAACACTATTTACAATAAAAAATTACCGTTATTACTTGCAAACCAAAAACAGGAATCTTGCAAAATAAACAAAGATTACCCATGTTATCTTTTATACTCCCAATCCAAACGGCCCTTTATTAATAAAATTTTAGGACAATAATGTCCTTGTTTTAAAAATAATTTACAAAAATACTAATGGACTATTTTATCCTTTGACATAAAACGTCTGGTAGATGAATTCATGGAGCGGGCTGAACGTTAGAAGTTCATGCGTAAAGCTCAAAGGTCCTAAATGAGTATGTCTCATTCAAACAGTCATAACTTTTGATCTGGAAGAGTTGTAGAGCCTGCAAGATACCGTTGGAAAACTTATTTCGAGCTTGTCGACTTAGAAAATTGGCTTCAACTAGTTGGAGGTCGTTTTCGAGGTCAAAATCCACCGTTTTGGCGTGTTTTGGGGTTGTTTTAGTTGTTTGCGCCTTTTTTCCTATTTTATTTCGGGTTTTCTTGTTTTAATTAATTTAGTTTTTGCTTCCTTTGTATTAGGAGTCTTATTATGGTTGGTTGTCACCCTATATAAACTTATTTTTTGTTTTGGATGTTATTTAGTAAATTATTTAGATTTTACAATTTAAGTTTCTGGATTGAGACTTGTATTATCAGCTCTAAAGGTGTAGTCAAGTGCTAGCCTTTTTTATCACGCTAACTCGCTGCATCATCCTTAAATACAAAGTTTTTAAGACATAAATACCCCTAGAATTAAAAAAAATTATCCAAAAGTGGTGACCGAATCTGGACACGACCGCCGATGGTGACAGAATAGGGCACGACTGACCGACCGAATTTGGCCAATCGTGCATCACTAAGGTCGTTTCTTACCAAAAACAGCTAGATTTGGTCGTTTCACGGCTAAAGATGTGATTGTGAAACAACCGTCGTTTCATGACCAAATATCTGGCCTTTTCACTCCACTGTTGACCCTGCCGAGAGTGGTGGCCGGCCACCAATAGTGGCTTGGGGTGGGTGGGGGTGTTTTTGTTAAGTTTTAAATTTTTTTGGTTGTTGGGGTGTTTTAGCTGGCGACAGTGGTGGCAGGCCGTCGGTAATGGCTTGGGGTGAGTAGGGGTGTTTTTTTTAAGTTTTAAATTTTTTTGGTTGTTAGGGTGCTTTAGGTAAATCTGAATTGGGAGGGTTAAAAGAATAATAATACAAACAATATTATATTAATATTTTAAAAAGATGGCAATTTAGTAATTTATATAACATACTCACCAATTTATTTCTCCCAATCAAACATATTAATATAATATACCCACTTTCAATCAACCAGACACATTTCCCTGCATATTCCTAATAATCTTCAAGATAATCTATCTTTTTATTAATATAACATTCCCTGAGTCAAACACACCAAGATGCTACACTATACCTATGATCATGACATAATCGATATCACAAGACAATGCTAGCTTAACTAGCACATAAATCTCACTATATATTAAAATGGGATGAACCTTGCTATGCAATTTACTAATTATAACAGAGAAATGAGAAATGGAAAGGTGCAAACAAACAAAAGTTTAGATTGTGAGAAAAGGACAGCTGCAAGTAGGGATGTATACGAGCCAAGCTGAGCCGAGTATCTCGGTACTCGAGCTCAGCTCATGATGAACAGTACTGAGCTCGAGCTCAATCGAGCTTACGAGTGTGAAGGGGTACTTGAGCTCGAGCTCGCTTGATCGAGCTCAAATGAGCTTGAGCCTGATCAAAACTCGATAAGTGTTTTTGAATCTTTGAATCTTAGAATAAGAAGTCCTCCACCTTTTCCGGCCAATAATCAAAAGCCACAATAATCAGTGCAATATTAGTATCCAATTCTTGGAACTAAAAAACACCGTTGAGCTCCAAAAAAGAACAATCAATAAAACTACAAAGAAAATAACAAAATGAACAAGTTCATTAAACAAATAACCTCCCTCGGTCCATAAATTCTTCAGATAATAAAACAAAAACCCATGTCACAAACGACGACTACACAACACACCCATTTGTTAACAGATACCAGAAATCAAAACTCTACCCAATTGAAAGAAACTTCTCCACTAACAAGTCCATCATTGAAAAGACCCCATTTCCTTAAAAAATAAAAGATCCCCACTTATCAAGAACAGCAACAACCCAACAAAAAGAAAATAAAAATCCCAATTTGTCAAAATTGCAAGCTATACCCAATCCAAAACATCTCATGTACTGCCAAACCCATCAAACATCCCCATTTCTCAAAAAAAAAAAAAAAATCCAGCCAAAGACCATAAAAGAACCTATTTTTCCCCAAGTTACCGAAAAAATAATCTTTACCCATTTGAGAACAACCTCTGAACTACGAAACCCATCAACTGAACTTGACGAAAAGCACGAGGCGGCAAATAAAAAGAGAAAATAGAAAATAGGTGTTTCCCATCCAACTAGTTCAGGTGTGTTGCAAAATGGAAACCAGAGGGGCCTAGCGTGTGAAATAGCGGAACCTAACTTTGAAAGAGGAGGTGGAGGCCTGGAGGGAGGTTGTGGTTAAGTTTGTTGAATCTAGTAGGTTACAGTTGGTTAAGTTTTACTTTGAGTTTTTGTTTCAGCTTTGAAAAATTGAAATGGGTTCTGCACTTCTGCGTTTTTGTCTATATGGGTGCTATTTGCAATTTTAACAACTTAAAAATAAAAAAACTTTTGAAATATTGCAAATTGCCCCCTAAGCTCGTTTAAGCTCGTGAGCCTGACGAGTCGAGCTCGGCCCGGATCGAACTCGGCTCGTCACTGTTCACGAGCTGCTTGAGCTCGAGCTCGACTCGACTGATTTCAAGTCAAGCTCGAGCTTGGGACGAGCCGAGCTCGAGGAGCTCGCGAGCTACTCAGCTCGTGGCTCATCCCTAGCTGCAAGACCCTCAAAATGGGAATTAGAGTTGGTTGCTTTTCTTTTTCTTTCCGAGATGATATATGGACAAAATAAACATGAAAAATCCAACGTCGATCAACATAAAATTGATATCCGCTATCTCGGCCACTAAGACAAATAATAAATGCCTTTGTTGCCGTCTATGGCCGGCTTTTTTGTGACCCTTTCCTGAGTTGTCATCCGACGACCTTGCCTATGCACTTCATTTTACTGCAAGATTCGACGGCTTTGCTTAGACAATTTTTGTCACAGTTTCAACGACTTTGCCTAGGCACACGATCAACAACCTTGGCGGCTTGGCAATTGGCAAGAAGCTTATATAAATAAGCGATTTACATTGGTTCTTTTTAATTAACAAAAAAGAAAGAAAGAAAGAAAGAAAGAAAAAAGAATTTGTAAGCAAACTGGGGGAATTAGGTGATTACGAAGAAACTAAGGATTGAGATGCAAAGCTGATAATGTCATCTTCATTAACACAACTCTACAAAGTTAAGATTCTCATAACTATGAATTTTTCATTTAATTTATATTTATTGTGACCTTGATTCAAAAATGTGAGCAGATAAAAATTTTCTCCTACTCTTGTGTTTTATTTTATATATTAGCAAAACAGCATTAGAGCTCCAAAATGATTTAGGCTCCGTTTGGTTTATTATTGGGTAGTTTTTAGAATAATGTTTTGAAAAAAGTTAAATTGGGTGGGCATTACGATGTAAAATTTTGAAAATTAACATGTTTATTTATTTACTGAAAACCCCTATAATAAAATGTTCAAAGTTAACAAAAACACCCCTAATCCACTCATAAACAAACAACTGGCCACCACCGCCAGAGGGTGGCCAGAGTTGCCGTATCAGCATCTGACCAGCTCGATATTGCCAGTCGTGCGCCGATATGGCCTTTTTCGGCCAAATCCACCTTGGATCTGGCCGGAAAAGGCTAGATCCGTTGCTAGATCTGGCCGCATTTGGTTGTCAACGACGGCTGATGGTCAACGACGACCTATCATGTCCGTCGTTGACGACTATCAACAGCCAAAGATTTGGCTGTCCGTAGATCTGGCCGGAAAATGCTAGATCGGCGTCTAATCGGAAAAGGCTAGATCAGCGTACTACCAGCCAGATTCAGCTGGTAGTGCACCATTACACCAGATTCCGGCCAGCTTCCGATAGTGGTGGCTGGAATCTGGTAAATTTGGGTTACTGGGGTGTTTTTGTTAGTTTTTAAAAAAATTGAGGTTGTTTAGTTAAATTAACAAATTTAGGGGGTTTAAAGAAAATTAAAATATTTAGAATTATATTTTGGTAAATAGGTGAAACAAACTTAACTTTTTTGGGAAAACTAGAAAAGTTTTCCCAATATGTGAACCAAATGAAGCCTTAAAAAGCACTTTTGGCTAGTTGTATTCCAATAAAAGTACTTATCAATTCTGCAACAAAATCACTTGTGCACGGAAATGTAAGGGAAGCCACACATAATTAAGAAACTGAATGTTGTGAAAATCTTTAGAATTGGGATAACAAATCCGCCGATTTTGTCAAATTAGCCAAGATGTAATCAATCATAACTCGTTCTACATTTACAATTCAGTCTCACAAATTTTTTCTCACAATCTCGATGTGACAATTCACACTGAATCTCGTCTGCTCAATTACGAACCGTCACATCAGGGTTTTAAGAAAATGTTTGTAAGATGTAGTTGTGAACCAATATTTATTGTAATTACAAACGCATATGAGATATAGATGAAAATTTTACGAAATTTCAAGTGTAGTGAGGTCTTTTTACCTTCGTGCTGCCCTTGGAGTATCCTTGAATTTTTTTTCAAAATTATAGAAGTATAGATATATAATTATTACAAACAAGAAAATTAATTTCAAACAATAGTAATAGGTAATTAGAAAGAAAAGAGAAAGGATATTAAATTTAAAATTAATTGCAACTTTAAGTGCTGATAATAAGGTATTTAAATATATATTTTTTTATTCTAGTTAACGCTTTCTCTATATCTTCAAAACAATATTTTTATTAAAATAGCTAGAACTATTATATTGACAGAGTGGATGACTGAAAATTATGGAAGAAGAGAAAAAAAGGGAAATAAAATAAAATAAAACTTCGACAACAAATTTTCAATAAACCTATTTAATTTTGCGTAGAGATATAAAATTAGAATGAAAAGAATAAATGATCAACAAAATGTTACTGGAAACATTTTCTTGAATTTATTGGTAGAGATTCATTTTGAAACTAAATTTTATGGAAGTCATCACTGTCAAAAGTTTCTAACAAAAATAAAAATATAATAATACCTCAATTAAAAGAATTTTCTACTCATGATAATAAAACAAAATAAAGTCAATTTGAAATTTCCACCAAATGTAATTTCTACCTCTTCACTATATTAGCAAATACAAAGCCGAGTAAGTATTTATAAATTTAATAAAAATATAAATAAGTCTTAAACACACAATAAATAACAATAACATGTGTGTTAAAACTATTTTTAAATTATTCTCATAAACTCGTGTAAAATTTCTTTAAAAAAAAAAAAACCAATACACACAACTACAAAACTTACAAAGCTGTGGATTTTTTTTTAATTCCATTAAAAATGCTTCTAATTTTCATGACAAAAATTGATGTTCAAGTTTAAAAATAAATAAATAGATAAGACGTGTAAACTTGAAAATTTTGGTCATATTATATTGTGATTATCGCATCATCTATTTTACTTTTGGTTCAGTTTGTATAAAAGAATTTATATAAGTAGTTTGTAAAAATTATAATGGTCAATAATAAATATCCTTTTTTTTTTCGGGTTGATTTACATTTTCATATATGAGCAAACCAGGACAAAGCTACCAATGTTTGATATGGAGCACATGCCCCCGCTGTCCTCCCCTTCAAAACAAAATGCATCACAAGATTCATAAACGCTCAATAAGTTCATATTATGCAGTATTTGTATTTCCCATTCCATTGCTTATTGACATTCTAGAGTTAAATGTTCAAGGCTCAAACAAGTCCTTATTCGAAACACACTCACCAAATATATGGACTTTTCTGGTGGCTACATTGATTTATATTTTTGCATTTGCAGCTCATGGGAGATCATAGGTTGATCGTGATCAGAAAAAATCTTCTAAATTCTTGAGTGATATTATCGTTATCTCAAGATCTCTTTCTATAGCTTCATTGGTCTCCATGATTCTTCCACTCAAGTTTGGCCATCTCAGTTTTATTGCAAGGCTTCTTGTGCCTCTTAGAATCGCCTATCAACATGATGTTACTTGCCATTGGCTTCGTGTCTCTTCTCTTGGGGGACGGATGATTAAAACCCGTCTCTGCTCAATAATAAGTCCTACTTGACAAAACCAATTGCCCGTTGCCACATAAGGTTAATGAGAGATGTTTGTGAGGCTAGTATTATTGTTTAAAATAATGATTAATACCCCTCTAAATAGTTTCATGCATGATTTAAAATTATGTAAGTATTGAAGCTTCACCTAGCCTAATGACTATTGAGCTAACCTTATGGCCTATTAGACCCGTAACTACACAATCTAACTCAACCCGTATGACATCTCAATTATCAAGTCCAACATTTCACTCTCTACTCCGCAGGCACTTCATAAATGTAAAACAGGAACACTAAAACCCAAACGTACGTTAAAAAAGTAACATTTTCCCCTTACGGTAATGGAGGAATTAAACATTTGTTAATAGACAGCCAGGGATATCTGTGACAATTTATTGCCAATTTGACTTATTTTCCAGGGCTCAATCTTGGGAAGGCACAAAGATGGAGGCCACCTTCTATTTGTAGAGTCATGGCTGATCTGTAGTTGACCCTTTTCTTTTCATCACTGAGCTTGAATTTGTAGCTTCCTAAAAGGATCATACTGAAGATCTTCATCTGCCTGTAAGCAAATTCCTTTCCTAGACAGATTCTTGGACCCGCCTGTTCAACACAAATCATCCAATTCATCACTCTTAAAGCTCTTCACGATTCAATTACAATTTGCATCTGTTTGGTTTCACTGTAAATAAACAGCATTACTTTTACTTGAGTCTCTCTTACCTGGAAAGTTGTGAAAATAAAAGGGCTTGCTGGCTGGAAAAAGCCATTTTCATTGAGCCATCTTTCCGGCCGAAATTCCTCCACATCATTGCCCCATAAAGCTTTCATCCTGCCCATCGCATAAGGTAAATATGCTACCATATCTCCTTTCTTCACACTGAAACCATCAGGCAAAGTATCATCTGAAAAACAAATCTTCCCATCCTGAAACACCAGAGCACCCAAGAAAACAAGTATATTAATTTACAAAACCCAATGAACATTGATAATCTGATACAGACCTGGGTTTTAATCACACATCCAACCAATTAAACACTCACAGTTTCAAGATTACAATCACAGAAAAGCAAATATGTAATAGCTGAAGTGAATTGATAAAGATGAGGTTGAATATTCAAAGGACTGACGCAAAAAAAGGAAACAGAAAAAAAGAAAATAAACCCCAGCTAGCAGTTCGAGGAGCTAGCAACCTCCCAGACAAATCCTTTACAAATCACTCAATGAATAACTCATGCCCATATTCTCCCTTATAAGCACTTTTGTGGCCTCTCTTAATCACCTAGCCCCATGACACGTCCCCTAATCACCTAACAACATGACACGTGTGCTTTCCCACTAACTAATTCTTGTTGGCTTGATCACCCCATGTGGATCTTGGATCTTCTCCTTTGCTGGCGTGATCTTCTCTCCTGCTGGTTGTTACTTGGCTTTATTCCCCCATGTGGATCTTCTCCCTTGCTTGGTGTAGCGCTTTGTGATGGGTGGCCTATCAATACCCCCCCCTTGAAGTGCCACCTTGTCCTCAAGGTGGAATTGCGGAAATTGGGTGTCAATCACATCATAAGGCTCCCAAGTGGCTTCGAAAGTTGGCAGATCCCGCCACTTAATCAGGACTTCCTTAGAGCCATCCATCAAGGTGTGAGAGGAGAGAACAGATTCAGGTTGGACTGATAACTCTAACTCTTCAGTCAGTGCTGGAGGTAAAGGCTGGGTGGGGGCTGAGCTGTGGATGCTTTTCTTGAGTTGGGATACATGAAAAACTGGGTGGATTCGGGCTGTGGGTGGGAGGGCGAGTTTGTATGCAACTTGGCCTATCTTTTCTATCACCTCAAAGGGACCATAAAACCTGGGGCTCAATTTCTCATTAACCTTCCTGGCTAAAGATCTGAATTTGTAGGGTTGTAATCGGAGAAAGACAAAGTCCCCTGGCTGAAAAGACAGCTCTCTGCGATGGGAATCTGCGGCCTCTTTCATGTGGCTTTGAGCCACCAACAAGTTTTCCTTTAGCTCACGCAAGATGGTGTTACGCTCCTCAATCTGCCTATTGACGTCTTCTACTAAAGAAGGGCAGTCCCCAAGCTTCAACAGTAGAGGTGGATCCCTCCCATAGAGGGCTCGGAAAGGAGTCATCTTAGCGGAGTTGTGGTATGTCGTGTTGTACCAAAATTCAGCCCATGATAACCATTGGTGCCATTGTCGAGGTTGAGAACAACAAAAACATCTGAGATATGTCTCCACACAGCGGTTAACCACCTCGGTTTGGCCATCTGTTTGAGGATGATAGGCGGAACTGAATTTCAATGTGGTACCTGCCATTTTGAATAATTCTTGCCAAAAGTGGCTCATGAACACCCTATCTCGGTCCGATACTATGGATTTTGGGAACCCATGTAATTTAACTACTTCCTTCACAAAGATTGCTGCTACTTCCTTCGCATTATAAGGGTGGGAAAGGGAAATGAAATGACTGTATTTGGTTAGTCTATCCACTACTACAAAAATGGTATCAAAGCTTTTAGACCTAGGTAACCCCCCAATAAAATCCATGGTAAGATCCTCAAAAACTTGGTTAGGAATGGGTAATGGTTGGAGTAGGCCTGCTGGTTTCAATGCTGTGTACTTGTTGGTTTGACAAATGGTGCAGGCCCTAATAAAATTCTGAACGTCCCTCTTAATACCCTCCCAAAATGCCACACTTGCCACCTTTTTGTATGTTCTAAAAAACCCCGAATGACCCCCTCCGGGGCTGGAGTGAAACTCTTCTAATAGTTTGGGAATAAAGCTGGAGTTTTTTGGAAGTACTAACCTTTTTTTGTACAGCAGACATCCTCTACGAAGTTCATAATGTGGTCTGCTACTTGGGTCTAATAACAAGTCCTGAATGATGGTGCATAACTTGGGGTCGTTGTGGGCTTCCCCAGCTAGAGCCTCGAAGTCCGTAAACTGTACCATTGTGATTGCGTTGTACACTACTGCTTCTTCTCTACGGGACAAGGCATCTGCAACTTTATTTTTATGGCCAGGGCAGTAGCGTATCTCGAAGGTGAACCCCATGAGCTTGGAGATCCATTTCTGCTGTTCTGGTGTCTTCATACGCTGATCAAGTAAGAACTGAAGGCTTTTCTGATCTGACTTAATGATAAATTTACTGCCTAACAGATAGTGACTCCATTTTTGGACCGCAAACACGATGGCCATGAGTTCCCTCTCATACACTGACTTTTGCTTGGCATTTGGGGAAAAAGCCTTACTTAGGAATGCAATTGGACGATCCTGCTGAACCAACACCGCCCCAAGTCCTTGTCCCGACGCATCCGTGAAAACTTCAAAGGGAATGCTGAAATTGGGGGCTGCTAAAACTGGAACCGTAGTCATGGCCGATTTCAGTTGCTCGAAAGCTTGTTGGGCCTCTTCTGTCCATTGAAAAGCATTCTTCCGGAGTAATTGGGTTAATGGAAAGGCTATGTTCCCATACCCTTGCACAAATCGGCGGTAATAGCCAGTGAGTCCTAAAAATCCCCTCAAACTCTTGATGGAAGTCGGAATGGGCCATGATTTCATGGCTTCTAACTTCTGTGGATCTGCTTCTACTCCTTTTGCAGACACCAAATGACCCAAGTATTCCAGCTTCTTCTGCCCAAACGAGCATTTTTTCCGGTTAACTATCAATTCGTGAGCCTGCAGAATTGTAAAAGCTTGGGATAGGTGTTGTATGTGGCTCTCTAAATCTGGACTGTAGATCAGGATGTCGTCAAAGAAAACTAAGACAAATTTTCGGAGGACAGGTTTAAAGATGGTGTTCATAAGGGCTTGGAAGGTGGATGGGGCATTAGTTAAACCAAATGGCATCACTAAAAATTCATAGTGTCCCTCATGAGTCCGAAATGCTGTTTTTGGCACATCCTCATCCTTCATCCTAATCTGATGGTACCCTGATTGTAAATCTAGTTTGGAAAAAATTGTGGCTCCGGCTAGCTCATCTAACAGCTCATCGATGGTTGGTATAGGAAATTTATCGGGTATGGTGATACTATTGAGGGTCCTATAGTCCACACAAAACCTCCAACTGCCATCTTTCTTCTTAACTAATAACACGGGGCTTGCAAACGGGCTGGTGCTGGGTTGGATGATTCCAGCCGCCAACATCTCACCAACCAGCCTCTCGATCTCATTTTTCTGAAAATACGGGTATCTATAGGGTCTGATGTTCGGAGCTTGCGCGCCTTCCTTCAACACTATGGTGTGATCATTTTTCCTATGGGGGGGTAAGCTAGAAGGTTGGTCAAATAATTGTTGGAATTCCTCTAGGACTCTCGCCACTCTTGGTTCATGCGATTCCTCCTTGACTTCTGGTTTATACTCGATCGAACAGAATTCCACTAAATACCCGTTTCCTACCGCCTGAACTGTTTTCAACATGGCCTTAAGAGATACAACCTTTTTCACTAGTGAAGGGTCCCCTTGTAACATCACACGTCTCCCTTCGATCTCAAAGCTCATAGTTAATTTTTTCCAATTTGCACAAACATCCCCCAGAGAGCTCAACCAGGACACCCCGAGTACCACGTCAGCCCCTCCTAAATCAAATGGGAAGTAGTCTTGATGTATCCTTACTCCTTGTATCTCAAGTTTTACCCCTGTGCATGTACCTTCGCCCCTTACTGTCACTCCATTCCCCACCATTACTCCAAAAGTCCTGCCCTTCTTTACCGAAATACCCAATTTGTTAACCAACTCTTGTGAAATAAAATTGTGTGACGCCCCACTGTCCACCAATACTATAACCTCCTCCTCACCAATTTTTCCTCTAATTTTCAATGTTTTATCTGTAGTAATACCAACAATGGAGTTCATTGATAGGGCAAGTGGGTTACCTTCTGTATTGGTTTCTTCTTCTACGTTCTGATCGGGTGTGTCTTCCTTCATTTCTTCCTCATCCCAAGCAAGAAGGATTTGCAATGATTTACTCCTGCATTTATGGGTGGGGCTGTATTTTTCATCACACTTAAAACATAATCCACGTTCTCGCTTGTGCTGGATCTCAGATTCTGTGAGCCGTCGAAAGTTGTCCCCTCTGAAGCTCGACATGGTCGTTTCCGGTGGCCTCTCTCTCCTCTCGGGTGGCCTGACATTGGATGAGAAATGGGTTTCTGGTGTTTTTACATGCGAAGACCACCACCCAGTTCGCGCATTTTCTGGGTTAATAGTGACCCGATTGTAAGCTTCTCTTCCCACTTGATTTTTAATTACTTTGGGCCTCCCTTTTTCTAAAATCCAATTTCTTTCCTCTACTCTATGGGCTTGCTCAATGACTTCACTTATGCTATTGGGCCTCATTAATCTTAACTCAGCCTTGACATCCTCTTTAAGCCCATTCACAAAAAGTCCCATAAGCATCTCCTCTCCCAGATCCTTCAAAGGTGCAGAAAAAGCTTCAAATTCCTCCCTATATTCAGTCACCGTGGCTGTTTGTTTTAAGGCAGCCAACGCTTCATACGCTGTCCCTTGGAAAGAGGGTCGAAATCTGGTAATAAGCGCGGTTTTAAAGTCCCTCCAGGACTGAATTGGTGCTCTAGCTTCTACCCATTGGAACCAATTCAAAGCCCTTCCCTCCATACACACAGCGGCTGCTTCCATTTTCTCTGATTCTTCGTATCGGTTGATAGCGAAGTACCTATCTGCTCTAAAGGTCCACCCAAACGGATCGTCACCGTTGAAAATAGGCAGCTCCAATTTCCTGCTCTTCTTGTCATCTTTCTTTGATTCGCTACTCTGGTAATACTCTCCCTCCCTGTTTTCATGACTACTCAGATTTTCAGAATCCAGCAGTTTTTCCTTTTCCCGTGAATGTCTTTCCTCCCTCTCTTCTTTTAGCCGCATCAATTCTCTTATCTCAGTCAAACACTCCTTCACTCCACCTAAATCCACCTTCATGGTCGTCATATCCTCCTTCACTGACTTAATTTCCTTCTCCACATTATCCATTCTATTTTCCATCTTAGATTTGACCATTACCCAGCCAAGCTCTGATACCAATTTGATACAGACCTGGGTTTTAATCACACATCCAACCAATTAAACACTCACAGTTTCAAGATTACAATCACAGAAAAGCAAATATGTAATAGCTGAAGTGAATTGATAAAGATGAGGTTGAATATTCAAAGGACTGACGCAAAAAAAGGAAACAGAAAAAAAGAAAATAAACCCCAGCTAGCAGTTCGAGGAGCTAGCAACCTCCCAGACAAATCCTTTACAAATCACTCAATGAATAACTCATGCCCATATTCTCCCTTATAAGCACTTTTGTGGCCTCTCTTAATCACCTAGCCCCATGACACGTCCCCTAATCACCTAACAACATGACACGTGTGCTTTCCCACTAACTAATTCTTGTTGGCTTGATCACCCCATGTGGATCTTGGATCTTCTCCTTTGCTGGCGTGATCTTCTCTCCTGCTGGTTGTTACTTGGCTTTATTCCCCCATGTGGATCTTCTCCCTTGCTTGGTGTAGCGCTTTGTGATGGGTGGCCTATCATAATCTTGCTAACTAGCGCCTGCCCTCACTTACATAATGAATAAATGTAATTGATACTTACCACAGGAGCAGCGGGATAAAGCCTGAGTGTCTCAGTCAAAACTGCATGGAGATAGTGCATCTTGTCAATGGTTTCTTCAGTTATGCCGGCTGCAAGTTCTTCAATGCTTGCACCATCACTCATTTGAGTTGCTTGTATCACTTCCTTTGCAATCCTTTCCTGTATATGAGGGTGCTTGCAGATCATGTACAAAAACCACGAAAGAGTTGAAGCCGTTGTGTCTTTGCCAGCGGTCACAAAACTCAGAATTATGTCTCTTAAGTATTTTGGATCCGTCTCTTTCAGTTCCACAAACCTTGACACAATATCTTCTTTCTTCACCTGTCATTCATATGTTTCTCTAATTATATAAAACATTTACTAAACTTTAAACTACTTAAGACAAATGGTTGAAGAAGATATTATTTGAACTCACTGGTTGTAAATCAGCATGTGAACTGTTGAGTTGCTCGATTTTGCTTTTAATTAATTTGTATACAAATTCATCAATCACTTTTATACTCTTTCTCAAAACAGCCTCTGATCCAATGTTGAAGAACCGCTTAATCTTCCAGAAAACATCAACATATCGGTAAACCATAATTGCACTTGCTTTATCGAAAGCATCAGAGAATCTAGTGCCTTCTTCAAATGTTCCACACAAACCATCTAATTCTATACCCAATAAGATTTTAAATACAGAGTCTAAGGTTGCTTTCATCAAAAGGTCCTGCATATGTAAATTTAATTGATCAACTATCAAGTAAAAGGAATTAATACCTGCTCTTCTGATATCTAAACAAATAAATTAAGAAGCTCATACTTGAATTTCTATAGACTGATTTGATGCAGAAGCTTTAGATACTATTCCAGCAAGCTTTACAGCTGTGGCTTTAAAGACTCCACTGCTGAAGTCCCTCAGTACCTTGGTGGAGAATTCATAACTTGCTATTTTCCTCTGACGTCGCCACTTTTCTCCATCCACAGTGAAGATCCCATCACCCAATAGATCTGTCAAAATGTCGTAATTGTAGGATCCCTGTTTCCATTAAACTGTGTTTATCAAATCATTCTTTAATCCTGTATTATGCAATTTCAATATTATGAATAAATTACTAAACACGTTGGAACAATTTTCTTTCGCGGTTTCAGTAGTTAACATATTTTAATATGTGTAAGATTAAATGTAATTTAGCTAACATTGAACATAAACACACACTAAACTAATTTAAATTAATAGAATTTTTTTGTTTAAAACGATATTACCTTGCCATAGTTTCCGAAATTAGTTTTGAGGATGTACTCAATATTTGGAGGGTGTGTAGTGTAAACGTCACTTCTGAAAAAACCAAGCAATCTGAAACTTGTATGTTTGAATGCAAGGTCAGCCATGGCATCGTGGAGCCTGTGAAAATTGAATGCTAGGTGGAAGACGGTGCAGCCAACTGGGTGATATATTTTTCTCTTCTCAGTACCTGTTATCTTGGCATGGATCCTGTGAATGAATATGCCTAAAATTAGTGCTAAAGTTGCTGCTGTGAGAGGAATGGAAATGGAGAAATTTTCCTTGGGGTTCATTATGTTGATAAGTGCTAAACTATTGATTGATGATGAGGATGATAAAATGAAAAATTGACTTAATTTATGAGACACAGATCAATGGTATCTGTCAAATTCATTGACTTTACCTTAATTGAAAGGAGACGTTTATCTTATCCGCTATTGTCTCTAAAAATAAAATATCTGATGTATCACTTTCATCAAATTTGTAAATTTTAATCTTTTTTAGAAATAAAATAAATTTTTAGATGAATTATTACATGCATAATATGAGTAGACTATGCATGTGGTTTGACCCTTTTGTGTGGGTAGGTAGCTTGCATACAAAATCAAATATGAGAGCAGCAGCGAATCCATGACATGGTTTTAATCACAAGCGACGTCTATCATTGGACGCAAGATTAAATTATAATTAATTATTATCTCAAAAGAAAAATTTCAAACCCTCCCAAAATAAAATCCTGGTTTTCGTTAGATGAATAAGAATCATTGGTATATTGAGTAACATAGAGGAAATAATGTCAAAACTTGAAGTTTTGTCTGTAAGTTGAAGTTTTAGCCTCTGAGATTACCTGCAAAAGGTTGTTTTGAGCTTGACATTAAGCCTCAAATGATGTATGGGTTTCTCTGACTTTATTCTACCGGTAAAATTTTGAGAATGCAAATAGTACTGTTTAAACAAAGGAATTCTTTTAAAATAACAGCTGATGAGTAACATTTGGAGTATTTATGAAATACAAAGACGACAGGAATCTGATTTATTGGTCATGCTTCAATAAAAAATTTACTCACCATGTTGATGTACAAAAGAGTACTGGTAAGAAGCTGAGCTTCATACTTTAGTTTAGAAGGTAGCATAAGAGATTAGCAGTTGAGGTTGAAAGAAGATACACTCAATGCTCCAATTTAAAGTCGTAATAGGAAGGATCGTTTTACCTCCATTATGCAAATTATCGCGGAATTGTGTCCCCATTTACTCCATGTCCTAGAAGAGAATCGATTGCCTCTTAGTACAGCTCCATGAGCATCTTCCAACAAAAAATTTCTTACTGGTATTATGCTTAAATATTTCATGCATTAGTGTCATAACTTTTCTCAAGAGGAAGTTGATGTTCCCCCATAAAAGGACCTGTCTGCTTTGAAGTGGAACAGATATCTACATTATCATGACATCTGAGCCTCCATAGATAAGTCTCTATTATAATGCACACTACCTTCATTCTTCATCATTTTACTTATTTGATTCAAGAGCCATACTAGTTCCTCTGTCACAACATCAGGTGATCCTCTCACACAGAATTCATGAACTACTCCATCTACTTCAACCAAGCTACAGCCTGGGATTTCCTTTCTTATACTTCTTTCTTTCATCAAGACTCTAATTCTCTTTACATCATCATATCTACCAGCTTTTGCATATATATCACATAAGTTCATATAGAAAGCATGGTTCAGAGGATCCGGATCAATTAAATATAGCGCTACCTTTTCTCCTAACTCCACATTTCCATGCATTTGACAGCCCCCAAGTAACGCACCCCAAACAAACACATCTGGCTCCATTGGCATGCTTCTAATAAGCCCTTCTGCATCATCAAAGAGCCCAGCTCGGCTGAGAATGTCAACCATACAAGCATAATGATGGACCTGTGGTTCCATCAAGTAAACATGTCTCATCATCTCAAAACACCAGTGACCTTTCTCTACAAAACCAGAATGAGCACAAGCCGACAACAGCCCCACGAATGTCACATGGTTTGGCGCCACCCCTTCCGATTCCATCTCTTCAAAAGTATCAAAAGCCTCGTTACCATACCCATGAAGCGCAAACACTGAAATCATTGCCGTCCATGCCAAAGTATCCTTCTTAGGCATTTCCTTAAAGACAGCATAAGCTCTTTCCACACAACCACATTTACCATACATGTCGACCAAAGCTGTCCCAATAACCACATCACACTCAAGTCCACTTCTCCTCAAGTAATTATGCACCCAATTCCCATGATCAATGGCACCAAGATTAGCACAAGCTGAAAGTACACTAGCAATGGTAATCTTATCAGGTCTAACCACATCATCACCACTCAAACTTAGCATTTCTTCAAAAAATTCCACAGCCTCTTTCGTGCGCCCACCTTGAACAAAACCCGTTATAATCGAATTCCAAGAAAAAATATTCCTTTTCTTCATCCTCCGGAACAAATCCAATGCCGCATCAAGATCCCCACTTCTCAAATACCCAATTATCATCGCATTCCAAGAAACCACATCCCTCTTAAACATTTTATCAAACAACTTCCCTGCACTACTCACAAACCCACAAGCCATAAACAAACTTATCATAGAATTTTGGACAAACAAGTCACTACAAAACCCAAATCTGATGACATGCCCATAAATGCCACCTCCTACACGAACATCAAGCCTCCTTGTACATTCCTTTAAAAGGAATGGAAATGTGAGGCAATCAGGTGTAATGCCACTACAAAGCATTTGTTTATACAGTTTCAAAGACTGACACGAATCCGAATAATTTGTTTCAGCGGTTTTAGACGCGTATGCTCTGATCATGATGTTATATACATAGAGATCAGGGTTCTTTATGAGACGAAAAAGATTTGTAGCATAACTAAGAGAGCCAGAATCTGATAAGGCGGAGAAGAAGAGGATGCGAGTGATGAAGAAATTATGATGGTTTCTGCTAATATTAGGAGACGTTATAATTTGGGTATGGATTTGTTTAAGCTCTTTCATGTTCTTGCATTCTTCTATTGCATTTCTGAGAGTGAAAGTGAGCTCAGAGAATCGCCTGTTGGGCGTTGAAATTTTGGCGGGAAAACTCATCAACGAAAAACCTACTGTTGCTGATTTTAGCTTTTTTTGACATCGACTCCACTGGAGTGAAACATTTTTTTAGTCGTAGATCGAACTTTTAGGACTGAATAATAGGATTAAGACTATGGTGAAGACTTCATTAATTATTACGCGACTGGTCATTCTTCCTAGTTCCTAATCAAAGAACTGAGATTTTCCATTTTAGATTCTCAAAGAAAGAGAAAGGTTAAGTAAGCTAACCACTTACAAACGTCAAACAAAATTGTCCACTAATAACAAATCAGTAATACCTAGGCACACAATTTTTTCTCGCTTCTCTTACAACCCCTCTATGTCAATTTAATTGACACCATCACATCAGGTCTACCACACTGAAGACACAAAATAATTTTGATTAAATCAAAGAAACAATAGTTCCTAAAAGAAGGCCATTCCTCATAGAAGGAATTGTCGTTCCTTTTTTAGGAATAACCAAAAGGAACAACCATTCTTCTGATTATTCCTTCACCATTCCTTTCTAGTAGTGTTTTGGATGTTTTAGGTGTGATGGGTGCTAAAATGACAGTGTCAATCTGTTACCATGTTAGAGTTACAAAAGAAAGTTGTGAAATTGACCTGTTAACCCAACATTTTTCATGACAAAGATCACATACAAGCATTTGCAGCTTTAAAATTCACCCATTCAATAATGTCACTTACAAATCCTGTACACAAAATCTTTCCTTCAAACTTGAGTAACATGCTACACATACAAAATCTTAAGAGTGTTGCATTATTTTCATACGAATTTACTCCTTTTTTTTTTTTTTTTTTTTTTTTTTTTTTTTTTTTTTTTGCCATCGCGTGATGGTACAGCAGTTTGTATGTGTAGAACCATTGTTCCTCTGTTAAACATATGAAATAATGAAAGAACGGTATATTACAAGTTTTTGTTCAACAAAGTTGGTACATATCCGAGCTTCAAGGTCTTAACTTTCTGACCTCGATCGGAAGGATGCTGTTGAAAGTGTTGATAGAGAATCTGGGTTCCGGGCAGACATGGTTTATGCTGCCCTAAAGAAAACCTTCAACTCCATATCCTGACCTTACATCTCTGTAGATAGTGAGTGCTTCTTCCATGACTTTAGCTTGAGCCAGCAACTGTGCTCTCTTCTTACCAGATGGATGGGTGGAAAGATAATCTCTCAGCTTTGAGTCACCTGAAATTTGCCCCAACTTCTCATATACTCTTGGTGCCACTCGAGGATCGTAGCCCGCAGATGCAACCAACAGCAGTCCAATGTAATCTGCCTCCATTTCCATCCTACCAGAACAGATAAATAAGTATATTTAAGTTCAGCAATTGCCAGGACAACAGTTTCGTTTTCATAAAGCATTTCATGGTATTGAAAAACTAAATAAGCAAATACAATGAGAAACAGCTGATAATGCTAATGAATGCAGTTCCTCATCAGCATTGGCATTGACAATAAAATTTATTGGGTGATTAGTAATATAGTAAAGATCAACAAATGATTAATCATCATATCAATATCTACACAAGTAAAAAGAACTTAAATTTTTACCAATCAGAAAGTTTGTGCTAATATAGAGGTGAGAAGAGAGGGAGGAAGATCCTCAAGCAGCCAATCAATCTTTACCCAAACAAGGGCATAGGGATTGGAACTACTGGCCTTCAGAGAATATAAAGTTGAAAATAAACTTTACACTTTACACATTAGCCCGCCACAGCACATCAGGACAATCAAAAGATGAGTGGACAGAGGAGACCTATTGCATTAATGACTGGAATAGGATATTGAACTTTAACAAAAATATATTTCAATTTTCACCCAGAGAATCAAAAGGCAAGATTAGGCAGAGTAATTAATACAGGAAGTTTCCACTTATTTTGGGGATTGACAAATAACTCGCATAATTAGTGATCCAAACAAACTAAGCTTTTACCAAACTTTTTTATTTTGGGCTCAATAGGAGTTTGATTTCCATTGATTCGTGTAACAGTCTACCACGTGTAGCATACAAGAGAGCATTTATAGATTCTACTGAAAAGCATAAAGAATGGTGTAGACAATAAATACAAGGATTGTATCCAAATCCAAAAAAAAGATATGACATTAGATACAAACAAGTTATCGAATTTTACCTGAGCAAATTTACACCTATCAAAGCAGGTTAGCATATTAATAAAGTGAACCCCTACCCAGGCAACAGTACAATAAAATAGATGCTTAACCACTATCTGATCTTACAAAACAAAGAAAATTCACAGAGAAGGGAAAAAACGAGAACAAAAATAATAACCTTCCTCTAAAAGCATATGGGACTGAGCTGCTACAGAACACACAAACATCATATGTCACCAGATATAGAAAGGCCTTCTTGTCAGTGTTAAGCAAATGGTAAGAGTAATTGCTCTGATTGTTTTTGGATATTCAACAACTATGAGACAGATTTGAGCATTTGTATGTTTATACAACTTCATTTTTATTGCAGTTTCAATAGCTTAGATTCCTGATCAAATCATAAAATCTGTTAATTCAAGGAAGAACACCCAAAAGCCACAAGAGAAACAACTCTCCTCACAGCTATCTAAGCACTTGCCTTAATACCTTCAAAAGATTCCAGGATGTTTGGAATTGGGAAACAACATGGCATTTATATAAAGGCATAAAACTTCATGCACATAATGCATAAGGCATATCTATGCCATTCTAATCAACTGCAGAAGACTAAGCACCCAAAAGCTACAAGAGAAACAATTCTCCTCACAGCTACCTAAGCACTTCCCTCAATACCTTCAAAAGATTTCAGGATATTTGGAATTAGGAAGCAATATGGCGTCTTTATGATAAAAATTGGATTTAGCATTTTGGGATTTGGAATAAAATGGCAAAAACAGCTTTGATGAGATTTTAGATAACACCCCAACCAACAGTATTTCTCCAGATTAATTGTGTCCCTTGTTTCAAAAAAGAAAAAAATCATATCAAGAATGCAAATCAAGTAGACCACCTATTCCTATCCCAGAAATGAACCAAAAAATCCAAAATAAGAAAGAAGAAGATATACCCTAGAAGACCCCCTCTGATGGAAACTATCCATAACCATAAACCAACTGAGACAAAATGTTTTACCTTAAAAAACCCACAACTAGGAATACATTATGCCTGGTAAGATATGATGTATTACATTACACTATAAAATTTAAGAATCCCATATTTCCAAATAACTAGACTCTTTTTTTTAAAGTTGGGGCAGGAATACTAGAATAAGAAGCTAAATTTAAAACACAGGGCCATGAGACAAGGGTAAAACAAAAAAGCATCAATGATAGAGGTGCAGAAGCATATGCTTAGCTTAATATGTTCCTAGACAAGTAGCACCTCCCAAGATTCCATAATTTATAGACAATATAACATAATTAGATCCTGCAAACACGCAACAAGATGTTTACGCAAAAGTCAACAGTTTCTAAAGAAAATAAACCCAGGGAACATACTTCCGCGAGAAAGGAAGCTTCAAGAAAAGAGTTGACATTGTATTGACAACATCAGGCATTACGAACTGATAGAGTATCAGTTGTAGGATGGCAAACCACAGATTTTTTGTAATCCCTTCAGCAGCATGTCGAGCCACAGCATGTCCAACCTAATTAGAAAAGAAAACATAAGCCATCGGCATATCCCTTCAAAATCCAATGTAAAGCCACTTCCAGCCTAGTAAACAATTCAAGAATCAACATAAGTATACCTCATGCCCAATAATGGTTGCTATCTCTGCATCAGTTCTAAAATGCTCAAGCAGCCCAGTAAACACCACTATCTTTCCGCCAGGTAAGCAAAAGGCATTAACAACAGGTTCATTGACCACCAAAACCTCCCAATTCAATCCATCCAAATGAGAAGTCGCAGCTTGTAATCCTCTCTCTTGACCCTTCTTCCTAGTGTGCTGAACCCACTTATCATCAAGAAATTCATCTTCTTTACGCCAATCTCCCTCAAGACTCCTCCCTTCAACAGTCTCACTCAAGGCCCTTAATGTTTCATGAGCTCTTCCCTCATGTTCTTCATCACTCTCAGGAGAGGCATACCCCATATCACTCCACACAGTCTCATGTTTTAACCCCTTTTGTAAAGCCCGAATTATATCATTTGATATCAATCTAACCCTCACGCTATCTGGGTGTATAGCAGGCAAAATCTTGCCCTTAAAAGCCGCTTTCATTTGCTCAAATTGGGTCTCTCCGATCTTTTTCTCAACAGCTTTTGATAAAAGCACAAAATGGGTTCTTTTAGTATATGGAACCGTCTCTAAATTCCCAAAATACAAAGTGATCACAATCCCAGAACCAACCAACACAACAATTAACACATTCGTTTGATTTTCAAACCACTTTCTTGGACCTCGTGGCCTAAAATGTTGTACATGATAACGGTCTACATAATAATATCTCTTAGTATTGTTGTAAATAGAATTGCAAAGATTCTTGTTAATACGAGTAGAAAAAACTACTCTCTGAGAAACAGAAAAAAATGAATTGAAGCCAGAAAACTTAGCTGTAGTTGCAGAGGTATTTTGATAAATTCTTGAAGACGAGTCCTGGATTGGAGATTTCGGTAGAAAGGAAAGTTTTGAAGAGAGATTGCGAAAGGAATCGAGAACGAGTTTCGCTCTTCTGTAACATGCCATGACTGTGAAGGTTGAACAACATTCAAATGAACTAATGTATGAAAGAGGTAAATAGAAAAATTTCAAAAGAAGGAAAATAGTGAAAGAGAAAGAAGAGGTGGAGGGTGTGGATGTGGATGTGGACGTGGATGTGTGTAGAAGTGGCAGACGGTTGAAGTAGAACTCTTCGAGGGGGTGTTCGTCCGAGCTTTTAAGTTTGTGAATTAGTTTATAAATTCTAAAATTAAGTTGTTAGGATGGGCGTAACTTTTGTGGGTTTACAGGCGAAATAAATAAGTTGGGGAGAAATTTTTTTTTTTTTTTTAATAAGTTTGTTTCATAAGGATATTATTACATTATTCTTATTTAATTTTAAAATTTTATATTATGCCCTTATTTTTATATTTCAAATAGGTCATTTTATTATAGTATTCTTTTTAGTTATTTTAATAATAAAATATACTTATAAGTCACATTTTACCGAACGCGTCAACAACTTATCAATCACTTTAATCAAATACGTAACTGCTTAAATTTCAAATGCTTATAAATTCAAATTAGCTAATTTTCATAAGTTTAGACAAACACTCTTAAGTCTTTCTTATGTTTATGCTTAACAGTTATGGTGACAAGTGTGTGGATTCTTCCACGGGTCGGGCATTAGCATTATTTAGGTTATGTTAATTAAAGAGTTAACAACTTTTTCTCATTCGAATAATGGTTTAATGACATTTTTTCACGCATAAATTTTTAAAATATCATTTTATTATCTAAATTTATATTCCAACTATGAACAGAGAGTAAACTCGGTCTAAGTTATTGGGGTTTTTAAAAAGAAGAGGTCGTTGAGTCTTTTGATGGTAAAATATTGGGTTTTAGTAGTTGGGATTGATCGGAATTTGACTTGAAAGAGACGGCAACGTAAACCCTAATTATTCGATTGTCAACAATTAGTAAGATTAACGAAAATAGGGTTTGAGAGATTTTTATAAGTGATAATCGGAAGAGAGAATGATAGTAGTGTGAGGTTGCACCGACGTCCAAAACAAAAAAGAAATATAAATTTAAATGGTAAAATATTATTTAAAAAATCTAGGTAAGACTGCCATTAAACCATTATTTGGAAGGAAAAAAGTCTTACATCTGTTTTATTTTTAGTGACTTTGTCTTTGCATAAATTAATCATATAATTAATTATGTTTATCTTTATTTTAAGCCATTAAATCACGATATAAGTATATAACACGTTAATTTATATGATAAATTTGTAAGTATTTTCTTTCTCTTTTTTCATTAAAAATATACACAACAATAAATTTATGTTAATAAAAAGTAATTCACATTACAATACATCTGCTCATGAAATTTTATCCTCATTCCATTAACAAAATAATAAATGTTCTTTAATGTCTATTCAATGGATTTCTTAAGATCTTTGGTGGAGACCGATCGACAGTCGCTCAAATTCAAATGAGTTCACGATACAGCTATCTCAGACATTGTATAGTAGACACATCACACATCAGATAAAATCCCAACTTTCCGTTCCTTTTAAAACAGAAATCAGAACCCCACTACTTACACTTGTCCACGTACTGCTACAAACGTGCTATTGCTGAATAAAATTGAACAAATATTTAAATATAATCTTCTTACATTTTGATCAAAATTGGAGAATCATGGGGACACCGAAAAACCCCGTTACGTAAAAAATAAAAATAAAAACACATAGGAATATAATACTATAACTAGCCAATCAATGGTTGAAATTCCTAAGATATTGAGTAATTTCATCATCATCAGAATTAACTCTGGCTTTAAATTATAAATTGTTCCACTTGCGGGATTTTCAGATTGGTGGTAACTTCCAACACTTACCATCTCCTACCGTTATTACCACCTCTACCCCCACCAGAAAATCTGTTATTTCTTCTATCAGAAAACCCACCACCTCTGCCACCAGAAAATCTACTACCACCACCAAAGCCACCACGACCACCACCACCAAATCTTCCCCTCGGCTGTTCTCTTTCTTGCAAGCGTGGTAATTCTTTCAAAACCTCTATGCTCACATTAGCCGCATTTTCCTTGCCTGCAACAAGAAAAAACATGAGCAACCAAATGAAGACCAGAAATTATGCTTCTAGAGATCTTATTTAACAGATATATCCACTCATCAATGTTATGAAAAAGCCACAAAGCAGAAATATACCAGAGAGAAACAAGTCCAAATCTTCCACTGCCACATCAAACACTGCACCCTTTCCATCAGCTGTGAGAGTCATACCCTTCACTGACTCTACTTTCTCCTCAGGCACGAATCTCCTCAATACACCGTAAGCGAAGCTGCAATATCATTTCATGAAATCCGGGATTCAAGACAAATTAAACGGCTAAATTGACAAGGAATGAAGCAGTACAAAAAGACATAAGCCTTGAAATTCAAAACTCCTATTGGTACAACTACATCAAAGTACACATCCCTCCATGTTGATCAGACGAAATAAATACCAAGAAAATTGATGAATAAGAAATCAAACATTTCAGAAACACTCCCAGTCAATGAAATCCTAGCAATGGGGGTATGACACTAAAACCTACGAATGTGATATCCTAGATAAAATATCAATTTTGCCATCTTTCTTAGAACTCAGGACAAGAGGTACAAGAGCCTATAGAGCAGATCCTGATCATTTTTGCCTGCTTCTTCAATTGAATAAAAGTCGAGACCAATCTTTCATATCCTCCCTTTTCACTCTTTAATTTCACTGTTACAGACAATCAGACACACGAAGCCATAGCTCATAAGTACACAGAACACTAGTCCAGACATCAAAAGGCTTGTTGAGCCATGAAAACGTGTCATCACCCTAGTCTCGTATTCTTTGTGAAAGAAGATGCAAACAATTCACCTTTCTCCTTAATGTGGAATGTGGACATCAAAGATCAAAAGTGCAAATTGGTAAAATTTTAGGAGCTTACGATGGTGTGTAGATGGGCTTCCCAGCTTCAAGGAGCACCGAAACATGGTTGTCCAAAGAACCAAGTAGTGATCTGGTCTTTATCTCGGTATAACCCTGCAATCATACAATAAGATAAGCATTTCAATACAGACAAAAATCAGGGGTTCGATGGAACAAACAAAAGCAAAAATAGAACCAAAGAACTTACAGCAGTCTTGGCAAGTGCTTTTGAAAGCAATTCCACTGCTGATAGACCAGAAGAGTCCAGTAGCTCCCGGGCAGCAGACTCGAATACAGGAATTACACTGCAATTTAAAATGTAAATATTAAAAAATATAGACTGAAAGCACCTTAAGCACCCAGATGAACTCAAACAGAAAGCACACCTGTCAGAAACTTGGGTTATTGTCTCAGCAGCTTCCACACCAACAGCTTTAGCTATATCAGCTGGCTGAGGTGCAGATATGTGCTCAAATTTTACACCAGATTCTCTTTCTATCTTAGATACATTTGACCTTCTAGGATCATAAAGCATAACAGCGACTCCAGTATTGCCTACAAAATAATAGTGCTTATCAGCAACTCATCAAACTTTTGAACATCTAAAAACAAGATATAAAAACAATCCATCCCTTCCAAAAGGCTAATTAAATGCCAACTTTTTAACATATACCTGCTCTTCCTGTACGTCCAGATCGATGAATGTAGGCTTCTACATCACGAGGAGGCTCACACTGAAACATAAACATTAATGTCAGTATTCCAGACATGACAAAATAAAAAGTTTTTCAAAGCACATACAGTGACACAAACCTGGATAATTAACTGCACATCATTGATGTCTAATCCTCGTGCTGCCACATTTGTCGCCACCAACGTCATAAACTTGCCTGACCTGAAACCAGAAAGTGTGACCTACGGGTACAAGATCACAAATTAAACAAAGGTAAGCAACATAATTAATTTATAAGTACAAGATCACAAATTAAACAAAAGCGAATTAATCAACATGTTGGATCAAACTGAACTTTTTACAAGATTGCCTTTATAAGGTATCCTTGCCAAAAGTAATACCTCACGCTGAGACTGCTGTATGTCCCCATGCAAAGCTCGTGCTCCTGGTAACACGTCAGCAAGTTGAGAAGCAGATTCCTTTGTCTCGGTGAAAATAATTGTGCGGCCTCCACTGAAACAGGACAGTACAATAATTAGTCTTGTACAAGGCAAGTCAATAGAAGAATCTAAAAATATCAGAATCATGATTAAACAATAACTTAGCACTACAAACAACTAACCTGCTATAACATCGAATAACATCCGGAATAACTTGAGCTCTTGCTGTACTGGAACAGGGAAGAACAAAATGTCTTACATTTGTACTAGCCTTCATTTTCTCATTGCCAACAAGATCAATAGTTTTCTTATTTGGCTTGAGAAACTTAGAAGCGATCTGGCAATGAATAACACAAGGAATCATTGGCATAAAATCACAATTCATAAATTATTAGAGAAGAGGTTAGCATACTAAAAACCGAATCCAGGAAAAAAAATAATCCACAATCATTATGTAAAAACGAACATGTTTCACCCAGTCTGGCAATGTAGCACTGAAGAGAAGTGTCTGAACTTTATTAGCATCCTCAACTTTGCCTGAAAAATTAGTACAGAAGATTAAAAATGCCATAACAAACTTCCATGCAATCACATAGTACTTTTATGTGAAGGATACATACCAAGAATAAGTTCGACATCATCAACAAAACCCATCCTTAGCATTTCATCAGCCTCATCAAGAACCCGAAACTTCAAAGAAGTAAAATCAATATTTCCCCTCTCTATGTGATCCTGTGGCACAAATACAGCAACAACCATAAGATCAATACATAAAACCAAATTGTCACACCCATATAATCTCCAAGAAATCTGTAGATTAGAAAAAAAGGGCTCAAGTGAAATCAACCTTGACACGGCCTGGTGTTCCAATGACTATATCAACTCCTTTCTTTAATTTAAACTCCTGAGAATGATAGGGAGCACCTCCATATAAACAACATGAGGATAACCCCATTGCCCCACCATAAACATCAAAGTCTTCATGCACCTGAGTAAACCCAAAAAGAGTCACAAAAAAAAATAAAAAAAAAAATACTTCTATAATATTAGACATGTATAACTACATCTCCAATATCATACCTGTTTAGCCAATTCTCTAGTCGGTAAAAGTACCAAAACGCTTGGTGCCCTGCCATATCCGGTCTTCCTCAATCCCTTTGTCGGCCCATTAACTAGAGACTCTAAAATTGGCAACACAAAGGCCAGTGTTTTTCCCTGCATTATTTAAAACATGGCCAGAGCATAAATAAACAAGAGAATCCAGATGGTAATCCTATATTGCGAGGCGATCAATCAACTGCATGAAAAGAATAAGTATACAAATGAACAAATACACTCTACTACACCTCAAAATCGCACTAACAGCTCTAGACCCAAAAGTCTACTCTTCCCAGAAGATCAGTGACGGAGTCAATCTAAGTAAACTAAAAACATATTTCAGTGCTTTGTCCTAAACGGCATTTTGGTTTTTATTCAATTAAAGCTGGCCGTACAATACAATAAAAAAAATTCAATTATCATAACCTTAAATACACATTATAAAAGGAGGAAGCAGCCCTAGTAATGAACATTCCCAAACACAAATTGTGCATCATTTGTCAATCTCGCATTACAATTCATATTATTCTGATGCAAATTCAATTTCCAGATGACAAATATGACTTTGCAAGCTACCAGGATGCAGCATTCTCCCAAACTAAGATATCAAAATTTAAAAAAAAAAAAAAAAAATCAATTAAAAGAGAATATACCTGACCAGTGCGTGCACGTCCAACTAAGTCAGAGCCATCAAGAACCATTTCAAAAGTGGTGGCCTGAATTGGAAACAGAGACTCGATACCCTTAGACTTGAGTTTCTCTCTCAATGGTTCCGATATTCGAAACCGAGAAATAGCATTCGGATTCTCACTCTTCTCCTCCTCTTCCACCTCAGCATCTACTTTCGCTTTCTTTTGCTTCTTCTTATCCGATTTCAAATTTATAGGCTCGCCTAATTCCGAGCTCGTTTCACTTCTTTCTTCGTCATCTTCTTCCATAACCTTTCGCTTCTTGCTATCCTTCTTCTTAGACCTTTCAGAGCCATCCGCCTTATTCTTTGAGTCCTTCTTTTTCTTCTTTTCCGCCGAAAAGTCAGTTTCGTCTAAACTTTGAAGAGCTATTTTCTTCTTCATCTTCCTCTCTTCTTTCGTTCCGTTAACGTCAAAGAGTGCTAAAGAAGGCATGTGGAGAGAGGTGTAGAGAGTTTCTTTTCTGGGTAATAGGTATAGAGAGTCTCTCCTGCTACACAAATTTGTGGCAGTGAGTCGCAGAAGCAGGAGAGAAAGAGGAAGAATAAGAGCTAGGGTTCGAGCTTTTATGGTTTGGCAGTGGAGCTATTTTGGGACGTTGGATGCGAAACCCTATTTTTGTTTGTATATCTGCCGTTGGATTAAACTGATCTGATTTAGAGGTTATGAAAAGCATCCCACTGTACGGGATTGTGGCGCAAATGCCAGGCTGGGGCTTAACATAAAATAACGGAAGTACCCCTCTTTCCGTATTAAAGATAACGGTCAGACTGTGCACGGTAACCGGTATGCCTATGAAAATTACTCCCATGATTTATCTTTTAATTTGGTCATCATCATGTTTGGTTCAATAGTTAACTCAAATAATATAAGAGGTGAGAAGCAATATAAGGGTGTGTGATTATCGACTCAAAATGCGGTATTTTAAGATTAATGTGACAATCATATTTTTCTTACAATTTTATCCTTATTTAATAAAAAATTCGGCGTCATGGAAATGCCCCAAGACTACCAAACACATCCCCTCACCTCCCTCATCAAAACCTTTATCATCTCCACCCCTCCACACCACCAAATCGTCGGCGTCACTCACTGTGGAATCGTGCACTTCCTGTCGATTTTTGGCCAATTCTAGCAACAAAAACATATCTCAACACCACCTTTTGATCCACTAGCGTTCCTTCTCTAAAACCTCCACCACCCAAGCTGTGATTGCCCATCGGTAGCTGCCCCCCACTCCTCCAACAACTTGCACAATAGTTGAAATTGGGTTTTAAATTGGAGTTTATTTTGAAGTTTGGTTGAAAGAAAATTGATTATTTATGGAAGTGTTTCTTATTGTTGATTGATTGTATTTTTTTTTTCTGGTCATCCACCAAAACCACCTGCCTTTGGACTATGCCCACCACATGCTCGACCCTTTGCCCCAACTAACACCCATGCACATCTCCCCCTTGTGTGTTGCTCCCACACGCATCTCCAGCATGCATAGCTCACCGCACACTGAGCACACAAGCCCGCGTGGCACCCAAAATCTGGCCATTTTGAGGGCCAAGAAACAACCATTTGATAGTTACTTTTGTCCCACGCAACAACCAATATGGCCATCGTGAGAGAATTTTAGAAAGAGGGTGCTTGTTAGAGAAATTTTAGATGTGGAGGGTTATTTTAAAATTTTGATTTTTAATTTTATTTCAGATTTTATGCAATGCAAATTACCACTTTACCCTTTGACTGTTACGTTCAACGAATGTGGGAATATGAAATTGGTGAGAACTTGCCATTTCACTAAACTGCCACTTGTCACAGGCCGAGAGTTTCACATCCAAAAGGTTAACCTATTAGATGGAAGGAACAACCCCCCACACGCATCTCCAGCGTGCACAGCCCACCACACATTGAGCACACAAGCCCACATGGCGCCCAAAATCTAGCCATTGTGAGGGCCAAGAAACCATTTGGCCGCTACTTTTATACCACACAACAGCCAATATGGCCACCGTGAGAGAATTTTAGAAAGAGGGTGCTTGTTAGAGATATTTTAGATGTGGAGGGTTATTTTGAAATTTTTATTTCAGATTTAATGCAATGCAAATTACCACTTTACCCTTTGACTGTTACGTTCAACGATTGTGGGAATATGAAATTGGTGAAAACTTGCCATTTCACTAAACTGTCAGTTGTCCCGGGCTAAGAGTTTTGCATCCAAAAGACTAACCTATTAGGTGAAAGGAACAACCCACCCCCCTTATAAGCTGAGAACCTCCTTAATATGCTTTCGATGTGTGATTTGTTACATTCTCCCCCACCCAATCTTGTGACGCCCTCGTTATAGGTGGGACCCCTTTGTCTACCCGTCCACCTCACTCTCATGTGGACCCACAATCACACGTGAACATCTCTGCGTGGGTGCTTGATGGGACATCAAAAGACGGATCAAATCTGCTCTGATATCACTTATCACATGCTGGGAGTTCCATAACCAAAATGTTTACCAATTAGGTGGAAAGACTCCCCCCATTTATAAGCGAGGTTCTTTCTATGTAGGATTGGTTACAGATTTCAATGAACCTTTGGTGGGAACATGTCATTTGCAAAAAAACACTTTTTAATACAAAATCACATAGTAACATTACCCCCTATCGAAAAAGGACTTCCAGAAAAGCATCAAGTTTCAAGCATGCATTCAAATGCAATCCCTCTGTAATTTTCTCAACCAAAGAAAAATAAAATAGATTGAAAAAGTGCTTCTGACTATCAGGAAGCATTTTTTACCTTGTCAAAAGATATAGAAGCAAAGCAAATCTTTCTTCTGAAATCTGTTATACAGCTGATGAATAATAGCAAATGATAATTACAAACTTACAAAAGAAAAGTGATAACAAATACCAGAATTACATATATAAACCTTCTGGAAACAGATTGATGATTTGAAGAAGAAGCGCTTTGGCATAAATTGAAGCCATACCAAGTATCACCAGGAATAAAAGTGTTGTAGTTGAATGTAACAGCTCTTGTATTATACCCATAAATCTTCACACTCTCTGGCTTCCACCCATCAGGGCCACTTCGATATAGATACACATAACAAATTTGATAAGCACATGGTCCAGTTAATTGGAATGTATCAGATGAACATCGTTCGAATGCCCTCGTGGATGGATCGTCTAGTCTTGGTACATATATCTGATCATTCAAGTTAAAAAATCATCATAAGAATCAAAATCAAGCTGAATTAAAGCTTTGTTTTTGATTGAAAATATTTTTTTTCTTCTAACAATATAACCTAATACATACATATGTTGACTTAGCTTTAAAATATAAAAAAAACAATATTGAAAATCAAGAAAATATATATTAAATAACAGATTATTTTCCGGTTAAGCAAACAAAATTCTAAGTCCGAAAAATCAAACCCGTTTTAATCGTGATCAGATTTTCTTGAATTGGACTTTTGACTTAGATGGGTATACTTAGATGGGTACTTTAAATTTCATTATGAGAATATTTGTTTTCGAAAACCTAAAAAAATAAAGTGGAATTACATTAAATATATAAAAATTGCAAACCTGATTGCCATAAGCATCGCCGAAAGCGATACTAATCTGATCTCGAGTGTATTTGGAAGAGGAACAGCTTGTTGTTATTATCACCGTATAAGAACAGCTCCCCAGATTCTAATTTCACTCAAAAGAGGGGAAAAAATTAAAATAATCATCACAATCGAAAAATCAAATAAAAGTGAAGATATATTTACTTTCTTCAGAATTACCTGAATATAACTGACGTTAAAGGACTCGAAAGCTCGAGGTTGCAACTGGAAGCTCGTGGATTTGGCTTCAGTGAAGAGGATGAAAATTAAGGACAAGAGAAGCAGAAACGAAACTGGCCCTTTCATTTTGTTCAGAAAGCCGAAGGAAGAACGAGGGAGTCAAAATGAAGTGGGATAGTACGTGGCATTTTGATAGTTTATCGTCTGGCGTAAATAATGAAGCTTCTTAATGTAGAAAAAAACAAAGGGTTCTGGCGTTGAATGTAAGGGCATATCGGTCTTTTGATTCCTCTAATGGTGTATAAGAGGGACACGTGGTTTTGTTTTGTATGTAAGGGCAAATTTTTTGAAACATTTAAAGTTGAATGAATTATAAGATGCCCGCACAATACCAAAAAACAAAAACAAAAAAATAATAATAAATGAGGTTAGATTAGCTTAATTTGGACTCTTCATTAGAGATGGACCTAATGTTTTAATCTGGCCCAGATAGGAATCAACCCAAAGAGTTAATAAAAAGAGACTAAAACTTATCTGAGCTTAGAAGTCTCGTTGGGCCTAATTAGACTGCAAGCCTTTTATATCAATAAAAAATATCCACAATTTCTTCTATTTCAAAGAAGGCGATGAAAATTGTAATAGAACAATGCTATGCTTACAACCGAATTATATAATTGGACAAAAAATAAAAGATAGAGTAGTTATTTTACATAAACTTTATATAATTTTTATTTAATTTTATGACTCAATTGTAAGTAAAACATTATTGATTATAGTAAGGGATGACAAAGGTATGTTGTTGACTGGGCAAGCAAAAAAAAAAAATTTGCTACAACCCCCTTGTAGCAGAGGCTTTAGCTTTTAGGGAAGTGATAGCTTTGGCCTCTAATTTGGGTTTGAGTAAGGTCTTACTAGAAACAAACTGTTTAAATCTTATTAAGGCTTACAAGAAGGAAAAGGTCTTTTGGGAGATTAACGGAATTATAAGAAATATCCACAACCTAACCTACAATTGTTCTTCAGTTGGATTTTAGTAGACCAAAAGGAAAACTAATATGTTAACGCATGAGGTTGCAAGGTTAGCATCAATGGATTCTCCGCCTTTGAATTGATTGTCCATTTGCCCATCGAGTATTTCGAGAATGTGTCTTCAAGATAAGTCATGTTAATATCCATTTGGATTAAACAATTTGATTTCTTGACTATGGTTGTCATATGTATTTCGAGAATGTGTCTTCAAAATAAGTCATGTCAATTTTTTTTTTTTTTTGTTCTTTCATACTTTAGTTTCAAAAATTAGACTCAACTACTTGAACGAAGGTCCCAAATGGACCGAGGACATCAGTACCAAAGCAAAAACATTTGATGGTGCTCTATACCGATCAATGAATCATCCCAAGAATACGAAATCAAGGCAATACAAAACATTAAATAATTTTTCAAATGTTATTTTTTTTTTCTCCAATCAATTGCATAAAAATATTATTCCAGCAAAATACTTAGTTTCCTAATTAAATAACAAAAAGGTGTACAAGTTGGTTAGACGAGAAGCCTGTAACATAAACAATTTAATTAAGGTCTACCAAGTTTTGAAACAAAGTATGGTAAAAGAAAAAAAAAATTTATATAATTTATTACAATTATATTCTCACTTAAATTAATATTTTTTTTTTTGGGGGGATGTTGTATGGTCTCGTTCGTAAATAAGAAACTGAACCGCAGCCCAATCGCGGTCCTAAAGAGTAAAGACCCCATCACAAGGGAAACTTGAACGGTTGAACCTAGACAACTTTTGATACGTTTATAAGTCCTAAAACACTTGTAAACATGAGTGGACAAGGAATTACAAATCCTAAAATACTTGCTAATTCGGTTGAATCAAAGAGTTTCATTCCAAGTCCTAAAACACTTGGATTGTGGAGTGTGGAAAGCATTGGAAGAGATTCAACCCAAGCAAGTTCCAAGAGGAGAGAGAGCCCAAGCACTTCGGCCCAAACCATTCCAAGTCCAAGCCCAACAAAGGAAGCTCAAGTCCACCAAGAGAGAAACCCAAGTGTTGAAGTGAGCCCATTCGGCCCAATTCTCATTCCAAAGGGGAAAGTCCACTTGAACTCTTATTGGATCCATTTGCAAGATCTTCAAGGCCCAATCTCTTACACCCTTATTAGTAGACTTGATTAGGATCATTGATCAAGTTTTGGACTAATAAAGTGAGTTTTTTTCAACTAATGGGGTGGTTAAAGACATGAACCCTATAATTAGGGAATCATGTCTTTTTTTTGCATTAACTAGGTATGGCCTTAATTTTGAATGGAAGACTTGTAATTTTTGTGTAATATTTATTAATTTTTATTTTCCTTGTATTGTATTTGTTGATTACTCTTTTAACCTTGTAATTGCCTATATAAAGGCAACTATTTCTCCTTGTAAAAGTAGTTCATGAAATATCAAAAACTTGGTTTAACCATTGAGAGAACTTTGTGTTCTTATTGAGATTTCTTTATCCAAGTCTTGGTAAGGAGATTTAGTGGTGAATCGATTCAAGTTGGTGGAGAATTCCTTTATGCTTGAAGTGTTCATTCTTGTCTTAACCTAAAATTGCAAGTAAGTGTGACATTGCCTCCATTTGTATTTGGCCGAATTTGAGCTTGAGTTTAGGGCATGTTTTTGTGTTGTTTGTTGTTGCAAATTGGTTAGAATTGGATCAACTTTGTCAAGGTTGAAAGAGCTTTCCCCCCGGCCAGACCAAACCTTTGAGAGTAATTTGATTTGAATCTAAATGGAGAAATATTGTCGTAATACATTTACTTATCAAGGTATGTCAGTCCATTTATAAACAAGTGTCAAATTATCTAAAATTTGTGCATTTCCTTTTGGGGTCTTGCATCTTCATTAATTAAGTATTAGAGCATTATAATGCTGTCAAATATTTGGTGCAATCGGTTCCATTTTAGAGTTATAATTCCAACAAAGTAGACATTAAAGTTCATTTGTCGTCGTCGAGGGCCTAATGACTTTTGTAGAAGGCGGCTTATCATTTATGACGTGGTTCTATCAACCACAACAAGACCACAAAAAGATGAAGATTCCTTCCGGCTTTTTATGTCTTTCAAGGCCCACCACTAAAGATTAAATGTTCTTGCACTTTAATATTAACAAACAGAACAAAATTTTACTAAAGAGACAAAAGACTGATTTAATTGTTTTGTCTTCAACGTTACTACAAGAGGGTCAATCATTTTTTTAGATCACAAGTTAAACCCCACTGTGAGGAAAACATATTCTGCAGCAATTTGCATTATTTAAAAAGAACTTTTAAATAATCAAAATATGCTAAGACAAGAACACAACGATTATGATACAGCTTGTGTAGTTTAAAAAGAGTAGAAGCTCCAACTGGTAACAAGCATCAAATAACCGCAATGTGTAGGCAAATTTGTCTCCATCTCAACTAATTTATGAGGATATTTAATTTTTTAAGTCTATTGAACTCCCGCAAACCTAAGTTTAAAGGATCAGATAAGCCATAATATTATTATAGTAGATGACTCTAATGTTTAAACTCATAAATTCAAGGAAAAGAGCAAATCTCTTTGATCGTCCGGCCAATCCTTTAGTTTAATGGTAAAACTTGCGAATGTCTTTGTCAATTGCAGAAGCCACCACCGTTTTAAGATGAAGGTTTTGAGATATGCTTATCAATACCTGCTTGGTGAATTTGAAATAATTTCAACATGGGTTACATCTCTCACACACTAATTTCCCCTGTAAATCATTTATGTAGAATAACTTAGTAGTCTTGTGCGTGCTTCTTTAACCTTTTCCTGGCAGTTTGCCATTATTGAACATCAAGGAGATCGATAAATCTTCTTCCAAATTCCAACTCCACTTTTCCAAAGACACTAAACGCATTGAAGATGTGCTAACTATTGCTTAAAATGTGTCAAAAGTCAAAACCTGTACTCCCAACATCAAAAAAATAAGAAAATCCCACAACCACACCAGTCATTATTTATTCATCTTATGTTAAAGGAAAAAACAGATAAGATTTGAAGAATTATGTTAAACCATTTCAAAATATGGCACATCCAGACAGAGAGACAAGAGGTTGAAAAGTATATAATCCATCAAATAAAATCAATAAATCATATATTATAAACGATACTTATTCATCTTACCACTGGCACAAGTGGCAACTAAAACGGCCGTCTAATCATCAAATCCTGTTGAGCCACCAAGGCTACAGGCCCAGCAATGGTCCCTGGTGGTCTCCTCCTTCCTCATCACTTTCACTCACTAAGTAGTCATCCCAATGGCCTGCCTCACTCTGCCAACTTATCAGAAGTTTTTTTAAGTCCTCAATCAAAGAATTACAACTGTAGTAAAACAATTTCTGTAAAATGTACAGAATAATAATACACATAATATGCAGCTTTAAACCCTCAAAAAAAGAAAAAAAACAAAAACGGTAATAACTAAGAACTGCTTCTCCCCAGAAAAATTATACCTAAAAGCTTCTTCTTCATCACATGTATACTTCTATCTATTTTCTCTGACACCAAATTCGGCATTATCCATTATATTAATTCGGTAATTCCCTCTTTGAAACCTCGCAGTTTCTTTTCTTACCACTTGTATCCCCACTCTTCTTGCTCCTTGAATCTCCCCAGTACTCCATCAACGGCGACATCAAATGCATCTTTTATAGTCTCTAAACCTTCACGGGGTTTTGCATACACAAAATTCGGTATATAATCAATCACTTTATTCCTCATGTTCTTTACTTCTTCTTTACTGTAACTTGCCAGCACGGATCTTATAGACGTTGTCCCGTTTTTCACAGCGTTACGATCTATAAAAACCGAGTAACTCCCTGGTTCATCTGGCAAAAACCACTGGTATTGATAATAAGCCGATCGCTTCCAGAAAAAAACCGGGATCGAACCAGCCACCATGCAGTCAAAAATCGACCTGCGGGTGAAACTATCACCTCTCGGTTGAAGACAAAAATCCGAGTCAAGAAACGTTTCGAGAATCGCCGAGGTCCCGTTGGAGCAACGCGTTCCTGCACAGTTCACGATTTTGCAATACCCAGACTCCTCCTTACAGTGACTCAATAACTGCCCCCGGAAGTCATTCTTGATTGTGCCACGTGTCGCCCCGGCGAAGCAGAAGAGGGTTGAACGGTTACGATTGCGAACGTAGTCCTGCCACTGCAAGATATCCGAGTCGGATCTAGGGTGAAATCCAGTGGGGTAAGGTACACCGACATCAAAATAGTCCCACGGATTACGTTCAATCAGAAGGCGAGTAACGTTTCTCATATCTGGCATGTAAATGCAACCGGAGCCCCAGTCCTTGTCTTTTGACCGTCTGAAATCCCACGAGATTCTCCCCATGGTGATGAAATGATCCCAGCCGTTTGATCGGTTAAAGTACGGCTGATCCCGTACCCAACGCAGCATCGTATCGCAGTGATAATCACGCTCCTTGGCGTTTGAATGCGACCACAAGTACTTCCCCACCGCGAGTCCAGCGTAGAAAGGTATGTAAAACGCCGTAGCAGATTCCGGCTCTAAGGTTCTACACTTGTGGTTTAATAACCTGTTGTGAAAAATAATCTCCGACACAAACTGGTCGGTCCAATGCCAGGCGGGAATCAAATTGGCCGGTACGACACCGTCTAAGTCAGTTGCACTTCGACCAAAACCGTCATTTATCAGCATATCACAACGAGAACCCCATGGGCTTAATTCATGACACTTTTGTAACAGCTCTTGGTTAAAAGGCTTTGGCATATCGTACACGAAGATTGTCCCGGAGTTGCATTGATCCGGGAGCATATTGAACCCAGGTTGCTCTTGTTGCCGTTGATGTTCTCGTTGCTGTTGATGCTCTTGTTGCCGTTGATGCTCTTGTTGCGATTGATGCTCATGTTGCCGTTGATGCTCTTGTTGTGCTTGATGCTGTTGTAGCCGTTGATGCTCTTGCTGCTGTTGATGCTCCTGTTGCGGTTCATACGGAATAAGCTTGATGGTTCCCTGGATATCGGAGGTTGTTGTACTGGTAGGTTGTTCGGCGACGTGGCGGGCGGTAAAAGAAAGGGAAATGGAACGGAGCATTATGAAGAGAATTATCTGGAGAGAGAGGATGGTGATGATAAGCCATGAGCGAGGGCTGTGGATCGAGAGAGGTGATTGAAGCAATGAACTGAACGAATTCTTCCGGTCCAATTCGCTGCTTTTTAGTCTTTTAGTTGGGTCAGGTGACAAAGGTTTAGATAACGGAAGCATCAGATTTCCGGCGATGATTGACCGGAAAATGGGTACTGAGATGTGGGTTCGCGAAGGGAAAAACTGAAATTGATAAAGCCGAGAGAGAAAAATTTAGGCTTCAAGAGTTGGGGTTGGAGAGTATTTCAGGTGAAACAAAGAAAGTAACGGAGGGGTGATAGAAAGACACGTGTATTATATACTACCGTCTGATTTGTCGACCGACAGTGTGTTTCTCAAGTGTCTGAAACGAGATTAAAATTTTCTTTTTTATTTCTGGGGCTGCTAAATTGTGGGAATTACAGACGTGGGTTCTGTTTTTTCATAAAAAAAATTTACTTTATAATTAGTTGATTGGCCTGACCCGCGGTTAGTTACCATTTCTGATAATAGGCATTAATACAGTTAACGATTTTTTCTCACTCAAATAATGATTTAATGATTTTTTTAATCTATAAATTATTAAAATATTATTTTTCACCTAAAAAAATATATTTTTTTGATTTACTTACTAACAAAGAACAAACTCAATCTATGCTATTGAATTTTTTAAGAAGGGAGATCGAGTCTTTTAGTGATAAAAAATTAGATTTAGTAGACGTGATTAGTATGAATTTAACTTTGGAAATACGATTATAAAAACCCTAATCACTCGATTGTTAACTATTGGTGGGGTTGATGAGAATAAAATTTGAGAGGTTTTAGTGAATGATGATCGAAGAAGAGAATAGTGATAGTGTGACTATTAGTGGGATAGGTGGGACGGTATCATTAAAATATGTCATTTGGGTGAAAAAGTTGTATTTTAAAAATCTATAAGTAGAAATATACCATTAAACCATTATTTATGTAATAAAAAATCATTTAGTCCATTAATATACTCTTTAAATGCATTTCAAACTAGACTAGGTATATTTCTTTATGAACCAATAGAGATTATATAGAATAAAATTTGATATTTACCATCATAATCGTATTAAATTTAGATAATAATCCATTATTAAGTCAACTATGCCATAAATTTTAAATTACATTCAAGGCAAACGTTTCATTCCTCATTGAAACAAAGCTGAGAGTGACACTTGTACTTTACAATATGAAGTTCAAAATAATGCCCGTCAGTTGTGGCACAACTTAACCAAATCTTATAATGTTAATTCTAATATGAACCAATCACTGTGAGACACTAGTTTCCACATACCAATTTTTTTTAAGTCAGGCACTATATTTTACCAATAAAACTATAGCTCAAAAAGTTGATGCATGACGTCATCCGATCACACGTGTACCAGTGAGCATATGGCACAATGCAGCGGCCCCCGACACCTGTTAGATTCTGTAACCACGGCGAACAAACGACATCGTTTGAGCTAAAGGAAAGTGACTCGTACATGCCGCCCATAAAGGACGGACGTCAAAGTCATTACAAAACGCGGTGAAGAGGAAGCTGTGGCGTCCGGTGTAGGTGTAGGCGTGTAGCAGTGTAGCTAGCTGTAATGAAAGAGGAAAGCAGCTAGAGTACGAATAGCTTGGGACTCTCGTGGGCCCTTCAAAAACGTCCATGAGGCCCCCAAGCAAAAATTAAAGCTTAGGCTACCCGCCGACAATATTGTGTTGTCGTTTTGTGGGGAACCTGAGAAAGTTTTATACTTTGGCCTGTAACTGGACAAGTGGCTGAATCACTGCGGTGAAGATCTTAAAGCTGGACCCATTCAGTGGACATCAAGAATGATTGTAGGGTTTTGCACATGGTTGTGAACTAATAAATCGTCAATAATTCAGGATTGGATATTGAAGTTGCAAAAACGTGTTGATAAATTGATTTAAAATGATCTGATATGACATGTCGTTTGCGTAAATGAGTAAATCACAACTGTAATTTTTACTTAAATCAATAAAATGAACTAATTATATATGTTAACCGTTCAAAATTAATTTCGGTGAATAATATAATGACATTAATTTAGTTATATATATTTATTGAGTCGTGTTTAAGACTGCTCAGTTACAATATTTTAACATATTACGACAATTATGACAGAATTAAATTAAATTATAGATAAAATGTCCAGATGTATGTAACTATAAAATCAAATCCTAAACATATATCACGTATTGTCGGTTGCATTTGGTTTAGGTTCACATCATTACAATAATTGTATAATTATTGCATTATTTTGTTTTACATCTAATATTTATCCAATAAAAAAATGACAAAAAGTTTAAAATAATTAACAATGCTTAGGAACCCATGCCGGTTGGCGGTCACCGTCCATCCCATAGGTTTAAAATATAGCAAACATGCTCTTGATAAATACCATTAGTTCCTTTAAGTTTAAAATCTAACAAAAACACCCTTATAAACAGGTGACGATCGACGACCAATCAGACTTTTGGATGATGGGGGTTTTGGTGGAGATATGCTAGTGAGGTAAATAGAGGAGTCGGGGGTGGTTTTCAGCGTCGAGCACGACCAATAAAATTAAAATTGTGAAACCTTGAAGGTGGTTGACGATAATCGATGAGTAATTAAAGTCCAGGGTGTTGGGGTTTTGGTAAGGAGATGTCGGTGAGTCCAATGGAGAGTTGGGGATGATTTTATGCACTAGATTTCGCCTGAATGAGAGAGAAAGTGTCAGAATGTAAGAGGAGGTGAGTGGAAGGGCCAGGGTGGTGTTTGTAATTTTGAGGGCCAGTTTGCTGCTTTTGCCAGTTAAACTGGTGAATGCCCCAAGTCCCAGTCTAACCAGTTAAATCAGTCGGGCCGAGCCGGGTTCCTAATAAGTGATAATTAATTCTTTACTTTTTCTTCTTGTTAATACATTGTAAAAAAAAAAAAAAAAATTTGGAATCATGTTTGTTATCTATATAACCATTAACGAAAAATAAAAGTCATTTTCGAACATGTTTCCATCTCATCATCGAGATTATGAGCTTTTGACAAATCTAAGCAAGAACAATAATAAATTTGATATTATTTTCATTGATCCTCCTTAATTTTTAACTTATATACAAATTCCAATGAGTTATTAATCTTCTATATATATCATGAGAATTCAAAAATATAACTATTTTAGTATTATTATTATTATTTTTGCTGTGTATTGTCTGTATAGATGTATTAAAAAAAAAAAAAGTATTAGAAAAACCCATTTTTACAATTAAAAAAAAAGATCATATTTAGGTCAATGAAAATTGAAAAGACATGGAGGCTTGAAGCATATCACATGAGAGTGAGGGACATGTCTAAATCTTGAAATACTGCATGGCGGTGTAAAAAGATGACGCGTGTGATTTACCATGTGTTTGGTTGGCAGGTCGTTTTGGGAGCAGCACCAGGAAGCGGGCAATGCGGAGATGAATTAGTAAAATCGATTATTAGTTCTTATTGTTGGTAGCCACTAGCCAATGGATGCAATAATCTAATGAAGTGAACTATCAATTAGTTTATTATATTTTCAAATGTGTTAGCTCTGAAACAACCATAACAGTTGACATGATTATTAGAAAATTAATCTTAGTACTATGTGTTTTGTTATACTATAATAAGGTATGAATATAGGCCGTCCATTCCTAGATTTTTATTATTAAAATTGTTGTTCAATATCCACCTCATCCCATTACTCAATATGTGTTATGTATAAAACGTGATTCTTTTCACAATCTTAATTTTTTTTTTTTTTTTTTTAAAGTCTTTGCCTCTTTTATTATATGCTTGAACTCAACCGATTAATAAGGATCTAACAATGTTCAAATTTGTACAACGCCGTTGACTAACTAGCTTAAGCCTAAAGTCTAAATCCGTGGTTGGTGGGTTTAGTCGTCTAGATTTAACTGGTTTACACTTTATTCCTTGTTTAAGGGCTAATTAAGTAGGATGTGGCTTCTTAATACCTTTTTCAAGCGTCTTCTAATCCCCCTTTTTTTTTTTAAATGGAATGGCCAGTCCCTTGATTATAATATTTTGCTTGTTTAACACAGTTGTTTACTTTAATGATTGCTTTGTGGGTTCTTTAAAACTCTTTGGAATCCAATGACCATTTGAAATTTCTTCTTAGTTGATGTCACCTTCATATTTTATTGAAGAATGCCCCCTCCTTTTTGTCGATGATGAAAGGAATTTTAGTAGTCATACAATATCATTTCTTTAGAATTAAATGTAATTAAGTATAATAATTCACTCTAATCAAAAGTGTTCTTCTAGATTTTTCTCTCTTTTTGGGTTTTAGAATCACCAAAACGCAAGAAATTTGGTAAAAAAATTGGACTAAAAATAACTCATATAATGAGATTTAATGTATGTCAGTCAGGGCTGTCTTTAGAATATTTGTGACCCTAGGCAGAAGTTATTTTAGGGCCCTCTAATAATATAAGCATATATTAAAAAATTATTATTATTATTATTTTATTTTTTATTTTTATTTTTTTGCTTTTTGAGATGAAAAATCACTAGGAGAGGTGGACAGCAACCGGCAGGCTAACAAGGTTAGGTTGGTGGGGGGTTTTGGAGAGTAGATGTTGGAGAAGTGATGGGTGATGAAATTGGTGATTTCCAATGCCAAGATTGATAAGAAAATGCTTGAGAAGTCACGGCCCAAAAGGTATCGATGGCCGGCGATTGGCAGAGCAAACAGATAAGGTATGATAGGGGTTTTGGTGAGTGGGCTGAGGGGAGGAAGATGGTGGTGTCGGGGAAGGCCAACAATGTCGAGTACATGCCAAAAAGGCTGAAAATGGCTGTCGTGTGGTGGAGTTGGGTTGCGAGATTCATAAAAAATTAGTCAAATCGAAGGCTATCAAGGTTGGGAAATGATAAAATGATGATTTCGGTCGATTTTGGTGAGAAAATCGATCGGAACCAAAATTGACCGAAATCAACTCCAAACCACTGGCGGCAGAAGAGGGTTGGAGATGATTTATGTGAATGTCAAATTTTGGGATTGAATTAGGGGTGAGTAATTTGAGATAAGTAAATAACTATTTTAGTCTTCCATTATTAAAAGAGATTCAATGTGTTAATTTAGGGGTATAAACTAAAATATATAAAACTAGAGGTACAAACTTGCTATTTTGTTAAACTTTGGGTGGGAATATATGTTAAAAGTTTATAATAAATTTAGGTTTTTTTGGCTTTTTTTTTGGGTCTCTTGGCCTAGATAAGAAATTATAAACCATTTTTATTTTTGTAAAATATTCAAAAAAAAATTTATAAAAAATTTGAGCCCCCTTTTTTTTGGGGCCCTTTTTTTTTGGGGGGCCCTAGGCAGGTGCCTCACCTGCCTAGCCCTTAAGCCGACCCTGATGTCAGTAAGACTATACGTATATATCGTATGTTAGGACTAGCGGTGAGCATGGGTAAAGGGTAAAACAAAAAATTCTCGTGTCTAATTCTAGAACCAAAATCGAGGTTTGGGTATCCAGTATTAAATTGTAATTTTTATAAACTATTAAAATAGTATTTGTAATGTTTAGGGGCGTATCATTTTTTTAAAAGTATGGGGTGATTAAAATTAATTTCAAATATTCGGAATCAAAATTAGAACTGATGTTTCAAAGTTTTGACAAAAATGCAGGATTTTCGAAAGTGATCACCCATAATTAGGACATATGAAAAAGGTATTAAAATTTAGGACAAGACTAGGATGGGTGATCGTATGTCATTATAAATCAATAAATATTTAGGATAAACTTACAGGAAAACAGCTAGACTATATAATAAATAAGATTTGCAATTAATGAACATAAAAATATAGGAAACACAATAGAAACTTACCCACTTTCAGCCCCTTCCTAATAAAAATTTGACCTAATCTATTATAAGCCATTTAAAAAATTAACTGTAAACACCGCTCAAGCAAAGTCAAGAGCTTAATGTTAATGGTGTAAACGTGAATTTTAGAAATCCCAGTTGCTCTACAAATTATGACTTTAAAAAGTTGGACAGACAATATTGTTCATCTGACAACTAATCTCGCTCTCCACTGATAACTAAGTTTGCATAATAAGTGCCATGATAAATTCATCCATGCACATGAACTCACATGAATATCTAATTATCATCCATCATTTAAGTCATTTGGTCTTCAATTTATATAATAAAAGTATCTTACAGTCGGTAGTTCTTGCTGCCCGGTGTAGCAATTAATTAATATCTACATATCAGGCAAGAATCTAGCAGCTTTGTAGCTATTAAGAGAATAATACCCAGTGGAAAGATTTCCAGTTTAATATTTAAAATGCAATTGCTAATAATGTCACAAGTATTCGGACTAATTTATAAACACTTCAATTAACCCTTCATTGTCTATGGAATACTCTACAAACCCAAAAGACTAGTTAAATGGCAAATATGATAAGTAACTCTCAGGGGGCATTTGGTTCAGGAATGTTAGATTACTGGGAATATTGAATTACTGGAAAGATAGATTACCTTGAAAGATTACTGGGAATCTTTAGAAAAATATGTTTGGTTAGTTGGTGAATATGTTGTATTAATATGTTTGGTTATGGGGAATAAATTGGTGGGTATGCTATTTAAATTACTAAATTGTCCCCCTTTTAAATATTAATATAAAATTATTTTTATTATTAATTTTTGAATAATTTTTTTAACCCCCAATATTTCAGATTTAGCTAAAACACCCCCGCTTATATAAAACTTTAATTTATGACGAAATCACTCCCACCTCCTGCCGCCACCGCGAACCACCGCCGGATGTCCCCGTGAGTACGTCACCGTGACCAAGAGGCTCACTCATGGCGGTTTTTGGCCATATTGATGGCCAGCAGAACCATACCGAGCCGAGCCCGATTAGGTGCGTTTGGCCATCAATATGGCCAAAAACGGCCATATCAAAGCCTCCCGGAGCCTCCCACAGAATTTCCAGTGTTTTTAGGGACTCCGGCAATTTTCCGACGGTGGTCCGTGGTGGTTGACCCGCTATCGGCGGTGGTGGCTGGGTGGCTGTGGTGGTGGTGGCTTGGTGGCAGTAGTGGTCTGTAAATTATTTTAAATATAAGGACATTATTGTACAAAATTTTAATTAAACAAGGGTAAAATTGAAATAGGATATTAATGTAAATTTGTTTTAAAGTAGGGGTATTATTGTCCAAAATTTTTATTAATAAGGGACAAAATTATAACAAAAAATGATAACCCTGATAATCTAAAAAAACCTAAGAAAATAGAGGTAATCAGATTACCTCTTATATTATCAACAATAACCACTATTGGTATTTGAAGATTACTGGTATCTTATATTACTTGACAACCAAACGTGGTAATCAAGTAATATAAGATGACATTACCCCAATAATCCCACTTAACCCCGAACCAAACGGCCCCTCAGGTTAAAATCCGATGAAGGAAGGATCCCTTCAAGCCTAGACCTTGGAGATTAGACCATTGAGAATTATAACTTAGTGTTGACTGCCCTAAGGGCATCTCCAACCCACGCCAAATTGGCGCAAAAAACACCAATTTGGCGTGGGTTGGTACTCCAACCCACGCCAAACTGCGCCATTTTGGCGCAGTCAGAGTCATACACGCCAAAGCACTGCGCCAAAATGGCGCGGCACTGTAGCACAATAAAAAAATATATATTTTTTTTTAATTTTGATTTTTTTGATTTTTTTGATTTTGTTAAGTTAATTTGAGTATTAAATTTTACACCAAAAATCATACCAAATTTGAGCATTTGTATTTAATTTAATTTGATTATTATTTATAATAATAAATTTATAATAATGATATAATTTAAAAAATGATGACAAATTAAAAACTTTATTCAATGCAAATATTAAACTACAATAACTAAAAATAAAAATTAACACTAATTTAAAAACACTAAAATTAAAAGAAAATACAACATAAACTAAAATAACAATTTAGTATTCCGGTAGATTAGTTCCGGATCCAGTAAGATCATCAAAATATTAAAAATAGAACTTTATTCAATGCAAATATTAAATTACAACCTTTGTGTTGTTGTTTTTTTTTTTTTGTATCATTTTATATTAGATGTAATGTTTTTCTATATTAAATGTAATGTTTATTTGATTAAATAAATGCTTAATTCTATTAAATTAGTATAATTTTCAAAATAATTATTATTTAATAAAAATATCATTCCCAATATTTAATTAATATATACAAAAATAATGAGTGAAATAGATTAATTGTTGATTATTACAATAAAAGAAAAAAAGAATATTCTAAAGAATATTCTTTTTGGTGCAATATTTGGTGTTGTGGGTTGGAGATGGAATAGTATTTTGTACCAAATTTTATACCAATTTAGTGCAATTTTGCACCAAATTGGTGCAATGGGTTGGAGATGGTCTAAGGCAACCGAGCGATGGTCAAAGTTAATCACAATACCCAGAGCTTGGTTCTGACAGAGTAAGAAGAAATCAGAGACGTATCAGGAATTTTGGTTCCCTAATCGACGGAACAATCCAAGAAAATTATTAAATTAACAAACTTTCAAGCAAGTTTTCCTTCACTGGTCTACTAAATTGAGGAATCTTCCCACCCAACCATCAGCAGAGACTCAGGCCCATTGTTGATAGCCCCAGCATGGCATACTGACCTGGATTTCTTTAGGAGTGGTCGTGTCAGGCCCAGCATTTTTTATATAAGCAGGCCTCTCCAACGCCCAACACCCTAGCTTTGAAGGTAGCAGAATAGCAAGACAGGTGTCATACACAAAAAGAAGCCAGCCCAAATCAATTGACACCTCTATACGACTAAACCTACCACACTGGTTTAAAAACAGTGGCAATCTTCAGCAGATCTTATAAATTATGCATCCTAAAATGCTTCATGTAATTCAAAAAGAGTAATATTAGGTCTACAATACAATCTCACCACTCTCGACATGCTAACTTATCATTGTGGTCAGCTCGCAAAATGGATCTCATCTACCTATTTACAAGCTAACCAATGACGAACTATCTCATTAGAGGTTTTGAAAGAAGATTGTGAATTCAAAAGACAGTATATATGTCTAGTTTGTATCCTGTATAGTATAAGATAATTTAGATTGATCTATTGGAAAGCAAAAGAGTCAATGAATGTGGTCCAAAGGACAATGAGAAACACCATTCATACAACCATTCAGAAGTTCGTAATAAGTTCAACAAGAAGATTAGCTCAGTAGCTCTGAAAAAGCAATTAAAGAAAGAGTAATGCTACAGTAGCTTTGTTACTGCTTCTTCAAAAGCAAGGGTCCAACATTATCTCCAGTAGCTTTGTTGTGCTTTACATGTGATCCATCACACAGAGGAAATGTTTTTGACCTCCAACATCTACACACAAACACAAATTATCAAACACTAAACATAAATTAAAAAAAAAAAAAAAAGGAAATTCAAATACTCGAAAACAATTGGCAAGAGAAGCGTCATCAAACAGAGTTGGTGCATAAACACTCTCAAAATCACAGTTAACTCTTAATTTAATTAGAGAAAATATAGAAATATGTTGATGAATTGTTTTATAAAAACGTTTCTGAATTTAACATCGTTTAACAAAATTTGTTAATGAAAGATGAAAAACGGCATTCTAGCCTGTTCTAAATGTTTTACTTGTTTTTTTAATGTTTTACGAAATGCATTCTCTATTTTCCAAAAATAAATTTAAAACATGATATCGCTTAATATTCACATTTTGCGAATGAATTAAACCACATACGATTGCCATTACCTGCAATAAGCGGTGAGAGGCTTAGAGAGCTCAGTGACCACCACAGCGTCCACCACCTTCTCTTCCGCCTTCCTGATATCTGGATTTATACCTTGAACTTCCGCCCTCACAACCACCAGCCGCCTAGGCCTCGCGGTGACAGTCGAAGCGCCCACCATCGTTGATTTGCTGTAACAGAATCCAGGCGCAGCTACCATACTCACAATTGACGCCATTGAATGATCCAAAACCTCACCCCCGCAGCCGCTCTATCGAGTCTAGATGTCTCTTAATTTTGTTTCTCTCAAATGAGTGTCTGTTAACGCAAAGCGAAGGTTAGGTGTTTGATTCAACATGTGGCCAACACACGACCTTCTGTCGTGTAATGTTCTGAAACTTGGGTGGACGTAGCACGTGACACGTCGTGTGTACGGAAAAATAGTTCACGATTAAATTCACTTAAATTCATTAAAAAAAAAAAAAAAAAAATTAATATCAATAATCTGTAATGTCCACAAGTATAACTTAACATTAATTCTCCTAACAAAAATCCTCCAAGTTTTTTATATATAAATAAACGATAGAGAAATAATTAGATAAATATTTATCAACTAATCATATATATAAATTCTAACTACACAGTCCCTCTGTTAGTGTGTTTTATCTTTTCAAAATAAAAGTCACTCCTTGTCTTGTCCTTTCTCCACTTTTCGTCATGGCCCACATCTCATCTGTCTCTCTTTATCTTATCTTATCTCTTCCCCTCTTCTCATTTCTTCCATATTTTCCATCGCCCACTTCTTCTTTCTCTACTCTACGTCTCTCCTTCCATCTTCTCTCTCTTTTTCAGAACAAAATTTAAAGACAGAATCCCCGACTCGGACTTTACCGAAGGTCAATTCTTTGACTTTAAGGAGCCACGTTTCGTCGGGTTGCTATGTGGAGTCGAGGGGTCTGAAGGTGTAAATGGTGTACTGGGCGAGAGAGAGGTCGCCATAGGGGTAAGGTGTGAGGGTTTGAGGAAGGAAATTTTGAGATCGAAGCCCTGGGGGTGGGAAGGAGGGGTGGACAAGGAGGAACTAAGAGTCGAAATGAGTTACAGACAGCGCAGAAAGAGAGGATGTCTATGCGTGTGGCGAGGTGTTTAGCGATGGCGTTGAGGATAAGTGCGAGGAGAGTGGACCAGTCTGGTTGAGTGGTGTCCATGGGAGAAAAAAGAGAAAATAGGCGTTTGTGGCAGTTACGTAGTAGATTTGAGTTCAGAGATTTGTGATGTTTGTTTTCTTGTCAAAATCAATTTGTGATGTTGTTGCATTATTGTGTTCCGCAAATTGAGGTTCTGTAAATACATTAGGTTGTAAATGTTGGAAGAACATTTAAATCAATTTCCCAAAGCACACCTCTACTATTACATTGTTCGGCCATGGTGATTAACCGAACAGAATCAAAGAGATGGAAATGGATCAGAAATGGAACAGAATAAAAGAAAAGAAAGAGACGAAGGAGCAGAATAAAACAAATATAAATTATTTAAATATGCAACGGGAAAGTTTCCCACCTACAAAATCAGGGGAAAAAGTTGGGTGGGAGAGACAAAAATTTTTTTTATTAAAAATTGTGCACAAGCTTAAAACGACTTTTATATAAAAACGGAGGGAGTATATATTAATAATTTACTAAGGACAAAAAGATTTATGTTATTTTCAAAATCTTAAAACGTCCAAAAGTTTTCAAATTTAATTTTTGTCATGTAATTTACTTCATAATATTACTCTTTTTATTCACTTACCCAATATGCATTATCCATTATTGAAAAAAAAAAAAACGTATTTTTGCTTCTTAATTGTTTTTTTCAAATATTGTGAATATTATGCATATAATTTGTTTCAAATATTTCCAAATAAATAAAAAGTTAGCTCAATTACTCATTATTGGGAGTTTAAATAAAATACCCAATCGAATTTGGGTGAGAAGAAGGCAAGAGGCAAATGCGATTGTTACTGCCTTGTGCTCACTGCTCACATGTTGCAGAGTAATGTTATGTGCACTAACTAATATGTACTAATCCAGGTACTAACATTGAAAATTTGAATTTTTTTTTTTTTGAAGAAATTTTAAATTTTCAATGTTAGTACTTGGATTAGTACACATTGGTTAGTGCCCATAGTTTTATTCTAAGATTAATAGCTAGCAGAGCCATGTTACATATATGGGCTAGTTTATTCCTCATACTTCATTTGATTTATTCTACACTATATATTATTATTATTATTATTTTTTTTGTGATAGGGGGTATCCAAGCCAGTTTGCGCGTACCTCAATTAATCATCGGGGATCCTAAAGTTGACAGCTGGATAAATTCCCTTAGCGACCACCCCTATTAATAACTCAGATAGATAAAACTCATGACCTCTTAAATAATACACTCAAGAGTTATAGTTGACTGTTGGCCACCTAATGGTAATTAGGGATGAGAAGCGAGTCGAGCAGTTTCCGAGCTACTCGAGCTTGACTCGTGAAAAGCTCGAATTGATTTCGAGTCGAGCTCGAGCTCGAGTGACTCATTTAAGGGGTCGAGCCGAGTTCGATTAGGGTGAAGCTCAACTCGATAGGCTTACGAGTGTCATCACGCTCGGAAGGCCAAATTGCAAGTTTTACAACTTTTATTTATTTTCAAGTTTTTAAAATGACAAACAACCTCCTTCTCACAATAAACTCGAAGCTCGAGCTTGAGCATGAGCTCGAGTATCCACCCTACTCGTGAGCACGAGCTCGAGCCCAAGTATTCAAGCTTGATCGAGCTCGGCTTCAACTCAAACCTGACATTGTTCATCATGAACCGAGCTTAAGTGTCCAAATACTCGGCTCAACTCGGCTTGTATACACCCCTAGTGGTGGTTAGTATATAATATTTGATTTTCACACGCTATCTTGAAAAGGTCAAAGATTTTGGGATTGATTTTATATTCTATATGTAAACACTTGATATTTGATAATATTTACATGGTAATGTAGAACGTACGTAAAGTGAAATTTTGTAATAATAATTTAACTATATGGTTAGTTGTTGACTTAATTATCATAAACAGGGTCAGCCAATACTTGCCCGTCACGTGTTTTAAACAATTCAGCCATGGCTAACTAATGATGTGACGTGACAACTATACCAATTAAATTAAGGGAAAGTGTGCATTGCATTACTTGCCAACAAAACTCTGATTTTAAACTCAAAGGAAAATCAAATGCTGTTAAGAAGCAACTTTCATGCGTCTTCAAGATCCCGCTCTTGACAGTTGAAAATTCTCAATCATAACGACCAAAACGACGCCGCTTCACCCCTCCGTCGTCCATCCAAGCCGCCGCATTTGTAACAGAACCACATGAATTGTATAACATTCATGGCGAAACGTAGGGTGCTTGGCTGCGCGTATTGTCTGCTTCTCGTTTTGGTTTACGCGCGGATATGTGTGTCCATTAGATCTGATCAAGAGATCAGGGAGAGGTTTTATGGAGATCTTGTGAATTCTTCGGGAACAGATGCGGGGGACGGCAGTATAGCGAAAATGTTCGATCGGGTTTTAGAGAAAGAGTTTCCGGAGAACGAACAGTCTGCAGGTTAGGCTTTTTATTTTTTTTAAATTTCTGTTTGTGATGATGAATTTATGATTCGTGTTTTTTCGGGTTTTGTGTTGATGATTTATGCTGGTTTAGGCTTAGTTTAAAGGACATCGTTGTTTAATTAGGCTGCTAAGAAGATTTGATTGTGATCTGTTTTATTATTTTTTTGAGCATTGGAATTGCACTCTACTCTGAACAAATAATTATCTGACTAAGAGAGATGAAGGAATAAGATGATAGGACTAATTACAAGGACGATAATTGCACTTATCCCCAAATGATGAAGAATCTCTTAAGTTTAGAGAGTTATGCTCGGTAAGGTTGATTTTATAGGTCAATGGTTATTGTTTCCTGCTTCTTAAAGATTTTAGGGTTCAGTGGGGCTCCAGTTTCGAACTCAGGCAACTTTAGGAATTTCTAGATTATAAAAGAAAAAAAAAAAGGTTGATGTTATAGGCCCATCTCTATGCTTCAGATTTGGAGTCCAAAATGGTGAGCTTCAAATGTACCATGTTTCGTCTTTATGCTTTTTCCAATTTCAACTGTCAGTTCTAATAAGATTGTGATTGTCCTGTGTACTTAATTGTGTTCCTTTGTGCTTGATTGGTTGCTTCACTGTTATTGTGTTGATACTTAGTCTTGCTTTCTGTTATCACTAGGATCTGATGGAAGGAGCTTCAACAGCAGTGTAGCTGATGAGCAAGTAGGTTTGCTTCTTCAATAAAGGCTATTGTATAACGGTGTAATATTTTTTTAATCATTTTTTGCTTATACTATAGGAGTGAAATGCCCATGTGTGGACTAAAAGGGGAAAATTGAGATATTTTACATGCCATTTGTTTAATTTTTTTGGTTGGGTGCATTATATTACATATATGAGATCCAAAAGTGAATTTTTAGCTTTTCAGATGCTAGTGACCATTGACAATAAGCACAGTTAACTTCTTATTGTAAAAGTCTTTAAAAGTCTTTTCCCCTAGTTTAGTAACTAGGCTCCTGCTACTGTTTGCTTTCTTCTGTGTATACCAAAGTTGAGTCGTGTTTATGCATTTCAGGCTGTATTGGAGACTGTAGCAAAAATCACTCATGAGAAGGTCAAGAGGAATGATACACAAGAGGCGAAGTATGGGAATGTATAAATCGCTTGTGTTTCAAAAAAGTTTTCTTAGTGATTATATGTGTTGAATAATACTGAAATCAGACATAATGATTTCTTCTGTTACCGAAATAACAATCTTTGTTTCTCTCTTATATTATGTATTTTCCTCAGTGGGACACGGTCATTTCAATTTCAAGATGTTTTTTCCCTAGAACAAGAAGAGTCTGATGACTCAACAACTTTGATTGACAAGAAGGTGTGCTGAAGTTGTAATGAATTATTAATGTGCAAATTTTTAAGAGTCTTTTATCAGACAGTTTTTGGTTTTAATGTCATCTAACTAACTTTCTCTTACTTGACTCTAGGATAATGTGTTTGTAATGTCAAACAAGAAATCAAAGTATCCAGTACTTCAAGTAGATTTGAGGTTAGAGACTTTATATACGCTTATTTATTTATATTTTTAATTTACTAGAGTAAACATTAGTCTTGAGGATGTTGTAATATGACAGTGTGGTACGTTTGGTTCATTTTCAACTAAAAACTGTCATATTTTGGCATGACTTTAAGTTTCCTTTAGTGCCTGATATTTTATGATCTAATATTTATTGCTTTTCAATATCGCTGCAGATTAATTTCTGATTTGGTGGTTGTCATAGTTTCTGCTGCCATTGGTGGAATTATCTTTTCATGTTTGGGACAACCGGTTTGTAGCATACAACTTAGCTGCATTAATTATTTAATTGCTTGTGTTGACTGGTTATTTAGTTCTCAAACAGTTCATGCTAAGCAATGATTAGAGATTTGTATGATGTTCTATTGTGGAGTTCTTTCTTTTTCCTTTTCTAATTTATTCATGAATGCATGATAGGTTATTGTGGGCTACCTTCTTGCTGGTTCACTTATCGGACCAGGGGGCCTAAAATTCATTAGTGAAATGGTGCAGGTGTGTTGTTGTAAATAGCTCATATTATTGTTTCTTGAAGTCATAATGTTATGTTCTATTGTTATATGCCTGGAGCTCACTTCTATTCTTTTCTACTTTTAGCTATAGTCAATGTGATATCACTAATGCCAGTGTGTATTGGTACACCTAGTGCATGGGCTGTTCCATGAGGGTTTTCTTTCCTTTGAGATCATCTTTAAGTTAATATTTTTTTTTGGCAAAAGGTTAGATGAATATAAAAGTATTCATAAAGCTAGCAGATAGAATGTTGAGTGACTGATTTTATTTTGGGGTGGTAGTTCAACTTTTCAGAAAATCAGTTAGAAAACAATCATTCTTCGTGTATATCTGATAATGTCAGTGTATGTTCCTGGATGAGAAATGTTTTACCAGGCTATTTGCTTTAGCCTCGTTTGCTAAAAATAGCAGTCACTTTAATATAAAATGAATCATTTGCTCTTTAGCTCATGTACTTGGGATTTTAGGCTTTCTGTGAATCGGCAGATATTCCATCAACTATTACTAATCTGTGGTAGATGTGCCATTTACAGTGACTTGGTATTCCATTTTTTTTTTCCTTTGATCATGATATTGGATAACATGTTCTTCTGTTTCTTTCATCACAGGTTGAAACTTTTGCGCAGTTTGGTGTGGTCTTCCTTCTGTTTGCTTTAGGGCTGGAGTTTTCTTTGACAAAGGTTACATATTATTAGCTTGGATAAATTTTTGTGATCAGTTCCAATATGGTAGCTAATGCTGAAAATTCTGTGCTAATTTATGACAGATTTTCTTCTCTCTTTATACGATCTGTTCTCATTTACATCAATGCAGTTAAAAGCAGTGGGGCCTGTTGCTGTTCTTGGAGGGATGCTACAGATTGTGATATTTATGTGCTTGTGTTCCATAACTGCTGTGGTATGCTACTGATAGCATCTGAGTTTGGTTTTGAAACAATGTCTCAAAGTTATGATTCCCATGTAAATGGATGCTAAACTTGAACTATCTGCTGAATTTGTAGTTGTGTGGAGCAAAGTTATCAGAGGGTGTATTTGTTGGTTCCTTCCTGTCAATGTCATCTACTGCAGTGGTATTCTTTTAGACTAATTTTCTATATTTCTGACCTTAGAGTTCCTCTATACATCTTGGCTTCCACTTTCCAAATTTTTATGTATGGGTGATGCTTTGCTGTATGTGTACCAGGTGGTAAAATTTTTAGTTGAACAGAATAGTAATAATGCTCTGCACGGTCAAGTTACAATTGGAACACTTATTTTTCAGGTATTGTTTCAAATATATATATATATACACTCAATATTCAAATTTCAGTTTCTCTATAAATTGCATTTTGAGTTGGAAGATTTTATGCTGGGTATATCCCTTCATTCCTTGGCCTCTTGTTATATCAGGATTGTGCCGTTGGTTTACTATTTGCTCTGCTTCCAGTTTTGGGTGGCAATAGTGGCCCTTTACAAGGAATGTTTTCAATGGGAAAGCTGTAAGTTTATTTGAGCCCCTTTTTTTTAATTGTTTATTATGAATGTTCTTCTTGTTGTTTACCTTTTAATTGTGTCTGTAACTTCAGGCTGCTGGTTTTGTCCGTATATCTCATTGCTGCATATATTTTGTCCTGGACTTTTGTTCCCCGCTTTCTAAAACTAATGATACAACTATCATCTCAAGTAAGTTGTACATGTATATTTTTTTAATCCTATTTTGCATTTTGCACCTTCACTAGGTTACAAATCTGGTTTATTAGGATTTTCTTTGTAAGCTCACTCTGTTTTTATTTTTCTATCCAGACAAATGAACTTTATCAGCTTGCTGCTGTTGCTTTCTGCTTATTATCTGCTTGGGTAAGTTCAATACACAGTCCTTTGTTTTATAAAGGTTAATGAATGCTCATCTTGATTGAATTTGAATATTGAGCTACATATCCTTCCAAGTTTAAATTTACTGTTTCTGCAATTTGTAATTTTCCTGTTAAGTAGTCATCCCCTTTGACAATAGATTCTTTTGGAGTTCCTTTTCAGTGCAGTGATAAGCTCGGCCTTAGTCTTGAGTTGGGTTCATTTATGGCTGGAGTTATGATATCCACCACTGACTTTGCACAACATACTTTAGACCAGGTACTTTTCTGTGCTTTTTATGTTCAGTTTTTTGTATTTTCGTTAGCAAATCTGTCTCTCTGTGTGTTATTTTTTTCTTTCTATGTTGATCTTTTTATCCATTGTTGTATATAGCCTGTTATATTGTAATTTAAGTTTTCATGCTATATTTTTTTTTTGACTATAAACTCGATAGGATTTCATAGCTTGTAATTTGTTTGAAACAGCATAATTGCCAATTTGCAATCTTTTTCATTAAGCCCTGAAATTGAGTGGCTGAACTCATGAAATATCAATTATCACAGGGCTTTATTCATTGAAGATGCTGCATTATTATGGTTGTCACTAACAAATTTTTTTCTTTTGTTAGTTTCATTTCTGAGAATATTTGGACATATTTCCTGAATTTGATGCAATTCTGCACTGTAGGTGGAACCAATTCGTAACTTGTTTGCGGCTCTCTTCCTTTCTAGTATTGGAATGCTTATACATGTACATTTTCTATGGAACCATGTGGACATTTTGCTAGCATCTGTTATTCTGGTTATCGTTGTAAAAACTGGTGTCGCTGCTATAGTTACTAAGTTGTTCGGGTATAGCATGAAGACATCATTCCTTGTAAGTTGGTTTTCTAAGCTTATAGAACAAATACGTTATTATGCATATAATTTGCAGATTCTCCTGTTTTTGCTTTATTTTTTTATTCTTTTACCTATATGATGTAGGTTGGTGTATCGCTTGCCCAAATCGGAGAATTTGCTTTTGTTCTTTTAAGTCGAGCCTCAAATCTTCATCTTGTTGAGGTGACATCTGTTTCTCTTTCCTGTGCCCAACTGATTTTTATTTTTTATTTTTTTACTTTTAAAATTTTTGTGCTGTTAAATGTCTTCTATTTGTTGTTTGTTTCAAGCATGTTTTTTCGTTACTGTAGTCATTATTGAAAATAAAGTATCTGTTTTTACTATTGACTTAAAATCTGGTTGATTATGTAGGGAAAGATGTACCTCCTACTTCTTGGAACTACAGCACTTAGTTTGGTAATTTGTTGATATGGAATCTGCACATGGAAACTTTACATTGCTTTTTTAATTTTATTTTAAATTCCTTCCTTGGGTGAGTCATTATTTGATACTAGGTAAGGATGATCTACAGGTGACAACTCCTCTTCTGTTCAAATTGACACCTAGTGTGATGAGCTTGGGAGTTCTTTTGCATTGGTTCCCCTCAGAAAGCATCCCGCGTGATGAGGTCTCTCTCTCTCTCTCTTTTACTCGTGTGTACGCATCTGCAGATACGCACACACAAACTTTCTCTTTTTCTCACTAGTGTGCATGCAATCACCCATTCTCTTGTGCATACACAATACTTGCATGTAAATTTAAGTGCTTTTTTTGTATGATAATGCAAATGCTGCATCATATACCAAAATCTATAGAACATATCCTTTATCAAACAACTTGAAATGACAAGCTATGACAATCAATTATCCGCTGAAGATTTCCGGAACTTTCAGCAGCTAGAACTCTGGGAACATCAAATACATTCCCGTGATCATTTACTTCTCTAGTATTTTGCATTTCTTGTGTTTAGGCCGTGTAGTAAAAATTCTTGTCCTGAAATATTAGAAACATGTAAAATTATGTTTACTGTTTTGTTTATTTTGACAGGAGAAATCTTCCCTTATTGAAGTGCATAACAGAATATTGTGATCACCTTCCCAAATGAAGATTGATCGAGGGCCATGATTCAGATCTCAGTGATTTTGTAAAATCAGGGTTTGGTGCCATTACATTTCAAGGTTCCATTTTTGAGGGTTTAGATAAAAAGTCGGGATTCCATTCGCACCAAAACTCATGACGAAGTTATGGTGTACATACATATATATTTCAATATTCTTTGCACTGTAAATATAATTTTTTGGGGCCCATAACCCCTTCTTCATGCAAGTCAGACAGGCATGTTGTAACCTAGAGCGGAGAAGCCTTGTTTATGAAATATAGTGCTAAATATTTGTTTGTATTGCTTTTTTATACAGTACGTGATATCATATTATTTGCTTGTATCCCAATTGTATTGTTAAATTCAATTCAATGACAGACATTCTTGTTGTCTATTTCTTTGTTAGCAATTTTAGGCTTCACAAATTTAGAGAAGGCATGTAATTATATACCCAATTAAGCTTTGAGAATCAAGAGTCAGTCGGCCTTGAATTTGGGTAACAAAATCACTTGACATTTCCAAATTATAAGTCAATTATTTAACAATGACAACCCTCTACCATTTTCTACTAATCTATTTTTCCTTTTTTTTTTTTTTTACTAATAAACATGGTTGTTGGTGCAAATGGGCCTCGCCCAACAGGTCATGATGGACCGTCGAGATCGTGTAGCGTCTATTTCTGGAAGTTACGGCGGAAGCTACCATACCCTTCATACACAGAAAGAATCAATATAAAATACAAGTAATTGGGACTCTTTTGTGACGACGACGAATCTCTGAACGCTTACATTCGAGTCTTCGCGAAGTTTTCGAAAGACGCAAACACAGAGAGAGAGAGAGAATGGAGAAACAGCAGCAAAACGACCTGGTGGTCAAACTTCGGTGCCAGCGAATTGGCTGTGATGCCGTGTTTACCGAAGATGATAATCCTGAAGATTCCTGCACTTACCATGCTTCCGTGAGTATTCTGATTTCATCATCTAGCTGTTCATGTTCTCTAAAATTTGATTGCTGATTGTCTCCAATTAAAAAGAAATTGTCTTATTTCAATTGTAGTAATCAATAGCCGCTCTGCTCTTATTTTCTCAAGAGATTCAGATTTCATTGATGTATGATTGAATGTATGTGATTTATGAAACAATGATAAACAAAAATAGTCCAAGCTTCTGAGCGAAAGGAATTAAGATTTCAATAATTGTACTAGTAAATAGCTTTGAGTTCAAATCCGTGTCAACAAGTTCTTGACACATTTGAGGAATATAGGTAAAGATAGATGAGTTATTCAGAGAAAACATTGCGAACTTGGCTTCTATCTTTGAACTTGTTTAAGGAAATTGAAATGTTTCAAGCAATCATTTCCTAAACAGTAAATAATAGGAATTACAAAGTATCTTATCTGGTAGGAGTATAAATACAGAGAATTGATAAAAGTGTGTTCTATCTCCTCTTGTTATTAGTTGTTCAAACTTATGTTTCAAACCTATATTGGCTTTTTTTTTTCCTTGAGTACTATGTTTCTTTTTAAAAATATCCACGTGTTTAATATTGTTCTCAGAACTAATTTGAGCTTATACAAACTTATGTTTCTAATCAAGTTCATGCTTGATAATTGGTTTCTTTAAAGTGATTTCTGAAGTATAATAATTAATAATGTCTAATTGCAATTAAACTTGGCACAATGTTTTACTTACTCATCATGCTGATTGTTCTTTTTCTTCTTCTTTTGCCATGCATGGTTGCGGCTTCCGTTTTACCGTGTCGGCATCTTTAATTGATCAGGGGGTAAGTCAGACATTTATATATTTACTTCTTTTGGAATAGTTTTTCTTTTAAAAAAATTAACAAGTAAATAAAATAATGTACTTTCCTACCATAATTAGTGTTAATTCCATTATCCAGCCTATATTTCATGATGGGATGAAAGAGTGGAGTTGTTGCAAGAGGAGAAGTCATGATTTTAGCTTGTTTTTAGAAATTCCAGGGTAAGTGCTGTTCTTATTTCATTATGGGACTTAAAAAGTTTATAGTCAGAGCATGTTTGTTGCTGCACTAGCAGTTGATCATAAAATAATAGAGTACACCTATACAAAGGAATATTCATGTTGCTGTCCTCAAATACTTGCTCTATATTGGTAAAGGATATTATTACTCTCATTTCTGTTCTTAGATGCTTTTTTTTAATCAAACAATTAATTATTCCTGTATATCATTTAGTTCCTTCTTGATTTTGATCAAAATGATAAAACTACTCATTTGAATATGAAGATTATGCCATCTTACATTCAGAACATAGTTGATTGTTTGCCTTCAGCTTCAAAAGTCCTGCTTCGTCAGATCATCTTTTACAGAAAAATATTGAGCCACATATTGGTTCTTTTGTGAGCCCATGAAGGCTGGCTTAATTTCATTTGTGTATAGCAAGCCCTGTACCATATAGAATTTTGTTTCAACCAAAAATGGCTCTGAATGCTGAAATGCATCCAACAATTTTGTTGAACCTATTTCACTGCCATGCTATTCACATTCCTCATCTGTGAAACATACATATATACACCACCCTACACTCAAATTGAAGGGACTATATTTGGTAGTTTTTATTTGGTGCTTCTGTACATATATAGGGGAACTTGCTTCCTGCTTTTGTTGGTGTTGACAGAGGAAAAGATTATGACTTAGGGTGTGAGAGAGCAGATGTGTGCCACATACGCTGCAATACTCAGTGGCCAATGGATAAAGGAGAAATGGAAATGAATAAAGAATCACAGAAACTGCAATAACATACCATGGTCCAACATCTCCTAGATAGGAATGATTTCAGGGGCAAGGTTTGCCTGAAGTTGTTAAATTGAATGTGATTAGTGTAATTGTTTTTTTAAAGTAATTTAGTTTAGGTTTGCCTTATGTTGAAGCTGCTTCTAAATAATTTCTGTCTATTTAGAAGCAACAGTCTGTTAAGTATATTTCATTTGCATATAAGCCTTGTTGGATTTTAACCAGTGTTGAAAATAAATAAATTATTTGCCAAGTTCTTATCTGTAGTAGTTGCTCAAAGTTTCTTCTATTAATGAAGATGTAAGACAGGTAAACACACAACTGAAAAACCAGTGTTGGCAAAAGCCGCTCCAAAACCTGCAGTTTCTGCTCCTTCAGCAGCTCCTTCATCTAGTACTTCAGCAAAAGAACTTTGCCCTAGATGTCGACAGGGCTTCTTTTGTTCAGACCATGGTACGCTTTTTCCATGCTTTTCCTATGGATCTAGAGAATATTTCTAGTTTGTTTAGCATAGTATATAGGGGAATTAGTGGTAGCTGTAGGAGGCCTAAAGTTGTTTGTTTGTAGCATAAAGCCTGATTATCTCGGTAGAAAGAATCTGTATTCAATTAAAGTCTACCCTCTGTTACGTTCTGGGTGAATGGGAGAAAAAATAATGAACCATGTGCTTTTAATAATACTGGTGTCTAGCTTCCATATTTTCCTTTGTTGTTTTCGTAAGCTGAAAAATGACTTCTATATAGGTTCACAAGCCAAAGAACTGAATCATTCGGTCACTACAGAACCTGCTGAAAGTAATGTAGATGTTCAAGTGCCTGTTGCTCCATTGCGGAGGATTGATATAAACGAGCCGCAAACTTGCAAAAATAAGGGATGTGGTAAAACTTTCAAAGAAAAGGATAATCATGCGGCTGCATGTAGTTACCATCCTGGGCCTGCTGTTTTTCATGACCGGATGAGAGGGGTGAGATTTTATATATCTAAATGCACCTCTTTTATAATCTTGTGTCTTCATTGAATGAAATTTTGAAGTGAACGTTTTATGTTATACATTTTTGCAGTGGAAGTGCTGCGACATTCACGTGAAAGAATTTGATGAGTTCATGGAAATTCCACCATGCACCAAGGGATGGCATGACGCCAATCCAACATCCTGAGCAGCAGACATGGATGAGGAGACTGTGTTTTCGTTGTAGCTCTGAACTTTTGTTCATTGGTCTACACACACTTAACAATTTGATAATTTTATGAACTTTATAAGACTCTTTTCCTCCCTTTTCTGATAAGAGCTTTGGAAAACCAGTTTCTATGACTATCTTCTGTTGTGTCTTTGTATTTCTCATTTTCCAGATTACTGAGATTTTTTGTAGTAACTTAAAAGTTTTTATCTATATGCCCAATTAAGGTGCTCCGACAGAATTTGACAAATTGATATCAATGTTTTCCGCCCTCAAATGAGGTTCCTACTTGTCGGGTTTTGTTAATGTTTATCTAGATGCTCCGTTAAGGTGCTCCAACTGTCCAACAGGTTCATGTTCTCACTCTGTGTTTTGCTTTGCCTCCTGTCCAGAGACGTGTGTGGGGATTCCCCGCCCCGTTACGGGGATGACGGGGAATCCCCACCCCCGCACTACGGGATAAAATTTCAAAAACCTTAAATCTAACTTCATCAAAGCCATTCCCATTGCATCCACTCTTCACTGCCACACCCGCACTACGGGATAAAATTTTGAAAACCTTAAATATAACTTCATCAAAGCCATTCCCACTGCACCCACTGTTCACCGCCACACCCAATTTCATTTTACCAATGAGAAAGGTGGAGAAAGAGAAAAAAAAAGGTTTAGGATTATTAGCGGGCGGGACTGGGGGACCTCTATCTCCATCCTCGCCTTGTCCTCGAGGACGGAGAGTTTCTTGGTCCCCGTCCCCATCCTCGTCTTCAAGGCCGGACGGGAAGGGGATAGACCTGATATTTAATGATAAAGCAAAGTTAGCTGTCCTCACATGGGGGTGGACAATAGGATACAGTTAGGTTTTTCAGTTGAATTAAACGATACTGCACAAGAAAAATTTATAAAAAACCTTGTACCGTACCATATCGTATTAGTTTAACTTTAACGACTTATTAACCAAACCCAAAAAAATGGTACCGTTTTTTAATAGACTTTTTATAGTATTTCTTAAGAGGTTTCATGGTATTTCATGGGGTTTTTTTTTTTAAGAAAAATTAAAAAGCAAAACATAAACGGTACAGCACATTGTTGTTGAAATACATTGATGAAACTTGTTTTTTTGTCTATTTATTTATTTTAGTAGAAAAGAGTAGCCGTTGGGACAAGTGGATCTGGCGTGAACAGAAATTATGTGGGAGTTAGATTTGGTGTAACTTGTTATGTTCATTGTTTTGTAGCTTTATGACAAAGCCAAGGAGAAAACAAAACAATATAGCATGGCTCTATCCTTAAATTCATATAGTTTTTGTCTACCACAAAATTTTGATGGGACTAATTACACTCCATCTGGTCCACTTTTAAAACAGAATTAAAAAAGGGCTTTAATATTAGTAATGTAGCGTGGAGGAAGTAGATGGAAGGTATGCTGTTTGTCTGAGAGACAAAATAAAAAATTGTACAGTAAAGCCTTCACGGGTCCTATGATGTGTATAATCAATCCCTCTTAATTCTCTTGGGTCCCCGGCCCCTTCACTTTATCTCTACAGTTTTCACGAATCAAGATCCTGTTCTTCTTTATTCTCTCTTTTGACCTTTTCATTTACTTTTTTTTTTTTTTTATTTATTTCAATTTAATACACTTATTTGATTGTAAAGATTTCTTGGTTATAACAAAACAACCGTGATTTATTTTTATTTTTTCTAACTCAATCATTATCAACCCTTTGAATAATACCAATATTATTTTAGTTTTAATCCCACCAACTGTTCACATCAATCCCAACTTTTCTTGCCCTATTGGGACCCACATTGGGTCACGCCGGTACTACAGCTGACGGCGTTCACCGGCGGATTAACAGCCGGTTCCTCTCTGATGTGATAACCCTACTTCTGCAACAAGTCAGCTGTCACTCCCCCTGTGATTCTGCCACGTGTTTCAATCTCTTCACATGATGCTGCCTCGTCTGCAACAATCCTCTGCAAAGAGCCTTTTTGGGTTACCAACCTCATTATTCTTTTTTGTTAACTGTTAATTAGGCTAATTAATTAATTTATAAAAATGTAAACTAATTACATAATTATCAGTTACTTGAAAAAATGAGCTCATCAATATCAGTGATCAGAGATCCGGTCGGAGCCGGATCGGCTCAAGGATCCATATAAGATATGCCACCATTAAATGGTGTGTTTCTTTGGTTGGTTGGATTCTGAGCCAATCAATTCAAGGGATGAAGATCAAACGGCTGGGGATACATATAGGATGTTGAACCACAAAGTAAAAATGGATCCATCCTGATGAGGAAGGTGGACCCCAAATAAGGTTAATTAATTTAAAATGAATCCCAATTCCCAAAATACAGAAAAGAAAAAAACAAATAAAGGGTAGTATATAAAGAGCATGCATGGACAGCTTTATACGACAAACTTTTTTATTGCTAAAGTACTGATTGTTGCAGCAGAATCAGATTTTCGCAGTTTCTGATCTTCTTAACCCTTTATGTTTGTTATTATTATTATTATTTTAATTTACTACAGTAATTTTTTTTTTTTTTTTTTTTTAATAAAAAGCAAACCTTTGACCCCAATTCTTTACCACTAGGCCAGCCTATTCCTGCTTATAAATGTTTATCCTTGTATCACGTGGCTTAATTAATACGGCAGAACAGAAATCTTCTTAACCCTTTATGTTGATGGTTATTATTATTTGAATTTAACACAGTAAATGTTTATTTTTTTTAATTGTGTTCGGGTTAGTTTATAGACAGTTTGATTAGTCTTTCGATTCTAAACAAAGCTTCCAAAACAGAATAAACTTGTTTGTGAATAATAATATTATCAATCATTCTTGTAATTTAATCCTGAGACGTAGAAAGAGTAAATCTTTGGCCCCAAGCCTTTTCCACTCGACCAGCCTATATTTTGCTTATAAATGTTTATCCTTGTATCATGTGGCTTAATTAATACGGCATAATAGAAATCCGTTTAGACTACAAACTAACTATTCATCCCTGAGATTCGTGAAAATTACATTTTGATCCAAAAGAATTTAAAATTGACATTGTAATTACTGTCGATTAAAAAGGCATAAAAAAAACTATCTCTAATAGCTTGGCGATTTACTTGGGACTTTTGGATATATTACTCAAAAGGTCCTGAGTTTGAATCACTACGATCACTAATAAGGGATAGCCACTGAAGGCTCATATAGCTATTAACCTCAAGGTTTTGAAAGACTAGTTAAGGTGTACACAAACTGACTTGTATACCTCTGTATACCCAAATTAAAAAAAAAACTTGGGATGAATTGTTTAGGGTGACATTGGTTAGTGTATATAGAGTGGGACTAGCGTTTAAAATTATTATGTTGTTATTTAATCTCTACATAATGTGAAATAATTCAATAATTGAATGCAGTATTGATGATATCATGATATTATTATAAGAGGGGACCTCCTGACTGTCCAATTACTTTTTTCCCTTGGGCAACTCATAATGTTGCGTAATAAAGTCATGGGGCATTTTTTGTTCTATAATCACATTATTATTATTATTATTATTATTATTATTATAAAGAATGGTATTTATATACAAGAATAATAATTTCCATAGAAAAGCCAACAGAGAAAAGGAGTTTCCTTAGTTTGGTATTTCGTGCAAAGAAAGATTAGAGATACAGTTGATGTTTGTCCAGGGACAGACTTGGGCAACAATTTCACAACAGACAAAATATCGTTTGAACATAGCAAAAACGTGACTGCTTTTATCTTTTTTTTTTTTTTTTTTTTCACACAAATTCACCAACCAAACCAATCCTTGTCGCGCCCTATCAATTCTACCACAATCCCATCCCACTCTCCCCTCATAGCGCGTGCCTTTCTTTCACGTTGGATTGATTTTATTATAATATTTAAAAGATCGAAACAATTTCTCTCTTTCTTATAATTCTACCTGATAATATATTATTATAAAATAATTGTTATTAGATGATCAATTAAATATGTTTTGAATAAGTTAGTTAAATTATGTTGTTTAACTATTAATCATTCACGAATCAGATTAAATATAAAATATAAAACATCAACTTAAATGTCCCTTAGGGTCTACTTGTGAGTTTTTTTTCCATTGGTTTGGAGGGATTTTTAATTAAACTAGTTTTGAGGTGTTTTTAAACAATTACTTGCCAGATTTTTTATGCATTGGTTTTGACTGGCTTAAAAACCCTCAAGAACTAGTATAGTGTATTTTTTAAGGGTTTATAAAACACCCCAAATCAGGGTGTTTTAGTTGGTTTTAAAATTTTATTCCAAAAATACTCTAGCCACTATAAAACTATCCCAATTACATCCAAAAAAAAAAAAATTAACCATAGTATACACGGCTTCAACCATATTAAATATAAAACAATTTTAAGCTATCATAAAAAAAAAAAAATATATATATATATATATATATATATATTAAAATCTCATTTCTAGATGCATTCTTGGAGAAGTAGAGTCACAGTTTTTCAATCATTCCAGATGCTGCAAAGAATGACGAAAAATGATAAGAAGACTTTATCATATTTGAAGTTATAAAATACTAATAAGTAGAAAACAAATAAAGAACTCTTATCTTATAATTGAAAAAACAAAACTCCAAAGTATTAATTAGAGTTTGAGTATTTTTATGGGCATGTATGTAAATTTATCATTTTAAAAAACTGTTAGAATCGCTAGAAAATAAACTCCCAAGTATAGGTTGGGTGTTTTAAAAACCGCTACTAAAAACCATTCAAAACCGGTACGATAATTTACTCTCAAAACCGTTACAGTGGTTTACCCTCATAACCGCTATCATGAAACTTCCAAGCGAACCCTTATAAACTTATGTTAACTTATAAATACAATAAAAATGAGGGAAAGGTATATTTATTTTTATATGGAACAAAAAAGAGTGTTCAACAAGGAAAATTATTGCTTATAAACCTTATAAAAAAATGAGTTCTCGTACAAAGGTTGTGTGAAAGGCAGTTTCGAAGCTCTCTCACTCATAAAGATATCAACTCTTACTTGACGAGCTCATAACAGAAGTTTGTAAGACGCACCAAGGTTAATTTAGAGATATGCTAAGCATATAAATACAAAGGGGATTGGAATATCATAGAGATTAGAGAATATCTTCATTATAGGATAGAAGAGGAAAACCATATGTAATTGTATCGAGATTTTTTAGGGTTAAATTTCTTATTTATCTTGTCTTTATATTGTATTTGTGAGGACATGTGTTATGTCGTTGAATGGTTGTACAATCTTCTTCATAGCTGAGCTCGTTGGACAGTTCATATGGATGCAGGGTTAGTTAACAACCGAACCACGATAAAATCATCATTGTTTTGATTGATTGTTTTTATGTATTGGTTACAAGTATGATATTAAACATTGGCTTTGGTAATATAAATCACTAATACTTTTAGATGACTTCATTCTATGTAACTATATCATAAAGTTTATTCAATATCTAACATAAAGTTCATTTTTGATATTTACTAAACAATTGTTAATATCAAACGCCTCACATTTATTTAAAAGAATCCCATTTTTAAATAAACTTCAGAAAAAGTTGAAATTATATATAATCTTCCAATGTTGCTTCATTATAAATTTATCCTAAAACTCAAAATAACATAATTTGATTATTAATTAAATTTGTCCTAAAAGACAACTTTTATATCAAATTCTATAGATAATATTGGGTTCGTTCGGTTTGTTATTTTAGATTGAATTTTGAAAATAATATTAAATAGTTGAATAGGGTGATTATTACGAGATAAAATTTAAAATTTACAGAAAACCCCCATAGGTTTGTTAATTTAACTAAACACTCCAATATATAAAATTTTTATAAAATGATAAAAACACCCCCACCCACCCACAGTGCTAGATTTTGACCACCACCGCGAATCTCGAATCTCGTGTTACGACATAGGACCGGATTGGACCGGATCGGATAGGCGCTAACTCGCATAACTCGCGGGAAAGGTAGATCTAGTAATGATGGCCAGCCAAAGATATGGCCGTCGTTTATAGCCAGATTGGCAAATCACCAACCAGTCACCAACGGTGGTTACTGAAATCTGGCAATTATGGGTGGATGAAGATGTTTTTATTAATTTTAAACTTTATTTTTCTAGGGATGTTTAATTAAATTAATAAACTTAATCAACCTAAAAAAAATTAAAAAAATATAATATTATTTTCTAAATAATTAAACAATAATTATTTTGAAAATATGATAGAGAATAATAAACCAAACGGACAATTATATTTTTAAAAAAGTTATTAAGTCCCTTACTCCCTTCAAAATTTAATTTGATATTATTTATTTTTATAATAGGGAAGACAACGTGTAGGGGTAAATGAACAGGCGCGTGAGAGTTAGAGTGGTCTATTATGAAAAAGCAAGACTAGCTGTCAAACAATGAAAAAGCTTTGGGAAACGTTAGTACGAATGACGGCCGGCAAATGAATAAAAGATTCATTAAACAAATGAAATAAGAGATCAGTCAGCCACTAACGTCGCTTCACCGCCGTTTACATCGTCCTTGTCTCTAATTCTCTCTCCACTGCAATGGCTAAATATAGCTTCTTCACTCTCACTCTCTCACTCTTCATAACACCTATGCTCAGTCTACCTTGCACCTCACGCTAAACGCCTGTTCTTTTTCTTCCTTAACTTCTTCTCTCTCCTTCAAACTTCTCTCATTCAAACCAGACTCAATGCTAAAGTAATGACCCACTCAAACCTGTAGCTCAAGCTTCTTTTTTTTTTTTTTTTGTTTGTTTCTTTGGCCATAACTACATCTTCACCATTTTCTTTCAAAAAATGCAAGTGTTTGGTTTAGAGATGAAGAAGAAAAGTTTATTTTCGTTATCCGTGTTCTTGCTTCTTTGTCAATTTGCTTCCCCGCTGAGCGATGAAGGTTAGTGTTCCTTTACATTTCTCTTGATTTGCATTCTTTTGATTTGCTTATTTTTGGATGACAAGATTTAAACTGTGTTTTGGAATATCTGTTTGCTGAGTGGTGTGCAGGGAAAGCTTTGATGGCGATTAAGGCGTCCTTTAGCAATGTAGTGAATGTGTTGTTGGACTGGGACGATGTGCACAACTCTGATTTCTGTTCATGGCGTGGTGTTTTCTGTGACAATGCCACCCTGTCGGTTGTTTCTTTGTACGTTCTTCTGCTCTCTTTTGTTATGCACTACAATGTAACTGATTGTTTCTTTGTATGTTCTCTGCTCTCTTCTAGTATGCACTTCAATGTTTTTGACTAATTATTTTCTTGTCTTCTTTTCTCTGTACAGGAACTTGTCTAGCTTGAATCTGGGTGGAGAGATTTCGTCAGCCATTGGAGATTTGAGTAACTTGCAATCTATGTAGGTGTATTATGAGAGCTACTGACATAACATCTGTTAATATTTTTTTTTATCGCAAATAATAGTTTTGTTTTTGAAATGTTGCAGAGACTTTCAAGGGAACAAGCTAACGGGCCAGATTCCAGACGAGATTGGGAACTGTGCTTCCCTTGTTCATCTGTAAACTTAACTATGTTCTTTATTACACTTTTTATGATTCTTTGTTATTTACAATTATTTTGTTCTCTAACAGGTGGCCGTTTATTTTTGATTGGTTTGCAGGGACTTATCTGATAATAGTCTTTTTGGTGACATACCATTTTCAATGTCAAAGCTCAAGCATCTTGAGTACTTGTCAGTTTCAATATATTAAGTTCGGAGTTCGTTGTTTCATTTTACCAAATTTACCAAAGAGAAATGAGTCAAAAATTCCTTTATTTGATGCAGGAATTTGAAGAACAATCAGCTCATTGGCCCTATTCCTTCGACATTGACCCAGATTCCTAATCTGAAGACCCTGTAAGTCTGTTAATTTTAATTGTTTCAATACTCTAGTCTAATCTACTCATTCTACAAGATTTGACAAGTCTACAGAAATAAGCTTGTAGTTCTTACTTTTTTGGCTTAATGCCGTGTATCTCTGATATTGCTATGTTCTTTTCTTAAACATTTTACCTTGCATTTTTTTTTTGAGTTTTAAGGGATCTTGCTCGAAACCGGCTTACGGGTGAGATACCAAGGATAATTTATTGGAGTGAAGTGATGCAATACCTGTAAGTTTATAAACTTCGGTTTAGTAATTAAAAACTATTTTATTTTCTTGCATTTTTTTTAACTGTACGCATTGAACAGTGTCTAGTGACATTGTTTTAACTCACAAATAAAGTTTGAACCGTAGAGCGAATCTTTGCGTAATCTCATTGTATAACTTGCGTTCACAGTGGGCTACGAGGCAATGCTTTGACTGGAACCCTGTCCCCTGACATGTGTCAATTGACTGGCTTGTGGTATTTGTAAGTAGTCACAGTTTCCTCGTTCCTTATTTTCTTTGCATTTTATTATTTTTAGCCTTCGAGTTCACTGGTCCTGCCATGCTTTATGTGTTTCAGTGATGTGAGAGGCAATAACTTAACTGGCACAATTCCAGACAGTATTGGTAACTGTACAAGCTTTGAGATACTGTATGTCATGGCTAAATCCTATCTTATTGCTAGTCTGTTTTCTTTGTATGTATGTATATTTACTTTTTTGTATGTTGAGAATATCAGGGATATATCTTATAACCAGATAACTGGTGTGATACCATACAATATTGGCTTCCTGCAAGTGGCAACACTGTAAGTGTTCTAACTTTTCTATACTATTTGTTTCTCTTGAAAGATTTAGCTTAATGGTTGCACCGTGTGGCATATCAGAAAGATTTGGTTAATTTCAATGGGGTGTTTTTTTGTTAGGTCACTTCAAGGAAATAGGCTAACTGGGAAAATTCCAGAGGTGCTTGGCTTGATGCAGGCTCTAGCTGTTCTGTGAGTATGCATGCTATATCAGTAAAGATTTTTTATTTAGTTTAAAGCCAGTTTTACTGATTTTATAATCATATTGCTTTTTGCCCTCCTTTTCCAGGGACTTAAGTGACAATGAGCTCATTGGGCCAATCCCACCCATACTCGGCAATTTGTCGTATACTGGAAAACTGTTAGTTCTTATATGTTTGACATATTTGTTATTGTTGCTTCTTTGTTTTGTTCCTTGTTATTGTTGCTTCTTTGTTTTGTTCGTTCCTAAATTAGTTTGCTGTAACAGATATCTCCATGGCAACAGGCTAACTGGACCAATCCCGCCAGAGCTAGGCAATATGTCAAAGCTTAGTTACTTGTGAGCTCTCACTTTGTAACATAGCCTTATTACACACATCTGTGGAACTCTTGTTACTAATTTCCTTCTGGCGTGTTCTTTTTTTGTAGGCAATTGCATGATAATCAACTTGTTGGGACCATTCCTGCTGAGCTTGGGAAGCTTGAGCAATTGTTTGAATTGTCAGTCTTCATTGTTTTCCATTTGTTGTGTCTTTCTCGCTTCAACTAATCAGCCTGTGTTTTGTTGTCTAGGAATCTTGCAAATAATAACCTTGAAGGACCCATTCCACATAATATCAGTTCCTGTACAGCACTGAATCAATTGTAGGTTCTCCTTGATTCTTATTTACTCATTTTATTGTCGTGCATCTCACTTCTGTTTATTAATCGCGAATCTTGGTCTAATTTACAGCAATGTGCGTGGTAATCACTTAAATGGGTCCATCCCATCTAGCTTCCGCAATCTGGAGAGTTTGACTTACCTGTATGTTCTGATACTTTAAATTTACATAGGTTCCAGTATCAGTGAAACCTCTTTTATGATATTAATATAGTGTATGAAATTCTTGTGTGTTTAGAAACCTGTCAAAGAACAATTTCAAAGGTCAGATACCAACTGAGCTTGGACGAATCATTAATCTTGATACATTGTAAGTTTCTTTTGCATCATGTATTTTTCTTGGTATTAATCCCCAAGGCTAGAAGTTACGTGTTCTCTTTATCTTCCAGGGATCTTTCCGACAATGATTTCTCTGGACCTGTTCCTGCTTCTATTGGCGAGCTGGAGCACCTTCTTACCCTGTATGCCTTAAAGAAAAGCATTGTTTTATTTGTATGATTGCTATTTATTTAAGGCTGTGCAGTATAGCTAACTATGTTCTTTATTTATGCAGAAACTTGAGCCGGAATCATTTTAATGGGTCATTGCCTGCTGAATTTGGCACTCTTAAAAGCATACAGATAATGTGAGAGTTACTTGTTTCGATAAATCTGTTATTTTGGTGCATTTAATTTTCTTTCATGTGATGATACTTATTTCTGTTTGTTTGTAGTGATGTGTCTTTCAACAATCTCTCTGGTAGCATCCCTGCAGAACTGGGCCAGCTCCAAAATATCTTTTCTCTGTAAGATCTTGATCTTATTCCTTTATAGCTGTGACAATATGCTTTTGATTAATATTTAAGATGTCATGCTGATGCCTTTTTTGAGATGAAATTGCTTTACAGGATATTGAACAACAACAACTTGCAAGGAGAAATTCCGGTCCAGCTTACCAATTCTTTCAGTCTATCCAACCTGTGAGAGAGGATTTCATGGTCCAGTTCTTTAGTTTTTCATCTAAATAATTTATTGTCTCACTGAACACAGATTTCTATCATTCCAGGAATGTGTCTTACAACAACTTATCTGGGATTATACCTCCAATCAGAAACTTCTCAAAATTTTCTCCTGACAGGTGTGCACGAAACTTAGTTATGTATCTTCTTGGATCATAACTTCTGTATTCATTATTTGTATTTTATGTGTCAGCTTCATTGGAAATCCACTGTTATGTGGCAACTGGTTTGGATCAATATGTGGTCCTTCGATACGGAAGTCTAGGGGTATGAACTTCATCTTTCAAAGATCTTATGTAGTGTTCACTTATTTTGTCTGTTAGCTTTTTTCATAAATAAGGATTTAAAAAGCAAGAACTTTTTGCTTAACGATGTATTCTGCATTCCAGTTATTTTCTCCCGGGCTGCTGTTGCTTGTATTATTTTGGGCTTCATTACATTGTTAGCGATGGTTGCAGTTGCTGTATACAAATCTAACCAGCAGAAACAACAGTTTAACAAGGCTTCCAAAAAGTCTGTGCTGGGTATGTGTTTGCCTTTGTATTTTCTCAGACGGTTAAACCTTTTTTCTGTTTCCTGAAGGTTGTTTTTATTCTTTCTCAGCTCCACCCAAGCTTGTGATTCTTCACATGGATATGGCTATTCACACCTTTGATGATGTAATGAGAAGCACTGAGAATTTGAGTGAGAAGTATATTATAGGATATGGTGCATCTAGCACGGTTTATAAATGTGCATTGAAGAATTCCCGACCAATTGCAATTAAGCGACTTTACAATCGGTATCCTCACAACTTGAGAGAGTTTGAGACTGAACTTGAAACCATTGGCAGCATCAGACATAGAAATATTGTTAGCCTGCATGGTTATGCATTGTCACAGTGGGGAAATCTCCTCTTCTATGATTACATGGAAAATGGTTCTCTTTGGGATCTTCTGCATGGTTAGTTTTTATAGTCCATAAATGGGATTAATATAATATGGGCATGGAGAAATGATGCTTTTCAAATGTACTTCATGCCTACTTGAATTTCAAATTTTAATTGTTATACTTTATGTTTCTTTTATATGTTGCTGGCTTGTGATTTTTTTTTTGGTCGGTTGACATGCCAGGATCCTCAACAAAAGTAAAACTTGATTGGGAAACTCGGCTGAAGATTGCAGTTGGAGCTGCTCAAGGACTTGCTTATCTTCATCATGATTGCAACCCCCGAATTATTCACAGGGATGTTAAGTCCTCGAATATCCTGTTGGATGAGAATTTTGAGCCACATCTCTCAGATTTTGGTATTGCTAAATGTATACCAACTGCAATGGCTCATGCTTCAACATATGTTTTGGGAACTATTGGCTACATAGACCCAGAGTATGCCCGCACCTCTCGGCTTAATGAAAAGTCAGATGTTTATAGCTTTGGCATTGTGCTTCTTGAGATTCTGACAGGGAAGAAGGCTGTGGATAACGAATCTAACTTGCATCAGCTGGTAACCTTTTACTGCAATCATTTTTTGTTTTCTAATAGTATTTTAGAAACAACTCATATAATTATCAAGGCAAGAGTGAAATGAGGTCAAACTGAGCGTGTTGGATGAATATTTTATTTTTCAGATACTGTCCAAGGCCGATGACAATACAGTAATGGAGGCTGTTGACCCAGAGGTTTCAGTTACTTGCATGGATATGAACAATGTTAGAAAGACCTTCCAACTTGCTCTACTGTGCACTAAGCGCAACTCTTTGGACAGACCAACAATGCAGGAGGTTGCAAGGATTTTGGTCTCCCTTCTTCCAGCTTCTCCCACCAAGTCCACTTTGGCTCCAAAATCGATCGACTATGCCAAATTTGTGATTGACAAGGGACATCTGCGGCGACAACTTCAGCAGCAGCAAGTTCAGCAGAACAAGTCAGCCGATGCTCAGTGGTTTGTTCGGTTTGGAGAAGTTATATCTAAGAACTCCCATTAAATTACAAGTTCCTTTTTGTTATGCACACAGGAATGAAAAAAGAACACGGGAGAATGGATAGTCCGGAATTTTGGTCCATTAGGTGTCAGTTCCTGTTGTTAGAAAATGTATATGGTCCCTTATGTGAAAATTTTGTACATTTTGGACTGACTAGTTAGGAAATTATTCAAAGTAGTATAAACTTTGAAATTGTTGGTTTTGACAAGACTTCTAATAGAAACATGTTCTAGATATTGGTATTGGCATCCGTTGCTAGCAATGTTTTAAAACCTGGCTTGGTCGGTTCAATTGGGACCTGAAAGCTTCAACGGGTTGGGTTTATATTTTATTCTCTTAAAACCTTGGTATTCGAGAGGATGATTGGTGAATAATTGACGGTCGGGATGTTGGAGCTCCTAAAGAAATTGTGTTGGTGAATACAATGGTGGTGATGTTGATTTTCGATGAGTAAATCGATCGAAATCAAACAAAATTGGTAGCGGCAACAATTGACTTTTGTCGATGATTGGCAAAGTTAACGAGAGTAAGGTGAGGTGGGTTTTGGTCGGGAGAAAGAGGAGAGTAATTTCTGGGTGATGGGGAGATCTGGCCAAGAATGTTAATGTCGGCGTAGATGATATCTGGCGTGGAATGTTGGCATCGGTGAGATTTGGTCAAAATTGAACTTATTTTAGCCAGTTCTTGGGTATATTTTAAGGGGAGTGGGCTCGGGCGATTGGGGTTGCATTTGAGGTGTCGTCGTCGCCAACTAGTCGTCAGTCGATTTGTATTTGAGGTGTGTTTACCAAATTTCAAACCTATATGGACTTAACTAATCTTTAGGGGTGTAATTGCTGAATTTGAGAAGTTTTTGTCAACGGTTTGGCCGCCTATCAAACCGGTTAAATCAATTAAATCGGGATCCGACAACTTTGTCAGGTTTGACCAGTTGTGTTTTAAAACATTGGTTGCTAGGATAACAGTTTTATCTTTTTGTTTTTGGTTCAAAGGGAATAGCTTTGTAAATTTGATGAAATCTTCTGGCATGCTTTGATATATTTTCTATTTGCATTCTTAGCTTCATATGCGTTAATGATCAGTAAGGAAAACCCTATACTAGTTCAGCCTTGGTGTTTGGGTTAATAATGGTCTGAAGTTATGTTTGATAAATCGTCATTCTATCTCTTTAATCTTTTTGAAGAGAGTAACAAATTAACGTCGCAAAGTGTTGAGTTCATATAATGGTTCATAATTTTGGGAGTTTTTAGAATAAAATTTGAGTTGAGTTGGGTTATAAAAAGGTTATTATTAATGTTAAAAAATTGAATAAAATAAAATTAGATTTTGAGAATATTGAATTAAAAGTAGTTTTGAGTTTTTAGGATAAGATTGTGAAATAGTATAAGGTATAAATAGTGAATCTTAACTTGATACTCAATCTCGAAAGAGAACTGGTAAGTCAAGTGCCTGAAAATCAGTTGAGGCGTTTTAATACAAGATTTTGTGGGCTTTTAGTTTGTCTTTTGGTGCCCAAAAACGTATTGAGAATAATAAAAAGTACTGGATTTTTAAAAAGCTAGTCAGACTCCATCACTAATTTTTTTATACATTAGAGTGGGAGTTGATGAATCTTTTGGCAGAAGCAAATTCTATTTCTACATGAATGGGTTTATGCTGTGGAAGCTGCAGGTGGGGAGTAGTTAAATTTAAAATTATAAAATGGCTTAAAGCATTTGATTCAATTAGTATTTACTGGTTTAAGTGTGGTTTTGTCATCAACAGTTGCACAGGATGTAAGTGCAATGTCTGCAGGAGTTCTGCTACTCCCAAACAAGTTCACGAGTCATTAAGATTCTTCTGACCATTCTGGCAACTCTGATTTCAGTATTATACTTCAGTAGGGTTTAAAGTCTGTTCAATTATAGACTTTTCGGCCTAAGTAGTAAGCTGCGTATTATTTGTGAATTAATTCACGCATTATTCACTAACTACCGTATTTTATTGGCACAACTGTATTATTTGCAAATCGTATGTCTCTGTCGTATTATTAGTAAATTATTCTTATATTTGAATTTTTACAAATATATTTTTCACCGTTTGTCATATCATAACTGTAAAATTCTTGTACCTTTTTTTTGCCGTATTCATATATTTGAAATGTTATATGAATTTTAATCAAATGGTCCATGAAAAATACTAAAATTAAGATTGATATTACCATATTTTAAAAAAACGTATTATTGACAATATATCGTATTAAACCTGTATATACCACTATCGTATTTTTTCTGTATCCAAATTTTTACAAACGTATTTTTCACCATTTACCGTATCATACCCGTAAAATTCTCGTATTGATTTTTTGTCATACCCATATTTACTAGCTAGGCTTTTCAGAGCCTTTTGCATTTATTATTTTGTGAAATAATTTTTTAGTACATAATACGGAAGTGATACCTGTTCATTAAAGTTCCTCTTGAACCAGGAACAAGACCAAACAAATATGAAACAAACATATAACATGTATTAAGATTTGAATAATTTCAAATTTGTTTAGATTAACCAAAGTATTGTAAAATTAGTCCAGAATAGTAATACAACTAATCAATCCTTTGGTAAATCAACAACAAATTCAATTGTCACTATATACAAACTATAATTTTAAAGAAATGCTATACTTTGTTGGTTACCAAATTTTTTTGGGAGTACATCGTTTTTCTCATGCATAAAAAAATATACACAAAACAATCCCCCAAATAAAAAAGAAAAAGAAAAAAGTTATGTGCAACTATTTGCTATAATTTTTAGGGTAGAACGGGTATCAAAATTCATCTGAAATGATCAACTCATTTCTCAAAAGCTTTGTTCTGGAACTCTCAACGTATATCTAAGTTCCTGCCACAAGAATCATTTGCAATTCAATTCAACAACATACAAGGGAAACAAAATAGAATCAAACTCTGTAATGGCACTTGAAGCAACTGTGAAGTTTTATCAGAGTCACCGGTTTAAAATAATAGTGTTGTCGTAGTTTATAATTAAACAAAGATCAATTGGCATTAATTCAAACTACTTTAGAAATTGTATTACCTATTAATGTTGTATCGTGCTCCGGCTTCAGTATTCCTTCTATCAGTTGATTCACTCCCACATTGATACTGGTTGTGACCAAAACTTGGAGAATTTTTCTTGACCGCTTTCATCATCTACAAATTAATGTGTATTATTATTGCAAAGGGAGGACTAGTATTGAATTAGTACTTAACTCGTTGTATTAGCATACTCTAGGACACAATTTTTGCCATGTAATCAACTAAGGAACATTTTGCACAGTATATCAATTAGTTTAAGGAACCATACTGCTATACCTCGTGTTCCAAATGGAAGGAGCTTTCTGTGTTCTCTTTTGACCCCTATATTCAATCAATTAAAGCACTTGTATATCAATAAGAATGCCAAGTAAAAACATTATTCATAAGAAGTGCTATACAAGTAAAAGTTTGGAGGAACTAACCTTGGAAGGAGGAGGCATTTTTGAATGGGGTTTAATGTTAGTGTGGACCGATGCCAGGGAGAGCTGATATCATGTCAAAAGAAGGGGTCATGAAAAGTAGTATATTCACACAACAAATTTGAAGTTGAGAAGTTGCAGAGAAAGTAATCCAAATCCGGAAACACAACAAATTTGAAGTTGAGAAGTTGCAGAGAAAGTAATCCAAATCCGGAATACTTATCTCAGTCATATTCTACCTTATTAAATAGTTCAATTGGTGGGTGATTCAAAAATGTCTTATCCTCAGGAAAATCCAATTCCTGGAAGGAAATAAGATCAATGTACTTAAGAAAAGTGCGCCAGATAGCATATGATGACATAACTGTAAATAGAGGATTATTGTAAATTACCAATGGAACTCTAGTTTCTTGTTTGATATTCTGTAAGACACCAAGTTCTCCTTTACTTAACTGTGACAGGCAACAATATGGCTCCACATATGAAATCTCTTTAAAACATTCTCAATAACAAGGACCAGATATAAAAAATTTCACAGCACCTTTTTATGGCAAGGGTGAGATTTAACTTTTTGTGTTACTTCGCATTTCTCTTCCTTTAGGGAATTGACAGAGTTCGGTCTACAATATTGGTACAACAATGTTAGAAAGCAATAATAATCATTAGAGCACTACTTCTTTAACACTTTGTATGGATAAGAAATAATACAACTATGAGAATGGTTAAGCAACATGGTTTTCCCCTTGCATTATGAAAAGGATATTGATGGAATGGAAAACAACAATTAAAATAGATAAATTGATAATTAACCGTTTGCTAGCTTATTACAAGAGAAGGAAAGTCTGCATCCTGTACCAAATAGAATATCCTGAGAAAGCTTAAAACCATGAGAAAAGGAGAACAGAATACACCTAATGGCAACACAACTATTATATGGTGTAAATGAATCTTTGTATGTTTAATTGAAATTAGCATAAGCTAAAATAGAAGACACTATTACCTTATGGAATCTTTGGTTTCATTTTGTGAGACAGAATTATGATTACACCTGGTTGCTACCTGTAATGGGGAGATCATTAGCTTCCAACAATCAAAGGCACATTACGATTCCACTATTATAAAGGTAGCATGAGAACAAAAGGCATAAGTTCAAGAATATTATATCAATTATAATGATCTATAAAGCCCCTTTTGATGACCTACATTGTTATGGGCATGTTGCCTAGCCCTCTCAGATGTTCTCAGCTGAAACTCCTACAAAGCAGGGAAACAAAAGTTAAACCACAAGCATGCATCCCATCTGTTTCACTAAGATCTCTTTAAAGAAAATTGTTTATATCAAATGCCTTGAAATTACCTGACACTCTGTCAGCGGTAGTGTGCTCTTTTTGGTGAGAGGCAATCCAGGAGATTCAAAAATCTGTAAAGCCCAATAGAAGTCATCAGAAGAGATCATCCATTACGCCTTACTTTACAAGCTATTTCTTTAAAAATTCATGATTCCTATGAAATTCAAAAAGCTTGATCTTTATCAACTCAATGTACCCACTTTTCTGTTCAAGGGACGTGCTTTAAAAGCAGAAGTATTTGATTTTGCATGTTCAGCCGACTCTGCATTAACCTTGGACCTGAAATTCAGGAAGCAAAACATGGCAAACAGCTTATCAAACAAAGCTTGATGTAGGAGAAGACATTTCAAAAAAACATTATAGGCAGTGAATGTTACCTATGTCGTTGCGCTCTATTTGCAGTTTCCAAATTGGGTTCTCTAGGAATAGTAACTTTAGATCTAGCATGCACCGAACTAACCCCAAGGTGTCCAGCCTGCAAACAAAAATTTGAAATTTGTTTGAATCCAAAGAACTTAATTGATAACATTGAAATGGTACTAAATAATCCAAAGGGTCAGCAAATGATTATAAATGTGCCAAAAATACGCCATATCCTCTACTTCTTGAACAGTAAAACTTACCTTGTTAGGAACCTTGTGTAAGAAAAGAGCTTGATGCTTCAGATGGGAAACCTACTTCGTAAAATAAAAAAGCAGTCTTCAGAGCTTCTGTCGGAGCTGACTATAATAACTAAGCATAAACATTACTGTCTAGTAAAATACAGCAATTCATATATGGGGAGTTGCTTAAACTTAAACCTTTAAGAAAGCAGAATACAAGCAAGATGAACAGAGCAATCAGTACCAAATAGACATTAGAAGCAGAACAACAACAAATTACTACTGGAAAATCAGGACAATGCATAACCAAAAGTAAGAAAAATAAGTTACAAAATGTATCTTCTAATTCTTGGAATCCCAAATCTCTTAAATCTTATCAAGCCTAATAAGTGCTTGGCATATCAATCTTAAACCACATTATACAAAAATAAACTTTCAGTTTCATGGATGCAGTTATATCAACATTTTCATACCCAGACTCATGAATTCAAGACCTGTATAAGCAACTGAAAATTGCCAAGATATTGAATATCAAATTTTAGCACCTTGCATAAGTAACCAGCATCCAGCTTTTGTCTCTTGGTAGCTAGGTTCTCAATCAAATAAGAATTTTGTGAACACTTGTCCATTTTGCCGTACAACTTTTGAAACCTATAGGGTTAAGAATGAGCAAAGAAATATGAAAAAAATACCATATAATTGAAGAGGCCAAAAGAATTCCGAAAAACGGTTCTACCAAACTTTATATAAATTACATATGCCCATAGAAAACCCTACACTTTTTCTTCTGAGAGACTAAAAGAATTAAATTTCAAATTAGTTCCAAAAAACAAGTAATACACTTTTTGCAATCTTGAGTGAAAAACTAATAATGCCGAGAAATGGTGCGAAGTGTGTAACTGTCATAAACCATAAAGTACTAGAGAAATAATAAGCACCTTCTCAAAATATCTTTGGAGTTAACTTCTTGAGATTGAATGTGCTTTGCCAAATAACTTGCTGTGGGTTTCATTAAAGTTGAACTCCTTGATAGAGATGACTTGACCACAGCCTTGGTTTTGGATTTTGGAATATCTTGGTCCATGTGATTGCAGAAATCCAGTCCTGGAGAAAGTTATACACAAAAAGACTAGATGTGAAGGAACAGTATGAAACTCCTATTTTGGCTATATCACACATCTACTAAAGATTAGGTAAATTTATTCTGTTGAACCCTTATTGAGAAACTGCATACATATGTTGATAGCTTTAATGTAAGTTCATGAATATCAGGCAATCAAAATGGTAGGCTAAACCTCAGTCAATTCTATCAATAACATGATGTTGCATATAGTTTAAAGAATAATCCTTGTATGGATGATCGAAATGGAGTCAACTAAAAAATTCTTCCAGAATCTGGCTCAACTCAACGTTTTTTTCCAAATCGCTTGCTGGCAAATTGTCAATGACTCCTACATCAGACCCCTCCAACCAGGACCCTAGAACAGATATTCTGCACAAAGTCCTCATCTTTTAGACTTGTGCATAAATTGGTGGCTGTTCCAAAGAGTGGTATTCAAGAACTTTTCACTGAATAGTCCAAGAATTTTACCACCAGACCCCTAAAATCTAACAGCAAAATATCAAAATGCAAAATTACAACTCCACTAAAACATATATGCTTCTGTTAGATACAATCATTAATAAATTGCATGAATTCCCGTTTCCCATGTTTTCACTATGTGATAAAGAAAAAATTCAGGTGCTTATACTTTCCATCCGTGGAAAATATGAAGAGAGGTACTGCTATAAATGACCTCCTTTTACATTAATCTCTCTCCAAGTTTGTTTTAGAAAATCCTAAGTGTATGCATCCTGCCCTCTCAATTCGCCTCTTCATACCAAAAATGCACAATCCAGTCATTTTAATTATAAAATCAGAACTGTAGTATTCATTTTATTCATGTAATTGTTTCACTTCAGCTCATTCGATCTCTCTTTGTTACTTGGTAGAGGGGTCAAGAAACAATGAATCTAACGTGTTGTCATCGTTTCTAATATAGATCACCATACAGGAAAAAAAAATGTTCAGAAACTATTCTTTTTCTAAATTGAACAGAAAACAAAATAAGAATTTTATTATCACCTCTTGAAGAAGCGTCAGAATTAGTAACAACAGAACTCATGCTTCTAGAATCGCAATAATCGCTTCCAATATTCTCAGGGATATCATATCTCCAGTTTGACTTCGGAATAAAAGCTAAAAAATTCATAGAAAACTAAAGAGTTTAATTAAGACCGATTAATCAACATATATGTAAATAAAGAACAACAGTTTAATTCATTCACGAAAAGATAAAACAAAAGATGAAGTTATAAAAATGCTTACGCGAAGGGGGATAACTTGCAGCCGATTCGAGCCAGCGTTCAGCTTCTATAGTATCTTCCAAAGTTTCTGGTCGACAGAAATCAAAGTATTGAGCCGCATCAAATTCGTAATCAATGTCAATTACAAATTCATCCACCAGAAACGCCTCCATTGTGAATTCCTCCATTTTTATCATGCTAAGTTTCACACAAACAACCACATTGTTTTTCTAATTTTTTTTTTTAATATATTTTCAGATAATGAGACACCAAACCAAATGGCGCCAACTAATTTCTCTCGCTGTAAAAAGATTTTCGCGGAAAATGAGAAATGCAGTTCTGGCTTACTGTTACGAACAAACAAACGGCAATGGCTATGCTGATTTTTGAACTTTCTCTCTCGAAAGTTTATCGGAAAATGAGAGAGAAAGTTACGACCAAGTGGTTCAAAATGCCATTGGTTTCGATTTTCTCTCTGAAATTTTCTCGGATAATGAAAGGCAGAGTTCGATATTAATTTTTCATTAGTTGGAACCCTAATATCTGCGCACACAAATTCAGAAATGATATATTTATATAAGTTTAAAAAATGGTTTCGAAGTGAACGGCGAGATTTTCGTTGTTAGCTAGGAGACATGAAAAGAAAGAAGGAACAGATCATGGAAATGTCGTTACATAGAGTGGGAGTTAAAAAGAGAAGTATTTTTGAACTGGTGGGTCCGAATTTCAATACCATCCTTCCTTCTTCGGGAAATTCAAATATATTTTTTCAATAATGTATTAAGGCTCAGAATCTCTCTCACAACCCCCTGCTGCAGCTTGACCAGCTTGCAAATGAACATGCAGATCCATTTTACAAGTGGATCAATGACGAGTTATCACATCCAGTGTTACGAGATTGGATTGAAAATTTAACATTATTCATGTTTGTTTAATATATTTCTCGTCAAAATTTACAAAATTTAAAATATATTATATTAACCTCAGGGGGTTGGTTTAGCCATCAAAGAGTTTTATTCTATTTCTTGAATTTTTGAATTCAAAATTTTATGACAACCTATCATATTAATATTATAGCTTGTCCTGATTCTTTGGGCTTGTAAATTGTTCAATGACCCCATAGATTAATTGAGATAGACGGACACCCCGATTACAATATATATATATATGTTGTACCTAAAAAATCATGACTGACGTAAGCTCAAGCTAACAAGGGTCAATCAGAGTTTAGGAAGGCTTTGTATCGTCCAGATGTTGCCACATCGTGCAAGGACAGAAGAGGTAAGACTGTCGTCAGTGTGGCAGGTGAAAGCTTGGCTTGTGAGTGGCTAGGAATTTTCCACCTGTCCAAGCCCTACACGATTTAAGGATATCTTTTGTGCAGTCAGCTAATGGAAAGTAGGTTAGGAATTGTACCACACATGTCCGACTATAAAATCATGATTATCACCTTGAATCCCTCGACTATAAATAGAGGGTTTCTCTCTCATTTAGGGGATCTGTTCATTTTTAATCTTCTAAGAACAGACTCTCTCTCTGTGTATTTAAATTTTGTCTCTAGATTATAACTCAACTCGTTATCCGCAATGTAAATGTAATCATCCATCAATATAAATATAGTGGACGTATGATTCGCTTTTTAGCACCCAAACTACTTTAAAAATTGTCTCTTGTTTATTCTCTCGTTGTACATTTCTATATCAGATATAATTTTTAAGTCCGTGTAACACTTTACACATGTGAGTATATATATATATAAAGGCAAAGAAACATTTTACAGTTGTTTTCACAATTCAATATAATTACAAATTTGACTTATTTTCATATTTTTCAATTAAGGTCAACTATAAACAGAAGCAAGCACTACATAAAATTAGCGGCTTCACCAATGACAGCTCAACGCAAGTTATTTCCTTTTTTGAATTGAAACAGGGAAAAGAGACAGACAAAATAGTAAATTGAGTTGTAACTGTTTGTCTGTTTCTTAGAAAATGGTGTTTCTGTGTAAATGGAGAGCTACTTTAGTCAGGAAGCTGATTGCAAAATCCTGCAAAAGTCTGGATTTCGGCATGTTCCGCTCGACTAGTCTAGTCGCCTTCTATACTCTTTCTTTGAATTTACATGTGCAGTCGTTGTCCTCTTGTCAATGAAGGGCAATGGCTACGCTCCTGCTAATTCAAAATCTTGAAAAGCCGATACAATAGGCGCCAACTGAGAAGACGATGAAACAGCGTTATGGAATTTAGTGAGTGCGTTGGAATTTTTGTTGAAGACGAGCAATATTAAATCAGAAAAGTTAAAAATATATATAAGTAATATTTTATGTATATTTTTAAAAAATATAAATACATTTGATTCATTTTTTACTTGGTTAATAACACACATAAACCTCTATAATTAGGATGAATCGTTAATTTTAATTTTTACTTATATTTAAAGAAAAATATCTTTTGGACCATGCTGCGTTTAATTATTTGAATAAAACTTAAAAAATATTACATTGTTTCAATTATCGCAACTTTTTGGTCCATTGATCCTAGGTGGAGTGGTCATAATAAAAAGAAACAGACAAAAATATAGGGTGCACTTGTTTTGTTATTTTAGATAGAATTTTGGAAATAATATTGAGTAGTTGAATAGGGTGAGTATTACAAGGTAAAATTTTAAATTTAACAAAAAAACCTCATAGCTTTGCTAATTTAACTAAACACCCCAATATATAAAAATTTTGTAAAATAATAAAAACATTCTCACCCACCGCCAGAGTTAGATTCCGGCCATCATCACCGTAATCTGGCCAGAAAATAGAGTTACAATGCAGATCGATGGATCGGCGGTCGTCTTGCGATATGACATTTTTCGTCGATATGGCGGTGCATAACGTAAAAGGCCGATCTCGCTCGCTTATCGATGGCCATTTCTTTGGTCGTCGTTGATGGCCAGATCTAGCTTTTTCTGACTAGATCCACTGTGGATCTGACCGAAAAAAGTCAGATCGACCAAATTAACAGCTAGTTTCGATCGTTTATATGCCGTTGTGATAGATTCTGGTAACTACCAATGGTGGTTGCTAGAATTTGGTAACTATGGGTAGGTAGAAGTGTTTTTGTTAATTTTTAACTTTTTTTTTAGGGGTGTTTAATTAAATTAATAAATTTAAAGGGTCTAAAAGTAATTAAAAAATAAAATAATATTTTTCAAATAATTAAATAAATATGTATCCCAAGAATAGTACAGGGAATCGGATTTGAAATAATAAAAGAAAGGGACCGAAATTACCTTATCATAATATTAGCCAATCATACAATCATACAATCATACAATCATCATTGTTTCATTTTCACAGGATAACAATGATTAAACCCACCACAACCCCACCATCCCAGCTTCTCTTTTCCTACTTTCCAACTTTCTATTGCATGAGGATTCAAGGAGAAAGGAGCGCCAAGGCCCGTAGGCCTGTTTGTTTGGTGGGCTTGCAGTTGGACTGGCCCAGAATCACTTGGGCCCTTACTTTACAAGTTGAGAGCTTTGAGTAGAAGTCTCCAGTCCTGATCTTGAAAGAGAGAAATATATTCATTAAAATATTATATTAGTCTATGACTCTATGTCATATATATTTTTCAAACGTGTCCTTAATTATAGTGTTTCTTATACGTCATATTTCTTTCTTGGAAGGAAAAGAAAAAATAAAATTAAAAAGGAAAGAAATTTAAATAATGACTAAAGGATAAGAACCCGCCCCACGACTGAACCGGAGCGTCCAAAGCCCACCGCTGCCACTGCCATGAGGCTCATTGTGCCGTTACAAGGCGTTGTTCAAGGCAGAGGAGGCCTTATTTTGGGCTCTCTAATACCTGGCGCTCTTTTTTACTTTCTTCAATTTTATTGGAAACGTCACCGTTCTCTAAACCCTTCCTCGGATCCTCCGTCGCCGTCTACTTCGTCCTCGAACCTCGCGGACCTACCCAGAACATCTTCGCGGTCCAATTTGTCGTCGCGTGGGTCTTTTGGTCCAGGTCGGGTATCTTCTCGGGGTGGCTTGCTTGCTAAAGCAGACGATTCTACGTATTATATCGGGTTAAATAAAGTTCGGGAGGATCCGTATCATAGGACGAATAATCCGAATGGGATTATTCAGCTTGGGTTGTCCCAGAACACTGTATGTTTGGGCTCTACTGAGTCATTTTTTTTTTTTTTTTTGGTTTAAATTTTCTTAACTTTAATTTCAATTTTTTTGTTTTGTTTTGGTTTTAGTTATGTTTGGATTTGATTGAGAAATGGTTCTTGGAGAACTTGACGGATTCTATAATGGGAAGCGATGATGGTGATTTGAGCATTAGTGGAATTGCTGCATACAAGCCGTTTGATGGAATGACGGAGATGAAAGTGGTGATGTGGATTACTTTATTTGTTTATTAACTTTAATAATTTTTTGGGTTGACTTTCACTTTAGATAATAGTTTGTTAGTTTGTAATGTGTTGATTCTGAGCTCTTATTCATTTTAATTAGATTGAAAAGAAGAGGTATGCCATGTGTATGAGCCAGTCGGCTGCGTATACGTATTTCGTTCATTGCATGTTGCTAATATGAGTATTAAGGTTTACTAATTGTAATTTGTGTTAATATTTGGCTTATAATGTTCTGATGGATGTAGTATGCTTTGTGCTATTTGTTGTTTTATTAACTCTATTAGAACCCTTTCTATTGTGATTGTTTCTTTTGTATGTGCAAAGAATATGAAATTATTTATTATAATGCCATGGAGTTTGTGTTTGTGTTTTTTAATATCTATTCTCTTTCAGGCTATGGCAAGTTTCATGTCTCGAGTCATAGGGAAAGCAGTTTCATTTGATCCTTCACAAATACTATTAACTGCTGGTGCAACTCCTGCAATTGAGATACTAAGCTTCTGCTTGGCAGACCATGGAAATGCATTTCTTGTCCCTACACCATATTATCCTGGGTAAGTTTTATCATCACTTTAGACCTTGCACCAGTATAACCAGGTTTACATATCAGTTAAGAAACCAAAGTTAATTGGAAAAACAATTTGCAGTTTTGACAGGGATATAAGATCGCGAACAGGAGTAGAGTTAATTCCTGTTCATTGTCGGAGCACTGACAACTTCGTTTTCAGTATAACTGCACTTGATCAAGCATTCAATCAGGCAAGAAAACGAGGATTGAAAGTACGTGCAATTCTCATCTGCAACCCTGCAAATCCTGTTGGCAATATACTTCCACGAGAGACTCTTTATGATGTTTTGGACTTTGCACGAGAGAAAAACATCCATATTATCTGTGATGAAATATATGGGGGGTCAATATTTGGAAGTGAGGAGTTTGTGAGCATGGCAGAAATTCTTGAGTCAGAAGAAGTTGACAAGGACAGGGTTCATATAATATATGGGCTGTCGAAAGACCTCTCTCTTCCTGGATTTAGGGCTGGAGTTATCTATTCCTATAATGACAGTGTTTTGGCCGCTGCAAAAAAGTTAACAAGATTTTCCTCCATGTCTACCCTGACACAGAGACTCTTAATTTCAATGCTTTCGGATACAAGATTCACTCAGGAATATTTTGAGATCAATAAAAGAAGGGTAAAGGAAATATATGATTCATTTGTGGCAGGTTTAGAACAATTGGGAATCAGATGCTCGGAGAGCAATGCTGGCTTATATTGTTGGGCTGATATGAGTGCACTAATCCCCACTTACAGTGAGAAAGGAGAACTTGAATTATGGGACAAGCTATTGAATATCGCTAAGATCAATGTTACTCCTGGGTCGGCCTGCCACTGCATAGAACCGGGATGGTTCCGCTGTTGTTTTGCCACTTTATCTCAAGAGGATATTCCTGTAGTTATAGAAAGGATTCAAAAAGTTGCTGAAACTTGTAAATCCCCCAGTTGAAATACGGCAAGAAATTTTATATTTAAGCATATTGCCATGACTAATTGTTTGGGGAAGTTGTAATGGATATGCACATTTCGACAAATTTTCAAGTTTAGCTGTCTTAGAAATTCTGCGGTGTTAAACATTCAGTTTACATTCTGGATGTTATATTACATCCTCACTTGTTGGAAATAGAAATATAAAATGATTTGGAAGAGAGTTTCATAGAGGTCATGGATTGCTGGGTGATTTTGAACCACAAGGTGGGTTGCGTTTTTACTTTGACAACAGTTTCAGAGCATTAGCTGGCGCTTCTTCCTCTGCAGTCCTTCAATCATTTTGATACTAGTTCCAAAGATGCAGCATCCACAAGCTCTCCTTGCGAATTCCTGTTATAGTTGCATTCAGGCAAGAGTAAAGTTGTTTGTGATTTCTCTTGTGCAAAATAACAGATAGTTAACAGTATGAATACAGTATCCAAATGGAAAGAATTGAAATACAATTTCTTTTTGTATATATTTTTTGAAATAGCTATTGATTTGTCCCAACTTAGTTGATTAATATTCAACAGTGGTATAAGTGATCTAGAGATCAAATCCCATTCATATCAAACTTGGGAGGGGATCAACTAAATTTGTGTTTGTGTGGGGAAGGGTTGGGTTGGATGTATGGTTTATTGTATGGAAAAAAAATGAAAGAAAGGGGAGAAGCTATGGATTTTTTCTACATTTTCCAGTTATTTTATTTTAGCCTAAGACCAAATGCAGTATTAATGACAGTGAAAAACAAACAGGAGTTTGGTGATTTACCATTGATAGATTCTGTTTTCTGATTTGAGCAGCTTTCCTCTGGTAGCTCCTCCTTCAACTGATCATTATCAGCTCTCCAAGTGTTGTTGGCCTCCTTATCACGACACTGCTGTTACTTTCATCCTCAAACTCCTTGCTTTTCATTACTGGTTGGGTAAGAGGGCCCATTTCAGAGCATCCTACCCTTTCAAGGAAACCAGCTTTGGGTGGAAGTAATGGAAAGAGGCATTCCAAGAAAGAAGCCCCAACAAGGCTCGAAAAGCCATTTGTGTAACTGCTTGTGCTACTGTCTGTTTCAGAATCTGGTGTGGAAGGAATGTTTGGTTCATCACTTATATCATCACTCAAGGAAGATTTTTCCACAGGAACAGCAGAAGAAATTGCTACTGAAGGTACAAGGCAGTTTGCTAGGTGGGAGGGAGATGAGCTGAATGAACCATCTGTTTCAAAATCAAATGCCTCCCGATCCAATTCAAACAATGCTTTTTGGTCATCCTGACCGTTATCACTATCCTCTTCTTTGCCATTGTCAACAACATCATAGCCCTGGGGATATGCTGTGGGTGATGGGAAAGTTGTGAGGTTTTCTGGTAGGATTGGTAGTGGGCCAGATTCTGGAGGTGATGGGAAAGTCATGATGTTTTCTGGTAGGACCTGTGGTGGTGGGAAAGTTATGAGGTTTTCTGGTATGTTTGATGGCTCAGATTCTAGTGGTGAGGGGGAAGTCATCAGGTTTTCTGGTAAGATTTGTTGCTCAGATTCCAGTGGCGGGTGTGATAAAGAGTTTAGTGGCGTTCCAGGCTTTTCCTCCAAATTAAAGGGAATGGATGCAATGAGCTTGACTGGAGGCATTTGAATTGGACTAACCGAAGAAATCGCTTGTCTCCAGTCTCTTTTAGCTATACCCGGCTTTTCTTCCCAAAGAAAAGGGACAGCCGGTGGTTGCCTGACATACTTTCTCCTAGAACGTCCCATGGTTTCCTTCCCAGCCATTCTGGAGTGAAAGCTATGTTCACTTATGCATTGCTATATGTGCATTATTCCTTTTTGGTTAATAATGTCTGTGAATTTTCCTAATGGTTGAAGGATACAGAAATCTCTAGAAAAATATACGAAATTAATAGTTGAATTCTTTTCCTAAGTGGATTCTACTTCAAATCTCTCTATATATATTCAATCTACCATCGCAAACCTCACAATTTTCTCTATAACACAATTAATAACAAGAAGAGAAAAAAGGGACGACTCGAGTGAGAAGCAGTAAGAACAAATAAAAGATGGATGTAAACAGCGCCATTGCACCTCTCTGCGCAAAGGGTTGTGGGTTCTACGGGTCTCAAGAGAACAAAAACATGTGTTCAAAGTGCTACAAGGAATTTCTGAAGGCAGAGCTTATTGTCAAATCTGAAGCTAAAGTATTAAACGTGGAAAAACCTTTGAACCCGAAGGTTGGTTTTGATTTTAGTTCGAGTAGAACAACGTTGAGTGTTGTTGCATCTGGTTCAGGTTCAAGCGTGAAGAATAGATGTAAGAACTGCAACAAGAAGATTGGTTTGACAGGTTTCAAATGTCGATGTGGGGATATGTTTGTGGGATGCAACGTTACCCAAAAGAACATTCTTGTACTTTCGATTTCAAGAAAGCTGATCGTGAAATACTGGTTAAACAAAATCCTGTCGTCGATGGTGATAAACTAGTGCAGAGGATATGATCTTTTTAAAGAGATTTTGTTGTTTATACCCTTTTTTCTTTCCAGTTAGAGATTTTCTTGTTTACACCTTTTTTTTGTTTTTGTTTTTTCCTTTCTTTAAATCACTTTTAATAATAGCATTGATCATTTTTGTCCATACACCAGGATGTGAAAGGTGTCTTAATTCAATATACCAATTTTTTTCCAACGACGTTTGGTGATGAACCTATACCTGCTAACTGCACCATTTTTGCTCTACCTATTCCTCATTCTAATTTAGAAGAGAGTTTAACACTTATTGGACCATATCATATTTTAAAATTTCCCCGATGAATAATATAATAATTTTACACTTTTTAGTTTTGGTTATATTTTATTTCTCTGTTTAATGCGTTATGTTTTATTTTACGTTTAATATTTGGGTCTTGCATTATCTTTATCATTTTAGTTGATATTACACATTTAAGAGGTTAAACTTATGTATATGGAATCCTTTTCAGCTTTATTTATGTTTATTGCTCCCATAAATATTAGCTTATCTGGATCTTCTTCTAAGGTAGATTGTTTGTATGAAATATCTTATATCCTATAAAATAAAAAAATCCAGGATATTATCCCTCCAATTGTGAATCTTTATACAGTATTTTCCAAGTCTTTGTCTTCTTTGTCTAAAACCTTTAAAACTATTGTCAGACATTCCAGAAAGCCAGTCAAAGAGTATGTCCAGACTAGTACTTTTGACAAGTGTCAAATTCCAATCACAACCCAAGAACAATATGTTATTTTGGAGATCCCTCAAGAATCAATTTCTCAATGGATCCATGAAGGATACTCTCATATACACTTTGGCGCTATCCGACTCGCTTTATCTTATCATGGCAGAAAATGACTCACGGTCTCTGTTCAAATTGCTTTATTGGACACCAGATTTGTCCAATATCAACATGTTTGTATAGGAATAGCACAGACAACTTTGAATGCTGGGATAGTCATTCTGATACTGTTTCCTAATTTCAATATGTCTCTCTCTGATGTTCATTGCTCCAAGGCTCTTAAAGTTCAATTACATATTGTTGGTGCAGATTTAAATCTAGAGAGTATTGCAGCTACTTTGCATTATCAAATGGTTTGACGAATCCAAAACCATACTCTTAATCTCGCTATCCCTACGACTACTGATGCATTGCTCCTTACTGTTGACTCTCAGAATACTCCCCACTGCATCAATATGAGGAGATGTACTTCTGTAAATGACCCCCTTACACAATTTTTATTACATCATGATGTGTCATATATCACAATCACACAAATTTTTAATTATTTTTAATTTTTAATATTATAATAGAATTTGTATGGTTGTAGCATATGTCACATCATGATGTTTACAAAATGGTGTAAAAAAATAGTGTAAGTATAGCATTACTCATTTTTGAACTGGTGGGTCCGAAATTCGATACCATCCTTCCTTCTTCGGGAAATACAAATATATTTTATCAATAATGTATTAACGTTCAGAATCTCTCTCACAATCCCCCTATTGCAGCTTGATCAGCTTGCAAATGAACATACAGATCCATTTTACAAGTGGATCAATGACGATTTATCACATCTGGTGTTATTTGTTTAATATATTTCTCATCAAAATTTACAAAATTTAAAATATATTATATTAACCTCAAGGGGTTGTTTTATTGATCAAAGAGTTTTATTCTCTTTCTTGAGTTTTTGAATTTAAACATTAAGACAACCTATCATATTAATATTGTAGCTTATCCTGATTCTTTGGACTTGTAGGTTGTTCAACGATCCCATAGATTAATTGAGATGGATAGACACCTCGATTACAATATATATATGTTATGACTAAAAAATCATGACTGACGTAAGCTCACGCTAGCAAGGGTCAATCAGAGTTCAAGAAGGCTTTGTGTCTTCCAGACGCTACCACGTCGCGCAAGGACGGAAGAGGTAAGATTGTTGTCAGTGTGGCAGTTGAAAGCTTGGCTTGTGAGTGGCTAGGAATTATCTAATTGCCCAAGCCCTACGCGATTTAAGGATTTCTCCTGTGCAGTCAGCTAATGGAAAGTAGGTTAGGAATTGTACCACACATGTTCGACTACAAAATCATGATTATCACCTTGAATCCCTCGACTATAAATAGATGACTCCTCTCTCATTTAGGGGATTCGTTCATTTTTAATCTTCTAAGAGCAGACACTCTCTCTGTATTTAAATTCTCTCTTTAGATTATAACTCAACTCGCTATCCGCAATGTAACTGTAATAATCCATCAATACAAATATAGTGGGCGTATGATTCACTTTTTAGCATCCGAACCACTTTAAAAATTGTCTCTTGTTTATTCTCTTGTTGCACATTTCCATATCACATGTAATTTTTAACTCCGCTGAACACTCTATACATGCGAGTATTATGAAAATAAGCCAAATTTGCAATTATATTGAATTGTGAAAACAACTGTAAAATGTTTCTTTGCCTTGATATATATATATATATAAGGCAAAGAAACATTTTACAGTTGTTTTCACAGTTCAATATAATTGCAAATTTGACTTATTTTCATATTTTTCAATTAAGGTTGTTATGCCTAAAAAGTCATGCCTCTGTCAGCTCATTTAATGTCTTCTTGTACCAGCTGTCAAGCCCATATCTCATTTCAAGAAATGAATGGACGAGAGTCTTTTATGTGTCAAGGCAATTTGCAAAACACTCATTACATTGAGTACAAAGGTGTATAAATGGGCACTCCTCTTCCCGAAGAAGGGGGCTGGGCTAAGATTTGAGCTTCATTTTCATTCTCTCTCTGTAAACACTGTATTTCTTCCTCTTTGTATGCCTTACGAACAATATCATAGAAATAGTCAGTGAGTAATAAAATAACAATGGATGTAAGAGTCGCTTGTTAAGCATCCGAACCACTATAAAAATCCCCTCTTGCCAATCTTTTATTTATTTTTCTGTAAAATATATAATCTCAGATTCATATTCAAATCTCATAGATCCATCACGTATAATTCCTAGGTCTGTTTAGTACTTCTCACATATGAGTCATTGACGTCCAAAATCAAGCTACAACAAATGTCAACTATAAACAGAAGCAAGCACTACAGAAAATTAGCGGCTTCATCAATGACAGCTCAACGCTAAGTTATTTCTTTTTTTGAATTGAAACAGAGAAAAGAGACAGGCAAAATAGTAAATTGAGTTGCAACTGTTTGTCTGTTTCTTAGAAAATGGTGTTTCTGTGTAAATGGAGAGCTACTTTAGTCAGGAAGCTGATTGCAAAATCCTGCAAAAGTCTGGATTTCGGCATGTTCCGCGCGACTAGTCTAGTCGCCTTCTATACTCTTTCTTTGAATTTACAAGTCCAGTCGTTGTCCTCTTGTCAATGAAGGGCAATGGCTACGCCCCTGCCAATTCAAAATCTTGAAAAGCCGATACAATAGGCGCCAACTGAGAAGACGATGAAATAGCGTTTTGGAATTTAGTGAGTGCGTTAGAATTTTTGTGAAGATGAGCAAAATTAAATCAGATAAGTTAAAAATATATAAAGTAATATTTTTATTTTTATTTTTTAAAAATATAAATACATTTGATTCATTTTTTACTTGGTTAATAACACACATAAACCTCTATAATTCGGATGAATTGTTAATTTTAATTTTTACTTATATTTAAAGATGGTGTGCTTAAAAAATCGCACTGATATCAGCACTAACTAATCAGAGTTTATGAAGGTTTTGTGTTGTTCAAAAGCTTTCATATCGTCCCAAGACAGAAGAGATACGACTATCACTAACCTAGCAGATTCAAGTTTTGTCTATGAGTGGATAAGGACCGCACACTTTTTCCAACTTTATCAAAATAAAAAGATAAGGATTAAGGATTGGTCTCCACGCGTCAGTGCAGCTTGCAAAAGCATTCATTACATTGACCTAAAATGTGTATAAATGAACACCTCTCTTCACGAAGAGGGAAGGTTTAACATATGAGAGTTAGATATAGATTTGAGCTTCATTATTTCTCTCTGTAAGCAAAGTGTTTTTTCATTTTGTTATGTCTTACTGGTAATATCATAGAAATAGTCAGAGAATTATTTGAATCACTATAAAAACCTCTTTTGTCAGTCGATTATTTATGTTTTTGTAACATATATAATCTCAGCACTATATTCAAATTTCATGAATCTATCACATATAATTTTTAAGACTTTTTTAAGACCTTATATGTACGAGTGGGTGATGTCCAAAATCAAGCCTCGATAAAAGAAAAATATCTTTTGGACCATGTCGCGTTTAATTATTTGAATAAAACGTAAAAAATATTACATTTATCACAACTTTTTGGTCCAGTGATCCTACGTGGAGCGGTCATCTTCTCTTTTCCTACTTTCCAACTTTCTATTGCATTTAGGATTCAAGGAGAAAGGGGCGCCAAGGCCCGTGGGCCTGTTTGCTTGGTGGGCTTACAATTGGACTGGCCCAGAATAACTTGGGCCCTTACTTTACAAGTTGAGAGCTTTGAGTAGAAGCCTCCAGTCATGATCTTGAAAGAGAAAATATATTCATTAAAATATTATATTAGTCTAAGTCATATATATTTTTCAAACGTGTCCTTAATTATAGTGTTTCTTATACGTCATATTTCTTTCTTGGAAGTAAAAGAAAAAATAAAATGAAAAAGGAAAGAAATTTAAATAATGACTAAAGGATAAGAACAAAGAAAAATATACCCATTACTGATTGCTTGCAGATTTTCTGTTGTACACGAACAAGCAATTAACATAAATCAAATCAAATTAAATGGTAATAATTAATCATTAATACAGCTAAAGGGGCATTATAGTAAACTCATCCATTGAGCAAAGATCCAAACAACCACGTCTAAATCGCAATCTAATCTTCCCTCTCGAAGCGAACGGTCATAAACTAACGAACGTTTTTCAAATAAAACAAAATCACTCTCTCGTAAATGTTAATTTCCCAACAACTAACAGACCCAACCCCAAACAAACCAACCTTTATCTATCTACTCACCGTTTCTTCTTCACGCTCACGGACGGACGGACCAAACGAGGCCTCAGTTTTTGGCGGGTCTTTCTGCAAACCCATGACCCAGACCCAAACCCGTCCCACCACTGAACCCGAACGTCCCAAGCCCACCGCTGCCACTGCCATGAGGCTCATTGTGCCGTTACAAGGCGTTGTTCAAGGCAGAGGAGGTCTTATTTTGGGCTCTCTAATACCTTGCGCTCTTTTTTACTTTCTTCAGTTTTATTTGAAACGTCACCGTTCTCCGAACCCTTCCTCGGATCCTCCGTCGCCGTCTACTCCGTCCTCGAACCTCGCGGACCTACCCAGAACATCTTCGCGGTCCAATTTGTCGTCGCGTGGGTCTTTTGGTCCAGTTCGGGTATCTTCTCGGGCTGGCTCGCTTGCTAAAGCAGATGATTCTACGTATTATATCGGGTTAAATAAGGTTAAGGAGGATCCGTATCATAGGACGAATAATCCGAATGGGATTATTCAGCTTGGGTTGTCCGAGAACACTGTATGTTTAGGCTCTACTGAGTTTTTTTTTTTTTTTAGTTTAAATTTTCTTAACTTTAATTTCAATTTTTTTGTTTTGTTTTGGTTTTAGTTATGTTTGGATTTGATTGAGAAATGGGTCTCGGAGAACTTGACGGATTCTATAATGGGAAGCGATGGTGGTGATTTGAGCATTAGTGGAATCGCTGCATACAAGCCGTTTGATGGAATGACGGAGATGAAAGTGGTAATGTGGATTACTTTATTTTTTTATTAACTTTTTTAATTTTTTTGGTTGACTGTCACTTTAGATAATAGTTTTTTAGTTTGTAATGTGTTGATTCTGAGCTCTTATTCATTTTAATGAGATTGAAAAGAAGAGGTATGCCATGTGTATGAGCCACTCGGCTTCGTATACGTATTTCGTTGATTACATGTTGCTAATATGAGTATTAAGGTTTACATATTGTAACTTGTGTTAATATTTGGCTTATAATGTTCTGATGGATGTAGTATGCTTTGTGCTATTTGTTGTTTTATTAACTCTATTAGAACCCATTCTATTTGTGATTGTTTCTTTTTGTATGTGCAAAGAATATGAAATTATTTATTATAATGCCATGGAGTCTGTGTTAGTGTTTTCTAATATCTATTCTCTTTCAGGCTATGGCAAGTTTCATGTCTCGAGTCATAGGGAAAGCAGTTTCATTTGATCCTTCACAAATAGTATTAACTGCTGGTGCAACTCCTGCAATTGAGATACTAAGCTTCTGCTTGGCAGACCATGGAAATGCATTTCTTGTCCCTACGCCATATTATCCTGGGTAATTTTATCATCACTTTAGACCTTGCACCAGTATAACCAGGTTTACATATCAGTTAAGAAACCAAAGTTAATTGGAAAAACAATTTGCAGTTTTGACAGGGATATAAGATCGCGAACAGGAGTAGAGTTAATTCCTGTTCATTGTCGGAGCACTGACAACTTCGTTTTCAGTATAACTGCACTTGATCAAGCATTCAATCAGGCAAGAAAACGAGGATTGAAAGTACGTGCAATTCTCATCTGCAACCCTGCAAATCCTGTTGGCAATATACTTCCACGAGAGACTCTTTATGATGTTTTGGACTTTGCACGAGAGAAAAACATCCATATTATCTGTGATGAAATATATGGGGGTTCAGTATTTGGAAGTGAGGAGTTTGTGAGCATGGCAGAAATTCTTGACTCAGAAGAAGTTGACAAGGACAGGGTTCATATAATATATGGGCTGTCGAAAGACCTCTCTCTTCCTGGATTTAGGGCTGGAGTTATCTATTCCTATAATAACAGTGTTTTGGCTGCTGCTAAAAAGTTAACAAGATTTTCCTCCATGTCTACCCTGACACAGAGACTCTTAATTTCGATGCTTTCGGATACAAGATTCACTCAGGAATATTTTGAGATCAATAAAAGAAGGGTAAAGGAAATATATGATTCATTTGTGGCAGGTTTAGAACAATTGGGAATCAGATGCTCGGAGAGCAATGCTGGCTTATACTGTTGGGCTGATATGAGTGCACTAATCCCCACTTACAGTGAGAAAGGAGAACTTGAATTATGGGACAAGCTATTGAATATCGCTAAGATCAATGTTACTCCTGGGTCGGCCTGCCACTGCATAGAACCGGGATGGTTCCGCTGTTGTTTTGCCACTTTATCTCAAGAGGATATTCCTGTAGTTATAGAAAGGATTCAAAAAGTTGCTGAAACTTGTAAATCCCCCAGTTGAAATACGGCAAGAAATTTTATATTTAAGCATATTGCCATGACTAATTGTTTGGGGAAGTTGTAATGGATATGCACATTTCGACAAATTTTCAAGTTTAGCTGTCTTAGAAATTCTGCGGTGTTAAACATTCAGTTTACATTCTGGATGTTATAATTTATTTACATCCTCACTTGTTGGAAATAGAAATATAAAATGATTTGGAAGAGAGTTTCATAGAGGTCATGGATTGCTGGGTGATTTTAAACCACAAGGTGGGTTGCGTTTTTACTTTGACAACAGTTTCAGAGCGTTAGCTGGCGCTTCTTCCTCTGCAGTCCTTCAATCATTTTGATACTAGCTCCAAAGATGCAGCATCCAGAAGCTCTCCTTGCGAATTCCTGTTCTAGTTGCATTCAGGCAAGAGTAAAGTTGTTTGTGATTTCTCTTGTGCAAAATAACAGATAGTTAACAATATGAATACAGTATCCAAATGGAAAGAATTGAAATACAATTTTTTTTTTTTTTTTTGTATATGTTTTTTGAAATAGTTATTGATTTGTCCCAACTTAGTTGATTGATAATCAACAGTGGTATAAGTGATCTAGAGATCAAATCCCATTCATATCAAACTTGGGAGGGGATCAATTAAATTTGTGTTTGTGTGGGGAAGGGTTGGGTTGGATGTATGGTTTATGGTATGGAAAAAAAATGAAAGAAAGGGGAGAAGCTATGGATTTCTTCTACATTTTCCAGTTATTTTATTTTAGCCTAAGACCAAATGCAGTATTAATGACAGTGAAAAACAAACAGGAGTTTGGTGATTTACCATTGATAGATTCTGTTTTCTGATTTGAGCAGCTTTCCTCTGGTAGCTCCTCCGTCGACTCATCATTATCAGCTCTCCAAGTGTTGTTGGCCTCCTTATCACGACACTGCTGTTACTTTCATCATCAAACTCCTTGCTTTTCATTACTGGTTGGGTAAGAGGGCCCATTTCAGAGCATCCTACGCTTTCAAGGAAACCAGCTTTTGGTGGAAGTAATGGAAAGAGGCATTCCAAGAAAGAAGCCCCAACAAGGCTCGAAAAGCCAGTTGCGTAACTGCATGTGCTACTGTCTGTTTCAGAATCTGGTGTGGAAGGAATGTCTAGTTCATCACTTATATCATCACTCAAGGAAGATTTTTCCACAGGAACAGCAGAAGAAATTGCTACTGAAGGTACAAGGCAGTTTGCTAGGAGAGAGGGAGCTGAGCTGAATGAACCATCTGTTTCAAAATCAAATGCCTCCAGATCCAATTCAAACAATGCTTTTTGGTCATCCTGACTGTTATCACTATCCTCTTCTTTGCCATTGTCAACAACATCATAGCCCTGGGGATATGCTGTGGCTGATGGGAAAGTTGTGAGGTTTTCTGGTAGGATTGGTAGTAGGCCAGATTCTGGAGGTGATGGGAAGGTCATGATGTTTTCTGGTAGGACCTGTGGTGATGGGAAAGTTATGAGGTTTTCTGGTAGGTTTGATGGCTTAGATTCTGGTGGTGATGGGAAAGTCATCAGGTTTTCTGGTATGATTTGTTGCTCGGATTCCAGTGGCGGGTGTGATAAAGAGTTTAGTGGCGTTCCAGGCTTTTCCTCCGAATTAAAGGGAGTGGATGCAATGAGCTTGACTGGAGGCATTTGAATTGGACTAACCGAAGAAATCCCTTGTCTCCAGTCTCTTTTAGCTATACCCGGCTTTTCTTCCCAAAGAAAAGGGACAGCCGGTGGTTGCCTGACATACTTTCTCCTAGAACGTCCCATGGTTTCCTTCCCGGCCATTCTGGAGTGAAAGCTATGTTCACTTATGCATTGCTATATGTGCATTATTCCTGTTTTTATAAGTGAAAAATTGGTATACAAAGTGGATTAGAGAGGTTTGGTGGTGAACGAAAAAATGCCAACTGCACCATTTTTGTGTCTGAAGAAAGTAGCTCTACCTGCACTCTCACTGTTCTTCGGTTTGATTTAGAAAGATTGGTTTAAACTTAAGGGGGGCCATTTTTTGGATTTGGTAAGTCAACTCTGTCCAATTCAGTTTTCTTTTTAGCGATATAAGGCAGGAGAACTTTTCTGCATGGGTATGGCTGACAGCCACGGTCCAAAAAGTAAACTTAGGAACACAATAAAAAAGTCATTGGCCAATTATTGGTTTTGGATTCTTCCAATATTTCCTGAAGGTTTAGGACATCTGTGAGTTAAATTTCCCTTTTCCTTCCATTACTAGGTTCGGGTTATTGCCTTATTGGCACATTCCTTCTTGTTCTAGTCATTAATTGGCACATTCCTTCTTGTTCTAGTCATTAATTGGCACATTCCTTCTTGTTCTAGTCATTAATTGGCACATTCCTTTTTGGTTAATAATGTCTTTGAATTTTCCTAATGGTTGAAGGATAGAGAAATCTCTAGAAAAATATACGAAATTAATACTTGAATTCTTTTCCTAAGTGGACTCTACTTCAAATCTCTCTATATATATTCAATCTACCATCGCAAACCTCACAATTTTCTCTATAACACAATTAATAACAAGAAGAAAAAAAAGGGACGACTCGAGTGAGAAGCAATAAGAACAAATAAAAGATGGATGTAAACAACGCCATTGCACCTCTCTGCGCAAAGGGTTGTGGGTTCTACGGGTCTCAAGAGAGCAAAAACATGTGTTCAAAGTGCTACAAGGAATTTCTGAAGGCAGAGCTTATTGTTAAATCTGAAGCTAAAGTATTAAACGTGGAAAAACCTTTGAACTCGAAGGTTGATTTTGATTTTAGTTCGAGTAGAACAACGTTGAGTGTTGTTGCATCTGGTTCAGGTTCAAGCGTGAAGAATAGATGTAAGAACTGCAACAAGAAGATTGGTTTGACAGGTTTCAAATGTCGATGTGGGAATATGTTTTGTGGGATGCACCGTTACCCAAAAGAACATTCCTGTACCTTCGATTTCAAGAAAGCTGATCGTGAAATACTGTTTAAACAAAATCCTGTCGTCGATGGTGATAAACTAGCGGAGAGGATATGATCTCATTCATGGATTTCTTTCCAGTTAATCTTGTTTATACCTTTTTTTCTTTCCAGTTAGAGATTTTCTTGTTTACACCTTTTTTTTCTTTCTTTCTTTCTTTATTGATCATTTTTGTCTATACACCAGAATGTGAAAGGTGTCTGTTAATTCAATATACCAATTTTTTTCCGACGACGTTTGATGATGAACCTAAACATGCTAACTGCACCATTTTTGCTCTACCTATTCCTCATTCTAATTTAGAAGAGAGTTTAACACTTATTGGACCATATCATATTTTAAAATTTCACCCATGAATAATGTAATAATTTTACATGTCAATAATATTATTTGTCGATACGAAAATTGTAACAATCTACAGGAGCGATGTGTGTGTGATTAAAGATAATCAACAATTGAATAAAATACGTCATAATATAAAGAATACAATCGATTTTAAAAGTGGTTCGAGCCTGTCCATTGTTATCTTATTGTTTTTGATGGATTACAAGAATAATAATAAGTTCTGTCTAGAATAATTTGTTAACCACTCTCTCCTCGTTGGAGGGGATTTATATACAAGTTTGTAAAGAAAGAAAGAGAGAAATTATCATATTGCAATCAAATTCAATTGCAATCTCAAATTGCAATTTCGATATTCTCATGATTGTGAGCTAAGATCGTATTATTATTGCTGTTGATTTGATCTCTTCTGAAATATCCGATATCTGAGTTTATCTGTGATTTGTTGAACAATTGCCAGAGTTAGTCGCGACTAGCTTATGTTAGGTCGAACAAGTGCTGAGTCGAACTAAATCTTCCCGAGCTTCTGACTTCTCCGAGTTTAATGGAAAAATCACATAGAACATTATACATTACATTGATTTGTATATAAAGTTTATAAACCTTACATTATTCATATGAAAAATTGATTACAGTTTTTATTTTCTAAACAATATCTTTGGGGAAAAAAATTAAATACATTTTGGGATAATTTTACAAAAACCCTATAAGTATCAAATAATCATGAAGGGATTGAAGATATGAAAAATAAGACCCTAAACCTAATTTCTTTAAAAATAATTAAAAAAAAAAAATTATGTTAAACATTTATACTTTCTGGCAACTGCTGTCAGACTTTGTGTTGTTGGTAGTTTTGTAGCGTTGCTTGAGGCCATGGAGATCTCTCAACGTCTCTGGGGCCGTGGAGGCCTCACGGCAATTGCAAGAGGCCAAACACTGCCTTGTAGTGCGCAAGACCTCTGAAGGTCATATTCAACTTCAGGAAGTTGCTAGAGGCTGGATCCAGCATTGTCGATGCCTCTAGAGGCTAGATGAAGACTATCAAGTGCTTCAAGCTAGATCCATCCAGCATCCAGCTTTGAAAGCTCCATTGGAGAGGCCAATTTGGCCTTAAAACATTACTAGAGGTCAAATTCAACAGCAATTCACTTGTGGGGGAAAAGGGTGGATACATGTGAGGAAAAAAAAAAAAAAAAAAAGATAGAAAGGAGAAAAAGAAAATAATAATTGAGAAGATAACCCACAACCCTTTACGCAAAGTGGTGCAATCGCCTTGTTTAGATCCATCTGTTTATCTTCTCAATTATTATTTTCTTTTTCTCCTTTCTCTCTTCTTTTTTCCTTTTTTCCTCACATGTCTCTTCCCTTTTCCTCTACCTGCACTTCCTCGTTTTAATTTAGAGGAGAGTTTAACAGTTGTTGTAGGACAATAGTCAGTAGGACCTTATTTTTGATTTGGTAAGTCAAACCTTATAACAGTACAATTAGGTAGCCTCGAATGCAGAACTCTCATCTTTTAAGGCAGAAAATAAACTCTACTTAAAATTCAAAAGACTTTTAATAAGAATTTTAAATAATAAGAAGAGTTTTATATTATATAGATAAATTAAATTTTAGATAAATTTTTCTATAATGCTAGGTTCACAACCAATCTCTTATAATTTACGACGTAGTAGCTTATTATTAGTTAGCTTGTAAATAGGTAGGTGGGACTCGTACAAGCAGACAAGATCTATTTTGCGAACCTGACCATTGATGAGCTGTTATGTCGAAGGTTGTGAGATTGGGTTGTGGACCTAACATTACTCTAAATTTTATCTTCTTTTAAATTGAAAAATAAAATATTCACTAAAATAGATGAAGAAGAATGATATAATAATTTTACATGAATATATGTATATAATATTTATTTTTCATATTAATTTGTACACGAAGCTTGTAAACCTAACATTATTCATATGAAAAACTCGTTACTCTATTTTACTTTCTAAACAATCTTTTGACGAAAAAAAATTAACATTTTGGGATAATTTTAGAAAAACCCAACATGTATCATGTATGAAGGTCCTTGAAGGTATGGAAAATAAGACCCTAGCTCCACTTTCTTTAAAATGGTTAAAACAGTTTTGTTAAATAGTGTAGAACTTGGAGGTCTCTTATGCCATTGGAGGCAGTAGCCTCACAACAACCGTAAAAGTCTATAAATGGCCTCGTGATGCCTAGGCTTAGCAATGGGCCCTGAAATTCCGGGGCTCTGTCCCGACCCGTCTCGTATGGGGCGAGGATTCCTCTATTTTTTTGGGGATAGGGATGGGGACGGGAGGAGTTTAATCCCCGTCCTCGGGGATGGGGCGGGGCGGAGGTTGCCCTTCCACCGCCCCACCCCGTGTATATATATACTTTTTACTAATATATTTTACCTAATTACACAATTATCCTACCTATATAAACCCCATATTTTCCCAATTTCTCTCAACCTAAACAATTGAACAAGAACAAACCCTAACCCTTAAGTCTTAAACTTGTCGCCATTGCCATTCGCCTTTAGCCGACTTCATATTACCATTCGCTAACACCAATTTGATTAGGGCTGCAAAAAACCGGTTAACCGAACCGGATACATGCTTTTTGTAACCGAACCGGTTTTTCGGTTCAAGCCATATTGCAAACCGAAACCAATTCGATTTTTGCATAAACCGGTTTACAAACCGAACCGAATTTTCGGTTTGCAATCCGGTTAACCGGTTTTATTAATAAATTTTTTTTTGCCTTTTTTTTATATGTTATGATAAAAAAAATTCCTATTTTTGGATGACAATTTCAAGAAACCAAAAAACCAAAAGATCCACAACAATTTGACCAATTAATCACCAATTAATGCTATTGATTTCTTCTCATCCAAGCATAATAACTAATAATCACCAATTACATTATCATAAAATACAACCTGTTCCTTTAAATTTTAATGATCAAGTACAAAAGTGATTAAGAAATAACAAGTGAAAGTTGTAAACAGACATCTCCCCTCCACTTTAAGGCTCAAGCATTCTTCAATTGGCCAAGTGCAATCACAGAATCACCTACAAGAGGAATGAAATCAGCTTTAATATTTTATAAATAAAGAGAATGCATTTTGTTTTTAGCAAATGTCACTGCAGAAAAATAAAATAAACACATAAATAATATGATACAGTGAATGATTCCATAGGATTCTTTATAAAGAAATAAAAAAGAACATGTGGTGGGTATAGCTCAGAACTTTGACATCCTAAATTCCAAACTTGTATCTTTTTCTTTTTTATCTTTTCCAGATAGATCAACTGCTGTAGATTAATTTCTAATTGCTAGTGTGTATTCTAATTTCTAATTTCTGATTGCGTAATGCTTATAGTAGTGAGGCTGCATTTTGGCTTGTGTATCTATGCAAAGATGGACATATAGATTAGTCTTGTGTTTTCAAAGCCATCTTCAACTAAAAATAATTGCTTTTCTGGGTTTAAATTATAGTATCGGGAATCCTAATGTGGTTACAAACAACTTTAGAGTTTAGACCATTGCTTATTTCCACCATAATTTGACTTCAATTACCTACTACTAAAAAAGGAGTCTTATTGAAAAGGGCAACAAAAAGAAGCCTTAGTGCTTCCTGGTTACAAGAAACTATAAACCAACAGAAGTTACGCAAATTTCCTGCACAGGGTCCTCTGTTTTCCCACAAATGTGTCAAGATATGATATATGCCCATTCATAATTTGCAAAAAAAAAAAAAAAAAAAAAAGAAGACTAATTAAAGTCTTTAACATTTACTTGACCAAAAAGTGCGTAGAAATGAAAATGATCTTTTACATTTACTCCGCCAAAAAATGCACAAAAATGAAAAAGGACTTTTACATTTACTTAAAAAGTCTTTTATATTTATTCCACCAAACACAACACTGCATATATAATTATCTCACAACAACATAAGCATAAAAAAATATGAGGAAACACCAAAGTCAAAACAGAAACCTCCTGCAGTTTAAAAAGCATATATTTAGGAAGAAGATGTTACACCTTTGGAGACTGGAGAGGGCAGCGGTGGCGACTGGAGTCTTGGAGAGTGTAGACTGGAGATGGCAGCGACGGCTGACGAGTTTGAGAGGAGAGGACTGGAGGAGGAGAGACGAGTTTGAGAAGAAGATGTTACACCTTTGGAGACTGGAGAAGGCAGCAGCGACTGGAGTCTGGAGTCTTGGAGACAATGGAGAGTGGAGAGGGTAGCGACGGGCCGACGATTGGCGAGTTTGAGAGGAGGAGAGGAGGTATACATTGTCGAGTGTGTACTGTGTAGTTGTTAGGGATTTCAAAGTTCAAACTAATATTAGATTTAGTAATTTAGATTTGGGTATTTAGGATTTTAGATAATAAAGGATTTTTAAAAATTAAAAATTAAAATAATATTATTATATTAAATTTATAAGAAAACCGGTTTAGAAAATGATATAAACCGTAAACCGAACCGGAAAACCAGTTTATTTATTTTTTAAAACCGAAACCGAAACCGGTTAACCGATTTTTTGGACCGGTTTCGGTTCGGTTTTCCGGTTTAGTTCGGTTTCCGGTTTTTTTTTTTTGCAGCCCTAAATTTGATCTCTCTGATTTGGCCGAACTTTAAACAAAGGTATTAGAAAATGATATAAACCGTAAACCGAACCGAAAACCTAAGCTTTATTTAAACCGAAATCAAAGTAACCGATTTTTGGACCGGTTTCTTGCCTGCCTAGCTTCCGCTTAGTTCTTGCCTCCGGTTTTTTTTGCAGCCCTAAATTTGATCTCTCTGATTTGGCCGAACTTTAAACAAAGGTAAAATTAATAGGGTGGGGACGGGCCTCCAACATTCTCCATGGGGCAGGGATGGAGAATTCTTGTCATCCCTGCAACGGGGAGAGGGCAGGTGTGGGGAGTGATTTTGAGGGCGGGTATGGGGACAGTGAATGAGATCCTTACCTCGCCCCGCCCCATTGCCATGCCTAATGATGCCACTTGAGGCTGCACAAAGTCATCAATGCTTTCGAAGGCCAAATCCAAGCATAAAAAGCCACCAGAGGTTAGATCTAGCCCTGTTGGCACTTTCCGAGGCTGTATCTAGATTGAGATGTAAATATCTTGGTGCGTATTATGCTTACTCAGCCTTGGCCTACATAGTGTTAATGTTTGACTCAAGCCTAATAGGCTAATACACATAAAAGACTAAAGAGTAATGTTACACCCACAACCTCTCCTCACAAACTTTTTTTTATAACCTCGAAGTAACAGTTCGTAATTGATTAGTTACAATTTATCAGGTGTGACCTAGATGGAGTCTATTATGAGCTGGCCAATTAAGGGTTGCCATATCGAAAGTTGTGAAAAGAAGTTTGTGAGAAGAAGTTATGGGTGTAGCATTTTCCAAGACCTAATTCATGTTCAAAGACTTGACCTAGATCTATAAGCTTCTAGAAGACTCTTCGCTCAAACTCATCCAAGAGATAGACTCCCTCATGTGGTAGAGAATAGAGATAAGTACCAAAATAAGGACAGAGTTTTTATACTTTTATGATTAATCCTAGTCATCCATCTTATTGGACACGTAAGGATCTTAACCATTAGATCTACTTGTAAACATGTATCAATAGCCAGTTAGTTCATTTGATGTATTCATTCCAAAGCAACATTGATATAAGAGTTTTCTCTTCATCTTAGCTTTTTATGTTCTTGATATTTTCTTGTAGCATTTTAAGTTTTTATTTTCAAGCTTACTTAGTGCCAACTGCCAACCTCTCAGTTATGCGCGCTAAAGCGCGAGGGTTCTTTTAAAGGCTTTGACTCCTATTTGGTTGAAATGATAAGAGGCCCTTTGAAATTTTACTTGATTTATAACAGTTTTTAAAAGAATATTGGTAATTTTACTCCATAAAAGGTAGTTGGATGTAGTTTTTATAGGGTTTTACAAAATTGTATTGAATAGAAGTTGTCCGAAAGTATATTTTCAAGGGACTATTATAGTTTTTAGTGGATTATCAATAATTTTCTAGAGGTTACCTTTAATTTCTTAAAATTTCATTTAGTATACTCGGCTGCGCCTACTAAAGCCCGAGTCAGGTAGTGGAATATGATAAGCATTAGATACGATCTAGCCTAAAAGTTCCGAATCTATATACAATAACTCTTGAATTTATGAGAAAATGTAAAATTAAAAATGAATTAACTCCAAAAGAAAACTATATATAAATTTTATTAATAAGTCATTGATAATTGTAGGATAACAAGTCTATTTATACTAAATTGATCCTAATACTATTAGACCAAGACATACTAATGAAAAAGTAAAACAATTACAACTTAAATAAGAAAATAAAACTCGACTAAAACAAAACTTCCTAATTTAATTAAAATCCTAAAAAACTAAGCTTCCAAATAAATCCTAATTAAAATTAGAAAACTAGATAAAAAAGGGGAAATAATATAATATCCTAATTTTAAAAAATGTGTCCTACATCATCGAACCTAATTTTTCAGGCACATGCCCAAGTATAGTTTATGCTCAAGTTGGGCCAAACCAAGTTTGAGCTAGGGGTGTAATTGAACCAAGCTGAGCCAAGTATTAAGCTGCTTAAGCTCGACTCGACTTCTACAGTGTCGAGCTTAAGCTCGATCAAGCTTCAACATTGAGCTCGATCCAAGCTTCAACCTTGAGCTTGAGCTCAACTAATCCCTATATAAACATTGAAACATTTCGTAAGGGTAAAATTATCAATACCCCACTAATGGACTAAAAAAGCCAAATTTCTTAAGACACCCCATGTTAGAGTTTTAAAATTAAAATTTTTCTTATGGCACTCCATAATTTTCATAAATGCCCTTCATTCCATTTTTATTTTATTTTTTATATATATTTTAAAAGAGTTAAGATTTCATTCTATTCTCTTATACTATATGTCCCCTATCATCATTATTCCTAAAAATAAAATGTTAAGATAATTTAATTGAAAGTTAAAAAAAAAATCCATACAAATATCTCAAAGACATATTTTGTAATATAATTAAAAACTTATAATTTTGTATTGCTTGTAACTTAATATCTTCCATTGCAAATCTTCTTACTACATTAAACTATCTTTTTATTCTAAGAATGATTTGAATTAAAAAAAAAAAATAAATAGGGTTTATGAGATAATAGTGTGGTGTTAAAAGTATTTTTTAAAAATAAGAAATTAAAGTTAATTTTAATAATTTAATATAGGATAAATTTATCCTTATAAAATTTATCAAAAAGTAGAGTTTCTTAATAAATCTATTTTAAAAATAAAAGGAATTGGCCCATTGGACAAGGGTTTGTTTTATTTCTTTCCTGGGCTGAGTTTCGTAATTGGTCCAAGAGTATGGTAAACCCACCTCTCATTAAGCTCATTCTTTGTTTTTCTTCTCCTTCTAAAACACTAAAGAAGATCTATTTTACGAGGGAGAGTATATTACTCTGCTCCCTTCTATCTAAAATTCTAAATCATATCAATCTTTCGAATCATTTTATTAAAAATTTTAAGTAGGATAAACCTTTTTTTTTTTTTTTTTAGTGACCGAAAGTGTTTGAGTCAATTTGCGTACACTTCAACCAATCTTCCAAAATTCTGAAGTAGACGACCAAGTAAGCCTTTCAATGGCCACCTCTATTAGGACTTGTAAGGATTCGAACTCAAGAGTTCATGTTTATGCTTGTATAATCATGTGACACATATAAGACATTCCATTATAATCAGCATTAATTAAACATATACACACATATAAAACATTTTTCATATATATATAATCAATAGAAAGATTGATGTATGATAGTCTGTTGCATTACATGAATGTATATTGATTTGTTGTAGATCGAGTTGCTCATCCTCATATTATGTATATAGCGAGGTTTCTCATGTGTTTTTTGGTATGCATACAGTTTGACACACTAGAAATCTAATAAATTAGTTGTCGTGCCTAAAAAGTCACACTGATATCAGTTCAACAAGTGCTTAAAAGACAAAGTGTACTAGTTATCAAGCTCATACCGCCTCAGAAATATTTTATACTAACCTTATCTTATTTTAAGATAAAGACGAATAAGAACTCTCTATGTGTCAAAGTAACTTGCAAAAACACTCGTTACATTGACTTCAAATGTGTATAAATTAACACCTCTCTTCGTAAAAGGAGAGACTAGGTAGATGAGAGCTAGACAAACATTTGAACTTTATTATTTCTCTCTGTAAACAGAGTATTTCTCCATCTTTGTACGCCTTAAAGGCAATGTCATGAAAATAGTCAGAGAATAATAAAATACAGTGAATGTAGGGTTTGCTTTAAGCATCCGAACCACTATAAAAATATTTCCTGTCAATCTATTATTTATGTTTCTACAAACATATATAATCTCAGTATTATATTCAAATCTCATGAATCCATCACGTATAATTTCTAAGACTCTCTTAACACTTTACACGTGTAAGTCGTTGCTGTAAAAAAGATTAGTTAATGGAGTGCATAGATCTAGCTCTTGTTGATCTGCTGGTTGAAGCGTCAAAAGCAAGAACCGGTTTCCAATATTCTTTAATTAATTCTTCAGTCTTCACATGCATTTAAAATCTAAAAAACTGATGATAAAAAGTCACATGCATTGAGATGATATGATCCATCCTAACAGGTTGGACTGGACTCTTATGTATGATTAAACATCAAATAAACTTCCTTTTCCTCTTTTGTAATAAACATTATCTCTATCCTAAACAAAATCTGATAGAATTTGAGATATGTTTGACTCCTCATCCTATAAGGTCTTGTTGAATGGGAGGATTATCCCATTTTATAAACTAGTAGGCTTGAGCGTGCCTAGTCAGTGTGAGACTCCAACACTCCCCTTCATGGTCAAGCCTATATGTTGAGTCATGCCTGTTGATGGAGGTAGTTGTTGGCTCTAACTCCTCACTTGCTGGTCAAGCACTCAGCTCAACTAAACTTGAGCTTTGATACCATGATAGAATTTGAGGTGGGTCTGACTCCTCATCCAATAAAACCTTATTGAATGAGAGAATTACTCCGTCTTGTAAACCAGTAGGTTTGAATATGCCTAGTCAGTGTGGAACTCCAACAAACTCCAATCCATCTATCGATCTGTTTCAGTTTAGAATACAAACAGTGCACATGTCATATCTTGTCTTTTGATTCAACCAAAAAAGAAAGTAAAATAATATAAGGAAAAGGATGAATGGGGGGTGGGGGCAAAAAATATACACACAATATAATAACATTCCATCATCTCTTTAACAATGTTTACATACCAAATTGCTTATTGAATATGGTCGTGAAGGGCCCTTAAGAGGAGACAAAAGTGATAAATTTACGAGAAACTTGTGTCCTAATCAGGCACCTAAGCTATGAGCTGTATTACCCCCCATTTTAATATCAAGAGATCATCAACAACATGGATGCCAAGAGTGGGGTTTCTCCTTTGTAAAAGTTGTATCATATTTTATTTAATTATAATTTAAAGAAAAATCTTTGAAAAGTTCTAATATTGCAGGTGCCTTCTCAATATAGATCCAATATCAATTTGTATTATCGGCCGGGTTGCTTCTTCCATTATGTCTCAAATAATAATATTATGTGTATATTATGATTGCTTATGAAAAGCTAATTAATTAGATTTTGTATAGTGAGAATGATGGGAAAAGTCTTTAACGAAATGAAATATAATATACACCTTTGATTTCTTTTTTCATCTTCTTAATCATCATCATAATTGATAGCGTTTTCAAAGTGAAAATATATAAACAAAATGTATACACATAAATATACAAGATAAACCTCAAAAAGATGACCTGATGGTTAAAGAGGTTCGCTCCCTTATCGAGTTCTTGGGTTCAAATCTTGGAGCCATGCACGTACCATTGTGACTTACTTAATCGTTTGAACTTGTGAGGGTGTTCAATGGAACTCGAAGATTAGTTGAAGTATGCTCAAACTCGCACGAACATCTCAATTATAAAATTATAAAAAAAAAAAAGACATGTATATATAGCTATAGGAGTTTAATTATTTGGTGCCTAGTCGTCTTCATTATCAATGATTATATAACTTAATTAAACAAGATTCCATCAGGTAAATTACAAATGTATTGTTGGTAGTAATCAGGACCCACTTCAACACTTAATTCAACAGCTGGTATTTGTTTATATCTCTGAAATGGGTTCCAGATGAAGAATATGGATCTGCAGTTCAAACCAACTAAATAAACTAGAAGCTAACTGAATCTGGGAGTTGGTGGTACGCTACTATGGAGTAGTAATTAATAATAATAATAATAATAATAATAAGCAAAAGTTTAGAGAGGAATATTTTCATATGATATAATGATGAATAAGTAATTAATGATTGAGAGGCCATGCAAATAATATTTTCGATCGAGAAGAATTTCTCAATTCATTTCATTTACATACATCTATATATATATTTTCATATACATTTTAGGGTGTGAAGCAATAAACAAACCCTTAAAGATCTGATGAAATTCAGTTCAATCTAAAATCAACCATGATGATAAAAATTTCAGAAAATTAACAAAAATTAAAAAGAAAAAAAGGGAATAGCAAAAAAGATGGATCATCCATTTCCATCTCCTTAGCTGGAACGTTAACATTTGAAATCATTCAACAACCCGTTCATGTTGGCACATTCAAACAAGGCCTTAGCCGTCATCTCCCTTTCAAATCTCCAGATATAGTTCAGACCCACCAATAGTTCAGTAACGGCGGCTTCTGTCTTCTCTTTATTCGCAAAATATAGAGTCTGCAAGAGAAGAACATTAGTTTTCGGCACCATATTTTGTTGCTCAAAGCTTCTTTCACTTTGCCACTTTATCATATTATGTGCTAATGGTGACAGCCACCCCAAGATCCTCCCCAAAGCGTTTCTCCATTCTCCGGCGAGCACCGGATCGCTCGCCGAGAAACCGACTCCCTTCAATCGAGCCCTCAACGATGATCGTATGCTACTTGGAAGCATCGCATAGAGATCATCCCTTGCATCAACACCAACCAATTGTGGAGACTTGATCATTTTCTCCATTATGATAATCAAGTTCGCAAAGTGTAGGGCCAAAGCAGCGGCACCTAACGTAGTTGTAGGAGCCTTTAATAATTTCGAATTCGACTCGAAGAATCCATTATTTGAATCTTTCTTTTCTTCAAGTTTTGAGCTTTTCAATGGCCCCGAGACAAAGCTACATGTATTAGGGTTTTCGGTTGGATGAACAGTCGCTGAAGCTGAGAGACTTCGAGGAAGATAAGCGGGACAACCATGACCAATCCCGAACACAAGTTTTGTTCTTGCTAAAACAGTAAAAACTGGTCTTGCAAGAATATTAACAACAGTGTCGAAGCTTCGATTCCATAAAGATCTCTCTTTTAGATACTTTACCTCCTGTTTTTGCCAGATAATCTTTTGTTGAAGATCGACAATTTTCTGCTCTTTGGTGGAGGATTCATATTCGTTACATTGCAATGCTTTTCTCAATCCATTCTCTAAAACTGTTAGCTCCTCCATTTCTTTATACAAAGTGGCTGTAATCGTCACGTACCTGTCCATCTTCTTGCTCTTGGCTTCCATATCTTTTGGATTCAGAACCCAACAAAGTGAGTCGTGGCCTGTGTTTGCAAAGACTTCGAACAACCGATCAAAAGATTGAAGATTCGAATCTTCACACCGCCTGCTTAATCTCGACACAGATTTTGCAACAAGTCTAATATTTTCTGCCAATTCCGCACATGCTAAGCCAAGAAGAAACGACTCGTCGTTTGAGACAATCTTGCGGACTCCTTCGAGAGATATCGACTCATTGCGGAGACGAATGATGTTCTTGTCTGCAAGAGCTTGCCATAAATGGAGGATCTTTGACATGATTCCAGCGATTTCAAAAGCTAAAACTCCAACGTTGGATTTCTTTGGAGACAACTTCGGTTTCGGTGTTGAGGCCTTTACAGTATCAAAACTGCTCGATATTGCAGTTTTAACTTTTATTAGCCAAGTTTCAAGAGCCATATTGACTGCAATTCAGAGGAATGATAGCTAGAGTTAATTGTATTTGACAAGAGAAAAGAATATTAATGAAGATCTAGAGAGAAATTAAGAAAAGGAAAAGGGTATGGTGAGAAATAATTGAAGAGTGGTGTTTGCAGAGAGATAAGGATATGAAAGAGAGAAGCTTGTTGAAGATTATGCAGGTGGAGGCTCGTGGGATGTTGAGAGCCAGCATTATACAAAGGCTCTAATAAGAAAAAAACTCAAGAGCTCAGAGACAGAGACAGAGAGAGAGAGAAAGAAAATAAAATAAAATAAATAAATTAAAGTGTTGTTGAATTTGATTACACGCACATGCAGTTTTAGAACGTGAGGGATCATCTAATTAGAAGTGTGATTTGTCTTCTCTAGTTTGAGATGCAATCGCTGTAAGAGCGATTGAAATTTTATTGTTTTAATTTGTATATTTATTTTTATTTTATTAGGCAATAGTATATATGAAGTCGGTAAAAGAAACTTTTTTCTAGTGTGTTTGGATGCCGAGAAAAAAAACTTTTTATTAGATGCTGTTTTTTTCAACTGTAGGTAGAGGGCCATGTCATTATTGGCATGTTCTTTTTTGTTTTTAATAGCATAGTCTTTGTGATTAGTAAGTTTGTTTTGTGTGTATTATTGGTTTGTTTGTCCATTGAACGACTTTAAGTCTTTAACACATAAGTGAAAAAAAAAAAAAAAAAGGTAATCATCTGATTTGATAATTTCACTGTGGATGATTTTCTTATGAATAGTATTAGTTCATGAACTAAATGATTGGAGTGAAATACTAAAATCCCTTCATTAACATCCATTGATCTATATTATAAATCAAAATCCTTAAAATTTTTAGAAGTGGGCTCCTTTGTTCGATTCAAAAATACATTAATTGTTTGGTTTGATTTGTTATGAGATAAGCATCCAAGGTGAAAATTAAAGGGGATTACTATTTGCATAGGAAAAAGAAAAAGGAAGAAATAATTAAAATTAAAAGGAGAAACCCCGAAAGAGTGACTGTATTTGGGATCATATATCACCTTTCAAGTTTCAATTATCCAAGGAATAATCAATATGTCTGACTAGATGACCTTTTTTATTTGGGATAACTGAGGGTGCGTTTGGTTTAGTATTTTGGATAGGATTTTAGGGATAGTATTGGGTTATTGGATATGGGAGTATTACGAGGTAAATTTTAAAAATTTATAAAAAAGCCCTTAGGTTTACTAATTTAACTAAAGACCCTAACATGTAAAATGACAAAAACACCCCCACCTCTCAGTAGTACGATTCCGCCACCACCGCGGAATCGCCTAAAATTTCGCACAGACGCATCTTGCTGGATGCCGTAACACGCCGTTATGGCCTTTTCCGGCTAGATCCATGGTAGATCCGGCCGGAAAAGGCCGATCTATGGTTTGTTTTGGCCGCGCGGCGGTAGGAAAAGGCCAAGCGGCGGCCATCTTTGGCCGTCGGCCGACGGCCAAAGATGTGGCCGTCGTTTTGGTCGGCGAAGGCCAAGATTTGGCCGTGTTGACCGCTGACTGGCCGGCTGGCGACCGGCCAACGACGGTTATTTTCGGCCGTGCCGACGGCCAGATTCGCCCGCCGTATCCGTGGTGGATCCGCCGGCCGGAAAAGGCCACGGCTGGTGAACTTCCTACCATTTATCGGAAGCCTTTGGTTGTTAGATGTATTCCTAACTATCACCTGACTGGTGGTTGCCTAACTGACAAGTTGAGGGTTGATGGGGGTGTTTTTGTTAATTTTAAACTTTTTTTTCAGGGGGTATTTAGTGAAATTAATAACCTTATGGGGTTAAAATGTAATTAAAAAAAATAGGGTAATATTTTGAGAATATTGTACCAAACGCGATTTGAAAAATAGGATCCAGAATAGGGATAAAAATATTAAACCAAACGCATACTGAGATGTTCGGATTAGTTTGTGTACACCTCAACTAATTTTCATAATCCATTGGACACTGTACAAGCTTAAAAAATCAAGTACGCTATAATAACAAAACTCGAAATAAAATAGCGACAACTTCTCCACAAATATGTACATTGAAAGAAAAGATTAGAAATATGGGATGGATTAATGGATCCCATTTTCCCACATGCAAGTTGTGGGACTTTGTTGAAGCCATTGTGGCCTCGTGGTGGTGGTGGTGGTAGTCAAAACATGTTTGATATTTGATGAGTTTGACAATCAACATGAAATAAACAGTGAACCTGGCAGGCATTGCACTGCATCTAGACTAGACCAGACCAAAACAATTGCAAGACAAAACCCTTTTTAAATCGACCACTACTTATTGTTGTTCCTAAAATCCTACTCAAATTTATTTGTGTTTTGTTATTGGTGGGTGCATTACAGCATTTATATTCATGCTCTTTGGGATAATGGATGTATAATGTATTCAATATACAACTTTTTTTTTTTTAAGTTGAGGAAACCAAAGAAAAATATTTATTAAATTTATTAATTAATTTGCAAAACCATAAATTGAGTTACATGTGAAATTTAGGACAGAATATTCATTGAATGGTACGGGAAGACTTTAATAGGAAGACAAATAATTAATATGAACGAGAACAAAATGTTGTCTATATTTCTTCTCCAATTAATTCGTAACATTTAATATGTACAAGTCTGCATAAGCATACGTAGAACATTAATTTATAATAGAATTCCCAAATTTGTTGATTAAAAACATTCCAAAACGCATATAAAGAACTTAAATTTTTTTTATATCGGAGATGTTTGGGTCAGTTTATGCGCACCTCAACTAATCTCTCAGGACCCTGAAACTAAGAACTTAAATACTGTAGTGTGGGATAGAAGGATTATTCTAGGAAATACTGAATATTAACAGATTGTAAATGCCTTTGAGTCAAACGACAAGGAAATATATATAAAGAAAATCATCATCATAATTATCATGAATAAACGCAATGAGGCCCTGCATTCAGAAAACAAGAAAGGAGAGGAAGCGAGCACTGCGCTTCAATTAAGTTCAAGTTGACCACAAATTTTGGATCGATTTTGACTAATTGGGACACGAGGTGGATGATGATGATACAAGACTTTAATAGAAAATATGGCAGCTAACCAATTGAATTGGGAAAAATATAAATATTGGGGTTTTAATTTTTTTTTTTGGATGGTTGAAGGATAAAGAAAATGAGGACACTCAACTTTACTCATTGACATGCACATGGATAGTGGGATATTGTTGTTGGGTTGGTGAAAATTTTGACCTTTTCTCATGAAATAATATATAGTTTTTATTTAAATTTACATGCAATAGTTAGATGATCTTTTTTTTTTTTTTTTTCTTTTACAAGGCTTTGCCTAAGTTTTGGGTAGCAATAGAAGCAAATGGTTGTTTAATTGTCGGAAAATGAAGTACATCTCCATATGTCTTGATAAATGTGCTTCCCTCTAAACTCATCATCCTTCTCTCTCTCTCTCTCTCTCTTCTTTATTCCCATCTCCATTCTTTCTTCTTTTTCACATCAGCTATTACTACAGAAATTAATACATACCAAACTAAGGGGTAAGCTTTGAATTGTACCATGTATTAATATACATGCATGTATCATATTAGTCAATCTAAAGAGAAAATTTTGTTAATCCCGGGAGCACTGGGATTTGTAGTGTTGTAATACCAGAATAATTATAATTAAGAAGGGATAGTGTATATAAATATCTGCTTGTTAATTTCAATGGAGAGCTGGCTCTTAAAGACTTTGATTGTTGGGAAAGGAAGCCTCCTTACCCTAATGGAGTTATTGACCATGTTGACATGGTCAAATGTGGACACTTGGGAGGCCATGAGTGGCTATAACCAACATTTTTAGATCCATCGATATGTATACACTTATCTAATTAAACATCTCTTTCGTAATTCTAAATAGGATTTTGTTCTCATTAATCAATACAAGAGTTGAAGTCAAACAATATAATTTATATACTTGTAAAGATCAAATCATGTTAGATTAGTTTGAGATTAAAAGAATAAAGAAGATGAGGTTAATGAAATGTCGTTTTGGTTTAATGCAACGTACCACTTCTCTCGTTCTCTAAACCCTAAGAAGATACTTAGATTTACCACCGACCAACTTGGTCAATTAACTCCCTCCTATATCTAGTTACATTTTATTAATTAACCCATTAATTCATTGTATTTGGAAGAGATAGATAAATAAATAAATCGTATAATAAAATGTAAAATAAAATAAAGAAGAAGAGCAATGATATGATGAAATGATTTGCATATTTTACGTGTGTTTTCTTTTATAATGGGATGGTAAACATAATAGAATATTTATAAAGTAGTACATAATGGGTAATGTATATGCAAAATGAAAGGATAATTAATTATGGGGTTAGAAAATTAATAAGAAAAAAATGATTGAGAAATTAAGTAAACATGTAGAGAAGAAAAGAAAAAAAAAAAAATATGTGTTGATAGAAATTAAAAGAAGATAATTAGAAATGACTTATTATTCAAAGATTAATATTATATGGGATGATCACTTACTTTATAATATGTTAATTAATTAATTAAGAATATATTAATGATTTGTTTTGATGCATGCGGAGCATGGTGAAAGAAGAAATGGAAAATGATGTAATGATCCATGTAAACCAGTGTCTGTGTTTGTGTTATTTGTGATTGTGAGGTGATGATGCCACTTCATTTTCAGTAGACATAATCTTCCACTTTCCCTCATGCTGCTATTAGACACCAATATATTACATATGCTTAATGTTTTCATGGTCACTCTTCAAAGTGATTTTTATGATGATCGATTAATAGAATTAGGACGTGGGTAATAATAATAATAAGATTTGTGTTATGATGATATGTATATATTTGAGGCAGGAGGTCAATAGTGAAGTTAAATTATTGATGATGGATAATGTGTTGGCAGAATGTTTTGGTTATTTGTTGAATATTCAACCTCTCGCACCAATCCATCATCAAATTTCGACCAAACACAATTATTGTTTTAACCAATGTTTTAAAACCCAACCTGGGGTGAAACCCGAAAAACTTGCCGGGTCTCGGGTTGACCCGTTGACAAAAACTTCTAAAATTCAGCAAATACACCCCTAAAAATTCGTTAAGTCCTTATAGGTTTGAAATTTAGCAAACACACCCCAAATACAAATCGGCCGGTAATGGCAACGCCCCAGATGCAACCCCAATCGTCCCTTGAGCCCATTTCCCTTAAAATATGCCTAAGATCTCGCTGAAAAATGTTCGATTTCAACCAGATCTCACTAACGCCGGCGCCGACATTCTAGGCCAGATCTCATCGGCGGCCTGAGGCTACGCCGACATTCTAGGCCAGATCTCATCGACGCTGACGCTGACGCCGACAATCCTCTCCATCACTCAGAAATTACTCCCCTCTTCCTCCCAACCAAAATCCACCTTACCTCACCCCCGTTAGCCTCGCCAATCGCCGACAAAAGCTGGTTGTTGCCGCTACTAGTTTTGTTTGATTACTCATCGGAAATCAACTCCGCCACCACCATTGCATTCACTGATACTTTCTCTTCAAAAGACCCAACATCCTGACCATCTATTGTTCCCCGATCATCCTCTCAAATCCTAGGGTTTTGGGTGAATAGGAAAAATATCAACCCAGCTCGTTGAAGCTTCTAGGTCCTGGTTAAACCGGTCGGGTTGGGCCAAGTTTTAAAACATTGGTTTTAACCACTAATCTATATGCTAAAAATTAACCTTTGAATCAAGCACTAGTATTGGAATGATCTCTAAAATCGTTCAATTAAGGAATGAGGATGGAAAATAAACTTTCTCATTTCATATATATGGGTTTAGATTAATATTCAACAACGACAATTGGTTGTTGATTACCCATCAATATCTTCAAAAGGGTAATACTGCGCTCACAAACTCTTCTTACTAATTTTCTCTCACAAATGTGATATGACAGTACGTAATTGGTTAACTTACGATGGGTCCTGCCAGCCAAATAATGGGTTACCCTGACTAATTACAAACTATCACATCACGTTTGTAAGAGAAAGTTAGTGAGAAAAGTTTATCAATTTATCTTTATTAATCTTAAAAAACACTCGAGGCTTAAAAGTTGTTCCTCTTCCGGAAGTTCAATTTCCCTTTTCTTGAATTTATATATTTTTTCACTTTCAAATGTGTTACATATAATAGAGTAGGGGGAGTGGAAGACGGAGATTGGACCCCATAAGAAGACTTTGAAGGAAATGAAATGAATGGCTCTGTTCTCTTTTTGATCTCAAACCACACATACTCATTTTGCTGCTCAGCTTTGATGGGGACCTGAGTTAAGTGTGCATTAGCAAGATGGCACTTTGAGTGCTTTTGGGAATAAGGGATTTTGTAGTATAGTAATTAAATTAATTAGAAAAAAATTGGGCATGCATGAGTGTGGAAACAAAATGGGCGTTACATTGATTACAAAAGAAGGAGTAATGTTCCACTTTTGGTAGACATCCCTTAAAAAGAAAACGAACACTTTAGAAACATCTTAAAATCATTTTCCATTTCCATTCCCCCTTCCCTAATTAATGAACTATGCGCACGTGTACCATCATCATTCTAACTGCGTACGTGGTAGACCGAATTATTCATTTCCCACGCATGTGACTTAGGCCCAGCCCGTTTTCAATTTTCGGAACATTCATTTGTGGGCCACAATTAGAGATAAAACATATTATTTACTGTCAAGAAATTGATAAGATTACGTGGTGCTGCTGGTTGATTTTTTTTTTTTTTTAAAGTATCCGAACCAATTTGTGTACCCTCAACTAATCTCAAAATTCTTGAAGTTAACAGTTAATTAAATCTCTAATAACCACCCCTTTATTAGTAGTCATGAGGATTTGAACTCAATACCTCTTTAATAATACATTTAAAAGACTCAAACCAACCGTCAAACTGATATTCTGTTAAATATAAACTTGTGAAAGTGAAAATATTTTAAAGATATTACACTAAGTTTATCGGCCATTCACTTTAGCCCTCAGCTGTTGTTTACAAAAATTACTTCAACTGTATCGGGGTTGGATGGATACAACAGTTTTAAGCAGGATTTTCTTCCTCTTTCTGATAGATAAACAAGTAAATTAACTGCAGCTGATTCAACCAAACCTGGAATTGGCGGGGTAATTTGAGCCACAATGTTACGACTGTGTCGTCTCCAAAATCTTCTGCAAGTTGCTTTTAATGCTGGTTAATAGTCATCAGAAGCTGCTTTCACAAGAAGCTAGTTCCTAGTGCAAGGTCGTTTAGATTTGAAAGAATTTGTGACCGAGTTGTTCCAATCTGGTTAGCAATTTCAAGCTGTTCCTCCAATGGTAGCATCTCATAACTGCAAAAAGTAAAAGACATGAGATATAACGATTACTCGGGGGCATATTTTTTCATCCAACAGCCAGTCAATAAAGTGTCCCACCTGAAGGAACCTATTGCATTTATGGGGAACTAAAACAATGACATAACATAAAAAATGCAGAACAGACAAGTGCTGAAGGGTTCTATTTTTGCAGGAGGGATAAAAGAATAACTATGAAAAGATAACGTTTGGAAATTAAAGAGGATAATGCCACAAAGATATTGAGATCATGTGAAAAATAAGATCGTGTCATTTCTTCTAAAGGTTTTAAAATTGAAAACCACACCCCTAAAATCAATAATGTTCAGAAGAAGATGCAACTTACTGGCCAAGCAGTTCACAATCAACTATGCTATCAGGGCCAGGCCGATGGGCCTTTCCATTTGAACGGAACTGGCGGAAAGATCTTGGATTTAAGCCAGCAACATGGGCAACAGCATCAACAAGCTTTTTCTGTAGGGACTGCAACCTACGAAATGTGAGTTCATCAAGAGGAGCAATACACCCAATGCTGCCATCCAGGGTACCAAACAACAAAGCAAAGCGATTGGTTTTATCAGATCCTGCAACAGCACCAGATGAGGTAGAAAGCATCTGCAACCGCAAGAATTTTGTGACATGAGCACCGACATGAAATTCAGCCCTTGACAGAAGCTTTTGTCCCTTCCAACTCTCAGACATCTTTGGTGCATAATAGAAAATCTGTTTCAGCACATACAAAGAATTCAAAAATAGGTCAACCAACAATACCCCATCAAACAATCAACCTTGATATCATTATTTCCAATTAACTGCACCCATCTAACAATTGACCATCAAAAATTGAAGCCCTTGGAAAACACAGAAGTTTTACATGAAGATTTCCACACAATAATCCTAATAAATACAATAGAACTTAGTAAAATAAATCATTAGTATATAAGATTTTGTACATATTGTAGACACTTGGAGCTATATTAAGTAGCAGTAACTATGCATTCATGCTTCTTTCTTATTTACTTAAATGTGTAGCCATTTTAGTGCAATATTCTTGAAATTGAGGCATCAACTATACAATAGGAAGACAACAGAAAAATAAAAAGTGAACAGAAAACTAGAGCAGAATATATAAACAGTTAAAAATTCTAGAAGTAAATGACATAATTCATGCAGCTGAAGTGCAGCACATAAGTAGATAGATTAGTTTCTTTTTTAAACATGCCTCCTAGAGTAATACGAGTCATCTATGTGATTATTCAGTTGTCTTGTTAAGAAATTGCTCACATGATCTTACCTGGACATTTTTTTGGTCATCTGAAACCATGAGACTCAGAGTACTTCCATCTATCAAGAATTCTGTTGCAAAACAATCCAGTGAGCCAAAATCTTTGGCCAATAAGTTAAGTTGAGCCCCCTGTTCCTTCCAACTAAGAAAGTATATGCTTTTATGAACGTCACCAAGGAGGATAAAATTTTTTACCTGCAAAAATGCTTATACGGGTTTAGCAAAGTAGATGAAACATAAACAAAACACACTAACAAACAATATATATCGCACTGAAGCAACATAATAAACATCCAATCTAACATAGAAGAATGCATTTCAAAAGAGGGAGAAAATGAGTTCCATAAAGGATTCAGTAATATTTAAGCATGATGCTTTTGTCACCCTCTAAACTAGTAAAATGTCAGGTTGCTTACCATACAACCATAAATTAAACCTCAGTGAGTAACATCATTACAATTAAATTCATGAAGAAAAAAATAAGGCATTCTCTATCTTAACCCAGCTGGCATGGTGAGTAAAAATCAGTCAAGGCAACAAGAACATTAAATCAATTCCTTACATTTTTTGGCAAAACTATGTTGCCTGGGACAACTACCTTAGAATGTTAAATTCTTCGAACTTTTATGACACAATTAAACGCCAAAGCATATTCCAAATAACTTCATAACAACTATTTGGCTCTGAGAGCACACGTGCTTGTGTGTGAGAGTGATAGAGAAAAAGAGTGAAGAAGAATGTTGACATAAAACAGTCAGCACTCTGCATTCTAAAGGACTCCCTAAATTTTGCCATCTTTCTTCTTCAATGTAAAATTTCAATATCCCATCATAACATAGAGCCCAAACTCTTGCTACGAATCAAGCATTTTCATACTATTAACAACAACTATAGAGTTTTCTCAGCCCTTATGGAATTCAAGGTTAGCACAGTGACTACAATACAATCAGAAGATGGTGTTGCTAATGAATGTAACAGTAAAATCATACTAAGGAAATTTAAATCAATGAACTCATGCCAAAAAAAAAAAAAAAAAAGGTTCTGGAACTGACAGCTCTTCTTTTTTTTTTTAATCCAATAAAAAATGTTAAAAGTGTGATACAGAGCTGAGGCAAACTTACAATATTTAAGCTCACGACATATAGCGGGGGAGCATCATAAAAGGCAATGCCATTCAACTCATTACCAGTCCACTTGTGTAAAATAATTTTTGGACCAGAAGCTATTAACAGATGACCTTGAAGAGAGGCTACAGCAGATATAGCACCCTTCAATTCCTTGGAATAAACTTCTGCGACCTAAAAGGGTTTATGATTGTATTAATAATGAAAATATCGGAAATTAACAATAATAAAAAAAGGGAACAAAGAAAACAAATAAACTCTCCCCCAGTAGTAAGCAATGAATAAGTGAAAAAAAAAAACATATGAAATTGAGTAGAAATGACCATATAATCTAAAAGTACCAAATTCTGAGGATTATCTGCATTTCTTCCAACAGAAAACAAAAGGACACGTCCTCTTGCCGCAACATCTTCCCCTTGCACGTAAGCAGTCCCAACAGCCAAAAGTGTGTCATTCTCTTTTGTGGTTGTATTCTGCGATAAGAGACAAAAAAGGGTATATTAGACTCTAATCTAGATTTTCTAATAATAAGATGTACTCCCACCATCCCACAAAGATATCCATTCCATTTCTTTTTTTTTTTTTTTTTTTCCACTTTCTCATGGTGATTTTCCATTTAGCAAAAGTCCAGCGTGAATTTGTATTTGGGGCAGTTACTAAACAGCCACTCACCAAAATTCACTGACAAATATATGATCTATAAATGAATCAACAGAATTTTTTTTGTATAGGTCTCAACTTTTCTCTTTTCCACCAATATAGCATCCTTTTGGATCCCATTCCAATTAAACAAGACTGGTAAATGTCCGTCTTTGATAATAACCCTTTTCACTGATGGTGTTCTTTATGGATCCTGAACGGTTTGATATATATATTGATGAACTGAAAATGTCGGATCAAGGCCACAAAAATTACAAATCTGATTGTGTAATTCTCAACATATATGTGGCTGAAATACCATGATCCCTCAGAGCTCATAACTTAAACACTATTCAAAGTTAAGATGAAACCCAAGATAATAAAATCTGAATTTCATTTCCACAAAATGTTATGTTTTACTACTATCCTCTCCACCATACATTCATTACACCTCTCCCAGTAAACACAAAAAAGGAAAGGCAAGCCTATTAATCTATATGACAATAATTTGAATGAAAAAACAGTGAACTCACAAACAGTGTGACCACCCGCACAGTTAGAGCATTTTCAGAACTTTGCATTGGGATTGTAGCCCTTGTTTGCCAAGGACCGCCACTCCTTTCTGGTTCCATAATTCGAATCTCAAATTCCTCTACAGAGTATGTTCGATGGAGTTCAACAGAACTCAAATTTTGATTGTCAGTCTGATGGCCCACTTCTTGATCAATCAACGATGAAAGAACCTGATTTAATGGCTTCAGAACCTGCAAAAGATATAGAGCACAGCAGGGAAAGAAAAGTATTAAGAATCTGTTAGGATCCCACATTGAAAGGGAAAAGGGTGGGCATGTGGGTTATAAAGGCTTAGACATCCTCCCTTGGCAAGCCGGTTTTCCAAGGAGAGTTCTACCTAAGCCCATGAAAGACCCATGGCCCAGCCCAAGTTGTTGAGTTATTGAAGTGCGTTTCTATCAGAATCACAAAAAGATAATGTTAGCAAAACACCACCCCCCTGTTAATAACAATTCAATTAAAACTGGCTGTAAGCAAATTATGATGTGTTTAGATTATGAAACCAAAAATACAATTTGAGGGCACCTATTTTGCATGTTGCTGGGGAAATTTGTAAGCACATATCTAACTAAACATGGGGCTCTAGGTATGCTATATTGAATAAATAAAAATATAAACAAAAAATATCACAACTATATTTGAATAAACCAGTTTCGATATGCAAGTTGTGCCTGTGTGGCTACTATATTGGTTTCTTGTTTAATTAAAAAATTACAGTAGATGGGAAACATAAAATTTTTAGAAAGACCATAAAGGAAAGACATTTATAAAGATAAAATATAACTTACAGGAACTGAAACTATTAGAGGGTATAAATTCTTCTCTGCAAAATAAGTGACTTGATGAGGAGTAGCCTTCAATGGAACCTAACCAGAAACATTAAACATTATTAATATTAAATGAATGTGGTTCTGTATACAAGTATGGTTAGCAAGAATAAGAAAAAGACCCACTTTTTGAACTGGCCAATGGTTGTCATAGGTTGATATAGATGGCAAGTGACAGATCTTCAAGATACCCTAGAAAATTGAAACATAAAACCAACTTTAAGCCATACTGCATAAGCATCTTGTCTCAATAGTAGCACAAAAACGGCCAATTAAGTAAAATATTAAAGTCTGACCTGTGATGTAACATATATGAGCCCGTGATTACAATTCACATTATGGAGAACAGTGAAGGCTACAATAGATCCATCACATAGCTGCAAAAAAGGTATATAGAATCCCGCATCCATAGTAGAGGGGATGCAATGAGATAAGAAGCATACTTGTCAAAATAACATAAGACCACTAAGCTTAGTGATCACTAAGGACAAATTTGTTCACAAGTTAGCAATAATCTAGCAATAATTTAGACAGCAAGATCTTCAACAAAAAGTTGCAAGGAGAACAGCAAACATTGCCTTCTAATCTCGTCATCATGAAGTACAAAAACAGAAACAAACACAAACCTCAGAAAACAATCTAGAAAATTATAATGAATTTCAAAACCTGAGGATATATACTTAAAAAAAAAATCTGTACAGAAAAGAGGAATCAGAATAGCTAAATTAAAAAAAGGTCTTGCTATAAATTCATTATATATACATACATAATAAAAGAAAAGGATTAAATCTATAATCAAAGACAAACTCAAAGTCGCATTTTTTTAAAGGAACAAAATGATACTCAAAAGTTACATTAAGAAACACTGAAAAAATAAACCAATATTTATCTTACTAGAAATATCGAAATTAAATCCTCACGTAAGATTGGAGAACTAAAAGAAATCTAACACATGCTGCACTAAACTACTTGCTTTGCCTAAATAGTGCTAAATAACCAATTTCTAACCTGTGGATGCACCCGAAGTCGTTCTCTGAATACCATAAACCAAGAAGGTCTTGACCCAGAAAGGAAAAACCCTTGATGACCACTAATATTTTTGAAAATGGTAATTCTTTGGCATGGGGCTTCATTGGACATCTCCTCCCTTGTGTACGCATCCAGTGGGATCCGAACAAATCTCAAATTTCTAAGCCTGGAAGCACTAGCATTGCCTACACTGGCAGAACCTTGTGCAGAAACAGAATCTTCAATTTTAGAGGAACCCTCTGGACCCTCATATAGGTAGGCATGGTAACAAAGAATTGTCCCATCAGTCAATATTCCGAAAAGAAAAGGGCGACTATGATGTCCAGACCACCTTTGCATGGCCAGCTCAACAACTTTCATGTTCTGTATATTTTCCTTACGGCCTTGGCCAGTCACTTCTTCAGAACTCTTATTTATATTTGTCTGGGAATCTTTGGAAGGTTCCCATCCATAGGTATCAATAAGGTGAGTTCTTCCGGATAAAATTTTATCCACAGCGAAGACACAATTAAAATTTGGCACATCAAATATTTCCAGGTCACCACTTTCATAACAAACAACACAGTATATATCTCCCTGATCAAGTGTCCCACCATCAGCACCATCAATAGACTCCCCAACGCCAGTAGAAAGCCATGCATCAGTACTTGTCTTTCGGAGCCACGGTTCTGGTCCTTTATCATGATACAAGGTACAGGCAGATATTGGCTTCTTCAAACTTTCAATGGTAGATGGAGTCTGTACAGAAACAGTGCATGTAGAAGGATCTGCAATTCAAAGTTCAAGACTTCAGCCTGATTAATAATCCCATAACAAGAAAAAGTAGCAACTAAATACAAGCAGCCCATGGAAGACACCACATCTTCATCAAGAGACTCACATTTGAATGCAGAACGTATATACATATGCCCCTATTATATACATATATATATGAAACTTTAGCTATAGGAGCATGTTTATGTGTCCTAAATGGCTTTTTATTAGCTAGAGACCATCAAGAAAAAAGATTTCCTTCTCAACAGTTGTCTAGGTTAATTTGAGGCAATTGCTCCAATTTTATAAAATCATGAATGTCAAACTGACAAACTATCCAAATTTCTAGAAACAGTACCTTGTGTTAAGGTACAGGTATGACTTCCTAATCACTAATGATTTTCACAACTGACGTGAGAAGAAATTGGTGTCACGTAAAAGTTGATAATTAGATAGCTTAGATATCAAAATTCACAGGAATCAGGTATCAATAAGAATAAAAGCAGGATAGCCATAACTTTCTAATTTTTAATCCTCGCAATTGACTTATAGTGAAAGTAAATTATTAAAAGAAAACATTGAGTTGATCAGGTCCAATCTCTCATCATTTAGCATGCACAAAGCCTTGTAATGAATAAATAATCTTTTACAATAAAATAGGATTTATTCACAATTCTAGTTTTATCCACTGTAATATGCATAAAGTAACTTTAACAATTAACAAGAAACTTCCAAACTAAGAACAGTGATATACTAAAATTACTTAACAGTAAAAGATTACTCATGAAAAGAGCATACCTCCAACAAGAAGTCGAATACTTCCGTCATTCATTCTTAGCAACACATATGGATCAGCAATTGAAACAGACAGCACAGTGGAATTCTCAGAACCAGAACTAGATTCAGAGTTTTGTGCTCCAAAGCTTAAATCTTGAGTCATAAAAGAACCATCCAGAATTCGAGCACCACGTTCAAAGACCTGGACAACTCGACGCCTAAAGAACAGAGGAAGGTAAGAGAGAAGCAGATAACTGAATTCTCTTTCTCTCTAACAATATCCATATATTCATAACATTATGCAATATCCTTAGTGAAACAAGAGTTGACCGAAAACCTCATATGCAATGTTAAAAATAAATAAAAATTAAAAAGCACCACAGGGTACACTGATAACTTGATTTTGTAAGTTGGCAGCCAAAGAAGCACTAGACAAATAACTTAATGTAATTATGTATAAATTTACTGAACGTAGGAAAATTAGTAAAACGACACGAAATTATCAAACATACTATTTATAGAGGATTAAAAATAAGCCAAGTCAGGCGGGGGAAAAAGAACTTAAAATTATGATGTTGGGTAAAATCAAAAAGAATAAAAGAGAACCAACAGGTAAATCAATTAAAATCGTATCCTCCCCCTGAACCCCCTCCAAAAATTCAAGCCAAATGAAATTAAATAAACACTACAAAAATTTGAGTAGCCCATATGAAATAGTTACATATCCTTGTATTAATTAACATCTTTGTGAAGTTAGGCATATACTCACCTTCCAAACAAATTTCCAGCTGCAACTGTTCTTCCTTGCACATAATAGTCCACACTTTCAGTGACTTCCGACAAAAGATCAGCTGTTTCAAGTACCTATCAATATCACAACTGTTATTGCATAAAGTCAAATTGTAATGCTAATTGCACCACCAAAGACAACAAAAAAAAAAAAACGAACGAAAGAAACAAAAGTCAATGTGATATTCCAGATCTTCCATATCTGTTTCCTCTACTGAAAGAATAAACTCTAGAACAGTTGGACACCGACAGAGCGAAGCTTTATTTTTATAAGAAACTGAAAATACTCAAATTAACTGAGAATGGTCGTAGAAAGCAGGGAACAGAGATTTGGTCAGTTTTATATATTTTCACCCCCAATTCTCAGGGAGTGACCAGACCCCTACAGTGGATCACTGATCGACTTTAGTAATTCTCTCTTTCTCTTACTAATACCACATTTTCTGTATCCCATCCAAAAAAAATCATGGATTACAGAAGGTGAAAAAGCAAATCACTAATCCAGGCCGAATATTATGTAAAAGCAATGTAATTATTTTTTATAAAGTCGATGCCTATAGCATGCAAATAAAGTAAAATGCCTGAATAACAGATAATGGTATGTTTCAACAGAAAACACAAAGATTGCCTTTGTACATCTGAAAGGCATTTAATTATAGCTACTTCCTAAGAATATTAGCCCAACAAGTAGAAAAAGAAAGATTCCCTGGCATAACAAAAATAAATCTAAGATGCAGCAGTCAACTTCAATAAGAAGATATCAAGAAAAAGAAGCTTACTATTGATCTTTTTAATACCTTCAAACTAAGCCAAAATAATGCAACATTATATCTATGAAAAGAAAATAAAGCTTTATAAATAACTTAAAATCTAGAAGTTTTACAGGGATATTCAACTTCAGATAAGGAAAAAAAAAAAAAAAAAAGTTCACCATTGTTCGAGCCTCCAAACTTATAATTAAATATGCGTGATACTCATCATCATAGGCAGCCATTTTAGAAGAATCAGCATTATGACCGCGTGAACTCTTGTGGTAAACAGTCCAAATTCCTTTGCAACCTGGCAGCTCAACCTGCAGAGTCAAAAGGTTATGTTATACAATGACAGTGTCAGATGCAAGTTTTTTCTCTTATCCAACCAATGATGGGTGCATACAAACACACATCTAGAACTCTTAATGCTCTAAGATCACCATAGCCTAATGAAATTTGAATATAAAAATCTGCACATAGGTTAACAGGTTCCATTAGGAAAAGTATTTATACAATCCATGCATGGGAATGGCAATGGGGCGAGTTGGTTAAGTTGTGCCATCAAGTGAAAATGCCACGTCAGATGAGTGACACACCAAAATCACACCAAGTCAAATTAGGAGAGGACGTGGCAGAAGGGAAAAAACAATTTCCAAAGATGGGTCAGTAAAATGTAGGGGAAGCCATGCAGCGGAATATTTTGCTAAATTTAAACTTTATAAAGAAATTATTGTAAGCATGGAAGTCTTTTCTAGCCCCAACACCAAAGTATTACATTTGCAACATCTGAGCAGTGCACATGATCCCATACATGCTATGTGCTGTGTGTGTTCAATAGTATAGGATGGGTGTAAAATGCTCCTCTAATAGAAGTCTATATGTCCATTCTTACTTCATCCTTACCCCAAAAAAAAAAAAAAATAAACTCAAGACTTTTTCAGTGCATACGAGCCCATTTATGTTATGTGCTGTGTGTGTTAAATAGTAAAGGATGGGTGAAAATGGCTCCTCTAGTAGAAGTCTTGAAATCCATTCTTACTTCATCCTTCCCAAAAAAACAAATCTCGGACATTTTATCTGACCCTATCTTGTAACATAAAAAAAAAGCCTATATTGGGTAAACATCATAATAAGACTGATAAATTATTTTTCATGAAGGTCAAGATATGCACAAACCTCAGTAATCATTTCTGGGCGAATTGACTGCCGAAGTACACAGAGAGCACCATTCTTTCCATGACCAGAACAGCATACCTGAGAAAATTAAAACAAGACAGAAGATATTGCTTACTAAAACTAAAGCACCAAAGCACCCAAACCAACCCTCAATAAAAAAAGCATCAGAGAGTAATCCAAAATCTTGACCTGTGAAATAATGGCTCTATATCATAAATTAACTAAACGAATCCAACATATAGCCTAGGTCAAGCAAATACTAAGCAGCAAAAAGCAATGGATGCACCAAAACTCGCAAAACAATACCAGGAAAGCATGGCAAGTTGAAGCCTGTAACACATCATTAGTCTATGTTTCTTTCCTTTGAATGTGCAAATCCCAAAAAATGGAAACTGAGCTCAAAAAAACTAACCAGTTCATAATTACTTTGTTTGGAAATTCCAGTTGCACTTGCATCAGCATTCATCCTCAAGCCATATGAGAAGTCCTTCAAAGGTCCAATGTTAACCAATGAATCCCTCACAGCAAATGAAAAAGTTTTCTGCACGCATAACAGGAGAATAACATTATATAAGAAGGGATAAATGTCAAAAACCATATTGCAAATAATAGATCATCTAACAACTGTTTTAAGAAAATGAAATGTAAACTCTTGATGATAAATGCAATAAGTTATGCTACTTGCAACTTAAACAGGAGAGTAGACATGGTTTCTTATCAGCCCAGCTTTCGAATTCAAGAAGACTAAATAACCATAAAGAGAGCTCATGTTTAGACCAGCAATTTCTTTTTATTTTTTTAGATAAGAAAAACCAGCAGCTTCTCAAACCAACTAGACAAGCGAATTCCAGACAATCACTAGAGAATATATATTAAGAGGCTTGACTAAACTCAATGATGCAGCGTTTATACACACATACTTATGCCACTTAACAGAGATTTAATATGTCGTGAAATGTAAAATAATTTAACATAGGACAGCTTAAGGTTTTGAAAAGAGGCTAATGGGCTTATAAAAATTGTTGCAGCTCTATAGTACAAAAAATCGAGAAGTAGTACAGTATTCCGTATTTGGATCATACAGCTACTGTCTTAAGCTCTTAGGATGTCTTAAAAACAATTACCATGTCTTATTTCCATTAATATTTTTTTCTCCTCCCCTTCCCAGAACTTGTTCCCTTCAAATTTCAAAAATTTATCATGGGTGAAAATTAATGCAGGAAAATTACTGAAGACAAGGTCCTGAATTATATCAAGAAAGGAACACAACCTGTGCTGATTCCGTGTTATTTGGAGCCGAACCATACAAGGAAAGCTCCTCACCACTAACCATGTCTTGCAAGGCATCAGAAGAAGACCTCCGCAATCGCTTTGCTGAAGGGTTATCACCATCAATATCTCCAAACTGAAAAATTGACATTGCAGAAATTATTAGGTAATTACTTTTTTGAAAATTTGAAATAGAAACAGTAAAAAGGAATAAATAAAAAATTGAAAGAGAACAATGAAGCATTGTTCCAAAAATTCAATCAGCTGCAAAATTTGTTAGAATCTAGAAACAATGCAATGGAATTTCTTTTCAAGTGGACAGGAATGCAAAATTTGAATAGTTGGCATTGAAAATTACAAGCAAAAGATGAACTACACAATCAACTAAATGTAAATAACTAATACACGAGTTGAAGAAAAATTACTATTCAGATGAATTGTATACTGAGTAGCAAAGAGAAGTTGATGGCTTCTGCTCACCTCTTCTTTTAAACCTGATGATGGCATGGAGGCTCCTGATCCACAAGAAAATTGCACAAGCAAACTGTCACCCAGCCGACTCCCGAGAAAAAATAATGAATTTCCAATTGTTGTAATGTCCTGAAGGAATTTCAGTGAATTTTGACACATGCCAGATGGAAACAGAGCTAAAAGTAAATAAAAAACAAAGCATCCAGCAGATGCAACTTACAGAAGTAAGTACTGAAGGATTAGACTTGGAAAGATCAAGCCTTTGCACAACCCTTCAAAAGAGAAAAGAAACAAATAATACAAGCTATAGTTAATGAAACCTACCTACATAACTTTATTTAAAACAGAGGAGAATCATGTAATAAAAAAAAGATGAAATTACAAATCTGGACTCACAGGAAAGGCCGGTCAGATAGCTTTTGGATTGGACAGCTAAAGCCATAGGCCTCAAAAAGAGGCCTCTTTTTAATCATTTTTTCAGCGTCTCTACTTATATAGGTGCCTTTGTGTTTGTTTGTGTGTGCATGTGCATCTAGTAAGGAGATATTTGGGAGAAAAGCCTTGTCTCCCTTCTGACTAGGAGAGAGAGCTCAGCAACCTTCCCCTTAATTTTACTTTGGAATGAATAAAATCAGAAGAAAAACTGATTTTCACTCTTTTACATGCTTCCAGAAAATATCACACTATGTAAGCCCAATATACAAGCATTGCCAAAAAGTGTTGTATCAGACTAACTTAAATACAAGCTCATAAGCATCGCCCAAAAAAATTTAAACTAGGAACAAAAATTTTAAATTGAAATGAAGGCAAATTCCTACCGCCCATCATAAACAAGAGTCAAAAGTAGTAGCTCCCCGGTTTTTGTTGACAGCAACGCCACATCATTTAGCAACCAAATAGCATTGGCAGCATCAAGTTCTACAATGAAACTTGATCTTGGAAGCTCTTGACTGAAATGAATCAAGAATTACAATCAACAAGAAGGAAACGGGGAATTCAGTTAAGCTAAGGGCCTTAATCAGATTTTTATGCAATTAACACCGTAAATGCACACACATACACCAAGAAAAAGAGAATAAATAAGCCTCTAACCATGAATGTATGGAATGACATCGACTACTAAACTTTTGAAATGCCTGCATATAAAACAACCCTGAAATCCTGACCAACAGCTTAATAACTAAACAATATGAAGCTATATTACATGAAGAATCTGCTTTTCCTACAATTTCCAATTATCAAACCAAAAGGCAAATTGCATATGCATAAAGTCCACAGGTTTATAAACAATTTATAACACTACACATTCTAATATATTTGTCATGGGGTGAGAAAAAGATAGAGGTAAGAGTCATGACCTGCTATCAGCAGAAACAGCATAATTGTTCAAAGCCAATCCACATGAGGCAGACTGCATGAATCAAAGACCAGCATGTTATAGAGCACACAGATGAAAGAACACCGGACAACGTACATCAATAATTCAAAACCCAGAAAACGACACAAAACAGAAAAACCAAAAAAGTGTACCTGACTATGATAATGAATTGTATTCGCACCAACCACAAGAACACCACCAATTGGCGATGGCACCGCAAGTAGCTTGTAAGCATCGTGTGGAAGATTCTGACATGATACAAAATGCACTTTGAATTTTAACATCAGAGATCATACAAAATATTACAACAACAATAAAGATGGCTAATTTGTGGGCTATATGACATAGCATCCATCCATATCTTTAGTATTATCAAGAACATGCTAAATCTCAGAATTTCAACCCATGCTGAAAGCTTTTTCTTTTTCTTTTCTGGTTTTTTTTTTTTTGGGAGGGGGTGGTGCTGTTGGGGGGTGGTGTCAGTTTGGTATTCTGTGGCCTTGTTGCATAAGACTAGGCTGGACAGTTTTATGTTTAAAGGACAACTATAGATAATGACAGTGTCTGCAAAAAGTAATGCAATTATGAATTAATTTAATACTATTTCAATTGCAGTGTTACACAAATATCCATTATGTGAGTGAATGTAGAACTTCTTTCAGATAGGTTTAATATCAGAACGTACCATGGCTGACCATATAAGTGGATGCTGCTTTAAAGTTGTGCTGATACTTAGCGCAGAAATCATGCAAGTATGGTGCTTCCATGACACACGCCCAGCCCAAGTAAGCTCCCGCTCATGAAGGATGACCATGACAGGCTCAATATAACCTGTAAAATAGATATACCAGATCTAGAGAGAGATCAAGCAACGATTAAGTAGCTCAAAGGCAAGAGCAAATTAGTTAAAGCATTTACTTTCTTCAATAATTTAACTAAACCATATTTACGAATCTAATAGGACCGACATTTATCACAAACTAATCTAAACCACCATGGAAATCATTAAGAGCTAGACATTGTACCATGCACAGAAGAGAAATCAACTTCTGGAATTTACCAAGCACAAATGAGAATTTGCTGGTCTTTCCTCAAAAATGTTAAAGAGTTATAAATTTTCTTTGTATGCTTGTACTTCTTCAGTGCTCTCATCCAAGGACTTCATCTATTAACCCAGAAGAAAAACTATCTAGTGCACTTAAAAGCTAGTCTCCTCAGTTGTTCATACTTATCTAGTATTTACATTGCTACTTTCTTTCCCTTCGACACTTACATCACTAACTTCATTAAGGAAAACAAAAAAAAGCCAACATTTCCCTGTAGCTCATATCTTCCATTATACACATATAACATTTAACAATCAGTCAAAGATAATTAATCAGTCACACTCACCATGTACAAATATAAAATCTTTTACATGCTTCATGTCTAAATCTCTCAAGTTGATAACATATGATGACTCAATGCGAGCAGAAACAGCAGCTCCAGAACCAGAAGTATCCTCATCTCCAACCAAACCAGATCCACCCTGACAACCAAAATTGAAATAATTGAAATAATTAAAAAGAAAATAAACAAATATATATTCAAGAAATCAACAGATAAAATCTAATCAAAACAAAACCATCAAGTTTCCAGAAACATGAGTGGTGCTTTGCCGCCTGGTACAAAGAGAGGGAATAACTGCTTGCTGCACATTGTCTTGACATTTTAAAAAGGTTTGCAATTCTATTAACAAATACGCATAAAGTGCACAAACCACCATTGACTTCTACTGCTAAATCCAAAACTGAAATTTATCTAGCCTCATTTAATTACGACATTTATGGGTACAGAAACATTGTATTTAGTACAGCTTCTTCAAATAGAGATTTTACAAATAAGCTTGTTTTGTAGTTGTCAAACACAAAAATAACTCTTATTTTCTTATTTTTCTTTTATATAGTTACAAGCAAAGCAAATTTGTGTTAATGAAGAGAAAGAGATACAAGAGATTACTAATGTCCCCAATGTATTTAAAGAGTGACCCCAGAATTTTCAGGAAATTGCATTTTATCAAAAATATATGAGATAGTTAAGCTTAAAGTGATACAAAGCCCTAACAATTCAACAATAATTATATAGAACAAGAGAGACCTGAGCAGCCTTAAGTACTATCATTTGCAATCCGTAAACAAGAACGCTGCCACACCTGCCTTGAGGATCAACCTTTACCACCGGGCCTCTTGCAAATGATTCTCTACCTCTTTTCAAATGAAGCCACTCAGGACCCTCAAAACAGTGCATAGAGCTGTAAAAGGAGATCAACCTCCATCAAAATTTCAACTACACCGTCTTAACAAATAATCTAACAATAATAAAACTTCCAATCAAAAAAAGGCCATTAGATCTTTACGATGTACGAAGTCCATGAATTGAATCATCAAACTCCAAAACTGATATTTTCGCATCTTGAAATGACAAAATGATCGAATCTCTTCTCCTAGAACTGTCACTTCCTCCTTTTGACAATATAGCCATTGATTCCACATTACCATGCAATCTACAAACCAAACAAACGACAAATCTTAAAAAAATGAAACACCAAATTGATATTAAATTACAACTATAGCAAGCAACTGCTTCCGAACCTGTAATGGCAAACGAGTTCGAGGGAAGAACTGGAGACTCCATCCATTAAAATGCCGCGTTTTGTTTCTCCAGAATTTTTAGACTCTTTACTGCCCTCTTCATGTACCCTAACTACATAAATTTCGAGAACGTTAGCAGCAGTTACAATGAGGTTTGGGACCGGGCCGATTCCTTGCTTTGCAGGCCACTCTGATTCAAGTTCGTCGGTCTGAATTAACGGAATTTGCGGCACGTAGTCGGCACGGCAGTGAGTGATGAAACCCGAGCCACAGTTGGTTATGCCGGTTGGCCAGTGCATCATTTTGTAGGCCGCGAAGCTCATTTTGGAGAATTCGAGGGTTTCGTATTGAAGAAAGAAAGAAAGTGAGTGTTTTGTATGTTAAGGTTTTTGGGAGTGAGAAGAAAGAGAAAGCTTAAACCCTAGTCTTTTGTGTTTGGAATGGCGGGAGGATGATACCTGTGTTCGTTTTTGGTGCTCTGCTGGTGACAGAGTGAGCGAGTGCGCGTGGTTTTGTCCTTCAACTTTTTTTTACGATGTCCTTGAAGAGGAAATCAGAAAATATTTAGGTAAATAAATATAATAGCCATTTTAAAGGGTAGATATTGAAAAATAACAAGTTCTGAAAACCTGAACAAATAAATCGTCTAATTTTTATTAAGTCTAGAATACCCTTAGCGGGCGTTTGGTTCAGGAATGTTAGATTACTGGGAATATTGAATTACTGGAAAGATAGATTACCTTGAAAGATTACTGGGAATCTTTAGAAAAATATGTTTGGTTAGTTAATGGGTATGTTATATTAATATGTTTGGTTATGGGGAATAAATTGGTGGGTATGCTATTTAAATTACTAAATTGTCCCCCTTTTAAATATTAATATAAAATTATTTTTATTATTAATTTTTTAATAACTCTTTTAACCCCCAATATTTCAGATTTAGCTAAAACACCCCCGCTTATATAAAACTTTAATTTATGACGAAATCACCCCCACCACCGCGAACCACCGCCGGATGTGGCCGTGAGTACGTCACCGTGACCAAGAGGCTCGCTATAGCCGTTTTTGGCCATATTGATGGCTGAAAAGCGCCATATCAGGCCAGATCGGCCAGAAATGGCCGATCTATTCCGCCATTTCCGGCCGATCGGCCCTGATATGGCCGTTTTCGGCCATCAATATGGCCGAAAACGGCCGTATCGAAGCCTCCCAGCCCCCACGAATTTTCGTGTTTTTAGGGGCTCCGCGATTTTCCGATGGTGGTCCTCGGTGGTTGACCATTGTCGGCGGTGGTGGTGGTGGTGGTATGCGTGGTGGCTTGGTGGTCTGTAAATTATTTTAAATATAAGGGCATTATTGTCCAAAATTTTAATTACAAAGGGTAAAATTGAAATATGATATTAATGTAAATTTGTTTTAAAGTAAGGGTATTATTGTCCAAAATTTTTATTAATAAAGGATAAAATTGTAACAAAAAAAGATAACCCTGGTAATCTCAGAAAACCTAAGAAAATGGAGGTAATCAGATTACCTCTTATATTACCAATAGTAACCACTATTGGTATTTAAAGATTACTGGCATCTTATATTACTTGACAACCAAACGTGGTAATCAAGTAATATAGGATGACATTACCCCAGTAATGCTACTTAACCCCGAACCAAACATTACCTTAATTATATTCATTAGTTAGTGCTGATTCGCTAAAGCCTGGAGATAAAATTTGAGTAGTATTTACGTTCTTACAAGTCATCAGAAATACTATACATACTACTAGTTTTTACTAACCAGCGTACAATATGACGTGGTATCTGATGTGATGATGCCAACTCATATGTCACGTCAATCACTTGCCACGTCACATAATTCAAAAGAAAATTTCCCACTTACGAATATTTTGCCCAGAAAAACATTTGTGCTCTAATCTCTTTCTCCCCTAAATCATCGGCCACCACTCTAGCACCAAAAATAAACTTTGGCACCATCTTTCACTTTACCCGCCTCCCTTGACCAAAACCCTTATCATCCCCATAAAAGATCATCCACCAATCGCCAGTCGCTGCTGATCTAGGGTTCGTACTCTTTAAACCAATTTTTAGTTGATTTCGGCATCGAAAATCTACCCCAACACCACTTTTCACCTCACCATCCTCCCCTGACAAAAACCCTTATCATCCCTACCAAAGATCACCCACCAATGCAATGTTTGAACTTGTTTTCTGGGTTTGTGATTGTTTCAATTAATTGTAGTGCTTTTTTTTTTTTTCATTTTTCTTTTTGGTTTACACTCCATGGATCGGTTCTATTCGTCAATCGAATCAATCCTTGGTTCCATCAAATGCTGGAACTTTTTTTGGAAAACATTGCTTTGTAAAACTAATTTGTGCAGCACTAAGGAGCGACTTGGGGGTTCCTCTTGCAACTAGTGTGGTTGCTCTAGGTACAATTAAAATTATTAACCCTGCAAATGCAATTTCTAAAATAAACTGAAGTTGAAAAAATTACATACATCATGTGGAAAATAAGAAACAGGCAGTGACATGTGATAGATTGTCATAATCTGCACTTAAGAAAACATTGAAAACCAAATTGAAAAGAAATTTCTTGGTTGAAGGTGGATTTTGTTTTGTGCAACGAGGTGTCTTACCAAATGGCCAAGTTGTTGTTGTCAAGCAACATAAATTGGCAAGTTCCTAAGGTGATAAAGCATTTTGCTCAGAAGTTGAGGTTTTAAGTTGCGCACAACATCATAATGTTGTGATGCTGATTGGATACTGTGTGGAAGATGGAATGAGATTGCTGGTTTATGAATACATTTGCAATGGATCTTTGGATTTTCATCTTTATGTTAAGTTTCCTCTATCCTAATTTGTGTTATGATTTGCACTGATTTTGGCAGGAAGGAAAAGAGTAAGATAGAGGGAAATGGAAGGACTGTGTTATAACTTTCCTCCAGCTTCTAGATTGAGTTTCCATTCCTATACTACATGCTAATTTAACCAATACTAAAGCTTTTGTTTATTATTACCAGAATGTCTTATAAGTTCATAGCATAAATGTTTCTAAAGGGTCTTTTCCTTCCACTGAACTTCTATTTTATGGGTAGGTGGGGGCAGGGGGTATGTTGTTGACCAAGTCTTACCCCCGTTATTAGGAATTATACTATAAATTTCTTAAAAAGTGTGTAAATAATTTACTCAAATTGTTTAAGGGAAGGTGTTGAATAGTTTATATGATGGTTTGGCTTGCAGGGGGATATTAAGTAAAGAGAACTGTGAAGAAAGGTCTTGTAGTAAAGTGTCTTTAGTTTAAGGGAAGATGTTGAATAGTTTGTATGATTGTACGAGAGTGTAATGTCCTTATTTTAGAGTATTTTATTACTTGATTGAATATCCATTGCATCACGGTATAGACATTAAGAAGATGAGGAATTCCATTGATGGGTGTATTGTATCCTATAGGTTAGTTGGAAATTCACGTGAAGAAATGCAGGTTAATTTGCTTCATTTTTATATCACAAAAAGGTACTAAAATGTGGCTTCCATATCTCAAGAATGCTGCAGAGTCAGGAAGGTCAAGCCCTTAAGGAGGGCTTTTAAGGGCCTATGGGCATGGATCACTAGGCAAAGAAAAGATCAATCGCTAGGCACAAAGGCGGAGATTCCAGTTGTCCAAGTAGATCCCTCCTTTGAAAGAATGGATGGTGGGAATGGCAGCTTGATTGGCGTATTTGTTTTAGAGTTTGTTTGATGGGAGATTGATTATATTGGGAGTGTTTCTATTGTTTGATTGGTTGTAATGTTTTCCTGGCCTTCCCCATGCATCCAGTCACCATATCCACCTGAATTTGTTCTATGCTCACCACCCGCTCAACCATTTGCCAAAACCAAAACCAAAGAATAAGCAAGCAAGCACCTACGCGCGCCAACAACTCCCAACGCATGTGCGTCTTCTCCTAGCTCCCCAAACCACCTTTCTTGGCCTTGCCCAACCTACATTTCACCAACCTAACACCTCTAGCACCCTTGCAACCACCTGCAGCCATTGCTCACCACACACTGCCCCTCTTTTTTGTCGACTATAGTCACTTCCCAACCATCACCCACCACCACACATTGCCCCCCTTTACTGCACGTCTCTTCCCAGCCATCACCCGCCACCACAACTGCCCCCCACTATACCCAAGCCACCCTGTTACCTCCCTGCGCCCCAGCCACCTTTCTTGGCCTTGCCTAACCCAGATTTCACCAACCTAACACCCCCAACTCCCTTGCAACCACTTGTAGCTATCAAGAAAAACACATAAATTGATTGTTCATAATCAAGAAATCAGCTCATCAGACTCAACTTGTTTAAAGAGAGAACCATATTTTTGTTACTCATTGATTTAATTTATTGCTTCTAATTTAGGTTTTCAAATGCTTCAAGGTTTAGATGTTCGTTCCCCAATGTTATGTTGCGGGGTCATGTTTTGTTTGGTAAAAATATTGTATAAGAAATGGTTAATACCTACAATTGTATTAATAAAGTCTTTTTTTTTTTTTTTTTTTTTTTTGCTTATAGTAAATCTTGCACCTTTTAAATTGATGCCTTGCATGTACAAAATATTATACAAGAACAAAATATATTGTTCATGATACAAGGGTAAGAAACTATGCACAATATATTATACAAGAACAAAATATTATCTAAGAACAACATGACATCTTTAGCTTGGATTACAAATGAACAAAAGTAAATTATATAATACAACTTTACGATATAACATCTTGAAACTATCTATTCTTTTCACCATGGTCTTCACCCATTATTCTTCATTCACAAGTTTGAATCTACTGGTTACGGCCTATAAGCGACCGACCTTTCACTGTAATTCTGGAAAATGTAAAAAAATGACTTAAGAAATTAATTGTACACCAAAAATAAAAGGGCAGAAAATTAATGAATCAGGCCTGACTTAATATATGAACTCTTCTTCACATCCTTGGAAGTTAATCACATCTTGAAAAAGTTCATTCGCTTGCTTGGTTTCTTGGGAACCCCCATTATGTTAGAGTAGATGCCCTAGAGCCAATCAATTATTATAGAATTGACTCTTTGTAATAATGTTCGTTAATCAATAATAAAAGGCATTTTATTCTATATCGCGTAAATCATTATTATTGCAATATGTATTGATGTATGTCCTTAGAATGGTAGAACCGTGACGAGGGTATCAAGTGTTTTAAATCTTGATAGTGAGAACCCTATGAGCACATATGGTGGTCATTCTAGAAACGTCCGTAGCCCCAGTATTATTCTTAAGTAAGGGCACAGATAATACAGTAAGGCTATCATAGTGTTGAACGACCCTGTCGAAAGGCAATGACTGATCTCACTTGTCAAGGTTGTTTGGTGACAACTTGGTGCAACACATGGGTGCTTGTTGTAGGCGGATATACCGCAGCAAGTTCACTGGAGTGACCCACCAGAGGATTCCATATGGATGGTAACCCCGGTGTCTATGGAACAAATCCTCTAACGAATGGTGGTGCATGTGATCCTTAGACTTGAGATCATCGGAGCCTTGTGCACCGATTGGTATCAGTTTGACACTAGCCTAACGCAGCTTCTATTCAGTGTCGATGCGGTGGTGATTGGCTATATCAAGGAGTGTATCAAGACTATGGTGGATTGATAAAGGATTCATCACTCCCGTGCGGGAGAAGTTATTCTCACGGCGCAATTTAGTATATGGCAATGACACTAAAACTGTGGCCACAGTGGGATTGAGTTGTTGCTCTATCCAGATTATAATACGGGTCATTGGTCCAGAAACTAAATATATAATATCGAGAGTAACCGAAGGTTGACACTATTTCTATGCCTTCGTCTCATCGAGATAACGAATGATGAAAGGATCGTATTGTACGGTAACCATATCGTTGACAGGTAGCTACTTTGTTGAATCCAAGAATCTATCGGGTGGCCATGATGCCTTGCTAGGGGCCAATCTTGGTGCGTGTATTAGTGAGATGATTAATTGGTGTTAATCGCGATACTATACACTACCGGTATGATGAGGAGCCTATGGGTCACACACATAGAAGATAATTTAAGAGCCAAGAAGAAAGAAGGGCGTTTTCGTCTTTTTAGGCGAAAGGGTATTTTGGTAATTTCACAATGCAATTAAATTTGCTGAGGTCGTAGCCTTTTATTTAATTTGTTAAAAAATTAAATAAGTGAAATTACGGTTAAATGTGTGTTCGCACATATTTAATTAAATCATCATTATTGTTAAATGTTAATTAAATATTAATTGATTTTAATTAAGATAATGATGAATTAAATTAAAATATCAAATTGGGAGTGTTTGGCAACATAGGGTATTTGGGTTGGAGCCCAAGCCCATTCCATGTGGGAATAGGGCAACTTGGTTTGCCTATAAAAGGAATAGTGTTTGTGTGATTAAAAAATTAATTCATTTTGCCTTTTGAAAGAAAAACAAACACACACAGCAATCTATTAAAACACTCCCACGCCACTTTCAAGTGAGATTGAAAATCAAACTTTTCTTTTGTTCTTCTTGATTTCTTAAGGCCAAGGAGGATCTAGCAAATCCCTCCTTGGTTCTTGGTGGTTGTCTTCGTGTGGACTTCTTGGTTCGATCCTACACTTGGATCGGTAGCAAACACATTCAGAGACAACATTGGTGGAGCCTCCAAACGTGGGTATGAATCTAAACCTTTGGATTTATTTTTCTGCAGATTCATATTATGCATAAACTGTAAAATCTATGCCCTGATTTTGGGTTCTAAGGAACGATCCGTAGTTGTAAAATTTTTGTTTTCTGCTGCGCAACCGGGTCGTTTCCTAACACATTATACAATCAATTCAGGGATGTCGCATCACACACTTTTTCATGAAATTTCTTTTGTTTACCTTTACGTACATTTTGTTTGAGCTTTGATTGCTTCACTTTGAATGGAGTCGACCTTTGCAACGAACAGCTCGGGGAGTTAGAATTTTATTGCTTGCCTCTGTGGAATTAGCGTGAACACTATCAAAATTTGATCCATTATGACATGACATGACATGTCACCATGTCTATCAATCCCAGTAGCATGTTCATTTGACAATAATTTCTTTTTCATGTCAGTAATCATATGCATCATTATATTACTATCATCAATATTGGTTGATGCCAAATTAGTCACCTCAGAGAATGAATTAGACAGATAATCAAATTGTTCTCCTTCAGCAGTTATGCTCCAGCTATTATAACTAACTCTAATCTTCGTGTGGCATCTATATACGTTTTTCCTCTACCTACTTAAAATGAACTTTTCAGGTATATGATAAATCTCTTTATGAAGCAACACCGCTATTGCATGTTGACAAATAATCCCTCTAAACTCAAACAATTAACAGTTGCAACGAACATCACAACCACAGTCATCATAGCAAATAACAAAAGGCACACTACGACATGTCTCCCCAACCACGACAACTTCCTTTACAATATATTCTGTTTTAGATTCAGTGGCCCAGAAAGAAGATATCTCACAATGCAACTTAACAGTCTGCTCTTGCTGAAACTCTTTGAATTTTGCAGTCATGTATGCCTCCTGAAATTGTTTCTCCATTGGATAACCGATTATGCAAGGGATCCATGATTTAAAATCAGCCTCCTTTTCTTTTTCTACTTTATCACACAGTGCATTCTCATACTGTTCTACAAACTGTTTCAAAGTGGTTTTAGAATTTACATGCCCATCAAAGAATGCATGCATACTTTCTCTTCGTTGAGTGATAGACATACCTGCCCAAAAGGTGTCTTCTATAAATGCTAGTACACAACGTTGACTTTTATTATACAGTCCAAATAACCACTCATTGTTGTGAAGGTTGTATTTATCAATGAATCCAGTCTAGTTGTAACACCCCACTTGAGGTACTTACTTAAGATTTGTTGTATTACTTAAAGGATTCACTGTTTCAGCTTCAATTGAGTTTGTATGTTGTATTGTTTAAGTGTTTGCCTCGGTTTGGTTGAAATTTGGTAAAGTTTGGAAATTCGAGCTTCGCCGGGGCGAAGAAGGGGAGCTTCGGCGCGACGATGAGGAGCTGCACCCACGGGTAGGCTCTGTCGTGTTTCATCGGGGCGACGTATTGTTCTTCGCCATGGTGAAGAGCCTAACAAAAAGTTTCTTGAGTTTTCTAGAGAATTCTTCCTTTGGGGCACAATGACATTTTTACCCCTAATTAGTAGGAAAAGTGGGGAGTAAAATGTAAGAAAATTTAGTAGAGTTTGTGTTTGGATGGGGGTGTATTTGTAAAGAATCAAAGGATATAGATGGAATTTCCAAGAAAAGGCAAGGGCAAAATGGGAAATGATGATTATAATTTGAGCTAAAAAGGGTTAAGTGTAGAGAAACCCATTAATTCATCCATTTCCACCGCCTCTTCCATTCTCTAATTTCTCTCAATTTCTCCATCCAATCTTCCAAGATTTCTAAGGAGTTTAGAGAGCTTTTGGGAAATTTTTGGTAGAGATTTCATCTAAAGCATCCTAAGGTAAGGATTCTTACTTTAGATATTGCTTTGCTTGTATATTTGTATCTTGAAGCCTCATGGTGTTATGGTTTAAAGGTGTAGAGAAGGGACAAGGTACTAAGGAGAAGTATTAGTGGAACCTCTCCATTAAAGGTAAGTAAATCCAAATTAAATTGAGATTTAAGAATTCATTTGAGTAGAGATTGTATATGTATGTATTATGCTGGTTGAGAGATTGAGATGTTATGAGTATTTATCTATGTTGATATGGAATATAATTGAGTTATGAGAAGTGTGTGATTGCATGATGATGAGTTGAGTTTGATTGAAGTTGGAGGGAGATTTGAGCAAACCCTATGGGAGTGTTTTTCCTTGATAGGAATTTAGAGTGTATGAGGGAGTTTTCCTCCCATTCTGGGATGGTTAAAGAGAAGAGTAGAGTTATAGATAATTAGAGCTTTGGTATGCACAAGAGTTGTTTGATGAAATGCCTAAGTGGAATTTGCCCTGTCACAGTCGTGATGTTCTAAGTGATTTTTGGGCATCTTACGGATTGAACTGGGCTGAGACCAAACATAAAAATTATGGTCCTGTCTCTAAGCTTTAGAACGAGACCAAAACCGTAGCAATCTGATGTGTATAACGCAAGTTATGCCCTTTTTAGTGTGACCTATGCAGAATGACTGTTTTGATGCAATCTTGTATTTGGCATTTCATAAGTGCATTAGTGACTTAAGAAGTAGCTTGAGACATAGTAGAGAATTTGAGTATAAGCTACTTTAAGAGCTAAGAGAACGAGAATAGAGTAGGTTGTGCGATGGGGAACCCGTGAGTAATGTTTAGAGTATTCCCGCATGTACGCCGCATTGAGAGAGCGGCATGAGTATGAGAAAGAGAAGTGGTGTAGCCCGTGAGAGTGCATGCGGATGAGGGTTATACCTGAGTACCCGAGAGAGAGAGATTATACACTCATATGGCCAAGGGTTCCGAATCCATGCATAACCGAGTCCGATCGGCTAGAACGAGTAAAGGTCACGTAGAGAGGGAGCGAGTCCCGGCCGTGCCCTCGGTAAGATGGGGCCATGACTTAGAGTTAATAGAAAAGAATTCTAAGAAATAAAAAGAGAGAGAGAGAAGTACCAAAGGGGTTTTGAATGAGAAGTTGTAAGGAAAGAATTAGAGTGAGAGTTACGGGGTTAAACGGGTAGAGGATTTATTTACTGGGCATTGTTTTAGTGCTCACCCCGTTATTTCCTATGTTTGCAGGATCCAGGTGAGGACGCGGTCGGATGGATGTCAACACGCGAGGGGAAGCGGTTACACTGTCCACCATGTCTTTGACGACTTTTGTACATATTACAAGTTTGTGTAAAATATATATATGGTTGTAAAGCATATATATGTATGTTTAATAAAAAGAAACTTTTGGGCCCAATTTTCTTATGCTATTTTATATGTATTTTCTTATATAAATCATATGAGTATTTAAGTAGAAAGTGGTTGTTACACCAGTGTTGTTCGAACTCCTCACATGTCAATGAATTATACACAGCATTTTGCAAAGCAAACTTAATACGTTCGTATTCACTGTAACCCCTTAACTTTTCCATCAATTTCTTTATTATGTGCCACAAGCACCATCTATGTCGTGTACTGGGAAACACAATCTTGATTGCATCTTGCATCGCCTTGTCTTGATCCATGATTATTGCATTTAGAGCACAATTCCACATACATGCAAGCCAAGATTCAAAAAGCTAAACAAAAGTCTTCGTGTCCTCATGGGAGATTAACCCACAACCTAAGAGTGTTGAATGCCCATGATGGTCAACACTAACAAACGCCGCAAATGACATATCATACTTGTTGGTCAAGTATGTAGTGTCAAATGTGACAATGTCACCAAATTCCTTAAATGCAACCCTACTTCTTGCATCCACCCATATAACATTCTGTAATTGACCCTCCTCATCTAAATCCATCATGTAAAAGAAATTTGCATTATCTTTTTGCATCTTCAAAACATATTTTTGGATTGCATAAGCGTCCCCGGCACCAAGTCACATCCTCCTAACTTTTTCAATATAGTTCCTACAATCTTTTTGCAAGAAAGTCAAATTCTCAGGACCACCTACTTCAACTAACATGGAATTGAATTTTTTACTCACCCTAATCTTGGCTATATCATTTACTTCAAGTCTCTTTTTCACGTATGGTTGTATACCACAACTGCTGTTGAAATATCTAGTTTTCGTTGGGCTACTGAGCTCATGGTTATGATTCAACCCCACTGAACATATTTGCCATTTTCCATTACTATGTACAACTACACCAACCCGAGCCTTATAATTCGTCTTTGTCACTAGGTACAATTTAAAAGCATTTCGGGTGTTAATACTCAACTTCTCAATACAAGAACAAGCTAGTGTTGTGTTTATCACCTCTCCGTCATATTCTTTCCTTGAAGATCTTATAATAACTTCAAACCCCATTCTATTCCCATAGCTTCTATAGTATTGGAGAAGATTATCAAGTGAATCAAAAACCATTCCGGACTTCGGCTCCCATTCCTCCTTTGCACTTCCTCTATCTTCAACTTCTTGAAATTGATTATCCTGATTCATTTATATTATAATACCCATAATTAAAATATTATAAGATAACAAACATGCTAGAAACAAAACCACCAAAATTTTTGCTTTAACTACATTAACTTGTGTGTATACAAAAATTTATCATATATCATACAAACATGGGTACTCATTGGTACTTAATAATAACTTCGTTTCATTATAATGCTTACCCTATCAATATTATAAACTGAAGCCTTTAACTGTTCATTCATCTCCTCCACTGTCTGCTCTTGCATGTTATTAGCCTTTGTTTCTACCTCCTCTGCAAAACCCTTAACAACTTAAATTCATTTCAAATGCAATGAACTAAACTAAACTTGTGTACTAAAAAAGCATGCATGTTAGTAACAAAAATAGTACCAAAAATGTCCACCACCAGTATTAAGGTCACACAAAGATGTATTTTCCATGAAGAATTTCAAGAAAGCATGCATAAGTCTAGGCCTTCGACAAACACAAAGATTTATTAATTTGACCAACACATACTACAAAATTTGGGTCGCACTTGAAAAATTGGGGAAAGACAGTCCAGATAGTTACTTTAGCCATTATGATTATACGATTATGATAACTAACATAAAAGATTTCTAAGTGTCTTGTTGAAAACTATATTATTAGTCCTCAAGAATAGGGTTTTGGGCACTACCAAAACTGTTGTTGATTTTTGCAAGTGTACGGAATCGTGCAAGTAATAAAGCTCGAGTAAACGAGTGTCGAATCCCAAGAGAACTACTTACCAAGTACCAAACTAGTATATCTTATTGCTATTTGATGAAACAAAATTTTAAGATTGAATTTAATGAAAAAGAATATAAACTAAAAACTAAATAAATGCAGAATTTGTTAAAGCTTTGATGTAAAGATCAATATGACTAAACCTATGGCACATATTTCACACCAATTTAATCCTATGCATTGACAATTATTGCTAACCTAATCAAGCACATTCTAAAGGCCAAATCCCCTAACATTTCACTAGCTCTCTCTCTCGAGCAATTAGCAAATTAACCTTAAAGCAACAACCCAAGATATCTCTAAGTTGGATTTAGGTGCTAAAAGATCGTTAAGTTCTATGGAATCTACCGGAGCCTCACAGATCGCGGTAACCTATCGCTAGTGTTCGCTCAATCTATGGTTTTATTACCTAAGACAAATCAGGTTTCATCTCTCGATCTCAACCCAACCCATGATATCATTCAACTCTCGGGCCCTTGAGACTTGCAAGCATTACACACGATAATAAAACTTAGAAATCATGCTCAATATAAAATCAATATAATACTGTCAACACATGTTCATAAATTGGGCTACATCTGTAGCCCTAGAAAAGAGAATTAGTTCATAATGAAAATAACAAAATCCATCATTCTGTTCAATGACATCAGTTCAAGAAAGAAAAAGATAAAAACTTTTCTAATCGGTGATGAGAGCTCTCAAGATCCCGATCTCCAACTTGATAGCCGTCTTCTTCCTCCTCCTAAAAGTCCTCTTTAATTTCTTAAAAACTCTCTTTTATATCCCTGGGTCCTTGGTCGTGCTTAGGAAAAAGATTAGAAAACTTAGCCCACTCAGATTCAGATTAGGGTAATGAATTAATACAAACTCGTGACCCATCGCCGCGGTGGTAAGAATGGTCGCCACGGCGGTAAGAATGGTAGCCATGATGATTATTCTTTCTGTCCAAAGCATCCATAAACTTCAGAATTAGATGAAGTCATCAACAGAAACATTGTAGCTTTCTGAATAAGCTTTCCAATGCCACTAGAATTGTCAAATTCTGACTTCTACAGCTCAAGTTATGACAGAAACATCGAGGCATACTCATGATGAAGAATTTCCAGATTTTCCGTAACATCTTCGGCGTACCACAACTCCCTCATTTCGACCTTGATTCTTATGCCATTTGTTCCTACGCGTCGTGAATCCTATCAACATCATTCTTTTCCCTTCAACAACTTGTTTGAGCCTGAAAACACTCAACATGCACCCGTGATCCCATAAATGGTATTTATGAAAAAAATAATCCAAATTCCACACTTTAAACACATCTTTCCATAAATAAACCAATTAAATTACTAACAAAATATAAACATTCAAGCTCTTATCACAACCTTCAACCAGCTTTTTGCTAGTCCCTAGCAAAACAAGTGATAAAATAAGTCTCTAAGCTTGACAAGAAAACAATTAATTAAAAACCTAAATCTAAACTATCCTAAAACACTTTCGTAGATTGACACGATTACATTTAGCGTATGCAACAAGCCTTTAAACCCCTAGGTGACCCTAGTTGGATGAGTTGTAGTCTTGTGAGGGTTTCCAGTGATGATACCCACAAACATCCACACTAAACGTATCATAAACTCCAAAAGTAACAAAAACATAACCATTAAAAAAAACACATTAACAAAAAGTCTTGGATCAATTCATAAAGACGTCTCAAAAATTGCATATACATGAAACAAATAGATTAATTAAAAATCACCTAAACTCACAGACAATGCAAACATAAATTTTATTTTCGTTATCAACCCTAGAACATCCATACATCCACAAACCATTAGTCTACAAACTCGGATGGTGTTATGCACAACATTCATGAACAAAATTTTTGATCTTAGTATTCGGGTTATGAATTATATGCGACTCATGAAATCAAACTCCATAGGCTCACTTTTCACATCACTCTCTACTAATGTAGAATGTCACATCACCTTGGATCAATAGGTCTTTGTAAAGGTTTTAACGTTAGGCTGGGGTATGAGTTCATGAAAGAACGGAAAGAGAAATTAACAACAATTACATTAAGAGACTAAATTTTCATTCACTCTTATTACACAGCACTTCTCTTTTTCACTCGGTTGCTTCCCAGTCCTTATTGAGCTCTTTCTTTTTTACAGTGATAACCACTCAATTTCATAATTCCCAATCTTCACAATGCTTTTTCAATGCCTAATTTTTTTTTTTTTTTTAAATTATAAAATAAGAAGGCAGAAATATGCACATCCCCGCTGATCTTACAAATGCTCCACAACCCCCAACCAAGTTCTTCGCACACGTGGGTTGTGACAACCACACTTCCTTACCAAAACTCGTAATAAGCTTGAAGAACAGTAAAGTCTCTTAAGGTTAACATAGGTAGGATTGTATTTTAGGCTCATAATCAGGATAGGGTAAAAATTAAGCTCAAAGGAAAGAAAAACAAGGCTAAACTGTGTTTAAAAGGCTCAAAGGGCTAACTAGTGACAACAATAACAAGGGTTGGCTTGAAAGGCTCAATTGGTCGAAAAACAGCCTAAATCATTTCCTAAGTGATGTGAATTCTAGGATTTCGCCTCGAGTGATTATCAAATGAGTTCTAGAGTTTGTTGAGATCACAATAAAATTCATGAAAACTTCATACATAACATGTCTCTAAGTAAGTGACTGAACCACTTTCAATCCACAGTTCATAGGGTCCCAACTCAATGTCATTAATATTCACACTCATCTGAAAGCAAAGGTAAAAACTACTGTCCTCTATTAGTTCTATGTTATTGCAATCATATTCCTATCATAGACAATTGATTACATCCAAGAGACAAAAATAAAAGCTCACAACCTAAAATAAAAGAATAACAAAAAAAAAAAAAAAACTGCTCTCTAAATCCATAAAAAAAAAATTCTGCTCAATTTAAGTTTTCTTAAATTCCTACCCCCAACCAATAAAATCAACATTGTCCCCAATGTTAAGCGTAAGAATAAAAGAAAGAAAACGTTACCGCATTCCTCAACATAATAAAGCCCGTATATACCAATCGTTCTATCAAAACAGAAAAACCATTAAACAGACCTTGTCGGCCATCAGAGTTATGCAAAATACAAGAATGGATAAAAAGAGCATGAACAACGAAAACAAAAGAATAAAACAAAATAGACTAACAGTTCACAAAGTGATAAGTGTGTAATTTAGATATTTTTATTCTTTCCATATTATGTTTTTTTTTTTGTTATGTTTTATGCCTATTTGAGTTGATTAGAGTTTATTTTGTGAGTTTGGCATAGTTGGATAGACTTTAGGAAATAAGTGATAAAAGATTAGGAAATTCCAGAGTTGTTGTTATTCGACCGATCTTTGCGTTTTTCAGGTTTTTTAGGGAACTAGCTTCCTTGATTGCAAAAGTGTTCTTCAAAGAAATTAAAGTAGACGAATCAAGCTTTTCAGGAAGGTATTATGGGTGGGAATCCGAGTTTGTTTGGGTTCTCAATAGTTGTTGCGAAATCGGACTTGAATCCTAGTCATAGAAGGATTCCTTAGCTGAGTATTGGATATTCGAACAGGCCTAACTAGAGCGTCAAATATTGAAAGCGGGTGATTCAAAAGCCAAGATTCATCTACACATCCGGGACTACAATTTTTATGGAGTGGCCAAGCCCAGAAAAGATCTTTTACGTTGTGAGAATCCTGGTGCAAGCTGGAGACGAATTCTGGAATCCATATCTGATAAGATTTTGTCAAATCTGCAAGTCTATCTTTAAGGAAACGTCTAGGAAAGATTTTCCGTTATTCCTGAGGTAGAATTAGGAGAAAAGCATGTTATTTATTTAGGAGTGTTAGGTTAACCAGGGGAGAGAAGAGAACAGCAGTAGTTTTTAGTTTTTTCGGTTTTCTTTTACTTTCTACGTCAAGATGTGAGGTTGATCTTCCTTCTTCAGTTCAAGGGGATTTTGAAGCCTAAATTCATGTCATTGGTGTAACCTAACTTCAGTAACATTATTCTTAATCTCGTTTTATTGGAATTGTTTATGTTATTCTGTTTTAATTGTTTATAATTTTCTGTTTGGGTGATTTAGTAATGGCCTGCTGAATTATTTTATCGAAATTTTATCTGTTAGAATTAGGAATTGTGATCCGTAATTGTCATTTTTCTATTCAATGGGTAACACATGATGATAGATGATTATAGACAAGTTTTTATTCTGTCATCTTGAATAACATAACCTAAGTTAAATAATCCGAGCTTGTGTGATTGTTGCTTAGATTGATCTATTTTCCTAATTCTTAAGGTTGCCATTGAATTAAACTTAGAGAGCTTATTCTAGGTTGTTCGAGGGTTAGGATCGACTTGAAGAGCTTATTTCAGTAGTGACGATTAAGGGAGAATTCGGGTAACTGAGCTTGTTGTTTCCTAGGGTCAGTAGTTCCATAATAACAAGATAGAATAGTGTTACGGTTAGTTCGTGTCCAATGCATGTTTAGGTGGATCTTGAACCGAGAACTGATTGTTTTTAATCTGATTTTTTCTTCCATTAGAGACTTCTTTGTTTTACTTTAGTTTGCCTTGATTACAAACCCCTTTCATTACTCTGTTGTGTTGTCCTGTTCACTATTTAGGGTTTTATTGTGTTGTTTTCATTGTGGCTATTGGCATAGAATATAGGATTTAATTGAATCATTCCTTGTGGGATCGACCCTTGCTCACCCTATATACAATTTAGTAGTTAGGTTAGTAAGGTTAATTAATTTGGTGCATTCGGCACGCTACCACAAAGACTCAAAGAACACAATAGACAAAATGCAAGTACATCAAAACAGAAAAATAAAAACGACCGAAACAAACTGCATTGACAATAGTAACTCAAGCACACTGAACTCTCAAACTACTCCTCCATACTCTCCTCAGAGTCCTCATCAGGATCATCGCCTTGTTCCTCATCCGCTAGGTACACAAAATCAGTCCATTCACACCTTGGTGCTGCTATCCCAGCATAGGCAAGTTGTAATCTCTGCATCTCATGTTGCACCCTCAATTGCGCACTCATCCACGTCATCCAAGCTTCTTGGCGATTCTGTTGCGTTTTCAACTGTTTGATGTCTTCATGGAGCTTTGACAATTGATCTCTTTGGGAAAGCTTCGTTGATGAAGATGCTTTGGCCCTGGATACCTCTACTTTGCCCCCACTGGTTAAATTCTGCAGAAATTGCATGGTAAGACACACGCCTTGCAGAATAAAAACCTCTTCAGCATTCAATGGCACTTCAGCTTGCTTATACAATGCAATGATCAGGTGAGGAAAGTAAAAACCAGTCTTGGTACGCTTTGCCGAATGGGTGATCTCTTGAAAGATAATCTCACCCACATTAATTCTCATCTTCTGCTGAATTGCATATATCAGAATCACCTTGGCTTTACTAACAGTGCTCATGTGCTTGGATGGCATTAATCGAGCGCATACAAAATACAGCCACATGCCCGAATTTGATTTCAAGAACTTACTGTCAAAACGGATGTGTTCCCCAACCGCAATAAACCATGTAGCTTTCCCGTCTGTCAAAGAATTAATTACTGCATCAAAATCCACTTGGTGCTTGAATGCGGCATAGGCGTCATCATCTAGCTCAACTTGCGGCAGCCCATAAAACTGATTAATAGTAGCTGCATTGAATATTATCTCTTTACCTCTTACCATTGTCCTCCCATTAACGCTATCAGGAACGTTGGCATAGAACTCCTTTACCATAGAGGCAACAGCAGGCGCCGGGGGTTCTTTACAAAATTTCTCCCAACCCAGAGCTTGAATCACATCAGTTATCCCCTCAAAAGCTTCTGCAAATACCAGCCCTCTCTCTTCAATAAATCCACCCGGTTTCTTTGCAAAATTCTCATATCTTTCCTGGGTAGCTGGACTAACAAACCGAGTATCACTAGAGGCTTGCCTTTTTCCTTTGTCACTCCCATCACTTCCTAGTTTTCTTTTGGGTGCCATTGTCACAATTTCACTCTTAATCCAAATATTTCAATCACACCAATTTAATCTATTCTTCAATCCTCAATGAAAAATCACCACACTCCCACAAACAACAATTGCCCTTTGTTAATCAAGCAACACTACGCACAAATTCAATCAAAATAATCTCTCCCAATTTTCAACAATCAACACAAATTAACCCAGACTCCCACAAACGACATTGCCCTTCTTCAATCAAGCAACAATCACTAAAACAACTTCAACATTCTCACGAAATTCACCTCAATCTCTCCCAATTTTCAACAATCAACTCACACTCCCACAAGATTCAATTCAATGGGTTCCCAACTTCAACAATCAAAATTACTTTGCAAATGGGGTGAGAAACACTTACTTGAGCCTTGATCTGTCTAAATATGCCTTGAATTGATATTGATTAGATGAATTTTCTAAAACCCCCAATTTTGTTTTTGAAACCCTAACCTTGATTGAATATTTCGCTGAAATCCTCTTGCTTGCTTAATCTGTGAAATGGGATTAGTTAGTGAACAATGGCACAAAAAAAAAAAAAAAAAAAACCGAAATTGGGTGAATGATGTGTGAAGAAAGGAACAAAAAGAAGTTTTGGGGAAAAGAGATTGTGCTATGAATTTTTCAGTGAATGTAATGAAGAGTATGTGCGGGGGAAAAGAAGCAGATTCATTTAAACGCGAATTTGCGTTTTATGCTACGATCGCTGCGGCGATAGTATACATCACTGCGACGATCGTGATTTTTCGTTGTAGTCTGCTTTGGTCTCACGCTTGCTGCAGCGATGGGGTTCATTGCTGCGGCGAGCGTGATTACTCATTTGCCCCTTGTTCGTGAGCGAAATGCACACTCGCTGCAGCGATGGAGTTCACAACCGTGGCGAGCGTGATGCTGGAGTGTTTATTTCTTTTCCGGGATGTGTTTCCCATACCCTGACAGAGACAATCAAAACGTCAGAATTAATAAACTAACACTAACACAAAAACATACTCACACATTGTTAGTGTATGCCCTAGGAACCAATCGTGTCATCGGTTCCGAGGCATTATGTTTTGTATATATATGTGAATGTATATAGTTTGTATATACATTTTATCTTATCAATAGAAGAAAGTGTTCTTATTTCACATGTGGTTTATTGCTTCATTTATATATATGTATTACATGTGAAATGTCCGAATGATACAAATCTTTAGAATATCAAAATCATCAAAGTATTCCCTACATACGTAATATTAATTGGGCAATAATATTACATAGTAGACATGCTGAATGCCTCCGTAGAATATCATGTGATGGTATTGGTGTGGGTGATTATAAAAGTTATATCACTAGGGCATTAGCATGGATACGCGGTTAGTGAACTGTTTATTGAATATGTCATTTATGATGAATCACATGGACATTTAAAATGTAGTCAATGATTTATCATAAGATTGTACTAGGGTATTATTAATCCTTAGACCTAAGATATCACGGTTGGATTCTGCATAAACGCATATGGTTCATATGGTGTATAAACATGAGGCTAATCATGCCATGTGTTAATAAGCCGATTTGGCCATGTGTTGTTTATGTGTGAGGACAAGTGATAGTCAAGATGGGATCCGTTGACTTGGTATAGATTGATATCAAGTTCCTAAACAAATGTCAAGATACATTGGAAAAAGAAAATCTCCGGCCGGGGTATACAAAATGTTATATGAAAGGTTGTTTCATAGTGACACGTTCCATATGTATTAAATTAAAATTAAGATAAGGATTTTGACATACCATGAATCCATTCTTAATTGGGATTAGATAATGGAAGGATTTGATTATACAACGTGTATGATTGTAAAAGGTTCGTTGGAGTATATCTTCATTATGACTTAGGGGTTATGGAGCATTGCTAGATGCCTTCCATAATCAGTGGAAGTTTTGTTCATAAAGAGTTATGACAAAACATATCGAAATAGACTGTGATATTGGGCTCACGGCTAGGCCACAGTGAACCTAAGAGGTCATACATAAAAACTAAGGAGAATGGAGAAATAGCCAAAGAGAGTTGATTATCCAAGGTTGGCTAGCACCTACCAAGGGTAATAAAGTTATTTATATTAAACATTTTCTTTATATTAAATTAGATTTTACAAGGGGTTGTGGTTGTAAACAATTAAGGGTTAAATTGTTATGTAAACAATTTAAGAGTTAAATTGTTAATTGTGATTAAATGTTAATCCAATGTTATCATTTAAAGAAGTTTAACAACTTCATAAGAATTATGGAATTGTTTAAGGAAGTCCAAAACAATTATTGAATTGTTTACAAGGATTCCTATATAAAGAAAATGACATATCAATTTTTATGTAGAGAAAAAAAAAATCTCTAAGAACCCTAAATCTCCCTCTTGGTCAAATTTCTTCTTCCCTTGGTGTGGATACTCTTTTGCTTAATTTCTCTTGAAATTAAAAGGCTCTAAGGTTGCTAAGGGCTTAAGGTAACATGTTCTACCTTACTTATTTCAATTTGATTGAAATTTATTTTTTAAACTATAACTATACTTGTTATAGTATGATATGCTTGATTCTCCAAGCATCTATCTTTCACACATAACACAATAAAAGAAAAGAAGAAATACTAAACAGAAACATCATCACTCATAAATAAAATAAAATAAAATTAAATTAAAAATCAACCAACGGAAACGAAATATTGGGTTGCCTCCCAAAAATCGTTTGTTTAAAGTCTTAAGCTCGACTCCTTTTCTGTCGTCAATTAGGATTCTGAAGAAGAATTGAAACCCTCTCGTCGGCATTCCCTTTCTCAATATAAGGTTTCAATATTTGCCCGTTGACTTTGAATGTTCCCTTGGTCGGGTGGTAAAGCTCTATTGCCCCATGCGGAAACACGCGATGAATGATGAACGGGCCAGACCATCTTGAGCGTAATTTTCCTGGAAAAAATTGTAGTCTCGAGTTGAACAACATCATTTTGTCGCACTCCTTGAATTCTTTGTTCACAGTGTGTTTGTCATGCCACTGCTTAGTCTTTTCTTTGTAAATCCGGGCATTCTCGTATGCATTATTGCGAAACTCTTCCATCTAATTGAGTTGCAGTAAACGTTTTGCTCTAACGGCTTGTGAATCAAAATTCAGAAACTTTACTGCACAATACAAACTACCCTAACTCCATCGGCAAGTGACAAGCTCTTCCGTAAACCATCCTATAGGGCGACATTCCTATTGGTGTTTTGAATGTCGTCCTATACGCCCATAGTGCATCATCAAGTTTAGTTGCCCAATCCTTTCGAGAGGTGTTTACTGTCTTTTCGAAGATTCGTTTTAGCTCATTATTCCATACTTCAACCTGGCCACTGGTTTGTGGGTGATCTGGGGTTGCAACTCGATGTGTAACCCCATACTTGCTCAACAATGCTGTGAATTGACGATTGCAGAAGTGAGAACCACCATCACTGATAATGGCTCTTGGCGTGCCAAACCTTGAAAAGATATTCTTCTTTACAAACTTGATAACGACACGAGCATCGTTTGTTGGCAATGCATTAGCTTCCACGCACTTCGACACATAGTCTACAGCAACCAAAATGAAACGGTTAGAAAACGAAAAAGGAAAAGGTCCCATAAAATCTATCCCCCAAACATCAAACAATTCTACTTCTAGGATATTATTTAAAGGCATGACATTTCTCCTAGAAATATTCCCAACCCGTTGACACTCATCACAACTCATAATAAAACGAAAAGCATCTTTAAAAAGAGTAGGTCAAAAAAATCCTGATTGAAGAACTTTTGCGGTGGTCTTTGTCGAACCGAAATGACCACTAACTTCCATTGAATGACAGTGACAAAGCATATTCGTCATCTCTTCCTCTGGCACACATCGTCTTATCATCTGATCGGTGCAATACTTATACAAAAATGGATCCTCCCAGAAGTAATACTTTAAATCTGCAAAAAATTTCTTTCGTCTCTGGGAGTTCATTCCAGGGGGTATAACCTTTCGCACCAAATAATTAGCAATGTCCACAAACCATGGTCCTTCTTGAATAGCAAACAATTGCTCATCCAGGAAGTATTCGTTGATTGGCTTTTCTTCCTCTCGAACTTCTTCATTGGACTCCAACCGGGATAAATGGTCAGCCACTTGATTTTTCGTTTCTTTCTTGTCCTTGATCTCCAAGTCAAATTCCTGTAGAAGCAATACCCATCGCAATAATCTTGGCTTGGAGTCCCATTTTGCTAGAAGATACTTCAATACAGCATGGTCGGTATACACGATGACCTTGGTACCTAGCAAATAAGAACGAAACTTATCAATAGAAAACAATACTGCTAAAAATTCTTTCTCAGTAGTGGCATAATTCAGTTGAGGTCCCGTTAAAGCCTTACTGGCATAATAAATCACATGCAAGACCTTACCTTTTCACTGTCCTAAAACAGCCCCTAAAGCATAATCACTCGCATCACACATGAGTTCAAACGGTAATTCCCAATCGGGCGCAACAATAATAGGAGCAAAAATTAATTTTTCTTTTAAACACTTAAATGCATCTAAACACTCTTGACTAAAATTAAAAGGAACATCCTTAGCTAATAAATCACAAAGAGGTTTAGAGATTTTAGAAAAATCCTGTATGAATCTCCTATAAAAGCCCGCATGCCTAAGGAAGCTTCTGACAGCCTTCACTGAATTTGGAGGTGGTAGTTTCTCAATGACTTCAATCTTCGCTCGATCCACCTCAATGCTGTTTGCTGATATCTGATGACCTAACACAATCCTATCTCGTACCATGAAGTGGCATTTTTCCCAATTGAGCACCAAGTTAGTGTCAAAACTTCTCTGCAAAACATTAGACAAGTTAGTTAAACACTCATCAAAAGAATTTTTAAAAACAGAAAAATCGTCCATGAAAACTTCAATGGACTTCTCAACCATATCGAAAAAAATTGAGATCATGCAACGTTGAAAAGTTGTAGGAGCATTGCACAAGCCAAAAGGCATTCTTCGATAGGCGAATGTTCCGTATGGGCACGTGAAAGTAATATTCTCTTGATCTCCCGGCGCTATGGCAATTTGGTTGTAGCCTGAATATCCATCAAGGAAACAGTAGAACTCATGGCCTGCTAACCTCTCCAACATTTGATTGATGAATGGCAATGGAAAATGATCCTTACGAGTCGCGGAATTCAGTTTGCGGTAGTCAATACATACTCTCTATCCCATGACCGTTCGCGTTGGAATCAGCTCATTGTTATCATTACAAACCACTATCATTCCTCCTTTCTTTGGCACCACTTGGACTGGACTCACCTATGCACTATCCGAAATGGGATATATTATTCCTATATCTAAAAGCTTCAACACCTCCTTCTTGACCACTTCTTGCATTGACGGATTCAATCTTCTCTGTGGTTGGACAGTAGGCTTGTAACTTTCCTCCATTAAGATCTTGTGCGTGCAGATTGAAGGAGTGATACCTTTGATATCTGCAATTGTCCATCCAATGGCCTTCTTGTATTTTCTCAAAATGCGCAGCAACTTTTCTTCCTCTACAACACTCAAAGAAGCATTAATAATGATTGGAAAAAATTTACCCTCTTCTACAAATGCATACCTTAGATGAGATGGTAGTTGCTTGAGCTCAAGTATAGGCGCCTTTGTGATCAGTAAAGTTTACTGAGACTCCACGGCTCCAATTTCTCTGATCAATTTAGCCTCGAGATGACGTAAGGGTGGTAAAGCACTTAAGTATCTTAGACACTCCCTTATCTCTTCACTATAAACTTCTTCCTCTTGGTCTCTAGAATTCATCAAATAGTTCTCTAAAGGCTTAATTGGGTAGTTCTCTTCAAAATTCTGCTCCACTATGGTGTCGAGAACATCAATCTTAAAACATGAATCTAATTCAGATAGATGCTTCATAGACTTGAAAACATCAAATTCTACTTGCTCATCTTCTACCCTTAAGATCAACTTCCTTTGGTGGACATCTATCAATTTTCTACCCGTGGCCAGAAAAGGTCGTCCTAAAATTAACGGTATTTCCCTATCTTTCTCCATGTCTAGCACTATGAAATCTACTGGGAAAATCAGCTTGTCTACCTTAATCAGGATGTCTTTGACTACCCCCCAAGGATATGTGATCGATCGATCAACTAATTGGAGAGACACGGTGGTCGGCTTCACTTCTCCCAATCCAAGCTTCCTGTAGATGGAAAAAGGCATTAAGTTAATACTAGTCCCTAAATCACATAACACTTTATCAAAATAACAACTACCAATAATACAAGGGATAGTAAAACTCCCTGGATCTCATAGTTTAGGTGGTAGTTTCTTTTGAATCAGTGCGCTGCATTCCTCCGTGAGCATAACTTTCTCGTGTTCCTCGAATTTTCTCTTGTGGGTGAGGATCTCCTTCAGAAACTTCACATACTTCGACATCTACTCTAGCATATCAACAAAAGGAATATTAATATGTAAACTTCTAAACATGTCAATGAACTTACCGAATTGCTTGTTGAGCTTATGATTCTTCAACTGTTGCGGGTATGGCAGAGTTGCCTGGCTCAACGGGGGTTTCTGCTCAAATGTTCGCTCACCGCGGCCACTAGGTTCATTGCCGTGGCGATCGTCAAATAAGCCTAATGAATTCGGAGCAACTTCATGGTCACTGTAGTGACAAGTTTCATCGCCGCGGCGATCGTCCTTTTGCTCATCCTTCAGGTTTCGTTTTATCCTCTGTTTTTCACCCTCTGAATTTTCCAAACTTCTTCCACTCTTCGGGGTGATTGCATGTGCTTGTTCCTTGGGATTTTTCTCTGTATCACTCGATAAAGCCCCTTGACCTCTTCCCGCTAATATTTTGTGAATCTACCCAATCTGAGTCTCAAGGTTCCTAATAGATGTAGATTGATTTTGAACCAGGATGTCGGTCTTCTCAAACCTCTTGCTTGTCTCCTCAATGAACTTGGTCAATGCATTTTCCAAGTTTGATTTTTGTTCTTGATGTTGAAAGGCAGGAGCTTGTTTTTGGTCATTGTTGTTGCTTTATGAAAAATTTGGGTGTTTCCTCCATGCTGGATTATAAGTATTGGAATACGGATTCCGTTGCCCTCTTTGGAAATTGTTGACGTAGTTGGCTTGTTCATGCTGAGCAAACTGGTTTCCCTCTTGGCAATCGTTCGAGACATGATTTCCTGCACAAAGGTCACACGTTAGAGAAGAAGATTCAATTGCATTTATTTTTAACACATTACCTAATTGCTTCTGGATGTTCGTAAGTTGAGCAGCCAATGCAGTGTAATTGTCAACTTCGTGCACTCCCGCTGATCTCCTTGTTGAATTTCTTTCTGGAGTCCTCATATAGTTGTTGTTCACCATCACCTCGATCAGATTGTATGCTTCCTCTGGCGTTTTATTGTTCAAGGCTTCTCCACTTGCAGCATCAATCATGGCTTGAAGGTTGGTAGCAAACCTTGGTAGAACGTTTACACTTATGACCAGATTGGTATATCATGGTGCGGGCACCTCCGTAAGAGATCCTTGAACCTTTCCCATGCTTTATACAATGACTCTGAATCTTGTTGGTAAAACTTGGTAATCTCACTCCTTAGTTTGGCCGACTTGGCAGGTGGAAAGTACTTAGTGAGGAACGCTTGATCCAACTCATTCCACGTCGTGATGCTCCCAGATGGCAATGAAATCAACCAGGCCTTAGCTTTATCCCGTAGAGAGAATGGGAAAAGCCTTAGTCTGATTGCATCCTCGGATACCCCATTATGCTTGAATGTGTCACACCAGAAAATTTGCGATATGCAGGTTGGGATCATCATTCAGTAACCCAGCGAATTGGATTAACTGCTGAATCATTCCGATAATTGTTGGCTTAATCTCGAAATTGTTCGCTTGAACGGGTGGTCTCCTGATGCTTGAATAACACCCATCAATAGTAGGACTAGAGTAGTCCTTCAATGCTCTCTGAACCACTGCTGCACCACCCATTGCATTTCCTCCTAAATTATCCCCATTCTCATTCTCTTGATTTTGCATATTAGGATTGACAACTCCTGTGTTCGCCATTGATCTTTCAGAAATAGCTTGCATCTTTTCCTTTCTCAACTGTTTTGCGATTCTCTCGATCTCAAAATCTAGTGGATTAAGATGACCACGACCTCTGGAACATAAACTCTCCAGATTCTAGCTGAAAACCACAAATAAAACAAACAAAACTAACAATTAATCAGTATATAGAAATAAAACAAATCAAATTAGCAACTAAATATTTCATATTGATATTAGTAAAACAAAATAGTTCCCCGGCAACGGTGCCAAAAACTTGTTGTTGATTTTCGCAAGTGTACGAAATCGTGCAAGTAATAAAACTCGAGTAAACGAGTGTCGAATCCCAAGAGAACTACTTACCAAGTACCAAACTAGTATATCTTATTGCTATTTGATGAAACAAACTTTTAAGATTGAATTTAATGAAAAAGAATATAAACTAAAAACTAAATAAATGCAGAATTTGTTAAAGCTTTGATGTAAAGATCAATATGACTAAACCTAGGGCACAGATTTTACACCAGTTTAATCCTATGCATTGACAATTATTGCTAACCTAATCAAGCACATTCTAAAGGCCAAATCCCCTAACATTCCACTAACTCTCTCTTGAGCAATTAGCAAATTAACCTTAAAGCAACAATCCAAGATATCTCTAAGTTGGATTTAGGTGCTAAAAAATCGTTAAGTTCTATGGAATCTACCGGAGCCTCACAGATCGCTGTAACCTATCTCTAGTATTTGCTCAATCTATGGTTTTATTACCTAAGACAAATCAGGTTTCATCTCTCAATCTCAACCCAACCCATGATATCATTCAACTCTCGGGCCCTTGAGACTTGCAAGCATTACACACGATAATAAAACTTAGAAATCATGCTCAATATAAAATCAATATAATACTGTCAACACATGTTCATAAATTGGGCTACATCTGTAGCCCTAGAAAAGAGAATTAGTTCATAATGAAAATAACAAAATCCATCATTCTGTTCAATGACATCAGTTCAAGAAAGAAAAAGATAAAAACTTTTCTAATCGGTGAATGAGAACTCTCAAGATCTCGATCTCCAACTTGATAGCCGTCTTCTTCCTCCTCCCAAAAGTCCTCTTTAATTTCTTAAAAACTCTCTTTTATATCCCTGGGGTTCTTGGTCATGCTTAGGACAAATATTAGAAAACTTAGCCCATTCAGATTCGGATTAGGGTAATGAATTAACACAAACCTGTGACCCATCGCCGCGGCGGTAAGAATGGTCGCCGTGGTGATCGTTCCTTCTATCTAAAGTGTCAGTAAACTTCAGAATTAGATGAATTCATCAACACAAACATTGTAGCTCTCTGAATAAGCTTTCCAACGCCACTAGAATCGTCAAATTCTGACTTCTACAGCTCAAGTTATGATAGAAACATCGAGGCATACTCATGATGAAGAATTTCCAGATTTTCCATAACATCTTCGACGTACCACAACTCCCTCATTTCGACCCTGATTCTTGTGCCGTTTGTTCCTACACGTCGTGAATCCTATCGACATCATTCTTTTCCCTTCAACAACCTGTTTGAGCCTGAAACACTCAACATGCACCCGTGATCCCATAAATGGTATTTATGAAAGAAATAATCCAAATTCCACACTTTAAACACATTTTTCCATAAATAAACCAATTAAATCACTAATAAAATATAAACATTCAAGCTCTTATCAAAAACTAGTGAGCAAGTCATCCGATTTCAACTTTTTCTTCCCCAAATTGTGCAATTCCCTTTCACTGTTTTACATTTGCACAAAATTTCCTCAATTTATTGGATTTATAAAGCTCTTTTTCACTATAATATTGTTTATCATAAAACTTATACACACTTATACATGGTTCTTAACTTAAAAGCACTAAGCAAGTGTTGTGTTCCACTTCTCCCAATAGCAGCAATCAAGTAAGAGAGACCATTGAGTGAGTAAGCTCTTACCACTCAAAAGGAACTCTCACTAGTCAGCAACGGAGACAAATGCGATGGCGATAGTGGATGTCGCAGATGGCAATTCAAATGCTCAAATTTGGGATGGGTAGTTTGGGTTTTGGGTATGATTTAATTTAAGAGAAGATTTAGGTTATTAAGATTGAGATTTGGGAGAGAAGGTATAAGTTATTAGGATTGAGATTTGGAGAGAAGATTTAAGTTATTAAAATTAGGATTAGGGAGGCAAAGTTTTTGGAGGCAAAAATTCGTTCCTTTAAGACAAAAGCAAAATTTTTTTCAAATTTTTTTTTTAACAATGTGACATGGCAAGTGGCTGATGTGCCATATGAGTTGGCATCGCCATGTTAGATGTCACGTCATGTTGTATGCTGGTTAGTAAAAACCAATAGTATGTATAATATTTCTATTTCTTGATATGGTTTGTGATCCAAACATATGATTTAACTTTAAAAACAAATCATTTATTCTGTTGCATATTTTAAAATATATTTTCAAGTGTATTGATAAAGAATAATAATAATGAAGTTCTATACGCTTTTTTATAGATATTATTATCAAAGCCTTGACTTAATTGAGAAAAAAATAATGTTATGTGTAGCAAATTTATATTCTAAGTTTTGTATCATCAATAAGATGACATTAATTTGCAATTGTTGTGTGAATCATATGATTCATAATATCGTATGTTGTTACGAAAATTCGCAACAACCAAAGATACCTAGTCGACCAAGTTGGGACTGGGTAGGATGTGCACATAATTATGGATAATTAGTTAGGTGATGAAGTTTGTGCTAAATAATGAAAAATAGAAAAAAAATTTATAGTGGTTCGACGAGTTAAAACCAAGCTTACATCTACTGCTATCTTATTTTGACCTAAATTACATGCAAGTTAATTACAAAAGAGGAACCATAATAGCAACCTTATTGGGCTTCATTGAGTGGGCTATTTGCTAAAGTGTGTTAGTGGGAGGCGACACCCTCCTTTTATACATGTGTTTTCACAATGGTTGAGAGTTGGTGGATTACATGCATAATCCTTTATAATCCGGATCTGACTCAATCATCGCCTATACTTAAGTCAGAGTAATCATGCTTAGGATTGACATGCTTATTGACTAAATCATCTGTTGTGGGAGCAACACATGGCCATCTTGTTTGCCCGATCTTGATGTCATTTGCAAATAGTTGACACAAATCTGATCGTGGGAAAATCATGCACAATGGTGTATATAGTTCTAAACTATGTCAAATGAGGTGCGATGTACAAATTAGCATGAATTAATAAAAAAATTAAAATGCTCAAATGAATAATTATAATACACATCAAGAATGGCACCGTAATCTTAAGCGATGAAGAGTTATATTCCAAATTTCCAATGAGTAGCTCCAATTTCCACTTTCCAGTACCCATTTAGCTCTCTTAGGTGTGAGTAATGACGTAAAAGCCTCTATTGTTTGCCAAACGTCAAAAAATTTCGTTACTTCAGATTAAAGGTGGAAAAGTAACCCGCCCGACCCGGCCCGGCCCGGCCCGCGGCGGGTTACTTGTTTTGTGGTTAGGGCTCAACCCGCCCGCCAACAAAGCGGCGGGCGGGTTAGGCCCGCCAATTAAGGAAAGATCTGCCCGGCCCGTCATGACCCTAACCCGCCGGGTTAGGCACGGTCCGAGGCCAGGTTGCCCGATTTTGTTTTTTTTGTGTTTTTTTTGTTTTTGTTTTTTTAATTTATCTTTTCAAATAAATAATTATAAATATAATTGTTTTTTAGTTAACTTTTCAAATATCAATAATTCAATTCAATTCAATTTTTTTTGTTAACATTTCAAATATTAATTCAATTTTAATACAATAAAATTGTAATATAAGAAAAAATTAGACTTATTCATTTATCAAAAAATAAAATAAGAAATTACAACAATTATTGCCTCGTTAAAAACCTCACCAAGAAAAAACCCAATGGAAGAAAAAACTTGGTAAAGAAAAAAGAGTGCAATAATTGACAATTAATTTACAAATTACATTTTACAAAACAACTAAATTGGGGGTGGTTCACTAGGACCTCCCTCATCGTATCATCTATATTACAAAATTGAAATGATTCTATTAAAGCATTGTCGATAACCTCGTATTGATCTTGATGGCGTGATCGTTCCCAATCTCGAAGACATGTGAGGACTTCAATCATTTTTGGAGCAAGTTTAGTCCTCCTTTCATTTAAAATCCTTCCACTTGCACTAAATGTTTGTTCGGATGAGACGGTTGAGACAGAACAGCGAAAACATCCAAGGCAAGTCTTGATAATACCGAAAAAATACATTTTCGGCTCTCCAATACTCTAAGAGATCAAAGTGACTGTTGAAAACATTTCGGGGGTTGCCAAATATTGTTGAAGTTCATTACTCTGCGACTCCATGGAGGACAGATATTAGTTGTTGTTGTTGTTGGTGGTGGTGCGTCTGAAGAGGAGGCTGTGCTTCGGACTCGGGTCCTCTTCGGCCTATTCAGTGCATTCCAAGAGAATAAGTCTTCATTTGTTTCTTCTACCACAGCTTCTTTGGATATTTCACCTCTTTGCGAATGCGGGTTCCCATACCTGTTTTCATATTGGAAATATACTTCGAAAAGACTATTTTTTACCTCTCCTATTTGATTGATATATGATTCGTTTTGTAAATTTTCACTTAAATTGTCAAGACCATTTTCTAAACGTGCTAATTTAATTCTAGGATCAAATATAGCACCTAAACAATAAAGAAAAGGAACGGGTCTCCAATATTTCAAAAAAAAAATTTCAATTGCCTTTATTGGTGCATGTAAAATTTCATCATCTTTATTTTTTGTAAATAACTCGGAAATTTTTATAATTGCATGTATTACCAATGGACTAGTAGGGTAATACACACCAGAAAGTTGTAAAGTGGCTTGGTAAAAACATTTGAGAAAAGAATGAAATACTTTAGCTATCTTCCAATCATTTTCTACCAAATGATAAGGACCTCTATTATTTGCTACAAAATAACTAATTATATTAGCATAAGGTAAACATGAATCAAGCATTAAATAAGTACTATTCCATTTAACAGGCATATCTAATGCAAAAGTTCTAGGAGACATATTTGATTTTATACAAGCTTCTTGAAATTCAGCATTTCTTTTATTACTACTAGTAATCCAAGCTAAAGATTCCCTAATTCTATCAATATTTTTTTTAATTGTTTTCATACCACTTTTCAAAATTAAATTAATAACATGACATGCACAACGTTGGTGAAAAAACTTCAAATTATTATATAAAAGATAATTATTTTGAAAAAATTATATAGCTTTACTATTAGAACTTGCATTATCTAAAGTTAAACTTATCACTTTATCAATAATATCATAATCTTCTAAAACTTCAATAATTTTATTATAGATTTCTAAACCACTATGATCCACATCCATTAATCTAAATCCTAATAAAGATTTATTTAATTTAAATTCATTATCAAAATAATGATGGTCACACAAATATAATCTTGTTTAGCTCTACCACTCCAAATATCGGTGATTAAAGCCACACTAATATGACAAGTATGAAATTTATTTTTTAATTCTAATTTCATTTTTTTAAACAATTTTATTAAATCATTTCTAGTTGCGCTTTTAGAATAACTTTTAAATCCTGGAAAAAATGAATTTTGAACAAATCTTTCAAAATATTTATCTTCTGCCATATTAATAGGTTGATCAGATACAGCAATATATAAAGCTAACTGTTCCCTATATACATCGAATTATAACGCCAAGTAGTACCCATATTAGTTATTTGAGTTTGATTGCTTTCTATTTCCATGTTGATTAATATGTTTATTAGCATGCCTTTTTAAAGTACTAGTACCATTACGAATCACTTTATAAACATTTGCACAATATTTGCATCTTGCTTTCTTGACTTGAACGCCATTTTCTGTCTCGTAAAACTTGTCGAAATGCGCCCAAACGTCTGATGTGTGTCTGTTTTCGCTTTCGACGGTAGTTGATGATCCCGCCTCAGCTTGAGATGAAGTTGGACGAGGACGACGATTACGAGGACGACTTCTAGAACCACCGGGCGCTATTGGAATCGACGCCATATTTTGAGGTGTATCGGATTCTGAGACTGGGATTGGGACAACGGGACTATTTGAATCTCCTGCATTCATAGTAAAATCAGCGGGACTAGGACTAGGACTAGGATAATAGTTTTCTTCCTCATTGAAATTGATGGGAGAGAAATATCTATCCATTGTAGACTTGTAGTTGAAAAAAAAAATGATGTAGAAGAAATAAAAATTAAAGAAAGAGATTTGGAATATGGAAATTGGAAATATGAATTGAAAATTGCAAAACCTAATAAAAATTAAAATAAGAGCAAATTGATAACAAAAATATTAAGAGAATAAATGAATAATTGAGACTTGAGAGTTGAGAGAATAGAGAATATGAGAAAATGAGAGAATTTGAGTTGTGAGAAAAATATGAGAGTTTAGGTCCAATTTATAGAAAAAAATAGGGAAATAAAATGACGAAAAAGACCCCTCCAACGGCTATAAAACGGCTAGATTTCAAGGGTAAAAGTGTAATTGAAAAAAATAAAAAATATTAATAAATTTTTTTTTGGGCCAACCTGGCTGGTTGGGTTGGCCGTTAATAACTAACCTCATGGGTTGGCTTATGCCTATGCCAAGAACGCCACAAGGGTTGCGGGTCCTCTTCCAAAGAGGCCAAAATAGCAACCGGCGGGCGCGGGTTACCATAGTGTAACCCGGCCCGCCCAGGGTGGTGGTGGAGGGTTAGGGCTCAACCCGGCCCGCCTTTATGGCGGGCCGGGTTGATCCCTCTTTTTTACGGGCCGGGTTAGGGTTGGCCCGCCTAACCCAGCCCATATTTTCCACCTCTACTTCAGATAGAATAGAAGAGAGCAAAACGGTTATAAAAGTTTAAAAAATAAGTAAATAATTAAAAAAAAAAAAAAACTCCATCACCTCCTTTTTCTTCCCACCACCGTCAGTTCCTCACCCCAGCCAATTGCAACATCGATGCCATAACATTCGTCCAAAAATGGAGACGAAGGTAGAAGAGAAGCGCAACAAAATCTACAAAATGTCATCGTTTTTAGTTTGGGTCATAGGTTCAGTGATTTTCAGGCTAATTTTAATTTACTTCCCGAAAAATCTCAACTTATCTTCTCGTCCCGAAGTCTCCACTCCTCTCACCAGCATACGTCGTCGTACTGTCTCTTCCTATCCCTCTCTCTACGCGCTGAACTAAAATCAATTCATGATCTGAATTGTTGACCTTTTTTTGTTTTATTTTTTTTCCAGTGGCGGAGGGATACTGGCTAAAGCAATCATCAATGTCTCCATATGCAGGTTTGATATTTCTTTGTTTCGTTCTTTTCGATTTATGAGACGTTGTTTGTAAAATTTGGTTTTCTAACTTGCAGGTTCAATGTATCACGGTTCTCCTCTGTTACTTTCTCTTCTTGGGCCGCTCACTGTTAAGAGGTGCTAATTGAGCTCAATTAATGATATAACAATTACATTAAAGAAATGATGAATTGTTTATTTGGTTACAGGTTTCGTTTGTCTGATTTTTGCTTCTAATTTAAAAACGCTTTCAAATAACCAAAAACACTAATGTTATGTTTTGTTAGTATTTGCTGAAATTTACTAATCAGTTTTCAGATCAAAGAGCACTGAACCGTTTAGAGGTGCAATTTTTAGGTTTTTTTTTAAATGTGTTTAAATTTAATTACTTCAGGCAGATGCACATGATAGATACTTTCTGATGAAGCACTTCAGGTTTTTTCGCGATACTTAACTTTTTACTCGAAGTGCTTTGCACAAAAGCAGTCAACACTCATACTTTCATTTTGTTAGGTTTCCTGGATTGGGGCCTGAACTTTAACCCTTTTTAGTTTGCGATGATTTGTTATTGATTTTGGATACTTGTTTGATATGTATTTTAATTTATTTGTGCAGAATTGAAGGGCAACCCGATCATCTTCTATGCAGGTACTAAATATTAGGTCTTAGTTATTCAAATGTTATGTTATGGCCGTGTTTTGGTATCATGGAATTGGAGTTGAATTGAATTGGAAATGCCAACCCCTAATTTTTGGAAGAAGATGACTATTCATTCTGGCCAATCCAATTTCTATGTCCAGTTCCAATTTGGCAAATGGAATTTGACGTTACTTACAAGTCTATCTTCGATAATTGTCACTTTTATTAAGTGAATGGATTATTCATTTTAGGTGTTTGATAGTATTTTAGTATGCTAACAGTTTTATGTGACAATTTGAGCTTAGTTTTTTTAAGTGATAGAAGTTTTGCGTATAACCTCATTGAATGGACTTGTGGTTTTTGTTCATATGTCAAATATGTGGTAACATATGGAATGGATGTTAAATGCAGAAGTCTCGTATACTTTTGTGTGAGGCTCTCTTAGTTCAAGTGGCTGAGTTATTCCACTGCTCACGTAGTGCAACTTTGGCTCTTCTACCATTTAATTGCAGACACACAAATAAGAGAAAAAAACAACAACATGTACTTATTTACAGAAACCTTTTCAGATAATAAAAATTAAAAGAAAAGCTCTTTAAAGTAGCAAAGAGTTTGGACATTGTAAAAGTAAGCTTATGCTTCTGCTGTTTCTTTGTTCTGTGCATTTTTATGTATAATATTCATAATAATTAATATTATCATAAGAATGTTCTAATCCTGAATGCTATTATTATGTTAGTGATGATTCTACGTCCTAACTGATATATATAGCACTTTCTGTTAGTCTGTTACAGTCAAATATTTTTTGATGATGTTAATGGTATCGGATATCTGCCGTACACTGCCCATTCTGATAATCTGGGATTTCCATTCAATTCTTCTTTCCTTCTCATACTTAATATAATTGATTTAGTCTTTTGGCTCTTTTTTTCTTCTTCTATTCCTTTTAAAATCTTTTCTCCATTTAGTTATTTAGTTGATATCAACACATATTTGGATACAGTTTGCTTTTTGTGCTTGCAGATGTCATGAGTGCTATGCTTCTTCGTGCTACCGGTCAGAATCTTCAGGCAGCATATACTCAAAGATTGAAATCCCTAGAACTTCATGAACTTTCAGAAACTTCAGGTAATTTTATTTGTTCAGAGCAAAATGCTTCTTTCAATTTCTGTTGTGCAGAGGATATTATAGGATTTTTTTTAGTTTTCATTGATCATTTATTTAATTTTTTAACTATAAGGACCCTGGATAAAAAGATTACACGATTGAAAACTTGTGAATGAGAGATGGTTTTAGTTTCTTGATTGTCATCTATTAGATATTGTGCTTTAGTGTGTGGTAAGATCATCACTGTCCTTGTAGAGAATGCGTTTGGTTCTGGTGCTGCAATTCTTCATGGAGCTCTGCTTATTGCCACTTAGTCGTTCTTCTCTTTTACGAATATCTTATTAAATTGCTGAGAAGTTTGATGAAAAGAAATAACAGCATGGAACCTTGAGAAACTTAATTTGGAATTTTTGAATGAATTTAGTAAGATTCCAAGGTAATTTTATTGATAAATTTAAGGAGATCACAATGGTAAATTTTACTTCAAAATGCTTAATTCTTTGTGTTCAGATGCAAATTCTTACATATTTCCTGCTTGTCCTTCCTTCCCCTTTCCTCACAAGTATCAACATTACTTGCAGAGATTATTTCTTCTGGAGATATTGCTGCTCTTGTATACTTGTGGAATCCTTTCACAATAGTAGCTTGCGTAGGTTTGTCCACATCACCAATTGAAAACCTGGCCATCATATTATCTCTGTATGGAGCATGTACAAGTAAGAAATTTCGATTCTTTGTCGGTACTTGGGTACTTGTTATCTATGCCAGATCATTTCTCCGATTTTTCCTTCAGTTTTTGGTTGAATGCTTGTGAAATTTAAAGAATAAGGTCTACATTTTTAGAGGTTTACCAAGGCATTGATATTCCTTTCTAATGTTTCTACCTTTCTTTTCCCATATGCGTATTTATTTATTTATTTTGGGGTTGTAAAGATATGAATATTTTAAAAATATATTTAAAGATTATATGTGTCATGCATGCTTTTGATGTTTCAGTTCCTGGCTTTTTTAAAGTATTTGGAACAGTATATGGATAGAGGCTCATAGGTTTTCTGTAATATATATGCCTACTTCGACAAATAACCGCTGCTTTTGTCTGTTCTGTACCAGTCATGAAGTATTATTTTCAGGTTGCCATTCATGAATATTGGCACTATAAGTATGCTTCACAGTAAGATTATTTGGAATTTTAATTGATTAAGGCACAGTTGGTTAAACTGTGAGACCTTATGGGATAGGGTTAGACTTTTTGCTTCTATTTGGGCAGTTGGGCTTCAGTTTCAAAAGAATTTAAGGATTTCTTTTTTTCTTTATCCGTCTTTATTTATTTATTTATTTTTTTTGGGGGGGGGGGAGGGAGGATTTGTTTCTTTGTATAGTTTGCTTGTTTTCACATAGGGAGAGGAACATTAGTCACTATCTTGTATAGATTTGTCTCCCTCAATGGTTTTTCTGATATTTTTGTGGATCTCTAATCCACTGTCGTACCTACCTCAACCTCTTTTTAATATATAGTTTTGTCATTTCCTATCACAAAAAAATAAAATAAAATAAATGAATATTGTTTGTTGGATGGAATGTAGGACTGCCTCCCTTGGCTGCTTTTGGGTGGGTTATGGCTACTCATCTATCTCTTTATCCTGCAATTTTAATTATTCCGGTATGTCTTTTTGTCTTTATGAATTAGTTAAAGTCTTATAAGTAACATACGAAGAACTTATGTGAAATTCCTTAGTGCTTTTCTATATCAACTGTGCATATATTAACTATTGTTAATTTTTTTCCCAGTTGATTATTTTACTAGGATATGGTCCAGATGCTCCTCCTAGGAAACTATTCCTTCAAAGTAGATGCAGCAAAGGTCGAGATAATCCCTTAAGTAGTACATCTTGTCAACAGGAGGAACTGAATCAATCAAAGTCACCAATGACCTTCTCAGGGAAACCAGTCATTCATTTTTTGTTGTGGATTTCTGCCTGGTCTGTCTATGTGCTTATTCTATGTCGCTTATCGGTTCAACAGAATGGTGGTCTGTTGGAGATGTTTAAAAGGTATTCTTTATGTACTCCATTCTGTAGTTGTCATCTGTGAATTAAATCGAAAAACTATTTTTTAGAGCTAATCTTCTCTATTCGTACCTTTCTGCTTGCCAAACAATGTCTTGCTTATAAGGCATGATACTTGTAATTAACTTTTATGGAATAGGAGGTTGATTAGATAGTGGCCAGTATCATTTCTTGAGTTATCAAAAGAATTTGAAGCTGCATAATAACAAAACTGGTTGGAGGTTTCTTCCTGAAGTTCATATAATCCATGTGGATATGCTGGGTTAATTTTTGAATATTTGTCATGTAGTTCTGTACTCAAATCTGATGCATTCAGTTCTTGAGTTTAAGACTCTAATATTTAGGAGCCTAAATGTTGAAAATTAATTTTCATGGCTGTCTACCTCTGCTTAGATTTTTCTGGTTCCCTTTCAGGATTTCTTTGTGTTAAATATAAGTTGTGTATGTACCTTTTCCATTTTCTTATTGGCTTGTTGGCGCCTTTGTTGTATATGTCCTGTTTATTTGGGTTATAGTTTTGTTACTAAAAAAAGAACAAAATTGGAAAACTGATACTATTACAGAGTTCTCACCTTCATATGTTCAGAAGATTTAATACGGTAAGTTCCTTAGGTTAAGTGATCCTCTTTGCTATATATTCTACAACCAACTTTGTACATGAGCATTATCTGCCAAGATGTGAGAATCAATTCTTGTTATGGAATACTGCCTTCATGTGAACCAGTTGGATTGAAGTTCAACCTTTTGGCTTTCCTTGGTCGCACTGCTCAAGTACATTTACCATCAGATAGAACGGTTTCTGATTTCAGCATTGTCATTAATTTTGATGTTTTATTAATTCATTTTTATAATTATAATATTAAGATATACAATGCTGCGGTATTTCAAGTAAGAGAGCTCTTTATTTTTTCTTTCATGGCCATATCAATGGTCTGACTCTTTGTGCATGTGGCTTGTTTCTGTAGTACATACGGGTTCATCCTCACTGTGGAAGATTTGTCTCCAAACATGGGTGTTTTGTGGTGAGGCAAATTGATTTTTGTTTTATGTAGAATTGAGAAATTTTATCCTACATGTGAGGTGTTTCATTATATCTTGTGCACCTGATTTTTCTTTTGCAGGTACTTCTTTGCTGAAGTTTTTGAATTTTTCAGAGATTTCTTTTTGATAGTGTTCCATGTGAATATTCTATTCATGGTATTGCCATTGGCAATACGGCTGAACCACCGGCCTTGCTTCTTGGCTTTTGTGTACATTGCTATCTCATCGATGCTTAAATCTTATCCTTCAGTAAGTCTACAGTTGTTTGCTTGTTTTACCCCAATTTAGGTTGGTTTTGCTAATCGGTCCGATATATTGCACTTGAGATTGTATGTAACAAACTCTGATGTGAACTTAATGTGCTTGTTGAGAAAAACTTGTGTACAACTCGTTCAAAATACACAAGTATTCATGGGATACTGGAAGCTATTACTTTCCTGTTTGAAAGTATTACATTTTATTCTCTGCCCTCCCAACCCTAAAAGAGATAACAAAAAAAATTAAAACAAAGAACCCATCAAACTTTATTGAAGAAACATACCGGAGTAAGGATGACTAAAGTTGCTCATTTGGAAGTTTTTGGCAATGCTTTTATCTTTTGTTCCTTATACTGGAACAATCGAAGTCTTTGGTACAATCTGTGAAACATCTCTTTTATACTAGCTGTATGCTATTTCTGTGCTTCCCTTTTCATAAATATTAAGTTTCAGAATTCACCTTCAGAATTGCTTCTGGTTAAAAGTTTCTCCCTGAGGATAATTATTCTAGTTGCTGTGATAACAGATAATTGATGGGCTTTATACCTCTATTGTGGATTTTGTTTCTGAATTTATTTGATGTTATCTAATTTGTTCATCCTCTGTGGTTTGGTTTTGATTAGGTTGGCGATTCAGCTTTATATTTGGGTTTGCTAGGTTGGTTTGTTTTTGAATTAGCAGGCAAGTGAACATGACTCTTTTGTTACTGGTGAATTTTGACTTGGTCTAGCATCTTAAAACCCCCCATCTTCTATGCCCATTCAGATATGCAATTCTCCTTCTTCCTCTTTTGCGGATATGTCGGAGTTTCCCTTCTCAGCCCTGTCATGCACAATCTATGGATATGGAGGGTATGCCTTTTCCTTGGATTTCATCTAATTGGCGTAAATGACTAAATCAGTTAAAGGCATAAATTTAGATTTTGACTTAATGAAATTTACAGGGTACTGGCAATGCAAACTTCTATTATGCAACTGGTATGGCTTTTGCTTGCTTTCAGGTTCGTTACATATGCCTAAGCTACTTATTTTTTGTTGCATCAAATAGTTCAATAGCAAAGTCTATATGAGGATAATATAGCTTCTTTTTACATAGTTAATTTTATGACACAAATTGCTGAATTATTATCACATGATGATACTGACATTTAGGTTCCTAGCAGTTACTGTTCTGCTAATTTCTGCTGATTTTGGCAATTCAAATATATATATGGTTTTCTCTCTAATTTTTCTTGGCTTCTACTTCTATTTTAATTGAATTTCTGATTCATGGTTAAATTCTAAGGAAGAGGAAAAAAAAAAGGAAAATAATACAGCCACCGACGGTAGTGCACCGAATGACGTGACAAAATCCTGACCGTTGATTAATTTAAAGTTAAAATTAATCAACGGTCAGGATTTTGCCATGTCATTCGGTGCACAAATTCGGTACACTACCGTCGGTGGCTTTAGCATTACTAAAAAAAAAATTAACTTATTCTATACATTTTGAACCAAATTAAGAAATCGTGTAAGCTTTTTGTGATTTCAACATTTTTTTTTTTTGTTTGTTTCTGAATCTCTTTTCCTATATTTTATACGAGTATCTCTTCCAAATTGTTGTTTTATTGAATGTTAGTCAAATAGACCAGTGTTTTGAATTTCAAGATAGCACAGTGAAACCCGAACAGGATTTATATGCTAGTATTTTAACCGGTTGATGTATTCTAAAGATAATTGATTTTATTTTTCATTTTTCTGTCTCGTAATGCATACTTCGACCTCCCTTTTCAGATTATTCTGGTGGTCGAGAGTGTAAATGCGATACTCAAGCACGACAGGACATTGAGAAAGTTATCCATCACAAAATCTTGAGATGTTGAATTTTATTAGTTCTTGCCACTGTACCTGGGATAGTTCTTACCACTCATCAGAGATCCTCAACGTCGTCTGTCCCCCGGGGTGTTACCATTCTGACTTTCAAGGCTCTGTTTTCTCAAACGGAAAGGTTAATCAACTCATCGATTATCATAATCAGTTAACAGTATTGCTTTACAGTTTTTGTTAAGTTAAGACAGATGAATTGATTTATAGAAATTGTTTCATAAGGAATCACATAAATTCAATTATTAATAACTGAAGCTACCACAGTCATGTTACACGACCAGGACATGAATGACCACATTATTAGCTTGCTTTCTTTTCAAGTTTATTTTATTTTATAATAATCAACACATGCAGCTAATATTAAGTTTTCTAAGACTTTTGAATTAAATTAAAACTACTATGGCCACCATGAAAAAAATTTTAATAAGAAAACCCATATATTAATGTCTCTGGCTCTCTGCTTACCGTTATGTTCAATGTTGATGGACTGCCTTTATGGCCACATATTAACTTGGACCTCAACATCACTAATGAATAATGATCGGTTAACTGTGAGTTAGTGGTCAATTAAGACTTTTATGTGTATTATTTAAGATGTTATAAGTTTAATCTATCTGGGTTCTAATAGGGGTGATTGTTGATGGGATTTATCCAATTATTAACTTCAGGGCCTCAAAGTATAAGTTGAGGTAGAGCTGGGCATTTGGGATCGGGCCTAAAAGCCCAGCTCCAAAACTCAGTCTTAAGACTGGTCCTTGAGAGGACCGGACTTAAGAGGCCTGGTCTCAAAACGGGATCAGGCCTAAGGAGGATGGCCCGGGCCCTTCACTGGGCTCTCCTCCAATCCCAGGCCGAGGCCCAAATTTTTTTGTATTTTTTCAATATAATCCCCTATCAAATTACATAAAACCTCTTGTTAATATTAAATAAATATAAATTATGAGGGTTAAAATAAAATTTTACAAAATTTATTAAAAAAAAAAAAAAATTCTTTCCGGTCTAAAAAATTTATAAAATTTACCCCTAAAAAAAAATACTAAAAACCCCCTATACAATTTTGTTTTGCCCCCAAAATAAAAAAAAAAAATTATCCAAGCCCTATGGGACCTTGGCTCGGGCCCATGGGACCCGATCCCACTGAGCCTAGGGCTTGGTTCGGGTCCTGGTTTTTCTCATGGGCCTGGGACCGGTCCCAGGTCCATGAGTGACTGGTCTCATTTAGGATCAGTCTCAAACGGGCCCAGGCCTAAGCACGCAAGGGATCGGTCCCTGCCTACCTCTAAGTTGAGGTATATGCAAACTGGCCTGAACACCCCCAGTCACCTAAAAAAAAAAAAAAAAACTAATGATTAGTTTGGTCAATTATTCATTTTTTTTTTTTTTTTTAATGTTGATTAGTTGAGGTAACAACTAACAATACCATTATTATTATTAATCAAATATTCAATACATTATTATGTTTCACTCTATCACTAATAAGTTTAAGAAACATAATAATTCAAAATAAAATATTATTTATTCATAAAACCTATAAAATCATTTAGTAACTATACAACCATTATCATCTAAATGATAATAAAATTAGCCAAATGATAGATTAAGTAGTTAACTGATAACTACTTAATCTATGCCTTATTCACAAACACTATAATCCAATTGTATGAGCTTCTTCACAAACACTATATATATATATAGACAGGTTTATGTTGGGTGCTTAAATGTCAAATGAATTAAGTCTTGAAAAATGATAATAAAATTGAAGGGAAACGTGAAAGAAGTATAAATTTGTTTAATTATATCTCTTAAGTAGCTTCCAAGGCCTTTAAGTTAAGATTATAAGTTAAGGGTCTCAATGAATAAGGAATATAAGATAATCAAGGAAAATAGTATTTTGAAAAAAATTAAGGCTCCAATTAAGGTATAAAGTTTTAACCTAAACCTCGAATTTATGTTTTGGGCTTAAGTCACTACTTTTGGACTTCGAATTAAGCCCATGTTTTTTCCAAATATAAGCCCATGGCATAACAAAACGGTAAGCCCCAATCATTCATTGATATGAAGCCCAACGTACCTTGGCATTCTCTTTCATGTAAGTACAATATAATTATAAAACAATAACACTACGGACACCGAAAAAGTTACACCAAAATTCTATACCAGCTTACGTGTAACGTGCGTCTAAATTTTTTTATAATTTTTTTCTAGTAAACTGTCATCCATCAAATTTGGACGGCCGTTCACTCACATGGACGCTCGTTCATATTATATGGACAGGCGTCCATATACAAGGGACGGGCATCCCCTTTTAAAGGTCGTCCGTCCATAAATAAAATACAATAAAAAAATTTGTAAAACATTATGGACGGCCGTTCATAGGTTGTGGACGGCCGTCCCTTAATTTTGGATGAGTGTCCACAAATATGGGACGCCTGTCCATTAAGTTTGGACGGGCGTCCATAAGGAATGGACGCCCATCCAAACTAAATTTGTTTTAAAAAATAAAATAGAAAATTTGGACGCCCGTCCATAATTTAGTTTGGACACCCGCCCCAACTCCAAATATGAAAAAAAAAAAAAAAAAAACTTTGGGATGGCTGTCCATAAGAATGGGCGCCCATCCAAACTAAATTTGTTTTAAAAAAATAAAATAGAAAATTTGGGACTAAAGTCCATAATTTAGTTTGGACACCCGTCCTTAACCCAAATATGAAAAAAAAAAAAAAAAACTTTGGGATGGCCGTCCATAAATTTTGGACCGTCGTCCATGCTTTTAATAAAAAAAAAAAAAAAAATTTAAACAAAAACCCGTTCTTCTGTTGCAAAACATCTTTGTTTTCATTCCCCATCTCCTCTCTTTTTCTTCGTCTTCATTACCAGTAGATTATGATGGTGATTATGTTGAAGAGGATCCACAAATCATGAGACAAAAGAGAAGCTTACGTCCAGAGTTGGGAGAACTTGTGATTTTAAGGTGTCAGCCTTACAAGCTTCCGCTGACTAAACTTCTGTTGCCACACAAAATATCGCCTACTGAATTTTTCCGACTATGGCCTAGTTTACCCGCTATAGTAGAGTACACTGGTACATATATTTATGAAGGAAGTGGGTTCAGGGCTACTGCTGCACAGCAGTATGGGACTTCTCCTTTTTTCAGTGGACTAAAATCCTTGTCCTCCAAACCTTTCCACAAAGTGTGTTCACACATCATCCGTGCAGTTGCAGGGTTTCAGGTAATGCTTGTACTGATGTTAGTTATTGTTCATGCCTTTTCAGGCTACCCTTGTGACATTACCATTTAATTCCTCAACTTTGAACAGCTCTGTTATGCTGCCAAAACTTGGTATGGTGGCTTCTTGGGCATAATGGTTTTTGGAGCCAGTGAAGTAAGTAGAAATGTTGATCTGGGTGATAAGACCACGACCATGCTGTGCAAATTTGTGGTTCGAGCTTCTGATGCATCAATCACTAAGGAGATTGGATCAGATCTACAAGGTTGGTTAGATGACCTTACTGATGGGGGAGTGGAGTACATGCCTGAAGATGAAGTGAAGGCGTCTGCTGCCGAGAGGCTTAAGATCTCAATGGAACGGATAGCATTGCTAAAGGCCGCCCAACCGAAAAAAGACACCAAAACCTGATGAAGAAGAGGAAAATGAGGAGGAAGAGAAAGAAGATGAGGATAAAAAAGAAAAGAAGGAAAACGGTGAGGAAGATGGTAAAACCAAGGGACCATCGACTCTGTCCAAGTTAACAGCTGAGGAGGCTGAGCATCTTGCCCTTCAAGCGGCCGTTCTTCAAGAGTGGCACATGCTGTGTAAAGATAGAAGCACCAAAGATTAATTAACTTTATTATTCTTTTCAACGTAAAAAGGGTTTGGATATATTTTTTGTACTCCAATGCTGTGTAATTTGGGTCAAGGACGGGCGTCCAAACTTAAGGGATGCCTGTCCAAACTTAAGAGACACCCGTTCATAATTTATGGACGGACATCCAAATTTTTTATTTTATTTTTCAAAACAAATTAAGTTTGGATGATGGATTCTCGTCCAAACTTAATGGATGGGCGTCCCGTATTTGTGGACGTCTATCCAAAATTAAGGGACGGCCGTCCACAACCTATGAACAGCCGTCCATAATGTTTTACAAATTTTTTTATTGTATTTTATTTATGGACGGGCGTCCTTTAAATAGGGATGCCCGTCCCTTGTATATGGACGGACGTCCATGTGAGTGAACGGCCGTCCAAATTTGATGGACGACCATTCACTAGAAAAAAATTGTGGGGGGGAAAAAAATTCGACGCGTTACACGTGGTAGGCAGATGAATTTTTTGGTGCAACTTTTTCAGTGTCCGTAGTGTTATTGATTATAAAAACCAAAGTTTTAAAACTCGACTCGGGGGCAACTCAGCCAAGCCACTAGGTCACGGGTTTACGGGTTGAACGGCCCAACCGACGGGTCGGACCATGATGTTAGCATGATGACATCTATTGATGTCAGAAGAAGAAAAAAAACAATTTTTTTTTTAAAAAATGTAGATTTTAATTTTTAATGGGTTTTTATTTTTTATTTTTCTTCTTTGCTAGTGTTGGTTTTGTCAAATAAAAATGGGGAAGGGAGAAGAGAAAAGCTAAAAAGGGTTACCTTTAATTTTATTATTTTTTTAATATTTTACTGTAACAACCCGGGTTATACCAGTTCGACCTGTGGTTCGTTAGAAAAAAACCGGTTCAATCGCTGGTGGAAGTGGATCAATTGCTATTTTTAGTTTTTAACATTAACCGACCCTGTCTAGCCATTGGTTCAACTGGCTGGGCTGGGTTGGGTTTTAAAACCATGATAAAAACTACTAGCATTTGTTTGACATGTAAGCCCGATATAATTTTAAAAGCCCTTGGCACTCTCTGACATGTAGGCCTAAGGTATTTTGGCATTCTCTAATATGTAAACCCAATACAATTCTAAAAGTTTTTGGCATTCACTAAGATGTAAGCCCAATGCATTCTTTAATAGAAGCTTATGACACTCTCATAGGTGAACTCATGGCACTCGTTGCTATAAAGCCCCATCATATGATGACACCATTCTTAAAGGCCTATCAAGAGATGACACCAACTGTCCCATAAAAGCCAATTACACGAGGGCAACTTTGCTAAAGCCTATCAAGAGATGACAATTTCTTGTTTCAAGTTCATTTTGTTCTAAGGAGCCAACCAACATCCTTTCACAAGCCATTCTATAACACAAGGCCCAAGTTTACCTCAACGCAGAATCTGGCACGCTCCACAACTCAATGGCCTAAAACGGAACAACAAGATAAACAAAGAGCAAATACTAAATACCCTTTTTTAACTTTATGAAGGCTAGTGGACCCAAGCCACTTCAATGAGACAATTTTTGTGGGTTACGGTGTGGCGGTATTAGGGCATTCAAAGAGGCTTATGGGGTCAAGATGTTTCTTTGAATTAAGCCCGCTTGAGGAATACCTAGTTGGACATCTTAGATCGATAGGTGTATAAGCCCATTTCTAAAAAACCCAAATGAAAAATACATTTTAAACTCCAAAAATCTCCCAAAAAATATAGAATAATACTACATATACATCATTCTCATACAACATTTTTCATACAAGATTATGTGACAAGATATGATTAGGTGAAAGTTTAATTTTAACTTTAAATTAGTCAATTATATCTTGCCACATAATGTTGTATGAAAATGACGTATGTATAGTATTACTCAAAAGAATAAGAATACTACACATACATAATTTTCATACAACATTTCTCATACAACATTATGTGACAAGATATGATTGACTAAAAACATATTAGTCCTAACACACTATCATTTATGGATCCAGACAATAAGCTGACAATTTTACCCTCCGAAGGTTGAAAGTCCCAAAATTACCAAAATACCCCTGGGCATGTTTCAACCTCCTAAATTTTTTTTTTTTTTAGGTTTCCCATTTTCCCCATTTAGTAAAACACCTACATAGTTACGGGTTCAAATTCCATACTTTTATCATGCATATTTTATTTTCTACCTATTTTGCATATTCTCGCTATTACGACGTTTTAGCGAACAATTGAATATATTTTCGTTTTTTCTTTCTTATTTTAGAAATTTAAAATCATAAAAATATTATTTATATTGAAAATAAAAATAAAGAAAGAAAATAATCCTTTCATCCCTTCAATTAATTTGAAGCACAAAAACCAAATATGCTTTGATTGAATCTAAAATCGATAATATTTAGTTAGCTCCACTCGGATTTGAGATTGAAATAAATAAATACATGGAAAATATAATTTGGGTTCATTTAATTTTGATACTTGTCAATTACAAACTTAAAATTCTTATTCTAATTAAAATTAATTAAGAAATAAAAGGGGTTAAAATTATCGGATCATCTTTATCATCATCATAATAATAATAGATGCAAGTTAACCTTATTGTGAGTTTTATAGGTAGTGCTATTTATCTTGCAAGTTTATTGCGCTGAGAAGAAAATAGACAAATTTCTATCAGGCATCTTTATGTTGCAAATTTAAAGTAATTAGAGAATTATAAAATATTTAGGAAATCTCAACAGTTTTTGTTGGAACGCTTTTGTTTGCTTCATCACCAGCTCTAATTGAATCTCTATCATATTATTTGCCACTTTTGTATCTCCAAGAACGGATGCTTAAATGCTTTTGAAATGAAGAAGAATGTGCTTTTGAATTTAATGATAATTACAATGGATTTCAACTCAGTCCGAAGATTTATTTGAAGCTTTTGGAAGTAGAAATTAATTGATCCCTCTAATAGAAGCTATATACTATGTCTATGTCATATCATAAGTTTATTTTATGAGCTAAAACAATTAGACTCTTTTTATCTAATCAATCTTGAGACAAGTATATGTCATTCCTGTAAGCTTATGGTTGATTAATCAATGTGTGCGTGTGTCTATGTGAGCGCGCGTGTGTATGTAATATTATACACACACACACCCCTATAAAATTAATTAATTAATTTATATGTTTATATAATCCTGAAGCATAGGCTATTTAATTGTACATTTGGCTGCATATTATTAGTTTTGATGATGTGAATGTTTTTAGTATTAATAACACATATTGGACATCCAAAAGTCTAACTAAAACTTGATTAATTTCACATAAACACAGATGTTTCACATTCACATTCACATACAAATGCTTCAAATTGGCTAAAAGAGGAGTTGTCGTTTCTACCTTTGCTTCTTCACATTTGAACTGAATTAGAGAGAGACTAAACAAAATGTAGAAAAAAGATTTAAATAAAAAAGAAAAAGAAGAAATTCGCTCAGATCTCCGATCAAAGTCAAATTCAAAATTGACGACGAAGAAGATAACAAACAGCGAAAGAGCTTTACAGAGAGAAGAAAGCAGGTTGGTTCAAGCTTCGGTAAACAATTAACGACAACTCAAACTTTGCATAGACTGCAAACTGAACTAAGGAAGATAGTCAGATACCGAATAATCCACAATACAAAGGTATTCATTCACCTTCTCCGTCACTAAAATCAAAATAATTACATTTCATTACTTCAAATCGTTTTCTATTCCCATCTTAGATCTACCCGCAAAAGATTCACCGGTACATTCTCTGCCAAAATTCATCCAATTACCAACGAGTTTTAATCTCTCATTTCTTCTATCTTATAAACCCTATACACACTCATTTATTGATGTTTAGGATTTGAATTTAAGGATGTGGGAAACCATTGCGAATTTGAAGGAAAACCTAAACAAGATTGCATGAAGATGATGATCATGAAAAGCTCACGATCAATGATTCAGGCAATAGAGACATGTAATATCTCACTAGACAAGTATTCACTAAGTATCTTATAGAGAGAATATAGAGAATTGCTAGCTTAAAAAGGGTGTTCGTCTAAAATTTTTATCCTTAATCCAGTTATAACATAGTATTACACAATGACTATTTCTCACATATATAAATCCACATTAATTCCTTCATTGAGACAGTGTGTGCAATCCTCCTGCTAGCTTGACGTCTCCTGACCACTGCAATTTAATACCTGCAAAATAAAGAAAGCAACGAGGTGAGCTATAAATGCTCAATAAGGAAACCAAATCTAACTATGCTCTTATTCCGCTGTCGCCGTTTTCTCTGAACTGGTCTAAATTTTTGCTTGCTTTCTCTCTTTATTCTCAGGCGTACTACTTAGGAGTCTTCTATTTTTCTCAAATCTTTCTAAATCCTTCTAGTGTTGTGCTATTCTTTATCATTTTATTTCTCTTCTCTACTAGATTATAACTTTCTGTTTCTTTCTCTTCTCAATGAATTGCTAAGTTTCCTTACTATTTGTCATGTTTCTAATTTCTGTTCTTTTCTAGCATATATCTAATTTCTGTTCTTTTCTTGTATATCTCTAATTTCTTTTTATTCTCGTATGCTTCTATTTAGTTTTCTTCTCTATACTCATGAGCTTCTATTTTCTTTTCTTTTCTATTCTCATGGGCTTCTATTTTCTTTTCTTAATTAGTCAAACACGCAATAATAAGATAAACTATTTAATCTATGCATAAATGCATAAGATGCAACGAACATAAAATGTATGATGCGTGTGCAAATGATCATATTTGTATTCTTTCTGAAAATTCTTTTTTAATTCTTTTCCTTTCTTTCTGAAATTCTTTCTGTTTTCTATTTCTTATTTTATTTTTCTTTCTTTCTGAAATTCTTTATGTATTCCATTTCTTATTCTATGTTTCTTTCTTTCTGAAATTCTTTTTGTATTCTATTTCTTATTCTATTTTTCTTTCTTTCTGAAATTGTTTCTGTATTCTATTCTGGTTTGCCGATCGGATTAGGCTGAGGCATGGATTCAGAATCCTGGCCGTGTGAGCATATTTTGAAATTCTTTCTAGGCACAATCCTTATCTACATGCACTTCTAGTGGACTATACAATTTTGTTTTCTATTCTAAGGCTGCTCACTGATGGCGGCGTGCATGTGGGAAACTTTTGCATCTCTATCGCCACTAGCTAACGCAATGAATGCTCACAGGTTCCCCATCGCAACAGCCCTCTAAAAACATGCTCTATAAATCTGCAAAATAACTAGCTAGAAATTTTCCAATAATTTTAAAATTTCTAAAATATATGCTATGTTATATCATGCATTTATATGTTGTCTATGCATGATTCCAAAATACATGTCTGACTCTGGCATGCATTCTATTAATTCTAAGGCTTTTATTTCTGTACTTTTCTGGAAAGCCCAAAGTTCTATTCCAATAACATGCTTAAATTAAACATTTTCTATTTTATTCTTTATTTCTGGATTCTATGCATCGTGTGTACGCACGCGATTCTATGATTTCTACATAATTTTGTAATTCTTCAATTCTATCATGCTATGTAAAATGTACGCATACACAATTACATTATCTCCTACAAATTCGACTCTCTAACATTTTCTAATATAACAAACATGCCTTGTACAACTTTCTAAATACAAATCTTAATGCCATAAATTTTCATTCTCTCAACATGACCATCAACATTGTTATACATGCCCTTCTTTCTTCTTTTCTTTTGGCTACATTCTATACATTAATCTATATTGCCATATTAATCATTGTAAATTCAATCTAACATATGGCATAACATATATACTTTGGCTAAATTCTAATTTCTTTTTAACATTCTTAACTAAACTTTTGGCCAATACAACGTATTCTCAAGATCTTCTAGCACAATTCTATAGTTTGTAATATATAATAAGGCATGAAAACTATACTCATACCAATCAATATCTAAAATGGTCATGTATTTAATACATAAACTAAACTTCTATTTCTTTGATATTTCTTTGATATTTATACTTGGGAAAGCTTTTCTATTTTTTAAACAATAAAATCACTTATTACATATTGTTTATAACTAATCTCAAAACAAGAAACAATAATATACTCGTTTGGCCAAGCCATTCTTTGAATGATCTTTCTAATTTCGAGCATACAAGCTTGACAATTTATTGTGGCATATTGTAATATTATAATATAATCACCCGTCTTTTACTATCATCAATACTATACTATTGCAACAGTTTAATATGCAATTCTTGCCATCACTTTTCTAAAGACATAAGTTTCAAAACTCATAATTCAATGACTAAATACAAAACGCCATTCAAACTAATGCTAAAACTTCAAACAACCTGAACCATGCACTAAAGGCTATTTATTTCATTCAACTAACATGACCAAGTGATATTCTAAATTTTGTCATAACAAAATGCATTCTTGAATACTAAAACTTACACTTGGTTAAGCCTGACATAACCTTTCAACTCCAATTCTTTCTTTTCTCAAACAATTTCTTCAATAAGATTTAACAAACTCATGCATGTATTTCTCTTTGAATTTTCACAAACAATTCACATGCACATGAAAATACTTGGTTGGCCACACTTCCACATCTCTCCAAATCCACCAAAATTGGAGCAAAAACTCACCAAACTTAACTACAAATCTGGCTGGGTTCAACACTTCCAAATTCCAACATCAACTCATCAAAATTTCATCCAAAATTCAACCAAAACATCACATCTACATAACTACTCATCTTGGCTAAACTTCTACACATTACCATCAAACAAGCATCTAAACAGCCAATACTTCTGATCATACATCATACACAAACACTCAAGAATCAACTTACACATATACTACTCAAATTAAAGCTTAGATTGAGTTTACTTACCTCTTTCTTGCAAGAATCCTTTTCTTTTCTTCCTTTGCTCACTTTCTCCATTGATTCATGCTTAGAAAGCCACAAAATGAACATATATTCACTTAGGCATGAATTCTTACGTAATTCTCTTGGAAGACTTTGAAGAAATGGAGGAGAAATGGGGGAAGAAGGTGGCGTGCTCAAGGGATAAGAATGGCTAGGGTTTGTCAATTGAAGCCTTATATATATATATATATATATATATATATAGCCCTTGCACTTTTATGATAATTCCAATTATGCCATACATGCATTTACCGATATGCCCTCACTTTCAATGGATTTAACACATGTTCTTGGTCATTTTCACTCACTACCTTTTCATCTAGTTGTGAGTGAAAAGACCATTTTACCCTTATTCTTTAATTTATTTCTATTACTTTACAAACACGTATTTGTCTCAGCATCACATCACGTGTATTTTCCATAATCTTTCTACCACTCTATTCTCATAGCTAGCACACTTAATACATTATATTTATCATACTCACTTTTCACTTGAACACGTGATTCTATGTGAAATGACCATTTTGCCCCTATTGAAACTTTTTATGGAATTCCTCTATAAAACTAGTAAAATATTTCACTATGACTATAAAATAATCCCTACCATATTTCTGAATGTGGGTATTATAAGACGCCACATTGGTCTCTGATCGGAGAAATTCTCACCAATTGCCTTATTTACAGAAACCGTCCTCCAGATTTGGGATGACTGGTTCTAAATTAGTCATCATGCCCTTAGCAAGTCAATTTATCCTTAGCAAGCTGCAGTGTCTCAAAGATGAAACTGAAGTGTTAAAAATGGAAAACATCCCTTACTTTAATATCATAAGATCGGTGATGTATGCCATGATTAGCACTAGGCCTGATTTGTCATTTGCCATATCATTGCTAAGTAGATTTATGTCCAATCCTGGAATGGAACACTTGATTGCTCTAAGATGGATGCTAAGGTACATTAACAACATTGTACATGTTGGCTTAGACTTTTGTAAAAGAAACACCTCACTTGATCTGGTTGGGTATGTATGTTCTGACTTTGCAGGTGATAGAGACACAAGAAAGTCTACAACAACCTACTGTTTCACTCTTGGGGGTAATTGTTTAAGTTGGAAGTCACAATTACAACCCTTGGTTGCACTGTCCACAACCGAGGCTGAATACGTAGCCATGATTGACACATTCAAGGAAGCTATATGGCTTCAAGGAATCTTGAAAGAAGCCAACCTACTGGATGGACTTGTGACGGTATACTCAGGCAGTCAAAGTGCCATCCATTTGAGTAAAAATTTCGTATACCATGAGAGAACCAAGCACGTGGATGTAAGGTTTCACTTCTTAAGAGATCTCATCTCAAATGGCCAACTCAACCTGATGAAGATACCAATTAAAGAAAATCCAACAGATATGGGGACCAAAATGGTGACTGCCACAAAGTTCAAGCATTGCTTGGACTTGCTACACATAAGGTGATGTATTAGAGATGAGAAAGAACACTTGAGAAGCCTGTTGTACTAGTGAGAAGCTGCTGAAGGGAAGTTGTAGGCTTCAAGGTGGAGATTGTTAATTGTTGAAGCCCACAATGGCATCGTCTAAAGGAAAATTAAAGAACTACAGTTTTATTTCTCTTTAAATCCTGGTCATCAATTCAAGAGGCATCCAACGACTACAAATGACCTTGAAGTCAATACTATGAAAGAGCCTAAAATGTTCCTATTCAACAGATTGCAATATCTTTCTTCTCTACGTCTTTATTCATTCACTTTTGCTAAGGTTCTTGTTAATACTCAAACTGATTAATCTTTGTACAATCTGTGAGATTGTTCATTGGGGGTTGTGATTCCTTCAAGGATTAGAGGAGCTGGGTAGTCTTTCTCCAGGATCAAAGATTATTGTAAAGGGTTGTGTGAATAGTTAGCTAGTGAGTGAGCAATTCTTGATAAATGATTGTTGTACTCTGTAAACACATTTGATAACTCTAGTGCAACGAGCCTCAGTGTTCTGGAGCTCAACGTGGATGTAGCTTGTTCAACCTTGAATAAGTGAAACACGGTAATTTGGTGTTTTTGTGTTCTTGATTGACCTGTGTGATTTGGTAGATTTAGGTGTGTGTTTAGACTAAGTATAACATAATCAAACACAACTCATAAATTCCTTTAAACAGTCTACAACCTGAGCATCTCCCAGCTTGTTCTTTTTGTACTTCTGATCTTCCTGAGCAGCTTGTTCTTTAAAACTCAGAGACTTAGAGTATAAACAAAACATAGCATTTTGTTTAAGTATCTAATGAAACTTGAGGCTGTCGTTAGAATGTATAGAACTTTAACAACTTCTTTAACATTTTTCCGTTAGTTGATGTGCTTGCTGTGCCCGTTGCATTTCAAACCAGATTTTTCAAGTCAAGATCAATGGTTGCTGATAGAAATTAAATCTTCCATTAAAATGATGTAATCTTTCATAATCTAATTTTTAACCAATCCAAAATGCAACCACTTACTCTCACATTAGTTGGTAGACAAATAATAAAGTTTGCATTACAGATTCATTATTTTAGTGATCCATTGTTATTTATCGATCATAGAGACAATCAATTCTATTATTAACCCAATTGATAGAAAAACTGAATAAATTTTTATTGACCTTAAAACACAGAAGTCAAGAAAAGGACAATCAGTTGTTGATAGAAATTAATTTTGGTTTGTAAAGAATTAAATTCTGCCATAAGTTTGAAGCAAGAACATTGACTTGGAAAAAAAAGTAGATATTGGTCTATGTCAATACAAATGGATGCTAGCTTCAATAAGGATTCAATCTGTTCAAATTATTGCATTGTCCTCTGTCTAATGGGTAAATAGTGATGGCAATGGGCCGGGCCGGGAACGGGTACCCCTTGGCCCAGGCCCAAGCCCGACCTCATGACACAAGCCCAAGCCCGGCCCGAGCCTATTAGGGGTATGATAGGCAAAGCCCAAGCCTAGCCTGACAGGTTTTTTATAACCACAGGCCCGGCTCAAGCCCGTCTTTTTTAATAATGTTTATTTTAAAATATTAATAAATTTCAATTTTTTTTTATATTTTTAATTTTAGAAATAGTTTTTAAATATTAATTGAAACTATTTCCGCAAATAATTTAATCAATAAGTGAGCAATTAAAACTCCATAATATTTGATTATACTAACTTTTCAGATGTGCATAATATGTTATGGTGAAATCCGCTTTTATAAGTTGAACCAAACCCATCTAACTCATTTAAAGATAATTTTAACATGTTAAACCTTCACTATGGGATGAAAATAGAGGTTAGGGTTATATATATATATATATATATATATATATATATATATATATAGAAAATAGAGGTTAGGGTTATATATATATATGTAGGATAATATTGTAATTAAATATATAGTATAAGGGTAAATTAGTAAAATTAATACTAAAATTTTTGGGGCTGGGCCGGGCCTAAAGATATACTCATGCTTGGCCCGTACCCGAGGTCGGGCCTTAAAATCAAGCCCAGGCCCAAGCCCAAGCCTGCCAACCTCGGGTAAAGCCCGCCCCTTTTGGGCCGGGTACCCGAAAATGTCGGGCCCATTGCCATCTCTATGGGTAAAGGTTAATTTTGGTGTATAAATAATTTGGATTTTCAACAAATTCAACAATAGAATCTTATCATCTTTTGCTGCTCTCTGTTCAAAATCTTTCAATCTAGCTTCTAATCAACAAGTTCCAATTAAATTCTATCATTTTATCTCTTTATGGAGATGATATCATAGATATACTGTTGCTTTTTGTCTAAAAATTTAAAATTGATGATAAATATTTTCATAAAATTAACTCATTCTCTCATGTGTAAACAAAATATATATCGCATTTTACAATGTTACTCTTGCTCTAAAATCAAGAAGTAACAAATAGTTTCTATCATATAGTGTCAATAGTTGTCTTCAGGTAAGAGAAGGACAATAATTGTTGAAACATCATATTTTGGATTTCAAATACTTTAATGCTACTAAGAAATAGTTTCAATTAAGAAAAATAACAATGTGAAATTTGAGATGAAACTTAAAATATGGATTTAAATATACAATGACCATGGTTTTAATCTTTTCTTTTGGAAATTTGTTATTATTTGCCAGTGATAGGGATCCCATTGGCAATTGTGTTTTTATCCAGTTGAAAAAATAAATAAATAAATTTGCACACAGTTTTAACATAACTATATCTTATCAAAGATTGATTTTAGATTGAAATTTTCATGTCCAATAAAAAACAAAATTATTGATGCAGTGGTAGCCATGACTTGATTGTTTTTGTTAAAATTATAAATTCTCCTCGATCAATTTCCTAGAAACATCACCCTCTCACATGCAAGAATTAGTGGCTAGCTATTTATATCGTAAATGGGACAACTGAGGAGAGACTTGACCATAAAACATTAAATCCTACCAATACAGTTGAGAAATATATAGATTGAATTAAATTCTGCCAATACAGTTGAGAAAACATTTGATGAATTAATGTGTGTATAGGTATATAGAAGGACAACAGTTGTTGATAGAAATTAATTTCTATTGTAAATGACATGTTTCATAATTTTTAACCAAGTACACTAAGTCATTACAGTTGGAAAGCCAGCTAACATTAATTCAAAAAGTTGATATATTTATTGTTTCTAGTTCAAATTTTAGAATGCCCTCATTAATTTCCTGGAAAAAGCTCACGCACACATGCAACAATCTATTCGTGTCAAGAAGGGTCAAGCCGTGTTATGTGGTTATATTAAAAAAAATGTCTCATCAGATCAGTTTCCTATGTTTTTAAAACATACCATAATTTCTCTCCCTTAACACGGCCAATTTATTTAATTTTAGTCCCAAAATTCAATTCTTTACATTCATTTTCAACTGATGGAGACTTTGATAACTAAAGCATTGAGAGCAAAGAAAAGGGAAGAAGAAATAAATGAGAAAAAAAATTAGAAATAAATAATTGTGCAATTGCATATTGTACTCTTGGTTGGATAGATCTCTACAGGAGGTCAAGCCTTATAATTGATTTTAAGAATTTGATTTCCACCAATTCTATATCTTTTCTTTCATTTCATACTTGTAAATGTTTTTTTTTTTCTAAAATATTTATTCAAAATATAATTATTTATTTTATTTCACTTTAAACTTGATTTAACACTAGTATTCTTTTGTAAAATATTTGTAAATGATTTTCAATGTTCTTAAACTACATTTTGGTAAAACATCTTGTTAAATAATATTACTATAGGAATATTATTGAACAAAAAATCACATGTAAAAGTCAGTGGACTATTCATTGAAGCTTATTCAAAGTTTCCTAATAAAAACAAGTGTGCGATTGAAAATTGTATTGCAACTTGGAAAATCATTTAAGGAGCTCAAGTCATGTTAATTGATTTTATGGAATTGATGAGTCAACAATTCTCGATCGTTTCTTTCATATACATCTTATCAAGAAGTGTAGAAATTGTAATAAAACTTCCAAAAGAAAATAAATTTTGGTTACTTTGAGATGGATCAATCACTAAGAGGTCAAGTCGTGTTATATGGTTGCAATGTGTCATCACATCAGTTTTCGATCTTTTCAGATCTTTATTATATCATTCAGTATTATCTATAAAACAAAAATTATTTTTTTTAATGTTTAAATGTTATTATTTAACAAGTATGTCAGTAATGCAGTCATGCATATGTGCCTATTTAACTTGTTGAATTTTACATAATTACAATAATAGATTTGCAATAAAAAAAAAAAATATTAAAAACCTCTCTGACCAGGGGTTCTGATATTTATAGAGGACTTTTTGGTATCTTTAATGGATATAATACTTTCCAAAAATCGTCGAATCACTTAAAACTTTTAACTAATGTTGGCATCTAGTTTGCTTACAATGCTATTAAAGAGCACTAACAGCATTGAATATTACTTGTTAGACCATCACTACAACTCATCAAACTCCCATGGAATTTCATATTCAATAGAAACTACAGTATAAACAAGGATTTGAATACATGAAGGAAATTTTAACTATTACATTTCCTATCTCATAATATAGCCAATTTACTGTACCTCCCACTATAGTACATTTAAGACAATCTTTCACTATACAATTTGTATAAGCTCCTAAAACAACACACCATGATAATAAATAGAAATTATCTAAGTTTAATATGGTCTTTAATGGTAGCTTTTGATTGGGATTAATAAGAGGCGGACTGAAGCTTTACTTTTAAAGATCAAAGGGAGAGGAAGCTAATTCAGGTGGTGGTCGGTTGGAAAATCGCTAGAGATTGGTTGGGAATAGAAGAAAAACTTGCTGGATTAAGCGGCTCAATCTGCAAATTTTAGAAGAAATCCTGGAACAAATATTAGCTAGATTTATACAGCACGAAGAGTGCTTCAAAACGGTATATTACCCAGTGATAACTCATCGGAATCGCCGGTCAAAATTTGTTGACCGATGGTCAAATATACTAAAAAACAAATTAAAATTTGATATTTCTATAGCATTTCAACTTTACAAAATTTATTTTTCATTATACAATAATTGTGTTTAGACAACTAAAGAAACATCAACCCGACTCAGAAGTTAGTAGTTTTCTTTACGCCAAGAGAAGAACAATAATTGTTGATAGATATAGAAAAATAATTTCTATCATAAATGACCTGTTCTGTCATAACTTTTAACTGAGAACCTTGACTTGGAAAAGTAGGTTACTTTGAATGCCAGCTTGCAGAAATTGACAATTTCATTGAGTTGATTTGAGCTTTTAGAATTTTATGCAAATATATAGGTCAATAGCTTTACGTGTATAATGTGTTTGGTGTTCTTTCTTATATTAAAAAAATTAAAAAGTATTTTTATTTAACTTATAATGTTTTGCTGAAACGGGTGTTAAACATGAAACAAATAAAGTAAAGATACATTAATCTAATGCGAATTATCGCTAAGAGAATTATAAGCCAAACACCTGAAATTTGAAAACTATTCATTAATTACAGCAAATATGAAAAGTGACACCATGGTATTTTTTAATAATTTTTTTAAAAATTAATAAATAAAAGTAATAAATTTTATTGGTTTATCAATTCTAAAGGAGGAGTTGAACCCTTTTTCTCAATTTTTTTTTTCTTTTTCCTTTACTTTTTCAACCAAATTTATCAAATGAATTTTACAGGTATAAAAAAATAAAAAATGGGAGAATAATAACATTTTATGATAGACTTCTAAATAATTAATAGTAACGAAAACTACAATTATAATTTTAATCAATACAACTGAGATCCTATGAAATCACAACATATTTTTAATTGATTACCAGCGTGGGATCTTAAATATTACTGTAAAGCCCTTAACATACTTTTTTTCTTATAGAAAAATGAGATTAATATTTTAACCTGTTGTGCCATAAGTGTTAACCAATTACATTGATTTGAAAAAGTGAAAGTAACAACTGGTCAATGTCAGGCAAAATTATAATCTTTAAAATAAAAAAGAAAAAAAATTAATAACAAAATCTATTTTTATATTTTAAATTTATAATTTTTTTTAATTTAGATAAGATCAAACTATAAGCTAAAATTTAATGCTTCTTTTTAACCAACTGATATTAAATGTCTATCTTGATGCTTAGAGACTAAGAGTTGATTAGAGTATTAATACATAAAATATAGAGTATTAAAGAAAAAGGAAAAAAAAAAAAACTTATTAGTAGAAAAGAAAAGGAAATCCAAATAGAAGTGGCGCCTCTTCCTATAAATAGCGTAGAGGTAGTGTGTTGCGAGTCACAAAGCTTGAGTGTATTAAGAGATGGATTGTAAGTGGTTTTGGGTGTTGTTAGTAATGATGTTAGTTTCTTGAGGTGAGGGGTGTTGGGAGGAAGAGAGAACTGCTCTCTTGCAACTTAAACATTTCTTCCCTAATCTTAATGGTTATCCTTACAAATGGGTGGAGAATTCAGAGTGTTGTAGATGGGAAAGAGTTATGTGTGACAACAACACTGGAAGAGTCATCAAACTCGCTCTTTTGGCTGTAAGGGATTGGAATTTGGGAGAGTGATATCTAAATGCTTCTTTGTTTTCTCCTTTCCAACAACTGCAATTCCTTAACTTAAGTGACAACAATATAGCTGGTTGTATTGAGAATGAAGGTCAATTGTCTTCCTCCCTTCAACTTAATTTATTTCTACATTTAGGTTTATAATTAATTTCTTGTAAATTTATTTGAATCTAGCTAGTACCATATGATTTTAATAAAATGATTTCATATTATTACAAATTTCTCAAAAATCTCTCATTTACCATTATTTGAGGATTTCAACGTATTTTATGGACTTGTTAATTTTATGATTACTGATTTATGTTTTCAATATTTTGTGAATAATTTTGTGACATATTATATGATAATATGCATGAAGCAATTCATTTGCTTGAAAATGATTAAGTATTTCTAGGTTTCGAGAGGCTATCAAGGTTGAGTAACTTGGAGGAATTGAATTTAGTCAGAAATAACTTCAACAACAGCATCTTGTCATCTCTAGCTAGTCTCTCCTCATTAAAGTATTTGTATCTAAGTGAAAATAGATTTAAAGGAGTTGTTAATATTGAAGGTAATAAGCCAGCTTCTCATTCTCTTAATTTCAACCATTAATTGTTTGTGAATTTCTAGTAACTGGACTTTTAAATTATGTGTGTATATATAAGAGTTTAACCTTGTGAAATTGTTTAATCTTTTCCTAGGTTACATTCTTTGAAAGGGTTGGACATGAGTCTTAATGAGATTGACCATTTTGCCAACCCCAAAGGTAACTAATAAGTAATAATATTTGTGACATGATCACAATTTATAGCTTCTTTGGAGCAAGTACAAGCTCTCGATCACAGCCACACAATTTTGTCCCAAACAAAATATCACAACCGTTAAAAAATGTCTCAATATTTATAAAACCAGCAAAAGCCCTACTCATTATCTCGTGCCTGTCAGATTCAGTTTTGAAAACCAAGCTAGCAGAAAATGTTTCACTATAATTACTAGAACACCCACACAATTACCTGCTTTTTTACAGGTTATGAACTAAACAAGGAAGGTTATTTTAGGAATGTACATAAAATAGAATAATAAGCCAAAGAGCAACCAGTATCAGACCTCCACGCTCCTTTGAAAAGAGTGGATAACACACATTACCAATTAGGATTCCAAAGCCATTTAAGGGTTGAAAATTCCCATTTTCACCTTGTTAGAAGATTTTTAATGAAATCAAATTGTAGAATTTAAGATTTTAAATTATTATAAATATATATTCTTCACTATAATAACATCTTATTGGGATATACAACTGAATAATTTGAATGGGTTTATTAATGTTCAAGGTAATTTAGCTAGTTTCTCGTTCTCATAATTTCAACTTTTTTTTTTTTTTTTGTGAATTTACGATACAATTGGACCTTTTAGATTAAATATATGAAACATTTTAATCTTGTGAAATTGTTTGACTATTTCCAGCTTTGAGTAACTTGGAGGTTATCGATTTGAGTTATAAAAACCTCAACAATAGCATATTATCTTCTTTGGCTAATCTCTCTTCATTAAAATCTTTGTATCTCGTAAATATTGGTTTGGCTGCAACTGTTGATGTTCAAGGTAAGCTTGATTAAGTTCCTCATGTTTTCTTAATGCTCAAATTTTAATTAAGCTTGTTTAATTTTTTACCAAGATTACAATCCTTGAAAAACTTAGAGAAGCTAGACATGGGCTGGAATAGGATTGACAAATTTGTCAACTCTAGAGGTATTCAATTCAGTTCATCAACAAAGACCCATAACCAAACTTAAGTAATAATATTTAATGACTTTATTTCTAGCTCTCAAATTTCTAATACAAAGACACAATCTTTGAGAATGTTATACTAAGTGATGCCCACAGCTATGTAAAATTATTTTTACATTATCATTTACTAAAATTAAAATGCAAAATCAATTATTCTATTGTGTATTTGAAAACAGTTTTCATATTAATGAAATAGGTATAATTTGAATATTTAGTATTATCTTTAAAATAAAATGCATTTGACAATTTTAACTTGAAAATGTAGGGTAACTTTTTTTTTTTAAAAAAAATATTGTCTAAGTACTATAAATATTATTTTGAAAATTATGAAACTTAAATCTTGAGTTTAATTTTTTTTTTTTTTTTTAAAAAAAAATTTCTGAATCTTGATTTTCAAACTGTCTAGCAAACAATTTTATTTTTCTAAATTTGAAAAATAGAATTATTTTTTATGAAAGAAAGACTAAAGTTAATTACTAGAAACCATTAAGACCAAACCGTTACTAAAGTTAATTAGAAAAATATAATTCTTGAGGTTAATACTAGTTCTTTTTATAAAAGAAAAAATTGTATTTCATAAATCTTTATACTCAAAATTATATATATATATGAAAGAATTTAACCTTTGAAATTGTTAATCTTCTCTTGGGTTACATTCTTTGAAAAAGTTGGACATGAGCTACAATGAGATTGACCAATTTGTCAGCCTCAAAGGTTTTAATTAGGAGACTTTTAACTTTTGTGAGGCTCTTATATAAAGAAGTATCGAGAATAGTTTTGTAAAATAAAAAATGAAAAATATTTTTTTCATGTTAATGACTTTTGACATTATTGACTAAAAATTGTTGGGAAAAAAAGATTTATTGGGTTCTGTAGATTATATTTTTTAAATTTCCAAAATTAAATTTTGAGTTCAATTTTTTTTATAAAAAAAAAATTCTTCTAAATCTTGATTTTCAAATACACATACTAGTTCTATTTTTAGGTTTTTAAATTGTAAAATAGAGAATGATTTGAAAGAAAGAAAAAAATGAAGTTGTGATTGTTTTTATAATTTAATTAATCCAAACATAAAATTTATATGTGTATTTACTAATTTATCCTTATATTTATTAATGCAATTATATATAACCATTATGTCATTATATAATAACTAGATGGTATGCCCGCACGTTGCGCGGGTTTATTTATTATATTGTTTTTATTTTATTATCGAATTTTTATATTTTAAGAAATTGTAAACGACTATTGTTTCACAAAAAAATATGTCAAATATTGATTATAATATAACATTTTGTTATTTTTTTTTAATCGGGTTTTTATGTTTAAAGATTGTTGAGAATCGTTATATGATTGCCATTTAGGATGTCGTTAATTGGTCCCTGTGTTTGCTGCTTATTGGTGTTGATAAAATAGGGATGATTCACATGCATTCAATTAATGTATGCAGTACTGATCTTTCACATTTCTCTTTTAATTTGATAAAATGCAAATGATGGAAGATTGAAATGGTCAGTTTGTGATTCAGCAGGAATTGAATTAATTGAATTCAATACATAGAAGTTGAAAGTCCCGCAACTTATGAAATTGGTTTTGACACAAATAAATTAATTAATTGAAGAACAAAATAATACTGGAACATTTTAGTGATAGGAATATATTCTCCTTTCAAAGCAAAAGAAGAGTTGCAACACTTTTCTTACAACAATTTGGTACATAATAATATAATTGAAATGACAATTTTGCCCTTCTTAAAATTAGTGGTTCCTGCATGGAATATAACCATTGCTTTAAGGTCCAACAGTTAATCTTTCACCATTTTAAAAGGCTGCCAGCACCATGAAATGAGCAAAAATAAAATAAAATAAAACTTGTCATCCTTCATCATCCAACACAAACTCTATTCACCACAAAACAAAGACTATTATTGGCTACAGAGTCCACAACAAAAACATATATAACCTATCTAAGAATGTAAGTTTGCAACTTTTTGATAATAAAATATGCTTCATTGATAAACACTTTGCAATATAACATTGTTTATAAGACACAGAAAAACAAAATAAATGGACAAATATATATTTTTTTAAATGGTTCATACTGTTTCTATGCCAAAAAAGAAGTGTTCATTAAATTATTCTGAATGTCACCCCCATCAATGCTCATTGTGACCATCATTGCCAAAGGTTGGCTGCATAATAAAGGAATCAAAACTAAATCAATTTACTTCAGAAATAAATCAATAATAATATGAAATTTCATAAACAAACAATGGTTTAAAGTAAGCACCTGTGAGTGGGGCAATGGCTGGCTACACTTGGAATGACCACTTCCGGTTGCTCAACAGGTGGTGTATAGCTTGTTGTTGTAGGTGGAACAACTCTTAGTCAAGCACAAAGAGAAAGATGGTAACTGTAGTTCCAAGCTCCATGAATATATCAAAAACTGATAATGAAACAGGCATCATTAATTCTCCAAAGAGCTTGATGCTGGAGCTTAGTTCTTCCTCAAGTCAAGATGTTAGTTAAATTAGCCAAATATGAATATGAATATCCAAGAATTTGTCAAACATCCACATATGTTTTAATCCAAACTTAAGTTCTACGCAAAAGTTCACTAAAAACTTAAAAATTTCTATTTGAAAAACTCTTTCTCCAAGAAGTTTGAGTTTATACTCAAAGAAAATAGTGGGTTACTAAATTTAGCCTGGTTGCATAAAAGCACCAAGAAAAAAAAAATTTCAACTGCATTTAGACATTAAGAAAACTTAAAGAGTAAGTGCTTTTAAGATTACACTAAGTTGGCACATAGATCATCAAATTTTTACTCTATACAAGAAAAGATTACCTTTCGAATATGGCCTCTGCTTTCCATCATGTTAGCTGCTAGGTTTGAGAACTAATCAAGTTCATTTATGAAAAAAAAAAATAAATAAAATAAAAGGATGTTACCCATTTATCCCATCACACACACATAAACACATACTGTATATGCATTAAATGTGACAAAGTAAGAGAAAGTTGTGCAATTCTTGGAAGCTAATACATTGTGTAGTAGCTAAAACATGTCATATCCAATTTGATGGAGATCTATAGACAAAACCATACCATTATGCTGTGTACCATAATCAATCTATAACTTCACATGGAAAATATATGTAATGTATGAAAGAAATAATACTAGACATTGATGGAGTTAGAATGCCATCACCAATAACCATGCTGGTTCGCAAAAGCACTACCAGTAGCAATAGAAGTTACTCACTCCTCAATTGATCTTATGTTTCATCTAGTTTTCTAGCACAACTTTTGTGTTATACAAAGGGCTGTAATCTCACAATACAAACATCATAAGTTCACGCCTTAGTCTAACATATCATAAGAAAATAATGAGAAGGAAACAAAAAAGAAATGAAACCTGTTAGAATCATTCACAATGGCTTCAAAAACAACCTCATCAACCTACAGGAAATCCCAATTCAATTAAATCGCAAAAACAATCAAACACCGCCATCAAATTTCCAATAAACATTTGAATTCTTCACACAAACATACCCGCCTAGCAAGGCCAAGGCTAACACGATCAAGAATCTTGAAATCAGACATCTTGAAACTCATAACATGCCCTAACTCTTCTTCCTCCATAGAAACAACCTTAGATTCAACTCGAGAAATAACCTTCCTCGAAGATGAACACTGAACTCCAAAACTTCTCCTCTAAAACATCACACATGACTTTGACTTCCCACAAACTGCCTACTAATCAGCCTTGTTGACAAATTCCCACTTAAACTCTATCTCTCAACACCCTCCAAACTCGGACTGAAACCAATCCCACATATCGTCATATAGCCAATCTGCAAAAAGACAAATTTGGATCATTCTGAGAACAAAAACAACTGTAGACGTTTAGTTCTCATGTCATTTTAAGGAACATATAAAAAAAAAAATCAAGTCATTGAATTATACAAAGAAATGAATCATTCAACACATATAGAATAAGTTTAAGTTCAATTGTTGAGAAACTTATTCACTACTTAATTAAAAAACTTTTAAAATTTAAATCCAACCCATTAAGTTATACAATGAAATAGAATCTTTAAGAAATGGATTAAAAGGTGTAAAATAGTAATGTAGAATTATGCATTAACTGTAGAATAAACAGTATTTATGTTAGCTTCTGATATCATCATTCAGTGGGAACAATGTACTATGAATTTTTTATCGATTTTATTGATAATAGAATTGTTTATATATATAGTTCTATTTTTTTCCTTGAGGAATACCAAGTTCCTTTTCTTTGGCAATAATCAGAGATTCATGTTTCAGTAAATCGAATATTACATATATGGTTGAGCTTGTTATTTCTAACAAAACATTCATTATATCTCTGTTCATCACTTTGGTAGTGTTGAGTTTGTCCAGCGTGACTTTAAGGTTTTGTAGAATACTTTCCAGTTCAGGCGAACCATCTGACGTTGCTACTTGACCTGCTAAAAATAAAAAAATGGACATGTAAAAGTAGATATGTAGAAGGAATATAAGAGTAATCAGTTGATGTTATTTACCGCACGCTTCTATTTGTTTGGATTTTGGATTGACAATATTTGGTCTTTTGTCTTCTATTTGTTAATGGTATCTATGTGAAATGAAAGAAATATTTGAAGGTATATGGATTGTTGAATTCTCTACTCTTATATAGCTTTAGATGTCATTAAGTAATATTATATGATAATTAATGATTACAACAACTGTTCGTGTTATGTTCAATGTAATTGGATTATTGCTAATTAATATGACTTTTGATATTTTTTAGTAAGTGTTTGTATGTTATTGGTTATTTGGTTATGGTTATTTTGATTTAAATGTTTTATTGTTATTGGATGAATTTAAAATTTTCAGATTTATATTAAATATTAAATGATAATACGTTTTATTAAAAAGATTTTTCGTTATTATGTTTAATATTTTGGTTTAATTGAATGTGAAGGGGTAAAGATATATTAATATTAATAATAATTAATTGAATGTGAAGGGGTACAAAAATATTAATATTAATTAATAATAATAATTAATATGCATGAATGAATGTTGAATATTAATGGATTAATATAACGTATTATTGAATTTCATGAATGTGAAAAGATATGTTGTATCTTTATCAAATTAAAAGAGGAATGTGAAAGATCTCAAATTAAAAGAGGAATGTGAAAGATTTGTATTGAATACATTAATTGAATGCATGTGAATAATTTCTATTATAGCAATCTCTTAATATTCATGGAAATCAATAACACACAAGCGAATAATTAGTAATTTATTAAATTAAAAGAGGAATGTGAAAGATCTCAAATTAAAAGAGGAATGTGAAAGATTTGTATTGAATACATTAATTGAATGCATGTGAATAATCCCTATTATAGCAAGCCCAATAAACAGCAAACACGTGGACCAATTAACGATATCTTACCTGGTGATCAGATATCAATCCTACGTGGCGTGTGAAGAAGCAATCTACTTCAGCATTAATACGTTTTATAAAAAACATTTTTCATTATTATGTTTGATATTTTTGTTTAATTGAATGTGAAGGGGTAAAGATATATTAATATTAATAATAATTAATTGAATGTGAAGGGGTACAAAAAATATTAATATTAATTAATAATAATAATTAATATGCATGAATGAACGTTGAATATTAATAGATTAAAAAGTGTATTATTGAATTTCATGAATGTGAAAAGATATGTTGTATCTTTATCAAATTAAAAGAGAAATGTGAAAAATCTGAAATTAAAAGAGGAATATGAAAGATTTGTATTGAATATATTAATTGAATGCATGTGAATAATTTCTATTATAGCAATCTCTTAATATTCATGAAAATCAATAACACACAAGCGAATAATTAGTAATTTATCAAATTAAAAGAGGAATGTGAAAGATCTCAAATTAAAAGAGGAATGTGAAAGATTTGTATTGAATATGTTAATTAAATGCATGTGAATAATCCCTATTATAACAAGCCCAATAAACAACAAACACATAGACCAATTAACGATATCCTACATGACGATCAAATATCAATCCTACGTGGCATCTGAAGAAGCAGTCTGCTTCAGTATTATATAAATATATAGATTTTGTTTTAGTAATTAATATATTAATTGACGTTAATTATGGTTCTCGTATTAAAATACTTTATTTTAGGCAACATTTAATTAATTGACCTAATAATTAAGGCAAGTATTAATTACTTTATTTATGAATAATATATATTATTTAAACATTAATTATAAGTTAATATTATAAAACTAATAGAAAATATAAACATATTATCTTAATATATAAATATATAAAAGTAATTTGGACTTTTTAGATTAAATATATGAAATAGTTTACTTTTGTAAAATTGTTTGACTATTTTTAAGTTTGAGTAGCTTGGAGGTTATTGATTTAACTCATAACAACCTCAGCAATAACATATTATCATCTTTGGGTGGTCTCTTTTCATTAAAATCTTTGTATCTAAGAGATATTGGATTGAATGGAACTGTTGATGTTGAAGGTAAGTTTGATAAAATTCCTAATGTCTTCTTATGATCAATTTTTAATTAACTCCATTTTATTTTTTCCTAGGATTATGTTCCTTGAAAAATTTAGAGGAGTTATACATTGACTCGATTAAGATTGACAAATTTATTAACTCCAAAGGTATTCAATTCATTCCATCACTACAGGCCCATAACTAAACTTAAGTAATAATATCTAATCAATTTATTTTTAACTCTCAAATTTCTATCTGATTGTGTATTTGAAAACAGTTTTCATATTAATGAAATATTAAATAAATAGTAATGCTACAATAGGTATTATTTTACAGATTAAAAAACATAATTCTTGAGTTTAATTTTTTTTTTTTTTAAGGAAAAAAAATAAGTTCATCTGAATCTTGATTTTCAAAATTGTCTAGCAAACAATTTTTTTTTTTAAAATTAAAAAAATAGAGAATTATTTTATTAAGAGAAAGACTAAGGTTAATTTCTATAAACCATTAAGCCCATAATGTTAATTATATGTTTTTTAAGTTTTATTTTTTTATTTTTTTTCAAAAACGCATAACACAATTTTTGAGGTTAATACTAATTCTTTTTATAAAAGAAAAAATTGTCTTTCGTAAATCTTTGTACTCCAGCTAGCAAAAAAATGTTTTTTATTTTATTTAATTTGCAAAATATGAGAATTGAGTTTAAAAAAAAAAAAAAATATTCCTTTGTAAAATTCGTTCCTTGCATAACATTGAAGATTGTTAATTATAATTCAGTTGTTTAACTTACAGATTATAGAGGCTTGAAGAAGTTAAATCCCCTTTATCTAATGGATGGTATTGAAACCACTGATGCAACTATTTTTCTACAATCAACATTGAGGTTGTTCCCGTCCTTAAAGACATTTGACCTTTCGTATAGTAGTTTTAATCAAAAAGTGATTGCTTGAGGTAAGAAATAAGTTAAAGTTATGATGCTAAAACATAATTGTTGATAATTTGTCAATTACTTACCTAGCATCATTTAAATCTATTGCACTGCTTTAACAGAGTTGCACAATCTGACCATCTTGGAAGAATTGATCTTGGATTATTCCAAGCTCCACATAAGCTTTCTACAAACTGTTGCAACTTGCACTTCATTGAAACATTTTTCAATGAAATATTGTGAACTCAATGGCATCTCACAAGTTCAAGGTAAATTCAAGATTAGTTTCATTTACATTAATTCATATATGTGGATCAAGCACCTCTTGAAATTTTATATTCAAGTTAGATGTGGAAAAAATGAAATATTTACAAAAATGAGATTAATATAATTTCTATACGTACTGAAAATTAATTTTTTACCTCTCAAACACAGTCTCACAAGTCTCAAACACAACCTCTTATATGTACCTCTAATTGTCCAGTTAATCCTCCAGTCGTGGTTCTTACTTGTTTTCATCAAGTCTATGCCCTTAACCATTTCAACTCAATCCCCACTTCCTCTATCTCGGGAGAACACTGACTGTAGTCTTGTAATTGATTTATGATCATCTCAGTTTCCTACTTCCCAATCACATCCTTCTTCAACTACATCAACAACATCAATTACACCACCACCTATCCTTCACCTGCCAATATCTATCCCATGATCACCATAGCTAAACTTGCTGATCAAAACAAAGCCAAACTTGCTGACCAAAACAAAATTGTCCTTGTAGTCTCCACACCTTCTTCTGTCCAACCTGAACCTACCTCAGTAAATGAAGCCCTTGGTTGTAATGAGTGGAGAGAGGCTATGTATGATGAATTCACTGCCCTTATGAGAAATAAAACCTAGATTCTTGTTCCCAAGACCTCTGACATGAATATTGTTAGTAATAAGTGAGTTTTTCGAACCAAATATCATGGTGATGGTTCATTACACAAATATAAGGCCCGATTAGTGTAAAAGGTTTTCAACAAACCCCTGGTTTAGACTATTTTAAAACATTTAGTTCAGTGGTCAAACCTTCTACCATTAGGATCATCTTTACTCTTGCTATTTCCAAAGGATGGGATATCCAACAAGTTGATGTAAACAATGCCTTTCTCAATGGCATTTTGAGTGAAAAAGTCTACATGAGTCAGCCTGTTGGGTTTGAGCATCCTCAACTTTCTTCTCATGTATGTAAACTTAATAAGGCCTTGTATGGTCTTAAACAAGCACTGAGAGCCTGGTTTGACAAACTCAAGCAAGCTTTGTTGAGGAGAGGATTCCAGAATTCGGTTTCAGATTTCAGCCTCTTTATTCTTAAGGAAACAAATCAGGTTCTTTACATTCTCATATATGTAGATGATATACTTATTATTGGATCCGATAATGCCTCTAGTTTACAGCTTGTAGCAGATCTAAACAACGAATTTTCTTTAAAAATGCTTGGGTCTGTGAGTTAATTCCTCGGTTTAGAAGCAACTAGAAATATGGAAGGTATACACTTGAAGCAAACTAAGTATATTGGTGACTTATTGACCAAAACTAAAATGCAAGATGCCCATGCTTATCCAACTCCCATGGCAGATGGTACTAAGCTTTTCTCCTCTGATAGTGAGTTGTTCAAGGATCCTAGCCTATATAGAAGTACCATTGGAGCTCTACAATACTTGACTTTGAGAAGACCAGATATAAGCTTCACAGTTAACAAGCTTAGTCAATTCCTTCAAGCTCCCACTGAGCTTCAATGGCAAGCCTGCAAAAAGGTATTACTGTATCTTAAAGGCACTCAATTTCATGGGTTACAATTCAAACCAATAATTTTCCTCTGTGTTGAGTGTTATACCGATGCAGATTGGGGAAGCAATCTTGATGATAGCAGGTTTACAAATAGGTATTGTATTTACCTAAGACCTAACCTAATTCAATGGAGTTCTTGCAAGCAGAAAGTTGTTTCCTTGTCCTCAACGGAGGCTGAATATAGAGCCCTTGCACAAACTGCAACTGAATTAGCTTGGTTAGATAGCCTGTTTTTTGAGCTAGGGATTACCTTAATTGCCACTCATGTGATTTGGTGTGATAATCTCAGTGCAAGAGCTTTGGCAGCTAACCCTGTATTTCATGCTAGAATTAAGCATATTGAAATAGACATATTACATCCGAGATCAGGTTCTAGCCAAGAAAGTCATAGTGCAATATGTTCCATCAAAATTGCAGATTGCTGATGTATTAACAAAGTCTTTATCAGTAGCTCAATTTCAAGAGTTGAAATAGAAACTCAATGTTGATGAGGTAAAGATTTCTGCTCAGAAAATCTGAACTGAACCATATTGCTAAAAATTCTGCCAGTCTACTGTAAACAGAGCCATTTTGCTGAAGAATCTGCAAGTCTGCTCCTTTCTTCTAATCACATTCTATTTTATGAAATATGAATTTATGTGATGTGTGCTGTTTTTATCTTGACACTGAGTTTGAGAATTGTTGTGAAAAGTGATGAGTTTGTGGTGCTCTATGTTGAATGTGTGAAAGTGGTGTTCTGTGTTGAATGTGTGAAAGAACTAGTGGTGTTCTGTGTTGAATTTCTGAAGGAATGCTCTGTGTTGAATGTGTGAAGGAACCTTTAAGTTTATGAAATTATGAGCAATTGTGGGAAGAAGTTGATGTTGCTGTATCTAAAAATATGCACTAAAGTTGTGGGAAGAGGTTGATGTTGTTGTATAAAATTTGAGAATGATGTCTGAGAATTTCATAATGAAGTATGAACTGAACTTATGCAATTTTCAGTCTAAAGGCGTGATGCAAAGCTAGAAACTGAAGGAGTAAAACAAAACTACAGTCTATTACATAATTTGCCAATGATAAAGTGAAGCATAGCTATAGTTTGTTTGTTGATATTGTTTCAGTATACTTTTCTTTCACTTGTTTCAGTATACTTTTCTTTTACCCAATTGTATTTGAGGGGAAATGTTGGTGTATTGATTGAAGTATTACCTCAACTGTATTTGAGGGGAAATGTTAGAATGTTGGTTGAAGCAAGGTTAATACCCCAGCTGCATTTGAGGGGAAATGTTGACCAAAGCTAAAAGAGTCAAAGTGGGTAAAAAATGTAAATTCCACTTGTCTTGTCCTGTAACGGTGTCGTTTTGACTCTCTCTCATTTCGTATAAAAGAGAGCAGTCTTCCTCTTGTATCATTTAGCCCTCTTGTATCGTTTAGCAAAACAGGAAATGAAATTACTTTTACTCAGATTTGCTCCCTTCTTTTTATTTTCTCTTTGAATCTCTTATACATAACTTCGGTTTAATGCAGCTTTTCAAATGGTGTCCAAGATTATCATGCTTGTTATTTTCCTCTCTCTACAATTGCCTCCTTCAATTGCGGAAACTAATTGGATCAGAGTTGGTTATTACTAGTATTCATCAGAATATGAGTTTCCCATTGCGGAGATTAATTCTGCTATTTTCCCTCACATTATTTGTTCCCACCTACCAACTCTCTTTAACACCAACTGATGAACAACATTTCTCCACCTTCACATACATTCTTAAATAAAAGAACCCATCACTCATTACACTTCTATGTGTTGACGCTAATTATTCAACATTTTTGTTTATGTGAAGCCCAAAATGGTGTCGTTGGACATTAAGTCCAACGCTGTCGTTTTAGGGAACTGGCTCAAGATGAGATCCTAACCATTGAAAGCATTCAGAATCAGACAGCCAGAATCATTCCTCCTCAAACAGTATAGAATAAAGCCTATACTTTGTCCAAAAAAAGGGGTTTTTACACAGATCTTCAATGAGAAAAATTCTCTCTGTTAGGTTTGCTGCGAATCTTTTATTGATTGTAATCTTGAGCGATTGGTTGTAATCGTTAGTTGAGGGTTGAGTTTCCTTCAAGTCTTGAGAATCTGGGTTTAGTATTCTCTTAGGAAAGGTTACAGTTTTAGACTTGAGAGATTGTAACAGATTGGTGTCAATCTTGTTTGTATTGGTGTAAAAACTTGATCTCTAATGCAGCGAGCCCTAAGTTTACTGAAGCTCAACGTGGATGTAGCTTATCCTATATTGGGTAAGTGAACCACGATAAAATTCAGTGTTCTTGATTTCTATTTTTAGTTTGATTGTGGTTGTGTGTGTGGAATTGTGGTTTGTTAGGTTTAGCGATTCTGCAGATTAACTCAGCAGTGGTATCAGAGCCTTCAACTAGGGTTTGTTGATTTTAGGGTTTACTATTGAAATTAGGGTTTGATAATTTTTGAGGGTTTCTTGAATTAAAGATTCAGTGTAGTCTAGGGTTGGGAAATCTACAAAATTGAGTCCCTAATTTCTTGAGGTAATTAGAATTCGAGCAAAGCCCTTATTTAGAATCTGCATGTCGAAATTCACCAAATAACATTTTTTACTGTTTCACACAATGAGTACCACATGTGTTGAGATCGCACACTATGATAGCAAAATCGATTTCAACACTTGGAAGAAGAAGATGAAAGCACTCCTGTCACATAACAAAGTGGCAGTCACATTGGAGAGGGACCAGACCAAATGGCCCGAGGAAAAGCTGAAAAAGAAAGCCGAAATTGATGAGGAAGCATACAATCTCATTGTCGTGAATCTTTCCGACAATGTGTTACAAAAAGTAGATGGTGTTAAGACACCGATAACTCTTTGGGGTAAGCTTGGATCTTTTTATGCAATTCAATCTGCTCATAATCTTGCTTATTTGAAAGGTATACTATTTTCTTATAAGATGAATAGTGCTAGGACTATGAAGAAAACTTAGATGAGTTCTTGAAAATGACCCTTGTACTCAAGGGCAATGATCAAGAACTCAGTGAGTTCAGCTTAGCCATGATTCTTTTGAACTCTATTATTGAGGAATATCAGGTTGTCAAGAATGCTCTGCTTTACATTGGAACTGTCCCTAGTCTAGACTTAATTGCATCAGGATTGAAGGCTAGAGAACTAGAGCTTAAGGTTCAAAAGAAAAACAAAAATAGTTTGTTTGTAAAGGGAAAGGGAGATTCTAGGCAATCTGGGACTAATTCATAGTTTAATACTGGGTTTAGAAATAAAAAGAAGGGCAAGAACACTCATAAGACTAAAGGAGAAACAAAGAAATGTTTCTTTTGTAACAAAACTGGTCACTTGAATAAAAATTGTTATGATTGGATCAGAAAACAAAAACAAAATAGTATAAAGAGTAATTTATCCTCCAGTAAAAATGATGTCGAAGAATCAAAAGTCTTGACTGTATCTAGGTCTAAAAATATAGATGAATGGGTGCTGGACTCTGGGTGCTCATTTCATATGAGCCCCAATAGAAAGTGGTTTCAGGATTTTGAAGCTGGTGAGCTAGAAACTGTGTATATGGGTAATAACAATGCCTGCAAGGTCCAGGGAATTGGGAGTATAGTTTTAAGACTTAATGATGGCAAATTTGTCAAACTAACTAGGGTGAGATGCATACCAGAATTAAAAAGAAATATGATCTCCCTAGACACCTTAGATGAGTCAAGTTGTTGCTATAAAGCTGAATGTGGTTGCCTAAATGTGTATAAGAATAAGAACTTGGTCTTAAAAGGTGTTAAATGCAATGGGCTCTACATCTTTGTGGTAATTACTGTTCAAACTATGTTAACTCTGCTTTATTTACTACTAACCTTACTGTTATAGAGAAGTGGCATCTCAGAATGGGCCACATGAGCTAGAAAGGACTCGACATTCTGAGCCAGCAAGTTATGTTTGGTAAGGATCCTATTGACACCTTAAACTTCTATGAAACCTGTATATTAGGTAAACAACACAGGGTGAGTTTCCAGAAAGGGACTCACCTTGCCACAAATTGCCTAGAATATCTTCATGTTGACTTGTGAGGGCCTAAAAAAACCAAAACACATGGGGGAAGCATTTACTTTTTGTCTATAGTAGATGACTATAGCAAAAAAGTTTGGGTTGACCTTCTTCGGACTAAAGATGAGGCCTTTGATAGGTTTAGAAGTTGGAAAGTGTTGGTAGAAAACCAAACTGATAAGAGAGTCAAAGCTCTTAGAACAGACAATGGCCTAGAATTTTGTAATTATGAGTTTGACCAATCTATAGTGATCAAGGTATACTTAGACATAGGACTGTGAGAAAGACTCCACAGCAAAATGGAGTCGCTGAAAGGATGAACAAGACCTTGTTAAAGAAGGTTAGGTGTTTATTGTTCACATCAGGTTTACCAAAATCTTTCTAGGGAGAAGCCCTTAACATTGCAGCATACTTAGTTAATAGGAGTCCCTCAAGTGCTATTAATTTTATGTGCCTAGAAGAGAAATGATCCAATAGGAAGCCCAACCTAGGTCATCTTAGAGCCTTTGGGTGTGCTGCTTATGCACACACTAGAGAGGGAAAACGAGAACCTAGGACTCTAAAATGTGTATTCTTAGGATAATAAGAAGGGACTAAAGGGTACAGGTTGTAGGAAAGAAATGCACCAGGGGTAAAAATTATTATAAGCAGGGATGTAATTTTTAATGAGAATCTGTTTCCTTGTAGAACTCCTAACAATCCCGCAGGTACCTCAACTAGTGAGAGCATTGGTCAAGACCAACACCATGAGACACAAATTGAGGTGGAGCAGGTCAGAGTTCAAACTGAACTAGAAAACCAAGAAGAAATACCTACAACATTAGACTTGGAACATGAACCAGAGGATGATCAAACTAAAAATTTAGAACAGCCCTAACATGAGTCATTGGCACAATACCAACTAACCAGAGACATAACCAGAAGAGAAATTAGACCCCCTGCCAGGTATTAATATGTTGACTTAATCTATACTGCTCTGGTTGTAGGTACTGAAATCCAAAGAACTGAACCAGATAGCTATAGTGAAGCTATAAGGTCCAGAGATAGGGATAAATGGCAAGCTGCCATGGAAGAGGAGATGCACTCCTTGAAGGTAAATGGGACTTGGTCCCTGGTACCCTGCCCCAAAAACCAGAAACTTATTCACTGTAGATGGTTATACAAAGTAAAGGAAGGTATGAATCCCTCTAACCCACCTAGATTCAAAGCTAGACTTGTAGCAAAGGGCCACACTCAAAGGGAAGGGATTGATTTCAATGAAATCTTCTCCCCTGTCGTCAAATATAAGACTATTAGGATTATGCTATCAGTAGTTACACACCTAAACCTAGAACTAGAGCAGTTAGATGTAAAAATTGCATTCCTGCATGGTAACTTAGATGAAAAGATCTTCATGAAATAGCTTATGGGATTCACTGATAGTAACTGCCCTGACCATGTGTGCTTGTTGCATAAGTCATTGTATAGGCTTAAACAAGCCCCTAGACAATGGTATAAAAGGTTTGACACCTCCATTACCAGTATATGATTCAAAAGAAGTGAATATGATAGTTGTTTTTTCTATGACTTGAATGCTGGTATGCCTGTGTATTTACTTCTTTATGTGGATGATATGCTATTGATTAGTAAATCAAAAAACAAGATAAATGATTTAAAGTCTAGGCTGAACTCTGAGTTTGATATGAAGGACCTAGGAAGTGCTAAAAATATCCTAGGGATAGTTATTGATAGAAAAAGAGAGGTCTGTGAACTAAAACTTCAGCAATCCTCCTACCTACTGAGACTGGTATCCAGATTTGAAATGTTTGATTCCAAGTTAGTGTCCATGCCCTTAGCCAGCCATTTTACGCTTAGCAAGGCTCGATGTCCTAAGTCTAAAACTGAATTAAATAGAATGGAAAAGGTACCCTATGCTAATGTGATAGAATCAGTCATGTACGCTATGATTAGCACCAGGCCTGACCTATCCTATGCTATTTCCATACTTAGTCGTTTTATGTCCAATCCAGGTATAGAACACTGGTCAACATTGAAATGGTTATTGAAATATATTAATAGTACAATATATGTTGGGTTGAAATATAAGAAAAGAGGAACTTCACTTGATCTTGTGGGATATGTAGATTCAGATTTTGCAGGAGACAGGGATACAAGAAAGTCTACCACCTCATACTACTTCACATTGGGAGGAAACTGCATAAGTTGGAAGTCACAGCTTCAACCCCTCGTTGCCCTCTCATCCACCGAAGCTGAATACACTGCTGTGGCAGATGTATTAAAAGAAGCATTATGGCTTAAGAGGATTCTATCCGAGGTAAAGTTGATTGATGAAGAGATAACAATTTTTTCTGACAGCCAGAGTGCAATCCACCTAAGTAGGAATCCTATCTACCACGAAAGGACGAAGCATATGGATGTAAGGTTCCATTTTGTAAGGGGTTTAGTGACTTAAGGAATCATAGATCTGAAGAAGATATCAACAGAGGGCAATCCAGCTGACATGGGCACAAAGGTAGTAATTGTCAAAAAGTTCAAACATTGTTTGAACTTGCTGTTTATAAAATAAGCAGCAAACTATAGAGCTGAGAAGGGTTCTTGGGAGGTAGTTGCACTAGGGAGACTTGAACCGAGCAGTGTGGTTGTTTTTGAGCTTCAAGGTGAAGAATGTTAATGTGAAGCCCAAAACGGTGTCGTTGGACATTAAGTTCAATGCTGTTGTTTTAGGGAATTGACTCAAGATGAGATCCTGACCATTGAAAGCATTCAGAATCTAATGGCCAAAATCATTTCTCCTCAAACAGTATAGAACGAAGCCTAGACTCTGTCGAAAAAAAAGGGGTTTTTACACAATTCTTCAATTAGAAAAACTCTCTCTATTAGGTTTGCTGTGAATAGTAATAATTAGTTGAGGGTTGAGTTTCCTTCAAGTCTTGAAAATCTAGGTTTAGTATTCTCTTAGGAAAGGTTACGGTTTTAGTCTCAAAAGATTGTTACAGATTGGGTGTCAATCTTGTTTGTATTGGTGTAAAAACTTGATCTCTAGTGCAGTGAGCCCTGAGTTTACTAGAGCTCAATGTGGATGTAGTTTATCCTATATTGGGTAAGTGAACCACAGTAAAATTTCGTGTTCTTGTGTTCTTGATTTCTATTTTTAGTTTGATTGTGGTTGTGTGTGTGGAATTGTGGTTTGTTAGGTTTAGTGATTCTGCAGATTAACTCAACAATTTTCTTCAATGGTAAGCAATTCTTCCCACAGAAAATCCTTCATCGATTCCTCGATAAAAATGGCCAGACTGAAATTGCTTTCAAGGCCTAGACTTTGCTTGGCAATATCCACACACAAGCTTTGATATGTTCAATACGGGTGTTCTATTTCAAGAGTGGAAAACTGCTATTGATTTAGAGGGAACAAACTCCAATCGGTCGCCATTGATCTTGACGGCAAAGTTTGGATATTCACCAACGATCTCTTCATGAGCAAGTTACCCAATAAAGGCGATACAACAACATTTGAATTGGGTCCATGTTGTGGCTAGTGACTACATTAAACCTCTCTGGAGTAACTTATGGGCGGTCAAGCAACTCTGAGTAATCAAAGCAATTTCGTTGGTATGGATTATGGTATAAGAGAATGGATAGAGGGAGGATTATCAGTGTTGAAAGGTTGATGCTGTGCTGGAAGTTGGTTGCCGAATGTATGTGAAACCTGGAAGAGTTTTTGCTCTGCATGGACTGCATGGGAGTGCTTCTCCTTTTTTTTAGTAACTTAAGATGTATTGTAATTTAATGTTAATCCTTGTTTAATGGCTCAACTTTTGTAATGAAGTAGTTAGCCTTTTATGTGGCTTAGCTAAGATTAAGGAAAAGTGGTCTGCTGGTTGTTGAAACAGTAATTGAAGTATGTTATATGCAGTTTTTGTCTAATGAAAAAGTGTGTCTAGTTTTAGTTTTTCATCTCTCTTCTTCTTTGAATAACCAGCATCACAAAAACGAACATGGTATTAGAGCTTCATCAATCAACTAACGTCTAAAAGATCACTAAAAAAAACTCATCCCAAATCACCATCAAACTACACTCTTACGCAAGAAAAACAAAAGCCTTTCAAAACCTGCCACCAGTTCTCGCATGGCTTCCCAATCTGCGTCTCTCTCACCTCCAGTGTTCAACGGGGACCAGTACCACATTTGGGCTATTAGAATGAGAGCCTACCTGAGAGGACAACGGCTATGGCAGTATGTGGAAGAGGAGAAACAACCACCCCAACTTGGTCCAAACCCAACCTTGAACCAAATGAGAATGTATGAAGAGGAAATGTCCAAAGCTCCAAGAGCTCTCTCTCACATACATTTGGCGAGAATAGAACCTTGTATTTACAAGGATAATGGCGTGTGAAACTGCAAAGGAGGCTTGGGATAGACTAAGAGAGGAATTCATGGGAAGTGATACAACCCGTAACATGCAAGTTATGAATCTGCGCAGGGAGTTTGAAATGTTGAGAATGCAGGAGGTAGAGAAGGTTAAGGAGTATGTGGATAGACTCATGAGTGTGGCGAACAAAATCAGATTGTTGGGAGTTGAGATGAGTGACAAGATGATAGTTGAAAAGGTGTTAGTAAGCCTTCCGGAAAGATTTGAGTCCAAGATATCTTCCTTAGAAGATTCAAAGGACCTCTCCCAAACCAGCCTTATGGAATTGGTACATGCCCTGCAGGCCCAAGAACAAAGAAGGTTGATGAGGCAGGAGGACTCAAATGAAGGTGCTATGATGGCTGCTCAAAAGGGAGTGAATATGCAGGGAAGTAATAGAAGATATGCTGGGGATAAGAGAGGAAAAGAGAGAGCTAGTGGACAGTGGGGAAAACAGAGTGGAGGAAGAAGTTATCCACCATGTTCCCACTACAAAAAGAAGGGACATCCAGGACAAAGCCAAATCTTTGGTTCAGGGCACAGGGATTCAATGCAGGGGATGCAAACAATTCGGCCACATTGAGAAGGTGTGCAGGAACAAGGTTGCACAACCACCACAGCAAGCACAAAGTGCAGATGAATAGCAGCAGACCAATGAATCATAACAGCTGTTTATAGCTTCATGCTGCTCAATGCAGACCTGTGGAGAAGTTTGGCTGATAGACAGCGGATGCACTAACCACATGGCTGCGAATGTGGAGAACTTTGTCAGGCTAGACAGGTCATACAGCTCCAAGGTTAGGATTGGAAATGGTGACTATGTAGAAGCAAGAGGGATTGGAGATGTGGCAGTCCAAACCAAGGCAGGAACTAAGGTTATCTCTAATGTTTTGTTTGTACCTAAAATTGCACAAAACTTGTTGAGTGTAGGTCAAATGTTAGAGAGAAATTATACCTTGCATTTCCAAAACCATTCTTGCATTATAAAAGATAGTGAGGGAAAAGAGTTGTTAAGTGTAAGGATGCTTGGCAAAAGCTTTCCTCTAGACTGGAAAAAGTCAGAAAACTCAGCATTAATCATTAAGGTTGAAGAGTCTGAGCTGTGGCATAGAAGACTAGGACATTTTCATTACCCTGGAATCAAAGAACTCAAGACAAGGGACATGGTATTAGACCTGCCCGAAATAGAAGAGAAAAGAAACTTGTGCACAGCCTGCCAACTTGGCAAACTTAGCAGGCCACCATTCCCTTCGGATCAAGCCTGGAGAGCAAGTCACAAGTTGCAATTGATCCACTCGGATGTGTGTGGCCCTATAAAGACAGAATCTCTAAATGGCAGCAGGTACTTTGTACTCTTCATTGATGACTTTTTAAGAGTGGCTTGGGTCTATTTCTTGAAGCAGAAAAGTGAAGTGGCTGCTGTGTTCAAACAATTCAAGTTGCTGGTAGAGAATGAAGCTGGAACCTTGATCAATGCAGTGAGGACAGACAATGGGACTAAGTACACCTCAAATGAGTTCAAGTTAATCTGCAGCCTAGCTGGAATATAGCAACAGTTCACAGCACCATACACCCCTCAACAAAATGGTGTCTCTGAGAGAAGAAATCGAACCATTATGGAAATGGCCAGGTGCATGATGACTGGAAAAGGCCTTCCTAAAGTGTTCTGGGCCGAAGCTGTCAATACAGGAGTTTTCCTGTGAATAGGCTGCCCACCAAGGCTGTCAAACATCAAACACCAATTGAGGCATGGACTGGAATCAAGCCAACAGTAGGGAACCTGAAAGAGTTTGGAAGTATAGCCTATGTAATGATCCCAGCCAGCAAAAGGTCTAAGTTAGATGACAAGGCAGAAATTGGGATATTTATAAGCTACAGCAGCAACTCTAAAGCCTATAGAGTTTATGTTCCTGAGTCCAAAAGGATTGTAATCACAAGGGACATTAAGGTTGATGAATGTGGAGTATGGAATTGGGAAGAACAAAGAGTTGATGTGCATGTTGAATCAAGTCAGAATGAGGGAAGAGAGGGACTGATTCAAGAGGTAGATTCAGATGAGGAAGAAGAGCATGCTGTGAGAGGAACTAGGACCTTGGCTGATGTGTATGAAAGGTGTAATACGGCAGTGGTGGAGCCAAGATGCTATTTTGATGCTGCAAAATCTGAGTTATGGAGGGCTGCAATGCAGGAAGAATTGAGCATGATCAATAAGAATCAAACCTGCAAACTGGTACCTAGTCCTGAAACAAGAAAAGTCATTCAGGTTAAATGGATTTTCAAACTGAAAATCAACCCTGATGGCTCAATTTACAAGCATAAAGCAAGGCTGGTGGTGAAGGGATTTGCACAGCAACCAGGCATTGATTTTTCAGAAACTTTTGCCTCGGTTGCTAGGCAAGACACAATCAGACTTTTGTTGGCTCTTGCAGGCTCAGTTCAACTGGGAAATTTTCCAGCTGGATGTCAAGTCTGCATTCTTAAATGGATGGATTACGAGGAGTTGTATGTAGAGCGGCCGAAGGCTACCAGGTTGAGGGAAAGGAGGACCATGTGTACCTACTGAGGAAGGCATTATATGGCTTGAAGCAGGCACCTAGAGCCTGGTACAGCCGAATAAATGACCATTTATGCAACCTAGGATACATTAGAAATCCTAATGAACACACTCTCTACATTAGGAAAACTGAAAAGGGAGTGGCTGTGGTGTCTTTGTACGTTGATGACTTGTTGGTGACATGGAGTAATCCTGATGAATTGGACCAATTCAAGTTGGATATGCAAGCTGAATTTGAAATGACAGATTTGTGATTGATGAAGTACTTCCTTGGCATGGAGATAACTCAAGGTGTTGGGAAGATTTTTGTTTGTCAACAAAGATATGCAACTGAGCTACTTTCAAGGTTTGGAATGGAGAATTGCAAACCAGTAAATACCCCTCTGATTCCCAACCTGAAGTTAAGCAAAACAGATGGTGCAGAGAGAGTTGATGAAGGGAAATACAGAAGCCTTGTGGGAAGTCTGATGTATTATACACCAGAACTGACCTTATGTTTACAGCAAGCTACCTCTCAAGATTTATGAGCAACCCAAGTGAATTGCACTTCAAAGCTGCCAAACGTGTGTTGAGGCATGTGAAAGGAACCTGCATGTTAGGCATTTGGTTCAAATAAACGAAAGCGTCAAGTGATGGGGTACACGAGTGGCGGGGTGGATCCGTGGATGATGCAAGAAGCACCTCTGGTTACGTGTTCTATCTGAATGAGGGTGCTATTAGTTGGCTGTCAAGGAAGCAGGAAATAGTGGCTCAATCCACTGTTGAAGCTGAATATGTATCTGCCGCAACAGGTGTGAACCAGGCTGTGTGGCTTAGGAAGATGCTTGATGACTTACAGCAAATGCAAATGGATCCTACCTTGATTTTGTGTGACAACCAGTCGGCTGTAGCAATGGCAAAGAACCCTGTACTTCACGGTAGAACAAAGCATATTAAAATCAAATATCATGTTGTTAGGGAAGCTGAACAGTGTGGAGAAGTGAACTTAGTTCACTGCCGAAGAGAAGACCAGGTTGCAGATATCATGACAAAGGCATTATGCAAATCCAAGTTTGAAGCCTTGAGGCTAAAACTTGGTGTTTCCAGCCAAAGCACCAAGGTTGAGTGTTGAAAGGTTGATGCTGTGCTGGAAGTTGGTTGCCGAATGTATGTGAAACCTGGAAGAGTTTTTGCTCTGCATGGAGTGTATGGAAGTGCTTCTCCTTTTTTTTAGTAACTTAAGATGTATTGTAATTTAATGTTAATCCTTGTTTAATGGCTCAGCTTTTGTAATGAAGTAGTTAGCATTTTATGTGGCTTAGCTAAGATTAAGGAAAAGTGGTCTGCTGGTTGTTGAAACAGTAATTGAAGTATGTTATATGCAGTTTTTGTCTAATGAAAAAGTGTGTCCAGTTTTAGTTTTTCATCTCTCTTCCTTCTTTGAATAACCAGCATCACAAAAACGAACAATCAGCTAATAAATTGGTTTTGGGTTTGTCCTTCTATGGCTATGCGTGGACGCTTGAGAACCCTATGGACAATGAAATTAATATACCAGTTCAAGGTTTAACCTATGGGGAAATCAACAATTACATTGAGCGAAAGGGCCCTGATGTTCATGTTAGATACAACTCAAATTATATGGTAAATTACTGGACAAAGGGAACAATTTGGATTGGTTTTGATGATGTTGAGGCTGTTAGAGCTAAAGTTTCTTATGCCAAGGAGAAGAAACTACTTGATCGGTTTATTTATTTATTTTTTTTCCTCTAACTGGAATGGATATAAATGATTTTTCAATTCTGGAGATAATAAAATTGGACAAAATAATAAGAGGCATTTGTTGATAATCCTTTTGTCTACAGCAGCTGCTGCAATATTTTACTGCTGTAAGAGAAATCTCAAAATTAAAAGGTAAGTTTCGCACTATTATATATTACTATTTCATTTGAAACTATTTGCATGAATATTTTTAATTATTTGCTTTTAAAAAAATTAACACCTATTTATTATTTTTATATAAAGAGCGGTACATGTAGTGGTCTTATAGAATTGTATTTTATTTTATTTTAAGCATGATATATAAAATATCATTAAAAAAAAATTTAAATAAAAAAACTCTTTAATATAAAAATCCCATCCGACGTATAATTAATACGAGAATATTCATTATAATTAAAACAATAATATTTCATATCCAATTTACTTAATTGAGAAATAATATTGTACAACAACATATCAATAATAGTTAATGTCAACTAATGACATATTTAATGCTCCGTAACGTTATTATAGATTTCTAAATCATTCTAAAACATTATAAATACCTAATTTAAGATAATTAATTGAAAGCTATCATATATAGGAACTCGAAAATTAATTTCAAACCAATTAATGCAATTGCTAAAATAATTTATTTTGTCAAATATTTGTTGCCATTTCATGTTGAAGTAATCAAGTCAATAAACAGTCTTTTGAAATCCAAATTTTCTATCTATCAATCTATTTGCATAGATTCTGTAACGACTCATTCTTATAAAAACATGCATAGTAAAAATACATGTAAAAATAACATAAAAAGTTGGGCCCAAAATTTTCTTTCATTAAACATACGTATTCTTCATACAAATATATACAAGATTTGTAACATATGTGAAAACTATCAGAATAGGGTGGACAGTGTAGCCATTTCTCTTCGTGTGCCGATGTCCATCCGACTGTGTCCTCATCTTGAACCTGCAAAACGTAGGGAACAACTGGATGAGCACAAATAATGCTCAGTAAGTAAACCCATCTACTCAATTATCCCCGTAACTCTCCCTCTAGTCCTTTCCCTACCATTTACTGACTCTTCTCTTATGTAACTCTCTATTTCCTCTTTCTCATAACTCTTTTATACTAGCTCTCTTTCTAGCAAGTCACGGCCCCATCTAACCGGAGGCACAGCTGGGACTAGCTCCCACTCCCTGTGACTTCTACTCATTCTAGCCGATCGGACTTGGTTATGCATGGATTCGGAACCTTTGGCCATATGAGTGCATAGAATCTCTCGGGTAAACTCGGGTATAGCCCTCACCCGCATGTACTCTACGGGCTACACCACTTCTCTTTCTGATACTCTTGCCGCTTTCTCTATGCGACGTACATGCGGGAATACTCTACCCGTACTCACAAGTTCCCCATCGCACAACCTACTCTATTCTCTTATTAAGCACTACTCTAGCTTTTACTCTATAGTGCTCCTTCTCTCTTTCTCTTTACTCTTAGAGTAGTCTAAACTCAAAAGTCTCTACTCTTTCTCTACTCTCTTTTCTAATGCATAAGTAAAGCATAGTTAATGCACATTAATGACTCATACTTATTAATGCATTTATGAAAAGTAACTATGACATGTAGTAACAATTAAGGCTTTCTACCCTTACTTATGATTCTCTTGAGCATTTCATCATACAACTCATGTGCATAAACAACTCTACTCTAACTCCAACTTTTCTCTTTTCTTTAATCAACCAAATGGGAGAAAACTCCCCCCATAAACTCTAAATTCCCTGTCAAAAGAGAAACACTTCCATAAGCTTGCTCAAAACCTCCTCCAACTCCAATCAAACTCAACCCAACATCAAGCAAATAAAACACTTCTCATAACTCAATCATAACTACTAATCTCATTTAACAATTAAGAGAATACACATATGTATATAACTCTACTCAAAAGAGTTCTTAAATCTCAACTTTGGTTGAGTTTACTTACCTTATGAGAAATTAGCTTCTCTAACACTTCTCCTTTCCTTTGGGAGCTTGCCTTTTCTCTACAACTTAACCAACAATCACAACATGAGACTCTAAACAAAACATAATAAAACTCTCATCTAAAGTAAGAATCCTTACCTTAGGATGCTTTAGATTAAAACCCTACTAAAAGTTACTCAAAAAGGCTCTTGGAAATCCTTACAAGATTGAAGGAAATTTGAGAGAGTTTGGAAAAATGAAGGAGGCGGTGGAATGGGAAAATGAAGAGTTCTCAAAGACTAAACCCCTTTAAATATCTCTTAATAACTCATTCTTCCCATTTTGCCCTTGCTCTTTCATGGAAATTCCATCCATATCCTTTGATTCCTTACTAACACACCCCCATACTAACATATTCTCCTTGAAATTTTCTTACATTGTACTCCCCACTTTTCCTGCTAATTAGGGGTAGAATGGTCAAATTGCCCTTAGGGAAGAAAATATCTAAAATTTAACAAACATTTTGGTCGGACTGTCGCCACGGCGAGGAAGCTTCTGTCGCCGCGGCGAAACTGTCTAGAACATTTCCCCATGGATTCAACACCTCTTTGCCACGGCGAAGATTCTTCTTCGCCCCGGCCAAGCTTGGCACACTGAACTTCTTCTATTTTCAACCAATTTCAGGGCAAGTATTCAACACAACACTCAAACAAAGGTCAACCAAACAATATTACCAAGAGACCAACTCAAAAAAAGAGCAAAAAAAGGAACAATAACTACGTACCTCAAGTGGGGCGTTACAGATTCGATAAACTTTAAAAACTATATAAGTTTTGAAATTCATTTATATGATTCATCAAATTTGATTTTCTCATTCAAACTTAAAAAAAAAACATATATTTAAGTAGAAAAAAGATGACATGTAATATCACAATTATAATTCAACAATGGAATCGTGGGAGATAATAAATAACAAAGTAGTAGTGGGAGGTCATCCATATTTCTGCAAGATAGAACCTTGTTCTTCCCCAGTAAGGATTCACGTCCAGGATTGTAACAATTGCTAAAAGGACAATTATGCAGGTCACCAAGGAACTTGCATAGATGACATACAAGTCAACAAATCACGATCTATCTTCTTTGTTATTGTTGAAGCCGTTGGTGTCAATGATGGTGATTGTATAGTGTTGCAACTTTTGTTCAAAGGCAATTCACAAAAAAATGGATTTCCTTCGTAACTACTTTCTTCAAAGATTGCAAATTACTAGATAAGTTGTTGTATGTCACATTGAATCTAGACAACTTATATATCTCTATTAGCTTAGAAATAAAAAAGAATGATGAATCCCAAACATTAATGTGAAGATCCTTTCTTTGTAAGAGTAGGATATTTCTTGACAAGTTGTTTGATATGATTAAGACCAAAACAAGATGGTAAACTCGATTCCAAAGATTACGTAAAAGATTTTCAATATGGGGGGAGTTAAATGATATTTTATCGGGTCTATATTGTATATTTAGGAAACTATGAAGGGCTTACACATTACAATATTTCCCAAATCTACAACGTAAGTCATTCAATAGTACCCGCCTCTTCCCTAAAGAGTAATGCTACAGTTATCGACGGGTGTACACCGAATTTGTGCACCGAATGACGTGGTAAAATCCTGACCGTTAATTCATTATAAGTTAATATTAATCAACTGTTAGGATTTTATCACATCATTCGGTACACAATTTCGGTGTACACTTTTCGGTAACTCTATCATTTTTCCTTCCGCAAAGAGTAATGCTACAGTTACCGACGGATGTGCACCGAATTTGTGCACTGACTGACGTTGCAAATTTGAAATCCCTAACACCATTTTATTTCATTTCGATTTTATTGCATCGCCTAGATTCCTTCTCTTCCAAGTCGTCGCCGAGCTCTTTTGCCGTTGTCTCCTTTCCTTTCTTTTAGGTCTTCAGCGTCCAAAGGTCGGACTTGGAATCAAAAAGCTTCAGATGTTGTTATTGTTCACAAAGGAAGCGACTCTTCTTGTTGAAGGCTTGTTTTCTAATCATAAGAGTCTAGTGGAAGCAGTGAAAAAAGTTATGTTGTAATTTTCACAATGTCTCGGGTTCATTTCTGGAGCCACAACATTTTGTTGTTGCTGAAGCTTGTGGGGGCGATCAAAGAAGCTGGAAATGTGTTTAAGGTACGATTGTTATGTGTTGGTTATCGATACATGTTCTTGACCTAATAGTTAGCCGTGGAACTTTGATTATAATAGAAGCAATTAACATATTCTACGCCATTGAAATTGTATTGCTTCTAAATAAGAATATAATATATTCTGATCCGAATTCAATCCCATTGTTTTTGAATAATTATGTGAAAATTTGATAAAAATTTTGATGTCAATGAATGATGTTCTTAATAATTTATAATTAATTTGCTACAGTAGTTTTGTTTCTCTACTTTTTTATAATGAATAATTAACCTAGATATTTTTATATGCACTTATGATGCTCTTAAAAGATGTTCTGTAGAATTTATTTGTTAGATAAATAATGATGCAATGTTTTTAGAATTTGTAACCTGTTGCTGCTGTAGGATTTATTTGTTTTGTTTTGTTTATCATGCTTTTGTGATAAAGTTTTCTATGCCTTTAACTCATTGTAGGATTGATGCTTTTATGAGAAGTGACTAAAATCATTGTGCTCGTAAACTTCTTTCCGTGTATGTAGAAGGTGAGTCTTTTGATGTGCTTACACTTTGATTTTTTTTTCTCTTTTCTAATTGCATCAGCTTATCTTAAGTTACTCTGGATGAGTTTTTTGAATTGGATTAGCTTATCTTAATTAGTCTGGATGGGATGATTTTTTTAAGTTTTTGAATTGGATTGTTTCTCTTACTGTAGCATTTGGGTGTACAAATTCATGTTTTTTTTTTTTTTTTTCCTGTTATGTATGGTGAAAAAACATTTGGTATCATGTACTTCAAATATTAATTAAGATTTTTTACCCGTTCAGTTTAGGATTACATCTGACTACATGATGCCTTCATCTTTTGCTTTGTTACATAGGACAAAATTCTAGTTTGAGTTGTTTCTTCAGTTTTAAGTATCTTGAGAGCGCTGTTAGGGATCAGTTTGTAATTGAGCTCTTCTTCTATGCTGAGTAGTAGAAAAATAAATTAGAAACTATAGATTATGATACATAAGACAACATTATGGCGAGTGCTCTAGTTTTGCTTATTTTGAGATAACTCTTAAGGACTCAAGAGTTTAGTTTGTATGGTAGCCTTCTTCTATGGTGAGTGGTAAAAAGAGGTGAGATACTAATTAAATTTGTAATAACAGCAGTAGCATTCCAAATGAATTAGAAAAACATTTGTGGCTAGATTGTTATTGGTAAATTTCAAAGTTAAGAGCAATAGTTTGATATATTTTAAGCACAGGAAATTTTCAAATCAAATGGTATCAGGTGCTTTCATTATTTTTTGTTTTTAGTTTAGTTTTAACTAGGTCTTTATAATAATTCTAACTTATTATAATGCATTTAGGTGTGTACTCCATATTATTATTTTTCATTCGGTGGGAAATATATAAAGATTAATATAATTTTGTGGAATTTGAAGCTTTTATCTCTTCCTAAATTTCCTATACATGTGATTGGCTGCATTGGTGGTTGTGATGAAACACTTAGCTAGTTAATAGAAATCTATGGACTGGTTCCCGCATTCCAGGTATGTATTTTCAAGTATGTAAATTTATCTGCATTAATTACTTGACCTATTAATTTCTAATAAATTTGATTACATAAGTGTCATATCTTTGAAAGTCCTTACTGGTGAAAAATAAAGAAAAATTGAAACAACATTACACTGAATTTGTCTTCATTTGTTTAAAGGGAGGTTTTGAGTCTTACCTGTATTTTCTTCTTCTGTGGTTGCATATTTCTACAATTTGGTTTGGGTTTGTTAACTGCTTAACCTGGAAAAGGTTCAGTTTGTATATCATAACAATTTTGGCATGCTTAAAGGTAATTGTAGTTGCCAAATTTTATTTTCTGGACATCAAAGAAGAGTTTGATGCAATGCTTGATTTTGGCTTTAATTAATCCAAATTTGACATTAAAAGTATATTGCTTTTTTCCTCAGATGCCAAATATTTTTATGTCCATAAGTGGTGTATTTTTAAATATATTTTAGTTTTGAAGGTTTACCTTATTTTTGGAAGTGCAACAATTGGGCCCTTTGATCCTTATGCTCATGTGAAGTGTAGTGTGTGCCAGGGCACCAATGATGATAGTCTATTTTACTGTACCTGAAGGTGATTGGTTTTGCCATGACTGTGATATTTTCAGGGCTAAACATAACAATGCTGAAATAGATACTGATGGTGATGATCAAATTTATGAACCCGCAACAAAGTCCCTTTTGCCTAATGATGCATGAGCAACTTGGCTTCTTGTACCAATTTCAAATCTGAACCAGCTTCAAGATTGGCAAGTGAAACACTTGGTTAGTTTTCTCTCTTGTTTTTGTAATCAATTGTGTTTTTCTTTAAATCCAAGTTATTACATATACATTATTAAAATCAACTTGGTTTGAAATAAGCATGGCAGAGGTTGCATTGAGCTTCATTGTAGAGAGTTGGGGTGCTTTGCTTTTCCAAGAAAGAAAGCTATTCAAAGGTGAGAATCTATTTGAAGTAATGTTTTATTTGAGAATAAGCCAAGATGATTCCAGTAGTACAGACGTGGATTCAAATCCTTGCATGAATTTATACTCCATCATTGTTTGATATTCGAATATTATGTAACAAAGAGCAATAAATTGATCATTAACATTATTAGAAATAATAAATTCCTGTTGATTGATCAAAGTTTTGAACCCATACAAGGCACACACAAAAACAAACATTCTATGCTATTTATAGTAGGTATAGATCAAGTTTGCTATTGACTTGGGGGTTTTTTTCCTTCCTCAACAAACATCTATGTTCAAGCTACCATGCCTCTCAATCAACTTTTCTATTAATTTTTGGTCTTCTTAATTTGTTTGAGCTTTGAAGAGTTGCTCTCTTATAACAGAGCTGCTCATCAATTTCTGCCCATTGTTTTTCGATTGACCAACTTGATCACATAAGCAATTATTCCTTCAATCAGCCAATGATTTTTGCATGTGAGTGTGTGTTGTTTCCGGGAAATTGACTCTAGGGAATTTTAATTTGATTAAATTATAATATGTTTTTGCATTCTTCAATTCTAAAAGCCATAAAATGGTGTGTTTCAAGTTTTTAAATATTAGGAAATTTTAAGAATGATTATTAGAAACTATGCTTAGAGGCATTAAAGTGTTTTGAAATCCAAAATTTACTGATGCAACAGTACTTCTGTTTATGACTCTGTTTTAAATCCTTTCAAACACTTAAACTATGAACTCAAAGAAGCAATTATTCTCATCAATAGTTGGCGAATTTGGTCAAATTCAACCAAAAGCAAAATTACACTGAGTGTAAAATAAAATGCACTGAAAGTTGTTTGTGAAGAATACATATAAAGATATTATATCTAATTGGAAGCAAGAGATGCCGATAGTTTTATCAAACAGAATAGGCATTGTCTTGGGAAGATTTTTCAATTATATGACCATCTTAAGAATTGCTTAGTGAGATGTTCAAAACAAAATAATGTCCTTCATCATGTGTAACTTTAAAATTGTAAATAGTTTTGTAGTCAATTTTGTGGCTATGATATGCGAAGTTCCAGTAAATTAACCGCATGATTCTAGCTTCATTGAGAACATTGGAAAAGAAAAGTAAATATAATTAAACTACATACTTTGAAGACATAATGGCTTGGGGAGATGGTCTACAACAAAATAGTAGCTCGAGGTTGTCCACATCTCGACATGATAAAACCATGCACGTCGCCAATAAGGATTTATGTACAAAATTGTAGCAATTCCTTAGAGCACAATTATGTAGGAAACAGTAAAACTGATATAGAAGATTTCCATGTCAATGGAATTGTTATCTTCATTATTTTCAGTTGAAGGTGTTGGCATTGGTGGTGATGAACCATTTGCATCACATTTAGGAAGTGGTGGTCCACAAAGATGAGGATTCCCCTCATAACTACTTTCTCCAAAAGTTTCAAATTGATTAATCATCTCAAGAGTCTTGCCAGATAACTCATTGTGTGCCACACTAAAGAAGGACAAAGTATACATTCCTACCAATTGGGGAGGAATTTTCTGTTAGAGTAGATGCCCTAGAGCCAATCAATTATTGTAGAATTGACTCTTTGTAATAATGTTCATTAATCAATAATAAAAGGCATTTTATTCTATATCATGTAAATCATTATTATTGCAATATGTATTGATATATGTCCTTAGAATGGTAGAACCGTGACGAGAGTATCAAGTGTTTTAAATCTTGATAGTGAGAACCCTATGAGCACATATGGTGGCCATTCTAGAAACATCCGTAGCCCCAGTATTATTCTGAAGTAAGGGCACATATAATACGGTAAGGCTATCATAGTATTGAACGACCTTGTTGAAAGGCAGTGAGTGATCTCACTTGTCAAGGTTGTTTGGTGACAACCTGGTGCAACACATGGGTGCTTGTTGTAGGCGGATATACCGCAGCAAGTTCATTGGACTGACCCACCAGAGGATTCCATATGGATGGTAACCCCAGTGTCTATGTAACAAATCCTCTAACGAATGGTGGTGCATGTGATCCTTAGACTTGAGATCACCGAAGCGTCTTGTGCACCGATTGGTACAGTTTGACACTAGCCTAACGCAGTTCTATTCAGAGCTGTCAGTACGGTGGTGATTGGCTATATCAAGAAGTGTATCAAGACTATGGTGGATTGACAAAGGATTCATCACTCCCAGGTATGGGAGAAGCCGTATTCAGTATATAGCAATGACACTAAAACTGTGGCCACAGTGGGATTGAGTTGCTGCTTTATCCAGATTATAATATGGGTCATTGGTCCAGAAACTGAATATATAATATCGAGAGTAACCGAAGGTTGACACTATTTCTATGCCTTCGTCTCATCAAGATACCGGTATGATGAAAGGATCGAATTGTACGGTAACCATATCGTTGATAGGTAGCTACTTTGCTGAATCCGAATCTATCGGGTGGCCATGATGCCTTGCTAGGGGCCAATCTTGGTCTGTGTATAAGCGAGACGATTAATTAGTGTTAATCGCGATACTATACACTACCGGTATGATGAGGAGCCTATGGGTCATACACATAGAAGATAATTTAAGACTCATGAAGAAAGAAGGGCGTTTTCGTCCTTTTGGGCGAAAGGGTATTTTGGTAATTTCACAGTGCAATTAAATTTGCTAAGGTCGTAGCCTTTATTTAATTTGTTAGAAAAAATTAAATAAGTGAAATTTCGTTTAAATATATGTTCGCATATATTTAAATAAATTATCATTATTGTTAAATGTTAATATATATATTAATTGATTTTAATTGAAATAATGATGAATTAAATTAAAATATCTAATTGGGAGTGTTTGGCAAATTTGGGGTGTTTGGGTTGGAGCCCAAGCCCATTCCATATGGGAATAGGGCAACTAAAATAACAACTACAAAAGAAAAAAGGTTTTAGTTGAAAATGAGAGTGTGTGTTATTTTGATTATTCTATTTTTCATTGAAAGAGATAACCTCCTGCCCCAACACACTCTCCCATGCCACTTTTTCACTGTTTGATTGAAAATCAAACTTTTTCTTTTTGTTATTCTTGATTTCTTAAGGCCAAGGAGGATCTAGCAAATCCCTCCTTAGTTCTTGTTGATTGTCTTCGTGTGGACCTCTACGGTTCGATCCTACACTTGGATCGGTAGCAAACACATTCAGAGACAATATTGGTGGAGCCTCCAAACGTGGGTATGGTTTCTCAAACCTTGAACTAATTTTCTGCAGATTTGTTTATTTTAAATAAACTGTGATTTTTGTACCCAGATCTTGGTTCTAGGGAACGATCCATAGAGTTTATGTTTTTGTTTTCCGCTACATAACTGGGTCGTTTCCTAACATTTTCCCATTCAAGTTGTTGTAGGAAAGGTCTAAGCTTTCAATATTTTGAAGGTGTGAAAATGTCACTGGAATTGATACCGTCAAATTGTTGTGAGATGAATACAGTGCATGAATCCTAGTAAGGTTTCCAATTTGATAAGGAATCTCGCCTGTAAGCTTATTACAAGAAAGATCAATTCCAGACATGGAGGTAAGAATTCTTCCTTGGTAGAAATAGGATATATTCTTTCGTTGTGAATTCTACAGTTTCATCTTTTCCCATCGGCGGCCCAACTTTAGGAGTTATAATTGACGAATCTGTAATAGCATGATCACCATCTTCTCCATCAAATGCAGTGGATTTAAAGCAAAAAGGAATTTGACCAATAAAATGGTTGTTGGAAAGATCTATCAGGCGTAGCTGATTTAGCTCACACAATTGAGTTGGCACTTCACCTTCAAAACTATTATTCTTTAAGATAAGGCAGTTTAAGGAAGATAAAGTATTGATCCAGTGCGGAATATTACCGTACAAGTGATTAAAGCCAAGGTCTAATGAAACTAGAGTAGAGCCATAAAAAGGAAAATCGTCAAGTGGTCCTTGTAACATATTTCTGGACAAGTGAACTTCCTTGATAGATATAAAACTTGAACAAGATGGTATACTCCCAGAGATACTATTATTTGAAAGGTCCAAAATTTCAAGATATCTAATTTGACAAATCTCATTTGGAATTGGACCTTCCAGATGATTATTTAGCATTATAATATCTTGTAATGCTGATAGATTCCCTAACCATCTCCGGATCCTACCATTGAGATGATTGTTACTCAAATATAATCCTCCCAATAAAGAGCAAGTAGACAAGATTTCTGGGATATTTCCAATGAAGTTATTATCATCCAACTGTAACCTCATCAAGTTTGTCAAGTTAAATTTTTTGGAGAATATAGGACCTTCCAAACTTTGTTTGATAACACAAGCAATTTTAGTGAAACGCAACCTACGACTAAGTACTCAGGTATTTCGCCAGATAACTGATTGTTTGATAGATCCAAAATTTGCAATGAGCTCATATCTCCAAAAGAAGAGGGAATGCTACCATTCAAAGAATTTTTGGAAATGTTTAGAGATGCTAGCCTTGGCAAATATACGCCAACTTCTATAGGAATTTGGCCATTGAAGGAATTGATGGAGATATCTAATGTTGTCAAATTCATGTGAGAATGTATTGGCAATAAAAAAGGCACAGAAAGAGAATTATTTGATAGATGAAGGATTTCCAATTTGTATTGTTCTCTATCAACCAATTTGGGAATTCTCCACTCAATTTGATGTGTGAGAGATCAACTTTATGCAAATCGCATTGATGATAAAGAAATCTCGGAAATGTTGCACCATATCTATAAGTATAACCAGACAAAGTGATGAAATTTAATTGGAATTTTGGGCTCAAAGAATGTGGCATTGTTTCTGTATTCATTTGGTTATTTTCACTGTTGAATTCTTTGAGTTTTGATAGGTTGCAGAGTGGTGTGAGTGAACTTGGGATTTGGAGGAGATTGTTTGAAATTTCAAGGACTCTAATAGATGTCAAATTGGCAAAACACGGAGGCAATGTACCCCGTAAAGCATTATTGTGGATATATAATTCTTCTAAATGCACCATCTCACACAAACCTGAAATAAAATATTTCCTTGAATTATCAAAATATAAATGGTAGGTATTGTCTAGTATCAATTCTCTCACTTTTTAATACCACTTCACCTAAAAAATGCAAGTGATTTTTGTAATAAATCATAAAATTTGTATTAAGAATCATTAAAAAAATGTATTAAGAGTCATTAAAAAAAAAGTCAATCATCAGATCATTTAACAAATTCTTGTTTTATGAGTTTCTAGCTAAAGATTAGTTAACTTTGAGCAGTAGTAGAGAAAAAGACGAGGGAGCAAATCACTAACCTCGATCATGTAATGTGTCATTGAGTCCACAATCCCGCAATGATAACTTCTTAAGAATAGCTATTAGTCTAATGATTTGATGAAAGTTATTGTTGAACGTAGTTTCATCCACAATTAAACTTTCTAAATTCTTGAAATTAATAGGACCTACACATATTAGCATGAATTTTTGCGAATATTCATGAGCAAAAATGTTGCAAAAATTAAAATTATGAAGCTATTCATATTAAAAATCATATTCACTTTTCTACATATATTTGTTGATCACTAAATGTTTTTGTTATTTTGAAGGATTAAATGGGGTCGACTTGAATAATAAAGTTCCACTTAGCATTCGGTATGGCAAAGATTTAGATTATCAGGCTAGGTAAATGCTTACTCTCTTAAAATATAAAATATTTTCCAAAAAGAAAAAAAACATTAAGCACAATTGCACGTTCTACTTAATATTTTTGTAGAATGCTAAATGTTAAATGAGGTGGACTTAAATAGTAAAATGAATTCAATCCAATCCATTCCAAAAGAGGAAAGTTACTACTCAATTAAAATTTAAATATTTGATCTCATTTTTAAATATTGTAATAAAAGAAAAATTCATTTTCATTTTTTCAACATCTAACTTGAATATAAATTTTCTATATATACAAAAATTTCATTGATATCCAATTAAGCATTGAGAAGAACAAGAGGTGTTTGATCCACAAATTGAAAACAAATTTTAATATCTAGGATTAAGTTTAAACATGATCTTATATATGAATTAATGCAAATGAAACTAATATTGAATTTACCTTGATTATGTGAGATGTCATTGAGTTCACAATTGAACATTGACGAATGTTTGAGTGAAGTACAGGTTGCAACAGTTTGTAGAAAACCTAGATGGAGCTTTGACCCATCCAGGTTCAATTCTTTCAAGGTGGTCAAATTGTGCAACTCTGTTAAAACAAATTCAAAAGATGCTAGGTAATTAACCGACAAATTATCAACAATTTTGTCTTAACATCATAACTTTAACTTATTTCTTACCCCGAGTAATCATTGTTCGAGTAAAACTATTCAATGAAAGGTCAAGTATCTTCAAGGATGAGAATGACCTCAATGTTGACGGTAGAAAAACACTTGCATCAATGGGTTCAAATTCAATAACACCCCTTGTATTTAGCGAAAGGACATTCAACTTCTTCAAGCCTCTATATTCTATAAGTTAAAAAACTGAATTATAATTAACAATCTTCAATGTAATACAAGGAATGGATTTTACATAGGAATTTATTGTTTATTGAAGTTTCGTTCATTTAATAAATAAGATTATATATTGTTTCTAAAACTCAGATCTCATATTTTGCAAATTAAGGAAAATAAAAAATATATATATATATTTTTACTAGATAGAGTATAAAGATTTATGAAACACAATTGTTTCTTTTATAAAAAGAATTAGTATTAACCTCAAGAATTGTGTTATGCGTCTTTGAAGGGGAAAAAAAAATGATAACCTTAAAAACACACAAATGGGTTTAATGGTTTCTAGAAATTAACTTTAGTCTTTCTTTCATAAAAAATAATTCTATTCGAATTTAAAAAATAAAAAAATTTGTTCCTTAGACAGTTTGAAAATCAAAATTAAAAAATTTTCTTTTTATCTTTAAAATCAAATGCACTTGACAATTTTAACTTGGAAATGTAGGGTAAAAAAAAAAAAAAGATTTTCTGTGTACTATAGAAAACTACAAAACATAATTCTTGAGTTTAATTTTCTTTTTGATTTTAAAGATAATACTAATATTCCAACTATACCCTACAACATTTAATATTTCAATAATATGAAAACTGTTTTCAAATACCCAATAGAATAAAAATTTGATTTTTTATTTTTATTTTAGAAAAAGATAAAATAAAAATAATTTTACACAGCTGTTTTGTGCATCACTTAGTATAACAGTCTCAAATATTGTCTTTGTATTAAAAAATAAAGTCATTAAAAATTATTAGTTAAGTTTAATTATGAGCCTGTGGTGATGGAATGAATTGAATACCTTTGGAGTTGACAAATTTGTCAATCCTATTCTCACCCATGTAGAGCTTCTCTAAGTTTTTCAAGGATTGTAATCCTGGGAAAAAATTAAACAAATTTAATTAAAAACTCCCTAAGAAGACATGAGGAATTTTATCAAACTTACCTTGAGTATCAACAATTTCATTCAATCCAATATCTTGTAGATACAAAGATTTTAATGAAGAGAGACCACTCAAAGATGATAATATACTATTGTTGAGGTTGTTAAAACTTAAATCAATTAACTCCAAGTTACTCAAACCTGCAAATAGTCAAACAATTTTACAAGATTAAATAGTTTCATATATTTAATTTAAAAATTCCAATTATATTGTGAAAAGAAAAATTGAAATTATGAGAATGAGGAGCTTGCTAATTACCTTGAATATTATACTACAAACAAATCTAAAAATCTTTTTATTATATTTGATAATTAAATATATTAAAAGAGTATTTACTCCGGTAGAGTCAACGGCCACTAGTGCCAGTAGTCATTTTGGACAACCGTCAACTCATGGCTGGTGACCTGCAACCGTCATGGAGTGATTCCGGAGACAATACTAACATCAGAGCAACGCTCTTGTAACAATCTACACATATAGATTACTCTCACCGAAAAAATATTTCACAATTTCACAAGATTAAAAAGTTTCATATTTAATTTAAAATGTCCAATTATATTGTAAATTCAAAAAAAAAAAAAAATAGTTGAAAAATAGTTCCAATGACCATCACTAGAGTGATTCCGGAGACAACACGAACATTAGAACGACGCTCTTGTAACGATCTACACAACTAGATTATGCCCCACAAAAAAAAAAAAAAAAATGTAGCGTTTGGCCACAAGAAGAGGAGAGAGAAACGGCAACCCTTAGCTTCTGCTCCTCTTACCGCCAAAAGATAATTTATTGCTAATTATTCTTACAATCAACGATAGATCGTTTTGCGAGCAACATTCTGATACCAGCAGTGTCATTAATTTTTTTTTTTACTTTTTATATTTATATATTAAGATAATTATGTCTATATTTTCTATTAAATTCATAATATTAATTTATAATTAATGTTTAAATAAAGTAGTTAATACTTGCCTTAATAATTATTAGGCAATTAATGAAATGATTCCTAAAATAAAGTAGTTTAATACTAGAACCATAATTATATAATAACATAATAGCTATATATAATTAGATTAATAAATATAAGGATAAATTAGTAAATACAAATATAAAAAATTTTATTTGGATATCATTAAACAATAAAAACAAAACAAAACTCATGTCTGAAATTATTAAGACCAATTTAGTGGGACCAAACTCTATTAAGTAATAACAACTTCAGTTTTTCTTTCTTTGGAAGCATTCTCTATTTTACAATTTAAAAACCTACAAATAAATTTTTGTTAAGTAATAACTTTTAAAAAAAAAAAAATTGAACTCAAGAATTATATTTTGGAAATTTTAAAAGAAAATTTATAGAACACAAGAATTTTTTTTGCCCTTCATTTTTTAGTTAATAATGCCAAAATCCATTTAGTTTAATATTTCATTAATATGAAAAATAATTTTTCATTTTAATTTTAAAATCAATATTATAAAAATAATTTTACTAAACTATTTTTATATATGTATCCTAATTAAATATTCTTACTTAAATAAATAAAATACTTAATTGGTCAATCTCATTATAGCTCATGTGCAACTCCTTTAAGTTTTTCAAGGAATGTAACCCTAGGAAAAGATTAAGCAATTTCACAAGACTAAACTCTTTCATATACATAATTTAAAAGTTCAATTACTAGAAATTCACAAAAAATGATTGAAATTAAGAGAATGAGAAGATAATTTATTACCTTCAATTGTAACAGCTCCGTTGAATCCATTTTCAAATAGATACAAATACTTTAATGAGGAAAAACCAGCCAGAGATGATAAGATGTTGTTGTTGAGGTTGTTACGGGCTAAATTCATACCCTCCAAGTTACCCAACCTCGATAACCTCTCGAAACCTACAAATACTCAACCATTTTCAAGCAAATAAATTGCTTCATGCATATTATCATATAATGTATCACAAAATTATTCACAAAAGATTGAAAACACAAATCAAAAAGTAAAAGTAAAATTCCAACTTTAATATTTTTTGGGGATCTTTTCCAATATTTTGATTAAATATGCATACAAGTCTAATTGATTGAATTTATGCAGATAAATCCAATCGATTGAATATCTATTAAGAATATAACTTTTAAGAGTTTGAAAATATGTTGAAATCTTCAAATTTAATTGTAAAGGAAAGATTTTTGAGGAATTTGTAATAATGTGAAATCATTTTATTAAAATCACATGGTACTAGCTAGATGCAAAGAAATTTACAGGAAATTAAATATGAACATAAATGTAGAAATAAATTAAGTTAAAGGGAGAAAGAAAACGAACCTTTGTTCGCAATACAACCAACTATATTATTGCCACTTAAGTCAAGGGACTGTAGTTGCTGAAAGGGAGAAAACAAAGAAGCATTTAGATACCACCCTCCCACTTTCCCATCCCCTACATCATAAAGCTCGAGTTTCATGACTCTACTAGTGATGTTGTCGCACATAACCCTTTCCCATTCACAACAATTTGAATTTTCCACCCAATCTTGAAGATGATTCATAGAACTAAAAACAGGTTTAAGTTGCAAGAGAGCAGTTCTCTCTTCCTCCCAACACTCTTCTCCCGAAGAAACCAACATTATTACTAACAACGACAGTAGTTGCTGGAAGGGAGAAAACAAAGAAGCATTTAGATACCACCCTCCCACTTTCCCATCCCCTACATCATAAAGCTCGAGTTTCATGACTCTACTAGTGATGTTGTCGCACACAACCCTTTCCCATTCACAACAATTTGAATTTTCCACCCAATCTTGAAGATAATTCATAGAACTAAAAACATGTTTAAGTTGCAAGAGAGCAGTTCTCTCTTCCTCCCAACACCCTTCTCCCGAAGAAACCAACATTATTACTAACAACACCCAAAACCACTTACAATCCATCTCTTAATACAGTCTAAAGCCTTGTGACTCACATAACAATGTGCTATCCCCTATCTATAATATAATGAGGGCTCCTCTTCTCTTGGACTTCCATGTCTTTTTCAATATATATTTTCCTCTGTGGATATCAACAATATTTTATTCACTCAACTCAAATTATTTAATAAATTTGATATATATTATAAGAAAAACAAGAGAGAGAAAAACTCAAACAATTAAAAAAATAGATGCAGGTTCATAATTAGAACAGTAAAAGATAATATATATAGTTTTTTTTAAAACCTATTTCTCTAAATCACGTTACACGGGATTTTTATTCTCCCTAATCATGTTTTCCTCTTATTCATTTTTTATTTGTTTTAAAATTTCAATTTAAAATAAAAAATAACTTAAACATAAAACCAAATAATATTAAATTAAAAGAGTTGTACAAATTAAATAACATATATATAATGTAACCAAATTTAAGTGGTTCTTAATTTTAGATTAATTTTCCAATGCACTGTATGTATGACTACATTACTAATTGACTTGGTTAATAATAATACTTAAACACTAAACAAAATAATTTTTATTTTATAGATGATATTGAATGATTTAATAAATATTTGAAAAGATAGGAAACTGATGTGATGATATATCTCTTTAAACACAACCATATAATATGACTTAACCTTCTTTAATGATCTGTCCAAGTTATATTCTTGACCTCTCTTAGTGATCTATCCATCTCAAAGTAACTAAAATTTATATTCTTTTGAAATTTATATTATAATTTCCAAACTTATTGATAAGATGCATATGAAAGAAAAGATAGATAATTATTGGCTCATCAATTTCATAAAATCAATTAACACGACTTGACCTCATCTAATGATCTGCCCAAGTTACAATACAATTTCCAATGGCATACTTGTTTGTATTAGGAGACTTTGAATACGGCTTTTTAATAAGAGATTTCACTAAAACGTAATTAACGGATATATGGAAAGCAATTACAAGTATTTTAGCAAAGAACATTTTTGCTAAAAATGAAGCTCGATTCATTTTTATTGTAATATAATTAAAGTAAATAAATATTTTACAAAAAAAAAAAAATTACATTTATAAGTAGGATATGAAAGAAAATATGGAGAATTCATAAAATCAATTAGAAAGGCTTATAGATAATAAATCAATAAAAGTATATTGTTAATTAATTGATGAAATAGGTCTTGTCTCTTATTAATTAAAAAAAAAAAAAATTGATCTTTAAAGAAATGAGCTTATAAATGTCTAATTATAAGAATATGGCAATCCTTGTCAACTTTAGATCAATGAACACAAATTACTTAAAAGACACACAAATCAAATGTAAATTAAAAAAATATTAAGTTTATAGATAATAGCTCAATAATTGTATAGATGGGGAACAATGTTTTACGAAACCTTAAAATATATATATATATATATATATATATATATATATATATATATATATATATATATATATATATATATATATATATATATATATATATATATATATATATATAAGTTTCAAAATATATTATTGTATTTATGGGTAATAAATCACTAATTACACAAATAATAAAATAATTTAATGTGATTCACAAAAAGCCACATCCACTAGTGAAAAGAAGAGAAGCACACAACTTGACACCCCAACGGTATTCCAAAACTTGGTACCAAATTTCTTAAGACTAAGCAAAATAATATGATAGTTAACAAAGTCTCAAAACTATAAAATAATTACTTAAAAAAACCCTTTCTTAGAGGTTAAATTGAAATCTGAACTCTTTTTAATTGGCTTAGTCGATTTACTCTAACAATTAGTAAAAGTCACTCTAGCATTTGAATTGCTTCCAATCAACTCTAGCGCTAGATAATAATTTTTTTATTTTCTTTTTCTTAAAAAAAAAAAAATGAATTTCATATACATTTTTTTTAAAACAATATTTTATATTTCTTTTTTATATATAAAATATAATTAGTTACACCCCATTTCTCAATATACTCTTATCTCTCTTATTCACAACGCACTACCTCTATCTTATTTATAGTAGAATATTCTATTCAAGTGTAGTCTCTAAGCCTTGACAAATACATTTAATATTATTTGGTAAAAAAAAAACTGAAACAAAGGGAATTAATAAAATCGTTTAGTTTCCTTACCAAGTGATAAACCACTAAAGAATCATTACTCGTTTGTAAATTGTAATTAGACTTTAGAATTAACTTTTAGTTTTTTCTTATCTAAATTAACGCATACATTATAAAATAATATATAAAACTTAATTTTCGTCAATCATTTTTACATCCATTGATAAATGTAAACAATGCAGGAGTAATGACTAATGAGTACAGGTTTATTCACATTTCAAAAACATATTGGTTGCTTTAAGAAATAGAATAAAAATCTCTGACTTTTCACGTCAAATCATTCTTGGAAAAAATCTAGAAAATGTGGCAATCCCATGTGATACATATATCGTAAATGAAGGGTTATGTTAGACTTTTAAATTAACTAAAGGTTATTTTATCTTATCTTATTAATATTTATTATCAACATTGTTCTAAAGTTGTACTATAGTAACCTGATTTTCCAAGTTTTTTATTTTTTTATTTTTGTTGAAGTCTAAAAGTAATGAGAACGTAATTAAATCAAACTTATAGACATTCATTTTTGTCAACAATAGCTCAGTCTGTCTTCCATAAGGGAACATATTATCTATCTTTGATTCTTTTGGTTATTTTTTTCTTTCCTTTTTATTCCTAGAATCAAAAAGCAATTACTTGCCTCTTTATTTATATATTTAATTTGTAATTGTTTAATTTTCCGCATATGAATAATTAAAATACACCTTTTTTACTTTGAAATAATGAAAAGTTGTTGGACTCAATGGCTCAACCCATTTAGAAAGTTATAAGTGGAGTAAATATTTTAATTATTATTACATTTCTAGGTTAATTTTCAATTGATTTTTAGTTGACTCCTTCTGAAAGAAGCAATTTGGTGGTGCAATTCGAAATAACGATAAAGATTATTTTAAATTTTGTACTTCATAAAATTTAAATTTAAAGAGTTTATCTGAATAATTTTGTGAAAAATTATACATATTGCTAGTCTCTTAGAAATCAAGACTTTAGGTGTCATAGTCTTATCTTATGTGATACACATATCTTGTAACAAAGGTTGTAGACTTTCGAATCAACTAGTGACTATTTTATCTAATCAATTCAACACAAATATTATAAATAAATATGCCTTTTTGTTGATCATTTTATTTTATTTAGAAAATAAGCTCAAACACATTTCACGCGACAACATAATAACATTTTTCTTAGAAGATGTATGAAAGTAACCCAAATTTTCAAGTCAATTACTTTAATTTGTTGAAGTCTTAAAGTGGTTAGAAAGCAACTAACCGAATTAATTTAACTTAAAGCCATTACTTTTACTCTATATTTAAATTTTAATTGTTAACTTTTCCAACCATATTAATAGTAAAATTCACTTTTTTCTTTCTTTCAAATAATACATGGGAAGTTGTTGGATGCAACCCATGTAAGAAGTTATTCTAGAAGAAAAAAAGCAATTTAGTCTATGAAAATAAATAAAATAAAATTATAGAATAATGTGGAGTTGTTGGATTCAATCCATATAAAAAGTTCTAAGTAGAGACAGTATATTATTATATAATTGGATTTTTTATCCTTTATAATTGTTTTAGGGTTCACTAGTTAGGAAAGAAGCAATTTAGTGATATTGATATTTTTACAGATAAATCCAATTTTATTTAAGCATGGTTCTCACAAAATTTATATAAGGATATCTTAAATTGTGATGGCATGTTGTTATTATGTAATTGTTCATCAATTCAAGACTTTAGGTCCATATTCTCGATCTCATGTAATGCGCATTGAACGAAATAGAGAAGCAACAGGAACAAAATAATAATAGTTAAACAAAACAAACAGTAAACAAAGAATGTAATACGCGCGATTTACCCTGGTTCACCCAATGTAGGCTACGTCCAGCTGAGTCAATATTATTGCAATATGCCTCACCTCTCTCGTTTACAATGAATGAATTGTTCTCACACACATAACAAGAGAAAAGAATGTTTATATACTAGGTTTAAGGGATTAAACCTAATTTTACAAGAATTCCTATTCCTAAGCCCAACCCAAAAAGGAATTAATAACTTAAAAGGAATCCTACAGCGGTTATACATGGAAAAGCCCAAAACCGCCTACGGGACCCCCGAGTGCGTCTCCGTTACCTATTAATGCTGAAGTAGTCGACAACTCCAACACACATAACGTAAATAAAGGGTTATGTTGGATTTCAAATTAATTAATGTTTATTTTACTTATCATTCAACAAAATATTATAAAATAAATATTAAAATACTCCTTGTCAATCTTTTTATTTTTTATAATATATAAAACAATACCAAACACATCTTACACGTCAAGGTGATAGCCTTTATTATATTGTATTAAAAGTATATTAAACTTAGTTTCACATTCTTGATTTCATGTGATGAATGTATTAGACTTTTGAATTAATTAGAAATAAATATAAAAGAATATACTATTTGTCAATCATTTTTTTTTTTTTTTTATATACAAAAACTATGCCAAACACATTTTACACGTCAAGATAATAACCTTTTATTATATCGCATAAAAATGTGCAATCTCAAATTAATTAACTCAATCAAGTCCTTAATTTAAGTTAGCTGGCGTTCCGAGAGTACTGACTATTTAATTTACCCAGCGGCTAACTTTTAACTTTTAACGAGAGATTGAAATAATGAACACTGGATATTGAAAGCTCTGTTTAAGGTGGAATGTGTTTCAAGAAGTGAGAAATTCTCAAAGAGTAATCAAGTGAAGGATGGAAACAATAATGTAATTAAATTTTATTGTATAGACATTACTAGCTCTAGAAATCAAGACTTGAAGTCAATATGAATAATTAAAAAGCAATTACTTGACTCTATATATATATATTTTGTTGATGCGTGATTTTGACACCAACGAAACGCACGTGTGAAATGTTGAGTTGATCCAAAAGACACATGTGAACAAAAAGAAAAATGACAGTAAATGCAGTGAGAAAATAGTTTTAAAGTGGTTCGGATGCTAAGGAAGCAAATCCTACGTCCACTGATGTTTTTATTAATGATAAAGGTCAGGTCGTTTTAGACGACTAACTTTACACTGGTGATACAAGGTATCAAATGCTGTCAATTCTAGAGTGAGAGAGAGATTGGTCAAGAGTAAATGTGTGAATCCCTTTAATGAGAGAGGAGCTCTCAACTTATAGTGGGATGCCTTAAGGTCATGATCACTGAATCTGTAAGTTGGTGGGATGATCCGTGCAAATCCTTCTTTTAGAGTAATTCACGTGATTTGTTGCAGGGATTGGACAAGCGGGATCATCACAACTCCTGGCTGGCTTGACGTGCACCCATTATTCTGGCGGAAGCAAGCTGTGGGTGTAACCATGATCACACGACGCCGCTGCGCCAGAATGCCAGTAAACTTTTCCCGAGGTCTGACCTTTCGCACTTAACTGGGCGCCACGTCAGCCCTATTTTCCCAAACATAACATATTTAAATTGTAATTGTTTGATTTTCTGCCGATATGAATAATTAAATTGCACCTTTTTTGCTTTCTATGAAATAATAAAAAGTTGTTACCCGTTTAGGAAGTTGTAGACTTGGAATCAATTAGTGGCTATTTTATCTAATCAATTCAACAAAAATATTATAAATAAATGTGCTTTTCTATATATCATTTTATTTTATTTAGAAAACAGGCTCAAACACATTTTACACTACAAGATAATAACATTTTTCTTAAAATATGTATGAAAGTAACCCAAATTTTGAAGTCAATTACTTTAATTTGTTGAAGTCTTAAAGGGGTGAGAAAGTAATTAACCTAATTAATTTAACCTTAAAGGCACTACTTTCACTTTATATTTAAATTTTAATTGTTAATTTTTCCAATGATATTAATAGTAAAATTTACCTTTTTCTTTCTGTGGAATAATGCATGGGAAGTTGTTGGATGCAACCCATATAAGAAATTATAAGTGGAGATGATATCTTAGGGTCCGTTTGGTTTGTTATTTTGGATAGAATTTTAGAAATAGTATTGGGTAGTTGAATAGTGTGATTATTACGAGGTAAAATTTAAAAATTAACATAAAAACCCTTTAGGTTTGCTAATTTAACTAAACACCTCAATATATAAAAACTTTGTAAAATGACAAAAACACCCCCACACACCCATAGTGCCAAATTCCGGCCACCACCACCGAAATTTGGCGTTACGATGTAAACCAGTTGGATCTGGCCGATCGTGCGTCGATCTGACATTTTTCGGCCAAGTCCACCACTAATCTGATCGGAAAAGGCTCGATCTACGACCAGATCTGGTCGTCGATGACTGCAAAAGGCCAGAAATGACCGTCGTTGACCGACAACGATGACCATATCTTTGGACTGAATAAAATATTTCTTGAAAATCGTTGTGATGCTTAAAGACTTAACTATATCTCATAGGGCTGAATAAAATAAAGCCCATAAATTGCAAATATGAATGAAAATAAGAAAAAATGTTAATATTTATGAAGAATATTTATTGCCAATAAATTATTTATCACCAATTTTATAAAAATATTTATCAAATTCTTAATCCCTTCTACTATCAAGACTGAGTGCAGTAACTCATTCACTCTGCCAGAGTTCAGTTTTATCTTTTCTGGATATTTACAATCTTTTCATTCAGTCCAAAAGTTATAAAAAAAAAAAAAAAAAAATCTGATTCAGAAAAATGAAAGATAATAATATGATAATACGGAACCTTTTAACACCATAGCAGTATTTATTTTAAAGAAGACAATATATATATTTTTTAACTATTATATTTAAGTTATATCTTATTTCTTCAAGTCAAATTCTGAAGCATAACAATAATGCATAGAGGCATTGCTTTCATGAAAGCGAATCCTTTTCTTATTCATCAGAAATTAGTACATTTTTTCCCCTGCTTATCTTGTCTTAGTGATCTACCCATCTCAACGTAACCAAAACTTATTTTCTTTTGGAAGTTTTATTACAATTTTTACACTTTTGATAAGATGTATATGAAAGAAACGATGGAGAATTATTGGCTCAATCAATTAACATGACTTGACCTCTTTTAATGATTTTCCAAATTGCAATACAATTTGCAATATCTCACTTGTTTTTATCAGGATATTTTGAATAAGCTTCAATGAATAGTCCATTGACTTTTGCATGCGATTTTTTGTTCAATAATGTTCTTGTAGTAATATTACTTAACAAGATGTTCTATCAAACCATAGTTTAAGAACAATGAAAAGCATTTACAAGTATTTTACCAAAGAACATTAGTGTTAAATCAAGTTTAATGTTAAATAAAATAAATAATTATATGTTGAATAGGTATTTCAGAAATTAAAAAAAAATTTACAAGTACTATATGAAAGAAAAGATGTATAATTGGCGGAAATCAAATTCTAAATCAAAATCAATTATAAGGCTTGACCTCCTATAGAGATCTATCCAACTAAGAGTATAATTTGCAATTGTACAATTGTTTATTTCTCAATTTATTTCTATTTTTTTTCATTTATTTTTTCTTCCCTTTTCTTAGCTCTCAGTGCTTTAGTTATCAAGGTCTCCATCATTTGAAAATTAACGTAAAGAATTGAATTTTAGGATTAAAATTGAATAAATTGGCCGTGTTAAGGGGTTTGAAAATTGGGTCTATTTTGAAAAGATAAAAAATTGATGTGATGACACATTTTTTTAATATAACCACGTAACACGGTTTAACCTTTCTTGGTGATTTTTCCATCTCAAAATAACCAAAATTTCTATTTTTTTGGAAGTTATATTACAATTTCCACACTTGTTTTTAACGTTAAAGATTTCAGATAAACAACAACCTAGAAATAGACATTTTATTAATTATTTTCCAAACAAAAAAAGAAGAAAAAAAACCATTTTTTTTGGAATACTATTTTTAGTTTTTGGCTTGTCTTAACTTATACTTCAAATCGAATGTGGAAAAATTTTATGTTAGTCGTATTGACTTGTTGACTTGGACGACTATCAACTTCTTCTATAGTGTTATGAACGTTACCTCATTTTCCAAGTCAATATAATTGGTTAAAACTTATAGCAGAATAGAGTTATTTACGGTATAAATTATTTTTATTTCTAAAAGAAAAGAATCTCTTTAAGACTTAATACTAATATTTAAGTTCCAACACTACATAATTTATAAGAGTATGTAAGGATTTCATAAGATCTCAGTTGTATTGATTAAAGTTATATTTTATTTTTTCAATTTAGGGTCTAAATTAGTGTATCACTTTATGAAATGTAATTGAACTTTTTAATTTATTACATTGGAAGTTAATACATTTTCAGTACTCATCTTGTCTCTATTTTAATTTCAATGAACTAATTTGATGACACATCTTTTTAATATAACCATATAACACGGCTTGACTTGACTTCCTTTAGTTGTTAGAAATCAAATTCTAAATTAAAATCAATTATAAGGCTTGACCTCCTATAGAGATCTATCCAACTAAGAGTACAATTTGCAATTACACAATTGTTTATTTCTCCATTTATTTCTATTTTTTTTCATTTATTTTTTCTTCCCTTTTCTTAGCTCTCAGTGCTTTAGTTATCAAGGTCTCCATCATTTGAAAGTTAATGTAAAGAATTGAATTTTGGGATTAAAATTGATAAATTGGCTGTGTTAAGGGGTTTGAGAAATTAGGGTCTATTTTGAAAAGATAAAAAACTGATGTGATGACACATCTTTTTAATATAACCACGTAACACGGTTTAACCTTTCTTGCTGATTTTTCCATCTCAAAATAACCAAAATTTCTATTCTTTTGGAAGTTATATTACAATTTCCACACTTGTTTTCAACGTCAAAGATTTCAGATAAACAACAACCTAGAAATAGACATTTTATTAATTATTTTTCAAACAAAAAAAGAAGAAAAAAAAAACCATTTTTTTTGAAATACTATTTTTAGTTTCTGGCTTGTCTTAACTTATACTTCAAATCGAATGTGGAAAAAATTTTATGTTAGTCGTATTGACTTGTTGACTTGGACGACTATCAACTTCTTCTATAGTGTTATGAACGTTACCTCATTTTCCAAGTCAATATAATTGGTTAAAACTTATGGTAGAATAGGGTTATTTACTATATAAATTATTTTTATTTCTAAAAAAAAAAAAAAGGAATCTCTTTAAGACTTAATAATAATATTTAAGTTCCAACACTACATAATTTATAAGAGTATGTAGGGATTTCATAAGATCTTAGTTGGATTGATTAAAGTTATATTTTATTTCTTCAATTTAGGGTTTAAATTAGTATATTACTTTTATGAAATGTAATTGAACTTTTTAATTTATTGGAAGTTAGTACATTTTTCAGTGCTCATCTTGTCTCTATTTTAATTTCAATGAACTAATTTGATGACACATCTTTTTAATATAACCATATAACATGGCTTGACTTGATCTCCTTTAGTGATCTATCCATTTCATAGTAATCAAAATTTTTTTTCTTTTGAAATTTATATTGATAAAAATAAGGAAGAAAAAATGGATTGCTAGCAAATCAATTTCATAAAATTAATTAACACGGCTTGACTTCCTCTAATGATATATTGATTTACAATTTCCAATCGCACAATTGTTTTTGTTAGGAGACTTTGAATAAGCTTTATCCAAATTAGGAGTTATATTAATGTAGCTAGCTTATTATTATATCATTAGATTACATCATATCAATATATCTCCACTTTATTTGATTCATGTACAATAACTATTAAAAATAAAATTTTGTGTAGATAAATGATTTATCAATCACAGTTTACCATTAAATAGTGATTATCTTATCTTGATTATCTCAAAACATTATAAGATAAAAAATAAAAAGAAAAAAAAAATTTCAATTTTTTTTTTTTTTTAATATCAATATCAAAAGCAAACACCAAACACATTATAACCTTTACATTGCTTAAAAATGTGCAATCTCAAATTAATTCAATCAACTTGAGAATCTATGTAAGCTGGGCATTCCAATTATATTGACTAATTGACTTTGTGGGACTATTTGGTTAAAACTTATGCAATAACGGGTCAGCTACGATAGATAGAAATTATAAATTTCTTTCTTCTATCGATAATTATTGTCCTTCTCTTAACTTTGAAGAAAACTATGAACTTTTAAGTTGGGTTCATGTCTCCTCAATTCTCCTTAACATATTATTACAAAAATAAAGTTTTAATGATTTACCAGTATAAAAAATTTATGGTTTTTCTGTATATTAATTGTAAAACATAATTATACTTTGTTTGCACAGAATAATATCTTTAATTTTTTAGTTTCCTTTGAGTTGTTTTTCTGTTGACCCGTCTTGATATAGCAATTCCTTGAATTGGGCACTGAAAGACTGAAAGAGAAATCTCTTGAATCAAAATCAAGAACCAGAAAACAAGAAATGCAGAGAGAAAACAGAGAAGACGTAAAACTGAACTTTTTGATAAACTTTTTCTAACTAACTTTTCAGTACACGTGATAAGTATTTAAGCACACACAAATTGCATGAACACTAAACTACATCGTTTCATAATAGCTAATTCCTCATTTGTCCTCTATTCTAATATTCCCCCATAAACCAAACATTCTCTATTTCTCCTAAGCTATTCTTATCTTCAAACGCTTTCTTTATCGTCATCGTTTCTTGACTTTCTTTCTTCATTCTCTTTCTTTCTAAACTGCAGTTTTGCACAAGTGACTGAAGAACTGTACACTAAAATCTGCACATCTACACTAGTCTTTTCCTTCTAATGGCTCTGCAACTTTTAATTTTTCCCTTAGCCACTGAAACCTATGTCCAGACAAGGGTTTGGTTAGTATATCTGCCAGCTGATACTCAGTACCCACATATTGTACACTGACTCGTTTATCAGCAACCAACTCTCGGACGTAATGCACATCTATCTCAATGTGTTTCGTTCTTGCATGGAAGACAGGGTTTGATGACAAAGCCCCTGCACTCATGTTGTCACACCACAGAGCTGGCGTGAGTGTGTTTTCAATTCCAAGCTCTGTGAATAAATTTTGAATCCAAACCATTTCAGTGGCAGCTTGACACAAGGACCTGTATTCGGCTTCAGTAGATGACGAGATACAACCTTTTGCTTCCTTGAACTCCACTGGATCAAATTACCTCCAAGGAATATTCCATACCCACTCGTTGATTTTCTATCGTTAGTGTCACTGGCCCAGTCTGCATCAGCATAACCTTCTAGCACAAATCTGTCATCTTTGGTGAACAACAGTCCGTGATGGATGGTTCCTTGAATATATCGAAGTACTCTCTTACAGGCAGACCAGTGAGCAGCCATGGGAGTCTGCAGAAACTAACTAAGTTTATTAACAACAAAAGCGATATCTGGTCTAGACAGAGTTAAGTATTGTAGACTGCCCACAATCTTCCTATAAAGAGAGGGTTGATCAAATAATTCACCATCCTCTTTGCTGAGTTTTGTTCCGAGAGCCATAGGAGTTTGACAAGGCTTTGAATCTGCCATGCCAGCTTTGTGTAGGAGCTCACGAGCATATCTGGTCTGAGTTAGGAGCAATGATGTATTATTACGAGTCACTTCAAAGCCAAAAAAGTAGTTGAGGGACCCCAAAGTCTTGAGAGCAAATTTTCGATTCAAATCTGTCACAATCTGCTTAATAAGATGATTATCATTCCCAGTGAGAAGGATATCATCTACATATACTAGTAGATAGATGACTTGAGCTTCTCTTTTGTAATAAAACAAGCTGACATTAGAGGTGGAGTTCTCAAATCCCCAAGATAACAAGACACCTTTTAACTTGTCAAACCAAGCTCTAGGAGCTTGTTTTAAGCCATACAAAGCTTTATGTAGCTTACAAACATGTTTTGGTAATTTCGGATCAGCAAAGCCTTCTGGTTGATACATGTAGACAGTCTCAGTTAGTTCGCCATTAAGAAATGCGTTGTTGATATCTATTTGCTGAATATCCCATTGATTGTGAACTGCCAAGGACAGCATAACTCTTATGGTGGCAGCTTTGATAACAGGGGAGAAAGTCTCAAAATAGTCTAGGCCTGGTGTTTGTTGGAATCCTTTCGCAACAAGTCTTGCTTTATACCTTTGCAAGGATCCATCAGAATTTAGTTTGGTTTTGAACACCCATTTGCTACTTACTATGTTCATTCCAGGCATGCAAGGTACCAGTTCCCAAGTCTGATTGTTCATAAGTGCATTGAATTCTGTCAGCATGGCATCTTTCCATTCTGGTGTGTTTAAAGCCTCAGTTGCAGATTTGGGCTCTACTAAGACTGTCCGAGTGGATAAATAAGAACAGAGGTTAGATGAATTCAAGCTGCTCTTGGACCTGGTCACCATCGGATGAGTATTCTGAGTATTCGAGTATTCTGGAGTTGTGACTTAGGAAAACATAAATTAACTTCTAACTGAATTCCTGGACACTTAGAAGAAGATCTGAATGTTGTAGGTGTTGTGCATCTGTCAGATGGTTGATCAATATGCAAGGAAGGGATGTTGAAATCAGAGCAAGGTGATATCATATCAGATTGATGTCTTTGTGGCACAACAGACTGATTTTTGAACTCAGAGCAAGACTGATTTCTTTGTGGCACAGCAGACTGATGATTAAATTCAGAGCAAGATGGCAAAATCTCAGGCAGATTTCGTTGTGACCTGGGACCTGAAAGAGATGCTGCTGTATCGATGTCGTTGTGGGACAATAGACTGATTGTTGAACTCAGAGCAAGACTGATTTCTTTGTGGCACAGCAGACTGATGATTGAATTCAGAGCAAGATGGTAAAATCTCAAACTTGGGATCTGAACGAGATGCTACTAGTGACACATTTTGTTGAGCTACAGATACGAATTCTGCTGGTTGAACTGTAGAATGATGATCAAGAGTTGGTTCTGCACAAACCTCAGCTGAACTTGTGATTATGGAATCTAAAGAATTGACAGAACAAGTTGGAATCTGCCATGAGCTTTGGAAAATAGGAGCATTAGTTAAACCAGCAACTTCACTATCTTCACATGAGACATTCTTGAAATCAGTCTTAAAAGGAAAGTCATATTCATTAAATTTTGCTTGCTTAACAATATACAACTTACCTGATGAAGACATACATTTATAGCCTTTGTGAACAAGGCTGTAACCCAGAAATACACACTTCTCAGTGTGGTAAGAAAACTTTTGTTTCTGGTAAGGTCTGATGAAGGGATAACAACAGCAACCAAACACCTTGAGTTCATTGTAATTTGGTTCTTGACCAAATAGCATTGTAAATGGAACTGCACAATTAAGAGGAGCTGGCGGCAGTCTATTCAACAAGTATACAGCAGTACTGAAGGACTGCCACCAGAAACAGTGGCATAGCTACATGTGCAAGAAGTGCTAATCCAAATTCAATAATAGCTCTATGTTTCCTCTCTACCCTACCATTTTGCTGGTGTAGATAAGGGCATGGATGTCTAAAGAGTATGCCATATTGATCAAGGTATTTTGAAAATGTCCTAAACTCACCTCCCCAATTTGTTTGCAAACACTTAATCTTATGGTTCAACTGTTTTTCAACTAGACAATGAAACTTTGTAAAGATAGGAAATGCTTCAGACTTGGCTTTCAATGGATATATCCACATAAACCTACTATAATCATCCACAAATATGATATAGTATCAAAATCCTTCAGAGGATTTAACAGGGGTAGGTCCCCATAAATCAGAGTAAACTAACTCAAGTGGAGCTTGTGAATGAGAGTGAGATGTAGGAAATTGTGCTTATTGCATTTTACCATATTGACAAGCCTCACAAAAAGGTGTTTTATTGCCAAAATAACCAGATACATTCAGTTTATTCAACACAACTCTCAAGCTCTTCTCTTGAGGATGGCCTAACCTAGCATGCCATAACAAAGTAGTACCAAGTTTTGAATTCAGTACAGGACTCATATGCGTACAATTATTCACCAAATCAGAAGTAGAACTAGAAGATTCAGCTTGTGAAACTGAAGCTTTATTTGCTGCTACATTAAGTTGAGGACGGAAATCTTGGATTGCAGGGAAAGAAATCGTAGGACACCTAACTGCTTCAAGAGATTCAGAAGATGGCATAGAAACATGCAACTGATACAGCCCATCTTTCAGGCTCCCTTGGAGAAGTATGTCTTTAGTTGTTTTGTCCTTTATAAAGCAATGTGCAGCATGAAATTCAACAATAACATCATTATCCTTTGTTATTTGGGAAATGCCCAAGAGATTTTTGGCTATATTAGGAACACACAGCATATTTCTCAATTTCAACACTTTAGAAGAAAATGCAGAAGGTATAAAATTAATACCTGTATGTGTGATGGGAACTGTGTGTCCATTACCAACCTGCACTTGAGTGCCTTCCCTGATAAGCTGAGTGAAGCAGCATATTCTGAGAATCTGCTGTCATATGATTTGTAGCTCCAGAGTCTACAAACCAGGTCTGATCGTTTAGAGTGCGAGGAGTAGTAGAAACAAAAGAGCTTTGTTGCTCAGAGAAGCCTGTGACTGCTGAATTAGAAATACCTCCTTCACCAGTCACTGGAGTTGTTAGGGATGATGATAGAGGCACATGATATTGTTGTGGTTGAGGTGAAACATAATGTTGAGCTGAGGCACCAACTGAGGTAAAAGATGGTTGAAACTAAGCACTTTGAAACTGAGCAGAGTTTGAATGAGGTGGTTGTGAGCAAAAATTAAATGTGGGGCTGTGATTAGACTGAGACTGAGATCCATAGGGTGAGAAAGACTGAGTAGGCATGACTCTTGCTGCCATTAGTGCTTGAGTTGAAGCATCAGTATAATTCGGAGTATAACTGGGAATAGTGGCATTGACTGGATTAACAGGAATGGAGCTAGCATGACCCTGGTACTCATGATTAAACCTGTGATAACATTGGAGAGCAGAATGACCAGTCTTCCCACATACTTGGCAGATGAGTTTAGGTCGAAAATAGCCTCGACCTCTGCCTCTTCCTCTTTGCATATTTGAACCAATCATCATCATTCCAGGATAATGAGAGAACTGAGGAGATCGGTATTCTTGTAAAAACATATTACCACCATCAGAAGAGCTATTATTTTGTGAGGCCAAGTACTGGGAAGAAGGATATACAGGTTGAACACTTGTATTTTCAAAGTGTGACGATGCATTAACTGGTACTGGAGTTGTTATATTCCCATTCTTGAATTGAGAGCTTATATTGGCAATAGTTTCATTCTGTTTTGCAGCAAGTAATGCTGAAGCTAAGTGATCAGACAAGTTTGAATACACATTATGCTGTCTTTCAAGTCGAATTTCATGTTTATGCAGAAGAAACTGAGCTTCCTGTAGAGTAACTTGACTACTTGTTGCTGTTAAATTGGCTACAACAGCATCATATTCAGGTCCTAACCCGTCTAGTATGTACAATAACAACTCTTCATCACTGATTAAGACTCCACTCGCCACTAACTCATCACTTAATTCCTTCATTTTCAAAACATACTCATTCATAGTAAGTGCATCTTTCTTAGTACTTTGTAAAAGACTTCTTAAATGCAGAGTTCGAGCCTTAGAGGCTGAATGAAAATGCAGTTCAAGTGTATTCCAGATATCATAGGCAGTAGTACATTTTCCAACATGACGAAACATGGACTCAGAAATAGTAGAATTTAACCAGCTCACCAAGAACTGATCAATTCGTTGCCAAGAGAAGTATTTAGGATTACCTCTTTTCTTAGGTTGTTCAGATCCGTCTGACTTGTCAATTATGAACATTGGAGGACAGATCTTCTCTCCTGTAATATGACTTTCAAGTCCATGACCAGTGAGAGCTGGAAGAATTTGAGACTTCCAGTAGTTGTAGTTTTTGTCGCTCAATTTCACAGAGATTGAGGGTAGTGTTGGCGGTGTAGTTGAATTTTCCATTTGTACTGAGTTATCTTCCATTCGATTTTTCACAGAAAAATTTCTTCAAACAGAAAGCTATATTGAAAAGAAGAGTGCAGAGAGATGAAAGAACACAAGATCAAATCTTGCCAAGACGTGTGTCTATGGCTCTGATACCATGAAAGACTGAAAGAGAAATCTCTTGAATCAAAATCAAGAACCAGAAAACAAGAAATGCAGAGAGAAAACAGAGAAGACGTAAAACTGAACTTTTTGATAAACTTTTTCTAACTAACTTTTCAGTACACATGATAAGTATTTAAGCACACACAAATTGCATGAACACTAAACTACATCGTTTCATAATAGCTAATTCCTCATTTGTCCTCTATTCTAATAGGCACTGATTTTTGCATGTGAATGTGAACTTTTTTCAAGAAATTAATTGACGGCATTCTGAAAACTTGAACAAAAAAAAAAAAAAAAATCAACCTATGAATTTACGTTAGCTACTTTTCCAACTGTATTGACATAGAATACTTGGTTAAAACTATGAACCAAGTCATTTATGATATAAACTGATTTCTATAAACAACTACGATCCTTCTCTTAGACTTGAACACTGTTTAACTTATAGTAGAATAGGGTTATTTACGATATAAATTATTTTTATTTCTAAAAAAAAGAATCTCCTTAAGACTTAATAATAATATTTAAGTTCCAACACTACATAATTTATGAGAGTATGTAAGGATTTCATAAGATCTCAGTTGTATTGATTAAAGTTATATTTTATTTCTTCAATTTAGGGTTAAATTAGTGTATTACTTTATAAAATGTAATTGAACGTTTGAATTTATTACATTGGAAGTTAATACATTTTCAGTACTCATCTTGTCTCTATTTTAATTTCAATGAACTAATTTGATGACACATCTTTTTAATATAACCATATAACATGGCTTGACTTGACTTCCTTTAGTTGTTAGAAATCAAATTCTAAATTAAAATCAATTATAAGGCTTGACCTCCTATAGAGATCTATCCAACTAAGAGTACAATTTGCAATTACACAATTGTTTATTTCTCCATTTATTTCTATTTTTTTTCATTTATTTTTTCTTCCCTTTTCTTAGCTCTCAGTGCTTTAGTTATCAAGGTCTCCATCATTTGAAAGTTAATGTAAAGAATTGAATTTTGGGATTAAAATTGATAAATTGGCTGTGTTAAGGGGTTTGAGAAATTAGGGTCTATTTTGAAAAGATAAAAAACTGATGTGATGACACATCTTTTTAATATAACCACGTAACACGGTTTAACCTTTCTTGCTGATTTTTCCATCTCAAAATAACCAAAATTTCTATTCTTTTGGAAGTTATATTACAATTTCCACACTTGTTTTCAACGTCAAAGATTTCAGATAAACAACAACCTAGAAATAGACATTTTATTAATTATTTTTCAAACAAAAAAAGAAGAAAAAAAAAAACCCTTTTTTTTGAAATACTATTTTTAGTTTCTGGCTTGTCTTAACTTATACTTCAAATCGAATGTGGAAAAATTTTATGTTAGTCGTATTGACTTGTTGACTTGGACGACTATCAACTTCTTCTATAGTGTTATGAACGTTACCTCATTTTCCAAGTCAATATAATTGGTTAAAACTTATGGTAGAATAGGGTTATTTACTATATAAATTATTTTTATTTCTAAAAAAAAAAAACAGGAATCTCTTTAAGACTTAATAATAATATTTAAGTTCCAACACTACATAATTTATAAGAGTATGTAGGGATTTCATAAGATCTTAGTTGGATTGATTAAAGTTATATTTTATTTCTTCAATTTAGGGTTTAAATTAGTATATTACTTTTATGAAATGTAATTGAACTTTTTAATTTATTGGAAGTTAGTACATTTTTCAGTGCTCATCTTGTCTCTATTTTAATTTCAATGAACTAATTTGATGACACATCTTTTTAATATAACCATATAACATGGCTTGACTTGATCTCCTTTAGTGATCTATCCATCTCAAAGTAATCAAAATTTTTTTTCTTTTGAAATTTATATTGATAAAAATAAGGAAGAAAAAATGGATTGCTAGCAAATCAATTTCATAAAATTAATTAACACGGCTTGACTTCCTCTAATGATATATTGATTTACAATTTCCAATCGCACAATTGTTTTTGTTAGGAGACTTTGAATAAGCTTTATCCAAATTAGGAGTTATATTAATGTAGCTAGCTTATTATTCTATCATTAGATTACATCATATCAATATATCTCCACTTTATTTGATTCATGTACAATAACTATTAAAAATAAAATTTTGTGTAGATAAATGATTTATCAATCACAGTTTACCATTAAATAGTGATTATCTTATCTTGATTATCTCAAAACATTATAAGATAAAAAATAAAAAGAAAAAAAAATTTCCAATTTTTTTTTTTTTTAATATCAATATCAAAAGCAAACACCAAACACATTATAACCTTTACATTGCTTAAAAATGTGCAATCTCAAATTAATTCAATCAACTTGAGAATCTATGTAAGCTGGGCATTCCAATTATATTGACTAATTGACTTTGTGGAACTATTTGGTTAAAACTTATGCAATAACGGGTCAGCTACGATAGATAGAAATTATAAATTTCTTTCTTCTATCGATAATTATTGTCCTTCTCTTAACTTTGAAGAAAACTATGAACTTTTAAGTTGGGTTCATGTCTCCTCAATTCTCCTTAACATATTATTACAAAAATAAAGTTTTAATGATTTACCAGTATAAAAAATTTATGGTTTTTCTGTATATTAATTGTAAAACATAATTATACTTTGTTTGCACAGAATAATGTGTTTAATTTTTTAGTTTCCTTTGAGTTGTTTTTCTGTTGACCCATCTTGATATAGCAATTCCTTGAATTGGGCACTGATTTTTGCATGTGAATGTGAACTTTTTTCAAGAAATTAATTGACGGCATTCTGAAAACTTGAACAAAAAAAAAAAAAAAATCAACCTATGAATTTACGTTAGCTACTTTTCCAACTGTATTGACATAGAATACTTGGTTAAAACTATGAAACAAGTCATTTATGATATAAACTGATTTCTATAAATAACTACGATCCTTCTCTTAGACTTGAACACTTCTGTGTCGGAAAAAATCTAATATGTCAGGATTATGTCATTAACGATATAAATTATTTTATGTGTTATTCCTTGACTTCAGAGCGAGAGCAACGTTGTAAAGTTCACAAATTTAATTTCTTTTCTGCACATTAATTGTAAAATGCAAAACATAATTTGTTTATACATGAGAGAATGAGTTAATTTTATGAAAACTTTTATTATCAACTTCAGAAATTTAACGACTTTATATCTTTAAACAACGAGAAGTTGAATTTTCATCACAAAATTGATTGTCTCCATGAGTGTGTGCGTGCTATTTCTTGGAAATTTATTTAGAGGATTTTAAATTTTGAATAAAATAATAAATATAAAACTTTGTACTCAATATCTATCATTTCTTGATGCGTTCTTCATGTCTAAAAGCATTGTTTCAATAAGATTCACAGAATATAAAATAGTGAGCTATTATTTGATCAGTTGGGTCAAAGATAGAGACTTTTTCATATATTTCTCCAATGAGTTATGTTACCGTCACCGAAAGTAGTGCATCGAATATGTGCACCGAATGATGTAACAAAATCCTAACCGTCGATTAATTATAACTTAATATTAACCAACAGTCAGGATTTTGTCACGTCATTCGGTGCACTACTCTCTATGGCTACATTATTTTCCTCTCCAATTTAAAATCTCCACTATCACCACCCTTACTAAGTCCAGTAAAGGCTTTTCTAGCCGGGTGAAACTTGATCCTCCTTTGAAACCCAGAAAATGATCCGGCTCTAGGATCCGAATTCTCTTGATGGTCCATTTCCTTCTTCGATTGGCAATATCTCCTGGTTGGAAAGATTGTGAGAATCCTAAGACCAATTAAAGAGATAACCAGTAAAAATTTCCAAAGAAACTGACAGAAAACTGAAAGAAAATGCAGAACTTGAAGAATAGAGAAATTTTCTGGAAACTTGACATTTTATTGATTTTGGATTAAAGTTCGAAACTGATTACAGTCTATTTTATACACTCTGGCAATCCGTGTCAATTCGCCAGGTAAACATAACACACTATCAGCATCAGTAAATTGAACGGCTGCAGTTGGGTTTCTGCACTTTCTTCTTTTTCAGCTTTATATTTACAAAATGCAGGACTTGACTGATTCATCAAAACACAGCATAACTTGTTGATCACCAAAACGCAGCACTTCAACTAAATTCAAAACGCATAGTAGAAAGTTAAAAACCCAACAACTTTGATCTGAAACGGCAGCTTTCAACTAAAAGAATTTAACGCCACTTAACGGAAGGTGTTAATCGAACCGTTGCGCAGTAAACATTTTTTAAAAACAAACAGAAACTGTTGCAGAGAACCGTTGAGCAGTGAATATTTTGAAAACTGGAAGCTTGAATATGAATCTGGAAACTGGAAAGAATAAAGTGCTCTGTCATGAACTGGAAACTGTTGATTCCATAACATATGCTAATCAACTCACTGGAGAGATTCCGTAAAGCTTGTCCAACTGCTTAGTTTTACAGGGATTGTATCTCGCTGATAACCGTCTCTCTGGTAGGATCCCAAGATGGTTGGGAAATCTAACATCATTGTTGGATCTTATGATGACCAATAAGTATCTTGAAGGCCCAATTCCTGATGAGTTTTGTCCATTGGATTATCTTGAAGTTTTGGACTTTATAAAATAATAGTATCTCGAGGGATTTACCATCTTGTTTCAGCCCTATAAGAAATAAAAAAGTTCACTTGTCTAGAAATATCTTACAAGGACAATTAACAGATGCATTTACCAAGAGTTCTTCCTTGGTGACATTGGATCTTAGCCATAACCAATTCAACGGTACCATCCCAAATTGGATTGGCAAACTTTCTCAATTAAACTACTTGATCTTAACTAATAATAGTTTTGAAGGTGATATGCCAGTTCAATTGTGTCGGCTACGCCAATTACGCTTGATTGATCTTTCTTATAATGGTCTTTATGGTCAAATTCCTCGTGTTTTGAACTCACTGCACTCCATGGGAAAGATGAGGATGTTGTAGCTGCAAGCTTTGATACTTTCCAGAATATAGCTCCAAGTTCTAATACTTTCCAGAACATAGCTTCGTCTGATGGTCCTACTCCGATTGAAGAAGGGCCTTCTATGAAAAAGGAGGAAACAATAGATGTCTCATGAAAGAATATGTCCTACACTTACAAAGCAGTAAACCTCACATTGATACATGTAATTGATCTATCTTGCAACAATCTAACAGGTAAAATTCCTCAAATTGGTAATCTTACCAGAATTGTTACACTCAATTTATCTCACAACAAATTGACAAGGTCCATCCCAAAGACATTTTCAAACCTTAAGAAAATTCAAAGCTTAGATCTTTCTTATAACAACTTAAATGGAAAGATCCCTCCTGAGCTTCTTGAGCTAAATTCTTTGTCTGCCTTCAACGTGGCATACAATAACTTATTTAGCAAGACCCTTGGGCAAACTGCACAATTTATAACTTTTGGGAAAAGTAGTTATGAAGGAAATTATCTTCTTTTTGGATGGCCACTACACGAAAAAAAAAGAAAAAAAAAAAGAAGGAAAACAGTTAAGGAAATGAATCACCATAATCGATGCCAAGAGCTTCAACTAAGAATGGAGTAGATTGTAGTTTTATTGGCATGGGTATCTTCTATATCAGTTTTATTGTGTCCTATATAATCACACTCTTAGGAATTGCTACAGTTTTATATGTGAATCTATACTGGCGATAGGCGTCGTTTTACTAGTTTGAAGTGTTTGAATGTACCTAAACGGAGAATCATAGACTGAGAGCTGAATCAGTAAATTTTAGATTTCAAACACTTAAATGACACTAAGGCATAGTTTCAAATAATCATTCTTAAAGCTCCTTAATAATTTTAATATTTTGTCGATTTCTATTATTCTCTTGAACAGAAAAATTATTTATAACCACCTATTAGGGCCAAAAAATGTCCTCGACCCAAAGACGAAGACACCTTCAACAAAGCTGAAAGCTCAGGCCCAATTCCGATGGGACCCAAATTAGAGTTCTGTAGATGAGGCCCGTTCGGTATGCTTTCCCAGTTCCTCACCATCTGGACCCAAGCCTTCTGATCCTAGAACACCTTCTAGACTTACGATCAACTTGGAGCCCATGGTCGCCTACGAACTACAATGCTACTTGAACTCTACTAAGGAAGTCAATCACTATCCTAATTCGTCTAAAGTTTGTATCCTAGGTGCATTGGGACTCCCTTTCCCACTGAGATAAGGGAGCCAAAGCTCCACTCTTTTAGAAAACCCCTGCTGCAAGGACTCCCAGTCCCACCGGGATTCAAAAACCTTGCAGTCACTATTTAAAGAGAGGTCAGCCCTCTCACAAGGGACGAAGATATTTCACCTTCAGACCCTGGAGTTCCCACTTGAGAACTTCGTATTACAGTCGTAGTCACAATCCCCGACTAGACCTTCGATAACCTTTCTTTTCCCTAACCATCACTAAACTAGCCTCATTCAGCTTTGCTGACTTGAGTGTCGAAGTGCCTATGGCAAACATCACCCCGGTGTTTTTCGTCTGCTTCACTTTTGTTTCCTTATGTGTGCAGGCGCAGTAGATCACTAGTGACCTCAACCTCACGGGATCAATCCCCCTTTTCGTACAAGTAGATTTTTGTATCTACACCACCTCAGCTAGAAAAATAGAATTACTATGTTATCTAACATCATAAGAGACTTGATAACAAGTAGCCTCTTCTTCTTATTCCCCTTGTCAAGTAATTCACCACAGAGATTTCGCCATATATGACTTGAACATTAGTTCCCTATATTTTCATCCGAAGACTAAAAAAATATGTACCCTATAAACAGGGCCCTATACTTCCAACCTGTTTAAGCTTATTATCAATAGAAATCAATCTTTGTTTCTTTTAGTTTACAGCAAGTTTGGTTAAACATTATGTTGAGCTTGCAACCATCAATTTAACAACCCATCATTATTTGGATTATTCTCTTGAACAGAAAAATTATTTATAACCACCTATTAGGGCCAAAAAATGTTCTCGACCCAAAGACGAAGACACCTTCAACAAAGCTGAAAGCTCAGGCCCAATTCCGATGGGACCCAAATTAGAGTTCTGCAGGTGAGGCCCGTTCGGTATGCTTTCCCAGTTCCTCACCATCTGGACCCAAGCCTTCTGATCCTAGAACACCTTCTAGACTTACGATCAACTTGGAGCTCATAGTCGCCTACGAACTACAATGCTACTTGAACTCTACTAAGGAAGTCAATCACTATCCTAATTCGTCTAAGGTTCGTATCCTAGGCGCACTGGGACTCCCTTTCCCACTGAGATAAGGGAGCCAAAAGCTCTACTCTTTTAGAAAACCCCAGCTGCAAGGACTCCCAATCCCACCGGGATTCAAAAACCCTGTAGTCACTATTTAAACAGAGGTCAGCCCTCTCACAAGGGACGAAGATATTTCACCTTCAGACCCTGGAGTTCCCACTTGAGAACTTCGTAATACAGTCGTAGTCACAGTCCCCGACTAGACCTTCGATAACCTTTCTTTTCCCTAACCATCACTAAACTAGCCTAATTCAGCTTTGCTGACTTGAGTGTCGAAGTGCCTATGGCAAACATCACCCCGGTGTTTTTCGTCCGCTTCACGTTTGTTTCCTTACGTGTGCAGGCGCAGTAGATCACTAGTGACCTCAACCTCACGGGATCAATCCCCCTTTTCGTACAAGTAGATTTTTGTATCTACACTACCTCAGCTAGAAAAATAGAATTACTATGTTATCTAACATCATAAGAGACTTGATAACAAGTAGCCTCTTCTTCTTATTCCCCTTGTCAAGTAATTCACCACAGAGATTTCGCCATATATGACTTGAACATTAGTTCCCTATATTTTCATCCGAAGACTAAAAAAATATGTACCCTATAAACAGGGCCCTATACTTCCAACCTGTTTAAGCTTATTATCAATAGAAATCAATCTTTGTTTCTTTTAGTTTACAGCAAGTTTGGTTAAACATTATGTTGAGCTTGCAACCATCAGTTTAACAACCCATCATTATTTGGATTATTCTCTTGAACAGAAAAATTATTTATAACCACCTATTAGGGCCAAAAAATGTTCTCGACCCAAAGACGAAGACACCTTCAACAAAGCTGAAAGCTCAGGCCCAATTCCGATGGGACCCAAATTAGAGTTCTGCAGGTGAGGCCCGTTCGGTATGCTTTCCCAGTTCCTCACCATCTGGACCCAAGCCTTCTGATCCTAGAACACCTTCTAGACTTACGATCAACTTGGAGCCCATAGTCGCCTACGAACTACAATGCTACTTGAACTCTACTAAGGAAGTCAATCACTATCCTAATTCGTCTAAGGTTCGTATCCTAGGCGCACTGGGACTCCCTTTCCCACTGAGATAAGGGAGCCAAAAGCTCTACTCTTTTAGAAAACCCCTATGCAAGGACTCCCAGCCCCACCGGGATTCAAAAACCCTGCAGTCACTATTTAAACAGAGGTCAGCCCTCTCACAAGGGACGAAGATATTTCACCTTCAGACCCTGGAGTTCCCACTTGAGAACTTCGTATTACAGTCGTAGTCACAGTCCCCGACTAGACCTTCGATAACCTTTCTTTTCCCTAACCATCACTAAACTAGCCTCATTCAGCTTTGCTGACTTGAGTGTCGAAGTGCCTATGGCAAACATCACCCCGGTGTTTTTCGTCTGCTTCACGTTTGTTTCCTTACGTGTGCAGGCGCAGTAGATCACTAGTGACCTCAACCTCACGGGATCAATCCCCCTTTTCGTACAAGTAGATTTTTGTATCTACACCACCTCAGCTAGAAAAATAGAATTACTATGTTATCTAACATCATAAGAGACTTGATAACAAGTAGCCTCTTCTTCTTATTCCCCTTGTCAAGTAATTCACCACGGAGATTTCGCCATATATGACTTGAACATTAGTTCCCTATATTTTCATCCGAAGACTAAAAAAATATGTACCCTGTAAACAGGGCCCTATACTTCCAACCTGTCTAAGCTTATTATCAATAGAAATCAATCTTTGTTTCTTTTAGTTTACAGCAAGTTTGGTTAAACATTATGTTGAGCTTGCAACCATCAGTTTAACAACCCATCATTATTTGGTAATTTTCTGACACAATGGTTCCAAGTTTCGTTCATGAGAAGCCAAAACAGGAAAAATTTTAAACAGTGCCAATTGATTAAAAAAATGGACCCGGATCCTCTCATGATATGAGCTTATATTCAAGCTTCCAAAGGTTTGTGATTGGTAGTTACAAAATAGGAATATACTACAAAAATAGATTTGAACCATAAATAAGTAAGAATGGAAAAGTTTCATGAGATCCTTGAAAGCTCAAGTGAGCTCAGATCAGAAAAGAATCCTAACTCAAAAATAATAGTCCAGAAATTTGGAAATATATATATATATATATATACAATTAGTCTTTCTATTCGGATGTCTTGACTTTCTAAAATCCAGACTTGAACTTTCACAAAGAAACGCTACATATTGATCAGCTGAAAAAGTTTCCAGTCATGTAGTTACCACTTGTGAAACTGTTACACAATTAACCGAACGCCGTGTGCTGATTTATGTTGTTCATCCTAACTTAGTACATAGAAAACAGGCTTCTTCGGGTTCTTTTGATCTGTGCTTTCAATTTTGAGGATTGCAGAAACTTTCAACATGTATGGTCCATCATCTACATCTTCTTGAACACATGACTGAGCTATTTGCAAGCACCTCAAATTAAATCAAGCTCGTACTTGGCCAGCAACCATTACTTTTTATTCCAATTTTAACTGGATTTTCCAGAACGCATCTCTTTCTTCATATAAAAATATAAATTTAAGAGGAATTATGATACCAGGGAAAGTGAAAGAGTCCAGACTATAGCTTCTTTAGGATTCAATTAATTAATCTCACACAAGTAAATCCTTTTGATTCATATCCTATGGATTCAATGAGTGTTTCAAGTTGTATGGCAGTCTACACCTATATGGCAAAGTCTTATTTTTTCGACTCTGGAAATATACCACATCATTCATAGTTCATTTGATTAAAAATAATAATTAAAAAAAATTAGTATCTCCTGCATTTATTATCATACATTTGGTCTTATTTTTTATCCAGACTTCATACTGACTCTCGGCTTGTAATGCTTTCAAAAGCTTCAGCTAGAATCACTGGTGAAATTTCTGCCAAATTTCCTGGACTTTGAAACTATCTCAAGATCACCGGGTTTGTTATTACAAAAGCCTGTAATAATCTAGCCAACTTTTGAAATAGTTTATAGTTCCATCATTAAATTAAATGTCGATCCACTTTGCTCATCTTCATCAGCTTGCTTTGAGAAAGCAGGCTTCTAAAATAATTTTTGGTTGGAAATTAATTGATGAACAGAATAATACAGAACTACACCGATAAAACCTGTCTAGCTTGCAAAAAATATGTGGGATACACATTAGCAATCACGAAAGCTACATTATGCAATTCATCTATCATTTGTGATGCACACACAGCATACGTACATGCACAGTTAATTAATTAACATGAGACACCAATTACTGGAGACAACAACATCAAAAGATCATTAATTAACGGATTGTGTTATTTAAATGTGATTGGTGGGATGTTCATGTGATTGGAAGAGGTGTGAAGAACAATAAGTATGGTTTTGTTAGTGTTAATACAGCTCAAAAATTATATACGGATGAACCATTTGTACTTGCATCTCAAGCACAACAAATATTCTATGTTAATGATGGTTCCAATCCTAATTAGCTTGTTGTTTTAAAAGGTCGTCCGGATAGCTTTTATGATCTACCATGTGGTGAAAAATCATCTATTGATGAAGAAGCTTTCCAACAAGTCAACTCTAAAATAGATTATCAAATTACAAATATGTTTGAAGATGATGGCGACTTAATCAATTGGAAGAGACACGAGATATCTGCTTCCAGTAGTGCGATTGTTGATGATGATCATAGTGTTGATGAAGAGAGAGATGCTGAAGACATTGATGATAGTGACATTGATGATGAAGATTTGCTCATATATATTATTAGATTGTTTGTTACATTTTTTTTAATCTTTCATATTATATTTGTTTGATAGATTCGAGATTTTTGATACAGTTTTTATTGTTTAAATGATTGTACGACTTGAGTTCAATCCCTTCATTTTACAAATTATGCTTTCAATTTTATAAAGTTTTATGGTTATACAATTTTTTAATTTGCTTTTCATATTAATACTTTGTGAAGTGAGACAGGTTTTGATAAATATATTAATGGTGGTTTTAGTTATTTTGATATATACACCAAGTTTTATATAAAACTTATCTTCCATACAACCAAATATTCTTTTTATTAAACGTATAAATAATTTAAATAGTTTTATTAACGTTGTCATCATCGTCATCTAAAATATACATACAAGTTCACATATAAAAATATGTAACATTATCAATTTTTATAATATCTCATATCTCATACCTAAAATCACTTACATTTTATAAAATGTTAGTTTTAAATCATCATAGAAAAGACAAAAACCTTAGAGATCCTTTAAAATACAATTTTTATTTTACAAAAGCTCACACTCTTAGCTCGCTGAAGAGTTCTTTTAAGTTAGCTATTGGTTTAAGGTTCCATTTACTATTGACTTTAGTGGTGTGATTAACACTATATTTGACTATAACTATTTAATTCGTAAGTAATAAAAATATAATTACTTACAAGATAAATTAGAATATCTATAGCTGCATACTATAAGGATTGTAGTAAATTAATTTTCACATTCTTTACTTGCTACAAATTCAAATAATTTATAGCTAATACACACATATTAGCTATATATTGAAACTAGTAGCTAACAATGATACTAAGATATTGTCACTACCATGAAAATAAAATTTGTACAGCTAGATACCTTAATGAGCTACAAATTTTAATATTTTATAGCTAATGTAAAAAAAATAGCTATATAATTAAACTTGTAGCTAATAATGATACTATATGCCACGTACATAAAATGTTTATAGCTAAATATATTAATTAGCTACAAATCTCAATATTTTATAGCTAATGCACAAATAATAGCTATATAGTTAAAACTCATAGCAAATAATGATACTATATGCCATGTAAATGAAATATTTATAGCTACATACATTAATTAGCTACAATGTTTTACCATAGCTAATACATAGTAGCTAAATGAATAGCTATTGCCACAATTTTAATAAGTTAAAGCAATAGATGAATATTAGCTTTGAGGGAGAAATTCTTATTACTAAAATTATTTCAATTAGCTACAAATATTGACTTTTCTAGCTATAAATATGTATTTGCTATAGTTTTTCTTTTCGTAACTAATGTTCGTAGCTATATGTGTATTTTGTTGTAGTGAGAACTTCAATAAAAATGGGGCACACAGAGCCAAAAGAAAATACTAATAATAAAACAAAAGCATAAAAATCTAGAAACATCATAAAAGAATAGATCCTTTTATGGTCATAAATGGAAAGCCCAAGCAATGGATATTTTCATCTCTTCTTTTTCAAATACTCTTCTTGCGTGCTAGGAAGGAGAAAGACCTACTAAGTAAGTCATTTTAAGATCAATATCATGCATGCTTACATGAAAATTCAAGAACATAGCAAGGGATTAAGAAAAGGTATCATCATCATGCTTATATATTTTAACACAAGAACTCTATAAACCATAGATTTTCTTTAGCTAGCTACACAACTCCATACTACTCAAATATACTATGCAAGGATCATCCTAATTTGTAGTGAGTAGAATGGATTAAAAAAAACCTTTAAACCTCCATTGAAAGTTGCGACTTATTCAATGTGCTTATCTCAACCAGCCATTATCCTAATTATCTGTATCTAAAAATTAAATCCCACTAATAGTGACAGTACATAAACCGCAAAACCTTCATAAACAACTATGGAAGTCTTATGAACTTTATTTTCAATGAAGCAACTACATATCCATGATAGATTGATATCAAAGCTAAACATGCTTCTATAACCCCATCACAAGAAATAAAAGTACAGCTAGACAAATGAATTGATTCAGAAATCTACATGCCTATATTATTGTGTTCATGGAGGTAAAAAGCAAAAAAAGAAAGGATTGAGCAGAAAGAGAAAGCCACTTACAAGAATTTCGATGCTTGCCACTCTGCAAGTATGCCGCTAAAGGCTCTGCATATGTCAGACACTGCAACATGGAATTGAGAAAACAAGTATTTCCAAGATTTTCAAGACCAGCACCCTATAAGTCATACATATCATTATAGATAAGTTTAGGTTCAACACAAAACCAAGTTCATCATAGCTATTACCTAAAAAGCGTCATACATTTGCCATTGAAAAAATTGACACCAAATTTATTCGAAATACCAAATTCAACTAATGACCAAGTCTTTGAGCTGAAATCAATAACTGATAGCCACAATTTAACATATCTTAAACTATGGCAGCACCACTGCAATCCAAAATAACAAAAAATAGCATGTATGATCGGTATTTCATGATTAGTTTCATTGCGCATTTGTTAAGACACATGGACTACCAAAACCGTTAATTCCAGTAACTATACTACAATTCTACTCCCGGGAACATAGCAATTCCCCTCAAATAAAATCATGAAACTAACAAAAACTCATAAATTACTGTTACCATACCGGGATTTCACTCCCTGTAACATAACAATTGCCCTTCAACATAACTAAATCAAACTTCAACGAAACGGTCGAATTCCAACAAATTATTAATTCAGAAAAAACTCATTCAAAGCCATAGAATTATTAAAAAAAAATAATAATAAAGCAATCTTTACAAACTAAACACACTCACAATTCTCCGAAAAGTCATCCCAAAACTCAGCTCAGGATCCAACCCACAATCCCAAAACTCCGACCCATCAACTTTCTTCCCTGACCCACCACTCGGACCCCGTCCCTAACGTTTACTGCCTTTCTTCGTCTCCGACCCACTTGGATTCAGTCTCCAATTTAAAATCCCCATTCTCACCACCATTACTAAGCCCACTAAAGACTTTTCCAGCTGGGTGAAACTCGATCATTCTTTGGAACCCAGAAAAGGATCCGGCTTCAGGATCCGAATACCCGCCCGCCAATTCCACTTGAACTTCAGTAATCAAATTCTCCATCACTTGAAAATAAATGAAAAGATTTAACTTTTGGGATTAAATTTGAATAGAATTGATAACTGCAGTAAAGAAGGTTGGAAATTAGGGTTTTTATTAAGGTGGGTGTTGTAAAAAGCAATGCAGAGTTGCTTGCTCGGACAGCAAGCAAGGCGGGCGGGCAGCATGTGGGTGCGGGTAAAACGGGCATGGGTCTATGGGCTAAGAATGCAAGACCCTTACCGGTACAAGTCAACCCATGGGTCACCCATTTATTTTGCTTTTTAAAATTTTTCCTCTCCAATTTTTTTATTTTTAAGTTTTTGCTCCAGTTATTTCTCCTTCATCTTCACCTTCTTCTTCCCTCTCTCTCCAATTCTTCTTGTCTTTTTCTCCCTGTCCACTGCATATTTTTTCTTCTTCAATTCATCTTCTTCTTCTCCCTCTCTCCAATTCTTCTTCGTCTTTTTCTCCCTCTCCACTTTTTCATATTTCTTCTTTTTCTTCCGTCTTCACCATTCCAATTCTTCTTTGTCTGATTGGGGGAAGAGATTGAGAGAAATGTGGCGTCAATCTGTGTGTGAGAGAGATTGGGAAAATGATTTTAGGGTTTTAATTTTTTAATATTTTTTAAATAAAATACAGGTACCCGCGGGCATTACCCGACCCATCCATTTTTTTCACTGGTAAATTTTAGGAATACCCATACCAGTTTGTTTGATGCGGGTACGTGTACCTCTTTACCAGGTCTATTTGTTAGACTTAGCAAACGGATGGGTGTACCCGCGGGTCAATGGGTACCCATACCCAACGGATGGGGATAGGTACAAGTAACATACACCTCGACCCGTGAGAATCTAACCCATACTTGACCCGCTCGTGACTTTTGCGGGTAGACTAGGTACTAACTGCGGACCTGCAAATTTGAAATAAAAAAAAAAATTAATAAAAAACTTATCACTCAAATTTAATTTAATCATCCATTTATTTAATATAATAAGTTAATAACTAATAAGTTTAACAAATGAATTTTATATCAAGTTTTTAAATTAATATAATTTAGTATGCAATTTGAATTTTTGAATTAAAAAAAGTAACAAATAACAAAAATATGGAAAAACAATGAAAAATATGAAAAATTTAAAAGACTGCTGCATTTTTCATGGGTGACTCGCAAGTGACCCGTACCCACACGGGGGGCGGGGGGGATTGTGAAAATATCGACCCGTGAGAATTTTTGACCCGTAGACCCGCGACCCATTGCTACCTGGACCATACCCGCCGTTTGCCAGGTCTACTATTTGTGGTATAAAATTATTTTGCATCAGTTTTTTTACAATGAGGGACACGTGTCAACTTAGGGATAGAAGTTTCACAAATATACTTTGCAACTAAAACCTAAGTTGCAATTACCTTACCTTTGATATAACTTTAATGTGATTTGTCATTTTTACCCTTCTAATACTTCTTCCTCTTAACATTTCTAAAAAATTGGGAAACGTTGGGGTGTGTTGTTAGTTTTGTTATTCACTTAGGAAACAAATCTACTCATCGTTTTCCAACAATACTATATAAGTTCCCTTCAAGTTTTTCTACAAATGACAAATTCATTGTCTTCTTTGATATTCTCTAGTATTCCTGTACCTGTAGGCATTTTTTTGAAACTCGAACCAGACAAGCTAATCCAACCGGTTCGACGGTTGACCGGTCCCTTCTCCGATCCAAGAACCTATTAAACACGCTTCTAATGTTTGATCCGGATTGATCGACTTTGAACTGGCAGAACAGTATCGAACCGTCGGTTCAACCAACTTAGTGAGTAAACCCGGTCACAAAATTAAAATCCCTGCATTTTTTTTTTTCTAGATACTCAAATAAACAAACAAATCTAAGAGTTGTACAATAACCGAAAAAGAAAACAAGAGTTCATAATGCTATTAGATCTGAGAAACAAAAGCAACTAAACCACAGAAGATGAATTTACAATGTAACTTTGATAATGGTTTGTGTATTACAACCTTAATTAGCTTAGAAAAAGGAAAACAACAACTGGGCGTAGAGAAAAAAATAATAAAGAAAATTGAAAACTTGAAAGAAAGAAAAAAGAGAAAGTTTTAAGAAGAGGTGGCCCATAGGTGGACATTAAAACTTCTCTAGTGATTCCGCTTCCTCTATTTCAGGTTAAGGGAGAAAGAGAGAGAGAGAGAGAGAGGAAAGAAAGAAGGTAAAGAGAGAAATGGTAGAGAGAAGAAGCGTAGGGGTAGAGTGTTTGCAAACAAGTTACTAAATATTTATTCATGTTAAAATTTATAATTAATGTCAAAAATAAGAAAATTAAATGAAATTAAATTTATTAGGTTGGGTGAAGTAGAAGTCTAGATTCTAGAAGAGAAAGTTATTGGGTGTAGGTGAGCGCTGGGTAAGGGTGACTTTAATTTACATCTATACAGTGGAAACAAAGCGATGGGGGATAATAAATAATGATAAACTATCACCGCTCCGACCTACCGGTCAGACTGGTTGGACCATCTAACCCAGGACCTAGCTTCTTGACCGAGTCGGTTTTCAAAACATTGCTCACAGGTGCATGAGAGTGATTTATAACGTGCTCTACTATACTGACATGTCAGCTTAAGATAGAACAAAAGAACTACTTGTGCTCTTTAATTCTTTCTCTTAAATTTGCTAGAAGCAAAATAACCATTAAATAAGGATAAAGAATACATTACAATGTTCAAGAAGGGCTCTTTAATAGTTAGCTACTAAGACTATGAGCTCTGTCTGGTTCTTGGGAAATAATTCAAGAAAAGTCTCAAACAAACAACTACTTGTGTGATGCGTGTAGGTTCCTGAAAATGAAAATGGAGAGGGATCAAAGTATGATATATGAAATTATCATTTGATTTGTGTAATTTATATGGTTTACAAACTCTAGCAACTGTGTCACACACAAGTTTTTTAATGAATCGACCACCAAAGCTTCCCCAGATGCCTCTATAATAATGTTGTTTGACATCAAACTATTAACACACAGACTCTTCTCTAGCATTACCATATGTCTGCATGCACACACTCATATGTTTTAACCTAATTACTATATTGACCCACATTTATCCAACATTATGTTTTTCTCCCATAGGAAAGAAGAAATCCAAAACAAGGAGACAAATTAATAATAGTTAATTCCAACATAACGATGGTTAAAACAAGTAGAAAATATGAAAAAACACATCCAATTGCCTACTGGAAAGTGTTAAGAGTGCCTATTGGAAAGTGTTAGAGTAGGTGCCACTAAGAGTGGTTGAACTGTGACGAGGGAATCAAGCAGTAATAAGTTTGAGTGTGAGATCCCTATGATCAATTATGGAGCTTATCTCTCATGCTAAGTGAGCTTCTTTCTCATGCTAAGTAACTATGTTCGGCGTGTTCAATTACAAGAGAGAAAAGAGTGAATATCAAATACCTCCTTCAAGTTTAACAAAAATACCAAACTCCCAAATATTTCATAAAGTAACCTAACTCCCCCAAGATTTTTTGTGCAAATGCCTTTATACCCTCAACTATAACACATTTTTCAATTCAGCAAGTACATATTATTAAATAATGATCATGACAAATTTATGATTTTTTTTATGATAAAAATGAGCAATAATTAAAAGTAAAAGAATGAATAAAAATATATAATAATTAAAAGTAAAAGAATGAATAAAAATATATAACCATTTCTATAAATAAAAATCTCAACTATCTATATTTGTGGTATAAAATTATTGAGTAATACTACACTTACAAAGAAATTTTACAAAGATCTCCGTACAAAGTGATGTGGTAAAAAATAAATGGAATAGTGAATTTAATGAGTTTGATTTTTTGTTTCACTATTTTATTCATTTTTTGTCACCTCACTTTGTATGTAAATCTTTGTAAGATTTCTTTAGAAGTATAGTATTATTGAAAATTATTTTACATTGAGTCTTTTAAATGAGGGGCACTTGTCAATTATTCTCTAGTATTCATATACTGGCAGGTGCATGAGAGTGATTTATAATGCGCTCTACTAAACTGACACGTCAAGCATGGGGAGTATAGAAAATTAGAAAGGTGATCAGGTGAGGTTTATTCGTACGGGCAGAAGAATGAAGACAGAGGTATATTTTTTTTTTTGGGCTTTACGTGTTCCAATTACAGATTAATGATAGTAAATTACATGTCGAAATTGAAATTAAAAAATTTATCGCTTATTAAAACTATAAATATAAGTTAGTGTATAATAAATTATACAAAAATACTCCTTTTGACTTGACACCAGTTGACTTTGGATGTCGGATAAATTCCTTTTAGTATTAAACGATCATTTATACATATAAAGAGCCAAATATGCCTAAACTACATATTCCCACCAAAAATCGAACTCCTTGAACAAAAATGTAACCGCGGAAGGGCATAACAGGTTATTTTACTTATTTTCTCAATAAACTTTAGTTATATTGATATAAATATAAGAATATATGTATGATTATGCATATATAAATAAGATTGTATGTAGCTATGCATACATATCTACATATGTATTAAGGTATGTGTACTTGTATATTTATGTAGATATGTTAAAAAGTTTGTAAGTATGTACGTTGGTATGTTTGTGTATACTAACAAATTATATAAACGTTTAAATGCATATTTTTTTACTTATGTAAATGCTAATATGTATACTTTACATTTCAAATACATCTTCATATCTTACACCGTTAATGGTAGAGGTGGATTCGAATCTAGGTTTATGTAATGGACCTTCCATATGAGTCTCATAAACTGGCATAAGAAGTCCAACTTTTTGTGTATTGTTGAATTTTACTCTTAAAATAAAATCATCAACATCAACATATACCAGAAAATATTAATTTTTCACAAAAATTTGGGCCTTTCTATATTTTGGGGTCTTAAGCAGAGTAAAAGATTATAGGTTGAGGGTCACAATCAATAAGGGAATATAAGAGAATCAAGGAACATAATAATTTTGAAAAAAATTAAAATAAATTTTTAGATATTCGTCTTCTATCTAAAAGGATATAAAATAATTTATGTGTTGCTTAAATAATTGTAACAAATAGATTTTATAATTAATAGTTCCCAATATACATAGTAGCTATAATGTGAGTTTTATCCATTGGGATTTTTTTAAACCCCTCTCAAATATGAGCGACGATTAAAACCCCCTATCGTTTGCCAGATGTAAGAAATTTAACAAGATAAAGCCACTGACCTTATTGCCCTTGTCCTGCGCCAAACCATCTCTACCCTTACACGCCACCAACGGTCAAATCAACACCTCTCTTGGTCGTATAACCCACCCCACCATCATAAACAACACTAAAAACACCATTAACAACCAGAAAAATAAAAATGCCACCACTCTTCATCACGTTTCTACATTCGCCACTACAACACCTTCTCAAACAATGGCAAAGAATAATCTACAACACGTTTTCGCAAGCCTCAATACCCATACAACAATAATTATAGATAACGTACATAATCAATAGCATCTACCGAATTTTGAGACAAAACCAAACCAACCATTCACAATGGAAGAGAGGAGAATGAAGAAGAAAGGAATAGAATAATATATGTGCTCATTACTAATGCTTTTTTTCATTGACAATGATAGATGGATAGACATGGGGGGGATGGTGACAGGGTGGCTTGGCCTTGGCTTGCGATTGGGTGGGGTGGGGAACTGATGGTGGTGGGAAGAGAGGCAGAGTAAGGGAGGAGACATAATGAGCTGGCCTTGGCTTGCAATTGGGTGGCGTGAGGAACTAATGGTGGTGGGACGAAAGGGGGTGATGGGCGAGACATGGAAATGATGGGGTTGGCCTTGGGTTGCAATTACTAGGGGTGCACAAAACCGGATATCTGATCTGATTGGGAAGTTTTTTGATCTGATTCGAATATTCAGATCAGGATAAAACCTGATCTGAATCCGATCTGGATTTTGGCTGATTCAGTTATCGGATCGGATAAACCAATATTTGATTTTGATCCAAATTTAACAGAAATGATTGTTAAAATTTAATACTTCCATCAATCTTCAGTAGGGAATTGTGATTTGCTACAATGATCTTTTCTCTTAACCCACAGCCATTGTTGGCACCGTCGTTGGTGGTTTTGAGCCGATTTCTACCAGATTTCCCATCCAATTGATAAGATTCTTTGCCCTCTCCACTTTAGTTTTTCCCCCTAGCCTGACCAGACTTTTTTTCTAGCCGGTTTTTACCAAACGAATTAGTTCAAAAACGAGGGAATCACGAAGTAGCAAGTTCCTATGAGCTCTCAAATGTTTGGAGAAGAAATGGGGAAGAAGAAGAAGAAGGAAGGGCGCATTTATAAGGGTTTGAAACTGAAAAGACACGACCCTCAAGCGAGCTCTACCCCTCGCAGTAGCCTTCGTCATCAAAATTGTCAGCGTTGCTCAAACTTTGATCATACAACATCTGAAGCATCGCGAGACTATACAAGTAGAAGCAAATAATATAAGACATCCATAGAATGACGATCAGTATTTCCTTTTTCCTGACGACCTTAGAGCAATGCAACAATACATTTGATGATGCTTGATTTTGACACCAACTAAACGCACTGGGAAATACTGAGCTGACTTAGATAACACACGTGTATGGGGGTATTGAACTGAATAAAAGATGAAGAACGGTCTTTAAAGTGGTTCAGATGCTTAAGAAAGCGAATCCTACGTCCACTGGTATTGTATTAATATATTTGAGATCAAGTCGCAATCAGCGAGCTGATTTATAAAAGGTTACAAGAGAGAGAGAGAGAGTATATATGCTATTCCAGAGAGAAATTAGCTAATCCCACAAACAAGAAAGGAACCCTCTATTTATAGTGGGATGAATTGAGGTAATGATTACTAAATCAGGGAGTGGGTCAGATTGCCATGCAAATCCTTCCTTGCGTCCCGTTATTCACCTGCTCGAGTGATTTACTTGACTCTTACAGGGATTGGACACGTGGATCGCCTCCAGCCTTTCACCAGCCTGGTGCATACCTACTGCACTAGCAGGAGCATGCCGCTTGAGTCAGCGTGCGAAGTGGCTGCGTCTGAATGGTTGCTGAATTTACCTAACTTTGACCACTTACGCTGACAGGGCTCTGCGTCAGCCCTACTTTTCCAGGCATAACTGAAGTCCCCTAGTTTTTAAGGTTTGAGAATCGAACCTTGGAAACTACATATTATACCTTGATTTGATGCGCTTGACGAGATACTGGTCGATCCGACCTGGCTGCAAAAAAGTCAAAAGAACATTTTCATGTAGGCAACCTGACATGGCTTACTCTTTAGGGTCAGTGACTTATTCTTAGACCATGCTCAGTGCCATAACGATGACTGCTTTTTGGCTGAGGTCTGCTACCTTATTGCACTTAGCGGAATTTTTGCCGAAGCGGTCACGTCGCTTCGCAACTGACGTAAGACAAGATTAAAGAGTCACGTCGCTTCGCGACTGACATAAGATGAAGAGTGTTATATATAATGACCTATTCAGATGTTATCCGTTGCACTTTTGTAACTGATACATTTAATGAAATATCTTTTGCTTTGACAGACGAATCCTATGAGCAATAAGTGCCAGCCATGCGCATTAAATGTGAGCCATGCTGAAATGACATTCCCTTTCAGAACATTAAATGCGGATGTCGACGCATTCAATGTGGAGGAGGGAAAACATGCCGTCGCTTGAGTGTTTCAACAGAAGAAAACGATGATTTGGTTTCTCGAAGCGTGACGATCACTCTTCTTCATTGATTTGCGACACGTGATCACAATCAACAATCAGATGCATTTTTCGCCCAAACGTCGTTTGACTTCTGGAAACCAAAGCGCCACTTCCTTCACTATAAAACCTCAAGCTCACTTCAGGCAATGCCACAATACTCACTTTCTCAGAGAGAGCAACAATTTTCGTGAGCCTTGGTTCTTTGTCTTTTAGATTGGTACGCGCTTGATATTCGAGGCGGGAGGATTCATCTTCTCCTTCCAAGCAGTAAGGATGGTTTCTCTGCCACTTTTATTATTATTTCTTGCCTTCAATAGTTGCCATGCGATAACAATTTGCCGGTAGTTGATCGGAGATGAAACATTCTCCCCGGGTTTGAGCCATTTGACGGTGGCTTCTAAAAGTATTATGTTAGGGTTTTTGTAGGGTTTAAGGGAGGAAGCCTTTTATTTCCTCCACGTCATCGTACGAAACAGTGTACGAGGACTGAATGATTCCCTGTATGTCACCTTTTTCAGACCGCAGTAGAATGGACCCCCCAACGACCAGAACTAAAGAAGGGACCAGCTCGCATGCGTAGGATGCTCCTGCGGGTCCCTCTCAAGAGATCCTGTCGATAATTACTATTGAGGACATGTAGAAGGTGGTAGACCAATATGCTCTCAGCGTAGAGGTCTTCCGAGATAGGGTACACACAGCTCGGAGTTCGCCATGAGGGATGGCTGCGATCTTTGAGAACATATTCAAGAGTGGAAGGTTGATCCCTTTCCACCCGTTTGTCAGGTCGGTCCTCGATCATTTCGGGATCGCACCATTACAGCTCACGCCGAATGTGTATATGATAGCCTTGGCTATGTACATCATGTGCGATGAAAACGGAGTGGGCGAGCTAACCGTACTAGAGCTCAATTACTCGTACATTCTGAAAAAGAGCAAGGACAAGGATTCCTACTATCTCTCCAAGCGACCTACCATCAAAGCGGGGATACATAGTTACCCGAGCAACGTAGGGGCGTACAAAACGAAGTTCTTTTTCTTTCATCATGATGACATTTGCCATTTTCAGGAGTCGAGTAGGTTTTCCTTTCTTTTGAGTTTGCGAACTTACTTTTGTTCTTCGCTAACGAGCTCTTTGTTTCTTTGTAGTTAACAAAACGACCAGGTTAACGCTCCTTGAGGATGAGGACATGATCACTACCTTTGGCTTTCTGTTAGAGTCATGAAAGTGACTCTATTTTGGTGATAAAAATACCCCATTTGTGAGTAAATTGAAGTATATTGAGACAATTAAAGAATTTATGAATTTATTCACGAAAATCGCTTCCTAATATTTTTCTTATGAATTTAACGTGTTTGGAATGATTTTGGAAAATATATGAGTTGATATTGGGTTGTGGTTTATGGATTAAGGGTGATTTTGTCTCATTTATGCTGTTTAGGGGGTAAAATGTCATGTTTTAAGGGACTGATTTTGTGACTTTTCAATTATGCAGGGACTAAACTAATATTTTACACATTCTTGTATAAAAGAAAAGTTCAGATCGCGTGAACAGGGGAGGCTGTTCACCCAGTTCTCCGGTGACGCTTCGCCTTCTCCGGCGACGTTTCGTCTTCCCAAGCACCGATCCACCATCAGCCACCGCAAACCACCACCGAGAACCACCACGCCGCGACGCTTCACCTCCCACCACCGTGACTTTTCGTCTTCCAGGTGAGATTTCGCCATTTTCCGACGACGTTTCGGCTCCCCAAGGGTCGATCCACCTTCCCCACAGCCGGATCTACACTTCCCTAGCTTCAGCCGCCGCGAAAACCGCCGGAATCCGTGATTTAGCTGCCGCGACTCTTCATCTTCTAGGCCAGATCCTGCTCATTTCCGGCGACTTCTCACCTCCCCAGGACCTGATCTGAACTCCCCATCACCAGAGCTTTCCATTGGTACCTTCGGATCCCATTTCCGCCACCGTTTTCCGAGACCCGCCGTAAAAATTAACGTTTTCCCAAGGCCAAACCTACTGCTCGTATTCTGGGCTGTCCGTTGGTCATTTTCAGCCCTTCTTCGCATCATATCACTGTCGGTTACCTCCTCTTCGCCATGATCAGCTCCGTTTCCACTGTTTCAGCCTCTGTCATCACCACAATGAGCGGCTAAGCTCCCGGATTGTCCATTACTGTAGGCGAGATCGAGATTGACTCCACGATCTCCTCATCGCTCGACTAGTTGGATGAGCCCGAATGTTGGATATTTGGTTAAGTTTCTTGTATTCAGATTATATTTGTTTTCGTTTCAGTTTGTTTGCGATACTTTAATATTATTCTGATGCTCGATGTGTTGAATTGATAATGTCCATTGAGAACGTTTATTGATATATAACTTTTCGCATAATTGAATGTCGGTTTGAGATTATTGAATGTTGATTATGACTTTAAATTGCTTCGGTACTGATTGCAATCAAGTTGTAGTAGCGTTTAATGTCATCTCTACTAGGAATGCATTTATTGTGTAATTAGTTGATTGGATGATACAGGTTGATAGGTTGTACTTGTTAACATTGTACCAACTAGTGGTGTTTAAGGGTTTAGCATTTTTCGGTTAGTCAATGATAGTCTTTAACCAATCGATCTGTAACTAAGACGACGGGGAGACAGGATAGATTATGCCTAGATTGCCGGGAGATATTTCTATTGATTTGCCTAGCCTTGTAGGATTAGGAAATTAAAGAGCGAGGAGAGATTGTGAGAGTTGGTCTTGAGTCAAACCGAACCCGTAGCGACAACACTTTTAATATTGTGTTTTAGTTAGCAATTTATTTAATGCTTTTAATTTCCTGCAAGTAATTAGTTTCCTTAGTTTTAATCAATCATTTTGCCAATTTCTCTTTCGGTAACTCAAAAATACATTAGGTCATTAGTCTTGCTCCCTGTGGATTCGATCCTGCTTACCGCTAACTACGGTACTTAGGTTTAATTTTGTGACCGTGACGACCGGTCTAACACTTTCTGCCTGAAGAAAGTAGAGAAGCAAGATTGCTCATGACAATCGCAAATTTGCGGAAGTACGGTTTCTTCAACTCCGAAGCGACCCTAGAGACCACATCGAGTAAGCTTCGTAACCTTAGCTTATTTTTAGATTTTTCATGCAGCGACCTGTTTTGCTAATAATGTTCGCATGCAGCGACCATGCCTCTAAGGGTGTCTAGATTGCCGTGACCAAGGCAATTTGCCTTCCCCTGATTTGGTGCCATCGGACCAGCTGGAGTGGCTTCTAGCGGTCCCCCCATCAGAGGGACACCGACGGGTGCTCCAATCTGACCTTCGGGCGCTCCCAAGCCTTCAGCTGCTCGCCTGAAGCAGAAAACAATGGCCCAGAGGCCCAAAAGGAGGAAGCAAATTTGGACCGAGGAGTCGAAGTCTGAAACGGAGGCTTTGGGCATTCAGTTCTAGAGGTCGTAGCCTTACCAAGCATTCCACTCGGGAGGGCCACCTAGGGGTGCAACCGACATCTCCATTGCCCCCGAGTGTCTGTAGACAAGGCAAAGGGAGGCCGCGGTCCCTGGGAGGAGGGCGAGCAAAGAGCCAGCGGAGGGAACTCTACCTGCTAGGGGCATAGACACACCCGTGCTGGACTTAATAGGGCAACTCCCGGATCATCTATAGCCGATGGTTTTTACCCTGCTGGAGTGCGGGCTCACGGAGGATTCGAGCAGTTTGTGGCCTCCAACCCCATGGATCTGATGTCCACGTCCTTCCAGTACCTAAGCAAGGTAAATGAGCTGTCCTCGGCGAGGACTTATATTTTCTTTTTTAGGAAGGACTAACTTTTTATTCTCTTCGTTATGCAGGCCCTACTCTCCATGCACCTGTCCCTACAAAAGGTTCAGCTGGGGGCTACTGAGGGATTGGTCGAGCTAAGGGAAGAGAATACGCGGTTCAAGAGGGAACTAGAGGCTACACGAGCAGACAGAGACTCGTCCATTGTTCAGGCGAATCAGCATTTGTCCGAAAGGGATGCTGCACTTTGCATGGTGGACTTTCAAAAGGCTGAGCTAGAAAATCACGGAGAGGAGATAAAGGAGCTCCAGAGGATAGTGGCCAGACTCACCAAGGAGGCGGGGGAGAAAAACCAGGAGCTGAAAATGATCTCCCAACGGGCCTTACAAGCAAAGCGAAAAAGGGGCAAGCTGTAGGAGACCACTGAGAAGCAGTAGTCGACGCTTGAGGCCGAGCTCCAATTCACTCGAAGTCCCGTCACTTCGTTAACTGCAGAGATGTAATAGTAGGCTGCGGAGATCGAGAGAAGGGCTGCAGAATGGATGATTTAGTCCATCTTCGCCCTTCGGTCAAAGAACCCTGTGATGGATCTGTCCGACCTCCTCAATGAGTATCGGGATGAACTTGCTTCCATGGCACAGGCCGAGGATAAGGAAGCTAGGACCTGACCTGGAAGATGAGCATTTGGAGTATATCCCAGAGGATCTCGCACTCCCGATCTGGGTGATCCGCGACCTCGTACCGAGGATGTTGGAAGGCCGCCCTCTCGGGACACGGGGATAAGGATCAATGATCTGCTTTTGTAGTCTTTTTCCTGCTCGCTTATGTACTTTCCCTTTTGTTAATGAATAAATACATGTCTTTCTTAATCTTTCACGAGTGCTTATAATTTCCGTAACCTATGTTATACATGAGATCACATTCTAACTGTTTACAATAACATTGGAACAAGTCTATGCAAACAGAATTATATACATGGGAAAATGATTACAAAAGAACATAATTATACACTTGTTATTTATACAGATTAAGAAAAGCAAAATCTTTACAAGGAAAAAATGAGTTTGGGATTATTGATTATATGGTCGGAGATGTTTAGCATTCCAAGCTCACTTCAGAACCGTTCAGCCTTTTGAGATGATAAGTCCCCGGTCTTATCATTTTGGCGATGCGGTATGGGCCCTCCCAGTTTGGTCCCAAAACTCCCATACTTGATTCTCTAGTACCGAGAAGGACTTCCTTTAAAACGAGGTCGCCGACCTGGAAATCTCTTCTTCTGACCTTAGAGTCGAAGAACCTTTTTCACGCGCTGTTGATAGGCTAGCTGAGCCTTGCTGTGATATTCTTCAACTAGATCTAGACTTACGCGCATAAGCGCCTTGTTGTCTGTTTCGTTGAAGTCATTCCGAAGTGAACCGGTTCCTACCTCCACCATGATCATTGGTTCATAGCCATATGCTAGCAAAAAATGGGTTTTTGAGGTAAAGGTTCTCAGAATTGTCATGTTTGTCTAAAAAACTTCAGGAAGGTCGTCGGCCCAATTCCCCTTGGCTGCGCCAAGTTTGGCCTTCAGAGTGTGCTTGATGGTTTTGTTGATAGCTTCAACTTGACCATTTGCTTGCGGCCTTGCGACTGAGGTGAATTTCTTATGGATACCCAGTTCGTCGCAAAACTGCTTGAACTCCTCGCTATCGAACTGCTTCCCGTTATCAGAGATAAGGGTATGAGGAATCCTATAGTGGCATACAATATTTTTGAAGACGAAGTCCTTGAGCTTTTTGGTGGTGATTGCGGCCAATGGCTCTACTTCGACCTACTTGGTGAAGTAGTCTACCGCAACCACCGTATACTTTACTCCCCCTTTACCGACTGGCATGGGTCCGATGAGATTGATTCCCCACATGGAGAATGGCCAGGGTCTGGACATGGTTACCAGCTAGTGGGAAGGAGCTCGCGGTACATTTGCAAACCGCTGACACTTATCACACGTTTTAACAAAGTTGTAGGCGTCTTCTTGAATCAGGGGCCAATAATACCCTTGACAAACAACCTTATTGTCCAGGGATCTTGCGGTCATGTGATTACCACATATTTTTTCATGTATCTCCCTCATGATATAATCTGCTTCTTCATCGGTTACACATCGGAGAAGACGGCCGCTAAACCCTCGCTTGTATACTGATCTCCTATGAGTGTGTAACGAGCAACTCTTATTTGTAGGGTTCTTGCCTCGACCTTGTCGTTGGGCAAGATCTCATCTCGGAGATACTGAATGGTAGAGGTCATCCAGGAGACTGATTCAGTTACATTCACAACCTATTCGAGCGAACTAATACTGGGGGCCTCTATGAATCGAAAAGGAATGCTCTCTCGCGCGTCTGAAGCCAACGATAAGACTATTTTTGTCGAGGCATCCGCGATAGAATTGCTGTCCCTAGGAATTTGTGTGATCGTGAAGTGCTTAAACGGCTCGAGTGCGGCCTTAGCTTTCTTCAAATAGTCGATCATGTTTTCTTCCTTGGATTGATATTCCCCCAAAATCTGGTTGACAAGCAGCATGAAGTTACTGTGGATGCTGATCGCAGTTGATCCCATTTCTCTTGCCAACTGCAATCCAGCGAGTAGAGCTTTATACTCGGCCTCATTGTTGGTCGCTTTGAACCCAAAACGGAGAATGCCATAAATGCGAGTCCCTGCGGGACTAAGGAGGAGAAGGCCTGGCCTGGCCCGTTTCCTATTTGATGATCCATCGACATACAGGCTCCAAGTCGACAGGTTCTTGAACAGTTTCCTGGGTGACTTCGATGGCCTATTGCTCGGAATCCTTTATTGGGTGATATGAGAATTCGAAGATGAAATCGGCAATAGCCTACCCTTTGATAGTTGCTTTTGGTCTATACTGCAGATCAAACTGACTTAGTTCCATAGCCCACTTGAGCAATTTACCTGATGCCTTTGGCTTCTGAAGACTTGCTTGAGCGAGTAGCTGGTCATTACATGGATTGTATAGACGTGGAAGTAAGGTCGTAACTTTCTGGAGGTGATCAACAGGGCATAAGCCAATCGCTTCATTTCTAGATACCGTATCTCGGCATCCAACAAACGCTTGCTCGTGTAATAAATTGGCCTTTAAATCCTGCTCTCTTCCCGATCTAAAGCTGCTCTGACCGCATACTGCGAGACGGATAGATACAAGAGCAAAATTTCCTGTGGTAGAGGCTTGGATAGAATATGTGGTTTTTCGCGGTGCTTTTTAATGCTTTGGAATGCCTGTTCGCACTCGGAAGTCCACTCAAACTTCTTATTGGCCCTAAGGATATTGAAGAAAGGCAAGCAGCGATCTGTTGCCCTCGATATAAAGCGACTGAGTGCCGCTATTCGCCCGTTGAGACTCTAAACCTGCTTTCGGTTGGTCGGGCTTTTCATGTCGAGGAGAGCTTAGATTTTCTCGGGGTTGATCTCTATTCCCCTTTGGTTAACCATATACCCCGTAAATTTTCCTGATGATACTTTAAATGAGCATTTGAAAGGATTGAGCTTCATTATATACTTCCGGAGGATGTCGAACATCTTAGCGAGATGCGCCATGTGATCTAAAGTAACATGCGACTTGATTAGCATGTCATCAATATAGACTTTCATCGACTGCTTGATCTGCTCAGAAAACATTTGGTTAACTAGCCGCTGGTAAGTTACTCTAGCATTTTTTAGGCCGAAGGGCATAACCCTACAGTAGTACAACCCCCGATCTGTAACAAATGAGGTATGCTCTTTGTTTGGTGCATACATCAGAATTTGATTGTATCCCGAGTATGCGTCCATAAAACTCAATAGCTCGTGCCTGGAGGTGGCATCAATGAGCTAGTCGATCCTGGGCAAGGGAAAGTTGTCTTTTGGGCAGGCTTTGTTGAGGTCAGTGAAGTCAACACAAGTCCGCCACTTACTGTTAGGCTTCTTTACTAGAACCAGGTTGGCAACCCAACTCAGGTAGAGCACTTCCCAGATGGACCCATTTTGAAGGATATTATATACCTTGATTTTCAAGGTGGCATATCGTTTTGGATCAATCACTCTTCTTTTCTGGCAAACCGGCTTGGCTTCACTATCGATGTTCAAGGCATGGCAAATGATGTCCGGGCTGATCCTAACCATATCGGCATGCGTCCATGCGAACACATCAATATTTTCTATGAGGAAACTGGTCAGGTCATTAGCGAGCTGGGGGTTGAGATTGCTTCCAATCCTCAACACTCGGCTCGGCTCGTTCTAGTTGACTGACACTTTCAATAGATCCTCAATTGGCCCACTAGAAGGTTCTTGGATTCGAGGATCCATATTATCCTCAGTTGGGCCAGACTGTGGTTCGATCTGGCTGATTGCCATTGCCTATTCTGGAATACCATGGGGGATGCCTTTCCCCTTGCACGCCATCTGCACTACCCTTACATAGCAGTCGCGAGATGCGCGCTAAGATCTGCTTACTTTCCTTATTCCCGTATGGGTGGGAAACTTCATCGTGAGATGGTAGATCGAAGTGACTGCCTGGAAGCTTCTTAGTAGAGGTCGCCCTAGGATGCCATTGAAAGCGGAGAAGCAGTCAACTACCAAGAATTCAGTGACCTTAGTCACCTCGTCAAAGTCACCTAGTGTGATTGGAAGCGAGATCATTCCTTTGGGGATCAGGTGATCCCCTATAAAACCATATAGGGAGATAGAGGTGGGCTTCAGGTCGGCCTCATCCAATTTCATCCTTTCGAAAGCTCGCTGGAACAGGATGTTCATAGCGCTTCCGTTATCCACCAACATTTTATGAACGTCGTAGCGCCCTATTTGGGGTGTGATGACGAGAGCATCATCATGGGGATGATGCAATCAAACTACGTCTTTTTCCGAGAAGATGATTTCCTCCTCTCTGCGAACCTTTGATGGTCGATGCATCGTGTTCATCACACGGATAGGGTCATGATGAGCTGCGCGAGCACATCTTTCTTGGGCACCTTGCGAGTTGCCCTCGAGATGTGGTCCCCTAAAGATTATCACCACGTTATAGATACTTTTGCGATCACGACACTTCTTGCCCGGTTCCTTTCGATTTTTCTCCCTTACGGGAGTAGAGTCATCAACATACTCTTTGAAATGCCCCTTATTGATAAGGTCTTCGATTGCCTGCTTGAGAGCTTAGCACTCATCGGTGTGATGGCCATTGTCTCGATGATAACGATAGTACTTTTTACTATTTCTAGCTGAGGGGGGATTTTTCATGGGCTCAGGTTCTCTGAGCAGGCTGGCCTTTTCTGATTTGTCAAGAATAGCCGAGACAGATGCATTCAAAAGGGTATATTGATTCTTGTCGCGATCGCGATGAAAAACTGGAGCATAAGACTTTTTGGGCTCAAACTGTTGTTTCTTTTCTTTTCGATGATCATCGTTAGGCCATCGACGATCAGCCCTCATATTTTCCCCTCCGACTTGGCGTACTGCCCAACGGACCAAGGTTGTGGTGGTTGAGCACTGCCACAGAGTTCTCAATATGAAGTTATTTCTTTGTAAGGCTGTAGAAGCGGGAGAGAGAAACATCGTCCTCTGATTGCAACTCCTTTTATAGATTTATCTGTGGATGAACTCCCGCAATGATAAGAGTCCGAACGGACTCTTCGAGAGTGTGAGCTACTTTATGGAGCTCTCTATGGAATCTGTCGATGTAAGATTGGAGGGATTCATCCCTCTCTTGCCTTATGTTGCTGAGGTAGCTCAAAGGCATTGAGAACTTCTTGTTTCCTTGGAAGTGTCTCAGGAATGTTGAGCTCATCTGATTCCACAAACTGATCGATCCGACCGGGAGCAACCTGAACCATCGCTTGACATGAGATGTAAGAGTCACTGCCAAGCATCGACATTTTGTCAAGTCAGAAACTTGGTGAAATTCTATCAAGTCATTGAATTCGTACAAATGATCCTGCAGATTAGAATTCCTATCGAATGCCTACATATCGGGCATTCTGAATCTGGATAGGGAGGGGTGGCTAACACAGTCGGAGAAAAGAGAGACGCCTCTATGACCTACTCTCGCTCATTTTGCTGAGCCTTTAGCTAATCCAGAGCTCGCTATAGCTCCTCAATTTGAGGCAGTGGAGCCATTTGGGGATTGCTTTCTCCCATGTAGGTTTGACCCTCGCGATTGCAGTTGAGGAAAGTCTGAAGGTCGGATTCCTCGTCGCCTTCGTCGGTAGTTCTAGTCGCTCTTGACACACGCTGGCTAGAGTCGTGCAATGGAGCTGAATGGTCTGGGGAACCTTCCCGACCTCCGCGATGGTGTGAACCGACCTGTGGACAGTAGGAACTTCCCGTGCTATAACGATCGGAGTCGTCATTTTGGAGATAATGGGAATCTCCCCGCCTTACACTTTTATGGGAGTGCTCGCACGACATGGCATGGGATAGCTCGAGCCGCGACACGTCACCAAGCCTTTACGCCATGGGTTTTCTACCCGGGGTGGGTTGGTGTTCGCTGGTCCCTCAGAGCCTCTAGGCTCTCTGTTTGCCACCTGCTTTCCCTTTCTTTGAAGCACTGTAATGAGCGCAGCACGGGCCATCGCCATTTTCTGCGCTTTCATGCAACCTGCAGGCGTTTTTGGAGGTGGCACCACCTCATTTGATTCGAGTGGCGCGACCCAATCCAAACGGTGCAACCTTTGGTTGACCGTTTGAAGAGTATTGTTGAACCTCTCCAAGTAGCTCATGACGGCTGGATCAAGCCGTGAGCTCGAAGGGATATCCCCCACGAGATTTTGTGAGACTGGGGGCACTTTGGAAGAAGTGTCATCTTGCTCTTGGGGATCTCTTCCTCACCATGATTGGTTCACTTAGGTTCAAATCAGTGAGCCATCTGCTGTTGGACTGATTAGTTAGAGATTCTCCTGATGAAGGACAAATACTAAATCAGGCTCTCATTCTAGCGCCAAACTGTAGATGCTTGATTTTGACACCAACTAAACGCACATGGAAAATGCTGAGCTGACTCAAATGACATACGTGTATAGGGGTATTGAACTGAATAAAATATAAAGAACGGTGTTTAAAGTGGTTCAGATGCTTAAGAAAGTGAATCGTACATCCACTGGTATTGTATTAATATTTTGAGATCAGGTCGCGATCAGTGAGCTGATTTACAAAAGGTTACAAGAGAGAGAGAAAGAGATATGCTATTCCAGAGAGAAATTAGCTAATCCCACAAACGAGAGAGGAACTCTCTATTTATAGTGGGACGAATTGAGGTAATGATTACTAAATCAAGGAGTGGGTTAGATTGCCATGCAAATCTTTCCTTGCGTCCTGTTATTCACCTGCTCGAGTGATTTACTCGACTCTTGCAGGGATTGGACACGTGGATCGCCTCCAGCCTTTCACCGGTCGGGCGTACACCTACTACACTGGCAAGAGCATGCCGCTTGCATCAGCGTATGACGTGGCTGTGTCTGAATGGCTGCTAGACTTACCTAAGTTTTGACCACTTACACTGACCGGGCTTCGCATCAGCCCTACATTTCCAGTCATAACAACCTTGAACGCCCTATTGTTATCATCCTAATTACTTGATGAAGACTCGTCACAAGTTTTGGAAGACGAACAATCTTGCTATATTCAAAAGAGGCATGATAGTCCCATAGGTAATACATTCTCCCAGCTTTGGTTAACTCAGGCTACAAGACCTAGGTTTGGTTCATGTGCTTGGGTCCACCTAATATGGATTGTTGGAACCTTGTATGTTGGACCTTGGCTTGACTTGATCCTTGGAACTCATTTGTTGGACTCTTGTTGTAACGCCCACATCTAGGTACGTAGTTTTATGTATTCCCTAATATCCTTAATTAAATTTTGTTAAAGTTATCTTGAACAAGTGTGAAGAAAATGCCTTAAAATTTCATTAGGGGTAAAATGATTTTTTCACTGATAATTAGTTGAAAAAGTGGGGAGTGAAAAGAGATAGAATTTCACGGGGAAGTTAATAAAAATGAGGGCATTATTGTAATTGACTAAGGGACATAGATGGAATTTCATAGAAAGTGAAAGGGCAAAATGGGAAAGTAGAAGTAATAAATGAGATATTTGGAGTTCATTCTTGAAAACTCAATCATTCTCTACTCCCTCACACGCCACTTTCATCTCCAAATTCTTTCATTTTCTTCATCAAATTTCCAAGGCAATTTAGAGGATTTTTGGTTGGATTTTGGTAGATATTCAATCCTAAGCATCCAAAGGTAAGAGTTCTTGCAATATGATGTGAGATTAATTTTTAAAGTGTTAAATTCTTATAGTTATATGCTTAGGGTTCAAGAAGGAGAGGAGATCTACCCAAAGAGAGAGTTTCTAGTGTGGAACTACCCAAGATCAAGGTAAGTAAATCCAACCCTAAGTTTGATTTGAGTAAGTTTGTAGAGATTTGTACATGTATGTATGTGCTTATGTTTTTGAGAAGTTTTGAACCCACCCTACAAGCCCCAAAGACTAAATAAGTCACATGCTATCGTGATAGGTAGTCCCAAGATTTGAACCCAAGAACTCAGGGAAGGGAGCAAACTCCCTTGACCGCCAGACTAACTCTCAATTTTCATTAATCTCAAATGTATTTATTTACAGTATGCCTATTTAGCTAAAAACTGATCTAATGTAGCAATTCAAGTGATTCACTACAAACAAAAATCTTAGCCATTCAATCATTTACAAACAAACAAACACAAAATAACAAACGCTAGACTGTAGGATCTATTAAAATGTCGATGCTTTGATTTAAAAACTAACAGACTTTAACGGGTTTTGAAGTTTGGTAAACTCTTTTAAGACATCTCATTTTCTTTGAACACTAACGTTGTTTTCTTCATTTTAGTTGGGTAACTGTAACCAACTCTTCAAATCTTTAATTTCAAAACCAACACTTTCTACTTTCTAACTCGTAATTCTGACCTTCTCAACATGCATAGATATTATATTTTGACACAGTTAATCTATTGAAGAGTTTTTATTATAAGACATTTTAGTTGGAGTATGGATCACGATGTTTCCTTGATAAACTCCAAATCTTAGTGTTGAATTTTCCAGATGTTAAAGATTTTAAGGAAATACAAGTAATCACAAAAGAAATTAATGATATTTGTGTTAAATTGTCCCAAAATTTAACCTTCTTAATATAGGTGCTGAGTAACGCCAAGAATATACTTTCCGGACTAACTGATACAAACATATAACTATTGGACAATCTTGATTTTACTGTTCTTTTACCTTTTCTGACGCAACGAGTTAATATAATAACAAGGTTAGATCTCTGTTATACCTTTAGAATTGATAAACAAGTCTCAATAACATAAACTTAGATAATAAAATTTGAAGTAACATCTATATAATCATTCTATATCTTAAAAAAATGAATAATATGTTTATATAGGGTTGTAACAGCCAACCCTAACAAGACTTCCAATAAACAAGGAAATAAAATCCAAATTAATAAATAAAAAATAGGAAATCCTAACTTTTTTCTAATCATAATATAAGAAAAGACTTTAAATAAAATAGGAAAAACACGTAGAAAATTAGACCGCCCCGAAACACGTCAGAACAGTGGATTTTGGACTCGAAAAAGACCCCAATCAGGGAACCCAATCTTAAGTCGTCGGGCTCAAAACGAGTTTTCTATTGATATTTTATAGGCCCTGTAATTCTTTCGAGATCAAAAGTTATGGTCATTTTAAGTTGATACGCTAATTTAAAATTTAGGACTTTTGGGCCCGTGCATTTGGGTTTCTGACGCTTAGCCCTCTCTAGGAGTTTATCTGCTAGACGTTCTATGTCATTTTGTTATGCCTTCATAAAATGCCTGAATATGGAAGGTGAATCAACTATATATATATAATGAATATTTTTCAAATCTTTATCAACAAATATGTTCTAGCTGACTTGCCATTGGCGCCCATTATAAAACAGTTTACGAAGAAAGTTTCGCAATCTTTAGAGAGGCATAAAATGGATTGGATTGTACATTCATAAGTGTTCGGCAGCATAACATGTTTATCACCTTCAAGCCGATCTAATACTCCCTTTATCGTAACATTGTTGACAATCAGGAGTAATTATCTCCAACTTGGTTCTCCAATATTCGAGGCCCTAATTTTTCTCTACTGCTAGTTGTACAAATAGACTAGAATTACTAGAATCCCTGTAAATATGTGATTGTATCTTGACAGCTATAGTTTCCTTATAGTTAGTCAATCAGTCCTAAACTATAAGACCTAAAGCTTTGTACAATGGCTATTTATGCCCAGCTAGTAATAGAGGAAATCATTGAAGTCTTCTCCTCACAAACTCTGTATTTTTGACTTTGTATCAGAGCAGGTATTATTATCCGTTCTATATCATCACAGCCTAAATTCTTATATACCCCTCGCACTATGATTAATGACAAGCTCGAATCATCCTCTGTACCAGTTATCCATGTTCAATCAGAAAATCCTAGTTTCACAACTAATGTCATCCTTACCGAAACCAATTATGATGTCTAGTCTCAAATCATGGAAATGCAGATTGCAGGGTGTGAGAAGCTTGAATATCTTATGAGTAAAACATCTCCGAAGGTTACTGATCCTTCCTATGCGAAGTGGTATGCTAAGAATCAAAAGGTCAAAGGATGGTTGTTGACCTCTATGTCATTGGAGATTATGAAACGCTATCTTAGATTGCCTATTGCACGTGAAATCTGGAGTGCTCTTGCCAAAGCATTCTATGATGGGGTAGATGAATCGCAACTCTTTGCATTGAATCAACAAGCATTCTCTACCAAACAGGTTGGTTATCCTCTTTCCACCTATTATGGTCTGATAGAAAATTTTTCAAGAGCTAGATCATTGTGATAAAATTGTTATGAACAATCTCGATGATGTTATTGCCTATAAAAAATCAGTTGAGAGACTACGGGTGTATATTTTTTTGAATGGACTAGATGCAGAATTTGAACAAATTTGAGGTGAGATTCTCAAGAGGGATCCTGTACTGGATCTTGAAGAAACTTATGCGTATGCTCATCGTGATTTTGTTCGCTGAGCTACACTAAATGGCAAACCTGAACATTCAGAGCCATATGTTATGGTAGCTCGTCGAGTCAAGTATCAACAACTACAAACAAACTCAAAACTAGATCGAACCTCTGGTCCACTGAATCATGATCATAATTAGTCATTTGGATCAAAAAATTGTGGCTACGAAATAGGAGTTGCATGACCAGAACATATGTGTACTTATTGTGGTGAAACCGGACACACTAAGTCACGGTACTATGAATTGATTGGATATCCAGAATGGTGGGATTTTGTCAAGGTACCTCGTAAACGAAATTCAAAGACAAACCATCATGCTTCTATTGCTGTGGTAGAGCCTAGTCATTCTTCCACCAGCAATCCTGAGAAAGCCTCCTCTTTCATTGCTACTTCTGGGAATGTAAGTAAGGCTCTTCATACCTCTACTCCTGTTAGTCATAGTGAATGGATACTTGATTCAGGTGCCACAAATCACATGACCTTTAACAATAATCATATTCAGTCCACAAAATCCTCAGACCAATATATAGTGTCCACAGCCGATGGTACCCCCTCTCTCGTGTTAGGAGAAGGTTCAATTTCTCTTACCAAAAATTTGAATTTTGATTCAGTTCTGGTTGTCCCTTTCCTCAATCATAACTTATTGTCTGTTGGTCAAATAACCCTTGCTTTAAATTGAGTTGTGATTTTTTGGCCTAACCTTTGTATCTTTAAGGACATTCAGACTTAGAAGACAATTGGTTATGGTACTAGGAGAGGGAGGCTCTACTATCTGGATCTAATACCGGTAAGCTCAAATTAGTTGGCTCAAGTTTCTTCAGCTAATACACCTAATAAACTTTAGAGTTTAGAAATTTGGTTTGGAATAGCCGTTTAGGCCATGCATCTTTTGGATATTTACAGAAATTGTTTCCATAGCTTTTTACGCAATTGACTGTTTCAGATTTTAAGTGTGACATTTGTGAATTGGCTAATAGTCATCGTGTTCCATTTCCTATTGGTATGAATAAAAGTCCTATACCTTTTATGGTTATTCACTCTGATGTATGGGGGCCTGCAAATACTTCTTTTTTGAGTGGAACACGTTGGATTGATTCATTTATTGATGATCACACTCGTATGACTTGGATTTGTTTGATGAAATCAAAGAGTGAAGTGAGTTCCCTGTTTCATCAATTTCACAAAATGATAGCAACTCAATATCAATCTAACATTCAGGTTATTCATACTAATAATGGAGGCTAGTTTATCAATCAAGACTTGAAATAGTACCTGAATTTATATGGCATTGTTCATCAAACTACTTGCCCTTACACCCCTCAACAAAACAGGGTAGCCAAATGAAAAAATCATCACCTTCTTGAGGTTGTTCATGCTTCCTTGTTTAGAGCTCACATGCCCACCAGTTATTGGGATGAAGCCGTCACCACTGCAGTCTACCTCATCAACCATGTACCTTCTAATTCCCTATAATTTCATACTCCGTTTGATGTTCATCATACTATAAGTGCTCCTACCATACCGAATTTTTCCCCTAAAGTTTTGGATGTGTAGCCTTTGTGCATCTTCACAAAGGCTTGAGAACTAAGTTGGAACCCCCGACACTTCGATGTGTATTTGTTGGCTATGCCTTGCATCAAAAAGGCTATCGGTGTTATCATCCCCCTTCTTGCAAGCTTTATGTTACCCTTGATGTGATCTTTCATGAAAATGATATGTATTATTCTAAGCCTTCACTTTTGGGGGAGAATAGAGTGAAGTGCAGACTTCACATCATCCTTTGGACAACTTGGATTTTATCACCTTGGAAACTAGTGGTGAATGTCCAAGTGATGATAACTCCATGGATACTAGGGAGGAGTGTCCAGGTGATGGTCCAGAATTTTTTGAGGATGAGAATCAGGGTCAGATGGAAGTTCAGAATTAAATGGAAGTGTCGTCAGTCTTTCACAATTTACTAGCCAACCAATTGTCTTCTCTAGCCGATTCCATGCCTGAGTCTCATGAAAATTCTGAATCTGAACCTCACCTAAAAGTGTTACCCAATCGAGTCACAAGAAGGAAACCCAAAGTTACCTATGAACCTATCCTCAACTCTAAATCTAAATATCCCATAAATAACTATGTATCCTACCATAGATTGTCAAAGGAAAGTATGGCATTTGTGAATCAATTATATATCTATTGTATCTATTCCTAACTATATGCAGGAAGCCTTGAAAGATCCCAGATGGAGGGAGGTAATGAATGAAGAAATGAAGGCCCTTCAAGAGAACTCAACGTGGAAAGTTGTTGACTTGCCTAAAGGGAAGATACTTGTTAGATGTAGGTGGGTCTTCACCATTAAATACAAAATTGATGGAACTATTGAATGGTGCAAACTTGTTGCCAAGGGATATACTCAAACATATGGAATTGACTATATGGAGACATTCACACCAGCGGCCAAAATTAATAATGTTCGTATTCTATTATCTCTGGTGGGGAATCTTGAGTGGCCTTTACACCAGTTTGATGTAAATAATGCATTTCTATATGGAAATCTCCAAGAAGAAGTGTATATGGAGTTGCCCCTGGCTGTAATCGGCAGACTAAAGATAACAAACAGGTCTGTAGGTTGAGAAAATCCCCATATGGTTTGAAGCAGTCTCTTAGAGCGTGGTTTGGAAGATTCACTAGTTTTATGAAGTCTATTGGTTACAAGCAAAGTAACTTAGATCACACTCTATTCTTATAGCATAATGAAGAACAAATCACAGCTCTTATTGTGTACGTTGATGATATGATCGTGACTGGAAATGATCCTAAAGAAAGGAAAACACTGCAGAAGCATCTTGCCCATGAGTTGAGATAAAGTACCCGATGAATTGAAGTATTTCTTTGGAATTGAAGTGTCAAGATTGAAGAAAGGTATTTTTATGTCACAAAGAAAATATACCTTAGACCTACTAAATGAAACTGGTATGACAGCATGTAGTCCAGTTAGCACTCCTATGGAAGAAAATCTGAAACTATGTGTGCATTCAAATCAAGTTCTTGCTAATAAGGAATGCTATCAGAGGCTGGTTGGAAGATTAATGTATCTTGCACATACTCGGCCTAATTTAGCTTATGTGCTGAGTGTAGTTAGTCAATTCATGCACTCCCTAAGCAAAGAACATATGAATGCTGTCATTCATATCTTATGCTACTTGAAGTCATCTCCAGGAAAGGGAATTTTATTCACAAAATGAGACAACTTGAATATTAACGGCTATACAGATGCTGATTGGGCTAGTTCAATTCAAGATAAACATTCTACATCTGGCTATTTCATGTTTGTAAGAGGAAATCTGGTTCCTTGGTGAAGTGAAAAATAGGAGGTAGTTGCTAGATCTAGTGCTAAAGCCGAATACAGAGGAATGGCTAATGCAATATGCGAATTGTTGTGGATTAGAAATCTGATGCAAGATTTATATATTAAGGAAGTTAGCCTTATGAAGTCATATTGTGATAACAAGGCAGCATGTGATATTGCCCATAATCTTGTCCAACATGATCGAACTAAACATGTTGAGGTTGATAGGTAGCGTGTGATATTGCCTATAATCCTGCCTCATGTTCAATCTCAAGACCAGCTTGCTGATGTGCTGACCAAGGCAATGTCAAACCAAGCATTTAATGACTATCTCGACAAACTAGGCATAAGCGACATCTACGCACCAACTTGAGGGGGAGTGTTGACAATGAGGAGTAATTATCTCCAACTTGGTTCTCCAATATTCAAGGCCCTAATTTGTCTCTACTGCTAGCTGTACATAGGGATGAGACACGAGCCGAGTAGCTCGCGAGCTACTCGAGCTCGGCTCGTCGTAAGCTCGAGTTCGACTCGAAACTAGTCGAGTTGAGCTCAAGCTCAAGCAGCTCATGAATAGTAACGAGCCGAGTTTGATTCGAGTTGAGCTCGGCTCATCGAGCTTGTGAGCTTAAATGAGCTTTGGGGGCCAATTTGTAAGATTTTGAAAGTTTTATTTTTAAGTTGTCAACATTACAAACAACACCCATGACCCATTCCCAGACAAAAACAATAAACCCATTTCAAAGCTCAAACAAAAACTCAAAATCCATTTGGGATTTTTTCTTTCGGCTTCAAAAATCCAACTTCATTCATCTTCTCTTTCACCTTCATTCATCCTCGGTTCCATTCAAGCTTAGAATGTGAAAGAAAAATAATGAAGGAGAAAATCTGAAGGAGCAGAAGAAGAAATAGAAGAGGAGGTGAGAATATGGAAGAGAATATGGAAGAAGTAAAGAAGAAAGAGAAGAGAATGGGGAGAAAGAAAAGAAAAAAAGACGAAGGAGAAGATTTGAAGAAGTAAGAAAAGAGAAGGGAATAAGGCAGAAAGAAAAGAGGACGGGGAGAAGGAGAGAAAAAAAAAGATGAGGTGACAAAATGAGGTGATAGGTGAAAAGAAGAAAGAGAAAATGAGGGGAGAAAGAGAAAAAAAAAATGAGGTGATAGCCTGTGAAAGGACGAAAGAGAAAATAAGGGGAGAGAGAAAATACAATATTTTAGTATTGAGCTCGATCAGGCTCAAGCTCGTTTGAGCTCGATTAAGCGAGCTCCAGCTCGAGTATACTTTCACAATACCGAGCTCGAGCTCGAATACAAATACTAAAGCTCGATCGAGCTCGAGCTCGAGCTTGGTACTGTTCATCACAAGCCGAGCTCGAGTACCAAGATACTCGGCTCGGCTTGGCTCGGCTCGTATACATCTCTTACAAATAGACTAGAATTACTAGAATCCTTGTAAATATGTGATTGTATCTCGACAGTTATAGTTTCCTTATAGTTAGTCAATCAGTCCTAAACTATAGGATCTAAAGCTTTGTACAATGGCTATTTATGCCCAGCCAGTAATAGAGAAAATCATCAAAGTCTTCTCCTCACAAACTCTATAATTTTTACTAACATGATCGAACCAATGTTGTTAATTGGATTCAATATATAACTCAGGATTTTATTGTTAATTGATTTTTGATATGTATATATTATTTCTCATGAAATAGTGACTGATTTAAAAGCTATAATGATTTTAATTGTGACTCAAATTATTATAGTTATTACTATGAATATAGAAAAACCTTATACTATGCATCTATTTTTACTTCTGTGTGTGCGATTACAATCTTTGGAAGATAAAGGATCTAGTCATGTTATATAACATATATTAAAAACAAAGTCCTTGTATTATTAGAATAACGACAAGCTTGAAATGCAAAATTACACTAAAAGTAGAAGGTGGATCTAATACAAGAAATCAAATTACTTGCATTATAGAACATATTGTTTGTAGGATAGTTAACAACATGATTATAATTGCGGCAATAGTTGCCGTGCCTCTCCAAACATTGCTGAAATACACACTCCTCAACTTTGCCTTGGTTTTGTTCCAACGATTGTTATAGTGTGCCTTCAATTCCTCGCGAAGGTTATAGTAACAAGAATTACTTAAACAAATTTGAGAACAAAGTTTGTTAAACATATTAGCTACTGAAGCATTATCCCCCAAATGATTGGAAATTATTCCCTTTCCAACAAGCAAATCCACATCTCTCTCAGTATTTATAAGACAGTCTATCATATCAACGTAATTGCAAATCCGAGTATCAAATGAGTAGTAACACTGCTCCAAAGCCATTATGTTTCTAAATAAACATTCTGTCTCATCTCTTACTTCCAAACATGGTATTTGCAATTGGTCATGAATGTAAAATGACTGTTTTGTAAATCTTATGTCAAGTAAATCTTTTCTTTCAGTTCCTATAAACTTCACTCCTGACTCACGTAGCTTCACTGCACAAGGTAAACTTCCAATATTTACATTTGAATTCACTTTTGAGTCACTCCGACTATTAGAAAAGCAGCCTTCCTTGATCAGTAGAATGCTTCTTCTCAAATCGGTGAAATGTTTAACTTCCATAGGTGACTTGGGCAAGCTCTTGAACAAGTACCCCCCTAAGAACTTATAAGAAAGATCCATGAAGGAAGGATTGTCAGCAATGCCAGGGTCAATAAAAGCTAACTTATACACTTTCTCGAGGACAAAGTATGGAAGTTGATTTTCGAGTAACTGAAAATCCAATTTTAAAGCATTATGCACGACAGGTATATTTCGCAAAAGATCACTTTTATCACCTTTGTGATGCCTCCAAAAGAGCTCGACGATGAAAATTGCATCATCTAGAATCATCTTTACAAACTCATCCCTCGGAACCATGAACGTCTCAGCATAACAATTACGAATACATTGTTCCTTGTTCTTTACGAAGGCTGAAATTTCCTCCATCTTGATCATAGTTATACGTTTAAGGAAACTTTCCATATATCTTGGTTTTTGCTTCTCCATTTCAGCTAATTCTTCTTTACCATGATGAAAAGGGCCTATTGAAATCAATTTAGGAGTGTAAGCTTCTTCGTTTACTTTTCGAATACTTTGAGGAACCCTGAAAATACAATACCCTTGATGAGTCCACTCCAAGGTATCCTCAATGTCAATATGCTCCCCAATGTCAATATGCCGCTCTCTGATATTATTCTGATCCTCAATAGAAGCACTCATCTCCAAGTTCATTGTCCTAATTATGACAAATAGAGAGAAGTCGCTAACAATGAAGTTAATAATTAAGATCAACTAGCAAAAGAAAATCATTAATTGCCTATTGGTTTTACTTGAAATCATTTTCAAAATTTTAAGCAATCTCTCATATAAATCACAAACAAATTGTATGTGCTCACATGTGCCATATAAATCTGTTGCATGCGGCCTGTAAGAATTTTTGGAAAAGGTTAATCCATGCGGCATTTGATTTGACAAATTATTTTACTTAGAGTAATGCTATGCTTACTCACAATCTTACTAACTATGTTACAATCCTGGAAAATATAACGACATAGTACGGATACTATACTCATAGTACCCGTAGTGTGCCGTTATATTTATCAGGATAGTAAGATGGTTAGTAAGATTGTGAGTAAGCATAGTTTTATTGTTTTACTTATTTTTCCGTCCTAGAATTAAGACAAGGTTTCCAAATTAACTATCACACATAAGTTGGAATACAAAGTTGAGATCCCATTTTTGTGTACATAGCATTATTGTATGCTTAATTATCATGATAGTGCAACATTATATGAAGTTGACAATTTATGATAATATTAAAAAATAAAATAAACCCCTCTTAAAAGTAATGATACCAGTTATAATCAATCTGAAAAAAAAAAAAGGATTGATATAATCAGATAAATCAAGAAGTATATTTATGTTTTTTTGTTAGAAAAATACAAATAATATTAGGCTTAATCTCCTATGAGATTTTGCTAAAAATAAATAAATGAGATTAAGATTCTTTACCCATTGTTAGGAATTAATATATTTAATGAATAGTACTAAACTTCTCAAATGATATCCCAAATATGTTTTCCATTACAAGTAATGAGTTGTCAGATGTGACTTTGTTATGTAAATGAAGGGGGCGTTTGGTTCAGGAATGTTAGATTACTGGGAATATTGAATTACTGGAAAGATAGATTACCTTGAAAGATTACTGGGAATCTTTAGAAAAATATGTTTGGTTAGTTGGTGGGTATGTTATATTAATATGTTTGGTTATGGGGAATAAATTGGTGGGTATGCTATTTAAATTACTAAATTGTCCCCCTTTTAAATATTAATATAAAATTATTTTTATTATTAATTTTTTGAATGATTTTTTAACCCCCAATATTTCAGATTTAGCTAAAACACCCCCGCTTATATAAAACTTTAATTTATGAAGAAATCACCCCCACCTCCATCCGCCACCGCGAACCACCGCCGGATGTGCCCGTGAGTACGTCACCGTGACTAAGAGACTCCGCTATGGTCGTTTTTGGCCATATTGATGGCCGAAAACGGCCATATCGGGCCAGATCTGGCCGAAAATGGCCAAATCTATTCTGGCCATTTCCGGCCAGATCAAGGGATCTGGCCGTTATTCGGGCCAGAATAGATGGCCGGCCGTTATCGGCCGTGCGCCTCGACTGGCCGTTAACGGCCGTCTGACGCCCATTTAGGCCGTTTTCGGCCATCAATATGGCCAAAAACGGCCATAGAAACCTCCCGGAGCCTCCCACAGAATTTCCAGTGTTTTTACGGACTCCGGCAATTTTTCGGCGGTGGTCCGTGGTGGTTGACCGCTGTCAGCGGTGGTGGTGGTGGTGGTGGTGGTGGCGGGTGGCGGTGGTGGTGGTCGTAAATTATTTTAAATATAAGGGCATTATTGTCCAAAATTTTAATTAAACAAGGGTAAAATTGAAATAGGATATTAATGTAAATTTGTTTTAAAGTAGGGGTATTATTGTCCAAAATTTTTATTAATAAGGGATAAAATTGTAACAAAAAAAGATAACCCTGGTAATCTCAGAAAACCTAAGAAAATGGAGGTAATCAGATTACCTCTTATATTACCAATAGTAACCACTATTGGTATTTGAAGATTACTGGTATCTTATATTACTTGACAATCAAACGTGGTAATCAAATAATATAAGATGACATTACCCCAGTAATGTCACTTAACCCCGAACCAAACTGACCCGAAGAGTTAAATATTAACACCACATCAGACAATACATCATATAGGATGAGAAATTTGAAATATTAACTGAACGTCTTAACCATAAAATGCTAATTATGGCAACAATAATAGAAAGAACATATATTCTCAGGAATCTTCGTCACATTTTATGGTATATTTCTGTTGACCAAACATCACCTTAAAGTATAACTAAAATTTTATAAAATGAAAATATGATGATATTAAAAAATTAAAATTAAGGTGTTTGTGAACCTGAATAGATGAAAGTTCCAGAGCGTCTTCTAGTTCCAGAGACCTTCCTCTCGGATATCACAGCTCACAGAGATTTCTTATCCTGATCTCTATTCGATAATGCGTTTTCTCTCTTCTGCTTCCTCTTTTGTCCGCACATTAATCCAACGGTTAAACAAAAACTACAACTTTGGTCGAGCACGCAAGGAAAGAAATTAGGATTTCTTATAGGTTGGTTTGGAGAAATCCTCAAATGAAAGTAATGCTATTTCCTTTTTTTAGTTGTTCAACTAACCAAGGAATAAGAATAAACTTCAAGATCAGTATGAATCACACTTTATGTATAGGGAAAATATTAGAAGTATCCTATAAAATGTGTAATCCCTAAAATACCCTTGTAAAAATAAATTATTTAATTAAAAATGCAAAATGACAAATCAGTTAGAAGGTTTCAATTTAACTTATTTACCCTAGATGGTGGGTCTATTGCAATTATTAAAGTTTCCTTTTTTTAGTTGTTCAACTAACCAAGGAATAAGAATAAACTTCAAGATCAGTATGAATCACACTTTATGTATAGGGAAAATATTAGAAGTATCCTATAAAATGTGTAATCCCTAAAATACCCTTGTAAAAATAAATTATTTAATTAAAAATGCAAAATGACAAATCAGTTAGAAGGTTTCAATTTAACTTATTTACCCTAGATGGTGGGTCTATTGCAATTATTAAAGTAAAGACTAATTGCATGACAGAATCGTATGATTTGTATCGCAGTGAGCAACATGAGTAAAATTAATTGCCGCAACAGGTGTGCCTCTGCGGATATTGCTGAAATAAACAACTCTTCAAATTTGCCCAAGTTTCGTTTCAAGGATTGTTATAGTATACTTTCAGTTCCTTGCAAAAGTTATAATAACAAGAATTACTTAAACAAAATTCGAGTAATGTCACACTCAAAAGATGGGAAATAATTCCCTTTCCAAAGAGCAATTAAGTCTAATTATTGTTTTCTCATAAAAGGATATAATTAACAAAATGCTTGTTTTAAGAAGAAATTAAGAACATTGCGCGCAAAAGGACTGAACCCACTATTATCAGAATGACAAGCTGATCAAATGCAACTATAAAAATCAACAAGGCGTACAACAAGCAGGTCCGGTGGCAGCTCCTATGATGGAAATTATGGTTTGTATCAAAGTAAGCACCACGGGAAAAACGGCCAAAAATGTTCCGGAAGATTTCAAAGGATCATCGAACCAGAGTATAAAGGCTGCCTTGGTATGGTTCGAAGGATTCTTATAGTGTTCTTTCAGATCCTTGCGAATGGCGTAGTAACTGGATTTTTTCGTATGAATATACAAGGAAAGTCTGTTAAACATATTTGCTACTGAAGCATCGTCTCCCATGAAATGACTTATGATACCCGCATCAGCAAAAAAATTCATATCTTTTTTAGTATCAATAAGACCATTAATTAGCTCAATATAAGAGCAAACCCGTGTATCATCTGGATAGAGACATTGCTCCACAGCCATTATATTCCGAAGTATAGTTTCTGTCTCGTCGTAAACTTTCAAATGTGGTATTCTCAACTCATCTACTTCAAATTTTATATCAAGCAAGCACTGATCCGTTTTATGAACAGCCTTAAATTTCACTCCTGATTTATGTAACTTCGCCGCACAAGGTAAATCAATTTCAGGATATTCAAACTTCTGTTTCGGGTAGCTTTTCACTAGAGCACTTCTTCGCAAATCGGTGAAATGTTTAAACACTGTTTCCTCAGGTACACTATCAAACATATGATCCTCAAAGCATTTAAAACAAAGATGCATGAAGGAAGGGCTGCTGATTACTAACTTGTATAATCCCTCAAGTAACAAATATGGAAGTTGATTTTCCAGTAATTGCAAGTCCAACCTTAAAGCATTTTTTTCTGCTGGTATAACTAACAGAAAGTCTCTTTCATCTTCCTCAAAATTCCTCAAGAGGAGCTCTATGACCAAAATAGCATCACATAGAATCATCATCACATAATCATGATTGTCAAGCTCACAGGTCTCTGAATTACAATTTCGTATCTTTTGCTCGTTGTCTTTGATGAAGGCTAAAATTTGCTCACGTTTCTCACAAGTTGTTCATATGAAAAACTCTCTTTTATATCTCCCTTCTAGCTTTTCCATGTCTTCTAATTCTTCTTTACCATAGTGAAAAGGGCCTATTGAAATTACTTGGGGGGTGTAGGCTTCTTCATTGACTTTACGAAAACTTTTATGGACCCTATAAATACAACACTCAGGACGATGGTCCAACTTTGTTCCATCTCCAAAGGAAGTAATTAAAGATTAGTAGCTATAATTAAATAAGGGAACAATTGAATTTAGGAATCCCATTTTGTAGTTCTCTCTCTCTCTCTCTCTCTCTCTATTTATATATATAGTTTTCAAATAAAATTGTACATTTTGATTTGTCAGGATTTGTAACTGAATTATAGAACGACAGAACATTATTGCTCTTCTTCAAGATTTGTCATCTACTTGAGGCACTGATGTGGCATTTCAACGTAATCATTTTAATTAACATATTCTATTATTAAGTAAAATTAATTGACGTCTATTATAACTATATTATTTCTTTAACCTGTTATTAAATTAGAAACCCTGGCCCATGCTGGCTCCAGCACTATATACATACATGTTCATCTTGATAATGTGCTTCTCTTGTGGGCATATTCCAATCTGACTGTTTAAAAGAAAGATTTCCTTAAATCACTAGCTAGAGGAAAGGTATGTGGAAAGAGTGATGAAATGAGATTCCACTGTTACATCAATGTTGAATCTTTAATATTATAGAAAGAAATATATTACAGAATAGTTAGGTAAACTTGTCTTCTAATTCTAAAATATTTGATTAAAAAAAGCCTCCTGCATTAATCCATCCAATAACAACAGAAATTTTAGACACTCATTGTTGTGTTTATCAAAATTCCTCCTAATTAGTCAATCTAGATTCTCCAATAAAAAGTAATCTAAATAAGACGGCATAATTAACGGATTTAAATTTAAGAATTAATCCCTGTTTTCTAGCTGTACATTTATGCTGGGACGTGCTTCCTCTTCTCCTTATCCACAAGTTGCCTGTAGAATTACAATTGTTAACCCAAGATTTTAAAAATGTAATGTTTAAGACCAACTTTAGAATATGTTTAATTAAAAAAGTGTAACAGGGTGGTGTCTGCACCAACTTTTAGCATTGGTTTTTTAATAATTATTTTTCAAAGTTCATAGGCTTTTAATTAACTTATCCTACGGTTGAGAACAAATATAGTATCCAATACTTAAACCTGGTCTAGATCAAATATTTTATATGAATTATCTTTTATTTTATTTTATTAACGAGGTAAGACCTACTGAAACTGGTTTACCCTTGCAAAAAATTTCTTGGTGGATTAGAGAATTGTATTAGATTTAGCAATAATTAATCACAACCTCTTCTTTGACAGTTTTCTCTTAGTTTCACAAAAGTTAATAGTTGTTATAAATAGCCCAACATAATATTGTCTGTGTTGGCACTAAAGGGCCTCATGGTTTTGTTTTTGGACTTCAAGCCCAAAACCCATCATGTTGGGTTAAAGCCTATAGCCCTATATATACATGCAACACGTCTCACACGGAGCGATATGGGACTTCACAACACACCTCTCCCATCGCGATCGAACTGATAACATGTTATAAATAGTCTAACATGATATTGTCAGCTTGGACACTACCGACCCTCACGGTTTTTTTTCCGGGCTTTAGGCCCAAAACACATCATGTTGGGTTAAGGCTAATAGCCCCATATATACATGCACCCCTTCTCACACGGAGCGATGTGAAACTTCACAACACATCCTAGAGCTGGGCATTTGGGATCGGGCCCAAAAGCTCAGCATCAAAACCCAGTCCTAGGAGGTCTGGTCCCGTTTAAGGAGGGCCCATTAAGGCCAATAGCCCCATATATACATGCACCCCTTCTCACACGGAGCGATGTGAAACTTCACAACACATCCTAGAGCTGGGCATTTGGGACCGGGCCCAAAAGCCCAGCATCAAAACCCGGTCCTAGGAGGCTTGGTCCCAAAACAGGACCAGGCCTAAGGAGGAGGGCTCGGGCCCTCCACTGGGCCCTCCTCCAAGGCTCAGGCATGGGCCCAAATTTTTTTTACATTTTATCATTTTAGTCTTTTATAAAATTACATTAAACCCCCTAAAATAAGTATAAATTAAAAGACTAAAATGAAATTTTACAAAATTTATTAAAAAAAAGAAAAAAAAATTTAACTTTTTATAACCGTTGACTGCCAACAGTCACACCAAAGAAATTGAAGCCTTCAATCCATTTTCACCATTTCCTCCAGAGGAAGCAGCTGTAATTCCATAACCACATTCGGTCGGGACGAGGTGTAACCAAACACATATGAGCTGCGAGTCAACGGGCACAGACATAGCCCAACCCCCCCGACCATCAAAGAGGGTCGTGTCCGATGTCTGGCGATACTTCACTAAATCAAAACGGCCAAAGACAAATGGGGAGGGAGAAGAATCGTGTAGGATATGTAATTTATGTGGAACTATTATTAGGGCTGAGAAGGGGACTTCGACGATGCAACGACACGTAGAAAAGAAGCATCCCCAAATAAATGCATCTTCAAGCGGATCAGGTAGACAAATTCAAACTCAACTTAATTTTAATCCACAATCCTCAACTCTCTTAACATGGCAATACAATACAAATGTTGCACGAGAGGAAATAGCAAGATATATAGTTGCTACGGACTCTCCCATTTGTTTATTTGAAAATCCTTTTTTTGTTAATATGGTTAAAACTGTATTTTGTCCAGCATATACCCGTGTTAGTAGAAGTACAAGTAGAAGAGACATACTAAAACTTTATAACAAAATAAATAATAAACTTAAAAACGAATTTCAAAATTTTAGGAATATATCTATTGCACTTACATCAGACATATGGGCTTGTAGATCAAAAATCGATTTTTTAACTATCATAGTACATTTCTTAGATCATAATTGGGGTTTGCAACAAAAATTGATAGGTTTTAAACCATTATATGAAAAAATAGTGCTGAAACTATTTATTTTACAATTCTTGAAGTTTTGCAAGAATATTTATTAACTGATAGAGTTGTAGCGCTAACGCTTGATAATGCAGCTGCTAACACCGCGGCAATCTCTTTATTTGAAAAGATATTGGATCCTCTTAGTGAAGGCAAATTTTATCATCAGAGTTGTGCTTGTCACATCATCAATTTGATAGTTAAAGTAGGTTTAGATGCTATACATTCAAAGATGGAGAAGGTGCGTAGAGCTATCGGATTTATCGTCGACGGTAGCAATAAAAGATGGCAGAAGTTCGTCAAATATTGTAAGCAAGATGAGCCACCGGTTCGACCTTTAAAGTTATGTACAGACATGCCTATCCGTTGGAACTCTACCTACTTGATGTTGGAAAAAGCTTTGCCAACCGCGAAACAAATTACAGATTTCATCAACCGAAGAACTATCCAGAGGAAGTTGTCAACTATTATGATTGGGCGGTTTGTGAACTTTTTTATTCATTTCTTAATGATGCTAACTAATACATTAAGTGGTATTTATTATCCAACTACTAATTTAGTGTTAGATATTTTAGTTCAAATTGCTAAAACTTTTGCTCAATATAGATATGATAACATTTCAAGTGAAATTGTTTCAAGTATGGAAGAAAAATATAAGAGATATTTGTTAGATATTCCATTCTTATATGGATTAGGCCTTTTTCTAGATCCTAGGTTTAAATTATCCGTAGTTAACGATGTAATTAATGAGTTAGGCCATTATTTAGGACATGATTATACATCTTATTTGAGTGACTTTAAACACAAATTGGATAGGTTTTTTTCCTTATATGAGAATAGATACAATGGAAGTGGAAGTGGAAGTGGAACGTCTAGGAAAGGCAATCAGGACCTTGATGTAGGAACCCCCCAAAAAGGATCGAGCAAGTGGGCGTATATGGAACGTGGCGGAAGCTCCAGCTTCAGCTCGTACATACAGAGACCAAATGAGATGACTCGCTACCTATAGGTGGACCTGACCTTTATGACGATGAAGGAGCAACTTGACATGGACATTCTTCAATGGTGGAACCAACAAGAAAGTCAATTCCCCATTATATCCCAAATGGCACATGACATTTTATCTGTGCCGGTTTCTACAATTGCATCCGAGTCAACATTTTCAACGAGTGGTCGGATTGTTGAAGACAGAAGATGTTCTTTAACCAATGAGATGATTGAAGTGATATCATGTTTACAGGATTGGACTCATGCAGAAAGAAGACTACAACAGCACCCTGAAGATCCCGAACTACTTGAACTCTTTAGGAATACAGATTTGAATAATGTAACTAGTGTTGACGATGAATTTGAAGATGAATAATTTAATAAAAAAAATTATTTAATTGTTTATTTGTGAAGCGTGAATGTGTGAAATGCGAATATTACATTTATGTTAAAAATTAAAATTAACTACTAATTTATTATTTTTTAAAATTAATTAAATTTTTAGAAACTTACTAATCAACCCCTAAAAAATACTAAAAACCCCCTAAGGCCTGGTTCGGGTCCTGGTTTTTCTCATGGGCCTGGGACCAGTCCCAGGCACATGAGTGACTGGTCCCAAAGTCCCAGCATGAGATCGGTCCCATTTAAGACCGGGCCCCAAAGGACCTCCCCAAACGGGCCTCCCAGGCTGGGCTTGGGCCCGTAAGGGACCGGTCCCTTGCCCACCTCTAACACATCCCCTCATCATGATCGTGTTGATAACGTGTTATAAATGGACTAATATGATATTGTTCGCTTTGGCATTATAGGGCCTCATGGTTTTGTTTCTGGGCTTCAGGCCCAAAACACGTCATGTTGGGTTAAGACCTATAACCCTATATATATATATATATATATAAACACACAGACACACCCTCTCACATGGGGAGATGTGGGACTTCACAACAATAGTTTTTTTCTTAATTAATTAAGATTGATTTAACAACCAAAAATGAATTTATTGAAATTAATGATTGATTGATTTAAAATATAACAGTGGATTAAACACCAAAGAGATGATTAGGCTAAATGATTAACACTACTGGAATAAGCATCTAAAACGACGCCACAAGGTTGTCGGTTTTGGACAATATTTTGTTGTATTCATTTTTGAACGACAGGAAATAATGTGCCATAATTTTGTCGTATAACATTGGTTGCTATATAGACAAGACGATGCAATATGTTGAATCATTTTTCGGAATTAGAATACAATGTAAATTTATGTTGTCTAACGTGGTCAACTAGCTCTGGTAATCCATCGAATATACGGCAAAAAATATGCGTTATACTTGGATAAATTGAACGACGTGGCAATTTGTGTAGTATTTCGGTGGAGACTACGCCAGAGTTATTGCGTCATCTTACCGTACAAGATGTCATGTTAACGTCAGGTTGGCCAGTCGAACCGGTTTAATCATCGAGTTGAACAGTGATGTCATCATGTTGATGTTAGCGTAATGACATCATTCTGACATTAACATGACATAAAAATAAAATAAAAATTGCAGTTCACTCGTCGGATTGAATCGGTTGGACTGGTAGTTTGCCACAAAAAACTGGTCCGACCGCAGTCTAAAGCGAGTCAATTAATAAATCTGATTTTTTTTTACATGAACCGACCTGATCTGATCACCGGTTCCTAGTCGAATCGGTTCAATCGGCCGGGCCGGACCAGGTTTTAAAAGCTTGAACAATTATATAACGTTACCCTATAATAAAATTGTTTACCGTTGTGGAACACACTCCTATTGGCAGCACCTTTTATCATTATGATTTCTTTTTTCTGTTTTTTTAAGATTTATTTTCTTTCAATTTATTCAAAATTGAGGGTATTAGACCTTGTTTTATTTGTGGAAATGAATGAGAATTAGGATTAGAATGGGATAATGATTCTCATTAATCTTAGATTGTAGTGTATTTCAATCCAAAAGTTAGAAAAACGAGATTAAAAAGTCAATCACTATTGTCATGTTAATGAAATAAGATTCCACTGTTACATCAGGAATGAAATATTTAGTATATGCAAAAGAAATATATATTATAGAATATTTACGTGAAATTGTCTTCTAATTATAAATTATTAATTAGATAAAATTTGCCCCCCACATTTCTCCATCTAGTGACAATGGTAATTAGAATCACTCGCTGTCATATATATATATATATAGATTCCTCCTTAAAATTGAATTTATTTAAGCAGTCCTGAACACAAGTTTCCTTTGCGGGATGCAGATTAAGAGCTAATTTGGGATTTGCTAATTTGATCCATCTGTCTTCTCGAAAGGAATTAAATAAGGGAACAATTACATTAGGAATCCCGCGTCGTAGACATGTTGTGACGTTCACATTTTGCCTACTTAATTAACAATTGTTAACCCAAGATTTAAAATATATATATATATATAAGAGAAAACAATAAAATATGTTTGACAGGGTGGTGTCTGCACCAACTTTTCGCATTAATTTTTTTAATAAAGTTCATAAGCTTTATTAATTTTTTTAATAAAGTTCATAAGATTAGATCATATATTTTATATGAAATATCTCTAATTTAATTTTTATTATCAAATCAAAATATGTTATTCTTAAGATTATGGCAAACTAACCTAGACCTGGCAAAAGGGCTCTAGACCCACAGGTGGGCCCGTACCCGAGTAAAAAATATGGGGTACAGGTCCAATATATTGGACCCGTTTTTTTAAACTTGTACCTGGCCCAACCCGTATGGCTGAGGGGTTATATGGGTGAACCTATAACAGCCACTTTCTACTCAAGTACTCGTATAATATACAAAGTAAAATACATATAAAATAGTGTAAAGAGTTGGGCCCAATTTTTTTTTTTCTTTTTATTAAACCTATACATTCTTTATACAAAATTTGTAACATGTACAAAAGATATCAAAAACATGGTGAACAGTGTAACCGCTTCCCCTCGCGTGTCGACATCCATCCGACCGCGTCCTCACCTAGATCCTACAAACATAGGAAATAACAGGGTGAGCACTAAAACAATGCTCAGTAAGTAAATCATCTACTCATCTACCCCCGTAACACTCTCTTTCTAATTCTTTCCTTACAACTTCTCATTCAATTTCTCTTTGGTTCTTCTCTCTATTTCTCTTTCTTAGAACTCTTTTCTAATAACTCTTTAGTAAGTCATAGCCCCATATTACCGGAGGCACGGCCGAGAGTCGCTCCCACTCTACGTGACCTCTACTCGTTCTAGCCAATCGGACTTGGTTATGTATGGATTCGGAACCCTTGGCCATGTAAGTGAATAATCTCTCTCTCGGGTACTCGAGTATAGCCCTCATCCGCATGCACTCTCACGGGCTACACCACTTCTCTCTCTCATACTCATGCCGCTCTCTCAATGTGGTGTATATGCTAGAATACTCTACCCATTACTCACGGGTTCCCCATCGCACAACCTACTCTATTCTCTTTTCTCTTAGCTCTCTAGTGCTCATTCTCTCTTTCTCATCGCACAAATACGCATGAATAACTCATGCTCACTACTGCACGTATGAAATGCCAACTACAAGATTGCATCAAAACAGTCATTCTGCACAGATCACACAAAAAAGGGCATAACTTGCATTATACACCTCAAATTTCTACGGTTTTGGTCTTGTTTTATTAGAGATAGGGCTACAACTTTGATGTTTTGGTCTCAGCCCAGTTCAATCCGTAAAATGCCCAAAAATCACTTAGAAATCATGGCAATGACAGGGCTGATTTCACTTAGGCATTTCATCAAGTAACTCATGTGCATATAAACACTCTACTATAATTACTACTATACTTCATTCTCTAGCCATCCAAAATGGGAGAAAACTCCCTCAAATACTCATAATCCCTATCAAGAAAAGCACTTCCAAATAGGTTTACACAACATCTCTCAAACTTCATCTCAATTTCCATTTCTCAATACACATTAAAACACTTCTCATACATGAAGTGTATCCAACAACCACCAATTAGCTACTCATCTCAACTCAATTCCTCAACAAACATAATACATATTTATACATGCATACATCTCTACTCAATCTCTAAATCTCTACTCAAAAGCTTATTCAAAACTCAACTTGGTTGGATTTACTTACCTTGTGAAAAAGTGGTTTCTCTAGCACTTTTCCTTTCCTTTGTTGTCTTGTCTTCTCTCTACAACTCAAAACAACAACAAGAACAATAACAACCAAATAAGAGTTCAATATAACTATAAGCAAACTCACATCTAAAGCAAGAATCCTTACCTTAGGATGCTTTAGATGAAATCTCTACCAAAAATTACTCAAAAACTCTCTTAAACCCCTTAGAAATCTTGGAAGATTGGATGGAGAAATTGGAAGAAAAATAGGTAATGGAAGAGGCGGTGGAATGGATGGACTGAAGGGTTTCTCTACACTTAACCCTTTTTAGCTCATATTATAAGCATCATTTCCCATTTTGCCCTTGCCCTTCCTTAGAAATTTCATCTATATCCTTTGATTTTTTACAAATACACCCCCATCTAAACACAATCTCTACTAAATTTCCTTACATTTTACTCCCCACTTTTCCTGCTAATTAGGGGTAAAAAGGTCATTGTGCCCCAAAAGAAGAATTCTCTAGAAAACTCAAGAAACTTTTTGTTAGGCTCTTCGCCGCGGCAAAGCACAATCCGTCGCCCCAGCAAAACTCGGCCGAGCCTACCCGTGGGTGCAGCTCCTCATCGCCGCGGCGAAGCTTCTTCTTCACCCCCGACGAAGATTGGATTTCCAAACTTAACCAAATTTCAACCAAAACCAAGGCAAACATACCAATTCAATTAAAGGCTAACCAACTAACCACAACAACATACAGCAAAATCTTAAGTACGTACCTCAAGTGGGATATTACAGAACCCGTGGGTACCCATTTTTGCAAATCCCTAACCCTAAGTCCCTAACTCAGTAACTCTAAAACAAATCAAAATAACAATTCTCTCCCGCCTCTGAATCTCTCATCACTCATCAGTCATCAATATACCTCACCTAAATCCTGATTCATTCATTCTGTAAACTCTCAATCTCTCATCTGTCATTCACATTCCCAGTCCCACCGTTGCCGATCGCCCTCACTCATCCTCGTCGACTGGTCATCTCCTCTCTCTCATGTTGTTGGGACTTAGGCGTCGGCTCGTCATCTCCTCTCTCTCATGTCGTCGGGCGTTGGCTTGTCATCTCCTCTCTCTCTCTGTTGCAAGACTCGCGGCTCTCCTCCCCACCATTGCAGTCGCAAATCGGTGAGTTGGGTTTCAAGATTTGTTTTTATTGTATCCATCTTTGTTCCAGAAAAGCTGCAGCTTGTTTGATGCTTAATTGACCTTTGTGATCATGCTGTTGTTGGGTAGAATATCTTTCACAAGATTTGTATATTTTGGCTGATTACAGTTTGTGAAATCTCTGTCTGTATGAACAGTAAATGTTGAGGATTTTTGTGCTTAGAGTTAGTGAATTACAGGCATTGTTTTTAGAGTAATAGCTATCCGACTGTCCCTGTAAATATGATATTGAGTTAATGTAATTAAATAAAATCTTTTTCTTGAAGATTAGATTGAACTCTACCATTCACTCCTAGGTATGTGATATTGTATTGATTTTGTTGTTGGAGGTGATATTGTGATGATTTAAGTGGTAGATTGATTCAATTTTCTAAATAAATAACATCATTATCTCTTACAAAAGACAACTTTCTTAAACCTAAACAAGGGCTTGGACATTTATTTGCTGAAAAAGGAGTGTGTGGTGTGGGGTTGATTGAAGTTACACATTGATTATATTAAATAAAAGTATTTGTTGTGAAGTAGAGCTGCTTTCAATTATTTCAAGTTCCTAGTAGCAAGAAAGGGCTTTACAATATCTTAATATGGAATTTTAGCGGTGTAACTGTCATAATTGAAAACTATTGGGGGTGAAACTGTAAAAACGAAAACCTAGAGAGAGAAAAAACGGGTGCCCATAGGTCTACTCGTACCCGCATTAGACAAGGTACGAGTCCAATATTTTGGACCCGTATACCCGTACCCGTACCCCCATGATGACCTGACCCGTACCCGCCCACTCAACCATCTTGCCAAGTCTAGTCTGACCTATTGAAATTGGTTTAGCCTTGTAAAATTTTTCTTGGTGGATGAGAGAATTGTATTAGATTTAGCAATAATTAATAGAAACCTCTTCTTCCATTGATTCACCAAAGGTAATAGCTTTTTTTTATCTAATTAAGATTGATTTAACAATTAAAAATGGATTTAATGAACTAATTGATTTAAGAATAATATTACACATACAAAACGTTTATACAAAGTCATACATAAAAAGTAACGTGCCAGTACACTGATATTGCTATGTCATTCACCATCATTTAATCTGCATTTTTTAAGTTGATTATTTATATAATTAATCTAATTATATTCTGACATGTCACTTTGTATGAAGGATTTTATATAGACTCTTTGTATGTGTAGTATTTTTCTTGATTTAATATATAACAATGGTTCAAAAACTAAAAGAGATGATTATGGAAAATGATTAAGCATATAAACATACACAAAAATGGAATAATATATAAATAGAAGGTTTATTATTAGTTATTAAATCGACAAAGCTTCAAATGCAACGTAATTAATTAATCTAATACATCTAATTCAAATTAACGCTTGACAGAAGACATAGTTCGATTTGGAGAGCAACATTGCTCCAAAGCCATTATGTTCTGAAATTGCATTCTTTATGCATTTATACACATGCATCATGGCATTCATATTATTTAGAATTGGTTTCTCCAATTGTACTTATATATTAGTAAGTGAGAAACAAGAATAGAGAAAGAACAGAAAAAGAATAGAGAGGAAGAACAGAAAAAGAATAGAGAGGAAAAGAGAAGTGTGATGTAAGGAAATAATTCATAATATGAGCAACGGAGATAGAAAGGTAGCATAGCGGGTTTACTTACTGAACAATTAGCGCTCACCCCGTTGTTTTCAAAGTTTTTGCAGGTAGTAGATGAGATGCAGTCGCTTGGAATGCCGAGATGCGGAAGGGTTGGCCAACACTACCGAGCTTCTTGAGAAATTTATTTACACTATGTATAGTTTTGTATATATAAAGAAAAATTGGTCCTATTATTTTATACTCATCTACATGTATATTTTCGTAATATATATATTTAATGAGTTTTACTATTTATTTTACGAGTATACTAGCTAGAGAGAGAGTCATTACACTTGTCTTGAGCCTTCATCTAACTTGGTCCTTGAACCTTGTTCGCTAGACCAAAAGCTTAAAGTCTTGGGTTTTCAACATGGTTTTTTGCCCATACACATCCAAAGAGGCTTATGGGGCCAAGATGTTTATTTGAATTAAGCACACTTGGGGAATACCTAATTGGACATCATAGATCAATAAATGTACAAGCCAATTTCTAAACAACCCAAATGAAAAATACTTTTTAAATTCAAAAAGCCTCCCAAAAATCATATTAGTCGTAAAACACTAAAATTTATGGATTTGGGTAGTAATCGGACGATTTTACAATCCAAAAGCTAAAAGTCCCAAAATTACCAAAATACCCTTAGGCGTGTTTCGACCTCATAGAATATTGTTTTTAGGTTTTCCAATTTCCTATGTAGTAAAACACCTACATAGTTGTGGGTTCAAATTTCATACTTTTATCATGCATATTTTATTTTCTACGAATTTTGCATAATTCCTACAATTACGACATTTGAGCGTATTTTAGAATTCTGATTTTAGATTCTCTAAAGCATGACCAAAATCTTCAAAACTATCAGAAAACTCTCCCAAAGATTTTATTTGCATTAAGCTACTTCTGTTTACTCGGTTTTCAAAAAAAAATTATAAAAGGCATTTTAGTCATTTCCATTATCTTTTTCATTTAATGCTTTAATAAACGCTTTTTTATTTTTATCAAAAGGTAAATCATTTCCAGGATTATCTCTCATATTACTAAATTAATTGATGAAAATATATATTTATATATTATACTCTATATGTATAATGTATCGTTTGATATTTTGATTGATTATAATAAATCATTATAAAAAAAATTTGTCCCTTATTGAATCATTATTTCAATTCTATTACGTAATTGTCCTTATTATATTATGGCAGTTATTTATTTGGAATTTATTATACTATATATGTCTAATGTATCATATGTTGTACCTTATGTATAATGTTTATTTAGAATATTAATGAGATATTATAATATATATGGTATAATTTATTTAGAATTTGTCTATTATACATAATATGTTATAAAACAAAAATTATATATTATACATTTTACATAATGTGTTATTATCCGTAATCATAATATCATATATTCATATGTTAATACTTAGTTACTTAATACAATAATACATAATATTATACTATTAATATATAATATATTTACATATATCATAATTATAATTTTGATATTTTAATTTATTATAATAAATTATTACTCCCTCCGTTTTTTTTAAGTGTCGTTTTGAAGGTATAATTTTTTTTCAAAATAAGTGTCGCTTGCCTTCTCTGATATCTCTTTTTGCGATAGCCCACATCTCTTCTCTCTCTCTTTCTCTGCTCTGCGTGTCAGCCTCAATCTTCTCTCTTCACTTTTTTGTATGCCCACCACTCCTCTCTTTTTTTGTTTACATTAAAAAAATCAGTATATAAAAAAGTGTGTAATTAACTAAAGCATCAATTATTTGGAAACAGAGGGAGTATAAATTAAAAAAAAAAAATTGTAATACAAAACCCTCCAAAGAGGGATTTCTAGAATTATCCGAATTTCCTGTTTAGGGATCGGCCCAATTTGAGAATTCTCCGAACTCTCCATTTGGGCTAGGGCCGAGGCTGGAGACAGGGGTCCCCGGCCCCACCCTAGCCCCTGCCCATCCCTAATGAAATGAATGTGGTCCCAGATATTTCCGAAGGACATTCAATAACTCCATAGTTTCTAGACGACATGTCGTATCAATACACATGGTTTTATACCAGAAAAATATAAAACAGAGGTCTTCCCGAAGTTTCTACGATTGCCACCTGTACCCGTTTAAGATTTTTAAATTTAAAAATGAAGCCCCGCCTCTATGAGGTAGCCGTGTGGATCCCACCCAGTAGACGCCGAATTTGAAAGTTAAAAGCAGCCGCACGCACTATCCGGTGAGAGGAGGCAATATGCGTGGGCCCCACTACCCCAAACCTGAATTCATTAAATTCAATGAAGGATTTTTTTCCTTTTTTTTTTTTAATTTTCAATTTTTTCTTTTTACCGTGCTGTAAATAAAATCTATCGGCATTCGGCACATTGATTCTTCTTTGATTAGCGTTTTCTCTTTGTCACGCTCTTTCATGGCCACGCGCCACTTGGGTTTACAAATATTAACCATAATTTTTTTCCTAATTATTATCTACACATCAGATCAATCATAGGTTCACATGTAACTTTATGCTTTCTCCAATGAATATGAGGCCCCACTAAACATGTGACCTGTGATTGTGAGTGCAAACCATGAGGGAGGCGCGCAATTACGCTTTTGTACACGGGAATTCTTTAACGTTTTAATTTTTATAATAATTATGTAAAAATAATAATTAAAGATCATATAATATTATGTTAATGTTACTATATATAGTGTATGGCAGTCAACTTAAACAATAAAAGAATTGTCTGATCAAATTGAAAATAAATTTTTCTCATAGTATTAATGTCTTATAGGTAGTCAGCTCTTTATTCGAGATCATGAATTATTTATATATATTTATTTAAAACTACGATGCCAAGAAATTATGCTGCAGTATAATGAAAAATGAACTGAGTTATTAAAAGAGACTATATATTAATGCAAAAAGATAATTTTTGTGACGGAAAAAATATATATACCTTTTAATTTATTGGTAATCGTTTACTGTCCATGTACATAAATATAAATTCTAAAATTCTAAATCTTTGATAATATATTTTAAAAAATTGAATTACATTATCCTATTTTGTTCCACTAAATTTATGTTTATTGTAACTATTGATCATAATATAATTTTATATGATCCTATACCGCCCGTACCCCCTGCGTGTTTGCCAGGTCAGAGGTCTAAAAGAATTCAAACAACTTAAATAAACAGATATCCTTTAAATAAAGTGAGAAACATTTATTATTTACTAATTTTAACGCTGTCCTAAATAATCAACTTCAGCAAACTAATAAAGGCTCTGTCTCGAAAATCTTACATCAAAAGATATCAGAGATTATTAAATATAAAATTATTTAAATTACAATTTGAATATTTAGATAATAATAATTTAACAAATTACAGAGGTTACGACATTTCAGTTATAACTAATTGAGGTAGTTTATAGTTGAGCGAATTAATTGCCGGTGTTGATATTTGATAAGACAGAAAAACGCTGTAATAATATGGGGGCATTTCAGTAATTAAGACATAAGCTATCTGTTTCACACACACATAAACTCTGTCTCTCATTCCCTCTGAGGAGGAATAAAAGCCAAGTTCTACACTGATCGAAACTCATTTTACAATTTCAATTCCTAGTTTTCCGTAAGTTACATTTGATATCACGATTGGTAATCATTTAATATCAAGATCTTCTTTCCTTGTATTGCACGCTTTGCTGCGAAAGTTTCGCGGGAGAAAAAACAAAACGGAAATTCGCTTCGTCCAACGAAAAAAAATCTTGAATCTGACGACACTCGCCGAGTTTGATGACGCAGGAGTTTGTTTTCGGTACCTAACTCTACTTGCATTGTCTTTCTATTAATATGTTTATTGAAGATTACTTTTCGTTGGATTTAAGGTTCTTGATTTTTATGAGTGATTTTTTTTTTTTTTTTTTTTATTGTTGAAGAATTTTGACGAAGAAGTGGACGATTTTCTGTAAAATCTTCTTTGCTTAATCCATCCGTTAATCAGTAATTATAATTATATTTTATCTTTAAACTTACTAGGGTCAATTTTTTGCTGAATTTGCGGTCAATTTTTTACTGAATTTGCTTTCTTACTGTCTCAGATTGTCGAAGGAATTGAAATTCTGAAGCAAAGTTTGAAGATCGAAGCAGCGGTTCTGTTATTAATCTTTACTGCCTCGCGAGGTTTAGACCTTAGATTGGTAGCTTGGTTAATTTCAAAGTAGATTTTAGGGGGACGATTTTATTTTTATTGTGGCTTAGGAGTTGAAAATTTGGTTTAAGAGTGTGTCCATGGTTGATATTTCGTTTTAGGATCTTAAATCAAGCCATGACTTTGGCTTCTTCGGGCTCGGGGGCATCTCCCGTGGCTTTTTATCCGCGGACTCTTTCCTCCATTGCAATTGCAGTGGGAGGATTGGCCATGTTTTTGATGTTTGCTTCTTGGGTTCTAGTGTCTTACCCAGTTGGTTCTACGGTACACATTTATTTTTATGGTTTTGAGAAAAGATTAGACATTTCTAGTAATCAAACAAACATTAAAGACTTTGTAGATGCCATCGGTCAGAACTCGTCATCAGGGGTCAATTTAGAAGTTAGGGATGAGATTGATCAGAATGTTTCAGCACCTAAGTCTAGTGGGTCAGTTTCCAACAGTAGAAATGGTTCACAGATAGATTTGTCAGCTAGTCCTCCAAGAGGAGAGGCAAAAGATGGTTCTGTAGCCTCCAAGGTTAAGGAGGATGTTGAAAATAAGAAGGTGGATTCTGCGGGCTCACCAGATAAGTCAGATGGTGGAGATGCAGGATCCGGTGATGCTAATAGTCAAACCGGATCTTCTGATGAATCTGGAGCAAGGGCTGCCGCACCAACTGTGGGAAGCAATGCAACTAAGATTGGTTCAGTTGTTTCAGGTTTTTCTATTGTCTTATTTAAACATCTGATTTGCTTCTTGAGTTTGATTTATTACTTGCCATACATGTTGTTTCATCTATGGTGGAATCTGCTCCAAATTTGGAAAATGTTTAAAGAATTGATTCATTGTGTTTACCTCTTTACTGAAGTCTGAAGATGGTACCTTTGCTATTCATCCTTAATATTTGTAACAACCATGTACCTATTCTCCAGTCATTAATATACTTCAATTCACCTTTACCATTCCCCCCCAAATTAAGTACGGAATTCTTCCAGCAGATTGCAAAAAATATCGGGAAATAAAAGCCACGAAAAATGAAAGTAGCTGTGGTTACTTAACATTTTTGCGGCTTACTTATTATAAATGGCTAAAAGGATTTTATGCAGTTAATGATGATGCAGTTTGTTTAGCCATAATCTTTTCCTAAATTAAAACTCAGTGCCTTCTTCCCCATTTAATAAATTAGGGTTAGCTTTGATACACTGATTGCAAGAAGTTAGTTATGCCAGTTGAATGATATATGTCAGTTGTTGATAGCATTATTCATGTAGAGACGTAGATGATCAGCATGGATTGCTGTAGAGTACAAGCAATACTTTTACTGTTTTTCAGTTGTATTTCCCCCTTATTCTTCCTACTCATTTATTCGAGCTTCTAATTTGCAACTTGAATATCGAATGTCCAGGTTGTGATCTGTACCAAGGAAGTTGGGCTTATGATTCGTCTGGACCATTGTACACCAACAACACGTGCCCTGTCCTGACACAGATGCAGAACTGCCAAGGAAATGGGAGACCTGACAAGGACTATGAGAATTGGCTATGGAAACCCTCTCAATGTGAGCTCCCCCGATTTGATGCAAAGAAATTTCTGGAGTTGATGAGGGGGAAGACGCTAGCTTTTGTTGGAGATTCTGTTGCTCGAAACCAGATGGAATCAATGTTGTGCCTTCTCTGGCAGGCAAGTATCTATAGTTTCTGTGGTGTTGTTATATTATTAACAATATCTTGTGCAGCATCTGTTCACATCTTGATTTAATTATCTTTAAAAGCTTCGGACATATCTCAAAAATGGGTAACTGGAACTATCTTGCGCCAATATTCTTTGTAGCAAGATTTGCAGCCTGGAGGGGTTTCTTTCATTAGATACTGATGATTTTGAGTGTGTTTTCTTATCTAAGCTCTATGATGCTGATTGTGGTGATTTCTTTTCTTTTCTGTTTTTGAGATTGTGAACAAACACTATTACTCAATTTACCTAGAGAACTGAAACGATCAAAATACTAATTCTACAAATGGCAGAAACCTACGGCACCAATTGAGATACTTGAGTAATTGTAAAGAGATGACTATGGCATACATTACATAGAGTCCTAAATAACAGTACAAGATACAATTGGGATATGGCTTAAATGGTCAAGTAGGGTCGAGTGACATGTGATGTGTCTTATATTTGAAAATTAGAGCTGGTGAAGAATAGGTCAAAATTTATCCCCCCCCAACCCACCTGCACTTACTCTTGCCCCACCCATCCCCACTTCAAAAAATAAAAAAGACCTGAAATATAACTTTGTTTGTTTTGATGACATGTAGGATTGTAACTTGCACTTTGGACCTATTCGTATGGCCTGGTTCAGAGAATTGGTTGGCTAATTCACATTTGTTATTGTTGTTTATCTGGTTCAATTGTACAATTTAATCCATATTTGCTCCTAAACCATGTTTTTACCAAGGCATTTCTTCATATCAAGTCTTTTTGTTGATTCATGCTTTAAAGAAATCTGAGAAGAGGAAAAAGAAAAGGAAAAATTTCTTCTTGTTCCTCTACATACTCAGAGCTGGCCTGTGTTGCATAATATGTGAGGCTTAAATCAGTGTGCTTAATTGTCAGATCTCCTGAGAATCAGTGGGTTTTTCAATTCGAATAAGATATTTTGTCTTTGTATGACACTTAATTATCTGGGGGTATATTCTTACAATGAAATTAAATAATCATTGGATATTTTCAGGTCGAAGCTCCAAAAAATAGAGGGAATCGCAAAATGCAAAGATGGTACTTCAAGTCAACATCTGTAATGATTGTCCGGATATGGTCCTCTTGGCTTGTACATAAAACTAATGAACCATTTGATTTCGCTCCTGCTGGTGTTGACAAGCTCCACCTTGATAGTCCAGATGAATACTTCATGAATTATATTTTAGAATTTGATGTGATTGTTCTTTCTTCAGGCCACTGGTTTGCCAAGCAGTCAGTCTATATATTGAATAATGAGATTGTGGGAGGACAGTTATGGTGGTCAAATACTTCTCAGCCAAAACAAATTAATAATGTTGAAGCATTTGGGATATCTGTTGAGACAGTTCTCACTGCCATCACTACACATCCAAACTACACAGGACTTACCATTGTGCGTTCCTATTCACCTGATCATTATGAGGGTGGTGCCTGGAATACAGGTGGATCATGCACCGGAAAGGAAAAGCCTCTTGCACCTGGTGAGTTAGTGAAAAACGGATTCACAGAAATTATGCACGAGAAACAGGTGACAGGTTTCAACAATGCACTTAAGAAGGCAACGAATAAATCAAAATTGAGGTTGATGGATATCACTGAAGCCTTCGGGTACCGCCATGACGGACATCCGGGTCCCTATCGAAATCCTGACCCAAATAAGATCACAAAACGGGGCCTAGATGGAAGGCCTCCACCGCAGGATTGCTTACACTGGTGCATGCCAGGTCCAGTCGACACCTGGAACGAACTTGTGCTTGAAACCATAAGGAGAGAATTTGAGGGCAACCAAAGCTCGTTATCTAACAATTGACATGTTTCCATTGCGAAGTGATCAGCCATCTGCATTCTTGTGCTTCTGTGATCAAAAGGTTAAACTTTTAGTAGTATCTAAATTATGTTACAGTCTATTCCATTTGTTTTATCAAATTTCATTTATAGGAAAAAGGTATGTAGAGAAATTCTCCATTGTTACAGATCTAGAGATCAGCATCTAGTAGCTGTATTTTTGGACAGAGGCTTCCGGAATAAACTAAAATATATACTTGAGTTTCAATTTAATTTAATTTCTGTGATAGTGATTTGTAAAGCTTACCTTAAGTTATACTAAATTCAGTTGAATGGCCAGCTTTAAATGGTTTTCCTTAATGCAGAGGATTAATACCATAAAAATACTTTGACCATGGTCCATGGTTAGTTAATTATCGCTTTCACCGTTTAAACAAACGTAAAATTTTTGACTTTTGTATACAAATTGGGTGCGTTTGGTTTAGTATTTTGGATAGGATTTTAGGGTAGTATTGGTTTATTGGATATGGGAGTATTACGAGGTAAATTTTAAAAATTTATAAAAATGCCCTTAGGTTTACTAATTTAACTAAAGACCCTAACATGTAAAATGACAAAAACACCCCCACCACTCGCATCAGCCGATTCCAGCCACCACCGTCGGAATCTGGCCGTAAAAGGGCGCAGACTGCACATTGCATTGTCTGGATCTGCTGCCGTAACACGCCGTTATGGCCTTTTCCTTGCCAGATCCATGGTGGATCCGGCCGGAAAAGGAAAAGGCCGAGATCTATGGCCGTTATGGCTGTCCGCTTGCCGGTTAAAAGGCCAAACGACGGCCATCTTTGGCCGCCGACGGCCAAAGATGTGGCCGTCGTTGGTCAACGACGGCCAAGATTTGGCCGCCGTTGACCGCCAACGACGGCCATTTCTTTGGCCGCAGCCGACGGCCAGACTCGCCTTCCCGCCGCATCCGTGGTGGATCGCGGAAAGGTTAAAAGGCCATAACGGTGAACTTCCGGCCATTTCTGGTCGGAAGTTTGTCGTTATGATCTTCCGGCTATCACCGACGGTGGTTGCCTTAATCACAAGTTGGGCTAATGGGGGTGTTTTTGTTAATTTTTAAACTTTTTTTTCAGGGGGTATTTAGTGAAATTAATAACCTTATGGGGTTAAAATGTAATTAAAAAAAATAGGGTAATATTTTGAGAATATTGTACCAAACGCTATTTGAAAAATAGGATCCAGAATAGGGATAAAAATATTAAACCAAACGCATACATTATCATTTATTAATTACATAAATGCAATACTTAAAAGATGAAAGTCAAAAAATAACTCTCGATAAGAGCGAAAATTTTAAATTAAGAAGTTGGTAAAGTGCTCGTATCACTGTAATGTTAATGTCCTATGCATTGGTGGTCATTACATTTGTACAAGGAATACTTCTTTAAAAAATGCTTTTTGCCAAAGCACTTCTATATTCTAAAGTCTAAACAAACCAAACGGATCCTTAAGACATTGGGCTACATAGCTAAATGACAAATGCAACGGACTTTAGGATCCATTTCATATAATTTGGGAGTTTGTCGCTCTATCTCTCTGCGAAGTTTCTTTAATCTGACAATAAGAATCTCCATCCAATAAAGCACGTCCACGTCAATAAAAGGAGATTACTACTGTATGCTGACGTGTTGAAGTGCTATAAGCCAATATTCAAATACACATATGGATCTACATATACATGATAAAAGCCGCTAGATTGATAAACCGTTGAACCTATTGACAAACCAATGGACGGTTCAGATCCACGTCAGCGTTTGCAACCGACTACACCTGATTTTATGACCTCGAATTTGAAATTCAAATCAACTTGGTTCCCTGAGAATCAAATCACGCCCATCATTTAAAACATACGCTTAACAAGCGCTCTTCAACGGTCCAATTTTCACAAACGGCTACCTTCACTCTCTCTCTTAACTTCTTTTGCATCAAAAATAGTTTCAGCCTTAATTCTCGCATACTATTACCAAACTCATTTTCCAGGAAAAGAAATATTTTCTCAGGAAAAGTAAAAACTCAAAACACTTTGCTAAGAATCGGAGAATTTGTAAAGCCCAAGCCCTCAGGCTATTCTATTCTTCAGGTTTGTCTTCAGATCTATAATTCCACTATTCCTGTTCTTTCTCTCTTTTTTTTTTTTTTTTGCAGAATTTGTAATACCTCAAATTGTTGTTGCTGTTTTCGAGATTATGAGAACTACATTTGACGGAGGCTAATTCTATTATTTCACATTGTTGAGACATTTCATTGAAGAAACTTTGTGTTGTTTGTTTTCCAGAAAATTACACGAAATTACACGTTTGAAAAGATAGACGAAAATTTGAAAGCCGAAACGCTCTCTATTGTACGGGTTTGTTTTTAGATCTTTACTTACATTCTCTTCAATTTCCTTCTCTATTTCGTAATTTTCTGTTTGGCTTCTGAGAAAGTGCAGGAAACCGGAAGTAAAGCGAATCTGTAGGACTTCGAATGTTTTTGTCGTTTAGGAAAGCGATTCGGAGAAACTAAATTAAATTGAGCCTACTTCAAATTTTTTTTTTCTCGTTTTTGAAATGATCTTCTATTTTTTTCCCCTCGTTCAAAATGTCCTAAGTTGCGCTTCGAATTTGATGAGCAATTCTAGTTAACGATTCATGTTAGCTAAAGATTTTATAGATAAAAGTAATTTTAGGTAAGCGTTTCTAATTGAGAGAAATAAAAAAAAAAAAAACCCACTGAAAGAAGCTAAAAATTTGGGAATTTCAAGTTCCCAAAAAGTGGGTGAGAAATGCAGCTTTTGCAATCCATATTTTATGATTATGAGTTGAAGAAATTAGGTTATGCACAGGTTTTGATATATATTTTTCTCATTTCGGTTCTTTAGGACGTACTTCTTGGTTGCTAGAGCTAAATTTTATGTTACACTTTGTTGTTTTCTGGGAAATCTGGTGCTATTTTTGTCTTACTAATTCCCTGTATGGTTTTGGCTGGCCAGGTTCTGCAACATGTCCAGCATTCAAAATGATCCGCTTCTGCAAGTGGAGACAACTTGTGGAACACTTCTATATGAACTTCAGGTCGCTTATAAGCCCTTACGAAAAAGAAAGCCTTAAAATTTATGCATAAACCCAAATTCATCATGCGTTTGAACTTGTTTATTGAATTGTTCTTTATTTAATTTCTGGCAGCAAAAACTATGTAATTTATGTTTCTTTTACTTGTGGGAAAAAATCAGATAATCTGGGATGAAGTTGGCGAGACAGACACTGATAGGGATAAAATGCTACTTGAGCTCGAGCAAGAATGTCTTGAAGTATACAGAAGAAAGGTGGATCAGGCGAACCGGTGTAGAGCGCAGCTGAGGCAGACAATTGCAGACTCTGAAGCCGAACTTGCAGCCATTTGTTCTGCAATGGGGGAGCGACCAGTACATATTAGGCAGGTTAGAAATGATTGAACGATTTCAACTGGGTGTGATAATTTGAATCACGTGCAGTGATTGTGGCATTGCTCTTGATTTGGCAGTGGTTTAAATGATGATTTCTTAGAAGTTCTTCTGCGAGTCTGTAAATGATGTGAATAATGAAAACTGAAATTAGGATATAATATAATTAGCGTATTTTTGCATTCAGTTTTCCAATGATTGTTGGCATGACTGACACTAGAAAAGAAAATATTGGAGTGAAGTTGATTGGTGTATTATTTTACCATATTTAATACAGTCAGACTAAGGTTAGAAATTTTGCAAGATCATCTTGCAAAACTTTGTTGTAAATGAGAAAATAGAAAGGTTGCAAAGTACTGTAAAATTTTAAATTTTGGTTATAGTTGAAATATAATTTGTTTGGAGATCCCTTTTTTTTTTCAAAGTTTCAGTACATTTTGTTTTATGGAAACTTGTTTGCTAACGAGCCTGTATTTTCAGGCTGATCAAAATATCGGAAGCTTGAAGGAAGAGCTTAGGAGAATTCTTCCTCAAGTGGAAGAAATGCGAAAAAGAAAAATAGACAGAAGAAACCAATTCGTTGATGTTTTGGAGCAAATACAGATGATAAAAAATGAGATTCATGGATCAGCAGTATATACTTCTTCAAAAACAGTTGTGGATGAAGCAGATTTATCTCTTAGAAAGCTTGAGGAATTTCACAGAGAGCTCCTTGAACTCCAGAAAGAGAAGGTTAACTTAACTATATATATATCTACCTTTTTTTTTTTTTTCAGTTATCATCAGACCTTAGATGCTAACTGTCAACATTTCTGAACTTCCTGCTTGGATCATCTTTGTATGCAGAGTGATCGGTTGAAGCAGGTTCAGGAACTCCTAAACACTTTGAACTCTCTTTGCTTAGTGCTTGGTACGGATTTCAAGCCCACAGTTAGTGAAGTCCATCCTAGTTTAGGTGACTCTGAAGGATCAAGGAGTATAAGTAATGATACTATTGAACGATTGACTATTGCAATACACAAACTGCGAGAGGTTAAGATACAGAGAATGCAGAAGGTACCTGAAGTGTTAACTATTTATCCAAAAACTGATATTTAATTCTGTTGAGTCATTCTATCCTTTCTCTTTTACCATATTGACCCTTTGAGTCATGTCAGCTGCAAGATCTTGCTACTACCATGTTGGAGCTATGGAATTTGATGGATACACCGATTGAAGAGCAGCAGATATTTCAGAATGTTACCTGTAATATTGCTGCTTCTGAACATGAAATAACTGAACCCAACACTCTCTCTGTGGACTTCATTAATTGTGTAAGTCATAAGCATTTGAAAACTGGTTATCCTGAGATTCTGCCAGTTCTGATTCCGTATTTGCAAATTCTGGGTGGATTTGCTTCGGGAGTGATAAAGAGTCTGATGATTTTGCAGGTGGAGGCAGAGGTGTCCCGGTTGGAAGAGTTGAAGTCGAGCAAAATGAAAGAACTTGTTTTGAAGAAGAGATCAGAGCTAGAGGAGATCTGCAGAAAAACACACATGGTTCCAGAATATGATAGTTCAATGGAATATGCCATTGAAGCCATCGAGTCTGGTATGTTCTGCGATGATACAAGTCATTGCACCACTTTGTATTGCTTTTATCTCTAATTTTTCTGAATGTTTGACAATTTCTACTGATGCAGGAGCCATGGACCCAGCTAGCATTCTTGAACAGATTGAACTTCAAATAGCCAAGGTTAAAGAGGAGGCTTTTAGCAGGAAAGAAATACTCGAAAAGATTGAGAAATGGTTGGCAGCGTGCGAAGAGGAGTGCTGGCTTGAGGAGTACAACAGGGTTGGCTGTTACACCATCTCCTTGTGTTTTATTTTATTATATCTTAATTGCTTAGCTTAATTGTCATCTGTGGGTGGTTGTACAGGATGAAAACCGATACAATGCTGGAAAAGGTGCTCATCTTATTCTAAAGCGTGCTGAGAAAGCTCGTTCCTTGGTTAATAAACTTCCAGGTAATGCTGCTTACCTGAGTTGATGTATTTGATCAACTCATGTATCTGCTATTAATAGAATCCGAGTTGTTTTTGATGATTACAAGCTCTATGCAGTTTATCTTTTAAACCATTTCCATCCATGGCAACTATATGTCTTGCCATTCCAAGTTCTACATATATTCTTTTATAATTCTTGTAATTGTAAGCTCTTTTGAATGTTTGTCAGGAATGGTGGAGGCATTGGCTTCAAAAACCTTAGCATGGGAAAAGGACAGAGGTGTTCAGTTCTTATATGATGGTGTAAGTATTCTGATTTGTTTCTGAAGGTTTATATCCCTGACTGATAGTTGAACTTTCATTCTTTCTGAAACTGTCTGAACTTTTCTTGTTCTTGTCATTTCCAGGTTCGTTTACTTTCCATGCTTGAAGAATACACGATATTACGACAAGAGAAGGAACAAGAACGTCGTAGGCAGCGGGTATTTGCCTGTCATTACTCAAAACTTATGCTCTGTGGATAAACTTATACAATTGCTCATCGAAATTGGGCTGATTATGATCGATTTACAATTGTTTTACAATTGTTTCTCTCTTTTAGGACCAAAAGAAGCTTCAGGGTCAACTTATAGCAGAGCAAGAGGCACTTTATGGATCAAAACCAAGCCCTTCAAAGGTTCAGAGTGTGAAAAAAGCCCCTAGAGTTTCAACTGGTGGTGCAAGCAGTAGAAGACTCTCAGTAGGAGGAACAATGCTTCAGACTCCTAAACCTGATGTACTTGGTTCCGCAAAAGCTACTCCCCATTCACGTCCAATAAGAAAAACTGACCGGATACTCCAAAATGACAATTCAAATCTCCAACATGATGATGGTTTCTCTGCTGTATCAGCTGGTATGCACAACTGGTCCTTTAGCCCTACATGCAATTTTCTTGCTCAAATGTTTTAGTTTTTTCGTACTGGTCAAAGGAAGCATCATTAATTAACAGCTCATTGAAGAATATATGTTCTGGTTTTATATCAGGCACAATAATAATTGCAATACAAATAATAACTTGCAGTAATCCTTGGTTGGGAAATGATTTTGTCATGATTTCACAATTTCCTTTTCCTCTGGCTTTTCTATATGGGACTGTCAGGTGATTTTCCTGCTCAAATGTTTTAGTTTTTTCGTACTGGTCAAAGGAAGCATCATTAATTAACAGCTGATTGAAGAATATATGTTCTGGTTTTATCAGGCACAATAATAATTGCAATACAAATAATAACTTGCAGTAATCCTTGGTTGGGAAGTGATTTTGTCATGATTTCACAATTTACTTTTCCTCTGGCTTTTTCTATATGGGACTGTCAGGTGATTTTCCCAGCAAAAATTTGTCGGGAGATATTGTTCTCTGTAAAATTCTGCCTAAGCAGTTAAATTATTCAACGTACGTGTTGATGTGGCATTCCAAAGGGATTTTAGAACTCTTCTGGAATTCTATTTAGTTTCTTTAACATAATTGATATGTCGTTATCAACAACTAGTGTTTGCATTGAGGTTCATCAGATAACTCCATTTCACTCACTGACAATGTCTTTTTGCCATTTTTTGTAGGTAGAAGATGCTTGGACATGGCTGGTGTTCCCATGAAAAAACACTCCTTAGGCAGTAATGCTTTTAATGCTTGCGAACCAGAGTCTCCACTGATACGGAAACCATTTTCACCCATCTCTTCCACAACGTCATCAAAATCCAATATGGCAAACTTGTTGGATGATTTTAGTACCAACAACAGTGAGACGACATTACATAAAACCATTCCACCTAATGATTTGTCATACACAACTCCTTTGAAAACAACTACTGTTGTGGATGAAGAAAACAGGACTCCCAAGGCAATGCCAATTCCTCTGCTGCCCCCTACACCTTCAACAGTGTCAGTGCCAATGCAAACGGCCATGACTCCTGCTCCTGCACCAACTGCACCTATCCCTTTCAGTGCTAATCCAGTTCATGAAATTCCAGAAGAGATCGAGTATTCATTTGAGGAAAGAAGAGCCGGATTTGTTCTACCAAAATCCCAAATTAAGCCAATGATACCAGTTTGATGTTTCAGCAACATGAATCGATCCATATTGTTTTTATTCTCAAATTTTTTAGAACTGTAGTGGGGTATAAGTCAATTGTAATTGGCTTTTTTCAGATTGCGTACATAGTCTACGATCTCTGACCGTGGACTAGGTTGTTTAAAAATTATCTTCACTGCTTAATTTGAGATTTTACTTTGGGAATGGCTTCAAATGGTGATGCCCTTTTTGAACTTACAGTAACTAAAATAGTTCAGAGCCAATTGATACTTTCTGCAACAAAAAACAAATTAAAGCATAATTAGTTGAACAGGTTTCCCCAAATTTAGGAATGTATTTATTTCAGTTTAACTGCCACAAATAGGGTGAGACAAAAGTGGATTCAACTGAAACGATGACTTACATGTATTAGTTATGTTTTTAGTTGGTGTGTCCCAATCCATACTCGACAAGTATTTTTTTTTAATTTTTTTTTTTAAACAATAACTCCACACGTTCATTTTAAGTTGTTGCCCTTAAGTTATGTTATTATTTATTATTACTCCGATTGGTGGGTTGAGGATAACGTAGAACAGAAGTTGAGAAAGGGGATTTGTTTTGAGGAGGAAGTAGAAATTAAGTTAAATTAAGTGGCATTAACAGTAGATTATTGAAAATAAAAGGGCATTTGATTTAAATTTTTGTATAGTCAACTTTAATTAACTGAAAAGACAAAGACGTTGTCAGTAGTTGGATAAATGGCATGGCTCTAACATTAGCTTTACAGCTTTAAAATATTTCTTTTTAGCTTTAAACAAATAAATTGACAATTTAAAATAATTAAAGCTTTTTTCTTTTCCCAGTCGAAAATTAGTTTTTTATTTCAAATTTCTTATCTCTCTCATTTATTAATTCACCTTTATTAAATTTCCAAGACGGACTTCAACCATTTTCTTAACCAAAATTCATACTTTGAGTTTTGCAATTAAAATATTAATTATTTATAAATCAAATTCCCCAATAATTAATTCATTTATGTATTTTAATTACTATTATTTTTTTAATTTTCCATTTTTTCTTCTTTATTTATTTCTTCTCCTTTTCCTGCAAAACCCTAAATTCATTTCGCTTGATAGAAATTCTGTAATCAGTCAAACAATTTTTCATTTTCTTGTAAGTTTTTCTTATTTTTTTTTTTTTTACCCAATTTTACTGTCAATATTCAAGCTCTGTGCATTCTCTGCAATGGTGGAGATTTAAGTCACAGAATTGTATTTTATACTGAGAATTATCTGTCTTACTGTGTTTTTTTTTTATCTTTCCAGGCTCAAACAAGTTTCTGGGTTTGTTTCTTTGTAATTTTCTCTTAATTTAACTTGACCAGTTTTTAATTCTTTTTCCTGGGCTTGTGGATTTGCTGTTTGGCTCATTTCAACGTAAAGTTTCAATTTGTTTTGTTAAATTCTGTTTCAAAACGTTTGCTTTAGTTCTTCAGGGTGTTATTCACTGAAAAATCTTGTACCTTTAATGCTGAGTGTTTATATATTTTAGGGTTTTTAGGGTTTTGGAGAGTTTATTATTTTTAGGGTTTTTATTTTGTTGATCTATGAATGGAGGCAAAAGAAGAGAATAATGTAAGTTCAGGGGCTACAGTGAAGGCAGATGAAGCTCCAGATAGCTTCAGGGCGGCCCCAATGACTGAAAATCCAGGCCCAGGCCCACTTCCGGGGCCCACTGTTGTACCAGCCACCGCCACGTCGGCGCCACCGGAGTCGGGTTCAGCACAAGGCTCGGCCCCAGTTTCGGCCTCGGCTCCGGGCTCGGGCTCAGAAATGAAGAAGAAGAGAGGGAGACCCAGAAAGTATGGTCCCGATGGGAAATTATCAACGGCATTATCCCCAATGCCGATTTCTTCGTCAATTCCTTTGACGGGAGACTTTTCTGCTTGGAAACGGAGTAGAGGGCGGCCGCTTGATAACATCAAGAAGTCTTATAAGTTTGAACATGAGACTCCAGGTAATAGGATATATTCGTTTTTAGATTCTTCGTGTTTGAATGTTTGAAGTTGTAGTAATTATGTTTATATAGATATGTTTCAGATGTCACTGTTACATTGGAGATTCATGTTTTTGTTGCAATAACTAAGTTATGTGCAATTATTGACGTTTGAGTTGTTAGTTTCACGAAAAAGTTAGAGCTGGTGGTAGTTTGGTTATGTGGGGTGGGGTGTTTGTGATTTTTGAGCTTTACAGTTGAATTTAAGAGGATTTTTGTGGGGTTTGATCTGGGTGTGGGACCATTATCTCTGATTTCTGCCCATATCTCGAATTAATGGTCACTGTGAGACAGAAGAGGATTTGGTGACGATACTGTAAAAATGAAGGAATCTCTCTCTTCTGAGTAGAACACTTTTTGAGTTGCCTTTTTTGATGGGGAAATAACAGACTCCTGTATGGAAACAGAGAGGGAGGGTCATTAGATTTAGAGGTGGCATCTTGTTTAGTTGGTAAATACCCTCGTTATAGCTGATGTGACTGGGCCCAAATCTGTCTTAACCTAATTGTAGTAATCTTAGACTGGTTGACTTTGCCCAGAGAATAATGGGATTACCAATCTAATTGCAAAAGATTTGCAGTGAGAAATACAAGTTAAAAGAGCACAAGCTATTTCTCCATATATATATATATATATATATATATATATAGTGGTCAAAGATTGGAAGGAACTTGGTGAAAGCTGTCATAGGTGTATTGGTCAAAGATTGGAACGAGAACCTGGCATAATATGTCTTCGTTGGAGAGGGAATCATGGGTTCAAATACTACCTGAAAAAGGAACTTTATGACAACTTTTCTAAAATTAAAATTAACCTTTTGATAGTGCTCATTGGAAATTCCATTCAAGTCATAAGAATTTTTTTTTTTTTTTAAAAAAAAAAAAAATAGGGGAACACTCAGTCATTTCTTTCCTTCTCACACTTAAGATTTTCATTTCGTGGTATAATATGTGCCTTGTATTAACATTATCAAAGATTAAACATAAGGATATAACTGTGAACGCTCTCACCGACGAGTAAAAAAAAAAAATTGGGGAACACTCAGTCATTTCTTTCCTTCTCACACTTAAGATTTTCATTTCGTGGTATAATATGTGCCTTGTATTAACATTATCAAAGATTAAACATAAGGATATAACTGTGACCGCTCTCACCGATGAGGTACGAACATTCAATAATGTCACAATTGTGGGGAGAATGGTGGGGTACGGAAGTTTTGTCGTTATATTAACAAAGTTAGTTTTAGTAAGCAACCAATTAATCATATTTAATCAGTGATTGTGAAATTTTCTTCTCTCTTCTGTGAACCTGGGCACTTTGCTGAATCTGTTTTTTTATTTTTTTACCATCTTTAAAGTTAGATAATTTGGCATATTCAGTTGATTTATGATTGGTATGCATCAAAGTCATAATCATGCAACTTGAAAGTTGTAAGGTCTCTCTTGGTTAGACTGATTTCTTAAAAATGATTTTGTAGGTGACAAGATTTCATACTTCGTTGGTGCAAACTTCACGCCCCATGTACTCACTGTTAATACTGGCGAGGTAAGCCTTCAAATATACATGATATAAAACTTGTTGCAATTTGTCAGGTTGAATTGTTGCTCTATTGGTTCTATCCTGTTTATTTTTTCATTTGCATTGGAGTTCTTAAATACAATGTTGACCTTATTCTTAGGTTTGAAATCATGTATCATAAAATTTTAATATAAGCAGAAACTTACAGGTTGTTTGGTTTGTCTGTGACCAAGCCACATGTTACAGGTTTAATCACACCTACAACATTATATTCATAATGGTGTGAGGACCACATTATTAACCTCTTGTTCCAATTTAGACTAGGGAAGAAATACAAGCCAGAAACATTATCTACAATAAACAAGTTTTTCACTTTAACTGTCTAGTGAAATAGGTAGCAGAAGAAGAATGACTCTGTTTATTTCTTTTTCATCAAAATAATGGAAGAAGTCAGAAAAATTGTGTTTGGTTCCACTTCTTAGAACAGCAAAAACAGAAATAATGCAAGTGGACACAAGTGTTTCAATTTTGTTATCTCTGGAACCTCTTTTATTGTCAGTATGTATTTTGTCTGTTTGTAGGTCTTAGTGGGGTTATGAATGAGTATCCTTTCCATTGTTCAGTGATTGATTTTTCACCCTTTTTGCATTTTTAACTTGCATTGTGGTTGTTACAGGATGTTATGATGAAGATTATGTCATTTTCTCAACAAGGAGCTCGCGCTATCTGCGTTCTGTCTGCAAATGGAACAATTTCAAATGTTACACTTCGCCAGCCTACATCTTCTGGGGGTACTCTAACATATGAGGTGCAGCCCTTCATGCTTTTCTAATATAATTTTCATAGAAGTTTATTGCTAACAAGATTTGAGAGACGGATGAATTTTTTTTCAGATACAGCTTTGAGAATGCCCTTTGTTTAAATTTCTATTCTAAAAATGTCTCCAGAAATAAATGTCAAACGATTTTGTATTTTATTTGTTACATTGACTTCATTTGGGAGTTGACTACTTGTGTATGTCTGTATTAACTGTTTTGGGTCTTGAGTACTGGTGTATGTCTGTAATTACTGTATCTAAGCAATGTTTTGAAGCGTACTCAAAGCAAATCATTTTCTGTTCATTGAATATATAAGCAAAACTACATGCACACTGTTTTCTGTCGTTGCTAGTGAACAACACATTTTAACAAAATGAACAAGATTTAAGTTGAACTATAGAGGGAAGTTAGAATGGAATTTAGATCTGAGCAGAATTTTAAATTTTTCTCAAAAAACAGCCATGAATTAAGATATATCTTCAGCACATCTATCCCTATCATGGCGGTTCACACCTTTTTCGTGTTCTTAATTTGGTGAGCTTTTCCAGTTTCATGGATTTTCTCATTGATATGAATTGAGGAGATGAATGGAACAATCAGAGCTATGTCTAAAGAAGTATCATTAGCAAAAATACTAGATGCAACTCTGTGTCTCTATGAAATACCAGCATCCATGTATCTGTAGTCTACTTTAGTATTTGTAATTCATCATCTCTCAATGTCTAAGAGATGGACTTGTGGTTGCCGTCTCTCTCTATTCTTATATTCTCCTCTCCCTCACATCTCATACTTATCAACTTTGCCTGGATAAGATCAAATTGTTATTCTTCCAATTTCATGCACCACTCTGACTTTTAACTTTTTTTCAGGGTCGATTTGAGATACTTTCCTTGTCTGGCTCATTTATGCCTACTGAGAATGGAGGAACAAAGAGCAGATCCGGTGGAATGAGTGTCTCTTTGGCAGGCCCAGATGGTCGTGTTGTGGGTGGAGGACTTGCTGGCCTGCTGATAGCAGCTGGCCCTGTGCAGGTATTAGAATTTTCATTTTTTTTTTTAAATATTTTGAATTTTTTTAGAAGACTTGAAATATCTATTTTAATTGAAATATAATAAGTGAATAGTCAAATATCATGAGTAAATGGTAGACAACTGTACCACCGTGTATAACTGTATATCATAGCCATTTAATCATGTTTAGGCATTTGCTAGTTCTAAGTAGTCATTTTTCAAATAGTTTCTTTCTAAATTGTTTTGAGTACAACAGGTTGTCGTGGGCAGTTTTTTGCCTGGTCATCAGCAGGAGCAGAAGCACAAGAAGCAAAAAACTGAGCCTGCACCAGTTGTCACCACCCCTATTCCTATGACTATCACTACTCTACCTGTAGTAGAAGAGATAAAGGGGACCTATGGTGGAGTAAAGCCGATTGTCACATCTTCATCCTTCCTTGGAGACAATTCGGCTTCTTTGAACCCTTTGCAGGGGTTCAAGAACTTGGCTGCTGACAATAAAACACCTTCACCTAGTGAAGAATCGAAAGGCCCCAGCCAATCAAACTGTGAGGTTTCATGTTGATCGTGTGGAGACTGTATGCTGGCTGTACCTTCAATTTTTTTTCATCTGCAGACACAACAGCATTTAGGTTCTCTCAACCTTCTCAGAAACCAAACAAACCCCAATGGCCATATATTAAGGGCAAAGCAGGGTTTATTATGATGTTGGTTTTAACCCAGAATTGTACTCTCATTAGGCTTAGGTAGGACTTCTAATTATTAGGATCCCTGTGTCTGTGGTTGTTGTTATCATGTATTTTTTAATGTTGTCTTATTGGTGTAGCATTTTTAATCTATGAAACTGGTGTGCCATTCCTCCCATTGGGTACTTTGTATCATTAAGATTGAATTTAAGTCAATGTTTTTTACTGTTTTGATGGTGAAACCGATTGAATTTAGTTTTTCCAGTCAAAATATGATCTGACTGCGCTCTGCAGGCGAACTCAGAAAGAAGTAGCTGAATTTCCTCTGCAAAATAACTTCTCTTGTAAACTAGTAAAAGATTGTGATTGAAAAGTGGCCTGGACTTGGAGTTCATAGCAGCACGCCTCCATTCTAATAAATGTAAATTAATGCCCCACAGAACATGGAGAAATTTAAGAACCTTTACACTGATTCGAATTAAAAACGAAAGGTTAACAAGAAAAGGATCAACGGTTGCTTTCAAATATGCCCTTTTCCCTCATTTATTCCACTTGTTGCTTTGATGTCCTTCTTATCCATGTGACTGAGGATTGAATCCAAGTCAACTTCAGAACTTTATGCCTAACAAGCTTATAGTTTTTTTCTTTTATTTATTCAAAATCAAAGCATGCCACGATAGTCATATATGTTTAGTTGTTTACACATAACTTCCACCCTTCGAATAAAATATTATGCAGTGGGCAAAGAGTGCTTTCGCAGAAAGTTTTCGAAAACTACAATGCATTTGATTTGAAATAAAACATCTTACATTTGTTTCTCCAAAAGTTCTTCAAGTATTTCTTGTTTAATTTAATTAAACACTGCAAAATTATCCAAGGTGCTTTCTGTTGTTTGAAAATGCTCTCAAACACATAAGAACAACGACCAAAACTAAAGAAAAAAACTGAGATTTTAGACCACCAATTCTGAGAACTTCACTTTCAAAGATACAATCAATACTTGCTCAGTAAAGCATCATGGAAACCTCTTATATATACAAGAAGTTTGAGGTATCATAAACAAAATAAAGTCTTTCAAGTTTTAAAGTTGGTCAAGCCTAATATGGTAAGAAATTAAAGTAACTCTGTTAGACTAAACGAGAAGTCCTGAGCAATTCTACCTTCCATCCGCTATTAACTTTCTGAATAAACTCTTCAACTCGTCTTCTGAACTCATCATCTTCCTTGTTATCATTCACAATATTGGTACTTTCTTCTTCCTCATCATCAGCAGCAGGTTCTTGTTCTTCCTCGACATTTGACACTTCCTTAACATCCGCCAACCTCTTTATATTCTCATCAACTGAATGCATACAATAATTAGTTCCTTCTACTTGAATATCATTTGCATATGTATTTGTCACCACAGGAATAGAACTTTCCCTTCCTCGTTCAAAACTGGAGCTGGGTTTGGACCCCATGAGAATCATGACAATGATCAAATTGCAGCAACAGAAGACGAAAAGAGAGTTGGAAGCAGCTTGACTAATCAACTCCAAGGCTGAATCAAACATTGTTGTGACAACTACAAAGTCAAGAGTACGAGGCAAAAGATTGCAGTAGAATGAGAAATATTAAGAGGGTTGTGTTGTGTATGGAAGGAAAAAGTGTGCATTGGAAGCCTTTTGCAGCTGAAGTTAAGGGCTCATGTGTGGTGTGAAAGCTAAAGAAAGATGACACACGTTGCTTTTTGTTTAATCAAAATTTGTATACAAATGCAATAGGGGAAGCTTCTTGACAACTGGGATGTGGGGCTTTTTCTTTATTAACTAATCAAAAGTCTATTGTAGCAAATAAGAACCTCACATGGTGCCTTTCTCCCTCTCGTATTTCACTCTCATGTCATCTAATTACATCACCCAAACCCCTTTTCTATAATGTTCAACAATTCCCTTCAATTATATTTCCCTCTTTAATCTCAAGATAGTATATTGATTTAATGCAAATCAAGATCTTGATCATGTTTCAAATATGATTACTTACATTAATAATCTAATAAGTTTGGTGCACCAATCAGAAAATAGAAAATTTTAATTCTAACAGCCCATGCCATTCATTCATGTATAAAATAATTTGAAGCCAGATGAACTTGGATTCCTCTTATTTTCCAGTTGACTTTAGAAATGATAACATTATTAACGAAGCTCACTGTTTACAGTATTCCATTTCTAGATATGAAAATCCAAAAGAAAACGATCATAAACAGACAAAACCGCCTTCGACTCTAATTCAAAGATTAAGCAAAATGTCGACGAAAACAGGTTATTTAGTTATAATATCCAAATATTAATAATATTAATCTTATCATAACTCTGTATGATGATCACTAATTAAACAATATTATAAACTGATAGATTATAACAGGTTATACGCATCAACACATCAATTAGAATAATAAAAAAAAAAAGTTTATAGAAGTAATAAGGTACTTAAAAGTTAAAATACAAACTAGATATGATGCATAATATGTCCATTCCAATTGTACCTAATACACCAATTTTATAACCCACAACCGCACACGCATGATTCTGATCTAGGACACAATAATACTGATGATTGATCAATTATTTGCTAACCAGGCATCAGTTGACTTTCTCTGCTGATTATACCAGAAATTCCTTTGGAATCAATGAGGGCCGATTCATGCATCCATGGGAAAATAATTTAGTACCAAATAATATGAGATAGATGACTTCATTGTTAAACATGGATTTATCATATCTGTAACTTCAAATGAAAGCAAATCATAAACTCATAGCAGTCTCGCTCAACATAAAACTATCAAATGCTAAATTTAGAGCAGCAAAATTGTGAGTAATTAGGATTAATCAATCAGACCACCATAAAACAAACTAGTTTTTACTTTAAAAACAAACACCACAAGCATCATAGCATAAAAGATTACATAGGCTAAAAGAATCAAAAACCCTGCCCATGGGCTACAACAATCAGAAAATCTATCACCTCTTCCTTTTCTTATTTCCGGCAACACCACCTTTATTAAACCCTCCGACAGCATCAGTGGTGTCTGCAGTGTTCTGCTTCTTCATGCCTTTTCTCCCTCCAAATCCAAACTTTGAATTTTTAAACTCTTTACCCTTCCTTTTCTTATCCATTCCTTTCTTAAACTTTCCACCACTTTGTCTCGCCTTCCCCCCTGACCGGTCTCCTGGAGCCACACCTGGCCGTCTCTTATTTGACCTCTCAAATGATTTGCCATCTTCGAAGGCCAAACTCAAGTCGCCATCATTGACATCACCAGCAAACCCACTTTGTTGTCTTTGCTTCCTCCATTTCTTAACAGATTCAATATCTTCCTTTTTCTGCTTGGCTCTCTCTTTCGTCTTCTGGGCCTGAATCTCTTTAGATAGTTTCTTGGCCTCTCTAGCCTTCTTTCTCTCCTCAGCCTCCTCAATCTCCTTCTGTTCTGCAAGAAGTCGGCGCTTTACCTTCTCCATGTGAACATCTGTCTTAACCATTTCGGCATAATAGTCAGCTGGCCTAAGAAACGGTAATCCCATTGACTGAAGCTTCTCAAAGGCCAGCCTTGTTCCCTCTAGTGCCTGTGTGTAGAAAGATGCCTCTCTTTTTAAGTCATCATTTACATCCACCTCTTGCTCTTGATTAATATCTATGGAAAGCTTGTGTATCCATCCAACATCTTCTGGCCAACTAATATCTTGAAGTTTTTCCTCAAGACCCTCTCTATTGTATACAGCCTTTTTTGACGGTTCAGCCAATTTAACATCTCCGTCTTCGTCTTCTTCAGAGTCCAATTCTGGTTCTGATTCTGATTCAGACACTTCCTCATTGAGATCACTCATTTCCTCATCCTCAATTTTATCCTCATCAAACAAAGCTGGTTCTCTATTAGGCTTACCCATTAAAAAACCCTACAAAACAAAAAGGAAAATACAAAATCAACATTCAAAGTCAAGGAAAACTTGAGAGTACAATCTGGCATTTGTTTACCAAGATATTATACATATAATTAAACATAAAATATTCTACCAATCAAGCACATTCATCAAAGAAACACCAGCTGGGTTCTATTGTGTATCATTCAAGATTGCTTCCACTAAACAAGTCTAAATTAGAACCGATTTACTTCTTCAAGGAAGAACAACACTCAGTTAAACATTTAAAAAATCATAAGTTCATTACACATAGATGTGATTACATTCAAAGGTATAAATTATTCACCTCCTACATACAGGTTATTGGGTTCAATTTTTCGTTTAATCAGCACCAAAACAGCTAAAATTCGAGAATTCTCCTCGAAACAAACCACAGTTAGCTCAATACTCCGTTTGGCTAACAAGAAAGAAACTCCCTCCCCCAAGCATTCAAACATGAATAACGAAAAAAATCCGAAGCTCTGTGATAATTATTCTTTTTTTCAGGTCATGCATACACTAAATTAGGATTGAAATGAATACTTTATAATCTAAAACAGAGAAATAAGAAAGAAAAATACCTCTTTGTTGCGGCCTGTCGAAACGCTGATTAAACCCTAGTTCTGCTATGAGAAACTGGAGCTTCAACTACTAAAAACAACGGTGGAGGGACTTTTGCGTGCATAACTTTGACAATGGATCAGGCCTGATATCCATGGTCCAGCCCATTAAAAAGGGCTTCTTTAAGTGAACCCATCTGATAATGGCCCGTTTCGAAAAATAATAGCCCAACAATGAGCACCCAAAACACTCTCCTATTTAGTACACTTTTCAAATCGAGTAATGCTACGTGCACTAATCAAATTGTACTAATCCAAGTACTAACAATTAAAATTTTAAAATTCTTTTTTTAAGTTTTTGGCGAGAACTAACATGGCAATAAGGGAGGCCTGCCACGTCAGTTAATACTTGGGTTGTATGGTTTTTTATTAGTGACCATAACATTATTCTTTCAAATCTCTATTTCTCTTAGGGTAATGCTATTTGTACAAACTCTTATATAAAGAGAGTTTGTACAAACTCATATGGCATGTCACAAAGCATGTCATATAACAATGAGTAATGCTACAGTTACCGACTGGTGTGTATCGATTTTGTGCACGGAATGACGTGACACAATCCTGACCGTTTATTTATTATCGTTAATATTAATCAAGCGGTAAGGATTTTCTGGATGTCATTCGGTGCTATAAAACTCATACACGATCGATCATGTATAGCATTTTCTTATAACAATAGGGCCCACGTAACTTAATGTTACATTAATGTTATGTAGGTTCTCATGTCACGTGATACTCACATGAAGTACCACGTCATTTTGTACAAAGAGTTTGTACAAATAGTTTTATCCTTTCTTTTATCCTATCCTATCGTAGAAAGTAAAAAAACGTGTTTGTTTCTCTATTCACTGAATTCAATCATATTATATTCAACTCAAAACATATAATTACTTTTTACAATAAAAGTTTATAAATTAAAAAAAAACATCCCCACCCACCCAAACCACTGTCGGCTACCAGCAACCATCGTCGGCTACCAGCAACCATCGTCGGCTACTAGCCGTCGTTGCCAAAATGATGTACGATTGGATGAATCTAGTCGATCTGGCTGAAACAGCCAGATTTTGAGTGTTTCTAGCCATATACAAGATGAATTTGATCGAAAAATGTCAGATAGGTGCACGACAAGCCAGATCTAGCAGGTCGTGCACTATTTTGGTGACTACCAACTATAGTCTAATGGTGGTGACAGGCTGCCAAAGTAGGGGTGTTTTCATTAATTTATAAACTTTTATTGTAAATGAGTGTTTGACTAAATTAATAAATATATAGTATTTAAAAATAATCTAAATATTTTTAGAAAATATTTTTCAAAAATATACCAAACATATTTTTAGATTATATCGTATTTGATTTAATTTAAACTTATTATGTTTAGAATAGTTTTTAATCTATCGTATTTTAAATATGAAAAATAGTACAGTTATTAAATTTGTACATCAAATAACGTGATAAAATCCTGACCGTTAAATAATTTTAACAGTTGTTGGTGGCTTGAATAATTTTAACTGTTGTTGGTGGCTGTAGCATTATTATACCAAGCAGGCCTGATACCGCTTTTGTGAAACTTCCTGAAGTCCCAAAATTGCCCTTATTTTCAATCATGAATTTCTTGTGGCGAGGAACCCAATTACCGCATCCGCACCGCATATTCCTTCTCGCGCGCTTCCTCAAGGGCCCACTATGGTCTCCAAAAGCAATCACTATCATCCACGTCACCCTATTTTTCCACCACCTCGTGATAGATGCATGGATGCATGCTATGCACGTGCCTACCTCTTCAAATGAACCCCCGGTTCCAAGACCGCCAACTCCGGTAGTTATAGTTATTCTCTGAGAAGTGAGAACTTGCCCAGACTAAACCAAACCTCGTTGAGATCGAACTAACAACACAATGGCCACCATTAAGGTTGTCAAAGCTCGCCAGATCTTCGATAGTCGTGGAAATCCCACTGTTGAAGTATGTTTCATTCCATTTCGATCACTCTCACCCGTCTGATTTTATTTTATTCTTCTTTCGGGTTATGAAATTAGGAAAATTTTTAGAAACTCTTTTCCACTGTTATTGGATTTTCCAATATTTATCTACGGATTAGGCTGCGTTTGGTTGATGAGAAAATGTGATAAAGAGAGTAATTTGATTGTTTTTGTTCACTTAACTAAAGCCAAAACACTGCCTATGACTTGATATTTAGGAATGCTGAAAGTGAATGTTGGGTTAATGAAATTAATAACAGGTTGATGTGATTCTCTCCGATGGAAGTTCTGCTAGGGCTGCTGTGCCAAGTGGTGCTTCAACTGGTAATTTTAGTTGATATTGTTTTTTTTTTTTTTTTTAGTAGTAGTTTTCTATGTTGAGCATGGATCAATCAACTTTTTTGGTCAGTTATATTTTGTCTTTTACTTTCTTAAATATATAGTGAGCGTATTTATTAGTAAGTATAAGTATATGCAGTTGTTTACTCTTATTTGATGGATCATAAAAGGTGTCTATGAAGCACTGGAGTTGAGAGATGGAGGATCCGACTACCTTGGGAAAGGTGTTCTCAAGGTATGTGATTTATTTGTATGAATTGACCTTTCTAAAAGAGGACGAAGAACAATAAATTAAAATGTGTGATTTGAACATTTTACACTATAGTCTGTTTGTTATTAAATCGAAAATTAAGGCTTCTTAGTCATAGTATGTATTTTCAGGCAAAAATCTAAGTGGGTTTTCTCTATCTTAGTGTTTTTTGTTTTTTCTCAGGCTGTGCAGAATGTGAACTCAGTCATCGGTCCTGCCTTGGTTGGCAAGGTAATAGATGAAATTTTATATATCATTTACCCTTTTAAGATTGACTGATGGGATGAAAGTAATGTGATATTGTTGTTTCTGAATACCCAGGACCCAACAGAGCAGACTCAAATTGACAATTTTATGGTGCAACAACTTGATGGTACAACTAATGAATGGGGCTGGTGCAAACAAAAAGTATATATTATTTCATTATTTATTCTTTTGATTTGGCCTTAGCAGCTCCAGTATCATTTTGATTCATTAATCCGTTATTAAATGTTTCTTTTTTTTCTTCTGTTTCTTGTTTAGCTCGGAGCTAATGCTATATTGGCAGTATCTCTTGCTGTTTGTAAAGCAGGTGCTATGGTGAAGAAGATCCCTCTTTACAAGGTATATGAGGCGTTGGTACAATTGTCTGATTTAATTTCTACATGTTACATAGATTCACTAATATTTGTCTTTAATTTGCAGCACATTGCGAATCTTTCTGGGAACAAGACATTAGTCTTGCCTGTGCCTGCATTCAATGTCATCAACGGGGGTTCCCATGCGGGCAATAAGCTGGCAATGCAGGTAATGTTGGTGTAAGAACTTTTTTACTATTTTAAATCCCCTTCTTTGGTTGAAGTTCTTACAGTTTTCTTCTTGTGTAGGAGTTTATGATTCTCCCTGTTGGAGCGGCTTCTTTCAAGGAGGCAATGAAAATGGGAGTTGAAGTATATCATCACCTAAAGGTGATTTTTTTTTTTTTTTTTTAAGTGCTTTTAATTTTGTGTTGCTGCTTGAAGTTACAATTATTTTCACGCTCATCATGTTAAACTACACTTATATGTTCTTATAGGCTGTAATCAAGAAGAAGTATGGACAAGATGCTACAAATGTTGGTGATGAAGGCGGCTTTGCTCCAAATATTCAGGTCGATAATTGTTCATATTATCGGTATTTTTGTTCTTGCTATCATTTTCTTCTTCATGAAAGACTACTTGCTATAACTGCCTTTTTCTTTTTCTGGGGTTTCAAAAGCTTTGTGTATGATATATTCAGTATTGTCCTTTTACAATAAGAAGACAATGTGAAGACAATGTCTGAATTACAGGAAAACAAAGAGGGCCTTGAATTGCTGAAGACTGCCATAGCAAAAGCTGGATATACTGGAAAGGTTAGTGTAATTTTGCATCGTTACTTATCTCATATATGTATACAATTTTTCCTTGTTACTTAACCATTCTTTAGGTGGTGTGATAGCTTATAATCTAATTCCTGGATTTTGTTGTTAGGTTGTTATTGGAATGGATGTTGCCGCTTCAGAATTTTATGATAGCAAGAATAGGACTTATGATTTGAACTTCAAGGAAGAGGTAGTCCATTTATTTCTTCGCAATAAGTAAAATTTATTTTACTTTTGTACAACTAGATGTTTCTTATACATGCAGGCTGACACAAATAATGAATATATGATGGTAAATTAAATAGCTGAGAAAATGAAACTCATTCTGCTGCAGAACAATGATGGATCACAAAAAATATCGGGGGACAGTTTGAAGAATGTATACAAGTCATTTGTATCAGACTATCCAATTGTGTCCATTGAGGACCCATTCGATCAGGATGATTGGGAGAACTATGCAAAGTTGACTGGTGAAATTGGACAGCAAGTGCAGATTGTTGGTGACGATCTCCTTGTCACAAACCCAAAGGTAAATTTTTTCACAATTTGAGCTAATCTGAGGTAAGATAAATGTTAAAGGTTTCACATTAAATCTCTGGCTGCTGCAGCGTGTGGAGAAAGCTATTAGCAGTAAGGCATGCAATGCTCTTTTGTTGAAGGTAGTACTCAACACCCTTTCCTTTTTGAAGGAGGATCTAGACTTGGAGATAATGTTGTAGTTTAATGTATTAGTAGCGTTTGGCTCATAGAAATTGACTTCCAATATATGAATCGTCAGGTGAATCAAATTGGTTCCGTTACTGAAAGTATCGAGGCTGTGAAAATGTCCAAACACGCTGGCTGGGGTGTTATGGCAAGCCACAGAAGGTATGACATGTTCTTCTATCCAGCTCTTTTAATAAATTTCCAGTGTTTGTAACAACATATGTGACGCGGTTCTCTTTGTTCAATGTAGTGGTGAAACAGAGGATACATTTATAGCAGACCTTTCAGTTGGATTGGCAACTGTGAGTGTTCTTTCCAAGCCAATGCTTTAAACTCGTTACCTATATGTCGGATTTGGAACAGAACCTGTTTTTATGGGTTTTTTTTTTTCAAGAATTTCCGGGTTGGAGATACTCTGAATCTACACGATACTATAAAGATTTTTAAGACCTAATATACACCTTGTAATGTGTACTACATATATGTTGATTAGGAAAATTTTACTTTGGAAAAAGCTCTAGTTGAAAGTGACATCAAGGTCATGGGTTTATGAGTCTCTTGTTACTGACATGCATTTGTTAAAACAGGGTCAGATCAAGACTGGAGCTCCTTGCAGATCAGAACGCCTTGCCAAGTACAATCAGGTATAGGACAATCACTGGCTACTTTTTGGTCATAAAAATATCTTCAACTCTCTTTCTCAACATCCACTTAAAACATCATAGTCTGGCATTTCATTTGGTTCAACTAAGTATTTGTGGTTTTGAATTGCAGCTTCTTAGGATAGAGGAGGAGCTTGGATCTGCGGCAGTTTATGCTGGTGCGAAATTCAGAGCTCCAGTTGAACCATACTAAGGCCATCAATAGTCTCTCTATGCATTAGGTCTATATAATATCGTGGAAATAATATCATCTGCGGGATCTTGATGGTTATGATTTGTTTTACTATTCTAGATCACTTTTCATCAAAGTCAATGACATTTAGCAGACGATTTTATTTTATTTTTTGGAGTTCTTCGTAATGTTGTTGTGGCGGTGTTTTGTTACATGAAATTTCAAAGATCCTAATGAATGGCTACGTGTTTCCATAAACATCTGCTCTTGTTGAGGGAACAAACGAATTTTTGCAGGGGCAAATGCGAGGACCTATGAATTGGACATACTTATGCCTTTGGTCAAGAACAAAATCTACCTCATCAAATACAGCAAATATACTAACCTGAAACTGTCGATGCAAAGACTTAATTAAGAAGTACGAGAGATGCTGACTGTTAACATTATCCTCAACCTCAAGTCGTCTAATTATAGAGGCATCATTGCCAAGGAGAACCATTTTCTTCTTTTCTGGTTGAAATATTTTTAAGGGGAACCTTGAATGACAGTCGTCTGATCAAGATCTAGTATTACTTGAGTAATATACAATATGAATAAGCCTTGTGACAAAACAATGCAAATATTTGACACTAGGTGCCGCAACTGATTTCAATTGTTAATTCATTTAACATCATCGTTTTGCCAACATTGTGAATGCTGGATCAAACTTACCAAAAGCAAAGAACCTCTTCCTGTCTGCCCAAGGAGTTTATGGAACCATTTTAGTATCTTAACTATTGCCAGTAAAAAATGTTACATGTTCTAACCACTGTTTTAAAACCTAGATCGATCGGTTGGATCGGATCAATCGATCGGTTGGATCGGGCTGGGACCTAACAACCTCCCCGAGTTACCATTTTCCACTATTCATAAAACCTCTAATTTGATCACCGACAAACGAGGGGTTACCAAGTGCCGGGATTAGAGGGCTTTTGTAAAGTAGAGGTCAATGGTTCAAAGGGTGGTGTCAAATTGAATTTTGGACTTCGAAATCAGGCGAATTTGGTCAAAAAAATTCAACCCAATATGCAAGTCATGACTAGCGAACAGGGGGCTATCAAGTGTCGGGGTTAGAGAGTTTTGTAGAGTGGAAAACAATGGTTTAGGTGGTGGTGTCGGATTGAATTTTGGCCACCGGAATCAGCCAGAATTTAGCTGAAAAAATCAAACTCAAATAGATCACAGTTGTAGGAGTATATTTGCTAAATTTCAAACCTACAAAGACTTATTCGTATTTTTTAGGAGTGTGTTTGAAAGATTTCAAACTTTTTGGATCACCAGTAGACCACCAATTTAACCAAGCGGACCGATAAACTCGAGTAGTGATGGATCCAGGAATTTCACTCTATGGGGGCAAAAAAAAAAAAAAATTAAAACCGATCATAGCCATACTTTTTTTTTTATTATTATTATGAACTTCAACAAAAAGTTACAAAATACAAATAAATATTTTCAAAAAACACAATTTTTGTAAAAATAAAACATTTTTTCTACAATTGTCCACAATGAATTTTCATATTTTGAAAACGTTGGATAATCATCTTATCGTCAATTGTATCAAATATATCTTTCTCAATATAGGTGACCAAGTAATCATTCATCCATTGATCTCTCATTCGATTGCGTAACTGACTTTTCACAAGATTTATTGCAGAAAAAGCCCTATCAACTGTCGCGATTGTAGTTGCAACTGGTAAAACCAATGCAACTTTTACAAGCTTTTACACCAATATATACAAAATGTCTCTTTTAAACTGAACTAAATTCTTAACCAAATCAACAACTTCTTGTAACTCAGCAAATACATCACAAGAACGTATGTCAATAACTTAAGTCTCAGCTTGGTTCTCAAGTATCATTAACTCAAGTACAGAAAAATCAGATAGATAAAACTGGCCAAACTCATTCTTCCCTCTCTTCTCTTTCTCCTTTTCCTTTGCTTCTTCTTCCTTTCTTCTTTATGGGTTTTTCTCTCTTCTTCTTCATTTTAGGGAACAACTCAGTTTATATATAAAACAACTTCTTTGAATTATGAAACTGCTCCAAAATTCTCTTATTCTCACCATGACCTCACCATGTCAGCTTTCTGATATAAAAATACCATTGTTTTAAAAACGGGACTGGACCGGTCGGTCGAACAAGTTCGATCGGGAATAGGCTATGACTCCGGTCCGGTTTACTAGATAAACCGGTAATATATTCAAAACCATTTTGGACCGGTAACAGACCGGCAGAATAGTGTTAAACCTCCAGTCCGACCGGACTGAGGCTTAAACTGGTCCACTAATTGAAGCCTACAATAACCCTAAAACAATCGCATTCCCAAATTGCATCGTCATTTCATTCTTTATTTCATATCAATCGAGCTTCATCCTTCACTGATTTCGCTCCAAATTGCATCTTCTTCAACTTCAAGCAAAGATCAAGGTGAAGAAACTCTAAAGTCTAAAGAAGATCGAAATCGATTCTTCTTCATTTTCTTCAACTTCAATGGCAAGCGAAACTCAGACCAAACCTGTAGTTCTTTGTCTTCTTCACTGATTTTGTAGGTTTATTCTCTTTTCCTTCAACTAAAATGCTTTTTTACTTTGCTCTTTATCCTGAAGTTCGTCTTCTTCTGCATTTAGTTAACATTTTTAGCTGTTTCATTTGTTGTTCTTTACAAATATTTGATTACAGAATACAGATTACAGAAGCAGCCGAAGAGATTTTGCAAATATCTAAATATCTGAAGTTACAACTTACAAGGTCAGATGAATTTCGAAGATACGAATTAGATATTTAGATTGTTGGGTCTGGTAAGTGGTGGCTAGTTTGCGTGAATATTGCCCTTTTATCGATTTAGAAATTTAGATTGTTGGGTCTGGTGAGTGGTGGCTCATTTGTGTGAATATTGCCCTTTTATTGTTTGTTATATTGTCTGTGTGTATGTGCTTATGTTGTTTTTGGGCATAAAGTAGTCAAAGAGTTAAACTTTATTTTGCAAATGTTGTTCATTCTGGATCATATTGCAAATGATTTTGTTATTAATTATTATATGACTTTTTTTTTGGTTTTTTAATTTGTAATCAGAGGAAAACAGCGTGACATTGGGGCTATTTTTTAATTTGCGGCAAAACTCCATTCCTCGCTGGAAATAGACAACGATGACGACATTCCTCGCTAGAAATCGACAACAGCACAACTCCATTTCAGAAAGTGTAAGTTTTTCATGAGTCATGACCCCTTCAATTTTCGCAGATCTAGTACTTTCCTGTTGTCAATGGGGAAAATCTAGGTTGAGAAACATCTATGGAAATGTTCTCTAAGGAGTAGCTCAGTAGCGAATAACCCAAATTAATTTACAAATTTGTTATGAAATTGATTGTTGAAATCTAGGTTTTAAGATATTCAATTTGCTTGTGTCTGACCAAGCTATTATTTCGTTTATGTTTTACTCATTTAATCTTTGATTGATACTAGAATATTTTGCCAGTGAAAAGAATTTTCTACAATATTAAAGAGAGTTACATGAATGTATGTGTATACCAAAGAGCTCTTGCAACTGTGTTGTAAAAATTGTATGAAAGTGTGTTGTAAAACTTGTATTAAGCTATTCAATATTCATACGCATTTTGCAGATGATAGTGATGGTTATGTTGATGATGACGGTGGTGATGATGATGAATTTTGATGCTCAATCAATATGGAGATGGATCAAAGAAAAAACATTTGTACCAAAAGTTTTGTAATTAATTATTATGTATTTTTTCATTTAATATGTATTATGTAATGAATGAACACAACATCATCTTTGAATTTAGACTTTAAATTGTTGTTAAATTATGTTAAGATTGTTATTTGAAGGTTGTTAAAAAATGGAAATCTGAAATTCATAGAAAAACTTGTCTTTGTTTTTTTTTAGTGCTGATGTCAACATGATGACATCATCAATCCAACGATTGTCCCTTGACCCAAGTAGCAAAATGGATTGTCCTATGATCCAGGTTTTAAAACAATGAAAAATATCCAAATTTAAATGTAAACCCAACAGTTCTAATTCCTTTCATTTTCACTATAATAAAACTTATAAAAACTTACAGATACTCTTGCATAAAAATAAAAATCACAAAAAATATGAAATATATATAATAGGATTTTAAATGGGGTTTTACAATAGCAAAATCTAAACTTATCATGGGGTTTTACAATAGCAAAATCTAAACTTATCATGGGGTTGTTGCTTTCCCAAAATCTAAAAGCTCTTGGGAACTAAAAGCACTGTAGGGGCAAAATTTAAATAAATATAAAATCTGAAAATTTTCAAAAGTAGTCATTAATTGGATCCACCACTAAACTCGAGACCCAGTGGCTTTACTGGGTCCCTTAACCGGTCGGGTTTAAAAACAATGGTTCTAACATGTTAGAAAATATGTAGGGTTGTTGTACACAAAATTTGTGCTTACAGAACCACAGTCTCACAAAGCCCATTGGAACATATGATGAGGGTGAACTTTTACAATTACCCAAAAAAACAAAACCCTATAGATGTCTTTAAACAACAAAGTTCCAGTCGGCTACTATAACAGCAAAGAACTTCAAAACTGGAGCAAAGAAAAAAAGGAGCCCAACTATCGAACATCAGCCAACTCCACGTCGAACACAAGCCACGAATTTGGTGGTATCTTTCCCCCAGCACCTTTTGCCCCATAACTGCATAGAATTAATAGCAAATACAAATACACTTAAGCTGGAAAAAAAATGAGGAAGAAAAATCAACAGCAAACAATTAGGATATCAAAAACAAGGAATGAAACAAAAAAAAATTATTGGGAAATGCAATGAATAGATGAACACTAAAAATAATGAGCATCAAGATTGGCGACAACAAAGAACATTATGAATTAGATATTATTTCAATTGCATACCCCATTGATGGTGGAATTGTAAGCCTCCGTTTGTCCCCCACACGCATGCCTGTGATTCAACAAACAGAAAAACAAGTAAACACATTGAAGATATATTTACAATTCAACAATGATAGATCATGCAAAATCTTGATCATTCAGAGAATACCATTGACCCCAACATCCCATCCCTTAATAACTTGTCCTATGCCTGCAAGATCAAAAGAAAATAATTAAAACAGTGGTATACAAAATCAAGTTTTAATCCTGTTGACTCTTGATAAGATAGTACCTAGGCGGAATTTAAAGGGCGCTCTTCCCACGTTAGAGTCAAATATTTTCCCATTCTTTAGTTTGCCAATATAGTGGACGCTGACCTGAAACCAAAATGACATTCAGTAATTGAAAATTTAATATAAATCCAATAATTTTGAAGTCATCCATTAAACCTGTATTAGGATTTTATGTATGCCAATTTTTGTGATGTCTAGGGATACAACTATTGTTGGTGTTATTGGTACAACCCAAAATCTAAAACGAAAGTAAATGGTATGAATAATAGACTCAAACTCCATCACATGTGTGGCATATTCATTTCAAACACGATTAAAGCACTGTCTGATAAAAGCAACAGACCAAACAGTGTTACTTGGCCGGTGACTTACTAAGGCACTTCCATTATCTAATGATTCTTCAACAATGTTCTCACCTTGCTAAACATGCAAGACATAATAAATAAAAGGAAATGTCTAGAACCGCAGAGAAAAGAAAAGCAAGCAGTAAAAAGATCTCTTTTATGTGAGGTAAAAAAACTGTAAGGCCTTGGCATGGTTGGTCAAATTAAACAAACAGAATTTAGAAGACAAATAATGACCTGTTTTCCCTGAGAAGCTCTTTTTCCATCAGGCTTTCCCATTGCTACCTCCTCAATAACCAATCCGTTTGGAAATGATCTCACTTGAGATGGTTTAGCTGCAGTTTGTTCTTGCATGGGTGAAACAGTCTGATCTGTTTTCTTGTCCCCTTCACTCCCCTCAGCCTTCTTCTTCTTCTTTTGTTTCTTTTTTTTCTTCTCAGACTGATTTTCATCTGGTACATTGTCTGCATCATTGTCAAGGTCCCTGCACATTTATACAACAACATGCTCAAGAAACTATACCTGTAAATTATGCTAATACTAGCATATTAACATCAGCAAATGTGACAGACAGGGCTTCATTTGACAAAGTGAGTGCATAAATTTGTTAAGTGAATGATACATAAGTGTATACCTTAAGCCATTTCCAAGGTTTTATATTATAATTGTTTATTCTTGATGTTTGAATGTGTTTATAGGTTATATCTCTCACTTCCTAGAGTGGAGAACACCTAATCAATCAGAGGAAAATGCAGGATACAATATCTCATCATATTGTACAGGCAATCAAGAAGAATAAAAATAGAATTGGGGACAGAAATAATTCCTATAGACAAACACAGAGCTAGTAACCAATGAACACAAAATGGCTAATCACCATGGAATAAAGAACTGGCCCTCCCTATTCAAAGAATACACTCAAAAAAGAATTTTGGCAATATTGTCATCTTCAATATTCAATAATAACAGTGTAATAATGTGCAGGCTTAAAGAGCGCAAAATAGCAGATGAAAATTCTCACTTCTGTTTCCTGTTGTGGCTCTTCAACTCCTGCTGATTTTCACCCTCAGAGAGATCCTCAGTCTCGTTACTGGTAACAACTTTATTAACTTGTCCCCGTTCACCATTTTCTTTTTGCTTCTTTTTCTTCTTCTTCTTTTTCCTAAAATCAAAATTAGAAGCCACTTATATAACATGATAAATCTACTATTAGCAGGCTCCATTGTTTATCATAAATCTAAGCTAACAAAATGACACAACTCAATTTCTCGCTGCAAGTACGAATCAACAATAGATGGTCCCATCCAAAATCTCTTAACCTAATAGCACACCCACTTTAAAAAAGAGCAAGTCCTTGTTTGAACAAGGCCTCCTTTTTCAAATGTTATATAAAAAAGTGACATCTCCAAAGAAAAAAAAAAGGAGCAATTGCACAATTAAAATCAATAGACTGATAAACTCACTTCTCTGGTTGATCATCTTGGTCCACACTTTTAACTTTTCTTTTTTTCCCAGTACCATCATCACTGATGTCTTTGGCTTTCTTCTTCTCAGAGTTTTCACTTGTTTTCTTATCCGTCTCTTCATCTGCTCCCACTTGGGAATCTTGAGAAGTTCCTTTGCTTTTACGCGAGCTAGAAATCATAAAGCCATCTTCATCTTCACTTTCCAAGACTGAGACAACAGCACCATTCTTGACAACAATTTGTCGCTCAGAGTTACTTGATTGACCCTTTTTCTTTAGTTGTTTCGACCGATCATTCCCATTTGTTGGTTTCTCATCATCCACTATCTCCTCAATCACAACTACATTAACAAAGCATATAAAACATCAAGAGGCAAACATCTTAAGTGTCATCAAATCTTATACTGAAGGGTTGGAAGATAAACATACGGAGCAAATATACTGCACAAATGAGAAAGCACCAATACATAAACCAATTGAGATCTAAATTGCTTCTACGTCTAACAGTAAATCTACAATAGCCCAGTAGAAGTGTTTGTAAACCATTTTTCTGGAATGACCATGACTGAGCATGCGTGTTTAGTAACCAACCATTTTACAGCGAAGATTTCTTAGGTCGTTCCTAATTTAACAGTTTCCAGACATCCAAAATGCAATTTTAGGCTATTTGGTAAAAGAAAAAATTATCAAGTTTACCTAAATTTTTTTTTTGCTGTCCAGAAAAGACAAAATCTTCTTAAATTCAGTAAAATTTCTTCTTTTCAACAATCCTTTCATGAAAGGCCTAAATTTGGATGTCAGTTGTAACTACATTTAAAGGTAATAAATACAATAAAATTATATTTCAAAACTATTTGAAACTTCATCAAGTCGACTAAATTATTCTTTTGCTGTCAAGAAGAGACAAAATCTTCTTAAATTCAGTACAGCTTCTTCTTTTCAACAATCCTTTCATGAAGGTTCTAAATTTGGAGGTCAATTGTAACTATATTTAAGGGAAATAAATAGGATAAAATTAGTATATCAAAACTATTTGAAACTTCATCACGTTTGGAAGGCTGTAGAAAATCTTAAAGTTTCATTTTCAAGAGCGAAAATTTTCAATGGCAAATTACCTCCACTATTACGGGCAGGTGAAGGTGGGAATAAGTCATCATCATCAACGAAGTCATCCTCATACTCATCTCCAGTATCAAATTCAGAGGACTCATCTGTATCAGTCTCCATGATATCCTCCCCATAAGAATCACTTCATATTAAGTAAAGGAAATTCAATATAACAACAAAATGACCTCCATTATATTTGAATAATACTTTTGACACACAATTAAACAAAATAAAATATCAATAGCAACGGAATAATAAAAAAAGATACGAATCATATTCATCTCGAAGGTGATCTCCATCATCAGCCACAAAGTAGCCAGAAAGATGGATGCTTCTTGGACCAATTACTGAGAAGGCTACCAAATCATCCTCGTCGAATTCGAGATTCAAGGAGCAAGATTCATTCTTATTTGGCAATAAAGAACATAAGAATATTGGATTCTTATCTCCTACAGAGCACTGAAGTATGGTCTTCTCTATTGACGAACCAAGGCCTAAAGTTGCCTGAATCATCACATAAAACATAATAAACATAGGATTACACAACTTTCAACAGATCAACTAAGATCAATAGACAAACAAAGATGTACAAACTATCAAAAATCAATAAAAAAACCTACTCTTTCAATAGACACTACTGCACCAACACAAGTCATCAACCATCAAAACTAGTAAGTCTAAAACCAGTTACATATTGCTCATTTGAGTCTCTCTATAATTCACGACCACCTACAACATGTAGCTCAATGTCAGTATCAAAAGCATGCTTCCTCTAGACTCTAATTACATTTTCCCATCGGTAAACAGAGCCATAAGACTGCTTCAAGTTTTAGCCAGATGCAAAAAAGGAAGTACAGGGCCCATTAGGGTGCATACAAGCTTCAAATTTTTAACAATATCAAGTCAAAAAAAAAAATTTCAGAAAATGCTCAGAGTTGTTCCAAAATCACATTATTTACTTAAATTGCATGTCAAGCATTGTCAACAAGAAAGAAAAATGACAATAATATATTCAATTTAAACATTTTACAAAATAAATAGTTAAATCGGAATGAGACAGATGCAATAAATCAATTGTATAACAGTATTGATGAAATTTCAAGCCATACTAATATCAAGCCACGTACCAGCAAAAAAAAAAAAAAAAATTATGCATCTTCCATGGCATGAACAAAATACTCATAAAGTTTCATGAATTAGGAAAAATAATCTCTCTGGACATACAAAATCATCTATGACATCCAATGACCTCAATACATATAGCCACTAAGCCTCAATCCTAAACACACATATCCTGCTATACTATTTCACCCTACTTTATCTAGAGTATATCCATTCAGATAATTTGAAAGAGCCAGTTTAATATATATCCAAAACATAAATTATTAACAGCAAAGTGATCATAAAAAGAAATGCTGAAAATGCAAAATTTAACAAGAAATGGAAATTTAATATGGGTTAATGTCTATTAAAACAGGTACATACCTGAGTTACATGCAGCGTTCCTTGCACGTTATCAGAATGATAAGGATGAGGTTTTCCAGGTTTCACTTCGATTCCTGATATAAAAAGAAATCAACAAAAACACATAAATAATCATGAAATCGAATCATTCAGGAACAAAATCGGAACTCAATACTCTTAATAGAATGATCATTTATTTTCTTGTTTCTTTCTCAAGGTTTCTTGGCAACCAAACACATTTAACAAAAACAAATTCAAGATCAAAAAGAATTCAAGTGGAAGGGAAATTGAGGTGCTCTTGGGAGTTTATGAGAGAACTGACCCCAGAAACCCATTTTTTCGGTTGCACTTGGTCCAGAGAATTGTGTTAATTTGAGCACTTTCTCTAAAACCCTAGAAGACACCTCACTGTAAGCTGCTAAAACCCTAACTTACAGAGAGGTTTTATATGTGTGACCAATGGGTCTCATGTCCCTACACATTGAAATCAAAAAATTTAACACACTGAAGAGTGTCAATTTTTTAGGTCCAAAAACTCTAAAAAATAAACTATAAACCCAAACTTTACAATAAAGTGACATTAAACGGAAGTGAAATGGATGAGAGTGATTTATGATAATTAAATAAAAATTAAACTAGAAACCCAAACTTTAAAACAAACTGATATTAAAAGTGCTAGTAAAAATATACGTTAGACCATCTGTGATTTAATTATTTTTATTTTTATTTTTTAATGATCAGTTTTGGTGTATTTTCACGTCTTATATCCTTAGCAAATAAAATATATGTTAGTTTATAAGCTTTAATTCTCCTTATTACGCATTATAGATTAAGGATGTTTGTACGCACTGATTAAGAACTCGGCCCGGTCGATTTAACTGGTTAAACAGGGACCTGAGGCCTTCACCAGTTTGACCGACAAAGGTAGAAACCAGCCCTCAAAATTACAAACACCCTCTGCTTCTTCCACTCACCCCCTGTCACATTCCGACACTTTCTCCCTCATTTCAGCAGATTCTAGTGCCTAAAATCACCCTCGAACCCTCCATTGGCCTTATTGACATCTCCCCACCAAAAACCCCAACACCCCCGACCTTGATTGCTCGTTGATCATCACCTGTTTGTAGGGGTGTTTTTGTTAGATTTCAAATTTGAAGGGACTAATGTGTATTTATCAGGATGTGTTTGCTAGATTTTAAACCTATTGGATTGATGGTTAAAACGCCAATCAAACCGTGACCCGGTCCCCTAGCCGGGTTGTCACACGGGCTGGGTTCCTAATCATTGTTTGTATGAAGTTCAACTATACAGATTGGAAAAAGTAGACAATATATGTACTTTGTTATGTCTCTTGGCATTCGATCAATCTCATAACTGGATGGCATGGTTAACGCTAATTTTTTACATGACACAAATTCAACATAATTTAAATGGAATATGGCTGATCCTAATTGTATTTGTGTTGTATTGGTAATGATAAATTCAACCTGATTATTAATCATGTTGTATTTGAGTTGAAGAGTCTCCAACTTACAACTCATTCAGTGACATTTAATTATTCGAATTGTAAATTATTTATGATATGATTATTTGTATGTAACACAATTAACCATTTATAACACGATGATTTGTTTATGACACGAATGTCTTATTATGACAATTAAGACGTGATTAAGAGGGTATTTGTCTGAGCTTATAAAAATTAGCTTATAAGCAACAAGTGCTTATAAACTAATTTTAGCTTATAAGCATTTGAAATTTTAAGCAATTATGTGTTCGGTTAAAGTATTTATAAGTGACTGATAAATAGTTGACGTGTTTGGTAAATATGGTTTATAAGTACATTTTATTATAAAATGACTAAAAAGAGTACTGCATTAAATAAGAATATACTATGAAATTTTAAAATTAAACAAGAATAATGTGATAATATACCTTTTTTTTTTTTTTTTTTTTTTGTTTATAAACTCAATTTATAAACTCAAAAAAATTATAAATAAACTGGTCATCTTAATTTTAGAGCTTATAAGCTTAGACAAACACTTACTAATAAACATGTTAAATAAGTTAAACATGTGATAAATAAGTTAAATCGTGTTATGACAAATGAACACGAATACAATGTGTTTGTATCGTATTTTAATTTGTGACAATAAATGTCTTCTTTTTTCTTTTCTTTCTTTTTCATTGAATTCAGATAATATATATTTAATTAATTTTAACAGATTTTGTGTCACAAAACTTTGACATTCATGACGTCCGTTAGTTTTGGGGGGAAGAATGTTAATTTATCTTAACATTTGGGTTCATGGGACATGCTAGAATCGACGGGTCTGCAAAATATTATAACTCAATGTGTTAATTTTCAAACCCATCCCAAATATGGTAGTGGACCCATGGTTGTTAGTATCCTACGATACGCGATACATATCATATGATACGATTCGATACGGGTCGCCAACGATACATATCAGAGAGTGTATCTAAACCTTTCAATACGTTGATATGTATCCTACGATACGTTACGTATCCATTTGCATCCTTAAAAATATCAATATAAATCGATACGACTTTATTAATTTGGGTTAAAGGTCCAAAAAAATTTTTAGGTGGAATCCGGATCACCCAACCTGGTTCACTAAAACCTACCCAAATTTACCAGTTTTGCATAGAGAAAGTGAAAAGGAAGATGTGTTACCTATTTTGCATGATAATAATAACACAAATGGAGTTATAGATATTGACATTGATCTTGGAAATGATATAAATTCATAATTTTGTGATTAATTTTGATTGTGTAATATCATAATTTAAAGCCAATAATACCACAAAATTTGTTAATTAATCATGGGGATGATATTTATTTTTAGAAAAATTATATTATTTTATTAATTTTTTTGAAAAATGCGTATCATGCCATACGATACGATATATGATACATGATTGAAAAAATTAGGTTTTCGATAGATGATACGATACACGATTTGATAACCACGAGTGCACCTGGATGTTCTGCCATATTCATGTCTTACCATAAATTATTGAGTAATGCTAAAGTCACCGAAGTAGAGCACCGAATGATGTGGCATAATCATGACCGTTGCTTTTAATTTTAACTTAAAATTAATCAATGGTCATGATTATGTCACGTCATTCGGTGTATAACCTTGGATGACTGTATCTTTTCCGTAAATTATTTATTTAAAGATCTGGCACAAATGTCCACTCTGGTTTTATTAATCTCTTACCATAAATTAACGAAAAGTTCACGTTTATAGTACCATTTGAATGATCGCATGATCCTTTAGGATGAAAGTGCCTCTATTTACGTGAAAGAATATGCAAAAATTTATATTTGTGGTGTGCGTGTATGTTTGAGATTTAAAATAACGGGATATAAATACAATTTCATGATATTTTTTTGAGAAATGCTTTTTCTTTAATAAAAAAGGGTTTTACAAAATGAAACAGTATAATTAAATATAAGGATTTTTACAATCTCACACCGATTAGACACATTCCAACCTATTAGTGTATAAAAGAGGGTAATTATTTCATTCAACAACACTTTATTAGGTGAGGAGTCAATCCCACCTCAAATCGTTTGGCCTTATTACACCGTTTGAATGTAACGCCAAGGCCTCTTTGGGTAAGAAGTCAAACCTACCTCAAACAACTTAGAAGGTCTCATTGGATAAAGAGTCAAACTCACCTCAAATTCTATCAAAAATGACAATAAAGCCCTTTGAGTAAGGTCTTCTTCATTATCAATCATTCCAAATTTGGTTCCCATTTCACCCATCATCCTCCAAATTATTTAAGTGAGATGGGACGGAGAACTCCCCACATAAAGCGAGCGTTTCCTAAACTCACTACATTTCTTAATTTATTTAATTACAAAATAATAAATAATTACATTAAAAATAAAAGGCATTATAATTAAATAAATTAGAACTATATAGTATTGATATTTAAAAAAAAAAAAATCATAAAATATTGTAACAATATTAAAAAGTAAAACTTTAAACAAGTGATAGCCAAAGTAATAATTTAAAAAAAGACTAAATTGTAAAATAATTTGTAATATGCCACAACATCGTATATTTCGTTGCATCTTCTTGATACCTCCTCCTCAAGAATCATTAATACATTATTTCTTATAAAATGTAAAATAAAAAATAAATACTAATTGTAATTTATTATAATCATTATGTTCTATCATAATCAAATATTATAATTAAACATACCTGATCTAAATCATCAAAAATTTTGTAATGTGCAGCTTTTGATGTTGATGAACATATATATATATGTGTGTGTGTATGTGTGTGTGTGTGTGTGTGTGTAAAACCCAAACCTTATGTGTTTGGTTGTTTTGTAACAAGATCCTACCAGTTTTAGAAATAAAACCCTAATCCTTGTGTGTTAGGCCTTTTTTTGTAGTGAGCACCCGTTGATTTCGGAAATTTCCTCAATTTAACCTCTAAGAAATATATGAACCTCTCAACATTGTTCACAAATGTTGGTGTTAGATTTATTGAATTTTGATTAATAGTTAAAACGTCATTTTCTTACAAACTTAAACATAATAACAGTTCGTAAAAAATAGGGGTTAGGGTTACATTTCGAAAACAAGTGGATGCTCAATACAAAAAAGGTCAAACACACAAGAGTTTATATATCTATATAATGATGAAGCAGTCTGCTTCTTCTGATGCCACGTAGGATTGATATATGATCGTCATGTAGGATGTCGTTAAATGGTCCACGTGTTTGCTATTTATTGGGCTTGCTATAATAGGGATTATTCACATTATCTATATAATGCTGAAGCAAACTGCCTCTTCTGACATCACATATGATTGATATATAATCGCCATGTAGGATATTGTTAATTGGTCCACATGTTTGCTGTTTATTGGGCGTGCTATAATAGAGATTATTCACATGCATTCAATTTATGTATTCAATACAAATCTTTCACATTTTTTTTTTTTAATTTGAGATCTTTCACATTCCTTTTTTAATTTGATAAATTACTAATGATTCACGTGTGTGTTATTGATTTCCATGAATATTAAGAGATTGTTATAATAGAAATTATTCGCATGCATTCAATTAATATATTCAATACATATCTTTCATATTCCTCTTTCAATTTCAGATCTATATAATCCTAAAGCATTTACTATTTGAGCGCCATGTAGGACTATATAATTACTACAAGTGTTAGCATGTTATTGGTTTAGACTATAATTATTGCAAGTGTATGCATGTTATTGGTTTAGGTTATTTTGTATTATTAATGATAGATACATTTAATGTTTTGTGGATGTTAAATGTTTTATTATTATTAGATCAAGAGAAACCCTTGACAATAATAGATAAATTCAATGTTTCATGGAAATGTTTTATTATTTTTAGATTAAGAGAAACTCTTCAAATTCATAATAAATGTTTTATGATTATACGTTAGTTTTCAGTTTTTATGTTTAATTGAATGTGGAGGGGTACAAAACACAAAAGGGTAGATATATAGATAGAAAAAGAAAACTTTTACAAATAACAAATAAAAATTGATTACCTCTCTTTCTTCAGATAAATCATGTGACAAACTGTTAATATATTGACATTTATATAGGATTCAAAGTACTGAATTTTTTAACTGATACAACATATCTTTTCACATTCATAAAATTCAATAATACATTTTATTAATCCATTAAATTCATGCATATTAATTATTATTATTTGTTAACATTAATATATTTGTACCCTTTCACATTCAATTAATTATTACTAATATTAATAATCATACCACATTCATATTAAATCTACGGTTATTAGTTGATAAAATTGCAAATAAATTGAATAACTAAAATGGAAAAAATAACAATTGGACAAACAATATTGATTGTTAATATCTTTCACATGCCCATCTTAATTTGATTAAGTCATGATGATTCGCATATATTCAACACATATATTACATATTTTCTTGCAAAGATAAACATAAATATAATCCGATTGATAAAATGTATTGTTGACTTCGGTGAAACTATATTACTGATAATTCAAAAGTTGAAATATTAAATATTCCAATTACATTTAACAAAATACGAACAGTTGCTTTAATTATATCATATCACTAACATATTATTGACAAATACCAGGCAGAAGACGAACCATTGTCAACCCAAAAACCAAAAAACCAACAAAACACGATTCCAAATACAGTGTACAGAGAATGAACAGTTCGCATTATGTCCGTTTATGTTCTTTCTTTGTAAAACGCCATTCACTAGTCTTTATATGTATGTAAACATAACCAGTTCAACAACTCAAACATCCTCAAATATGTATTTTCAATTCATTTGCATATCGTTAATGAATGGCAGACAGGAAACCAACAATTGTCAATCCAGAAGCCAAAAAAGCAAGAGCAAGTAGTAAATAGCATTGAAAAATATCTCTTATATTTCCCCAACAATTTCTCTATTATTTCTCCTATACATCTGCACTTACAAGTTTGTTTTCCATTCATACCGTTGAAACAACAATGTCAGATAAACCTCTCGAACTAAAAGATATCTTGCAAAACGTAAAAGCCAACCTAGAGAAACTGTCCGCTGCTAGAGAGAAGAGTAGAGAAATGATGAATGGCTTATTAGAAATGACAATCTCAATCATGGATATAATCTTGGATCTAAATCAACGCCGATCTCTGATAATTGCGAAAGAAATAGCACTTGATATCCATGATGGAATAATCAGACATGATCTATGTACACATTATTATTATGAATAAAAGATATAGATAATTCGCAATTTCGCATTATATTGCTTTTTATGATTATAATAACAACATATACTAATACAAATACTTTTAAATCGATAATTAACATCATATAATAAATATTAAATATTTTGAACCAATAAATTATAATATATCATGATATTATCTAGGTATTGATAATATCACATGCCTATACGATAAATAGATCACATGCCTATATAATAGATTTTGTCTTAAAAAACTGCTTTGTTACAAAATTTAGTTTTCCAAAACCATTATATAAACTATTGTTCGGCATTAGACACAGCAAGCAAGGGCGGGAGTGTACCGCAGTCAACGGATACCCGTATCCAACGGGCGAGTACGGGCAATACATACTTCGACCTGTGAGAATCTGACCCGTACCCAGCCCACTCTTGACTTTTGCTGATGGATTAAGTACTACCTGCGGGTACCCGCGTACTCGCAAATTTGAAATTTAAAAAAAAAAAAAAAAAAACTTCTCATTCTCGGTCTCAAAGTCTCACACTCAAACGTCAAACCCTAATCTAAACCAAAACTTATCAGTGAAAAAAACAAAAAAGTTAAAAAACGCAGCAGCTCATTCTCTTCTCTCACAGGCCACAACAGCTCCACGACCACTCCTCAGTCCTCTCACAGCAGCTCCACTCCTTACTCTCTCACTCTCACAGCAGCTCCACTCTCCCTCATTCTCTGAATTCTCTCGACTCAGCTACAGCAGTGAGGTCACTGACGCCCATTCTCTCATGGCAGCACCAGCATGGCAGCAACAGATCTCCTCTCATGGCAGCACCAGCACTGCAATAGCAAATCTCCTCTCACGGCAGCAGCAGGGCAGCAGTCAGCATTAGTAAAAATATAAATAAGCCAAATTGATATTTTCTTAGTAATTCAATAAAAAAAATTATAAAGACTGGTTTAGTTTAATATTTCATACAAATATGGTCAACCTTTAGAAAACAAATTGGTTAGATAAAGAATTTGACCAACATGGATAACTTTTAATACTTTATAAAAATTATAATTTTTACTTTTTACTATCATAATATTTAATTTATTATGTTGAAATTTTAAGTTTTACACACTAAATTGTTTTATGTTACAAATTTAAAGTTAAGTGCAACATTATATTACAATGTTTGGAATCCTGAAAATTCAAAAAAATATTTTCACATTTATATAAATTATTTATTTATTTTTCAATCAGACAATAACTGCTACTGTAATTTAAAGATAGTATTAAACTTTATAAACCATAATATTGTATATATTATGTTTATATATTTCGATTTGCATCACATATAATATTGCTTTAAAATAAATAGCATGGGTTAAACAATTCTAATATAAAAAATAGGTAGAAATAATTGTTTTTAATTTTAGTAAAAGAACTTTTAAGTCAATAAATTATATCATTTCATAAATTACATTTTCTATTATAAATTTATATAAAATAGAATTCTAGTTTGGAGAAGGTGGTGGATTTGGCAGGTTTCACTTTCAACTATTTTCGTAGGCCAAACGCAAGGGCGAGGCAGGTGGCAGTCAACAGCGTGTCAACTTGGACAGAGATGTCGCCACGTCAGAATATGGTAAATTAATGTGATATTTTATGACGTGGCAAGATCTGGATTGAGTATGTTTTGATCTAACTGTGTTGCTAATGGTGAGTATTAATTAAGGCGTAGGTGAAAACACTGAATTGTTTCATAGTTCATGCAAGTTGTGTGGCTGTAAAGCTGAAAGTTGCAGGCGTATGAAAATATGAAAAATGTAAAAGGTTACTTCCATTTTCACGGGTGATCCATACCCACATAGATGGGTACGAATTATGAAAATATTGACTCGTAAGAATTTTTTACCTATTGACCCGTGACCCATTGCTATCCGGATCATACCCGTCCAACTCGTCCATTTGCCAGGTCTATTTGGCATACTCAAAAGCAAATTATGATAAAGTACTTTATCAAACTTTTCACCCGACTATTATTTTCCACTTTAGTTACTTATAAATTGATTGTTTGAATGGCAGATCCAATAATTTATTATTAATCATTCAATTATACAAAAACAAAGAATCAACCTAAATGTATCAAACATAGTTAAACATAATAACGAAAAATGTTTTATAATTTATAAAACATATTATCATTTAACATTTAATATAAATCTGAAAATTTTAAACTCGTCCAATAACAATAAAACATTTAAATCAAAATAATCATAACCAATAATATGCAAACACTTACTAAAAAATATCAAAAGTCATATTAATTAGCAATAATCCAATTACACTGATAAGAACACGAACAGTTGTTATAATAATTAATTATCATATAATATTACTTAATGGCATCTAAAGTTATATAAGAATAAAGAATTCAACAATCTATACACCTTCAAAAATTTCTTTCATTTCACAGAGATATCATTAACAAATTGAAGACAAAAGATCAACTATTGTCAATCCAAAATCCAAACAAATAGAAGCGTGCGGTAAATAACATCAACTGATTACTCTTATATTCCTTCTACATATCTACTTTTACATGTCCATTTTTTTATTTTTAGCAGGTCAAGCAGTAATGTCAGATGGTTCACCTGAATTGGAAGGTATTCTATAAAACCTTAAAGTCATATTGGACAAACTCAACACTGCCAAAGTAATGAACATAGATATAATGAATGCTTTATTATAAATAACAGGCTCAACCATGCATGTAATATTTGATTTACGGAAATATGAATCCCTGATTATTGCTAAAGAAAAGGAACTTGGTATTCCTCAAGGAAAAAAATAAAACTATATATATAAACAATTCTATTATCAATAAAATCGATAAAAGATTCACGGTATATTGTTTTCATTGAATGATGATACCAAAAGCTAATATAAATATTGTTTATTCTACAGTTAATGCATAATAATTATTAAATGTTATATTAACAAAAATGAATACCCAAACACAACAGATTAATGTTTCCAATAATTTTTTTAATTGTATAGTTATATGACTTAAAGAAACTTAAATAAAATAAAAAAATAATTTTTTTTTTTTACTTTCATATTAAAAAAAAAAAAAAGTATGATTCAAAATTACTGGAAGCCCAAACGTTTTTTTCCACCTTTTCATTTCTAGTGCTCATTATATCAACCATCATCATAACATCCTTCAACAATTATGTCTAATTAGCAAAAAATAACTGTTCAAATTCGACCTATTTATATTTAAACTGCAAATTCAAATAATTTTTGACTTCATGGTTTCAATTACCAGTAATAATTTCTCAAAATAATATTTTAAATATACTCACTAAATCTAACTATTTATTACAATCTCTTAACTATTGATATTCTACATATGTACATTTAATCTAAACATGATAATATTTATCAGCCCTTCAATTATCACAATAATTTAGTGGAAACTATGCACTAAATATGTTCAATAAATGTAACTATTTATGAGAAACAATCTCTTGCTATTTTGCCTTTTCGCATTTTGTTGTTCCTATATAAACATAACAAAATACAATTTGAAATATCACACAATACTAATTTTGTTCTACTTTAAAAACTTTTATTCGCAATGGCAGAAGTATCAAGAACAACAACACATGGTAATAAACATTGAACCATATATCTTATATTTAATGAGTTCAACCATAGATATTATCTCTGATTTAACTCGACATGAGTTTTTAGTTGCTGTTAAAGAGGTTGAACTACAGATAAGACAGCAAAATAATTAGAAAAGCACCATGTATATAGTTTTTCCTTTTTCCCTCTGTTATCAATAACATAATTAAAATAAAAGTATATAATGTTGAATTCTTGCTAAATTACAAACTGACAATTTCAATCCGATCTTCCATCACCTGCATTTTAAAAGAGGAATGTGAAAGATCTATACTGCATACATTAATTGAATGCATGTGAATCATCCCTATTTTATCAACTCCAATAAGCAGCAAACACGGGGACTAATTAACGACATCCTAAATGACAATCATATAACGATTCTCAGCAATTTTTAAACATAAAAACCCGATAAAAAAAAAAATAGAACAATAACAAAATGTTATATTATAATCAATATTTGACATATTTTTTTATGAAACAATAATTGCTTACAATTTCTTAAAATATGAAAATTCGATAATAAAAAAAAAAAAACAATATAATAAATAAACCCGTGCAACTAGCAAGCATGCCATCTAGTTAGGGTCACAATTTCAAAACTAGCGATGCTCACTTCATAATGGGCAAACCCACAAGGTTTTTTTTGTTATATATGTAACCCTTATATATGTTATAAAATAAATATTTTGTAATTTATTCTATAATAATTAATAAGGAATGAAGTGGGTTTTGAAAGGGGAGTACAAAACCCATCTCTTAGTGAATTAATTGCTCCCTAAACCCATTCCATTCCTAGATTTACTCCCCATCCCCGTGGGTTATTTTGCCATCCCTGGTTAAATATGGGGAAAATAATACAGTCATCAACGGTAGTACACCGAATTTGTGCAACGAATGACATGGCAAAATCCTGACCGTTGATTAATTTTAACTTAATATTAATCAACAGTCAGGATTTTGTCACATCATTCGATGCATAAATTCGGTGCACTACTGTTGGTGGTTGTAGCATTACTCTAAATATAAACTATAGTATTATATAATTTTACACTCAATAAAGTTGAATTATATTAGTTGAATAATATTAAATATGATTGAAGTGGGTTTAAGACAGGGAAGGATAATGGGAATTGGCTTCATATGGGCTTTTTTCCCACATTTTTTTTTGTTTTCAAATAGGCCCATCGAATCTCAAGTCTTTTGCAATTCAATCAAAATGATTCGCCCGTGGACCCCAACCCCATTTTGCAGCCTTTACTGACCGGGTTCCTTTAATATCTGCTACTAAATTTTATAACTTTCCTCACATAAGAAAAATGTGCTTTCTTCTTGATTGTAAAAGCAATATTTAACATATATGAATTATGAAAGTTGAAACACAATTTCTTCAATTTTATTTAATCAAATTGTATTACATAAGCTTAATCTAATGTTTAAAGTAATCAGGGTGAGCCCTGTTGATACAAAATTCTGTACCAACCAGCGTGATCTGATCGACCTTGTCGGGATTGGAACCGATGTATGTGTGATTAGTGAAAATCAGCGATAAATATGAATGAAATGAACTAAGAATAAAGAGATTTTTAAAGTGGTTCGACCAGGTTAATAGCCTACGTCCATTGTGTTTTTGTATTTACTGTGAGAGCTTACAATACGATTTTTATCTGAAATTCGTAACCCCTTCCTCATTGTCTGAGGAGGGTTTATATACAAGATTTGTACAAAAGAAGAAACGAAATTTAGGGGATTACAACTTATTCGAATCATAATTTTGATATCCTCGCGATTGGGCGCTATGATTGCGCAGTGATCACGGTTGATCTAGTCTTCCCCGCAATATCTGGGATCTGAAGCAATTTGATGATTGATTGAATAATTCATTGAAATGTTCACGACTAACTTATTTTGGGAATAGTTATAGTTCAACAAACTTATGTTGGGTCGATCAATCATAGTCGCCGAGCTCATTTTGGATCAAGCTATATCCTTGAGTTTGCTCAAGCTTGGCGGAAAAACCACATACAACAAACCCAATAACTTAAATTTTGTTTTTTTTTTTTTTTTATCGTCAGGATGTCTGAGTCAACTTGTACATACCTTAATTAATTCTTTAAAAATTAAAATTGTATATTGAATAAGAACGCTAGTGATGAGACTTGAACCCAAGACCTCCTAAAATTCTTTTAACTATTTTGTCATTGAACCATCCAATGATGGTTAATAGCTTAAAATGTTGGGTCTACAAAAAAGCCATCTCCAATCTCTCTCCGTATATACAAGAAGATTTGATTTTGACCATATGATAAGTTAGCATATGATTTTTCACATTATAAAGATTAGTTAATTAATTAATAGTAATAAGGTAGAGTAAAACATAATCAAAATATTTTAATTATATTAAAAATTATAAATTTGAATCTAGTTAGGGTTGTTGGATTCCACTATACCTGCACTCCCAAAAGAAATAAAAAAAAAAAAATTCAATAGTATAGAGCTTATAATCAAAGCACGTGTGCTAATCCATTTAATATAATGATTCTTTTTGTCTCAATTTATAATGATTAATAATGATGTAAATTTTTATTCGCCCCCACACTATTTCCTTATTGGAACAATGAAAAGAGCTGCCCAGCTGGTATTTTCCCCACCTTTTTTTTTTTTTTTCAATCTTTTTAATATAAATATTAAGCTTATATATATATATATGTTCGAATGTAATTCTACTATTAATATAAAAAAATAAATTATTTATTCTTCTTCTTTCTCCCTTTTGTACCCGGAAAAAGCAACAAGTCAGACGAAGAAAAGAGAACCGTAAACCCAGGCTTCAAAAAATATTCTTTTGAAAAGCATCAGGACAAGGGGATAATCTGCTTCAAATTCTGGAACAACGAGAAACAGAAAAATATTTAATTAATTAATATCTTTATTCATACTCTACAGCTATTGAACGAAGAACAGTATTCCGATTTCATTTTCATAGTATTATTGATGGACACTTGTTCATAGATTTTTATATATTCTCTATATTTATATATTAATACTGACGGCTTAACGCAATTCTTCACACAGAAATGAATGCGATGGTGTTCATTATGATCCTGGTTGTTGGATGTGATGTTCGCGGTCGCCGAGACTTTTGAGTTTTTTGTCGCCACCTAAAATGTATGTACTATTCTTTTTACGGCCGTATAACAAAACCATTTTCTCATTTCTAAACCTGGGGGTGAATTTTTTTTTTTTTTTTTAAATGTTTGGAGTATCTAAATCAGTTTATACACATCTAATTAATCTTTCAAGATTATGAAATTATCGAATAAGAACTTCAGTAATTACCTTTATTAACAATAAAAAAAAAAGATTCGAACTCATGACTTCTTAAATAATATATTCAAAAATCTTTATTGAACTACTCGATTATCTATAAATAGTTAACTTAAGGATAATTTTGTTCTCTATCGAGTCTAGTGATTTTTAAAAAATTATTATATATTTTTCTTGAATTATAAAATTTTGTAAGCGTCAAGCATGGAAGAAACTTCCAAGAAAAAATAATTAAACATGTTATAATTCTATTTAAAATTATAATTTATTATATAATATCATTAGATTTTTTTTTTTTCATTAAAAAAAAAAAAAAATCTGAACTCTAAAAAATAATGTTAGATCACTTATGGTTCGATAGGAGTCTTGGATGTATTATCATGAGGTATTGAGTTCGAATTTCTCTTCAATTGCTAATAAAGATAGTTATTAGAACTCTTACACGACTTGTAATTCTAAGATCTTAAGGATTAGTTGAGATGCATATAAACTGGCTCGGACACCCTTAGTCATCAAAAAGCAAGTATTAGTTCTCTTATTCTTTCAACACTGTTTTGCTAGAATTTTATACCATTTTTTTTCTTTTGTTTTCATACCCTATTCTCTTTTCAACAAGATTATTATAAATTTAATTTATTATAAGGGTGTTGTCTTCATTGACAAAACTCGTAATATTAAATATTTTTTAATGAGATTTATTCATAATTTTTTGTTTTTTAATTCATACTTCAAATTGTTGCCGGCCCTCCTAAAAATTAAATTCTAATTCCACCCTTACCCTTAAGAATATCACAAAACCTTTTATAAAAGATCAAAAAAGAAAAACCCTTGATAAAAAGTATTTTTTTAATATTGGGGTAAATGAAATTAAGCCCTTTTGAGTTCGAGTCTCTCCTTAGATGCTAATACTAATAGGGAAGTCACTAGAGTTCTCACACAGTTGATAATTTCAGGATCCTGAGAAATTAATTGAAACGCATGTAAAGTGTCCTAAACACCACGACATAAAAACAACACGTCTACTTAAATTTCTTTCTTCAACTTCACTTTATTAAATTTCAAACACAAATTTCTCTCTTAACGTAATCAAGTAATCTTGATTTGTGAAAAGACCGACAAATACATTTACAACAGTCAATTTTAGAGAAAAAGAGAGGAGGTAAATGAATAGAAATGCCTAGAATTTGAATGTTGGGAATCTTTGGCATTATAATGAGAAGATAAAAGCGGAATGGGTCCTCCATAGACTCAACACTTCAAACTTTAAAATGATTAGAGAAAAATTTCTCACTCATAATGAAAGTGAAATGAAGGGCATTAAAGTGTAAATTTATGAAAGTTGAGGGGTCAGACAGGAAGACAACACAGCACCAATTTGGTTAGCTTTAGGTGAAAATACCAGTCACTTGTCATCGTTACAAAATCACTTTTTTGACTTTTGATCACACCCCACAATCACATATACCTGCCTGTACTTTGTATTTTTGTATCAATTTTCAGGTTTTATTAAAAAGTTCATGGATTCTTGTTTCCATTATTCTGTTAATTCATCATTACCATTATTTATTTTTATTTTATATATTATTATAATATTTGTTTTGTTTATTTTGATTTTTTTCTACTGTTTATAGATACTGGCAATCATCTTTCAACTTTAATTTTTCATTCAAAAACAACAAAACTGTTTGCTCAATAATTCGCTTCACAGTAAAAGAAGATCAAATATAATTAACTATTTCAAGTTGGTAGAGTAATTCAATAAAAACTCTTTGGTATATTCTCTTGAAAGAATAGAGAGTAATATGAAACAATAAACAGTAAACCACAAATAGTTAAGAGAAAAAAAAAAAAATACTTGTGATTTACCCTGATTCACTAAATTAACAGATTTCGTCCAGTAGAGTCAATATTATTGCAATATTGTCCCACCTCTCTTGTTTACAATGAATGTAATTTACCTTATGATTTTCTATTACTCACACAAGAGAAAGTGTATGTTTATATATTAGGTTTAAAAGACTAAAATATAATATTGCAAAAACTTCTATTTCTAAACCCAAGCCCAATAATGAATTAGTAACTTACAGAAATCTTTCAACCACTCTTAATGGAAAAGGTCAAAATTGCTTATGTCTACGGGACCCCCGAATATATATACGTGACCCTCAATTGTTAATAGAGATGGTCATTGGAGCTCTTATCCAGCCTGTGGTTTTAAGGTCCTTAAGGATTAGTGAAGTGAATTATTGTTAGAGAAAAAAAGACACATAAACTGGTTCGGATACCTTTGATCATAAAAAAAAAAAAAAAAAATTAAATATAATTTATGTGGATTTAGAGATTGTTAGAGAAAAAGAGGGGGAGATTGGAGAAGGGTGATATAATAGTATTATTATGTTGTAACCACTTCACCAAACCATATAGTATGATTTAGGCATCACCATCAAATAGTTAAGGCCTAGTTCCACTTATTTAATTACTTTTAGTTACATCCAATTATGCTTTTTAATTTTCTCCCATCATTTCTCTCTACACCATTTTTAAGTGTAATCATCATTAAACATTATAACAAATAGTTATTTTGAAATAAGAATTATACCCAAATCAAGTCATGGGTTAAGCTTCCATTTTCAATATTCTATGCAATAATCACGCCATCCCTCTTCACTTGTTCTCTCGTTTACTCCCAATGTAAGCAACCCTCCTATATCATAATTGCATAAATCTTGTCATTAATTAACCATCATTTATTTTTATTATTATTATTTTTTTATACTTTCATTTATAAACTTTTTTTTTTTCTCCTTTTCTTTTTATCTTACTCCTCTTCTCTCATAAAATCGAAATTTAATTTTAAATCAATATTTTTATTACAAAATTGCAAATATAATAACTTAATACAATCTAACTACCATTTGATGACCTAATGGTAAAAGAATAAAGGGATCTAACATGAGTTTTTGAGTTTGCGTCCTCTACAAAAAATGAGGAGATTCATTCAATTGTTTTAGACAAATATGTTTTTAATTTTCGTATTTCTAATCATTATTAATAATTTGAAATACAGAAAACGGATTCATAAAAAGAAACATTCAAGTTGTCAATGAGTTAAAAAAAAATAAGATTCTGACTTGCTGTTTTTGTTATAATATGGAAAATATAAATAATAGCTAAAAATGTTCATGAAATTACCCATAAATATTATTAAATAATTATTATTGTATAATAAATTAACAATGGAAAAAGAGTAAAATATATTCAGCTTTTTGATCTTATTATATAATAATTAGCCACGAGTATAATCAAACAAAACATAGCACCTTTGTTCTCTATCTCTCTCTCCTTCAAGTCTTTAACGTCAACTTAAGCTAAAACAATTCCACAAACACCTCTCACACTCACGCATTTCCTCTGCAAAAACTCTCAATTCAATTCACTTTCAGTTTTTTTTTGTTTGGTTGATCACACTTATGAAGAGCAAAAATCACTTTCACTTTCACACCCCTTCAAAGTGATTAGTAAATCACATCCAAACGCTGCCTAGTTTTTGTTTTTTTCTTGTTTTTTTTTTAATATTTTTTTTTTTTTAAATTATGGCTTCAACAAGCTCACCAGCGCCACCACCTCCACAACCGCCACCACCGCTACTGCCGCCAGCTGACCCGTCCTCTTCGACAAACGACGACGTTGCAGCGAAGGCCGTGAACAAGCGATTCGAAGGTCTGATGATGGTCCGAACTAAGGCTATAAAAGGGAAAGGAGCGTGGTACTGGGCTCACCTAGAGCCCATCCTTATTAAGAACCCGGATACAAATATCTCTAAAGCTGTCAAACTCAAGTGTTCGTTATGCGACGCCGTTTTCTCTGCGTCTAACCCTTCAAGGACGGCCTCCGAACACCTTAAACGCGGCACCTGCCCCAATTTCAGTGCCGTTTTGAGAACCAACCATTCTCTCTCTCCGTTACCGTTATCTTCCTTGGCTTCGCCTTCTGTTGTTCATGTTAATAACAATTCTATGAACAATAATAGTAACAACATTAACAGAAAGCGAAGTAAGAACCAATCAGAAACAGGTAACTCTTCTCATTATCACCAACTTAGCAACAGCAATTCACTAGCGATAGTTGAGTCAACTCGTGGTTGTAATGAACTGAGTTATTCTCCGAGTAATGCGGGGCAGACTCAGCAACATTTGGTTCTATCTGGTGGAAAAGAAGACTTGGGAGCGTTAGCAATGTTGGAAGATAGTGTTAAGAAGCTAAAGAGTCCTAAAACTAGGCCTGGTCCTGTCCTAAGCAAGGACCAGATTGATTCAGCCGTTGAATTATTAGCTGATTGGTTTTATGATTCGTGTGGGTCAGTTTCATTTTCGAGTCTCGACCATCCTAAGTTCAAGGCTTTCCTTAATCAAGTGGGTTTGCCATTCGTGTCCCGTAGGGAGGTTTTGGAAGCTAGACTTGATAGCAAGTTTGTTGAGGCTAAAACTGAGTCAGAAGCTCGAATTAGGGAGGCTATGTTTTTTCAACTTGCTTCTGATGGGTGGAAGATTAAGAGTTGTGGAGGTGAAGATAATTTAGTTAAGTTTACTGTTAATTTACCTAATGGGACTAGTGTGTACCAAAAGGCTGTCATTACTGGAGGATTAGTTTCGTCTAAGTATGCAGAAGAGATTTTATGGGAGACGGTGACTGGAATATGTGGGAGTGGTGTTCAGAGATGTGTAGGGATAGTTGCTGATAAGTATAAGGCTAAGGCATTGAGGAATTTAGAGATTCAGAATCAGTGGATGGTTAATCTCTCATGCCAGCTTCAGGGGTTTGTTAGTTTGATTAAAGATTTTAGCAAAGACCTTCCGGTGTTTAGGACTGTTACTGAGAATTGCTTGAGGATTGCGAATTTTGTAAATAATAAATCGCAGATTAGGAATAGTTTACGGAAGTACAAGATGTTGGAGCTTGAGTATGTTGGTTTGATTCGAGTTCCTTCAAACAAATGTGATTGTGAAAACAACTTTGTACCTGTTTTTGCAATGTTGGAGGATATATTAAGTTCTGCCCGTGTGCTTCAAATGGTTGTGTTGGATGAGTCGTTTAAGTTAAGTTGCATGGAGGATCCAGTTGCTAGGGAAGTTGTTGCAATGATTCAAAGTGAGGTGTTTTGGAATGAACTGGAAGCTGTTTATTCCCTTGTGAAGCTCATCAAAGGGATGACTCAAGAGATTGAGGCTGAGAGACCGTTAATTGGACAATGCCTCCCTCTTTGGGAGGAGTTGAAATCAAAAGTCAAGAATTGGTGTGCCAAATTTGGTATCTGCGAAGGACCTGTTGAGAAAATAGTTGAAAAAAGATTTAGAAAAAACTATCATCCAGCATGGTCGGCTGCTTTTATTCTTGACCCTCTTTACTTGGTGAGGGACAATAGCGGAAAATACCTTCCCCCGTTCAAATGCTTGACACAAGAGCAGGAAAAGGATGTGGATAAGCTCATAACTCGGCTTGTTTCAAGGGAAGAAGCTCATCTCGCATTGATGGAGCTCATGAAATGGAGATCAGAAGGGCTGGACCCACTCTATGCTCAGGCTGTCCAGGTTAAGCAGAGAGATCCTATAACCGGAAAGATGAAAATTGCAAATCCCCAGAGCAGTAGGCTTGTCTGGGAAACTTGCCTTAGTGAGTACAAATCGTTAGGGAAAGTTGCAGTGAGGTTAATTTTCCTACATGCAACCTCATCTGGGTTTAAATGTAATTGGTCCTTTACGAAGTGGGTTTGTGTGCATAGACACTCACGAGTGGGCCTTGAAAGGGCTCAGAAGATGATATTTGTTGCAGCTCATGCCAAACTTGAAAGACGGGATTTCTCTAATGAGGAAGAAAAGGATGCAGAGCTCTTTGCTACATCAGGCTGTGAGGATGACATGCTCAACGAAGTCTTTGCTGATGCTTCATCAATGTAATGTTTTTCTTTTTAACTCCTGTAAACTTATGAAGCTGTAGGATTTATTGAATTATTTTTCCACTGCTCTTCTCTTGTCCATCTTTACATAGTCGAAGATTTAGAGAGGTATTGCTGGCACAGATATATATATAGGAAGGGATTTGACATCTCCTGCAGCACAGTTTGTAGGGAAGAGACCCTTCCTTGTTTATAAACATAACATTAAAAAGGCTCTGATCATAACAGGAAGGATGTTGAACTTTGTGCTAGAATAATAGAGATATATTTTATTATATCCTAATTTTTGTTAATATTTCATGTTTATGAGTTCAAAATCAATGTTTTTTTGTAAATACTAACCAGAATGAATGTTTTACTGACTTTGTCTGACATTTATTACTGCTTTTACATTCCTTTGTGTGTCTAATATCTATACTGTTCTTGTGAATAGACATTATAAGGTCATCTTCTACAATCTGCTGGTAGATGCCTTCCTGATAAATTTCACTGGTTACGTTTTTTGAATTGGTGAGTAATTTTTCATTTGTTGAAGACTAGCAATGGAATAATAGACTCAAGCATCAATCAATGTGGACATGTTGCTAAACGTATGCTACTCTGAAAAGAACAGAACTTTATTACTAGTTTTTCTGTCCAAAATGGTGACTGGCAGAGATGCATGTACAATTGTCTGGATCAATAGGAAGAGATTAGGGAAAATGATATAAACCAAAAGGTAAAATTAGCTAAATTAAGAGCAGCAGATGGTGGGATGTTGAAGACATAATAAGGGCTGAGCTTATTCATCCCCGGGGAGGTCCTAGATATCATTTTTACATGTAATACTCATTTTAAGAAATTTTCTTTCAAACTAATACCATTATGCATCACATCAGTGATTTTAAAAGGATACCAACTAATATAGATGGTCAAATCTCTTGTGGTTTCACATGATTTTGTGATGTAATAAAAAAAAGACATTATGTGATGTGATAACATGTAGTGAGAGCATAAGTGCAAGTGTAGGTTGATATTCTTCATTTGTGAAAGTTTTTCAAAAGACCTAGTTGTGGCTTAATGACACTTTTCCCAGTTTGAAGTTATTACCTTCATTTTACTCCCACCTAACTTGTAATTAAATTTTCACTTGCATTTCTTGATAAATGAGGATATAACTCATTATGCAAGTGATCATTTGATCTCAACAACAAGGGGACAGCTAGTTATATCATGAACACAATCATCCACCGCCTTTTATCTTGCTACATATTCTGAGTCTCGGCCAAAGAGGAAAATGTAACTTTTTCCCTGTCAATTGTAATAGTTCTCATACAATCCTCAGTTTTTGCTTATATTATGAAGTTTGCTCTAGTCATCTTATGACCCTGAGACAAAATGTTTAAATGCTTTGCTTGAACTGTCTATCGTAAAACTCTCTGATTAGAGGGAGTTCTGTTATTCCATGCTATACTCACACTTCAATACACGAAATACTTCTTTGGCAAAATATGGAACAAGATTATAGTATATGTTCTCAAGAAGTTTTAGAGCAGATAGCAGAAGAGCTTGCCTGACTATGGAGAAGGCATCCCTAATTTTTCTCTTAGACTATTTCTGTATAGGCGCCTACATCACACTTTTTATACATTACAACACCTAGGTTTCTATCTGACAATTTTACATTGTAGCCTGTTGAACCATGTCCTAATGTCCTCAGATTCAGAATTAGAGGAATTCAGTACCTAGAGACTGTGACTCACCCAATATCTGTCATGACTGTTAAAACCCAATATAAAAGTATTGAAGACACGCATGAACCATTTCAAATTCATGATCCAACATTCTTGACTCAAAACTAATACTCTAGTTCGAGATTATCCTTTTTCATAACTATTGTACTCTTTAACTCTTTCATCTTTTTGGTGTTTATCTTTTTTCTTTCTCTGATTTCTACAGAGAGCATATGTAACTAACATAAAAAAACCTTATAATCTGTGTTCAAACGATATTTAAGTAAAAAATAAAGTAGAATCTTTATATAGTTGGTGAAGTTTTTATTACAACATTGAAAAGAACAGAATATGCTGAAATTTGTCATGTTGCATATTTGACTGTTTGGTGACAGAAGCAAGAGACTAGTATATGTTTGGGCTGGAATGGCCACTATTATAAGATTAATTCTTGATAGAAGATGTTGAAAGAAGACACCAAAATAGTTTTGTTCTGAAATATGTGATACAATATTTTTGCTGCAGACCAGGGATTGCTTGAACCGGTCGGGAAAATGGCAAATCAGACTTGGGTCTTGACATGGGTCAACCTCGGAAGAAATGGAGAGCAGATCTTTGTTGCCGAAGCTGCACTTCTTGGTGATATGAGTCAGCTGAATCACCTAAGGTGTCTGTTTGTAAAAATGTGGAGCCCCACCGTGAGGAGTGGATGTCCATCTCAGTGCTTTAATTGTCATAGTCAAAGAAAAGTGAGGACAAAGGGGCCTTCTTTCCCATCATTTCTTTTTCTCTCACTATTTATCTATTTGTTTATTGTTTTTGCTAGGCTTATAATGCATCAAATCCAGTGGCTTCTTTTTTAAACAGTGCAAATTATTGTGACATTCTTACATTGTTGATGGGACCTTTTTCAAAATTTTGATGTCAAGGTGGAAAATTAAACCGTGGAGAGCTGTCCGTTAGAGTAGCCATGATTACCAAAAAAGTATTGAGCAAAACAGAAGCAAGGAGGCTTGTCGGCATAAGGAGGCACATACGATGGCTGATAGGTATATTGCAGCAACTTTGAACGTGTTAGCAGGTTCTACATTTCAGCAAGTGTTGTTGACTATAACTCAGCAGGTTGGTGGTTACAATGGTGATGACTTCTTTATGTCAAATGTAGTTAACTTTTTGGCTTGTCATGTGGTTATGTGTATACACATTGAAGCATTTTTATCCTCATCCAAGATCTAGGGCCAATGTTCTACTCTAAAATTGAAATCTTTGGAGTCAATAATAATAACGGTTTGCTAAAAGATTTAGACTGGCTGTTGAACTAATGTGGTTGGGACAATGTTAAACATTACATGTTATACACAATGCTGAAAACACAATATAGGTTGTGGTATTGACCAGTAAGCATCTAATATATGTCCCTTGATCCTTTTCTCCCTGCTATCCCCAACAGAGTCATCGAAACTCAAAACATATAAGAACAGAAAAAAATAACAATAAAAAGTAAAGAAAGCACATGCATGGAATGATTTGCTCTCTTTCCTTTTCCTATCACTTACAGAACTTTGTTGGTGGAATGCATGAAATGCAGTTTATGGCAGGTGAAACATTAAATTCTACTGCCCATGTTACAAATAATCCATGAAGATGGAAACAATGTCAAATGGAAGAGGGAACTATGACTGAAAATTACAGATGGGTGACAAAATAGCATATGGGATAATTAGTTGGTTGCTATTATTATGTTCCAGTAGTAGTAAAACAGCGCTCTAGTTTTCAGATGCTCATCATGTTTGGTGTTAGACCTTTAATGGTAGTTTTGGTAGATTTCCTTTTTCTTTTCTTTCTTTCTTTTGGTTGAAAAATCATACTCCATCATTTTCTCTTATCATAGGAGACCCCATAAAACAGTTTGAGCTTTGGACCCCCTATCCCCCTCCTTCATTCTCTCTCCATGCATGGGCTTAAATTCGCTCACCCACCTTTTTTCTCTCAGTAAAAGTGAAATACCCTTATTGAGTTCAATGTGAAAACGAATTGGATTCTCACTTTTTATAGTCAAGTTTATTAGTAGAGTTTGTATTTACCTTGGCTACTCAATTTGGTGGAGATACGCAGGAAGGATCCTGTCGGCAAGGTCAGTAATGTTGACTGCTCACCAACCAGAAAGGAGAGCTTTTTCAATCGTATGGTATGGTTTCATTGTTCTCTCCACTTATCTTCTTGTTCAAAAGGAATAAGTATAATGATTAGTACTGAAAACACAACTCTCTTTATACAAGAATCTTCTCACTTTCAATCATCTTCCATCATTAATCTCTCTTTTCATCATCTCTCTTTTTCACTTTCACTTATACAACAACTCTTGATAGTAAATGAAATTGAAATCCATTCTTGTGAAATGGATTGCTATACTTATTATGCAGTTTTTTTGTGACTTTAATGCCTACTGATATTTCACATCATGTAACTACACTTTCCACTAGAAGAGAATTCAAAAACAGATTAGGGTAAAATTAGATGTATTTGATTTTTTGTTTACTTTTGGGTGGGTTGAGATGGAGGCTGGATAAATGATTGTTTAAAGGCAAGAATTTTGGTTTGGTAATGAAAAGAAATTATGGATAGTGGTGGTTAATAGGTATAAATGATCCAAGAATAATTGATCCTGCTATTTAATAATGGTTTTTTATGCAACCTCACATGCATTTGGCTTTTCTTTTCTTTGTTCTTTTCCTCTCGTTATCTACTTGTCTGGGCATCTAATTCTAATCCATTAAAAAGAGCCAGTTTCGGGCACCAAATACTTTGACAAATTTTCTAGGAAAAAAGCACAAATGCAAGAAATTATACCCTTTTTGTCTTTTTCATTGGCCCATTGGGTCAAAGCTTATAACATTTTAAAATAGATAATTTAAATTAAAAAAATAATTATGGGTATTGTTTTTTAATAAGTAAATATATAAGAAATAATGTTAAATGGTTCTAAAATGGTGTTTTATTTTTTGGTATCGGAGTGTTTGAACTAGTTTGCGTATACTTTAACTAATCTTCGAGGTCTATTGAATACTTAATAAGTTCAAAAAATAAGATAAATAAAAAAAGGAACATATTTTCTTGACCGTCAAAAGCTACTCCTTGGGGTTAACGCTTCATAAAACTATTTATTAGACATGCAAATGCTTTTTAATTATTTCAAATAAAATCTTGAACCCTTGTGAAATAGGGTATTCATATAAAGCTATTTTATTTATTTATTAATTTTTATAAATTAGAAATTTAAAGAAGAAAACAAAATCAGTAGGCAAGGGCCCATATAATATATAATAATGATGATTTACACTTACTACCCAAAAAAACTAATTATAATCCTCTAATATTCCTCCAATTACATCATTACTTAAAACATATTGTTAATCGTACCTAAACCTAATTGTAAATGTAAATCGAAAGCAGACAATTTTTCCTACTGGACCACGTCTAATGGTCCAGACAGAGACAGTATTTAATTAAAAATTGAAATGATGGGGCTGTGCATTTTGACTTATTGTGAGATTAGTGGAGATAATTTCTAGTTAATTAATCATTACTAATTAGAAACAAACTGTGTTCATATGGGGAGGATTATTATATAATTTATATTTCAAGCTTCTCTCTTTCATATTAAATTGATGAATGTGGTTGACTCATTTCTGCTAGATTTCCATGGACGACCAAGATTTGATAATTGTAAATTTACTAAATTCTTAATTGAGTAACACTACGTCATAGTTGTCAAATCGCGTATCGTATGTACATCAAAAGCCTAAATTTTTGAATTATATATCGTATCGTAGGATACGTTTTTTTCAAAAAAATTAATAAAATAATAATTTTTTTTTTAAAAATTAATATCATCGCTAAGATTAATTAAAGAATTTTGTGGTGTTATTAGCTTTAAATTATGGTATTACATAATCAAAATTAATTACAATATTAAGAATCTATATTTTTTTTTCTCAATCATTCATATCATTTCCAAAATCAATGTTAATATCTATATCTCCACTTATATTATTATTATTATGTAAAATGGGCAACACATATTCCTCTTCACTTTCTCCATACAAAATAGGTAAATTTGAATAGGTTTTAGTGAATCGGGTTGGGTGAACCAGTTTCGATCTGAATTTTTTTTGGAGCCTTTGGCCCAAATTAATAAAGTCGTATCGATTTATATCGATATTTTTAAGGATACGAACGGATACGTATTGTATCGTAGGATACATATCAACGTATCGAAAAATTTAGGATATACTCTTTGATACGTATCGTTGGTGACCTGTATCGAATCGTATCGTATAATACGTATTGGGTATCGTATAATACTAACAACCATGCACTACACTCATAAACATTTCTCATTAACTTTCTCTCACAAACGTCACGTGAAGACTTACAATTGGTCAACTCGCATGGGTCCTGCAAGTTGCCACATGAGGTTAATGAGACTAGTATTATCCTTCTTAATTAATAGTTCAAGTTTCCACAGACCCTAATAGGGATGACCACTGAGAGGATTTACTCGGTTATCAACTTCAGGTTAAGGAGGATTAGTTGAGGTACACGTAAGTTGGTCATAAAAAAAAAAAAAAAAGATGTTGTGGATATTATTAGTTTTTCTTGTATTTCGAAAATTTAGTACTGAAAGAAAACGGAAGAGGGAGTAAATATTATAAGAAATACTTCTTTATGAGTTGATGGGTTTAATCATCTTGTTACGAAAGAGAAGAGTTTCTCTACAGTTGTGTGTTGGGCTGATTTCCTAAACCCACATCAAGGGGAAGCCAAGGTCCTACTCCAATGGGCCGATTCCTCTCTCTCTCTCTCTCTCTCTCTCTCTTATTTTTATTCTTAATCTGGCCCTGAGGTTTAGTTAATTAACATTCCCTCTTAAGGTTTCAGAAAAAGATATAAACCCCCCGGTGTTGTTAATGAACTGTTAAATTTTACTCTACCGTGAGTGAACATAAATATTTGTCATCTTTTCATTTCTTTTAACAAATAAAACTTATCAGAAACGAGATTCTTCTTATTACTGAAAACTCAAGGAAATTATTATTAATTTCATTTCTGGGAACCAATTCTTACAAAAATATTATTAGTTCTAAATGCAATAATTTAGAGCTCTTAAAATTTATCTTTTATCTTATAGGTTTACTAGGGTTAAAGCCCGTGCGTTGCGCGGGTATGTTTATAGAATTTTATTTTAATTATTGTTGCCTTGTGTGATAAAATATATTTAGTAAATAAGTTTGTCGATAATGTTTTTTATTAATTGTTATTGAATTTAATGTGATAGTATTTATGTAAACAGGGTTAAATCTTTACTTTGTTATATTTCAAATATTTTTAGATTTGACAACTAATATATAATATATCTGAATATTATTAAGTAGGAATGTCTTAAGATTTACAGCATTCACATTACAGAATGATTATATTAATATTATGTATAGTTTTGAATGATATTATGAAGAAAAAAAACTTTGGAAAGTAACTCTTTTATTTTCCATAAGAGAGAATAAAATGTTAATTTTTTATAAAATGAAAAGTTTTAAAAACATTAATTAGAAAATTATATTAAATTATACTATTTATTATAAAATGAAGTAGTAAATATAAAAATTTGACCTAAAAATTTATTACTATTAGTATAAGTTGAACACTTACATTACTCATGACTTTAATTACCACTACTCTTAGAGATTTTTAGGTTTGATCATATGTTTATCCTATTACGTTACACATTATTCTTTGATTTCAACTTCATACTATTACAATACCCCACGATATTAATTGAATCCGCTCTAAGTCATTATAGATTCATAAATTTAATTAGTCTTCATAGGATTTTCCTTTTGATGAACATATTTGAAATATAACAAAATAAAACGTATTTTCACATTAGCTTTTGAAATTAAAACATATCAAACTTTTCATTGCCCTAACTTGGTATATAATGTTTGGTGCAAAATAGGAAACATGGCGTAGAAGGGACCATTTGGAACCAGGTTCAAGACTTTCATGCTCTTACTGGAATCCGAAGCTCGAGTCTCATTATATCTCTTATAATAATGCTATACTTACTCACGAGTTTACTAACCGCCTTACTACCTTTGTTAAAATTACATATGGTACCCATATTATACGTATGATGTTAGTGTATATTAGTGTATGCCCTAGAAACCATTCGTGTTGTCGGTTTCAGAGCATTTTGTCTTGTATCTATATATATCATAAATAATAGAAGAAAGAGTTCTTCAATTCATATATGTAAATTGCTTCCTTTATTCAGTCATGCATTTAAAATAAAGTATGTATATGAATTGTCCAGATGATTCATTTAATAGGTAAATGAATTATCGAAAAGGGTTCCTACGGAAGCAATATAAATTTGGGCAACTATATTGTACAAGAGGGCATACCGGATGCTTCCGAAAGATATCATGAGTTGATATAAGTACGGATGACGATGATAGTCATGTCACTAGGGCATTGGTATGGATTAACGTTGGTGAACTGTTTTTGAACGTGGACCGAATAACGACAAATCACTTGGAAAAGCATGTAGTCAATGATTTATCGTTTGGTTATATCGGTACGATGTAGTCCTTTGACTCGAGACATTGTAGTCGGATCCGATATGGATGCGTATGGTTCATACGGTGTATAAGTACGAGACTAATCATGTTTCGTACAATAAAGCCTATTTGGTCATGCGTTGTTCATATGCGGAAACGAACGATGGTCAAGAGGGGATCCATTGACTCGAAAATATAGGATCGGAGTACCGCCGACTTCATCCGGATTCGAGTTCCTAGACGAACATCGATAAATGTTGGAAAACTGAATCTCGGCGAGTCTATTATTAGTCATACAAAAGTAAGTTTGTGATGACAAGTTCGGACATATTGATCGACAATTCGGTAGAAGATCGAGTTTAGGATTTTGACGTTCCATGAATCCATACTCGATTAGGATATCTCAATGGAGGGACTTTACCTGCATGGTACGTATGATCTGAAATGGGTTCGATGAAGTATTTCTTCATCGTGGTTTAGGGACTATGGCACATTGCTAGATGTTTACCATAGTCGTTGGGCCTCCGGACAGTTTCCGGATTCATCCGAGCCAGGCTCACGGCTAATCCACGGTGGACCTACATGGTCACACCAATAGCCTTGGGAAGTTAGAGAAGGATGAGAGAGAGAAATGATTATCCGAAGAGGGCTAGCACCTTCCAAGGGTAATAACGGGATTTCTATAGTAATAGTTACATAGAAAACAATTTGTGACATTTTAAGGGTTAAAATGGTCAAGCAATAATTAATTATATTTAATTATTATATCTTAAAGTGTTAAGATTAATGAGATGAACAAAAATAACCTTTTAATAGTTAAAGGGTAAATTTATGGGTTGTTAATGTAAACTAGTTTAGTTTACATGGGCCCTTGAATAATATTGATTATTCAAAGGGCAACATATTAAATTCGTGGGGTCCCTTTATAAAATAAGATTTTATTGGGCTTGGAAGTGAAAATTAAATAATTGTAAAATAGCCCAAGTATATATAAGTGCAAAAGGTTGCATTTTTGTTCATTATTCACTTGTTCACTCAAACACAAACTAAAAGCTCTCTCTCCCTAGCCAAGGCCACTCTCTAATCCTCTCAAGGTGGTGTTAAAGTGTGAAGGTTTCATCCTTTTGAAGCTAATCTTCATCAATCCAAAGCAAAGGAGTAGGTATAATCTCATATCCAAGCTTTGCATGTAAACCGTTTTTTTAATCCATGCTTTCATGCTTTCATTCTCCATCTCCACCACTCTTCATGCATGCTGAATCTTTCATATGATACCCGTACTATACGTTATATTTACAAAGGATAGTAAGATGGTTAGTAAGATCGTGAGTAAGCATAGCATTACTCTTATCTCTTGTTGTAGGGAGTGAATAGAAGGCCCTCCTAGCTAATAGGTATCTTCTTTCTTCTCTCTCAGCTCTTTCTGGTTTGTGAGCTTAAAGCTATGGCTACAATTGGTTCATACTGTTCCAATTTTATGGAGCAGGCATCTCTTAGAATCTGGTTTCCATGTGACTACAATCAGACCGCCAACAGTCCCTTCCAACTCATGCTGTAAAGGGGCCTTGAAACTTCAAGGAGATTGACGATAATTAATCACCATACTTGAAATAAAGTTTTTTCTAAAAAAAAATACCATTTATGTATATAAAACTCCATGATTATGGCTCATATGCATAAATATAAGTTTGAACTTTAATTTTTAAGCAAATTAATAAAAGAAAAGGCTAGCTAAAGAGTAATTACGACTAATTACGACCAATTTTAAATTTCAAAAATTCAGAAAAAAATGGGACCACAAAACAAAGAGAGCTCAGAGAAATGTGTTTATACTCAATCCAAGAGTTTGTAACGAGCCATTCTCATATAAATATTAGTTGAGTCTCACAGCTCTCAATTCTCTCACTTTTATCCTTATTATTTTACTTTGTTAACTTAATCTCTTGCCAGAGTTAATTATTATAGCAGAACGTCAGTCCATGTATGTGAACCATAGTTTAAGCTGACTACCTGATTGTACTGTTAAGGTTTGACTTACCAAATCCAAAATATTTTATGGTCCTACAAGTGTTAACTCTAATTTAAAATAAGAGCAAAAATGGTGTAGTTACTGGTTAGCATGTTTGGTTTCACCACCAAGCGTCTTTGGAAAAAACTGGTATAGACAAAATTAATTATCATATTACTATTAACGCAGAAAATACACTAAGTGATTTTTTTGTTAAAAAAAAAAAAGTATAACCTAGAAAATCAGATCCTCTCTGCTAGTTTATCACCATTAACCAGTGGATTTTGTTTAATAAACATTTCACGATCAGCTTTCTTGAAATCGAAAGTACAAGAATGTTCTTTCGGATATCGGTGCACCCCACAAAACATATCCCCACATCGACATTTGAAACCTGTCAATCCGATCTTCTTGTTGCAATTCTTGCATCTATTCTTTACACTTGGACGATGCAACAAAGTTTGATGTCGTTTCACTGGAACTAGAATAAGAACCAATGTTGGATGCACTTGGAATCAGATGTTTTTCCACGTTTAATGCTTTGGACACATATTTTTGTTCTCCTGAGACCCGTAGAGCCCACAACAGTACTTTGTGCAGAGTGGTGGAGTTGCCTTGTTTACATCCATCTTCGTTCTTTTTCTTGTTCTTTCACATTGAGCTGTCGTCAAATTCTTCCTTTTGTTGTGCTGTAAATAAGCTGAGAGGTTCGTGATTATATGTTGGTTATTTATAGAGACTTGTATTATTACATTTAAAGGATTACATTTTAATTTAACCTCAATTAATCCTATCCTATTCCTATGAGGAATACATGTATTGCCAATTAATGCCACATGCCTTCCAAGCTCCTTGCCAATTTTGCCATGTCAATTAGGACAGGAAATCCTTAAGCTTCTAAAATTTCCCATGTCAATTGGGATTGAAAATGCTGAAGGGAAATGACAACTACAAGGATAAACCATCACTGGGTGGTTTAATGGTAAAATAGCAAAGGGGTCTAACATGAGTTCATGAGTTCGAGTCCCACAAACGTGAATATGTATGGTCATTGAGGGGATTTACTCGGTTGTTAATTTCAGGGTCTCAAATGATTAGTTGAAGTGCATATAAATTAGCTCAAACACCTCCGCTCAACCAAAAAAAATAAAAATAAAGATCGTGCCTCATCTCGTATCACTCCATTGAAACCCATAACCAAGATAACAACTTTAATTTTTTGTTCTAGTACATTGTCTTCCATCTTCGATCTATCTTCGATCAATCTCTTCCATTCCTCATGTCAACCCCCCCGAAGCCGCAAAACTCATCACTCACTCAATTTTGTCCCTCGCTTCAGGGAAAAACGTCTGCCGCCAATAGATTTAGAAGCATATTACAAAGAGTAGTTATTGTGCAGCGGGACACGCTATAGGCGTATATATTATATCAGTAATCCTGTCACTAAACTTTACTTAAGGCTCCCTCCTGCTCCAGGATCCCCCTTTGACGCCATCTCGGTGGGCTTTGTCTGCTATCCTTGTAGCAATCGAGCATGCATTACCAATATTGACTACGAATACAAGACAGTACGCATTCTAAATAAGATTGAGGTGGATATTTACTGTTCCGAGAGTGGTAAATGGAGGCAATATAAGGTGTCACGCCCCCTCCACTCGAGAGCACACAATGGAATCCTGCTTTGGTTGGATGAAAATGGAAGTGTTATAGCGTATGATCCGGTGAACAATGTGGATCAAAGTCACGCAATTGATCCACCGTGCAAAGTTGATACACCACCTGGTGCCTGGTGGTGCAAAGCTTGTGCGTAACTTGGGAGTGTTCAGAGGAAGTCTGCGGATAATCCCAATTGATTACTCATTATTGCTGGGTTATTAAGTGTTTGGGAACTTGAGGATTACAGCGAAGGCAAATGGAGGTTAGAGCACAAGGTTGAGCTAAAGGATTTGCTTTCAGAAAATTCAGGGATGGTGAAAGAGGTGCTAAAGGAAAGTAGTCAGATGTATTATCTAGACATAGTAGCTTTCCACCCGTTTGATGTAAATATTATCTACTTCTGTTTCCCACACCACCTTTGTATCCTGCAACCTACAATCGCGAACTATGCAAGTAATAGTAAACGACTTTTTCCCACCCAAGGTTTTCCTTAATGACACTTTCCCACCCAAAAGTTTCAAAATACCAGTTTTTCACCCAAAGTTTATGTTCCGTTAATATCCAAAACACTCTCTACTTTCTCATCCAACGTTTGGCGAATTATCAGCCAGGGTAAGAAGAGTTTTGTAAAGTGAAGGCCAGTGAATATAATGGTAGTGACAAATTGAATATTCGCTACCAGAATTAACCAGAAATCAGTTAAGAATAAAAAACCCTAGTTTTACTGTGGTCAACAATCGACGAGAAATTAAATGTCAAAATGAAAAGAATTTTATAGAGAAGAGACTGGAGGTTCAAATGGTATTAGCAAAGCGAATTTTCACCTCCAGAATTAGCTTTAGGTAGTAACGAAATATCAACTTTTGAGTGGGAATGTGGTATTTGCAAACTTTTTGGGTGGAAAATGTCATTAGGCAAACCTTGGGTGGGAAAAGTTTACTCATGCAAGTAATTACTGGACTTCAACATGCTGGCAAAAAAGTTTTATTATGGTCAAGTTTCTAAACGGTCATGCAATCTTGGTGGCCAACCACAATTCCTCCTCTAGAAGATATATTTGTAGCCCTTGTATCATATTAATCATCGGTTTTCAAAATTATTAGCAATACTTGTTTCCAGAGCTTATACAGCCTTGAAAACAAAATAACAGAAATTATCCATTCAAATGATGATCAAACAAAACATGAAAATATTGTTTACACAACCTCGAGACTATACAGTAATATGGACGCCATTATGCACTATACTATATGATGTAATGTAACTGTATTAACTAGTTTGAACGCCATCTATTTTACCCAGCCTCTCTAAATTAAAAGATAGAACTTTACCCAGGGCAGCAATGTTGGACAATAACTGCTCAGGGGCCAAAATCACTCGATTTTTATTTCAGCACTGGCACCCTCCATCATCCCATTGCGTATCTGCTCTGTGATATCCCTAACATGGCCAGGACCATGGGGTATAAAAACAGTGGTGTTCTTTGATGAGTTTCCAAGGTCCTTAATTGTGTCGAAATACTGAGTGATCATGATGAGATCCATCACTTCCTTAGCTGAGGCGCCTTCCACCTTGTGAGAGAAGTTCAAGATGTTCTCTCTCAAACCATCTGTAATTGCCTGTCGTTGTCTCGCCACTCCTACTCCACCAAGGAACTTGGCTTCAGCTTCCGCTTCTGCTCTTTTAACTTGGAGAATCTTCTCAGCTTCCCCTTTGTATACACTAGCAAGCTTAAGTCTTTGAGCTGTAATGAGAGATTGATTAGTGTTCAGTTACTAAATAACATAATATTAAGCCTGAATAACATCTAGCCTATAAGTGTACATTTAATCCCCTATGTCTTACGTCTACTAATATCAGATATTAAATTATCAAGCCAAAAACAATTGTCGCATTATTTTTCTCACTCTTTAAGAAATTACTTTATACTAATGTTGGAAATTGAAAAATAAAAATACATCTGGATACAGCAAACAGCAAGGTAATAGACCAAGGTCACTACCTGCATTGATCTCATTCATTGCTTTGCGCACAGCAGCATCAGGTATAATGTCAACCATCAGTATATGTTCAATGCTATATCCATATGCCCCCATCACCTGATCCATGATTTGAACATAGAACATCAAAACCCTTTACCCAATGACACAAGGTGGAAACATATATAATTGGGCCAAAGAGGTAAACTATGGGAAACAAAAGTTTCCTGTGATGGATATTATGTTGATCCAATTACAAAGATTCCACTCATTCAAACCATCAGAGAATCAACAATGGACATTCAAGTGAAATAAGCCCAATAATAACTAGAGAAGAACGTCATAGTAAATGTTATTATCCTTGATTACAAATCATATGATTAGAAAGAAAAAAAAAAAAAAGCAAAGCACTTTAAAGAAATACCATTAAAGAAATCATTTTATATTGTTCTATGCAGGATCATAGAACTTTGAATTCAAACTTCATAGAACCAAAGACTATAATTACCATGTACAAAACCTTGTTTTCCTTTTCTTTTATTCCTTTTTTTTTTTTTTTTAAAGAAAAAGAGGGCGATAATATGCACATGAATAATATCTAAAGTTGAGCAAGACGCACAAAGCAAAAAATGACAGAAAAAGCAATAGAAAGTTTTCCTGATAAATGAAAAAAAAAAATATCTATTCCTTGCAAACCCAATCTTTTACTCATGTACATAAAAATCTTCTAATATGCCTGATCATCACAGAGAATAGATAGAGAAACACAAGGCAAAACATATAACATAACATTCAGCTTTTAAGCACAAGAGGTACTAAAAATATTAGAATACAAAAACAATCTAGTTACCTTCTCAAGTTCTTCCAAAACAGATTTAGCAACTTCACCCTTCTGTTCAAAGAGCTCATCCAATGTCATTCGCGGAACAACAGCACGAACCACTAAGAAATGCATAATTGGAGGACATTAAGAAGGAAGGAAGAAACAAAAAGCATATACCAATATAAAGATGAAAGTTTTAAGAACATTATCATATGTACCATCAAATACATAAGCCTGGATCTGCTCTTTGGGGTTTTGCAACTCATAAAATGCATCATCAGCATTTTGTGTGACTATCCGGTATTGAATTGAGCAAAGCAGTTGCACAAAGACATTGTCCTGAAATTTACAGGGCCATTTTTTATACATATAGAGCAAGAAAATATCTCAACTCACAATAGATATTCTCAATCAAGTATACTGACAACAGCAGAAAAAAAGATAAGAAACAAATAACAATACCAATTTCCTACTAGAATGATAAATTCAGGGCCAGTCTTTTTACAAGAAAAATTCCTATGTAGCATCTCAAAGCCAAGCATATCTGTTAAGTGTCTTATTCAAAATGTCACAAAATATACCGTTGCAAACAATCTTGGCTCATATTTGAGTGATGCAAAATATACATTGATAATTTTAACTACAACCATCACAAGGAGAAACTTACTATTGGGATGACCTTTTTCTTGGTTCATAGTCCATACATGACAAACTAACTGGACAGGAGAGGGTTTGGTTTCTTCCTACATATTTTTATGACAAGAAACGAATGTTTCTACCTGTATGAATGACAACATAAAGTCCTTCAGGTGAAAGTATAATTGTATGAAACATCATATAAGCTAGTTCTCCATAAATAAGAATTTCGTCCTTGTTCACCAAGCCATATGTAACATAAATCTCACTTTCGACTATAAATCCAAAGCCAGAAATTACACCCTCTTGCAACCATCTTATGTCAAAATATCATCAACCAACCTTAAGAACATATAATTTCAAAACGTCTAATGCTTCAGAGCCCCATCCCCATCCCCACCTCAGGTTTTATGTTTTCTATTTCATTCATATCTTAGCTAGATATAACGAAACGGCAACTAAATGCCACTCCAGGATATTTTCCCTACATCATAAAACCAATTGCCCAAATTCAATCAACAACCTTTTTAGACATTCTGCATATAAGACACTAACCTACATGAGTTAACATACGTTATGAATCAAAACACACGTTATAAATCACTTTTATTTTATTTTTTAAATTCAAGAATTCCCCAAAGTCCGAATTCAAGGCACCACCAAACCCTACAATCTTCAAAAAGCACAAAATCTATAGCTTAATAATCCTCTTCTTTTGTCATTATGATGATATCAATTATAAACCCTCCAAAACAAACACACCTCTAATCAATCAATCATACAAATTCAACAAACGAATCAAACAGTCACACATTTCCTTATCAATATAAATGAAACAAACAACCAAATAATAATAATAATAATAATAACCCAAAAGTAAGAATGCAAATACCTTGGTTTTGGTTTCGATGCGGACATCGAGGGAACTGATCCTGGTGGACATCACTCCCGCGAGCCATTCACCAGCGAAAGGATTGAAAAGGTTGAGCCCCGGCTGAGCCAACTTGTCGAACCGGCCCCATTTCTCGACCACGCCGATACTGGCCTGGTCTATGCACCCAATAACTCCACAAAACGTATTCCCCATCTCTCCGTTCTTCCGTTTTCTTCTTTTGGAAGTCTTTTAACTCTTTATTATAACTGTTTTTGCTTGATTTTTCTCCTTGTGTCAGCGCCAAGCTGAGCGCGAGCGTACTGGATTTATCGTGAGGTTTGAGTTTCGCGGTTAAGGCATAAGTTAGATTTGATGATTTGATCGTGACGTAATAAATTTTAAAGTAATTCTTAGAGATATTTATGTTTATCTAGTCAACTGGTCAAAGGCCTTTGACAGGTGGCATTAATTAATTAATTGGCTATGAAAAAGAAATAAAAGTAATTAAAATGTACTTTCAAATCATAGACAAGAATTAAAGGGGTCCAAAGGAATTGTTGGGGCTTCGATAACACCACTCAATCATCTACAAAGAGGCCCATTTATTACCATTGAAGTCCAATTACAATTCGGCCCAAATATTCCTAAGAGGTTAATTCAACCTATATAAGTGACAGCATTAAACCTGTCCAGCCGACATGAAATTCTTAGCTGAATTTCAGCGCTTTACTATTGGACAAACTTTCGAAACCCTATATTCTTTGTTGGAGTTGTCAACTATTTCAGCATTAACGGGTTATACAGACACATTCGACAGTCCCATTGACTAGTTAGTGGGCGAGGGCCCGTAGGCGGTTTGGGCCTTTTACATATAGAACTGCTGTAAGATTTTTCTTTAAGTCATTAATTCCTCGTTAGCTTTGGACTTAGGAATATGAATCCTTGTAAAACTAAGTTTTGTCACTTTAATCCTAGTATATAAACATATTTTTCTCTTATTATGAGTGTGATAACAATTATAGGGCAATTCATTCATTGTAAACGAGAGATGTGAGAAAGTATTGTAATAATATTAACTTGGCTGGATGTAACGTATATTGGGTGAACCAGAGTAAATCACGTGTGTTATTTTTTCTTTGTTTATTGTCTGTGATTTGTTATGCTGTTATTTTGTTCTTGCTGCTGTCTTTATTTCGTTCATTCTGAACAATTCATTGAAAATTTCATGATTTTTAAATGCACCACCACCATTTTACTAAGGATACTTATTCACATTACTCATCATATCATGTCTATTTTGATTCTTTTACTATATTTTCTATTTGGGTTTAGTTTAAATAAATCAAATTACATGTAATTTACAAGAAAAAAACTCTACTATAGAGATATAATAATGGAGTTAAAATCAATATATGAAGATTACTTGTGCAAAACAGTGACTCAAAATTTCTTGATATTCAATTAATCTCTCCTCATAGTGTATCATATTCAATTGATACAGTTCCTTTTTGTCTTCTTCTTCATGAGTGGAATTGACTAGAACCACTTCTCTCCAACATGTTATCAGTTGAGCCATTCCCCTCAACTTTACTGATATATTCAGACCAAGCTCGGTAGTCAGTGCAGAAACTCAGCCTTTAAGGCGTCAGGCACTAATGGACGACTGAACTGAAGAAGATCGAACCTGAATAAACTGCATGTGAGAGCTAGCACATATATGTCAGAAAAACTTGCTAAAATCCAATAGAGATTACCTATCACACTTAAACTACTAATTTTATTTAACATTTCATACAGATTGTATCCAGGGGAGCCATTACACCCCATTACACATTACTTTATATATATACTCCTTGCCTCATAACTGGTAGAGCTTTTGGTACTGTAAAAAATCATTTAATATGATTAAAAATTTTGTACTTCTTTCAAATATGTAAGTGCTTTCTGAAATCTTTTAGAATATGTAGAAAAATGTTTGATAGTTATTATACCCAGATATGTCGTTTGTCAGATAATAGTGTGTAGGGCAGATACATGCAACATAATAGACGACATGGCGTAACTTAAATAATATGCGGATGACTCCTCGTCTAATGAACTATACTGTGAACGACATGCCACTTTGGCTTCACTTACACGAATTAATTGTTATAAAATAGTGGGCAATTTACCTTTTAGATCTCCAAACGTGTATTCCCACGCTCGCACGCACAAACAACCGAAGCATATCTATATACAAAAGATTGAATTTAATTTCTTTTCTTTTGATTTTTTCTTTCTTAAACAAATAGCAATGTACATAATGGAAGAACACAAGATGCAATGCATATATAAAAAAAGAAAACAGTATTGAGCCATGCAGATATGCCCCTCAAAAGGATGCAGAATCTTTAGACCACAACTTGTTTATATTATACACTCCCCATTTCTCATTGATCATCTTCTGACTCCCACGTTCCCTTTATTTTCTTACTAGTTTCTCGGAATCCAGTTGCAGCCAAGAAAATAATAAAAATAAGTTCATAGAATAGAGGAGAAAATATTAAATATCACGAGGGTGTGAGACCATAACTCACCAGTACTCATCAGGATTATTGTAATCTGCAGTACATTGTATGAATTTCTATCATTTCTTCATCTGCAGAATCAGACAAATGGGACCTCTCACATTGTTGAAGAGACCACAATCTCGAGACAAAAATCTTTTTATATGGGGCTTGATTTGTTATCTCTGTGCTTGGGATGGAAGCAGCTTGATCTGAATTAGATCTCTGTATGGCGTTTGGGTGGTAGAAACTCGACATCTTTCAATGTAGCCAGCTAATTCTGTGTAGGATTAATTGCAACTTGGCGTATTCTAAATAGGGTTGTTTCCTGTGAAAAATTAATTGATTATATAACCTGGTTTCAGTTTATATAATTTAACTTAAGCCTGCAATATTTCTTCTAATTCTCCTTTAAAAATGTCATTTTTTTTTTGGTGTCATTAAGCTATGTCCATGGAGCTTGTCCCATCAAGCCCCGTCTGTCTTAGCAGGGTTATAACATGTCTCCAGCAAGGGCCTAGATGGTGAAAGGTAAGGCTTAGTTAAACTTTGATTAATTTTATACTTTTATTAAATATGTGGAATGAAATGGAAAACATTTCTTAATTTCTATTAGTTCTTGTACACAACTGTTATGCGGTTGACATTTAATAGAAAGAATGTACCATTCAATTACAATAAGCAGTTTTTGAGAAAAATTTTGCTGGAAATTAGTAATAATGTTAGGTCTACATGATAAAATATATCTTATGAATGATGATAATATGTAAATTTCGTATATACAAATGCAAAATATGTCGATCCAAATGGATCCGATATCAGAGAAAAAGATTCATGCAGCTTGATTTTTGTTATAAAAACATTGTTTCAATATGTTCCCTAATAACTAAAGCTTTATATATATACGAGGAAACAATTTTCTCCCACCAAATAATGGTTTAATAACACTTTTTCACACATAGACTTTTAAAATATCTCTTTATTATCCAAATTTATGTTATGTTTCCAAGTCTGGCATCATTGCGACCTCACACCATCACCATTTTCTTTTTTGATCATCAGTCACCAAAACCTCTCAAACCCTACTCTCGTCAACCCCGTCAATTGCCAGCAATCGAGCGATTAGAGTTTGCGTAACCACGTCTCTCAAGCCAAATTCCAATTAATCTCAACTACTAAAATCTAACATTTTACCACCAAAAGACTTATCAGTCTCACCTCTTCAAAAGCTCCAACAGCTTGGACCGAGTTTGTTCTTTGTTTATCACCGAAATATAAATATAAATAATAAAATTGTATTTAAAAAATTTGTAAGTAGAAAAATGTTATTAAGTCATTATTTTAGGTGGGAAAACTCTCTCTCTCTCTCTCTCTCTCTCTCTCTCTCTCTCTCTCTCTATATATATATATATATATATATATATATATATATATATGGGATTATTGATTGCATCCATCTCACAGCAAGAGAAACCTGAGTGGAAACCGTGTCAGCTTCATTTGAAGATAAAATTTCACAACTTGGATATATACAAAACAAGGGCCTACTGTTAGAATTAAAAAACACATCGCCAAGAGGAAGAAAACACAAAGAATAAATTTATAATAAACTGAAACTGCATCATTTACAGTAATTTTATGAGACCATAAGAATCAAATTAGTATTTAAAATCTGATAAAATATATATATTTAACCGACGACCCACTGATATATATATTTTTGAAAGGCTAAAAACACTCCCCGAGACCCCATAAAGTATGATTCCAATACAATTATTTAAATTAATTATGAATTTTTAGAGTTTCTAAACAGCCCGTACCTTAGAGGACATTGTACAAATTGCTTATAATTTAAGCACCATTTCAATAATAAATCTCAAATTAAAAACATAAGTTTGTTGCTTAGCTGCCAGATAGTTACCATGGAGCCTGGTTTGATTTGTCTCTAAGATATCAGCATAAATTTATTTTAATATTAATTTCTCTATTGTATGTCACTCCAGTGTAGGACATCACAGCTAATTATGAGATTAACATTTGGGAAATTATGTGGAGCCTGACTATATTAATATTTATTTATTAATAAAATATAAATCATTCTAGGCCCCTTTAAACTAATATGAATCAACTATTAAGACAACTTTAACAATTATTAAGATGGTATCCTGGAAACTTACTTAAGATCTCTTGTGGGCCAAAAGAAATATTAGCAGTCCTTTTAAAATATTTCAATAATTTTATTTTAATTACTAGTTAAAAATTAGTTATGGTAATGGTTCTTCCAAGTAGAAATCCCAAAGATCACCATCAGAAATTAGGATTACCTTGACATAGGAGCTGTGAGGCTGTGCTATGCTGTGATAACCAATTCTTGCATCGACGTATAACCCTTCTCGGACGCAAGTTAATGTGCCGGAAAATCATTGGGATATGCTGGTCGCGAAAATGATACCTCCACACACTAGCTATCAATGGTGTATTGTGAGACTCTCTTCGGCGTTGACCTTAAACCCCTCTCAAGCTTTTATATATATATATATATATATATATTTGTGACCATAAGTGTTTGAGTTAGTTTGTACGCACTTAGACTAATCCCTCGAGAATATGAAATTAATGATTAGGTAAACTCTCCAGTGATCACCCCTATTGACAACTGAAGAGAGTTAAATTCAAAATCTCTTGAATAATATATCCAAGATAATTATTATTAATAGTGAAAATGAGAAAAAGAAAATAATTAATAATGGTAATAACATAAGCACCACTAGGTGGCTTAATAGTAAAAGAGTAAAAAAAAATTCTATGAGCTCTGAGTTTGAGTCTACCCAGACACTAATAAGACTGGCCATTAGAGCTCTTATCCGACTGGCAGTTTCAGCATCCCGATCCAGGAGATTAGTTAAGATACGTGCAAGTTGGCCCAGACACCCCCGATGAAAAAAATAAAAAATAAAAAATGGTAATAACAGAAATTTTTGAAATATTCTACCATGTAATGCAAGGTGAATTAGTTTACTAAAATATGTGCAAGTTAAAATAGAATAATTATGAGGGGCCAATTCTATCCAAGTTGATGCCATTTGGTACTTGCATGCATTATTTTTTTAACATGGCCAGTTGGAATGACATAAGCCCTTCAATAACACAACCTCGCTTCTATATAAACTCCATCACACTTGACCCAAAGGCATCATCGTTTCAACATAACCTTGAAAAAAAAGACTTTCTCCCGTCCAAATTCCAAGTAAATTCAAGATAAAATTATAGATGGCTTGCTGGTCTGCTGAGAATGCCACAAAAGCTTATCTCAAAACCCTGAAAATGGTGAGTATCATTTAGTTTTATTATCACTTCTTACTCCCGATTTATGTTTTGTATCAATCTTTTGCTGACTTGATTTTCTGTGATCCTTTTCCAGGGTCAAAACGCTAAGGAGCCAAAAGAAGCCGAGTTCATATCAGCACTCGCTGCTGGCAGCAACGCACAACTAATGGTTGTGGCTTGTGCCAATGCCGCAAACTCTACAACTCTAGCCTTAGTGGCCGCGGCTCATCAAACTGGTGGCCGTGTAGTTTGCATTCTCCAAGGGCTTGAAGAACTAAAACTATCTAAAAAAGCCCTCGGCCTGGACGCAAACCATGTTGAGTTTGTTCTTGGGGACGCTCAAAATCTGCTACTAAGCCACTACCAAGAAGCGGATTTCGTGCTTATTGATTGCAAGCTTGAGAACCATGAAGGAAATCTGAGGGCAGTCCAAGCAGTCAGAAAGCTCAATGGCGCTGTTGTTGTGGGGTTCAATGCATTCTGCAAAGGGTCGTGGCGATCCAGTGGATCCAAAACTCAGTTGTTGCCGATCGGAGAAGGGCTTTTAGTGACAAAAATAGCTGCCGCAACTGCCAATAAGATTGATAGTTTTGGAAGGAGGAGTCAGTGGATTGTTAAGGTGGATAAATGCACTGGTGAAGAGCATGTTTTCAGGGTCAGATTTCCGCAAGGGAAAGTAATTCAAGCTTAGCTGGATTTATTTCTAGCTGTTTGATGCTCTATTTGGTTGCCTGCTGGGAGAAAGCCTGGCGAACTTTATCTTCCATTTCTTCCATTTTCCTGCCGGCTGAAGGGAGCAAAATTGGTATTAATTAGTTATAATATATAGATAATTAATTAGATTTTCAAGGTTTAGAACCTTTAAGGTGAATAGAACTATTAATTGTAAATAGCATTATAATGTATAATAAATAATGATTTAAATTTTTGGAGGATTATATGAATGAATTGTGTTTACTATATAATTAAGCATTTGAATATTCAGTACTTGTTAGCAACACCATAACCATTAATTGTAATAAGAATAACCCAATTCATGAATCGGGTTAAACGATTTTGACTTAAATTTTGAATTTATCATAATTATCTATCCAATAATTTGAAGTTATATATTGAGTGGATATAAATTAAAAAATATTTCTCTTCATCTTCACTCTTAAAACCATTAGACATACCTAAACCTTGTTGTGTGAAAACTTTTCAGTTAGATTAATATTTAATTACACTAATCTAATCTTTTTGTTTTGACATTAAGATATATATTAGGTCTTTGAGATCATTTTAATGAATTATGCCCTTTTTTTTTTTTTTTTTTTTGTTTTAATGACCAAGGGTGTCCGAGCTAGCGTGCACACACTTCAACTATTCTCTTAAGACCCTGAACTACTGGCTATGTAAGAGTTTCCGAGACCCTAAAATTACTGGTTGGATAAGAGCTCTAGTGGTCACCCTTATTAGCAATTGTGGGGACTTAAACTTGAGAAACCATGTTTGATCCTCCTGTTGCTCTTTTATTATCAAGATGACTAGAACTTGAGAGATCTCATGTTAGATCTTCCTTTGCTCTTTTACTATCAGGTCACTCAACAGTGTTTAAAATTTTATTATGCCCAATTTGCACACCCTAGTAGGATTTTTTTTTTTTTTTTTTTGATAATAAAACAGTGCAAATACAAGTACGTGGACCAGATAGATTTTAGAAATAGGTAGAAATGCAAATCCATTAATATTAAATGTCAACGTATAGATTGATATTCTTGAATTGTTTATTGAGTTCATATCCAGTAAGAACGTGGAGTTTGTTTAATAAATACATAATTAGTGTATCATTAAGACAAGCTAACAGAAATAATGCAACCGTTAGAGATTTATTCATGGACTTTAACAAAGCGTCTCTTTAATTGAGGACATTAACAGCTAGAATTTATAAATGTTTCGGAAATTAATGACGAGGCGAGAACTTATTGTCATGTCACTTCCAATTAGATAAATCCTTCAATAATATTTAAGCCTCCGTTTGTTTTGTTATTCTTATCCATATTCTTAATTCTATTCCCAAAATACTTGTTTATTTTATTATTTGAGAAATACTATTTTATTTTTTTAATTACTTTGAAAACCCTTAAATTTATTAATTTAATAAACACCCCCTAAAAAAAAGTTTAAAAATTAACAAAAACACCCCCACTCACCCATAGTTATCAGATTTAGGCAACCACCATCGGTGGTTGCCGGAATCTGTCACAACGGCATAGAAACGACTAGATATGGTTGGTAATTTACCAATCTAGTCTTTTCCGATCAGATCCACATTGGATCTAATCGTCAGTGACGGTCAAATCTGGCCTTTTCTAACTGTCCAAGGCTAGATCTGGTCGTAGATATGACCTTTTCTGGCCAGATTAGTGATGGATCTGGCCGAAAAAGGCCACATCGATGCACGAACAACCAGATCCGACTGGTCTGCATCGTAATGTTATTTTCCGGCTAGATTTTGGCGGTGGTGGTTGAAATCTGACACTGTGGGTGGATGAGGGTGTTTTTATTATTTTATAGAATTTTTATATATTTAGGTGTTTAGTTAAATTAGCAAACTTAAGAGGTTTTTTTTATAAATTTTTAAATTTTACCTCGTTATACTTATTCTGTTCAACTACTCAATATTATTTTTAAAATCCTATCTACAATAACAAAAACAACATGGACCTAAGCTATCTAAGACTCTAGAGGTATGGCCTGGCATGCAGCTTGCCTTTATTGACCCTGATCAGAATTTATTTTCTGTCAGACGATCGACATTTAAAATCACTTCAGCTTTTGGCAGCGGCAGTGAACAATAATGCACCACTACTGGGGTCTCATGTTCAAAATTTTTGTCACGTTCGCTTTAAAAATGCAGCTACAAATTCTCTAGTACTGGGTCATAGGGCTAATTTTGAAGTTGAACAAACTTAGGCTCAGCCCAGCATTTAAGAAAAAATGGGCTAGAAAACAATTTTAAGAGTGAACCCAAACAGAAAAATAAAAATGACTTTCATATTTAATATGTCATCACTTAAAAGATTTCAATTCATTGAAAAAAAAAGGAGTGGATAGTTAATTCATGAACACTATTGTGACGTAAATGTACTTTTTAGTAATTTAAAGTTTGAATTGTATATATAACTTTAAAAAGTCAATAATGGGGTTTACAAAAACATTTGATTGGATTATTTAATAGTTCTCTAATGACTAAATTATTTAATTATTAAATAATCAAGGTTTGACAAAAAGTTTAATAGGATGTATAATCAAATTTGATTTAGATAAAATCAATTTACTTTCATCCAATTGAAGGCAATTTTCTTAAAATAGATGTGACTGAATTGGATTAGATTTTATTTTTGTAAAAATTGGATTGGATCAAATGAAAAATCTAAAATCCAGTATATACTTGAATCGGATCGAATTTAGTAAAAATTATTTGTTTTGAATCGACGAACACCCCAACATGACTACATCTACCTTTCATAAAGCCCGTGGTGAGTCGTGTCGTGAGCCTTAAATAAAGTACAACAAAACAAGGCACGACATTAAAAAAACACAACATGGCACGGCCCATGATCATGCGGGCCATGCAGTGGGCCTTAAAAAAGACACGTGGGCTGCATGGCACGACAAAAAAAAAAAAAAAAAAAAAAGGGTTAATAATTTCTAAGTTTGTATTTGTAATTTTATAATTATAACTTATAAATAATAAAAAGTGTTGAAATTAAATTAATATTTCAATGTCTCATTATTTTATTATATTTCATAGTAATTATATATATTTATTTTAATTAATACAAATACAAAATATAACATATAAAATATTTTTATAATAATTATTAATAATAAATCAAAATTACCATAGTCTATAAATATTAAAAGATTTTACAAAGCACGCAAGTTGGCCCACGACACAATGTAATATATAACAGGCCCTGTCGTGGGCCTTCAGATTTGGTGGGTTAGTACGGCATGACAAGACACGAAGTTTTGCTGGCTTTAGCACGGCACGGCCCACGACACAATAAGCCTTGAATTTTTAGGTATGACATGGCATGACATGGCCTATCGCCGACTCTACCTGCTATGCATCAATCATATCCGTATTATCGAAATTTATTTAAGTAAATCACATGCTACGAGAATTAACAATGTAACAAATGAATTTATATATAAACTACTGATGGGATATGGTTCAATAACGTGCAACTCCAACTCATGCCTAGCTAATTTTCCGAGAATAAACATCTCTAGATCTCAAAGAGTTCATGCGTACGTAGATTCTATGTAAATGAGTTAAAGGGTAGATTTTGAATTTGAGTTTTAGGTATTTGTCTTCTTCACCAGCTTCCCTTCCGATTCCTTATAAGGAGTAATACTTTATGTTGGATAGGGTTTTTGGAATTTGGGTTAAATTTAGATGAAAATTGAAATTTTGCGAGCCCATTTTACAAGCTTAAGTATTGGGCTTTTCATTAGTAAAATGACGCCCAATACCTTTGAAAAGAGAAGAATTAAAATGATTAGTTGACGGTGATTCACTGAGTTAGAGAAACTGAGAGATGTCGATACTGTGGGAGAAAACCGAGACATGGTGGTGGATAGTGAGAAAGACGGGGGACTCAAAGCCCTTCTTTTTCGCATTCGACACCATATGCGGTGTCGTTCCAGATGTGATCGGCTACTGTGTCATGCAGCTTACCAACTCTCGTAATCCCCAGCTCGAAGCCCAACTTCGCCAGACTGCCCGATTCCCTTGTACGTTTCATTTTCATTCCATCAAAAATTCAAAATATCACCTCTTATTTATTCATTGAAGTTTTAGCCGTTAATTATTCGATGAATTAAACAAACGGTAGTTAAGATAGAGATGTGAACCCACCAAAATAAATAAATAAATTGGAATTAGGATTTTATTTTGAATGAGTGAAGTGTTTTGCTGGAGAGAAAGGTGATAACTTCATTCCATTGGGATGTGAAGGAATAAAATTGTCTATCTAGTTTTGGTTTCCATAATTCGAGATTATGAGATGAATAATATTACATGTACAAACTTTGCATTCAAAAGTTAAAACCTTGATGCAATTAATAAGGGTGAATAGTACAATAAGAAAAGAGTTTGTGTGGTTTGTATGTGTAACATTATTCTTATGATTGTGGATGTAGTTGAGTAATGATACACTGATATTTTACAGCCAAATATGGATAGTACCATGTTAAGTTACTACTTGATCTAAAAACTCAAGTAATCAAGGGTTTTATACTTGTATTTAGCTCTCTAACAGTGGATTCAACTGCGGAAGCGGAGAAGAGATATTTTGTTTCAGACTTATTGATTTAATTGTTTGCTGTTGGATTGCTCTTATTAAACCATCATTGGTCTCCAAGTTAGTTGTTTGGAATTGGAAAAGATTCAAAGGGAAAGAAAAGCTCTGGCCTTAGAGGTACAAATAGAACGACACAGGTTAATCACGTTGAAATACGACAAAGTCAATATTCGACATTATATATTATATGCTTGTAATGAAACTCACGTATTAAAAATATATTATATGCGTGAGTTTCATTACAAGGATATAATATATTTTTAATACGTGAGTTTCATTACGAGCATATAATGTATCCGATATTATATATTACATGCTAGTAATTAAACTCTGGGCGCGAAGGTACAAATAGAACAACAAAGGTTAATCATGCTGAAATAGAACGATAAAGTCAATATCCGATATTATGTATTATTGCTTGTAATGAAACTCACGTATTAAAAATATGTTATATTTGTGTCTTGTCGTGGTATGCCATTTGGACCTTGTATTCTGCTATGTCTTCATCCGACTCCCATTCACCCTACTTCCCCGCCTTATACTCCTCCATGAGCTCACGTCACTGTTCTGCCACATCAGCTCATTCCCTGTATTTATTCATACGACAAACACAAGTTGCGGCTCTACTAAATAAATCGTTTTTGTCCAAACTCAAAATTAATTCCCTGTATCCAGTTCATTTACTCAACTTATAAAGTCCAAATTGGATATTGACCTTGTCGTTATATTTCAGCATGATTAACCTTTGTCGTTCTATTTGTACCTTCAAGGCCAGAGCTTTTCTTTCCCTTCAAATCTTTTCTTTTTACCTTTTGTCATCTATATCATCTATGTTTTGGTGTCGTTCGAAGTTTTTGTATCTATTAAGGAAGATAATATGGGCAGCGTTATTACCTCCCTTAAGCGTAAATGATCATTTACCGACAGAGAAATCAGCATCAGAGGCAGTGACTCCAATGTAAATAGCATATATGGCTGCATGTCACGACAAGCATCAACTTCTGGAACTGTGAGTGGTAGCGGCAGTTGCAATGAAGACCAAAGAAAGAAGAGAAAGAAGGGCAACGGTATCAAGAACAAGTATTCTTTCATCCCTGACAATTTCAAAACCCTTCAAGAGGTTCATAATTCTTTTACTTAATTTTTTTTTCTTTTAATCGTTTTTTGGTGTTGACTAAAACCACAGGGATAAGAATTTAAAGATATGTGAAATTTGAGAGGAGTTAAAGTTCCACATGAAACTAAAGATAGAGTTGCTATCTCTACTTTCAGTTAAGTAGTCTAAGATTAAAAGTCTTATGAACTTGATCTAAGTTTAAAGAATATTCTAAAAAATACCCCATGACAAGGATGCTCTTCCATTTTAGTCCCTGCTACACGTCCTTGTTTAGGGCTCACTTAACATTGGATAACTTTGGAATCAATACCTAGGAGAATCTATAGTAACACAAACCAACATACATATAAAATTTTAAGATTAGTAACCATCATTTGATATTATATATTATATGCTAGTAATGAAACTCACGTATTAAATATACGAGATTCTTGCCAGTGGTCTTGTTACCCGACATTAATTAGTTCTTACAACGTGATGCCAAATTTCCTAATATTCTACACTAGAAATTCCTTCTCTTTTTACCAATTATTTTTCATATTGGTTACCCACAAATATCATGTTACTTACATATATTATATTAATAAGTATTATGGATTTTTTTAGGATGCTAAGTTTAGTTATAATTTATGCATGTTGTCAATGCCATATAACATCACAGAATTTTGTTGCTTTTTGTACAAGTATTTGTAATCTTTCTTGTCAAATTTACTGAGTTTCTGAAGCTTGGGAAATGGTATTTGCCGTTTTCAGGTAATAGCAACCTTGAGAGAAGAGGGTTTAGAATCATCCAATCTCATTCTTGGAATCGATTTCACTAAAAGCAATGAATGGAATGGTATACATTATTGTTCCCGGAACATAATCAACTTGAGTGAAATTGAAGTCTTTTCAGTTAAACAGGAGACCATGCATATCTCTTTCTCATATTCATGCATTATATTGGTTTTAGTCCACCTTAAGAGGAACTCAACATTTAAACTTGGAGAAAAAAACTTTAATTGCATGACAACTACCAATGAGGACATGCCACATTAGCACACCTCACATTTTACACGTCTCATAGTTGATTGGTTACAAATGCAACTAATTCTATAGTTGACACTAGCTCTTATGTAATATTTTTAGCAGGTTGTGCATTTACTATGTAGTTTTATTTAGATTTAAGAAGCAATGTAGCTTGAGATGTATATTGATTGAAGAATGATACATGCTTTATGATTATTGAAACTAATGCATTCATGTTATGATTGAAGGCAAAGTCTCCTTCAATAATCAGAGCCTTCATTTCATTGGAGACACCCCTAATCCATATGAAAAAGCAATCTCTATAATTGGAAAGACAATTGGCCCCTTTTGATGAAGTCAACTTCATCCCTTATTTCGGCTTTGGTGATAGTAAGCTCTGATGTTTACTTCTTCTACAAGTTTAATCTTTTGACTCTTTCTTTCATAATCAATAGGATGATTCTAATTTTTTATTTTCTCGTAACATCTACAACGCATGATAATGAAGTGTTTAGTTTTCACAGTGATCAAACTCCTTGCCCTGGTTTTGAAGAAGTATTATCCTGCTATAGAAAGATAGTTCCGAACTTGCGATTTTCTAGTTGGTTCTCAATGATCATATGAATACAACGTTTTGAATTATCTGAAAAATGACAGCTTTGTAAGTATAATGTATTTGTTTTAAGGGCCAACTTCTTATGCACCGGTGATTGAGGCTGCAATCGACATTGTAGAGAAGAGTGGTAGGCAGTACCATGTATTGGCTATAGTTGCAGATAGCCAAGTTGAATTTGATGTCCCCTATCTCTGCTCGTCTCACAGAAATGTACACCCACTTGTATCATATTTATCAATGTGTTTTCTTTTACTGTGAAGGTTACAAGGAGTGTCGGTACATGTGCTAGAGAGCTAACTCCAAAAGAACAGAAAACAATCCAGTCTATTGTATCAGCAAGGTAAAGTCTTGCTTGGAAGAACAAATTATGTAATTATTAAACCTCAGTTTGTTTAATTAATATGGAATATGTTTGATAATCTGTAACCAGATCATATCCACTCTCTATCATTCTTGTTAGAGTTGGGGATGGATCTTGGGTAGACATGAAGAAGTTTGATGACAAAATCCCAGCACGCGAGTTTGATAATTTTCAGTACTGCTTTGCTCTACTGGCAGGAGACAACTGAGCTCAAAAGCTTTATAATTTACATTAGGCTTTGTATTTAAGTCTTCTTTTTGCTTGCAGTTTGTTAATTTCACTGACATTATGTCAAAACAATCAAGTCCTGAAGAGAAAGAAGCAACTTTTGCTCTTGCCGCCCTGATGAAGATTCCCTTTCAACACAGAGCAACCATTGAATTCAGTTTACTGATGTAAGGATCAGTAAATCTTTAATATTCAATCCACAAATGCAGAATAAATATTGTTTCACAGAAGCTTTGCATCAAAGACACTATAAGAATGACGTTCTGGCTTTTGCTTATGTTGTATTGCATTGGACAATAGGCGTACAATAGGGAGAGAACCGAAGATAGTTCCCCGCCCTCCTCCAGTTCCTTACAGTTGTGTTCCACCAGAGCATGTAGTAGGCGTCATTGCCCAGGTATGATAATGAAAAGATACGAGGATATAAATTTTTACACGAGTAATTTGATTGTAGGAAATTATGTTTTAATCAACTGGAAAAAAGGGAATCAGCTAACTTTCTTTGTATTCTGAATCAGCATAGGTTTTTTCAATCTTGCAAGTTCTGATAATACTAAGTTATTTTTCTCATATTTTCCAACTTGATTGTAGGCTTGTCCAATTTGCTTGACTAGTACAAAGGACCTGGCCTTCAGTTGTGGACACATGGTGAGTTGCGGTACTACAGTTGCTTTGGTTTTGGTTTCTCTTCCTTGATAACATGTCTTAATTTTGAGTTAAAATTTACTTAGAACTCAGACTTGCAGAGACCGTGGGTCAAGAGTAACAAACTATCCCATATGCCGCCAGAGGATCACCGACCGCCTGAGGGTGTATATTTGATGGCTGATCCTTCAAACACATCGACTGCCTGTATTATTAGGGTTAGGTTTGAGAGAAAACAGCGTGCTTTCAGGTTTTAGAATTGTGTATTTTTTTTCACTGTAAATCTCTGTTTTATAACACTGATTTGTGCACTTGTATCGTATGTCTCTGTTCTTTCTTCCTTTTATTTCCTCGAAGGTTTCTGCTGTATGTATCTTCAATAAAAGATTTGTTATATTATCAGGTTCCATGTTCAAAAATCAAAATAAATAAGAGAAAAATATGTTGAAGATGATGATATCTTGCTGGAAAAGATAAAGTCAACAGACGATGGGAGTTGCAAGATTTTGGCACCACGGTTTGAAATGGTGCTGTGTCTGAAGCTGTAGTTTTTGGTCACTGTTTGAAAGACTTTTGTGATGTTCATTAGTGATGTGTTTCGGTGAATTCAGCTTTAATTAAGGAATGTATTTGAAATGCTTGTACTTGTATTACTTGTATGTGTTTAGATTAAATTCAAACTTGTAAAATATCCATTGCATTAGGTGATACAGTGGACTAACTTTGTGTATAAATTACCCCTATTTTTTGAATGCAAAACAGAGCAAAATTTCAGTTCAGATTTTCTCTCTCTACAGCTCGCTCTCACGTCTGCTTTGGTCCTCTTTCCTTAGTATTCTTTAGCTCTAAAAACCAACAATTGGTATCAAAGCTATTGTGATCTTTCAGGACTTGGAAAAACAAAAACATCTTAACAAAACTCAACACCATACGTAATCATCTTCATGGCAGCAACTCCAGCTTTACTTTCTCCACCCATCTTCAATGGAGATTAGTTCCATGTATGGGTTGTCAAGACGAAGACTTATTTAAGAGGTCATGGGTTGTGGCAATATGTGGAGGAAGAGAGACAAGTCCCACAGCTAGGGGCAAACCCCACACTGAACCAAATCAGGATTCATGAAGAGAAGATGTCTAAAGCACGAAGGGCCCTATTTGAATATTTAGTACTTGTTAGCAACACCATAACCATTAATTGTAATAAGAATAACCCAATTCATGAATTGGGTTAAACGATTTTGACTTAAATTTTGAATTTATCATAATTATCTATCCAATAATTTGAAGTTATATATTGAGTAGATATAAATTAAAAAATATTTCTCTTCATCTTCACTCTTAAAACCATTAGACATAACTAAACCTTGTTGTGTTCAGTTAGATTAATATTTAATTACAATAATCTAATCTTTTTGTTTTGACATTAAGATATATTAGGCTTGTTTTTTTTTAAATTGCCCAGGGGCAAGGCCCACCTGGAACTATTCGAGATAGGGTTGTGCACTGTGAAGGCTGCAAAATATGCATGGCAAACAAAATAAGAGGGGCTTACATCATATGGGAAGTACCTGACAGTGGTTGTTTGTTCAACCACCTTCTTGCCATATTCACAATAATGATAATACAACTTGGAATGGACTGTACTGTACCCGACTCAAATTGACCCACCAAAGAACAAAATAACTGACAAGTGGAGAAGTAATCATCATCCTGTTTGCGATTCATCAAGAGCCACATGAAATTAGGATAGAATCCAAGGTTACATTAATGAACAGTCAATACCTGAGACATCGGTTATTAAAACCCTAATCATACTTGTTTAGTATGATAAAATAATGGGTCCTCAACAAAAAAGAACTTCTTGACTTGCTTTAGAAATGATTTTGTCTGCCTCTCAATGGATACAGGCTGTTCAAGAATGAAGTGTAACAAAACTCCAGGTGTTCATTGCTCTGAAAAATTATGAAGGGTCAAAAGGGGATGATCTTCCCAACATGTTCATGCCAAAATACTTACCTTTCTACAAACAATAACATGCTATGCTGCAATTGAACTTTTCTGTGAGTATGTTATAAGCTAAATAGAACAAGAAACTCCAGAGACAAGGAAAATTTAAGCTGTAAAGCTATAGGAGCCAACTGGGCAATTTACATATCAGTCAATCGCCATGATTGGTGTCTTTGTTGCTTGTAGCTACCGCAAGTCTCAACAACTTTCATTGTTACAATGAAATGTCACATTTTGGTTAAAATAAGCAATACTACGTCCAAAACCCAATCTCACAATCTTTTCTTATAACCCCAACGTAACAGTTGAGTTGGCAACTGTTATGTCAGCTCCCATCACACCCAAGATACTAAATGACTTTGACTAGACACGAACAATCGTTTCTTACGGACGAATTATCATTCCTTCACAATGAATGGTTCCTTACTCATAAGGAATAGTTACTCCGTATGAAAAAACATATTCCTTCATAAGAAATGACTGTTTCCTTATGAAAGAACAATCACTCATCCATAAGGAATATTTTTTCATAAGTAATAGTTGTTCCTTGTGAATAGAATAGTCATTTCTCATTAATGAGCGATTGTTCGTCTCTAAGGAACAATAATTCTTTAGCGAACGATTGTCATATTTAATCAAAGTTGTCAGTTGACATTATTGTGTCCAATCTATTGTCTCGTTAGGGTTGTAAGAAAAGGTTGTGAAATTAAATTGTAAACACAGTATTTTTGAAATATTATCTGTTTGGTTGATTGTGAATTTGAATATTGACAAAAGTGGAATTCATACTGTGATACATACGCATTTCTTATTATATCAGATAAGCTTTCAAGAGTCTGAAGTCTGAACAGAGTTTATAGACAATTTTTAAGCTTAAGTACTTTCCAAAGTAATGCCAAATTGTTAGATAAAATAGTTGCACTTTTTGCAGGTTCTAATACTTCAAAATATTAGAAAGGCATTCATCAAGATAACACCATTCCAAAGGCTCAACAAATATGAAGTACAGCTAGTAGATAATCAGTTTCACTGAGATGTACAATGATTAAGAAGTCTACATAAATCTTGGAGGGTAAAATATCAGGTTGCTACAGTTTCATATCACAGATGAAAAAACCCCCCCTTTTCACTTTTAAGGCTTAGCAAGCCTGCCTAAAATTACATCAACAACAAAGCTTAGTCCTCAGCAAGAAGACTACTAAAGTTCCATCATCAGTGAGTAGTTAGTGCCGCACTCATCCTCATCCCGCCATTACCTGCTAGAAACTTGTTCAGGCAATGGTTGAGAACTGAAGTAATGGAAATTAGAAACAACTACTAAAGTTACTTAATTCTTGGACAATCGCTTCCATAGATGGTCTCTCAGTAGGAGACTCGTGGGTGCAAAGCAAAGCGATTCTTGCAAGTTTTGTTGCTTCATGTTCAAAGAACTTTCCATGGAGGTTTGGGTCAATAAAATCTTGGAATTTGCTTGACTCAGCTCCAAGTCGGACCAGGCTAGTGACTTTCCGCTTCCCTGAGAGGACTTGTAAAACAAGCACCCCAAATGCATAAACATCACTTTTCTCTGTGAATCGACCAGTGGTAGTGTACTCAGGAGCCAGGTAACCCATTGCAGCACTGGCCTTCAAGGCTGAGAAGACAATGTCATTGGTAAGAAGGTTAGGCAGGCCAGAATCCGATAGATATGGGTTGTATTGCTGGTCGATGAGCACCTTCTCAGCTGAAATGTTCTGGTGAACAAGAGCAGGTTTGTTCACTTTGTACTGGTGCAAATATACTATACCTGCTCCAGAAAAAAGAAAAAAGAAAAAAGAATGAAAAGAAGAACAAAGCTTAGATAGTAAATAATATGTATGAAATCTTAACTCAGATTATTTGAAGGGGAAACTGACCTTTGGCTATGCCCTTGACAATAGATACTCTAGTGGACCAATCAAGGACATGGTCATCACCATCCTTCACATCAAGATAGCGAAGCAAATTTCCATTGGAAACAAAATCATAAACGAGAAAGCACTCTCCACGGCCCCTTGAACAACAAAATCCTCTCAACCTAACAATATTCTCATGTGTCAAGGATGTCAAAATGCTTAGTCCCTTCAAAAACTCAGAATCGTCTGACTTGCAGCTGGTTTTACTGATGCTCTTTACAGCAACAAGGGACCCATTTCTTAAAACCCCTTTATAGGTCGCCGAAAAGTTACTCTTGCCCAACAAATTTACCTCTGAGAAGTACTGAGTAGCTGTCTCAATCTCTTCAAGATTGAACCTAAAGCTCTGGAAGACTTCTTGAGAAAATCCATTGAGATTCCTACCATCAGCCAGCGGGTCCCATCCATTTGCATACTCAAGGCTAATAAGAGGAGAGCCATTCTTCCTATAAAACACCTTGGCCTGGTCAGTACTAAGACGGCTATCAGAAACATCAAATGCATTCCCAAGCTTCTGTTTTCGGCGACGATAATGTGTGAAGGTCAGAATTCCTATAGCTAATAAAGCTATGGTTCCAACGATTACACCAACAACAACAGATGCATGATGAGATTTGGATGGATTTGAGCAATGAGTTTGATTGCAAGGCAACCGCAAATCTGCTGTCTCTGGTATGTCTCTTGTTGTACCCGTTGCAAAGGGTTCAGGTCTACTAGGATTGATGCTACTTGAAGCACTGCAAGCTTTTAACGAGTAAAACCCAACGCCACAAAGTTCCAGATTGTTTTCATATAGGAATCCTTTATTCAGTCTCTTCAGAGCTTCATAAACCACATTAAAATAAAATCAAATTTCAGTCAATTTTTTCTAGATATAGAGAAATTATCAACAAAAAAATAGAATATATAAAAGGTAAGCTGTAGAAACTTGATTACCAGGAGGCACATTGCCAGAGAGAGTATTGTTTCGAATGTCTAAAACTTTCAGAACAGGAGCATCAGCTAATTTTTGGGGGATTGAACCGAAAAAGTGATTGAAGCTCAAATCTAGCCTCGTTAACATACTCAAATCACCTAAACTTGCAGGAATTGCACCAGTGAGTTGATTAGATTGGAGAGCAAGAACACTAAGCTTCTTTAAGGAACTTAGCTCGGTGGGTATGCTTCCTGTTAACTGGTTATAACAAAGCTGCAACACTACAAAGCATATGCAGAACCCAAAATAAGACTAAGGTTGAATACAAGTTTCAAAGTTTTCAGAGAAAGCACACACCACTGAAGTTAACCAAAAAAATGAACGAACATATATGGAACATACAAGTTTCAGTCTTCAGAACTAAGCGTCCAGAGAAAAAAAAAATAACTTACTTAAGTTCTATACTGTTTGACTTTTCAGAAGAAAATATTTTACATTGATTCAAGGCAAAGAGTTTATATTGGTCAGATTTATAGTGGAATAATTTACTTATATGTATACTCATACCTTTTATCAGAATCCAAACAGAGAAATTTTTTAGACTGTTTTCAGGTTCATCAAACAGTAAAGGAAACCTTGAAGATTATCAACTTGAGCAAAATAAGAACATCCATTTGAGAGACAGAATAAGAGACTGGCTATTAAAATAAAAGAGACCAAATTGTATCAAAACAAGAAGAAATATATAAAGTTCAAAACTTTTAACAGAATCCAATACTAACCATGAACAAGAGAATAAAACAATATAACTCAGATTATATATTAGACAAAACCAGCAACTAACCTTGCAGGCTGCCCATGTTACTGATCTCAGGAGGAATATCACCGGAGAGATTGTTCACATTCAAGTACAAATCGGTAAGCTCAGTCAAGTTGGCTATTTCACGTGGTATATCTCCATACAAAGAGTTATAATGCAAGTACAGTCCAGTCAAGTGCTTGAGGCCGGCAATAGCTGGAGACACCTTGCCATACAAACCCTTTCCTTGCAAAGAGATGTTGGCTACTTGGCCCTTCTCGTTGCATGCTATTCCTTCAAACGAACCATCACACGGCTCACCATGGATGCTCCATGAAGAGAGATACCTGCCTTCCGGGTCTAAAGATGCTTTCATGTCCATGAGTGCTCTCAGCTCTGCGTTTGCAGAAACCACCCATGTTTGGATCATGAGGAGAACAAGCAGAGAGAAGAGAAATAGCTTAGAACCCATATCTGGTTTTGGTTCAAAAATGGCAAAAGATATCTTGGTGTCTCTCTGGTCAATGTTTTTCCTTAGCTTTTGTTTTGCCTTTCTCTCTCTGTCTTTCTCTCCCTGTTCAGTATTCTCTCTTTCTCTGTCTATGACAAAGGGAAAAATAGTGTGGAACAGTGGAAGAGACAAAGATGCAGAGATGTCCATACTTTCTCAGTGGGAGTGTGTACTCACTATATGGGAAAACTCAAAAAGAGAGAGAAAAGAATTTTGTTCTGATTTTTCTTGTTGGACTGAATTGGAATTTAAGATGGCCGTTGGATTAGTAGACTTCTCTAATGAGCATCGGATTTCTTAGAGGTTCAGTTGCATATTAGTAATGTAGTTCAGGTGATGAAGACAATGCGGACTTGGGTTGACCGTGACTGTGTTTGGCAACTCCTGTAAAGGAAGTTTAAAAAGATATTTTTGCTGCATTTTATAAAATAAAAAATAAAATAAATATATACAAATTCAAATTTTAAATTCTTTGCTAATATAAATATTTCAAAACATATAAATAAATAATATAACATAATTATTTAAATGAAATAATGAGATAAATAGTACAATATTTCAAATAGCATCGGCGCCACGTTGTCGTTTATGGATGGTCATTGACGTAACCAACAGGCGCGTGTTTATAGCCGCCTCAAACCCGAGATGCCAAGAGAGTAGTTTGAATTCAAAACTTGTTGATCCTCTACACACAATCTTACGATAAGCCGTAGCAGCCCTTGGATCATTCCGTTAAAAGTGGTGAAGGTCAAAAGAAAACTAAAATTGATCATCAACAACCGTTGATATCTATATAATCGGTGGACATGAGGGTAGGTAATGAAAATAAATTCAAATAAAATGCAAAGTAACGAGGATTGTGATTGGGTAACGGTTGGACTATATGCATTCATTGATTTGGATTTTAGAAGGGGACCGAGCTAGTTTAATGTCAGAGACTGACAATACTGCCACAAGTCTACTGTCTGTGTCTCAATGTCCTCTTTATGGGTTCTAATATTCTGTTATTCGTTGTAGTAAACGAAATTGTTTTTTTTAAGACATCCAAGTATAACCTAAATTTAAGAATGTGATTAAATATTTGTTACATTATTTTATGTTTTATAATATGATAATTTCTCTAATGTTACAAGAAGTTGAGTATGAAAAAAAAAAGACAGCTGTCCTCTTTGACGACAAAAGGGCGATCGAAAGTTTAATTAGCCATAATTTTGCTTTCTAATACTTTTTCATAAATGTTTAATTACCCAAAAATTTATGGTATTATTATGTTTTATCAGTACTGTATATATCAAAATAAGAGTAAACTATTTTTTCTCACCCAAGGCTTGTCTTAATGACACTTTTTTACCCAAAAGGTTTTAAAATAACATTTTTTCACCCAAAGTTTATATCTCATTAATACTCAAAATACACTTTATTTTCTCAATCGGCGTTCGACAAGTTAGCAAGAGTCAGAGTAAGAGGGGTTTTATAGAATAAAGACCGGTGGATTGAATGATGAAGACCGTTTAAATATTTGCTTTGGAAATCAGCTAAGAACAAGAAACTATAACTTTGCGATGGTCGACAATCAACGAAAAATTAGGTATCGGAGTGAAAGAGGTTTTGCATTAAAGAGATCGGAGGTTTAAATAATGGTGATATAGTGAATTTTCACCACCAAAATCAACTAGAATCAGTTTTGGATAATAACGGAATATAAACTTTGGATGAGAAAGTGGTATTTTGAAACTTTTTAAGTAAAAAATGTCATTAAGGAGAACCTTGGGTGGGAAAAATTCGTTTGCTCATCAAAATAACTGTAAGCTAGAATTACTCTAAAATAGATTTTTAACATCAAATTACACTCTTAAATGAATGGAATGAAATGACAACAGAAAGACTACAACTTCACTTACTTGACTTGGTACTATTTTTGTATTAGAGTATCTGGAAAACCTGACTTGATGTTGAAAACTGTGATAGCACAAAACTATAGGTTAAAAGAGGACCACATTGGCCCAAATTTCTCATGAAAGAAAGAAGCCACGGGACCCGTAAAACATTATTACTTATCAATTCTTCAATATCTTGTGGCTCTGGTCATCTTAAAACATGGGATGTACTGTTCAGAATTACTTGATCAGACATTTAATTCCGCTTGGACCGACATAGCCACAATTTTAGTTGGCTTCCATTAATCATATCGACACAATCAATGTTAGCCAGTTCATATAAATACTACAACCCCCTTTCAGCTTCATAATCTAGTTGGCTTGTCAATTTTGAGTACAACAATTGAAATAAAAAAAAAAAAAAAAATTGTAAGAAATTAAGGATGTTCATCTGCCCAAGCTTGTACACGTTAATTATTTTTAAGTGATCAAATGATTTGATAGAGACTCTTAAGTGTATTACATAAGAGGTTTAAAATTTGAGTTTCTACTCAGTTGCTAATAAGTGTAATCATTGTAGATTTTATTCAGTTGATAATTATAGAGTTTCAAAAGATTAGTTGAGGTACATGTAAACTGGTGTGAACACCTCGTCGTAAAAAAATGAAGAAAAAAAAGAGAGAGTTAATTGCATTTCTTCCCCTATGGTTTCGGTGTTTAAGATATTCTCGATTTCTCTCCCGATAAAAAGAATGTAACGATAATATAGCGATTATAAAAAAATTGATAACACCGTCAACACGTTTATAAGTGTTTTATATATGTTCAATGAATTTGTGTTAATCTATTTTGGGGATTAACCATGGTACAAAAGATAGTATCATTATTTGATTGAACCTTTATAATCATTCAAATTTATAGCCTAAAAAGAAGAATTTAAGGATTGTGAAAATTTGATTAACACGTTTTGAAGCGTCCTAAAACTTGTAATTCTAAGACAAGTTGCTTATCTTTTTTCTTGGACAGAAGAACAGATTCCTCTACAAAGACAAAGCTCAGCTTTGACATATGCTAGCGTTATTGAGCTTCGAATATCTGGGGTTGCTCAACACCATTGTTGTAACCCATAACCTGTTTGTGAGAAAAAGCCTTATTTAACTTCAACCGTCTTGGGTATAACTAAAATAACAAGAACAACCCAAAAAGAAGGTTTACTGGAACATAAATTATTGGGCAGTGCTTCTTTTTAGGTACAGATAGATCTCGGTTCTGCTAATGCTATCCATTGTATTTGTAGACCTGAGTCGGTCAGTGGCCTCGCCTGACCAGTAGCGATGCCAACAAAGCGGTGGATCGATATGAAATTATTTTATACATGAAGTGCCTTGAAGGATCTGTTCTCTGCTTTGCATGCCTCAACCCCTTTTTTCAAACTTTTCTCAGTTCCTTTGCAGATAGACAAGGCATCTATTCTTTAGAAAATTCCATCACCTACTTTTCAATTCATTCTACTTTTATCAGTAAACATATTTATTGCATTATTTAAGCTACGAAATATCCCATTATTAAAATCATTTATCAGCTTCGAGGAAAAACCCCGAAGTGTAAAACCTTAGAATAATACTACATCAATAACCCTTTCTTTCACAATCCTGATGTGACAGCTTACAATTGATCAGTTTACAGTTAATTAATAGGATCCATACGGGATTTATGTGAGAGCTGTTATGAACTGATCAATTACGAACTGTCACGTAAAGGTTGTGAGAGAACGTTTGTGAAAAAAAAAGTTGTTAGTATTATTCAAAACCTTATTGTTTCTTCGTTTTATATACCTAGAAGTATTATTCTGTGATATGTTTACATAATGGGATTAATTTAAGAGTAGGGAGAGGTCTGTGTTTTGACGGTTGGTTGGATTAATATTTTTTTTTCCTTTTGAAAGTGCTGTGGCTCTTTTACGAAGCATAGGGTCAACATCAAATGGAGGAGCATCTCTTTTGTTAAAAAAATCAGAATAGAATAAAAACAAAACCAAAAAAGAAAGGTTATAAAGAAGAGAAGAGAATGGGTGGCTGGAGTGCTAGCTACAAAAGAAAAGGAGTTGATAAAAAGGGGGATTCATGGAGCATAAAGTTATTAATGATGGATGGATGGCACTTAGAAAAACCATGTATATGTTGTGCCCACACTCTTTTGGGATTTGTTTACTTTACTGCACTTCACTCATCAATTTATTGTTCTTTCCTGTATGATTTGGATTTCAGTCAGACAATCACTACTGAGACAAATTCATAAAGAAAGAAGGGATTCAATGTAGCATTACTAACAGCACCCCTTTCAGAAACAGAAAACCCCACATATAACTTTGCTTATTTTGATTGATGATTGATAAAACTTCTGATTTGTTTAAACTGTTTGTGTAATTCTGGGAATTAATGAAGCTAAATTGGTAATTGCATAAACTGGATGAGATCATTCATTTGGTTTAGGAAGCATGTCTATTTATAAAAGCAAAACACATGCATTTGCTTTATATTCTTCACAAAAAAAGGGAAGCAACTAGCTAGATAGTAACCGCCCTTGGATTACCGAGTAGTTAAATAGGGACTCTTAGTGTATTACTCAAGAGATTCTGAGTTCGATTCACCTCGGTTACTAATAGGGATGATCATTGAAGGTTTATCTAGTCGTTAATTTTAGGGTCTTAAAAATTAGTTGAAGTGCGTGTAAACTGGTCCGAATACACCAATAAAAAAAGAAAAAAACACCTAGCTAGATAGCATGGGGTGAACCCTACATAAAAGAAGATCATATTGATACCAAATTCATATTAACAGATGAATTTCAAGGTAATATAGATATATTATTTAGTAAAATTACCAGATTTAGTTGCTGTCTTTATCAGTTTTAGGTTTTGGTTTGCAGCCATTGAACACAAAGTTTGCTTCATATTAGAAGGTAACGTGTTTAATTACGAAAACCAATGTTGTCCGATTTGTATTGAATTTGCAGCAAATTAAAATAATGTAACCTGACAAACTGTCAAACACTAGCTTTTTCTTTTTCTGGGAAGCAGGATCGCTCTGGCTGCTTTATTTTCTTAAGCATTTTTCCATGGCTTAATTAACCGATAAAGATGTTGCTGAGGTGTATAACGAGAAAATAATCACTTTTAATTCTTTTCTTATTTTATTTTAATTTTTTTCAAATAATTTTATGGGCCTTCCTAATATTTACCTTAAAGAAGAACAGTTGGATAAATAAGTGATCAACTAGAATTTTAGGGTATATTATTCAAAGAGTCTCGAGTTCGATTCACCTCGACTGCTAATATGAGTGATTAATGAAACTTTTACTCATGATCAATTAGGACTATTGGATGTATTACTCAAGAAGTCTTGAGTTTGATTCATTTTAACCCCTCATAAGGGTGGTCATTGGAGCTCTTACCAGATTAATAATTTCAGGGTCCTAGAGAATTAGTTAAGGTATATATAAACGGACTCGAACACCTATCAAAAAAGATATTTACCTTAAGGACACAAATGCCTCTATTGTTTTAGACTTCCAGAAACGGCAAAGCAATATTGAGTTGAAGGATTTATATACTGTACTGCCATATTGGGCTGGCAATTCAAGAAGTGGCCCAATGATGGTGGCTTAAGGGAATCGGACTCAAATGTCTATTAAAAAACGAGTGACCGACATAGATCCAGGCCCATCATTGATTTGGGATTCTCTGGTCACGACCTTCTCTGAACAAAGCAACCGAAACTAGTTGGACAAGGTGATCGAATTTAGTTTCAGAGGCTTGATTTGAACCATTTTATTGCTTCATTGAAAAGTTCAGTGTATAAATTCTGTCTTCAGTACTCCTTTTGTATACTTTATATGTGCATAGAATAACTCTTCATGAACAATTATAATGCTTTATATACGTCTTAACTGATGCATACCTTAAGAAGATTATACGCAAGTAGAGTTATATTATATACTCAATCCCCATAGTTTTATAAAAAGATTATGATTGATTCAAATGTTGACAAAATAAGAGAAAGAGACAAATAGTTTCTGAGACAACAGACAAGATTTATTTGCTTCACTGCAAATTACAATGACTCAAAAGCAAATTGCTCTATTTATAGAGCTAAATGTCATATGACTATATGCATAAAGAAAATATCTAGCCACTAACTCAGTCACTTAACTCTTGCATAAGTGCCCAAAGATTAAGACTTGTAACAGTATCAATTTAAGCATTATTCTACTAATAACAGATCCTAATGGACTCGGACAAAACAATAGACTCATAATGTAAACAAAGAGACTTAATCAAATAAACCCACGTGACTCAACATTCCTTCCCTTAAACTGAAAGATTTTCAAATAGTCACTTTAGACAACATTAGTAACAAAAATCATCCTGAAATTGGTCGTTCCAAAGTGCGTACACCGAGCAATTTCCGTAGCTTCTGAAATAAAGGTACTTTGAGGGGTTTAGTAAATATATCAGCAACTTGGTCTTCACTTCTGCAGAAGGTAAGATCAATGATTCCATTGTTGGTGAGATTTCTCAAGAAGTGATACTTCACATCTATATGTTTACTTCGCCCATGTAAAACAGGATTCTTGGAGAGCTTAATTGTTGAACTGTTGTCACAATTAATTGGGGTCGGTCCTTGTTGCTTGAAATAGAGCTCTTCAAGAACTTTTCTCAACTAAATAGTTTGGCAAGCACAAGAAGTTCCAGCAAAAAACTTGGCTTCGATTGTTGATAGTGTGACAATTGGTTGTTTCTTTGAAGACCATGAGACAGCTCGTGAACCTATCATAAAGACATAACCTGAAGTGCTCTTTCTATCATCTTGATCTTCAGCATAATCACTATCAGTAAATCCAATTAAATCTGGCGTTTCTCCTTTCTTGTAAAACAACCCATAACCAGTAGTCTCTTGCAAGTATCGAAAGATTCTTTTTGCAGCTAAAAGATGTATCTCCCTCGGGCATTCCATGTATCTGCTAATAAGACTTACAACATGCATTATGTCAGGTCTCGTAGCTGTTAAATACATCAAACTCCCTACAATTTGCTTGTAAAAAGTGCTATCAATCTTCCTTCCTTTAGGATCTCGAACAAGCTTCAAACCAACTTCAGAGGTGTGCTAACAGAGTGGCAATTTTTCATTTGAAACCTGTCCAAAATGTCTTGCACATACTTCTTTTGAGAAATAAAAATTCCAGCTGCAGATTGCACCACTTCAATGCCCAAAAAATAATGCATCGTTCCAAGATCAGACATATCAAATTCAACCATCATAGATTGTTTAAATTTGTCAAACATGACACTATCATTTCCAGTGAAAATAAGATCATCATCATATAAGCAAACAATGAGCAATTTTCCTCCATATCCAGTCTTTGAAAAAGTGTATGCTCATATGGACATTTGTTAAATCCCTCTTTAGAAAAATAAGCATCTATACGACTATACCAAGCGCGTGGTGCTTGTTTTAGCCCGTACAATGCTTTTTTGAGTTTATAAACCTTATTTTCACTTCCAAGCTTCACATAATCAGGAGGTTGATCAATAAATACCTGTTCTTCCAAGTCGCCATGTAAAAATGCTGATTTCACATCCAACTCTAAAATAGGCCATGAGTTTTGTGCTGCCAATGCAATCACTAGTCTGATTGTGTCATGTCTTGCAACTGGAGCGAAAACTTCTTTGTAGTCGATGTCGAACTCTTTCTTATAGCCCTTAGCGACTAAGCGTGCCTTGTACTTGTCAATTTCTCCATTCTCCTTCAGTTTCATCTTGTATACCCACTTCACACCAATGTTTTTTTTACCCTTTTGGAAGATCCGTCAACTCCCAAGTGTTGTTTCTTTCAATGGCTGCTATTTCTGCATCCATAGCTTGCCGCCACTTTGACTCCTTGACAGCATCTTTGAAAGCTACAGGATCACAATCTGAAAAAAGAGCAAAATGTGTAAGTGGGTCTTCAGATGGATCATTCCCAGGTACCTCATAATCAGTCATCCATGCTGGTCTTTTTTTAACTTGTTGAGGTCGTTGTTCATCAGCAACATCAACTCCAACTGGGCTTGGAAGGTCTTCTGCAATTGGTTGTTGCTCGTTTTCCACAGGTTGTCCATTCTCCATGGGCTGTTGCCTTTCATTTTCTCCATCAAAGTCTGTCATTATTTGTTGCTTGACATTGTTTTCTTTCCACGTCCAGAATCTTTCTTCGTTAAAAATTACGTCACGACTAATGACAATTTTCTTAGTGATAGGATTGTACAATTTGTACGATTTTGATTGCTCACTAACACTAAGAAAAATGCATTTTTCTCTTTTGTCATCAAGCTTTCTTCTCTTTTGATTTGAAATATGTGCATATGTTATACAACCAAAATTTTTGAAATGCTCGACAGTTGGTTTACGTCCACTCCAAGCTTCTTGCGGCGTCACATTTTGAACTACAAGGATGGGACTTCTGTTTAGTACATGAATACTCCAATTGACAGCTTCTAGCCAAAACTTCTTGGAATCCTGCTCCTTGCCAAGATTGACTGCACCATGTTCAAGATTGTACTATTCTTCCTTTCTGCAATGCCATTCTGCTGCAGCGTGTAAGCTGTTGTAAGTTGCTTTTGAATTCCATGAGTCTCATGGAAATTTGCAAATTCATATGACTTGTATTCTCCACCACAATCAGTACGAAGAACTTTTATTTGGCTGGCAACTTCTTTTTCAACAAGAACTTTGTAGCTTTTAAAAGCTATAAAAGCTTCAGACTTTTCCTGTAAAAAATACACCCATGTTTTTCGGCTAAAATCATCAATGAAGGTGATCATGTATCTTTTACCTCCATTGGAAGGTGGATTTATTGGCCTGTAAGGTCAGAATGAACCAACTCTAATGCTCCTCTGCTCTTCATGATTTTCCTTGCAGAAATTGATTACAGTGTTGTTTGCTAACAATATATTCTTCTCAAACTTTAAATCGAGTAGTAATTTGAGGAAGACCAATCACCATATTTTTCTGCTATAAAGTCTTCAATCCACCAAAACTTAGGTGACCATAGCGAAAATGCCATAGCCATGTTGCATCGTTTAGTTTTGCTGAGAAGCATGAATGAGTGGTGTTGTGGAGATAACGTGGGAACATACGATTTGCCGTCATGTTAACTTGAGCAATTAAGCCTAACTTTGCATCTTGAATTTGACACACTCCATCTTTGATAGAAATCTCGTACCCCTTCTCTTGCAGCTGACCCACGCTAAGCAAGTTGGTCTTTAGATCTGGGACGAAAAGAACATTAGAGATAGTGTGGGTGGAATTTTCTTTAGTTTGAATAGTTACCCTTCCTTTTCCCATAACAGAAACCGTGGAGTTTTCACCAAACTTAACGGTGTTGCAAAAAGATTTGTCCAAGTCAGAGAACGCCTTCTTATCTCCACACATGTGGTTGCTATAGCCAGTGTCTAAATACCACATGTTTGGTTGAGTTTCTTCCTTTACGTGACACACCATCAAAAGAGACACCTCTTCTTATTTTTCTGCAAAGTTAGTTCTTTCTTCACCTTGTCTATTCAGATTAGTTCGGCATTCAGACTTGTAGCGGTCGTACCTATGACATCTATAGCACTTCACATTGGACTTGTCTGCTGACCTCGATTTATATATAGTCGAGTGGTTGCCACCTCGTCCTCTTCCTCTTCCTTGAAATTGGTTGTCTTGGTGTTGGTGTTGTTGTTGATTTCCACGATCATTGTTTCCTCTACCTCTGCCTCTGCCTCGACCTCTACCTCGTCCTTTGTCTCCTCTTGTGGCCGAGTGATTTTCTGTTGAGGCCTTCAAAGCTTGCTTCTCTTTCTCCTACTGGTTAAATTTATGCTCATGAACCAACAAAGAACTTTGTAATTCATCAATTGAAATTTCATCAATATCATGAGATTCTTCTATGGAACAAACAACAAAAATAAATTTTGGTGTCATAGATCGAAGAATCTTCTCTACTATGGTCACGTCCTTTGTCTTGTCCCCGTGAATCCGCATCTTGTTCACGATCGCCATTGTTCGAGAGAAATAATCTGTAACTGATTCTCTCGACTTCATTCGGAGTGTTTCGAACTCCGTACGAAGTGCTTGACGCTGTTGCCTCTTTGCCGTTGCAGAACCTTGGTCCTTCTTCTTCATGGAATCCCAAATATGTTTCGAAGTGTCTTTGCAAAGAATGGTTTCCAAGATTGAGCGATCAATTGCTTAGAAAAGATAATTCTTTGCCTTGAGATCTTTCAACTGCTGCCCTTCTAGCTCTGTTCTTTGTGCTTGTGTCATTGTCGTACTATCTGTTGGTTCCTTAATTCCTTCAGAGACGATTTGCCAATACTCCTTAGATTTTAGAAAGTTCTCCATTAACATGCTCCAATGATCATAATGACCATCAAAGCGAGGAATGGATGGTTGAACAAAGTTGTCGATGGCAATCGTTCACTGCTGCTACAAAAAATAAAAAAAAAGTGAAGGAGAAAAGAAATAAAGCTGCTGCAATACGTCCTTTCGTTCTCACAAAACTCGCCCTTTTTTTTGTTCTCTCAACCTCACTAGCATACACCACACCTTGTTCTTTCTTCTCTCACTTTTTGTAAAACTCCTCACACTATTTTTTTGTTTTAGCCTGTGATACCAAATGTTGACAAAATAAGAGAAATAGACAAATAGTTTCTAAGACAAAAGACAAGATTTATTTATTACATCACTGCAAATTACAATGACTCAAAAGCAAATTGCTCTATTTATAGAGCTAAATGCCAAACGACTATGTGCATAAAGAAAATACCTAGCCACTAACTCCTGCATAAGTGCCCAAAGACTAGGACTTGTAACAGTATCAATTTAAGCATTATTCTAGGACTTGTCACAGTATCAATTTACTCATTATTCCACTAATAACATACTCCAATGGACTCAGACAAAACAATAGACTCATAATGTAAACAAAGAGATTTAATCAAATAAACCCACGTGACTCAACATGATTCAATGTTTGTATCACTTTGAAAAACCACACTCATCTTTTTTTTTTTTTTTTTTTGGCATCCGAGGGCGTTTGGACTAGTTTGCACGCCCCTCGATTATTCTTGAGGGACTCTGAAATTAACGGTCAGGTAAGCTTCTAGTGGTTACCTCTTATTAGTAATCCTAGAAATTCGAACTCATGACCTCTTGAGTAATACATCTAAAAATCTTAAGCGAACTGTTAAAGTACCTAAAGGTAGTTAACTTTACTCATCTTGCAGCTGCATGATATTTCGATTTTCAAATTGATCTGAAATTAATCTTATATATCTCTGTTCCTATTTTATTTCTTCCTATATATATATATTTCCAAAATGTAAGTCATTTAATGATTCGTGTTTTTTTTTTTTAATTATTTTCTGAAAATCAACTCTTGCTCTCTTAGCTAGCTTCACTTGATCTGCATATCTGATTTATATATAACTTATTTCACTTTGAGGATGAAAGCTTAATTTCAATTTATGAAGATTAGTCTGAAAATTAGCAAAAATATGGAGAACCAGGCTAGTAACTAGCACGGAGCTAACATTAGAAATTTGAGTTTGAATTTTGGGTTTTCAAGCTAGAAGAAAACCAGATCACTTCCCCTTCATCGTCTAAGATGCATGGCAAGTAATAAAGTGTTATATATTTTTGGTCCTGATCATCCATGCATATGCTTTGCCATTGGGTCTCATAAGCTGAATGTACTTTTAGTGTTCAAATGAAGATGATAATTGGTGTAGCAGCTAGGGTTTAAAGTCAAGAGCAATAGGTTTTGACTTAAGATAAATCATGAATAACCCGTGGATTTATAAATGATTATCTAATATTTTAAAAAAATTTCTTTGATTAATTTCTCTAAATTACTATTATACTCTTAATTCAAATATTCTTTTCCGGGGATCAAAACTCTAAAGAAATTATCTATGAGTCGATGGTCTAAGGAGGTGTTTGTCTGAGCTTATAAAAATTAGCTATAAGTTAATTTTAGCTTATAAGCATTTGAAATTTTAAGCAATTACGTATTTGGTTAAAATACTTATAAGTGACTGATAAGTAATTGACGTGTTTGGTAAAACGTAGCTTATAAATACATTTTATTATAAAATGACTAAAAAATGTACTACATTAAATAAAGGTATACTATAAAATTTTAAAATTAAACAAGGATAATGTGATAATATACTTGGTCAAACTAGCTTATAAGTGCTTATAAGCAAAAAAGAAAAAGTATTTTTTTTTTGCTTATAAGCTCAACTTATAAGCTCAAAAAAGTTATAAGCTCAACTTATAAGCTCAAAAAAGTTATAAACAAATAGGTCAGCTTAATTTTAGAGCTTATAAACTAGTTTGACCAGCTTATAAGCTTAGACAAACAACCCCTAAGTTACACCAAATAATATTTGCTTCAAAGATAAGCCCATGGGAGCTACAGATATAATATATTATTGGAATATTTATTTGCAAGTTTATCTAAAACCAGCTTCTAAGGGCTAAGACAGTTGACAGCAATTTCTAGTTTTTTGAAGGGAACTTAAGAAAGAAGAGAACCAATCAACATTCGATTACTTCCGATCATATATTTTTTTTTTTTTTTGGATGACTGAGTATGCTTGAGCCAGTTTATGTACACCACAATTAATCTTTCAAGATCCTAGAACAATCGGTCAGGTAGGAGTTCTAGTGGCTACCTCTATTAGCAACTGAGGAAGGATTCAAACTCAAGATCTCTTGAGTAATATACCCAAAAATCCTTATATTTCTGATCATTTTTTTTTTTTTGATGACTGAGTGTGTTTGAGTCAGTTTATGTATACCTTAATTAATATCTCAAGATCCTGGAACAACCGGTCGGGCAGAAGTTCTAGTGTCTATCTCTATTAGCAACCGAGGAAGGATTTAAACTCAAGATCTCTTGAGTAATATACCCAAAAATCCTTATTGAACCATTCAGTTATTTAGAGATAATTAAACCATTAATAATATTGCAGGTAAATATCTTTGCCCTAGCTTCATTAAAGTTTTGAGCAATGCTACAGTTACCGAAAAAAATATACCAAATTTACGTACCGACATACGTGGCATCATCTGCTTTTCTTAAAAAAAATTCATAATTAATGGATGATTAAGATGGTGCCACGTTTATCGGTGCGTGAATTCGGTATATTTTTTTTAGTAACTGTATCATTTTTCTAAAGTTTTATCTGAATTTTCCCTGTTAATTAATTTGCATAGTTCACCGTCTTTCAGTCGTCAACGGAAATGCTCTTCTCATTTAAACATCAACCTAGTCAACTATTGATGCACGCTTCTAAGGTGACTGTAAAAAGAAATTATATATTAAGTAATGTTTCTTGATGCTTTAATTCTTAGGAACATTAAATATGGGTATCCACTCTTGATTAATTAGTAGCATATTTATGATATTCAAGTGTAAACTTCCATAGGCTATATATATAGATAGATAGAGAGAGAGAGAGAGAGAGAGAGAGAGAGGAGATGAAGAATATATACCTTGAAGGAGACCCAATATTATCCATCAACTTATTGCCAGAAACTTATATCGATCCCACTAATGGATTGTTTTTCTACCTTGGATATATGTAATCTTTGCTGGTGATGGTTCGCCCATTTGCTCATAAAGGTTATGTTAAGCCGAAGCAGTCACAGGGCAACTCTCCTTTGGCAAATCAATGGGAATCAAAATAAATGCAATTGGCTAAACTAGAGCCACAATTTGCACCAATTATCACCACTGTCTGCCAAGTCAGAGGTGCCCTCAGACTGGTTTGCTTATCAAGACGGGTTCCTTGCTTATACCGCTTTCTGTGTTGGTTATTGGAGCTGGAACAGAGACTTAAGTACAAGGGAGAGAACTAAGAAGAAAGAAGAGATAAGAGAGCTGATGACAAAGTTTTGCCTAAATTCATTAAGAAAAAACAGAGTTTATACAACTTTGTGTCACTATTGTACCTAACATTCATACATATTTTAACATCAAAATACATCCTAACCAGACAATTTTAACAACTAAATTTAGATCACATTAACATGAAATAAAGTTGACAGCTTAATGTGTGCTGAATCCAGCAAAAACAATCACTTCATCATGGCCAAAAATCAGTTTCGGTGAACTGCTCCGAGGCCATTCTTCATCACCTCAAATTCTGCATTTGCCACCAACTTTCCAGCTTTAGTTGACAACCAAAAACGGTTTGTTTCAAGCAAAATATCATCACTTTGAACACTCCTCCTTGATATTTTTGCTTGAAACACCAAGTTTAAGCTTAAGACCTTCAAACTTGGACTTGCATAGGGCATTTGTAAAGATATCCGCCAATTGATCTTCTCCCCTACATTGAGTCAATCTAATTTCCCTACATTGCTTAGCCTCTCCCATTGCATGAAATTTGATTTTTATGTGTTTAGTTCAATCATGCATGACTGGATTCGTTGCCATAGCTACAGCCGATTGGGTATCACAGAAAATTTCAATAGGCTCACATTGTTTCACCTTCAAGTTATTCAGCATATTCCTCAACCATATGGCTTGATTTACTGCAGCAGGAGCTGATATGTATTCAGCTTCTGTAGTGGATTGAGCCATTGTTTCTTGCTTCTTGGATGACCAGCAAAAGGCTCCACAATTCAGCAAGAAAACATATCCTATTGTGCTTTGCATATCATCACAAGAACCACCCCAATCACTATCTGCATAGCCCACCAATTTGAACTTTTCAGACTTCTTGAACCAGATTCCATCACTACAACATTATGCATTTCTAGCCATGACATTCATTATAGCTAAAAGTGTGAATTTGTGTAGCTAAATGGTTTAGCTACAAATGCAATGTTTTGTAGCTTATCGTAGCTAGAAGTGGCGTAACAAAAAGTTAGCTATGTAACTTTTGGCTTACGTAGCTAACAGTTTATATTTTTTGCTATGGATAAGATTAATATGTAACTAAAAACTTAAATATTTTTGTCTTAACAATAATAAGCTTATAGCAAAAGCTTTGCCTTTATAGCCATGGAGAACAGTCTGTATAACTATGTTTACATTTTAGCTACACAAATATAAATTTATAACTAAATCTTGAAAATTTTTGCTACAAAAATAATATCCATGACAAATATATTAACCTTTTAGCTACGTGACCACTAAAATCGTAACTAAATAAAAATATCATTTGCCACATATATAGTGAATTCGTAGCTAAATATTAAACTTTTGCCCACAGAAATATAGAAGTCGTATCTATATACGAAAAGATATTACTATGGACATAGTGTGTTAATAGCTAAATGTTGAAATTACTTACTATGAATACTTTTGATTTGTAGTTAAATATTATAATTATTTGCTATGAACATATTGAAGTCATATCTATATATGAAATTCAGTTGTCATGGACATAGTGTGTTAATAGCTAAATATTGAAATAACTTGCTATGAGTACTTTTAATTTGTAGCTAAATATTATAATTATTTGCAATGGAACAAATAATTTATATAAAAAAATTCTAATTTATTGCTTCGATTAAAATTAATTGTAACAAATATTGCTATAATTAACAAATTTAATAATAATTATAAATTTATAGCAATTCTTTTACATGAAATAGAGAATATTACATCATATGACAATTTCTAATATAAAAAATTAAACATTAATAAAGTCATTTCCAACCAAATAATTGTCTACTCATAAAATCCTTCATCCTAGTAATTTAAAATATTATCAACTAATGTTTTTACAAAATATGAATCTTCTATGTCATAGCAATCTTTCCTAACCATTTAAGAATTTCCACCAACATGCAATATCAAATTTAAAAAAAAAAAATAGATAATCATATAAATTAATGTAATCATTGCATATCACTTTATGATTAATGTAAAAGAAAAATGGTTTTCATAATATATATGCAGTTTTCAGAATAACTTACAATTTCATCCAAAGGGATTTGGTTTTTTGTTGAAGATTGTTGACATTGAGTTGTAAGCATCATCATGAACTTCTCTTCCCATCGTCTATTCATCTCCTCCATTTGCTTTTTTACTTCTAATTTCTCATTTGCTTCCCTCTTTGCCTCCTCCGCCCTTTCATTTGCTTCCTTCCTAGTTGTTTGTACTTGTTTCATAAGTTGTGTTTTAGTTAGTCTACTTCCAAAAGATTTAGTAATACTCTTTCCTGGACCATAGGCACGTAAATAGTCATTCTTCTCTGGATCAAGGACCTCTTCAAATATTTCATCATCATTCAATAAGATTTGTTCTTCTACTTCTTGTTTTTTTAATCGATCAAACTGTGATCGCAAAAAATTTTATGGTATTAGCTTGGATGTGTGTGCATAATAAAAAATCAAGAAGTAGTTAAAAAGAATACAAATCTATTATAATAATGTCTTCTATATTGGATTCAACTTGCTTATCTTTCTTTCTTTTGCGATATTCTATCCAAACTTCAACACTAGAAGGAGTATATCCATTTTTCTTTTGTTGTCATAATAAAAGTTATGAACATATTGATTAAAAAATAATGACTGTGAATTATTAAACTTAATCTCATATTTGAAAGCAAATTCATACCATTTGATGTCTGAGTCGAACATAACTTTTGGTTCCTGTATAAGGAGGCATAGACCACTTTGATCTATTTGTCTTATTCTTGTTACTCCTTTTCTATATAATGATAAAATAAGCAATAATATTTATATCTTATAATTACATAGTAATTATGCTAAAATGTAACTTAAATAGATGAATATTAAATAAACTAACAAACAATAATAATAATAATAAGTGTACATGATAGCCATAACATTGAATTGTTTTGGTGATCAAGAAAGTATTAAAAAATAAATTACTAAATGATGTTAACCAATAGAACCAGTTGCTCTTTCTGGTTGTATGAGAAAATGGTGATTATTACATGACTTCTCAATACTATTTGTAGTAGATTGCACCTTATTGAGTTGTGTTTCATGATGAGTTTTTTTTGCATATCTTGAGAGATACTATCGGCAAATAAATTCTTTTTGTTAGTGGGCTTAGCTTTTTTTTCCTTCCCTTTACGTAAACCTCCATGCCTGCTCAGGTTGTTGGTATTCTAAAAAGGTATTATTTACAATAAAATAAATCATTGAGTTAAAAAAAAAAAAAAAAGGAAATGAAAAAAAAAAGACATTATTAAGCTATGACCATAATATTTCATAGAACATGAGTTACATTATGATATCGACAACATATGTTACATTATGATATCAACAACATATGTTACATTATGATAAAGTAGTCTTAAGTTAAAATTTTAGTAGTTTTAACTTCATACCCTTAAGGGGGCGTTTGGTTCATGGAATGTTGGATTACTAGAAATATTAGATTACTGGAAAGTTAGATTACCTTGAAGATTACTGGGAATCTTTAGGATAATGTGTTTGGTTAATTAGTAGGTATGTTACATTAATATGTTTGGTTGGGAGGAATAAATTGGCAAGTATGTTATTTAAATTACTGAATTGTCCTCTAATTAAATATTATTATTATATTATTTTTTAATATTGATTATTATAACCCCCCTGCATTTAAAAACTTAGCAAAAACAACTCCATAATAAAAGTTTGGAAAAATCAACAAAGCACCCCTAGCAACCCGCCCATCTGTACGTACAACAACCATCGCGAGCTTATCGATAGCCAACAACCTAACGGCGCACGAAAAGCACGAAATGGCCTCCGTGCGCCGTATGACCATTTCTAGCCAGAGATCTAGTCGGAAATGGCCAGACGTGACAAATCTAGCCGTTGATGGCTAGATCCGTCGATTTAGCAGTGAACGGCCAAATCAACGGATCTGGCCTTTGATGGCCAGATTAGATTTGGCCGTCAACGACCAGATTAGGCATGATATGACCATTTTCGACCAGATATTTGGTTGAAAATGGCCATATCGGGGCACAACGGCCATTTTCGGCCTTCCGCATACACGCACGGATGGCTACGCCACAGCTGGTGGTTACCTAGGTGGTGGGTGGGTGGGCTGCAATTTATTTTGAATTCAAGGGTAAAAGCCATATTCATGTAAATAAATTTAAAAATAAGGGCATTATTGTCCTAAAATTTTATTAATAAGGGATATAATTGTAACAAAAAAAGATAACCCTGATAATCTTAGAATACCTAAGAAAATAGAGGTAATCAAATTACCTCCAATATTACCAATCGTAACCATTATTGGTATTTGAAGATTGTCAATATCTTATATTACTTGACAACCAAACATGGTAATCAAGTAATATAAGTTGACTTAACCCTAGTAATCCCACATAACCCCCAACCAAACGCTCCCTAAAGGGAATTGTGGCTTCAGGCATTAAAGACATTATGCTCATGGATGTGAGATAGGTGTGGCAAATGCAAACAACAATAAAATTTAATTATTTTTTTAAAACAATAATTAATAAAAATTAAGATGTTAATATTCATTTAAATAGTTATTTATACTGTTAGTAATGTGTTTTGCATTTTGAAAGCATTATCATGATAATTTTCAATAATATTTTTTTTCTTTGTATACAATATTAGATTTTACTTTTTACTTGTACCAAATAATCTTCTTCAACTTGTACTTCTAGATACAATAAGATGACATTTTAGAAATAATTAAATCTTAAGATCTGTACACTAGACCAAGCCAACCTTCACCCACAAACACACAGCCAACCAGCAGCGGGACCTGCAAATAACCCACCACAGCCCAAAACAACAGCAGCGGTAGACTTTGCGCACACCACACCCCGCAACAGACCTAGCAGCGGTAGACTTTGCGCACACCACACCCCGCAACAGACCAAGACCACCAAACACCAAGAGGCCCACGCCACCAACCCAACAGAACCACTAAGCAGAAAAATCAACCAGAGCACAAAAAAGTAAAAACAACCTAAGCCATGAAATCTAGTTATTATTATTATTATTATTAACATTATTTTATATTTATAAAGAAAGAAATTGGAATTACAAGCAATGCTACAATTTCAGATGGAGAAATTCATTCCATCCTTCAGAAATCATTTATTCACTTCGGCATTGTTTTAAAATCCGAACCGGAGGGTAATCCGTTTTGCTACTCAGGTCATGGGTCAACCGGTCCAATCGGTTGGACCAATGACGTCAGCGACAATTTTATTTTTAAAAAATTATTATTAATCCCTTAAATTTTAATATATTACAAAAATTCCCTTACAAAGTTTGAATTAATCCTTAAAATTTTTATTTATTTCAAAAATACCCCAAAAAATTACCAATTAATCCCTAAACTTTTGACATATCTCCAGAATACCCCAATAAAATTACAAATTAACCCTTATACTTTTAAAATATTATAAAAACCCTCTAAGACTTGAACCAGACCGAAGAAACTACCGAGTCCCAGTCTGGTCCGATTTTTAAAATAGAGCACTTTGGCATAACATATTCTTTCCTACCATACAAGCCCATTCAACTTCCCAACTTTGGAGAAGAAAATGATTATCATATCAGGATTTATCTCATAGAATTCGAATTAAAACCCTAAATTTTCACTGGATATTAAAATATGAAAAAAAGTAAAGCAAACTGACCTTTGAAGCCCTAATCTTGCCTGGGAATTCTTCCAAAGGTTTTAATTATTTGCTTGCTCCTTGTTTTTTATTCCATCATGTTTATGGTAAATTAAAAGCTTAGAAAAAAAAAAAAAAACCCCTAAAAAAAAGGTGCAATATGATAAATTAAGGAGGGATAAATAAATACCGCCACTTTTATATTTTGGAGAAAAAAATATAGTCTTTATCCTATTTGAAGTATAAATATGAATTTTAATTGAATCAGCAACAATGAACTTGACCTAATTAAATAATAATAAGGTCTATGGGCTTAAGCTAATTAAATAACAATAAGGTCCATCATGACTAAGGTTAAACAAATTATCATATTAATTAATCTTATAATTACTAAAGTATATAAATTATTTATTAAATTATTCACATTTAAAAGATAAATTACATCAAATATGATGAAGAGAATTAAATTCTACATATTTAAGATAAATAATTTGAATTATAAATGATGAATAAGATAAATAATCTTTACATAGTAACGTTGTTACATAAGTTAATTAACCATAGTTTCATGTGATTCATTAAGTTCAATTTTTATAAGCAGACTTATATTCTTATTATAAATAATATGAAACGATATTGTGAATTAAATCACGAGTGGTTTGAATCAATTGTAATTGATACCTTGAGAACAATTTATTAAATCATAAGGAGACGAGACCCACTTAAATCCTACCAGCTTCATAATAAACTCTTTATTTCTTGTTCATAGAATGAACTTGTAAATTGATCTCCAACTTATTGATTACTGGCGTGGAACGTATAGCAGATGAGTATATGGAATGGGCTACGCATCAGACCAATGATTAGAGAACCTGTTAGATATGGTTTATATTTTGTATGGGCTTGAAGCCTACGCAGACACATTCGAGGGTCTCACCCTTATGAAAATGAAAATTGGTGTGAAGAAAGAGACAAAGAATGAGAGAAAAAAGACTACCGCGCCCTTACAGGTTTCTTGTTAGTTGTTTCCCACCATATCCATTTTATATTTTTTCTATTGGACATCATTTCTTGTTTTACTTCAAGTTTTACTTAACGGCGTCATTTCTATTATTGTTTTTTTCTTTTTTCCGATGGCCTGAATCTTGTTAAAAATGGATGGTGTTTAGATCATATTAGATTAAAATAGTTATAAATCAATTAAGGAAAGTTTATTATTAAAATAGTATTTCTCTAAATTAAAATTCAATTAAATTTAAATTTTTTATTGAATGGATGATACATCCCACATGAATTTTCTTTTTCCCAAACTTTATTACTTTTCCTATTAAAGTCACAAAAGTATAAAATTTTGATGATATTATTAAAGATAATAATTAAAATATTAGCAAAACCCTTTTCACCAAGGCAAGATATGATGAAAGCCTCCTCCTCCACATTGGGCTCCAACTCTCATGCTCACTTGAATCCAATTTCAAACATCCAATTATATTTTTCTTGGTTGTCCACTCAACAAAACCTTGCTACTTTTATTCTTAAAGGAATATTATATGTACAAAGATTTTTTTTATAAGAGTCTTTGTATAAAGTGATGTGGCAGTTGTCATACCATTACCACACCATTAGTTTGTAAAAAGAAAGATAAGATTAATGTGAAACTAGTGGTATGGCAGTTGTCGCATCACTTTGTAACATTTCTTTTATTCTTATCTATTTAGACATATATCATATTATATGTTTAAATAACATAAATACTTTGTATAGGCTTGAAACCTACGCAGACTCAATCGGTCCGAACCAAATATATTATCAATTATCATAATTAATGGTATTAACAATAATTAATAATAAACAAATATTGTCATTCTCAAATATAGTATTATTAATGCTATCATTATCATCTAAAACAAATATACAGGTTCATATATATAAAGATGTAACATTATCAATTTTTATAATATCTCATATCTCATTCTTAAAATCATATATATTTCATAAAGTGTTAGTTTTAAATTATCATAAGAAAAAACAAAAACCTCAGAGATCCTTTAAAATAAAATTTTATTTTACAAAAGCCCACAATGTTCTTTTAAGTTAGCTATTGATTGAAGGTTTTAATTTACTATTGATCTTAGCGGTGTGATTAACATTATTTTGACTATAACTGTTTAATTCATAAGTAATAAAAATATAATTACTCGCGGGATAAATTAGAATATAGAAAATTAATTTTCACATTCTTTATTTGCCACAAATTCAAATAATTTATAGCTACTACACACATATTAGCTATATATTTAAACTATTAGCTAATAATAATATTATAATATTGATACTACTATGAAAATAAAATTTGTATAACTAAATACCTTAATTAACTACAAATTTCAATATTTTATAGCTAATGCACAAATAGTAGTTGAAAGTTCCAGTGACTACCTCTATTAACAACCGAAAAGGGATTCAAACTCAATATCTCTTAAGTACTATATCTAAGAGTCCTTAGAGCATCTCCAATGGTGATCTTTATTTTGAAGAGCATCTTTTATATAAATAAAGAGCATCTTCATTCATTTTTAAATATAAATAACACAATTTTTATTCAAATCCAATAGACTCTTTAAATTTAATGAAGATGCTCTTTATTTTTAAGAAAGAGACTTAATGAGAAAGAGAATTAATAAATAAAATGCATAGGAACTTATAGTTTATTAATTAAAATTAGGATAGAGAGTGAAATTTGACTCTCTAAATGTGGAGAGCCAAACTCACTCTCTAATTTACATTTTAAAAATAAAGAATATGTTGGACTCTTGTTTTTATGGATAGACTCTTTATAATAAAGGGTTTAGATTATCTCTAATGGTGCTCTTTATTTTGAAGAGCATCTTTCGTATAAATAAAGAGCATCTTCGTTAATTTTTAAATATAAAGAACACAATTTTTATTCAAATCTAACAGACTCTTTAAATTTAATGAAGATGTTCTTTATTTTTAAGAAAGAGACTTAATGGGAGAGAGAATTAATAAATAAAATGCATAGAAACTTGTAATTTATTAATTAAAATTAAGATAGAGAGTGAAATTTGACTCTAAATGTGGAGAATCAAACTCATTCTCTAATTTATGTTTTAAAGATAAAAAGTTTGTTGGACTCTTATTTTTATAAATAAATTCTTTATAATAAAGATTTTAGATCATATAAAGAGTTTTTTTAGAGATACTTTTATTGAACCACTCAATTATCTAGAGATAATTAAACTATTAATAATATTGCAGATAAATATCTCTGCCCTAGCTCCATTAAAGTTTTATCTGAATTTTCCCTGTTAATTAATTTGCATAGTTCACCGTCTTTCATTCCTCGACGGAAATGCTCTCCTCATTTAAACATCAACCTAGTCAAATATTGATGCATGCTTCCAAGGTGGCTGTAAAAGGAAATTACATATTAAGTAATGTTTCGTGATGCTTTAATTCTTCGGAACATTAAATATGGGTATGCACTCTTGATTAATTAGTAGTATATTTATGATATTCAACTGTAAAAATATATGTGTATATATATATATATAGAGAGAGGGGGAGAGAGAGAGAGAGAGAGAGAGAGAGAGAGAGAGGAGATGAAGTGTATATACCTTGAAGGAGACCCAATATTATCCATCAACTTATTGCCAGAAACTTATATCGATCCCACTAATGGATTGTTTTTCTACCTTGGATATATGCAATCTTTGCTGGTGATGGTTCGCCCATTTGCTCATAAAGGTTATGTTAAGCCGAAGCAGTCACAGGGCAACTCTCCTTTGGCAAATCGATGGGAGGCAGAATAAATGCAATTGGCTAAACTAGAGCCACAATTTGCACCAATAATCACCATTGCCTGCCAAGTTAGAGGTGCCCTCAGACTGGTTTGCTTATCAAGACGGGTTCCTTACTTGCTTATACTGCTTCTGCAGAATTGGAGTTTTTCTTGAGCTTCATGTTTCGCCGCTGGACGGGCTTTATAAGCACGTTGATCGGGCTGGGGCAGCTGTGCAGGCAGCAGAAGAGAATAAACCAATAAAGAAATGGCATATGCTTGAGGGTTATATGCCAGGGATATCCTTCGAAGCTGCTTTTTTTTGGGGCTGCCTTTTTTTCTTTATCTTCTCCATACCTAAATGCTGAAAAATCATTCCAGGCATTGAAGATTCTCTCTCACTTTAGAGGGTGAGAAAGCAGTTGAGAGGAGATGCCTCTTCGTAATTTCAAAGTGGCAACCCTATAACTGTAGCATTATGAATTAATATTAATCGATGGTTAGGATTGTATCATATTATTCGATGTATAAATTTGATGCGCATTCTTCGATATTGCTCTATATATATTAACATATTTTCAAATCATATCTCTAATCTCATATTCCTTCCTTTTTTTTTTTTTTTCTTTTTGTGTATTTTTTATGTAATTTTTTTCCTTTAACTTGACTTGACTTTAATGTGATACTTTTCTGATTTTTATGTACAGAAAATCTCACTTCTAGGATAAACAACCATAAGTAATATTATAGTTTTCTTTATGTATTTGATACAATCTTAACGAGATATAAAAACCTCCCTTTCTTTCACAGAATTCTCTTCGGATGGTTTTCATCTTAATAATTATTTTTAGCTTTCAAAGTTCATACTTGTTTGGAGAGAATAAGGTATTCATCAATTTGGAACCAAAAGTTTCGCTACAACTTAATCCAAATTTAATGTTATTACTGGTTTGTATAGGTTTCAGTTGGACTATCACTTTCAAACAAAATTCAAATGGATTAATGATGAATTTTATGTAAGTAAAGTCATTAATCTAATACAATTACACTGACCTAATTTATAGATGCAGTTTAATTTGTTAAAATCAGTGAAACCCAACTAATAAATTCATTTGCTTTAACAAAACCCAAATTGCGAGAAGAGAGGATCTATTTGTAAATACTAGACTAAAGAAACCATATTTTATCTAGTTTAACTACATTTGGGTGGCCGAGTGGTTCGATAGGAACTCTTGGCTGTATTACTGAAGAGGTCATGAGTTCGAGTTCTTTCTCAGCTGCTAATAAGGGTAGCCACTGAAGCTTTTACCCGATCGGTAGTTATAGCGTCCTGAAGGATTAGTAGAGATACGCGTAAGCTAACCCAAATACCGTTGGTCCTAAAAAAGAAAAAACCATACTCTTGGCTGTAAACTTAAGAGGTCATGTGATCGAGTTTATTCTCGGTTGCTAATAGGGGTAGTCATTTGAGCTCTTACCCGATCAGTAGTTATAACGTCCTAGAGGATTAGTAGAGATACGCGTAAGCTAACCTAAACACCCTTGGTCCTAAAAAAGAAAAAAACCATACTTTTTAATAAATTCTACAATGACACATTCATTCTTATATTAAATTGTTAAAATTAATCTTAATTTCTTATTCTTTACAAATACTTTTGACACCCACTTTTTTTTATTAAATTCAAAATATTTTTAAGACAAGAAGATAGTTCAAAAGAGGAAGAAGATTTACAATGAGATATATCAGGTTACAAGCAATACAAAATTAATACTTTTTAATTGCTTTTCATATAAATATATTGTTATTTTTCTTCTAACTATTGCTAACTATTTTAATTGCTTTTCATACAAAATTAATATTTTCTTTGTGTTGTTTAATTGTATTATGTTTTTGGAATTATTTGTAAGGATTTTCTCTAGTTTTGATTTTTTTGAACTTTCAATTTAATTATCAAAATTATTATTGGAATATCAATGATGGAGGAATATAGCATAAGTTGAGGGAATAAAATATTAACCATTTTAAAATATATATAAAAAAAAAAAATGAAATGAAATGAATAACATTATGAAATTTATGGGACGCCACTGTATCTTTAGGCCCAAGATAGAGTAAGGAGCATTTGGGCTTTAATTAGTGTCACTAAAGCCCAAACTAATGAGGACATGTTTGTCAATTAAGGAAATGAAAAGGGGTAAACAGTAGATTCAAGAGTCAAACGATATAAAAAGTTATAAACCCTAAATATACCATCCAACTGTAAGGAAGCTAGGGTTTGCAGCTGCGGCTCGTAAGCAGAGGTATAATACACAACAGAGAGCTTCAGTCTCACCTCCGTTGCCGTCACCATGGGTCGTATGCACAGTCGCGGGTATGCCTCTCACTCTCTATCTCTCTGTGTTTGTGTGTAAATGTGTGCGTGTGTTGATCTTTACACTTGTTGTGTGTGTTGTTTGGTTGTAGTAAGGGTATTTCATCCTCAGCTTTGCCTTACAAGAGAACTCCACCGAGTTGGCTGAAGATTTCTGGCCAAGATGTGAGTCAAATAATCCTTGTACTCTTTTAGCTGATTTTTTTTTTTTTTTTCCCGAAGAAAATTAAAAAAGAAAATGATGTGATTTTGTTTGTTAGGTTGAGGATAACATTTGCAAGTTTGCAAAGAAGGGTCTGACTCCTTCTCAGATCGGTGTTATTCTTCGGGACTCTCACGGTATTGCTCAGGTCAAGAGCGTTACTGGAAGCAAGATTTTGCGAATCCTTAAGGCTCATGGTAAGCGAAAAGTCCCTTGAATGGTGATTATTACTATTGGTTATAGTCATGCTTATATTGATTTAAGTTGTGATGAGCTGCTTGAAGACTGGGGGACTAGTTTTTTGGGGCTCACATTTAATGATTCAAATGGCATCTTAATTGAGCTAGCAACCCCTATATTTGGGATAGCTTTTCTTTTTTCTTTTTTAAAGAAAATGTTTAGGTTTAATGGCTTGCGATATCGATTAACGATGTTTGATAGTATGTTTTTTATTCTTCTTAGTTTGCGCTTTTTTTAAATAATTTGATACTTGTATAAATTCTCGTGTGGTTGTGACTATTTTTTTTATTGATTGTACTGTTGATCTTTGTTTTTGTAGGACTTGCCCCTGAGATTCCTGAGGATCTGTACCACCTTATCAAGAAGGCTGTTGCAATTCGGAAGCATTTGGAGAGGAACAGAAAGGACAAGGATTCCAAGTTCCGTTTGATTCTTGTTGAAAGCAGGATCCACAGGCTTGCTCGTTACTACAAGAAAACAAAGAAGCTTCCTCCTGTCTGGAAATAGTAAGCCTTCACCACTATTGCACATTTTTAATTTATGTGAAATAATATGGTTTGGAAGCATGTGATTTTTTTTCTTTGTTCTATTAGTGTTAGTTTTCTTTTTGTATTTGCTTGTGTGAGTATAAATCTGTAACTGCTTTAGAAAATTATAGAAATTGATAGTTTCAACAATGTTACTTTGGAATAAGTTTTCTGTTCTCAAATTTGATTAAGATTTAGTTCTTGTTATTCCTTACAAAAATTTAGGCAGCCATGATGGGTTTGCGACTGTGAATCATGTTAAATGGTGTGAATATTTCTTTTGGTGTGCATTAGAGTATGTTAGAAGGTGTAGTGTTAGCTTTGGGAACTTGTTTTTGTTGCTGTTAGACCTTAAATAATGTAATCATGTAACCTTTTAGTTGATAGACTGAATCATGTAATCAAGTAAGCATGGAGTTTAAAAATTGAAATTTGAAAGATTGATATGGGAAGGTAGAAACTTTAACAGAAAATGTAATAATGTTTTTTCTTTTCCTTGTATTATTGAGTTAAACTGTGACATGGATTTTTTTAGAATTTTTTTACTATCCAGTCTTAACTAGGTGTTGGTTCATCTAGCTACTTAATAGTTTCCCTTCAAAAGTTGAAATTGTTTCATACGAATTCAGTTGGTTGCTCACATCAATGCATTAGTACTCTAATTTTGGTAGTGGTGGCAGTAATCGTATTCAGCAGTAGCTAATACTTTTAGTTTTCCGGAATTATTAGGCTCTCTCTTGATCTATCTTTCACTCTCAATAAATAATGTTGTATTGCATTCCTCATTGTTTGTTTTTAAAATCTATTATTTTGTTTTTAATTCCACTTCCTTTTTGCAGCGAGTCCACTACCGCCAGCACCCTTGTGGCTTAAGCTAGGTTTTGCATCTTGGGGTGGCAGCAATACTCTTATGAGCAAGAATGATGTTTTCATTGTCTAGTATATTCCAGATGTAAGACCTTTATTCATAGATTTTAAAAGATTTTGTTTTGTTTTGTTTGGGAGAACTTGGAAGAGAAATTTATAACTTGTTCTGTTGCTGAATGTTTGCTTCTTTTTTGAGCATTTGTGTTTTGGATTAACCTTTTGGGCAAAAGATCCTTTTATTGTTTCCTCATTATTAATCACCATTCATAGATTGGATTAAAAAAGAAAGTTAACAGTCTTAGGATTAATGGGATTATGTCTGCAATGTCCGAAATTCATACGCATTTGAGCCCTTTGGGGGTTGACTAGCAGATGAACAGTCACATGAAAGTTTAATAAATCTTCATAAAACCCAGCCATCACCGGTGGCTATGTTACTGGCTAGAATCATGGCTTGGCCTGGTTAGATTGGTGGCAGGCCGGCTGGTCAGCAATCTGGCCACTCCACACTCCACAATTAAATTCTCAGCCGTTAATTCAGCAATCTCACACCACAATGGCTACAACCCATGTCAAAATCTCCCTCACTAAAACAGTTACAAATCGAACAGTCTCGATTACCCAAAATAACGCCATTAACCCGAACCTCTTCACCATAACTTCAACACAGTTAGAGAAGTTGGATGAGCCAAGATGCAGATGCTTTATAAATCATCAAGCTGGAAACGAAGCCAGGGGAGAGCATTTGAATTTTGAACAAGAGACAAACTTTCTTTATTTTTAAGAATTCATAAAAATGATTATTGGGCTTTTTGTTTAAGAATTCAAAACTTGTGTCTTTTAATATCATTTTATAATAATTTTGCACCTAAATCGATAATATTCCTAGATAAAACTGTGAACTTAAATTAAATTATGATATTCGAATTTAACATGATTATATATAATTACAACCAATATGATTTTTCTTCTAAAAAATAAATTACCAAAAACATAAAAGTAAAAAAATTAAGTATATATTAATTAAAGCTCTGAATTTCGCGAAACATCTCTAAAGTGTACGTCAATTTTAAGTAGCAGAAGTTTCAACTTGAGGTGGTATAAAATTTTATTCTGAATGGGCTTTTAACAGCTGAGGCGCAGGGCTAGCTACTTGGAGAAAAACCCTAAAAAAGAATAAAAAAAGGTGAAGCCAACAGAAGCTAAGTGACACTAGGGTTTTAGAGAAAATGGTTTTAGGGCTTAGACAATTCAGCCAGAGAACCGGCGACGGTGCTGGACAGCCAATTCTCGACACCGACAATGGCGAGGAACTCATGCACGTCCAGCCTTCTGTCTCCATCGTCCTTGGAAATCGTCCTCCGGACTCCCCTGGCACTCTCTACATCACCTCCAAGTACTCTCTCTTGCTTTTCCTGTTAACCTAAATTGTTACAACTTTTAAGTTCGTTCAGTTGTTTTAGTTCAAAGCAATTAATTTAGAATTTTCTATATTGTTGCGAGGTTTTACTTTTGATTGGTTGATTGTGGGGGGGTGGTTTCTGTAGGCAAGTGATATGGTTGAGTGACGTGGATAAAACAAAAGGTTATGCTGTTGATTTCTTGTCTCTGTCCCTTCACGCTGTATCCAGGGATCCAGAGGCCTATACATCTCCTTGTATTTACACTCAGGTTGGGAGTGCTGAACTGACTTTATCAAAATTCTTACATCAAATTGTTTCGTTGTATATCTCTGATACCTGCTGTCATTTATATATAGATAGAGACTGAAGCTGTTGATGAAGATGAGGATGAGGAGGATTCAGAATCGGGTGAAGTTTTAGACTTATCGAAAGTCACGGAGATGAGACTTGTTCCTTCTGATGCTAGCTTATGTAATTGTTCAATCTTTTCAATGAAAGATTAATTGTCTTTATGCTCTTCTTGCTGCTGTTTTTAAATATTCTGGTTGTGTAGCCGTTGATTTGATGGTAAATTCTAACATTTCTTTGACTAAATGTGTGTAGTGGATACCCTGTTTGAGATATTCTGTGAGTGTGCTGAGCTCAATCCTGAACCTATTGAAGGTGAGTTTTATTCTCCTATATATATTTGAATGGATTGATGTAAATTTATTTACTTGATGCTGTATTGCTATGATTGCATTTTAGTTGCATATTGATTTCCTATATTCTCTTATGTCCTTAATTAGATGAATCAGAAGGGCACAATTGGATTTTTAGTGCTGATCAGCTGGAAAATGAGGCTTCAGGTATGGGATGGAACTGCATTGATGTTCTCTGAAAAATTATGTCCCTTCTGTGTATTGATGTGGACTTATTATCCTTGAAAAATTGTTATGTCCAGTAGGGGAAGATGCTGGATGGCATTTTTTCCAGGATCCAACAAACTCAATTGGTCATTCAAATGGAGATCACGACCTTGCTAACACAGTGCTTCAGGTATGCCTGTGCATGTTCATATTACTAGCTTGTTTATGCTTGGAGTTTTTAAATCTAATGTCTTAGGTTGTTTGCTTTGAATCTTGATTTATATGGTTTTTAGCCCTCTATCTATAATGTGAGTGTCAAGAAAAAATATTGAAAATCTAGTAAGATAAAAATCACTAACATGAACATTGAGTTATATTCACAATAGTTTGCCTACTTATGATTTGATGTCTTCTATAAAAATAAAAAATTAAAGATTGAAAATAGAAAGGCTGATTACAAGATAACTGATCAAAAAGTTTCTTTTCCTTGGAGAATGTGTTCTATTTTGTACTGTAACAACAGATCAGGAATTTTAGAGCTCTCTTATAGTTGGATCTCTGTACTAAATTAATGAGTAGTTCAACATAGGTGAACAATGAAGAAGAAAATTTCATTTTTATTTGGGAAATCAGTTATGTGCTACTGTTTCTGAGGATGCAGGGGTCCATTTAAGGTAAAGATTGAACTTTTAGAAGTGGGAGTTCTGTTCTAGTTGATGGCTGTGAGCTTACCTCATTAGGTTTTGAAAAAGAAGAAAAAAGGTTACTAAAGATTGGAGCAATGATTTGCTTGTTAGTGAGAGTTTGGCAGGATAATTTATTAAGGTAGAAGAAGTTTTACATAATTCATTTTAGGATCACTGAATGTTTTTAGGAGTTGGAAGCCCTAAATCCATAGAATTGTAGTCAAACAAAAGAGTACTAATTATCTTCATTAAAAGATAAAGCTTAATGATGAGATGTAATTTTAAGTAAAATAAAAACTGATTATTGTTTTTCTGTAAATGCTATGTACGGTCTTTTATTGAACATTTTCATTGGATAATTTTTTTGACTTCGAAGATTCTCATATTCGGTGATTAGGGGGCAGAGGGAATTCTTTTTAAGGATGGGGTCATACCATATAATAGACTAGTTTTTTGCTTTGAATATATGGGCTTCAAATGGTATTCCATGTCTTGGACTTAGGTATTTGGATGAGAAGGTTGGTGTCGCCATATATCATTGTGGGTCTAGTTGGATGGGGGGTTTTGTTGAGTCCCAAGAATCTCACAGTGGATAATTTATTTGGGTGATGAGATCACTCGCTTGGGCCTCTTTCATATTCTACCTCTGGGCATGTTGTTTGTATTTAAATATTTTTATGTGCAATAAATGAACATTGAATCATATTTTGATGAATGTTGATGAGATTTATTGTTTATAAGGCTTCACAATTTTCTGTTTTGGTTGGAAATTTGTTGTAGACCTTAATTTGGTTTAGTGCTCAGTTGAAGTTTGTATTGGCTTCTTTTACACCTCGAACAACATTTCCCTTCGGTTTTCACTTTCATATACCTTGCAGCTTCAAATCAATGATCAACGCTTTGAGGATGCAGAGGAGATGGAACATGAAAGTGACGGCAGCCATTAGTGAGCCTTAAGACCTTTCTGTCAATTCATAATATGGCAGAGGTGAGTCAGTTGTTCTCTTTTTAGTTCATGTATTGTTCTCCCCTACATGGAGATTATCGCTGTACATGTCTGTAAACAATATCTTATACTATAACTAATGAGTAGCGTGAGATGGCATCAGAATCCACGATTCATGTGACTTGCCTTTTAACCTTATTTGTTTTATCAGACCATTAATGTAGAAGTACTAAAGATATGGATGAATATGTGATTAATAAGATTTTGTTTCCACCTTGTATTCTAATTTGGACTTTCAATTTACTGCTTAAGAAGAGAGAAAATGGTCGGATGGCGAGTCGCAAATTAGTCATTGAACAGTACCAGTCTCATGCTAGCAGATTGAATTCTTCCGCTCCGGATGTGTATGCTCCTATTGATGATTATTAATCAAAGGGGAGGATCATTCCACTTGGAACTGGAATGAAGCCTTAGGCTTCTAATTCTGGTGGTGGGCTTGTGTCTCACTCTAGTAAAAGCAGGAGTGTTTCCGTATGTTTTCATATTGCCTCTCAACATTTATTTTTACCATTAATTTATTATTTTATAGGCTGAAATTTATTTATCGACTATCTCTTAGAGAGTCGATGATCCTTGATATACAAACACATTTGAATTGCAATAGTTATGTTCTTTGGCGAGTCAAAACTCTTTAACTAATTAACATTATGATTCTTGCCCATATTAAATACTATGTGCGACACATGCATTTCTATTTATACAATAAAAGGCAGCATTTAAGATCTATTAAGCATAATGCAACATACTCGTTATTTTGACAAGGACAACATTCTACGAAGTAAGGTTATTGATGATATATCTGTTGAAAATTTGTGGGTACCCATCTTCGGCAAATAAATTATCCAAGGACTTCCATCATTCCATGTAACTTCATAATGCTAAAGAAAATATTACTTTATTTTCTTTTATTTCTTAAAATAGTATATGTCCAATATTGGTTTTCCTTCATTATTTGCTAAAACCGTCCCGACAAGGGATTGGGTCTCGGGTTGGGTGGTTCAATCGGTGGGTCAGACCGGTGCTAACATCAACATGATTCAACCCTTAAAAATTGATAAATCTCGAAATAAAACAAACAATGAAATTGGCGGTTGTTTCATCTTCTTCGTCTTCCCCATAACCCAACTCTTTCACAATAAAACAAACAATAACCTACTACATTCAAATCGCAAAATCTAGAAGCAGCCTCTAAAAAAACCCAACAACCTTCTCCATTCAAATCCCAAAATCAACCCAAATCACAAAAACCAAGCCGCCTACTCCATTCACATCGAAAAAACCCAACCAAATCGTAAAAACCAATAGCCTCCTCACAAAAACCCAGTAGCCTAAAGTGAATCACCGCCTCCCCTCCCTTTCCCTCATCCAACCATGTTGTTAACCACCACCCCACACCCCATCGTCGGTCTGATAAGCCTCCTCTAACCCAGATTACCCAGATTTACAACAAGAAGAAGTAGAGGGGCCGAAAGGAGAATTGAGTGGGGAACTAGATAAAAAGGAACCTGCCACGTGGACTCTAGAAAAAAGGGGCATTGAGAGTGTGACTTCATTATAGTATATAGAAGGGGAAAAACCATGTAAAAACCATTAGTAAATTTCAAAAATTCTTGGTAGGTCGCTAGCTCCTCGAATTGCTAGCAGCCTAGGTTTTGCTGTTTCCTTTATCATCTTTTATATCATTGTTTTCTTTATGATCATCTATCTTAAATAATTGTCAATTGTATTTGGTTCAACAATATATCAAAATACATTCAGTCAATTCTGGATACTCTTGTTTGTGTGAGGATTATTGGATTGTTTTGTTGGGTTGTTTTTGGTTTATTCCCAACAAATTGTTATCAGAGCCAGGTTGGGGTATGGTTAAATCTAACATGGAAAATAGAGTGGATGAGCTAGAAAAGGAGATGGGAAGCATGGAGAAGGAAATGGGCTTGATGAGGGAGGACTTAGGAAGTGTCAAACAGTATCTCTTGGAACTCAGAGAGTGGATGAGGTTGAAGGATGGGAAAAAAGAAACTAGAAATTGAGAGAAGGACAAAACCCATACAGGGAACATATCAAACAACGAGGAAGGTAGCAGTAGTCGAGAGGGATTAAAGGTAATTGAAAATAGCAAGGAAGACAGGAAGGTGAAGAAGTTGGAATTACCAATTTTCAACTGGGAAGATCCAAGTGGGTGGACATTTCGGGCCGAGCAGTATTTCCAGATAAACCATTTTGAGGAGAAGGAGAAAGTGGATGCCGTCGCTGTGAAGGGTGTGCTCTAAATTGGTACCAATGGATGAAGACACGATCGTCGATCTTATTTTGGAGTGCCTTCAAGTCAATGTTAGTTGAGCGCTTTTGGCTGTCGTACAAGGGATCCGCCTACGCATCGTTGGTGGCTCTAAAACTGACAGGAACAGTAACTGAGTATAGAGAGCAATTTGAAGAATTATTAGCACCCTTATGCGAGGTAGGAGAAGACCTCCTCATGGGTATATTTGCTAATGGGCTGAAGGAAGATTGATAAGAGCTTGAATATTTATATTTTGCTAGTGATTTAATTGGTTTATTTATGGAAAAATGTGCTTAAAGTGTGAAATTTAAATTTATTCTTTCATAAATACCATTTATGGGATCACGGGTTTATTTTGAGTATTTACAGGTTCAAACAGATTTTTGAAGGGAAAATAATGATGTCGATGGAATTTATGATGAGTAGGAACAAACAGTGCAAGGATCGGAGTTGAAACGACAAAGTTGTGACACATCGAAGATGCAACGTAAAATCTGGAAATTTTTCAAGATGAGCATGATTCGCTGTTTGGATCATAACTTGAGCTGTGGAAATCGAAATTTGACAATTCTTATGGCATGGGAAAGCTTATTCAAAGAGCTACAAAGTTTGTGTTGATGACTTGACCAAATTCTAAAGATCACGGACGCCTTGGACAGGAAGAACGATCGCTGCAGTGATGAATCACGGGCTTATTTTGTTAATGCACTATCCTAATCTGAATCTGAATGGTCTAAGACATTTAATTTTTTCCTAATTAAGATCAGAACCCTAGGACTACAAAAGAAGGATTTTTGAGAAGTTTTAGGAGTCTTTTTAGAGGGAGAGAAAGAGAAGTACGACTACGAGTTGGAGATCGGGATTTTTGAAGCTCTCGTTCAACGATTAGAGAAGTGTTTTATATTTTTCTTTCTGAATTGATGTTATTGAATAGAATGATGGATTTTGTTATTATCATTATGAACTAACTCTTTTTTCTAGGGCTAAGATGTAACCCAATTTATGAATATGTGTTGACTTAAATTGTTGTTAATTCCTATTGAACTTTTAATTCTAAGTTTTATTATTATGCATAATGCTTTCAATTCTTAAGGGCCTGAGAGCTGATTGATATCATGGGTTGAGTTGAGATCGAGAGATGAAATCTAATTTGACTAAGGTAATAAAACTATAGATTGAGCGAACACTAGAGATAAGTTACTGCGGTCTGTGAGGTTCTGGTAAATTCCATAGAACTTAATGATCTTTTAGCTTCTAAATCCGACTTAGAGATATTTTGCGTTGTTGCTTAAGGGTTAATTTGCTAATTGTTCGAGAAAAAGTTAGTAGAATTTTAGGGAATTTGGCTTTTAGAATATGCTTAGTTAGGTTAACAATAATTGTCAATGCATAGGATTAAATTGGTGTGAAATATATGCCCTAGGTTTAGTCATATTGATCTTTACATCAAAGTGTTTACAAATTTTGCATTTAGTTAGTTTTTAATTAGTTACTTATTCATTAAAGTCATTCTTAAAATTCTGCTTTATCAAATAGCAATAGAATAGACTAGTTTGGTACTTGGTAGATAGTTCCCTTGAGATTCGACACTCGTTTAGTCGAGCTTTATTACTTGCACGATTTCGTATACTTGCAAAAAGCCTGTCAAAGATCTACGGGTCGAAGTGAGATTGAGTAAGCCCAAAAACCTTTTTGATTTAATAGACCAAGCCCACCACATTGGAAGAGAGAAATTGGGTTTTAGATAAAATGATGCCCATGTTATCCAGGGCCCAAATAGGTCGACTCGAGTCTTATACCTGGGTCTCATCCAACCCAGAACTCACTCACCCAAATTGGTGGAATTCAACAACGAAGGGGAACGAATAGGGGCAAAATCTGGGCAACCCAAGTCGAAACTGGGAAAGAGGAGGAAAACCGATGGAAGGGACGACAATGCCAGCCAGGGGATGGATTCCAACGACTAACAGAGGATGATCTACAGTATAAAAGGGAGAGAGGTTTGTGCTTCCGATGTGACGAAAAAATTTGCCTCAAGCCATCGGTGCAAGAGCAAGTCCTTACAAGTCCTATTGGTCCTGGATGGTGATGAGACTGACGGAGGAGAATCGAAAGTTAAAGCTGAAGTAGAGACTTCTGAGGAAGGTAAGCCCTTAGCTCTATCTATAAATTCAATAGTGGGAATTACTTTTGACCAAACCATGAAGCTTTGGGGGCAAATTGGAGGGGAGGATGTGGTTGCATTGGTGGACAGTGGGGCTTCCCACAACTTTATCTCGCAAGAGTTGGTGAAGGAGTTAGGAATCATGGTGGATAGGTCTAAAGCTTTTGGGGTAATGGTGGGGAATGGGGTTAGGATTAAAGGGGAGGGTATTTGCCAGGGAGTTAAATTGATGATTCAAGGGGTAGAAATACAATAAGATTTTTTTCGTTTAAGTTGGGAGGTGTTGATGTGGTGTTGGGTATTACATGGTTGAGCTCCTTGGGTGATGTGTGTTCGAATTGAGGAAAACTAACTATGGAGTTTGATAGGGAAGGAAAGAGAATGGTGCTTAGAGGGGATCCTTCATTGATTAAGACTGTAGTGTCTCTGAAGTCCATGAGTAAGACATTACAGTCTAAGGATATTGGGTATTTGGTAGAGCTTAATTCTATTGAGAATAAGGGAACACCAGGGGAGGAAAAATTTGACCCAACCGTGGTAAAAGTAATGTAGGAGTTCCAAACCATTTTTAATCAATCCATTAAGCTACCTCTACGGAGACAACATAACCTTGCCATTGTGCTCCAAGCAGGAGCCAAACCCCCAAACATTCGACCCTACAAATACCCCTACCACCAAAAAAATGAATTGAAAAACTGGTTAAGGAAATGTTGACTGCCGGCATCATACAACCTAACACTAGCTCGTTTGCCAATCTTGTGTTGTTGGTAAAAAAGAAAGATGGAAGCTAGAGGTTCTGTGTTGATTATAGGGCGTTAAACAACCTTATTATCCCTGACAAGTTTCCCATACCAACCATCAAAGAATGTTTAGATGAATTAGCCAGGGCTACGGTTTTCTCTAAATTGGATTTGAAATTGGGTTACCACCAGATTAGAGTTAAGGAGGAAGACATATCGAAGACAGCCTTTAGAACTCATGAAAGACATTACGAGCTCTTGGTCATGCCGTTTGGCTTGACTAATGCCCCATCCACTTTCCAAGCCCTTATGAACACAATTTTTAGGTCGCTGTCAACAAAATTCATCCTCATCTTCTTTGACGACATACTCATTTGCAGCCCTGATTTCACCACCCACTTGCAGCACTTGCGGCAAACCTTCTGGATCCTTCAAGAAAACTCCTTGGTGGTTAATAGAAAGAAATGTTCATTTGCCAAACAAAAATTGGAATACTTGGGTCATCTAATATTAGCCAAAGGGGTGGAGGTAGACCCCCAAAAGATAAAGTCGATGGTCTCTTGGCCAATTTCGCAAAATGTGAAAAGCTTACGTGGATTTTTGGGCCTTACGGGGTATTACTGCCGCTTTGTAAAGGGATATGGTGCGATAGCTCAACCCCTAGCCCAATTATTGAAAAAAGATTCTTTTGGGTAGAATGAGGAAGCACAAAGAGCTTTTGACAATCTCAAGGCTACCGTGACCACTGTTCTTGTTCTCGCGGTGCCCAGTTTTGACTTTCCATTTGAGATTCAAATTGATGCTTTCGACTATGGGATGGGGGCAGTGTTAGTCCAAAATTCAAAGCCAATTGCCTTTATTAGTAAGGCTTTTTCAACTCAATCTAAAGTGAAGTCCGTATACGAGCGTGAACTTATGGCTATTGTCTTTGTCGTCCACAAATGGAGTCATTATCTTCTTGGCCACAAGTTTACCATCAAAACGGACTAGTGGAGCTTACAATTTTTGACAAATCAGAGGGTAAAAACATTGAAACAACACAAGTGGATTTCAAAATTGATGGGGTATTCGTTTGAGATCCATTACTATCTAGGAAATTCCAACAAGGTGGTTGACGCCTTATCAAGAAGAGAGGCAAAAGGGGAACTCTCAGCCCTCACCACTGTCTAGTTTTCAGAGTACGAAGAGTTGGCTGCTGAAGCAAAGCGAGATCCGAAGCTCTTGACCATTATTCAGGACTTGCTCCTTGATTCCGATAGCCACCTTCACTACAAGCTCCGAAATGGTTGTCTCCTTTTCAAGAACAGGTTAGTCATTCCCTGCCAATCACACTTTATTCTAAGAATTATGGCTGAGTTTCATTGCAGCCCCAATGGGGGACATTCGTGGTTTTTTTCACACTTACAAAAGGGTATCATGTGTTGTGTATTGGGAGGGTCTTTGCCGAGATGTTCAGGAGTTTGTTAAATCTTGTAGCACATGCTAATTAAACAAACATTCCTCCCTCAAACCTGCCAGACTATTACAGCCATTACCAATTCCCACCAAGCCTTTGAAGACCTGTCCATGGACTTCATAGGGGGGTTACCAAGAGCCAAGGGACATGATAGAATTATGGTAGTTGTTGATAGGCTCACAAAATACAGCCACTTCCTCCTCTTAACTCACCCCTATACCGCCAAAGAGGTAGTTGCCCTATTCATATAAGAAATTGTCAAACTCCACGGCTCTCTGCAATCCATTATGTCAGATAGGGATAGGGTGTTTATGAGTCAATTTTGGCAAGAAATGTTTAAAGCTATGGGAACAACCTTAAGTTCAGTTCAGCCTACCATCCTCAAACAGATGGCCAAACGGAGGTAGTAAATTGGTGTGTGAAAGCCTACTTGAGGTGCTTTTACAGTTCTTAGCCTAAACAGTGGCTTAAATGGTTATCATGGGCTGAATTTTGGTATAACACAACCTACCACAACTCTACAAAAATGACCCCATTTAAGGCTCTATATGGACGAGACCCCTCCATCCTACTCAAACTGACCGACAATCCGTCAATGGTAGAAGATGTCAACCGACAACTTCTGGACAGAAATGTCATGTTGGATGCACTTAAGCACCATTTTACAGTAGCACAATGTTAGATGAAAGAACAAGTTGATCGGCATTGACGGGAAGTCATTTTTCAACCTGGGGATCTGGTGTATTTGAAGCTCTAGTCTTATTGATTTCGCTCTTTAGCAAAGAAGGTGAATGAGAAACTAAGTCCACAATTTTATGGACCTTTTGCGGTGTTAGAAAGAATTGGCCAAGTTGCTTATCGATTGAACTTAACCCATTTAGCTCGAATTCACTCGGTGTTCCATATGTCTCAATTCAAAAAAAGCCTTCATAGTTTAGTTCCAGTCCAGCCACTGCCTCCTTTCCTTACTGAGGAGTTGGAGCTGCAAGTGCAACCTGAGGTTGTCCTCTCAAGCCGCCAGTTGCTAGATGGTTCCCGGGAAATGCTCATCCAATGTAAAGACCTTCCTCTATTTGAAGCCACTTGGAAAGCCTCTGATGTAATTAAGGTGGTTCTTCAAAAAAGGAGGGGGTGATTGATAAGCCTCCTCTAACCCAAATTTACAACAAGAAGAAGGGGAGGGGTAGAAAGGGGAATTAGTTAAAAGGGAATCTGCCACGTGGACTTTAAAAAAAAGGGGCATTGAGAGTGTGGCTTCATTCTAGTATATAGGAGGGGAAAAACCATGTAAAAATCATCAGTAAATTTTAGAAATTCATGGGAGGTCGCTAGCTCCTCGAATTGCTAGTAGCTTGGGTTTTGCTGTTTCCTTTATCATCTTTTATATCATTGTTTTCTTTATTATCATCTATCTTAAATACTTGTCAATTGTGTTTGGTTAAGCAATTTATCAAAATACATTCAGCCAATTCTGGATACGTTTGTTTGTGTGAGGATTATTGGATCGTTTTTTTGGGTTGTTTTTGGTTGATTCCCAACACGGTCTCACTTAGTCATCATCAACGGCCTTACCCCACCACAAACAATAGTGGCACCAACCCTCCATCTAAGCGACGACAACCCCCACCTCTATCTAAGCGACGACAGCCCTTACCTCCATCTTGTCGTTGTGTGCCCGCACCACCATCTTGTCGTTGTGTGCCCCCACCACCACCATATGGCACCCCATACCTCACCCAACCCACTTCTCTTCCCACCCCATTGCCCATACCTCTCACAGCCGCCCATCCCATTTTCTTCACATTTTTTTTCCTTAAAAAATTTCACGTTTTTGAAATGCTTTGATTAATTTGTTTTTTTGTTTTAAATATTGCATAAATGAATTTGAGGTGCGGAAAAGAGGATTTCGATGTTGATTATGTGGTCGTGTGAGTTAGGAATAAACTTGGCAAAACAGGCGCGTGGGTCGAATCTTAACGGGTACGAGCCCAAAACGGGTCAAATTATACAGGTCTAAAATATTAGACCCGAACCGTACCCTATGTGGGTACAGGTGGACCCGCAGGTGCCCATTTTTCCTCTCTTTAGTTTTCAATTTTGATAGCTACACCCCCAAAATTCCTACAGTTTTCATTTTTAACAATTACACCCCACATAAAACTACTCCAAATAATATCCTCGATTAAAATAAAACGTCTATTAAAAAATCATAAATAATTTCTTACTCAACCTAAAGTCAATCACAGATTCCCAAGTCTAGTTTACTGCAGTTATTGTCTACATTTCTCTGTAAACTCAATTACTCAAACTTCCTCCTTTGAATATCCTAGTCAACCCAAAGTCAATCCTAGATTCCCAAGCCTATTTTACTGCATTAATTGTCTACGTTTCTCCATAAACTCAAACTGCCTCCTCCGAATTTTGCCATAACTGCAAATCCTTCATCACTCTCATCAACACAAAAAGTGAAAATCACTTTTGTGAAAGGAAAATCTAGCTGTGGAGACAAGACATTGAACAATGGAGACAGGAGAAGCAACGCCGACAATGAGAGACGACTGATGACGATGACGATGACGATGAGTCTTTTAGAGATGGCTAATGAGAGACAACATTTGAGAGAAGGTTGATGAGATGAGAGACCGAGTTTGAGAGAATGTTAGAAATTCATTTGGTTTCACGATTTGGGGCAAAATGAAAAGGAAAGGGTTTTTTAATTTTTTGGGTAAAAAACAGGTACCTGCGAGTGGACCTATGTGACCTGCTGGCAAAATGGGTCAGTCCGGGTATGGGTCGATACAAAATGGGTCGAAGTTTAAAGACCCGCGCCCTATATTATTTTCTTGGGTTGTGGGTTGACCCACGGGTCCGAACCTGTTTTGCCAGGTCTAGTTAGGAAAATGGTATTGTTTTGGTGGTGTGGGTGGGGATTGTATTAATGGTTTGTTGGGGAAGGTTACTGGTTGCTTGCGTTAATTGGTTAGGGGATTTTTTTAATAATCGAAGTGAAATGAAGGTGCAGCTAAGAAGTGAAGAGATGAGACGAAGAAATCAACAATGGAAGAGAGAAAAATGGGTTAGGGCTCAACTAAGACCAAAAAAATAGGGAAAACCATAAAAGAAATTCATTTTTACGGCTAGAAAACCAAGTTAAGAGTTCACCCGATTTTCCCCTAAAACTGGTTGGGCTGGCGGGTTGCTACAGTAACCTCGGTCAAACCACAGATCAAACTAAATGGATTGATACCCCCGGTTTTTAGGCCAACCTAACCCGGTTCAATGGCCGATTCCTGGACGAACCGATTGAACCGATCATGTTGGCCAGGTTTTAAAACATTGTTATTTTGATTAATTATTTTATCATAGTGTTAGTAAGAAATCTAGAATTAGAAAAGGCTACGTAAATTAAATATGCTTATTTATATTAAGTATCGATTATTTGATATTTCAAGCTGATTATGTGTATTATTAATATGTACGAAAATACATACACAGTTTGGATGAAAGATCCAATTAACTTAATTTCGTTTATTTCAATGAAGATATGAAATTGGATCTTTTCTCATAAATTCTTAATAAAAATTGAGAAGTAAAGTGTTGATGCGTGATTTTGACACTAACGACTTTGCACATGCAAAATGCTAAGAGATCACACATGAGATAATTAGGAGAGTTGATTAGGGTAATGTTTTCACAGTAGCATGCAAAAGACATAAAATGATAAAGGAGATGGTAATGTTTTTACAGTGGTTTAGATGCTTAAAGCAAATCCTACATCCACTGTTTTTTTTTTTTTTTTTTTTATATGAGTGTGTTCATGGTCGTTAATAGGGGTGTTTGGTTCCGGGTATCGTACATTTTTGGAAAGAACCAAAACTGGAACCGACAGTTCCAGTTCCGGTTCCTAGATACCATAACAGTAACTCGTGAATAACGCTTTGCCTGGGTACCTTGTAGAATTCATTACACCCCCCTCCCTCCCCCCAAAAAAAATCTTTAAAATGACAAAAAAACTCTTAAAAACTTACAAATACCCCCGACTTGGCACTTGTTAACAAAATTAAAATTATAAATTTCAAACTCCAAAATTAAAATAATCCATTGAAAGTCACAAATTCAAAATTAAAATATTACAATAATCCGTTGAAATCACAAATTCAAAATTATAAACTCCAAAACTAAAACGATGAAATTACATAACATATAAAATAAGTAACATAACAATTAACAACATCCAAATATGAAAAACTGAAAATATCTCATGATCCATGCTCAAAATTGCTTGCCTCATGTGCATTAATTTCTACAAAATAAATACAAGAAAATCAATTAGTAAGTTCAAAATATTGAATACAATAATTTGGGAATAAATTAACTAAATATGAATATAAAAGATTGATATTATTTTGTTACCTAAGTCATAACTTTCTGCATTCATCAAATAATCCTCAAAAGTAGTTGGAGTATATGCATATCTCAACCAATCTTGTGCACAAACTAATGCTTCCACAATAGGTGTACTTAAAGAACTCCGAAAGTGATCAAGTACATGACCCGATGTACTGAAAGCTGACTCAGAAGCAACTATAGATACCGGAATAGCAAACACATCTCTTGCCATATATGAGAGAACCTTATACGTTGTAGCATTTACTTTCCAAGTTGGACTTCACGGGTAGACATTTCTCCTCGAGGTAAATCTCTAACTCTGATTTGGTCATATCATGAACCTCTATCTCCATCTCCTCCTCATACTCGTCTAAGGAGGGGTCATACTCAGTATCATCACAACTCACACTAGTAACTGAAGACTGGCCAATTCCGGTAATTTGGGAAGAATAAGAAGTTTGGCTTTCTTGGAAACTTGATACAACCTCCACATAAAAATCATACAACCGTTATAACAAATCTCTCAAGTTTCTAGACATCAACCCAACCTTTTGCAAATCATTGTCATAAATCTTTTTATACCCCCACTCTACATATTTCATTTTAAACCGAGGATCTAAAACTGCTGCAATCAATACCATCATGTTTGATCTATCAACACTTCCATAATACTTATCAAACTTTTCTTTCATTTTCTTTGACATGCTGTTAAGTATTGGATTTGTGTCTTTCTCCCAGTCATTCAAACAAAGCACAATACCAATTGCCTCTTGAAAGAAAGTGTTAAAAGTCACATAGTTCGACCCTGACATTTTTTTTGTAGCTTCATAAAATTTTCTGAGGAATTTAGCAAATACATTTGCTTTTTCCCAATCTTCGTTAGAAGGCGTATCATGTGACAAATCCGCAGTGTAGTTGGGATCCTCATCTTCCAACCTTTGAAAAGCTTTCTTGAATTTTATTAGCAACATCTAACATCAAATAGGTGGAATTCCATCTAGTAGCAACATCAAGACACACATCACCTTTATAAGCAATCCTTTCTTATTTCACACATCTCTAAAACGTTTCGGCTCTAGGAGGGGAACTCCTCACATACTTAACTGAATTACGAATTTGGCTAATACAATCTTTTGTCTCACTAAGACCATCCTTCACGGTCAAATTCATAATATGAGCAGTACATCTCATATGGAAGAACTCACCATCCAGATGTAATGCTAATTTTCCCCTCAAGTAAGCGATTACCGATAACCACTTTGCCTATCTCCCTTCCCTTGTGACTACTGATAGGCACAAAACTGAGAATTCTTTTATGTATAACCCAATTCTCATCAATATAGTGACCAGTGAGACATAAGTAGCTAATATTCTAAATTGAAGTCCATATATCGGTAGTCAAAGCAATCCTAGACTTTAGAGACCACAACTTACTTTTCAGTAAAGCTTTCTCATAATCAAAATGTTTTACAACATCCCTAGCCAATGTGATGCGAAAAATATTTGACCACAAAGGTTGCAATGAGTTTAGAAATCTCCTAAACAGTGGCCGCTCCACCATTCGAAAAGGTTCTTCCATAATAATAATCATTTCAGCAAGCAACTGCCTAGACACCTCTTGATTGAATTTCCATGTGTTAATTGTACTACTTTCCTCTTCTTCTTCGTTTATGGTCTTGAAAGATGAGATAAGTGTTTGGTTTCTATCTACATTGCTTGGGCATTTCTTACAATTGGCTAAATGCTTACGCATAGAAGAAGTTTCATTCATCGCATTATACACCAACATCTTTCCACAATACAAACACTTTGTTCGGTCTGCTATGTCGGTTGTCTCATTGAAAATTTTCTCAAAGTGTTGCCACATGTCAGATGGCTTATGTTATGCACGCACATTTGAGATACTCTCTAACAATATTAGGCATATCCTCCCCAATGTCAATGTTCTCTCTAATTAATGACATTGTTCCTGCAAAAAATTTGCCAAGTTCAACTTCAAAAGAATTTAAAATACATATAATGTTTATATATGTAGTGTTTATGTGATATTATGCCATCAATAAATAAAAATATTATTTACATGCTTCTTAAATGTTTTAACTGACTTAACTACCTGACTTTTTCATGCCAAATTCTAAGGTTGTGTAGTGAATGTTACATTATCACCATCCTTTAGAGGGATTCAGCAATTGGTTGTCTAAATGAATATCCTCAAATATCTTAACTTATCAACATAATACACAGTTGTGAGGTTTCTTTTCATAAAACATCCAAGCAAAATTGAGACTAGAGTCACTATCCATTAATGCTTGATTTGCTTTACAAGGATTAAAGAAGACAAAGAGGGAGAGTGAAAATATATGTGGTAATTAAGCTTTATATTTGAATCTATATCAACACAATGCCTTAAAGCGTTTATATACACCGCAAAAGTGACTGCTTTTAGAAAAGAAAACTTCTTTAGTAAAATTGACGCATGTTTCCCTCTATTCTCATCAGTTATATTGACCCCGGAAATGAAGACAATTATATTCTCAGGGAAGAAAAACTTTAAACAAGAAAGAAATCAATAATACTAAAAAATTATTCCTAAAGGAAATATTGACTGCCTTTCATCAAACCAATCAAATAAATGGATCATGTAAAAGTTGGTCTCTTGTTAGATGACGTATAAGCAATTAAAATACAATACTTTTATAGATGATAAAATCTCACACACACACAAATTAAGACAAGTAATTGAGAAGTATGTATATTCACAAATTAAAACACTTGTGCTCTGAAACAGAAACACGTTTTTAACATAGCACAAAGATACATTGTAGATTCACATATATAGATTGTAGATTCAAGTCTATCTTCTTCACATATATAGATTAAAGTCTATTGCAATCACATTTATCCATAACACATAAATGAAGAACCAAATCCATATAAAAACTTTCTATTAAGCATTATATCGAACACACTGTGTCTGCATATTACTGGAACCGAAGAAATTCAGTGTTAAGAGTTGAAATATATTTAATCAACAACAACTATTATAGTCAAATGCTAAGAAAAACAAGACAACTTTTTGGATTTTGGTTCTGCTGGTTCAATAATGCAACTATGGTTACATTTCCAATTAAATTGTTTTACACATAAATGATAGATTTGACACATAACTTAACATAAGACTCACAACACATTGAATGGTAGATTAAGGACATAATAAACATCAATAATTTACCCATGTAGATGTTATAAAGCCAATTACACGACGTAAAACATGAAAATAACATTCAACAATTGAAATTTTTCCACAACACTTCACTAGCTAATTATCAACGTTGATATTTGAAAGAACGAAGACTCGTAATCGTAATATTAAGAACTAGTGAATGTGAAACTCATAACACATCTGATAATTCACTTCATAGTTAGCCATAATCTATTTATGGTCAAATAAGATTCAAAAATAAAATTAAAAGAAAGAAATGGAAATTACCTTAAGAAATTGGGGTGCTTTAATGTCTTCTTCTAGATTCCAAAGATCATGCTTCACCAAAACAGACAAACTAAAAGAAAAAAAAAGCTAAATATTGTATTAAAAATAGAGATAACTTGAGATAATAGTAGTCAGAGATGAGAGAATCGACACTGTGATGTGAGGCTGTGTGTGTGAGTGAACAGAAAGAAAGACAACATAGACGAAGAGAACTGGGAAGGGAAGAAAGAAACAATGAAATTTTTTGCCCTAATCTGAAGCTTTTATATGTGGCAGGTAAATTATAAAAACCCCCCCACTCTTAATAATATTTTATTTCAATCCCGGTTCTCGGTTCCGATTTCAGTCCTGGTTCTTGACTGTAGGAACCGGAACCGTACAATGTTGGTTCCAGATTTTTGGAACCAGAACCTACCATTGACGATCAGTTTTGGGTAGGAACCAGAACCAAACCCCGAGTACCCAACGGTTCTGGTTCCAAATGGTTCTTTTGAACATCCTTAGTCATTAGCCAAGATTACAATAGGTCGTGAACAACGATCTGGTATTACAAGTGTTTGAAGCATAAGCTTTCTTAGGCTCAAACCATTTCTTTCCCTTTTTTTGATCGTCATTAGCCCATTTGTGATCATTCCTCTACTACTTTCTCCCTAGAATTCATCCCTTCGACTGGGAGCACTAGTTGAAAGCTCGGGGTCATGGCAATTTAGAGCTTCCACAGAGTTTTCAATCCGCAGATATTTCTTTGTCAGGTTGTAGTAGCGAACAAGAGAAATATCGTCTTTTGATTGTAGCTTGTTCCACAAGTTGGTCTGCGGGCGAACTCCGATAATGATCAAAGTTCGAACTGAATCTTTAGGTGTATTAGCCACCTTATTCAGTTTCCTATGAAACCTGTCAATGTAAAACTGGAGATACTCATTCTTCTCATGTCGTATGTTGCTTAGATAGTTGAGCAGCATTGAGAACTTCTAATTCGCCTGGAAATGTCTCAAGAATAATGAGCTCATTTACTGCCATGAGTTGATGAATCTTGGTGGAAGCAATCTGAATCAATATTTAGCATGGGCAATCAAATTCATTGCAAAGCAGCGACATTTCTCCAAGTTTGAAATTTGGTGAAGTTCCATGAGGTCGCTAAACTCATAGAGATGATCCTAAGGATCAAAATTCTTGTCAAATGCCTTCATGTCGGGCATTTTGAATCTTGGCAAGAGAGGTGCAGTCAAAACTCCTGGAGAAAAGGGAGACGCCTTAGTGATCACTCCCTGCTCATTTTGCTGAGCTCGAAACTGAACCAAAGCTCGCTATAACTTCTCAATCTAAGGAAGTGGAGCCCTTGGGGTACCATTCTCCGCAATATGGATACGTTCCCAACAATTGTAGTTGATGAAATATCGTAAGTCGGTGCTTTCTTTGCTTTGGTTGGAGCCTTTGGCATGTCTTGACACTTGCGGGCCTGCGCCCTGTGAAGGTGCTAAGTGGCTATGGGAGCTTCCCTATCCCTGCGGTGGTCGGAACCAATGCACTAATGGTGGGTACTTCCCTCACAGTGCTGATTGGAACCATCATGTCGACGATAGTGGGAATCTCTATGCCTGACACTTTCATGGGTGTAGCCCTACAACATGCCGTGAGTCTCCTTTTGGTGTGAAGTATTGCCAAGTCGTTGAGCCAAAGATTTCTTTCCTTGCTCGCGACCAATATTCACATGCCCTTTTTGAGCCTTTATGCCCTTGATCGGCTACGCGTTTACCCTTATTCTTTTACATTATGGTACGAGTGGTATTACGCTTGTTTCCACGCTTTAGAGCAACTCAAAGTCGTCTTCAGAGGTAGTACCACCTTGTCTAAATTTGGTGGCACGACCTGATCCAAACGATCCAATCTTTGGTTCATTGTTTGAAGGGTGTTATAAAATTTCTCTAGGTAACCAATCAAAGCAGGATCCACCTGGGAGGTAGAGAGGATGCTCCCCGCAACATTCTAGGGAGTTGGAACTACTTCGGGAGAAGTAGTTCCTGATTATGGGGAATCTCCTCATTATTGGTGCTTGTGCGCTCGGTTTCGAAACCACGAGCCATGAGAATTTGTGGTTGATCTTCGCAGATGAAACTAACGAATCAGTTGAGTTTACCAGATAGAGAGTTGATGTGAATCTAAGCCCTCTTTCTAGCGCCAAACTATTAATGCGTGATTTGACACCAAAGACTTTGCACATGATGAAATGGTAATAGATCACACGTTAGATAATTATCAGAGTTGATTAGGGTATTTTTTTCATAGTAGCATGCAAAGACGTAAAATAATAAAGGAGACAGTAGGGTTTTTATAGTGGTTCAAATGCTTAAAGCAAATCCTACACCCATTGTTTTCTTTTATATGAGTGTGTTCCTAGTCGTTAGCCAAGATTACAAGAGGTCGAGAATTGCGATATGGTATTACAAGTGCTTGGTGTTCTAAGGATTCTTAGAGAATGTCAAGCTAGTCTATTTCCCATAGTATGTCTTTGCTATTTTTTTTGTTGAATTCAAGAGCTCTGGTCTCGATTTTGTGAGGGGAAGTTGTCTATTTATACCCGTTGTGCTCAAGGTAATGATTACACTTCTACAAGTGGGTTGGTGTCATGCAAATCTTTCCTGTCTTCCCATTGGTTGAGAACTCAAAGAATATACTTAAATTAAATGGGGCTTAAACAAGTCTGTGAACCAAATTCGCTAATAGGCAAAACTTGAGTCAGTTGGATGGTTGACAGCTATATTTTTTCTGTCTTTGGAGACGTGATAGATTTTGGATGATGAGAAACCTTCCTGAATTCTGATTGGTATTCGCTAACATCAGCATACATCATCCCTTCTATTAAGCATAATATAAAGTTTCAAACGTATTAATACAACGAACGAAAAGTGTGAAGATCTAATGAAAAGTATAGATCTACACAGTTTTCATTGTAGTGATATGTATATATATACACTACGATGAAAAGTGTGAAGATCCAAGAACAATCACTTCCATAATTTCATCGTTTACAGTTGACCAATTAATTAATTTAATATTTATTATTTATAGTTATATTTGAGGTTTAAAACTTGATAAATGTGAAGAAGGTTGAACATTTTTACTTTTTATGAAGTTTTGATAAAGGCAACCTCCGCCAACTAATTAACCATTATTTAGGAAATATCATAAATTATTAATTGTTATAATATATATCTAAATTAAAAATGGCACCTGCCAACAAATTTTCTATTTTCTAAGATGTCTTCATAATTGCACATGATTTCTCTTTCAATTCTTTTTTTTTAAAATATAAAATCACTTCTTATTTTCCATGTTTGAATATAAAAAAGACTGTTATATGACTCGTGCCAAGAAGAGCATTATTATAACAATAATGTTACAGACACTGAAGGTTTACACTAAAATTTTGCACCAAATGACATGTCACCTGAATCAGATACAGCCACGTAGTACATTAGCAACTATTCCACGAATGAATGGCCGTTCATCAAATATGGACGAGTGTCCATGATTATTGGACAACCGTTTATTTTAAATGGACTCTCATCCATGCAAAAATAACAATGGACTCCCGTCCATATTATATGGACGAGAGTCCACTTACTATGGACGGACATCCGCCTGGAATGGATGTCGTCCATAGTTTAAATTAAAAAAAATTTAAAACAAAAATCATGGACAAAAAATAAACAAAAAATTAAAATCTTCTCTTCAAACTCTTCGTCCTCATCTAGCTCTTCAATGCCATCTATGCTTTCAGTTTGGTTCTTTAAGTACTTCACCGTGTACCTTTAAAAGATTTATGAGGCCTTGAATCATGGTTGTATACTTTTTTTTCCATGGTAGCGTTTGTTTGTATTGTAAATTACAACTAGACTTACCTGTGGTGGTAATGGGTAAAAAGTAGTGCTAGTGCAGGCAAGAGGGGAAGTATCACCTTGATTCTCCTCATTTGATATGTACAAATAAAGGCTTCATCTGGGTAGTTCATCCTTTTTTTTTTTTTTTTTTTTGTCTAATAGGGACGTATGGACGAGTGTCCATGATTTTTGTTTAAATTTTTTTTGATATAAACTATGGACGGGGATCCATTCTAGGTGGACGTCTATCCATAGTAAATAAACTCCCGTGCATATAATATAGACGAGAATCCATTATTATTTTTGCATGGACAGAAGTCCATTTAAAATGAACAATCGTCCAATAATCATGGACACTTGTCCATATTTGATGAACGGCCGTTCATTTGCAGAATAATTGTTAATGTGCTACGTGGCTGTGTCTGACTCAGGTGACACATCGTTCAGAGCAAAATTTCAGTGAACCTTCAGTGTCCATAGCATTATTGTTATTATAATAACAAGAATCCGTTTTTTCTTTTGACTTTTTGTAAGACTCTGAGCGAAGTTTCATTAAACTAAATTAAACTAAGCCTCTCATAATTTTAAAATGTACATCGAAAAAACTATGAAAAACATGCCAACCATCCTGCAATTTAATAATCAAAGTGAAATGAAGGCGCAACAAAGAACCGAAGAGATGAGATGAAGAATTGAAGAGATGAGACGAAGAAGTTGACAATGGAAGAGAGAAAAATGAATTAGGGCTCGACAGATACTGAAAAAATAGGGAAAACCGTAAAAGGAATTCATTTTTACAGCTTGAAAACCGAGTTAAGAATTCACCCGGTTTCGCCTAAAATCTGTTGGACTGGCGAGTTGCTACAATAACCCTAGTCCAACCGCGGATCAAACTGAGTGAATTGATACCCCTGATTTTTAGGCCTACCCAGCTCGGCTCACTGGCCGGTTTCCAGTTGAACCAATCAAGCCGGACCGAGTTTTAAAACATTGTTATTTTGATTAATTATTTGATCATAGTGTTAATAGGAAATCTAGAATTAGAAAATAGTAAAAGTTGCAGGCTACGTAAATTAAATATATTTATTTATATTAATTATTGAGTATTTGATATTTCAAACTGATTGTGTGTATTATTATTAGGTACGAAAATACATACACAGTTTGGATGACAGATCCAATTAACTTAATTCCGTATATTTCAATGAAGATATGAAGTTGGATCTTTTCTCATAAATTCTTAATAAAAATTGAGAAGTAAGTTTCAAACATATTAATACAACTTTTATATATATATTACTACAACGAAAACTCTGAGGATATATATATATAATATAATGAATACAAAATCACTTCTTAATTTCTATGTTCGAAAATAAAAAAGACTATGTTATAGGACTCGTGCCAAAAAGCGCATTAATATAATAACAAAAATCTGTTTTTCCTTTCGACTTTTTCTAAGACTCCGAACTAAGCCTCTCATAATTTTCAAATGCCCAGCAAAAACTACGAAAATTATGCCAAACACCCTGCAATTTTGAAAAAATGGTAGCTACCTTTGGCCTTTGGGTGCGCCTCCGTTAGTTGACCATAATCGTCAAACATCAGTTACCTTCTCATAAGTTTAAAATGTACATCGAAAAAACTATGAAAAACATGCCAACCAACCTGCAATTTAGAAAAGAAAAGATGGTAAGGATTCTTAGAGAATGTCAAGCCAGTCTCTATCTCGTAATGTGTTTTTACTATTTTCTTTGTTGAATTCAAGAACTCTAGTCCTGATTTTGTGAAGAGAAATTGCCTATTTATACTTGCTGTGCTCAAGGTAATGATTATATTTCTACATGTGAGTTGGTGCCGTACAAATCTTTTATGTCTTCCCATTGGTTGAGAACTCAAAACACATCTTTAAATTAAATTGAGTTTAGACAGGTGTGCAAACCAAATTCACTCATAGGCAAAACTTGAGTCGGCTGGGTTATTGACAGTTATATTCTTTTTATCTTTGAAGACATGAAAGATTCTGAATGTTGAGAAACCTTCCTGAATTCTTATTAGTGCTCGCCGACATGAACTTATGTCAACCCTTATTTTAGGCATAATATAAAGTTTCAAACATATTAATATATATATATATATATATATTTTACTACAATGAAAAGTGTGAAGATCCAAGAATTATCACTTCCATAATTTCATCGTTTACAATTGACCAATTAATTAATTTGATATTTACTATTTATAGTTATATTTGAGGTTTAAAGCTTGATAAATGTGAAGAAGGTTGAACATTTTTTTTTTTTCTGAAGTTTTGATAAAGGCAACCTCCTCCAACTAATTAACCATTATTTAGGAAATATCATAAATTATTTATTTTTTATTAATTACTATAATATATATCTAAATTAAAAATGGCACCTGCCAACAAATTTTCTATTTTCTAAGGTGTCTTCATAATTGCACATGATTTCTCTTTCAATTCTTTTTTTTTTTTTTTTTTTAATATAAAATCACTTCGTAATTTCCATGTTTGAATATAAAAAAGACATAGTTATAGGACTCGTGCCAAAAAGCGCATTATTGTAATAAGAATCTGTTTTTTCTTTCGACTCCGAGCGAAGTTTCATTAAACTGAATCAAACTAAGCCTCTCATAATTTTAAAATGCCCAGCAAAAAACTATGAAAATCATGCCAACCACCCGGCAATTTTGAAAAAACGGTAGCTAGCTTTGGCCTCTGGGTGCGCCTCCGTAAGTTGACCATAATCGTCAAACATCAGTTACCTTCTCATAATTTTAAAATGTACATCGAAAAAACTATGAAAAACATGCAACCATCCTGCAATTAGAAAAGAAAAGACGGTAGCTGTCTTTTTCCAGTTAGTGCCCAAATCTTGTTCTATAAATAAATTTCTTGTACTTGGTGTTTCCAGTAAGCTTTAATTTCATATTTTCTTTATCAATCATGGTGCCAGAGTTATCCAATACGATTGGTAGCTCAATCTTGGAAGGATGGCTCTGGTGGGAATGGGATGGAGTCGCCAGGCACATCAACATGATCAGAGTGATAACTACCATTTTGGTCATTGTATTATGTGCTATTTCCTGGTTGATGAAGAAATCAACCAGAAGTATTCCATCACTTCCACCTGGCCCACGTGGCTTGCCTTTAGTAGGAAATCTTCTTTCCATTGAACCTGAACTCCATCGTTACTTTGCCAAATTATCCGAAAATTATGGCCCAATTATGAAACTTAAACTGGGTACCAAACTTTGTATTGTGATAAGTTCACCTACATTAGCAAGACATGTTCTCAAAGACCATGATGCAAATTTTGCCAACCGCGATCCTCCTGCAGTAGCATTACCCTTCTCATTTGGCGGAGCTGACATATTATGGAAGTCTTATGGGCATGAATGGCGCAAGTTACGTAAAGTTTTTGTTGCTGAACTGATGAGTAAAAAAGCCCTCGATGCTTGTCACACACTTCGACGACAAAAAGTAGTAGAAATGGTGGAGGAGGTACATGGGAAGGTTGGTTCACCGATAAATATTGGTGAATTAACCTTCTTAACTGCGTTAAAAGTAATAATGAACATGTTATGGGGTGCTTCATTGCCTGGGGAGAATAAGAGCAGCAACGGGGTTCAAATTAGGGAACTGGTGGAAGAAATTGTTGAATTGTTGGGAGCTCCCAACATTTCTGATTTCTTTCCTCCTCTTGCGCGGTTTGATTTACAAGGTCTCCGAACGAAAATGAACAAACTTATGCATTCGTTTGACAAGATTTTCGAGTCCTTAATAGACAATCAGATGAAAGCCGGTATGGTTTGTGGAGAAGACGGGAATGAAGACAACGGGAGCAAGGATTTTCTACAATTCTTGTTGGAGCTTAAGCAGCAAGGAGATGAAGCCTCACTATCCTTGAACCAAATTAAGGGTTTGCTCATGGTGTATATCTGTTGGAAATTAAATGCTATTTTTGCCCTTTTTTTCTATTAAAATTTAATTTTCTAGCTCAATAATACAAATCCAACGGATACCACGTATTCATTTTCAGTTCTAAGTTGTGATTTGTGATATTGAAATTGTCAACAGGACGTTTTTGTTGGGGGTACAGATACAACATCAACCACACTAGAGTGGGCGATGGCAGAAATGCTACAACAGTCGGAGATAATGAAAAAAGCCTGCAAAGAGTTGGAGGAAGTGGTTGGGAATGAGAATATAGTGGAGGAGTTTCATCTTGACAAACTGCATTATTTAAATGCAATAGTAAAAGAGACACTTCGATTGCACCCACCAACGCCGTTCCTAATTCCGCACAACCCGAGTGTAACTTGCACAATCTCCGGATACACCATCCCTAAGGGCTCAAGAATTATCCTAAACGTATGGAAAATGCAAAGGGACTCTGAGGCATGGAAAAATCCACTGGAGTTTCAACCTGACAGGTTCCAGAATGATTCTGAAAATGGTTACTACCATGGAAAAAACTTTAATTTTCTTCCTTTTGGTTCCGGGAGAAGGATTTGTGCTGGAATGCCTTTGGCAGAGAAATTTCTACCATATTTGTTGGCTACCTTATTGCACTCTTTCAAGTGGAATTTGCCAGAGGGAACAGAGCTTGATTTATCTGACAAATTTGGTCTTGTTTTGAAGAAGAGGAAACCACTGCTTGCCATACCAACCGCAAAATCATATAAAAATTAAAATTTCTTAATAACTAGTAGTAATATCACTAATTGAGAGAGTTACGACTATGAAGTGGGAAGATAATTTCTTTCTCACCTAGCAATAAACGAGAGTGTGTGTTCTGTTTGATGCATGGCATGCCCTTGTAGATTCAGTTTCATACTTTGAGTTGCTGTAATCTGATGGAAAAAATAATAAGGGTGTGAATTTTTATTTCCAAATTTTAAATGTGGGTTAACATTCTGGTCTGTCTTATAACTTCTATTGTTAGCTAGAATTGGAGAATGTCCATCAAAAGAGGAAAATAATGATTTTGAAGCCTAAACGATTAAAAATGACTACAACCATGTGAATTATAATTTCAGTTGTGAGTTTTAAAATGGTCTGTCTTACTAAAGCCTGAACATGTGACGGTCATATTAGACTGGGTTCTGTAGTTACAATACCAATTGAGATTGATATTTGATAGAGGAAAATGATTATTTTGATGGCATAAAAGATAGAACCGACTCCCGCACGAAAAATGATAATCATGGACATTTAATAAGTTAAATCGAAATGACATATAGTATGAACACTTCATTTACAATATTCCAGTGCATTGCAAAGAATCTTTGGGATTTCAAAACAAGCAAATTGAAGGGAGAAAAATTTAAAACGTGGTTGTTGAGATAGAGTAGAAAAAAACCATTGGAACGAGTTGGGGGAAGAATATACTCTAGCTTTTGTAAATATAAAATTGTGAGAGGAAACGTATTTTTAAAATGACTAGATGCGGGAGATTTTGGAGGCATCTGTTGTTAGCTGACAACGTAGCTGCAATTACAATAGTTGGATGAAAAGAACAGCTTAATTACAATCTTATATATAGTCCATTTAAATAAGATTGGAAAATCAAATTAAACACATGTTGTAATTTTAATATTAACTAATGTCCAGTAATGAAGACGATCGATCACGCAAATAAGCCAGCAACTTCCATGTGCTTTTAGCTCCAGGGAGGGACCATATGAACTTCAGCTTAATCTAGGAGAGCTTATCTGGAGCACAACCAAATTGTAAAATATCAAATATATATGCAATTAATATTAAACATGCATCTTATAATTTTAATACACATAATGTTGAAATCATGCTAGCTACGATTAAAAGGTGGTAGGTTTATGTCCCTTGTCATATATATATATATATATATATGACTATTATCTAGATATATATTTAGATACTAAGGATATAGAAGGCATAATAATCTGCTTAACTATTTTTAGTAAGCTTTTCATCTTCTTTAATATGGCATCGAACTTTTCCAAAAAGATTGTAAGTGTAGACGTAAAAATCTACCTGTACGGAAGGAGAGACTGATCCCGTGAAGTTGAGGCTACTAGCGATTTGCTGTACTTGCACACATAAGGAAACAAACGTGAAGCGACGGAAAACACTGGGGTGGTGTTTGCATAGGCACTCCGACGCTCAAGTCAACAAGGCTGAAAGAGGCTAATTTAGTGAGAGCTAAGGAGAAGAGAGGTTACTAAAAGTCTAGTCGGGGACTGTGACTATGGCTGTAATGCGAAGTTCTCAAGCGGGAACTCTGGGGTCTGAAGGTATAATGTAATCTGCCTTGTGAGAGGGTTGGCCTTTGTATAAATAGCGACTGTCTGGTCTCCCAATCTTGGTGGGATTGGGAGTTCTCATAATAATCCTTCCTCCCAGGGATGTATCTTTTGGCCCCTTTATCCTGGCGTGAAAGGGAGTCTGAGTATGATTCGAATACAGACCTTGGAGGAATTGGGATAATAGTGAACTGCCTTATCAGAGTTCAAGTAGGAGTGTGATCCGTAGGTGATTGTGGGCTCCGAATTGGACCATAGGCCCGGATGGTGTGCTGGGATTAGGAGGCCTAGGTCCAGATGGTGTGGACCGACTGTACTTCATACCGAATGGGCCTCATCTGGGAATCCTGGCTCAGGCCGCATCGAGACTGGGCCTAGGCTTTCCTCTTTGTCAAAAGTGTTATCCTATTTGGGCCGAGGACATTTTTTGGCCCTAACAGTAAGCTTAATCCTTGGAGGATGGGGGCAAAGGGAACAAGGACCTTTAACAATTCTTATAAGAACTTAAGCACTGAGGAGATAAATCACCATTATCCATTAACCAAATTAAGGCTTTGCTTATGGTATATAATTTATTCCAAACTTCCTGATGATTTTTTTTAGCTACTTTTGCATTTGCTTAGTAAACTCTACCACATATTCCTTTCAGTTCTAAGGGGTATTTTCTTTAAATTTGTCAATAGGAGTATATGACATTGTTATTGCAGGTACAGAAACAACATCTATCACAGTAGAGTGGGCAATGACAAAAGTGCTTTATCATCCAAGCCTGCAAAGAATTGGAAGAAGTGGTAGGGAATGACAACATTGTTGAATAGTCTCATCTTGACAAACTGCATTATTTAGATACAATTTGTCTAGTTACACCATCCCTAAAGGCTCAAGAATTTTTATAGATGTTTGGGCAATGCAGAATGAGCTTGAGGCCTAGAAAAATCCACTTGAGTTTTGTTGTGCGGGAATTCTAGAGAAGATAAACCCCTTTTGACATGCAGATATCTTGCGATATGGATCCCTAATCAAGGCCGAAGATCACGCAACTTATAGTTTAAACAAATTTGAGTGTATCTCCAACTCAACCATGTAACTTGCACTATATAAACCTAGTTGTAATCTGTTTCTAGGGATGAAAAACAAGCCTTAGAAAGCAAATTGCGAACTCTTTGTAAATCATATTATTGTTTTAACGCATTCAATGATATAACAGAGAACGTAGGCCTTGCATTACTAGCACCCAAACCACTTTAAAAATCTCTTTTTAAAGTGGTTTGGGTGCTCGTAATGCCTAGGGACGAAGACCAATGATCACTTCTGCCTTTATTTTTCCCACAACCTTACTTTTGACTGCCCTTGCATATTCTCTTGTACTTAGAAATTTATGAATAAAATGATCATTTTTTAAATTATTTGTGAGCACTTATAATCTTTCATACTTCACAAACATTACATATGCGAACAAGGGGATGTCCTCTAGCTATTTGAGATATTAAATTATTTATGAGCACTTATAATTTTTCATACTTCACAAACATTACATATGCGAACAGAAAGATAAAAACAATACGAGGGACAAAATCATACATTTATACAAGATGAATTTGGCTTAAAAACGATCTTAATTACAAAGCTTTCAAGGGAATTTTTACGAGGAAATTAAAAGAGTGAGTTCGGAATTACTAATAATAGGGGCGAAGATGCTCAGCATTCCAAGCTCACGGTACTTTGGAACTGTTGAGCATTTTGAGGTGATAAGTCCCCATTCATATCACCTTAGCGATGCGGTATGGGCCTTCCCAGTTCGGTCCCAATACTCTCGCGCTTGGTTCCCTTGTACCGAGAAGGATTTCTTTCAGAACCAGGTTGTCGCCCTAGAAGTCTCTTCTCCTGACTTTAAAGTCGAAGAATCTTTTCGCACGCTGTTGGTAGGCTGCTATCCTTAACTGAGCTTTGTTATGGTGTTCTTCAACTAAGTCTAGACTTGCATGCAAAATTGATTCATTGTCTATTCCATTAAACAAGTCCCTTCGAAGTGAACCAACCCCCACTTCCACTAGGATCATAGCCTCGTAGCCATATGCTAGCGAGAAAGGCGTTTCTGAAGTAGAGGTTCTCGGAGTTGTCTTATATGCCTATAGGACTTTTAGGAGGTCATCAACCCAATTTCTTTTAGCAGCGCCAAGCTTAGCTTTTAAAGTATGCTTGATGGTCTTGTTGACAGCTTCAACCTGGCCATTGGCTTGCGGTCTTGCGACTGAGGTGAACTTTTTATGGATCCCCAACTCATTGCAAAACTGCTTGAATTTCTCATTGTCAAACTGCTTCAAATTATCAGAGATGAGTGTATGAGGAATTCCGTAGCAGCACACTATATTTTTGAATACGAAGTCCTTGAGCTTCTTGGCAGTGATTACGACCAAGGGTTCAGCTTCGGCTCACTTGGTGAAATAATCCACCGCAACCACAGCATACTTGACCCCTCCATTTCCAGATGGCGTGGGTCTAATAAGATCAATTCCCCACATGAAGAATGGCCAATGGCTGGTCATATTTATCAACTGGTGGGAAGGAGCTCGCAGTATGTTTGCAAACCGCTAGCACTTGTCACACTTTTTTACAAAATTGAAGGTATCCTCTTGAAGCAAGGGTCAGTAGTACCCTTGACGAACAACTTTGTTAGCGAGAGATCACGCGACAGTGTGATTACTATAGATCCCTTCATGTATCTCCCTCATGATATAGTCTACTTCCTCATCGGTTACACATCGGAAAAGAGGGGCACTAAATCCTCACCTATACAACTTATCTCCTATGAGTGTGTAACAAGCAACTCTGGTTCGCAGGGTTCTAGCCTCAACCTTGTCATTGGGCAAGGTCCCATCTTAGAGATATTGAATAATTAGGGTCATCCAGGAAACTGATTCTGTCGTAACCACGGCCTATTTGGGCGACCTGATATTAGAGATCTCTATGTACTGAACAGGAATACTCTCTGGGGAATCTAAGTCCAGTGATGAGACTATTCTTGCCAAGGCATCCGCGACAGAATTACTGTTTCTAGGAATCTATACGATCGCGAAGTGCTTGAAAGACTCGAGTGCGGCCTTAGCTTTCTTCAAATAACTGATCATGTTTTCTTCCTTGGCTTGATACTCTCCCAAAATCTAATTAACAACCAGCATAGAGTCGTTGTGAATATCATCGCAGCTGACCCCATTTCTTTTGCTAACCGCAGACCAACGAACAGTGCTTCATACTCGACCTTGTTGTTGGTAGCTTTGAACCAAAATAGAAGAATACCGTGGATGCGAGTCCCCTCAGGACTAAAGAGGAGAAGACCTACCCCGGCTCTTTTCCTATTCGAGGATCCATCGACATAGAGGCTCCAGGTCGATAGATTCTGAATAGTTTCCTGGGTGACTTCACTAGACTATTTCTTAGATTCCTAAATTGGTTGGTGTGAAAAGTCCGAAATGAATTCAGTAATAGCCTGCCCTTTAATGGTTGCTTTCGGTCTGTACTGCAGATCAAACTGACTTAGTTCCATTGCCCACTTGAGCAACTTACCCAAAGCCTTTGGCTTTTGGAGGACTTGCCTGAGCGGGTAGTTGGTCAAGACATAAATAGTGTGAGCATGGAAATAAGGTCGCAACTTTCTGGAGGCGACCAGTAGGGCATAAGCCAAGCTCCATTTCTGGATATCGCATTTCTACGTCTAGCAAATGCCTGCTCACGTAATATACTGGCCATTGGACTGTGTTTTCTTCCCGAATCAGAGCTGCACTAACCGCATGCTGAGAGACGAATAGATACAGGAGAAGAATTTCTTGAAGGACGGCTTGGACAGGAGAGGTGGCTTTCCGAGATGCTCTTTTATGCTCTAGAAAGCCTGTTCGCAGTCCAGAGTCCACTCGAACTTCTTATTGGCCCTGAGTATATTAAAAAATGGCAAGCAGCAATCTGTTGCTCTTGATATGAAACGACTAAGAGCCGTTATTCACCTATTAAAACTCTGAACCTATTTTCGGTTGGTCGGGCTCCTCATATCAAGGAGAGCTTGAATCTTTTTTAGGTTAATTTCTATTCCCCTCTGGTTAACCATATACCCCAAGAATTTTACCGAGGATACTCCGAACAAACACTTCGTAGCGAGATGTGCTATGTGATCTGAAGCGACATGCGATTTGACCAGCATGTCATCAACATAGACTTCCACTGATTTTCTGATCTGCTCGAAAAACATTTGATTAACCAGCCGATGGTAAGTCATCCCAGCATTTTTTAGGCCAAAAGGCATAACCTGATAGCAATACAGCCCCCGATCTGTAACAAATGAGGTATGCTCTTCGTCCGACGCATACATCAAAATCTGATTGTATCCTGAGTAAGCGTCCATAAAACTCAACAACTCATGTTCGGAGGTGAGATCGACGAGCTGGTCAATTCTCGACAAGGAAAAGTTATCCTTCGGACAGGCCTTGTTGAGATTAGCGAAGTTAACGCATGTCTACCATTTGTCGGTAAGCTTCTTTACTAAGACCAGGTTGGCAACCTAGCTTGGGTAAAGTGTCTCCTGAATGGACCCACTCAAGAGGAGGTTATTTACCTCGACTTTTAAGGCCGCATACCCCTCGGGGTCCATTACTCTCCTTTTTTGGTGAATCGACCTGACTGCACTATCAATATTTAAGGCATAGCATATAACATTCGGGCTGATCCCGACCATGTCAGCATGAGTCCATGCGAATAAGTCGACATTTTCCCTAAGGAAGCTTGTCAAGTTGTTGGCGAGTTGAGGGCTGAGATTACTCCCGATCCTCAAGACTCGGGTCAGCTCGCTTTGATCGACTGATACCTCGGATAGGTCCTCGATCGATCCACTGTGAGGGCATTTTTGGATGCAAGGATCCATGTCATCCTCAACTGGCCAGGCTATGGCTCAATCATATTGATCGTCATTGTATGCTCAGGGATGCCAACTGGTGCTCCCTTTCCCTTGCACGTCATCTACACTACCCTTACATAGTAGTCGCGAGATGCATGTTGAGATCCACTTACTTCCCCTATCCCCATCGGGGTGAGGAACTTCATCTTCAGATGGTATATTAAGGTGACTGCCTTGAAGCTTCGTAGTAGAGGTCATCCCAAGATGCCATTGAAAGCGGAAGGACAGTCTACTACTAAAAACTCAGTTATTTTGGTCAACTCGTTGGTTTCTCCGAACGTGACTGGAGTGAGATCATCCCTTTGGGAATCAAATAATCGCCAGTGAAACCGTACAAAGGGATAGAGGTAAGTTTCAGATCTGCCTCGTCCAATTTCATCTTCTTAAAGACTCACTGAAATAAGATATTCACGATGCCTCCATTGTCCACCAATATCCTGTGGACTTCGCACCGACCTATTTCAGGCGTGATGACGAGAACATCCTTATGGGGATGATGTAATCGCACCGCGTCTTTCTCAAAGAAGGTGATTTCCTCCTCTCTGCAAACCTTGGAGGGTCACGACGTTGTACTCATGAAACTTATAGGGTCATGACGAGCTGCCCGAGCATACCTTTCCTAAGCACCTTGAGAGTTCCCGGCGAGGTGTGGTCCTCTAAAGATAATCCCCACACTGTAGAGACCTTTGCGACCATGATGCCTCTTCCCTAGTTCCTCTTGATTTTTCTCCTAAACGGGAGTTGAGTCATCAACATACTCTTTGAAATGCCCCTGTTTAATGAGGTCCTCAATTGCTTGCTTGAGGGCTCAACACTCATCGGTGTGGTACTCATTATCCCGATGATAACAACAGTACTTTTTATTGCTTCTAGATGAGGGGGGATTCTTCATGGGCTCGGGCTCTCCGAGCAAACCGACCTCCTCTGATTTATCCAGAATAACTGATACCGAAGCATTCAGAGGAGTGTATTGACTCTTGTCGCGATCGCGGCGAGGAATTGGAGCATTAGATTTCTTAGGCTCATAACCGCTACTTCTTTTCTTTTCGCTGATCATCATTAGCCCATCTAGGATCAGCTCTCCTATTCTCCCCCTGGTTGAGAGCACTGCTTGATGGACCGGGGTCATGGTGACTAAGAGCTGCCATGAAACTTTTGATCTAGAGGTACTTTTCAGTAAGGTTGTAGAAACGAGTGAGGGAAACATCATCCTCAAATTGCAGTTCCTTCCATAAGTCTGTATGCAGGCAGACTCGCACAACAATGAGAGTTCGAACAGACTCTTCGAGAGTATGAGCCACTTTGTGGAGCTCCCTGTGGAACCTGTCTATATAAGATTTGAGGGGTTCATCCCTCTCTTGCCGTATATTGCTCAAGTAGCTTAGCGGCATTGAGAACTTCTTGTTCGCCTGGAAGTGCCTTAGAAATATCGAGCTCATTTGAGGCCATGAGCTAACTGATCTTGTTGGAAGCGACCTGAACCAGCGCTTGGCATGGGCGGTAAGGGTTACTGCCAAGCAACGACATTTTGCCAAGTTAGAGACTTGGTAGAGTTTCATAAGGTCGTTGAACTCGTATAAATGATCCTACGGATCGGAATTCCCATCGAATGCTCGCATGTCGGGCATTCTGAATCTCGATAGGAGAGGGGTAGCTAACACTATCGGAGAAAAGGGAGACACCTCTACGACCTGCCCTTGCTCATTTTACTGAGCCTTAAGCTGATCCATAGCTCGCTGTAGTTCCTCAATTTGAGGCAGCGGAGCTACCTAGGGATCACTTTTTGCAATGTGCGTTTGACCCTCACGGTTGCGGTTAAGGAAAAACTGCAAATCAGACTCTTCCGCACCTCAGGCGGAAGCTCTGGCCAATCTCGGCACATGCTGGCTAGAGCTGTGTGATTCAGGGAGTCTTTCCGACCTCTTCGGTGGTACGAACTGACCCGTGGAGGATGGGAATCCATTGCACGATGATGACCGAAGTCGTCATTATGGCGATATTGGGAATCTCCTTGCCTTGCACCTTTATGGTAGTGCCTGTGCGTCGTGGCATGGGATAGCTCATGCTGCAACATATCGCCGAGTTGCAATGCCACGGGTAATCTACCCGGGGTGCGATCGGTGTTTGCTAGTCCCTCAGAGCTCTTGGGTCTACTGTGCGCCACTTGCTTTCCCTTTCTCTGATGCGCTACAGTGCGCGCGATATAGGTTTTCGCCCTTTTTCACGCGACCTGCAGGCGTTTTTAGTGGTGGCACCGTCTCATTGGATTCGGGTGGCATGACCTGATCCAATCGGTTTAGCCTTTGGCGGACCGTTTGAAGAGTATTATTAAACCTCTCTAGGTAACTCATGATGGTTGGGTCGAGCCGCGAGCTTAAAGGGATATCCCTTGTGATATTCTGCTGGACTGTCGGTATTTATAGGAGAAGTGTCCTCCTAGATCTGGGGCATTTCTTCATTGCCATGATTGATTCGCTCGGATTCGAAACCGCGACCCATTTACTGTTGTGGGACCGATTGGTCAGAGATTTTTCTAATGAAAAGTAGACACTAAATCAAGCCCTCCTTCTAGCGCCAAACTGTTGATGCTTGATTTTGACACCAACTACTCGCATGTGTAAAATGCTAGAATGACTTAGAAGTCACACGTGATATGAAGGGATTGAATCAAATAATAGGTGAAGAGCAATATTTAAAGTGGTTCGAATGCTCTAAAGCGAATCATACGTCCACTATTATTGTATTAATAAGAGAGAGATCAAGTCGCATTTTGCAAGCCAAGTTACAGTTTAGAGAGAGAGAGAGAGAGCTATTTCAGCGTAAAATTAACTAATCCCTTCAAATGAGAGGGAAATCCTCTATTTATAGTGGGAAAGTTCAAGGTAATGATTATGAAAGCTGCAAGTGGGTAGGTGTCATGCAAATCATTTCTTTGTGTCCCATTGATCACCTACCCGAGGGATTTCCTCGATTAAAGTAGGGCTTTAACACGTGGGCGATCTCCAGCCGCTTGGCGGCTGGCACTCACCACTGCTGCAGCGGGAGCCATGCCAGCTAGCTAGGCGCGCAGTCGCACCTAGACTGCACAGAACCCTTCTGAGCTATGACCATTCTTTACTGACGAGGCTCCACATCAGCCCTACTTTTTCAGGCATAACATATATTGATGTATATTGGTTGCAACTTCTAATTCCATATCAATTTTTAGCATTTTCCTTCAATATTTACAGACATGGAAAATTTATCTTTTTAACCCTGCAAATTAAATTAGGAAATCTTGAGATAGGAATTATATGACAAGGTTGCCTATTCAAAATGTTATATGCTTCTACTAGTACTCATTTCAAGAAGAAAAATAAGGAGAACGCTTCAATGTTAGCATCAGTACATTAAAAACAAGAACACAAATTCCATGTGGCAGATCACTGATTCTACCAAGTCTATTAGTTATTTCTTACTACCATGGCCTCCACTTCAAAGATCTATCCATTCTTACTGGATCCTATTAAACCAAGTCAATATGGTTGAGATTTTTATGGCATTTATTTTATCTTTCTGTAACCACCAGATATTATTTCCATATTCTTTGTAACTATACCGCCCACTCTTTGTAGGGTCTCTGTTTTATCTTGTTTGGGTATAAATTGTGATAATAGCTGCCATTATGGTATTTCAAAATAATAAGTGTTAATTGCTTTTTGGACTGTTATGCAATTAAAGCAATAATAGTTTCAATTTTTTATTTAAAAATTGCTGTTATGCAATTAGTATAATGACAGTTTTTTGAGCTTTAATAGGTGAGTGGCAGTTTCATGGGTGACTATTATGAGATTGATAGTTTCAGCTGTTATAATATTAATAAATTGGAGTAATTTGACTGTTACTATATTAATTCTTTGAGAGAGTAACATCCAAATATTTTTGGTATAAAAGGCCCATTCCTTTTTATTTGTAGTAGACTCCAATTATTTTTTGCTTCCATTTTCATATTGTGTCAAAACACCTTTTAGTTCTCCTTGTTGATATCATATCATCATTGCTTGGTTACTTCTCTATTATTGTTCTAAATCTCTATTAGAGTGTGCACTCTGAAAAGAGGCTCGTCATTGTATCTTGGAGGTCAATCCGCTGTTGAGCCTTTTTGCACCACGAAAATTCTTCCAATAGGGGTGGAATTTTGATCTTAAGGACAATACTTTTGCCCGCCTTGACGTTGTTGTATCATTGTTGTTCCGCTACTATGTTCGTTGCTGTTTCACTGTTTTATCATTGTTGTTTTGTTGTTGTTTCTCTGTTGTTTCACTGATGTTCTTCTGCTATTTTGTTGTTCTTCTTCCACTATTTTGCTGTCAATTTGTAGTAAATTTCAACAATAATATCCCAGTTCTTAATGAATAAAACATCCACTTCTCCTATTCTTTTATGGTATCAGAGCAATAAAAGCTCCAACGAGTTTTTTTTTTTTTTTTTTTCCGATCCTTCTTCATCTTGTCCTTTTTTCACCCATGGCCTCAAGCAATGTTACTATCTCCTCAACCTCTGTTTTTGATGGAATTATCTCCATTAATGCAATATTATCTCCTCAACCTCTGTTTTTGATGGAATTATCTCCATTAATGCAATATTATCTCCTCAACCTCTGTTTTTGATGGAATTATCTCCATTAATGCAATAGCATTAACCTGTTAAAGTATGTGCCTTAGAGCCAATTCAGATATTGTATTTTGACTCTTTATATCATGTTTATAATTAATAGACATTTTTCTATGTCATGTAAATTGTATTTAATTATATGTTATGATGTATGTCCTTAGGATGATAAAACCATAACGAGTGTATTAAGTGTTTCAAATCTCAATTGTGAGACCTTATAATCACATATAATTGTCATCCTGGAAATGTCAGTAGCCCCAGTATTATTCTGACTAAGGGCAACGATAGTACGGTAAAGCTATCATAGTGTTGAATGACCTTGTCAAAAGATAGTGGCAGTTTTCACATATCAAGGTTGTTTGGTGACAACCTTGACATGTGAGAACTGGCCTATCTTACAACTTCTATTATTAGCTAGAATTGGAGAATGTAACCCCAAGGGGTTGGCCTGATGGTCAATAAGGTTTGCTCCCTTCATTGACTTCTTGAGTTCAAACCACTTTGGAGCTACCTACCACATTTATGGCTTACTTGGCTTATAGGGCTTGTGAGGCGTTCAATGAGTCCTGTGGATTAGTTGAGGTACGCACAAGCTGATTCGGACACCTCGATTACCAAAAAAAAACTGGAGAATGTCTATCAGAAGAGGAAAATAATGATTCTGAAGCCTAAACGATTAAAAATGACTCCAACCATGTGAATTATACTTTCAGTTCCGAGTTTTAATATACTGTCCACGAATTCCTTACTAAAGTCTAAACTGTCAAAAAGTTCTCAATCAAAATCATTTTTATTCCTGTTACAATTCTATTTTATAAGTACATATCAAGATATATTTTCTATACAGATTTTTCTCCTATAATTACGCTAACCGTATGAAGGAGATAATTTCTTTCCATCCAACTTCCTATAACTACTCTAATTCCTTTAATATACAACTCACGCCAACACTCCCCCTCAAGTTGATGCATACGGATCCTTCATGCGCAACTTGATCAGTGAGTTGTGGAAGTCTTTGCTGGACACGGCTTTGGTAAGTATATCTGCAAGATGGTCCTCAGATTTGACAAATGGGAACTAGATTCTATTATTCTTTAGGTTATGTTTGATGAAGTGTCGATCAACCTCTACGTGCTTGGTTCGATCATGCTGAACCAGATTGTGTGAAATGTCTATAGCAGCTTTATTGTCACAGAAGAGGTTCATTTCAGACTTGGGAGCAAAAACAATCTCAGATAATAGTCTTTTCAGCCAAAGGAGCTCACACAACCCTTTGACCATCCCACAAAACTCTGCCTCTGCACTCGAGAGTGCCACCACCTTTTGTTTCTTGCTTCTCCATGTCACAAGGTTCCACCTACAAATGTGAAATACCCTGATATCGACTTCCTATCAGAGATGTTCCCGGCCCAATCTACATCTGTATAGCCATCAACTTCCACATGATCATTCTTAGAAAACATGAGCCCTTTTCCTGGAGAAGACTTCAAGTACTTTAGTATCCGAATCACAGCCTCCATGTGTTCTTCACTTAAACAATGCATAAATTGACTCACTACACTCACAGCATAAACAATATCTGGACGAGTATGGGAGAGATAAATTAGTTTTCCAACTAATCGTTGATATCTTCCCTTGTCAGTTGGTTTCTGGTTCGGATGTGCCCCAAGTTTATGATTTTGGACAATTGGGGTATCCACTGGTTTGCATTCCAACAATCCAACTTCAAATAATAAATCTAGGATATATTTTCTTTGGGATAAAAATATGCCTTGGGGTCATCCAGCAACTTCTATCCCAAGGAAATACTTGAACCCACCTAGATTCTTCATTTCGAATTCGTTAGCCAACTGCCATTGGAGCCATGAGATTTCTTCAATATCATCTCCCATAATGATCATATCGTCGACATAAACAATAAGAACCGTAACTTTGCCTTGCTATTTTTTGAGAAACAAGGTGTGGTCTGCATTGCTCTGTTGGAAACTGTATTTCTTCATTGCCAAGCTAAATCGCCCGAACCAAGCCCGTGGTGATTGTTTTAACCCATATAAGACTCGTTGTAACTTACACACCTCATTAGTTGATGTGGTCACTGAGTAGCCTGGAGGGATGTCCATATAAACCTCTTCTTCAAGCTCACCATGAAGAAAGGCATTTTTCACGTCTAACTGATGTAGTGGCCATCCTAAATTTGCTGCAAGAGATAGCAACACTCTAACAGTATTTAATTTTGCTACTGGTGAGAAAGTATCTTGATAGTCTATACCATATGTTTGAGTGTACCTTTTTGCCACGAGTCTTGCCTTGCATCTTTCTATAGATCCGTCAGCTTTGTGTTTAATGGAAAACACCCACTTGCACCCCACTGTTCTTTTTCCTTCTGGTAGTAGCACTAAGTTCCATGTCTTGTTCTTGATTAGTACCTCCATTTCATCTTTGATTGCCTGAGTCCACTTCAGGTCTTCTAAGGCTTCCTCCACCCTTGTTGGAACATGACACACAGACAGGCTATCCACAAATGTCTTGAGAGGATCATTCAGCTCGTTTGTGGACACATAATTGGCGATAGGGTATCTTGATCTTCTTTCCTCAATATCTGGTGAATAGCAGCTTGGGGGTTTGCCATGATTTTGCTTATTAGGTAACACATAACTAACAGGAGATGTCATAATATTTGTGTTAAAAGGGCTTACCTCAAGATCATTCTCAGGAGTTGGGTACCAGTGGGTACTGCAGAAAGGGAAGAAACATGCACTTCGTGATCATTTTCATGGTGTTCAGTAGCCGAAGAGATATGTTCTGTTCACCCCGAAGAGATTGGGTCTTCAGGTACTATAGAAGGGGAAGAAACATGCACTTCGTGATCATTTTATGTTCGCCCCGAAGAGATATGTTCTGTTCGACCCGAAGAGATATGTTCTGTTCAGGGTTCGTGATCATTTTTTGTTCGCCCCGAAGAGATATGTTCTGTTCACCTTGGTTCCACATGCGTTTCAGATAAGTTTGGCCAATTTAATTCCATCCAATTCTGCTCTTCTTGTCTAGTCTCCCCCTGAAAAGGAGAAGTAGGTGGAAAAAATGTTTCAGTTTCCATGAAGGTGACATCCATAGCAACATAGGTGCGACCAGAAGTAGGATCATAGCATCTATAACCTTTTTGATGAAAAGCATAGCCTAGAAAAAAACATCGACGAACACAAGGGTCCAGCTTAGCCACTAGTTTTTATGGAGATGGACATACACTACGCACCCAAATACATGTGGAGGAAGCATCAAGACTGCAAGCACCGGATTATAGCCCGAGAGGGCTTGTAATGGAGTTCTAAAATCCAACACCGGTTAAGCAAATGAAGCAGTGGTGAAGGCGTCAGCCCAAAACCGATTAGGAGCATGGGCACCAATTAAGAGAGCTCGAGAGATTTCAAGAACATGGCGGTTTTTCCGCTCAACAATGCCGTTTTATTGAGGGGTTTGGGGGCATGAAGTCTCGTGAATAATGCCATGTTGTTGAAAGTACTCACGAAATTGGTGATCGACATATTCACCACCATTATCCGATCGAAGGACCTGAACCTTAGCAGAAAATTGTGTTCGCACCATAGCATGAAATGATTTAAACACACCAAGTACTTCATCTTTATGTTTAAGCAAATACAGCCAAGTCATGCAAGTGCAGTCATCAACAAACAACACAAACCATCTGAAGCCAGATACAATAGTAATTGGGGAAGAACCCCACACATCAGAGTGGATCAAAACAAATGGAATATCCTTTTTATTCAAACTTAATGGAAAAGAAGCCCTATGACTTTTTGCCAATATGCAAGTTTCACATTGAAAATCAAACTTATTCAACTGAGAAAATAAATCTGGGAACAAATGTTTCATATAGGTGAAGGACGGATGTCCTAACCGACGGTGCCAAAGCCAAAGTTCTTTTTCTTTGACACCAAGAGAATGATGCGTATGATGTGTTTGGCCCACACTCATGTCTTCCATATAGTAGAGTCCCCCCCTCTTAGTACCTCGCCCAATGATCTCCTTCGTTAGAATGTCCTGGAGAAGACAGAAAATTGGATACATTAACACCATGCAGTTAAGATCAGAGGTTAGTTGGCTCACGGAGAGAAGCTTATGGGATAAAGATGGAACAAGTAAAATGTTCTGCAGCTGTAACACAGGAGATAAGGCCACAGTGCCTGCTCCAGTGACTGGAGAGGTAACGCAATTAGCATTGGCAATATTCGTACATTTCGGTAGGGAAGTCATGATGAAATCCATAGCAAAAAACGTCATATGGTCAGTGGCGCCGGAGTCCAGGAGCCATGCACCATTGTTAGCATCATTAGTCGAAGTATAACAAGCACAACCAGAGTCACCTGAGTCTAGAACCAATGCCATCTATGGTGTGACAGAGAGTTGAGGTTCGGCAGTAACCACGGTTGCTTAACCAGAGCCTGCATCCTTAGTGCCAAGGTCACGACCCTTCTTAGCCTGGAGATCATTCCACCAATCAGGATACCCATGCAGTTTAAAGCAAGTGCCATAAGTGTGTCTCGAATTGCCACAATGAGAGACTTTAAACCTTCGGAAGATGCACGAGATTTATGCTTGCCATTGTGCATGGTAGGAGGGTGGGCAGAGGATCCAAGTCTGAGTCCTTTGGTAGCGAGAACAGCGCCAGATACACCATCTATACTGCCAGTGATCATAACAGATTGACGGATGGCTTCACGGCGGACATGGGCATACGTTTGCTCCACGGTAGGGAATGGGGCGAAGCTACAACACGTCACCCCGGATCTTATCGAGTCGATCATCCAGACCATCCAAGAAAACATATACTCTGTCTTCTTGAAGGATAAGATTATAATGTTGGATATCAACGGCACACTCCATAGGATTAGGCCGCCAGAAGTCAATCGCACGCCATAAGCCTTGGAGGTCATTGTAGTATTTCTCAAGAGAGCCTCTAGCCTGTTTCAATCACGTCACTCGACGTCGAAGATCATAGACCTGAGACGTGTCACTACCATCGAAGTAAGTGGTAGCAATGGAATCCCACACCAACTTGGCCGTAGGAAACCGAATGAAATTCCCTATCAAGGAGGGATCCATGGAATTTATCAACCAACCTTTGACAATGGTATTGTCCGTACGCCATTTGAAAAATGTTGGATTTGTCGAAGATGGTTGTAGAATATCACCATTGATATATCCCAACTTGTCATTGCCAGAGATATACATCTTGACAACTTGGGACCAGAGAGCATAGTTGGTTTCATTCAACTTGATGCCGATCGAAGCAGCGGAGGGTTCGGTGTTCATGGTCGGGGTTTGGACTTTGGTGAGAGCTTCGGTCATCTTAGCTGTGAAGTCAGAGAAGACAAAATCGGAATGAGACTCAATAGTCGGGGGTGCTGTATCAGAGTTTGACGACATGGTGAGCAAGGTGAGGGATGGGAAGTTTAGGGTAGGTGGGTACCAGGGTTAGGCTCTGATACCATGTCAAAAAGTTCTCAATCAAAATCATTTTTATTCCTGTTACAATTCTATTTTATAAGTACATATCAGGATATATTTTCTATACAGATTTTTCTCCTATAATTACGCTAACTGTATGAAGGAGATAATTTCTTTCCATCCAACTTCGTATAACTACTCTAATTCCTTTAATATACAACTCACGCCAACATAAACATGTGACGATCATATTAGATTGGTTTCTGTAGTTACAATACCACTTGAGATTGATATTTGATAGAGGAAATTGATTATTTTGATGGCATAAAAGATAGAACCGACTCTCCAGGTCATGTGAGACATAAACTATACTGTAACAAAGCCAATACGGAAAATGATAATTATGCACGTTTAATTGTTGCTCTTTTCCTCTTTTCGCTCTCCTTTCTCTTAAATCTCTTAAAACTTTAAGAAACTTTCTTGAGCTTTGTTTTTATAGACAGCATCATTATATTATAGAAAAGAGCTTTTATGAAAGATAAATTACATAAATTTTAAAGAGTATATGGATAGAAATTCAAGAATTCACCCGGTCTTAAATTAATTAAAGAGTTCTAATTAATGTGATATATCATCATTTCATCGCCTCATCTGGATGGAGCAAATTTAAAGATTGGCATTCATGGGAGTCAGAACCCAATTTCTGAATTATTACATAGTCAGTCCTCTTCAATAGCGTTTGCAATTCATATTAAACCAGCATCTTGTAAATTTAAATTTCCCAGTAAAATCAAGTGTGACATTAATTAATCATGCTAACTACGACCTAAGATGTCGGTTTACAGCAGTTTAATTACGTCCCTAATTGTCATATATGATTATGATGAATGGTCCCTTTGTATATTTTGATACGGTATTAAAACTTTAATCAAATAACCATTCCTGGGTGGTCGGTTTGATGATAGGGATTCTTGGATGTATTACTTAAAAAGTCTTAAGTTTAATTCCTTTTAATTGCTAATAGGGGTGACCATTGGAGGGTTTACCCGATACTTCAGAGCCCCAATGATTAAAGGTAAATAATACAGCAGCTAAAGAAAAAATTGAAGTAAACTAATAAAAATAAAATTTTGAGCCTAGTCACTAAACCCCACTCATCATAACGTGGGACTGGGACTGGGTCCTCCCATGTCTAAGAGCTAATCTTGTTCTATACTTCTATATATACAAGAACTTGCTTCTACTTCAGGTTTTGATTTCCTTGATCAAACATGGCATCAAAAGTTTCCAGTAAGATTGCTAGCTTAATCTTGGGAGACCCTTTTGGCTGCTCTTTTTGCCATTACTTGGGGGGTATGCATGGTTTAGGGTTTATATTCCATAACTACCACCTGTCCAGCGGGCCGGGCTTGCCTTTATTAGGTAACCTTTCTTCTCTTGAACCTGATCTTCGTTGATCTTTTCAACCAAATTGTCCCAAATTTATGGCCCATGTATAAAACTTCAACTGGGAAGCAAAATCTGCATCGTGATAATTTATGCCAACTGTGATCTCAGTTTGAGCTAACAATTCTACCCGTAACTTTAAGGATTCGCCTCAGGGTGGGGATTCTCTGAATAAGCAGGGACGGGGACAAAAAGATTGCCCAAAAATGGGGACGAGACGGGGACAGGGATAGATATCTCCCTGCCCCATACCTACCCCGCCCCGCTTAAACCCCAATATAAAATTATTAAATTAACCTTCCCATATTTATATAATTACAAAGATTAATATTATACTAATAAACACTTTTCACTAATTTTCCCTCACAAACGTGATGTGTCAACTAACATGGGTCTCGCTTGCCCAAAAACAAGTCTCACCTGACCAAATGTAAACTAACCAATTGCGAGTTGTCACGTCACGTTTGTGAGAGAGTATTAGTGAAAAGTATTTATCCTAAACCAATTAAGTGAACTCTTTAGAGAGAGAGAAAAAAAAATGTCTCTCAACTCTTTGGCTAGAGCCAACGCCGCCGCTAGTGGTTTTCACCGCAACTTCGATGCCATTTTGCTGCTAAGACTTTCCCAATCAATCAAACACCTAGGCGCCGTTTCTAGAAGTTCTCTTCTCGCCGCGCCACTCGCACTTATGTTGTCATGCTTGCACACAACCTTTGGAGATCTCTCACGGCAGCCTCATTTTCTTTGCAACCGACCTTGGTCTTTGTGTTGCTGACCATTGACAGGTCAACTGCACAATCCTTTCGACAATATGTGTTGCACGACTAGTGTTGTCTCCCTAATTCGGGGCAGGGTAAGGCTAGCACAGGGGTCAATATTTCCCTATGGGACAGGGACGAGGGTTCCTTGTCATCCCTGTAGCATACAATCGAGAGCTTTTGCCTGGTCCAAGAAGAATCACAGCCAATCCCAACCAAAAGTGTGCAAATAGTCAAGAGGTCTCGCCTGGCCCAAGAGGGATCACAACAAGGACGTCGGATCTTAAGAAAGGGAGATTGAGACATCCCACATCTCTTGGGAATGAGAGATCTAAGTTGGTTAAATATTAAAGGAATCTCCCAAATGTCAATACGCTTTTTAGGCTTGAGCAAAGGTTCTTGGGTCTGAAAACAAAACTGTGAGGAGCTGGGTTTTAGAGTCGGGCCATTCAGGTTATTAAAACGGACAATATCTTGATAGTATTAAGCCAACTGTGGGCCAAGGTGTTACAAAGACAATTCAGAAATCCTAACACTTCACGAAACCAGCTGAAAACACATGGTTATCAACATTAACTTTTGAGAAGGTGGTGTATCACAGCAGTATGCGGTGACTCAATAAGCAATTAAGTAAATTTTGGCATTCTGGGAGGGGAGCATCGATCAAGGTGAGCAAATTTAGAGAGAGCTAGTGTACTAGATATAAGTACATTATACTTTTTTTTCTTCGATCAGGTTTTATCCACTGGGTTTTTGAGCATGGTTTTTAACGAGGCAATATTGAACACATCCAACTCCATTATACAGTTTATCATGTAATTATGTTTATTTGCTTAAGGTTTTTGGTCCCACTGCATTTTTCCTAAGTCAAATATAATTATCTGTGTATTGTGGATTTTATTTGCTAGAGATCCAAGGAGTATTGTAAGATCGTGGATCTACCACCACTTGAGACTTTTTAGTCATGCCATTGCCAACTTTTGACACATGGCAAGAAGTTTGTATAAGCTTGCTAAATATGTGACACTTACTACCTAAGTTAAATGGCAGGTTTTGATTAGTTTAGGAACGACAATGATTACTGTATAAACCCGTTCCTTCCTTGTAATTTTGCAGTACTGATCTGAGATTTAAATCAATGAGAACGAAAATTGTTCTTCTATTGATAACGGTCTCTTATCTTTCATTTATTACATTTTAGTCCTTATTATTATTTAATATTTCCTCAATTAGTTTACAACAAATATAATGCTTTTTTCCAATAAACAATTTATTGCAATCTGATAATTTCTTTTTGACAAGATACTTTTGCCTGATTTTTCTGTTCATGCATGACTTGTCTAACCAGGTTACATACCGCACAAGGCCTTCACAACTACCAGATAATATAATGCCTGCTAATTCCTTAAAAAAACCTTTTTAAAAAAGGGTAATTACCCATACAAGAACCTCTTAAAAATATCTAATGACTAAGGTTTAATCATGTAATCACTAAAGAATATCAGAGTTCTGCTGTCAATCAATGAATTGCAATTTGACTCTTAAGCTCAACTATAATTCTTTCCTTGGTTCCAACACTGGGAATACAACAAGATTCAATCAAAACAAAAGCGCACTGGCGTATTACTGAAATTCATGATAATTAACTGAAAACTTCTGAAGCCATTGTCCATGTCAACCCGGCAGCAGCATGTTAAGCCAATTAGCTTAGCACCAAATTTTGCAAGAAAAGATTGCCATTGTATTTAATATCAAAATTAAACATCCAAAACATCAAATTAAAGAAAGAAAATTGCGAGTAAACAAAATCCCTCTCCACAAAACATAGAACATAATCGTTAACTTCAAAAATAGTATGGAAAAAACAAACTAGAGTTTTCACCTACAACAACCATTAAAAACATTAATTCTTAACAAATATCTTCCAAGCAGACAGTAAGACAGGAAGGGAAGATTACTTCTGATTCACTAAGAACTAAATAGTGCCAGAAAGGAAGTCGGAAACATTTAAGAGTCAGCGATAGTAACTTCCACCTCAACACCAGGTTCAATTGTAATGGAAGTGATCTGCTTCACAACATCAGGGGAGCTGAAGAGGTCAATAACTCTCTTGTGAACACGTAGCTCAAATCTATCCCAAGTATTGGTTCCTGAAAACAATATGGCCATAATGAATTACCTTTTGATAAAAAGCATGAAAGCCGTTCTTAAAATCCAAAGTGCATGCTATGCCAACTGCTCATTACCATACACCTGTATTGCGTACGTGTAGAAACAAGGGCCCTCACGGACCCTGGAGGACCCAGGCACTATTTTGCCCAAAACTTATAGTAGCTCATTTATACCTTAATTGTCAGAAGAAAGAATCAAATTGTGTAACTAGAACTAAGCATACAAATGCTTGGAAAGACTGAATGGGTCTCCAAATAAAAAATTGATTCACCACTCTGTTTCCTAAAGTTACTAGTTAAAAGGAGTCATGGAACATGTGAAAAATTCTTTCAGGTTCACATTTTTCTTCAATTAAGAAAACCTTACCGAATGTCATACATATGAAAATGAGGCTTAACAGAAGGTCTCGTCAAGGAAAATATCCATTTATACATATTTTAAAGAACTTTCAACACTGGAACAGAATTAACAAAAGAAATCCAAGCAACTAATTTGAAATACAAATATGTTTAAATAGTCTTGAGATCAATACCTTCACCACAAGGAGACTTCCTAGTGGTAATGTGAAGAACCTTGGTTGGCATTCTCACAGGTCCCTTAACCCTCAATCTCTTATCCTTGGCACCACGAACTAAATCCGCACAGACTAATATAACCACACAAAAAAGCCGTAAGAATAGATTAATAAAATTCCTACCATACCATACTTAAGTTACCATTCTACTGCAAATCCAAATATAATCAAAATCAAAAAGCATATATAAGCTCCAAACCATAACGATTACAACATGGCTATGATCTGATAACAAGGCATGATTATGCGAAATAAAATAATAATCATATGGATGTGATTGGATTGCAAAATACAGACAAAAAAAATTACCTTTCTCGAGATTTTTCACATTCTTCGAGGACAGAGTGATTCTTATCTTGTGAATCTGCTCTTGGGGCTCCTCCAAACCCGGCTTGGTTGGTTTGATTCCGTAGGCCGCCATTGTTTGTAGACTATTCTAGGGTTCACTAAGAATATAATAGCCAAAGTTCATTCAAAATATGCAACTAACAAGTGGTCTTCAATCACATAAACTAAATAATTTAATTTTCAGATTAACAGAAAAATGGATCAGTCTTCGAGTGCTGAAACACGAATGAAACGGGAAAAACAGTACATAAAACAAGGCACATAAACAAAACAAAGTCGTCATGATTCTGTCAAAGATAGAGGGAGAGGGAGAGAGATACCTAGATTGTGAGAGAGAAGGGAGCTGCTGCAGCTTCTGCTTTGTGAAACAATGGCCAGTTCCAATAAAATGTTGCGAGGGTTATATATGTGTAGTGTTATTACTAGGGTTAGGGTTTTTGTTTCGATCTCAATCTCTTCGGCTGGGTAATGGGCCGTCAAGTTGCTTTGTCAGAGTTTGAGCCTGGCCCAAGTTCTAAACCTTGCTTGTTTTTCCATGGGAAAGGGATTTTCCAACCCCACTGATTAGATCAGCTACCATTTTCAAAATCAAAGAAGGGTAAAATTGTAATAATAAACATAAATAAAATAAAATTTCATTAGACATCGACATTGAAAAATCAAGGTTCAGTCACTAATAAAAGCGTCAAGAAATTGGTCCAAAGAACAATATTAAAACTATCATTTATCATAAAGTTCTCCTTCTCACAAGTTAAATTTTTCATCAAGCGATCAAAAGATATCATCACAGATAAAATTTATCATAAAGTTCTCTTTTTCAGAAGTTAAATTTTTCATATTATAAATTTCATCAACATAGATAAGCCACTTCTCTTAACTTTGGTAGTAAATGAATTTGCTGATTAGCCTCTCCTTTCGTAGTCGGATGACAAACCTTTTAACCACTAGGTTAGTTATACTCAGGGGTAGTACATACCACATTTGTGCGATTATCTTAGTTTAATTGGATAGCAAACCCTTCAACCATTACATACCACATTTGTGCGATTATCTTAGTTCATTAGGCTTGTAAGGTATTCCGTAGCCGTTAGGATTAGAGCTACGAAGTACCCTATAAGCACATTTTTTAATATTAATATTTTTTTAGTGGCCTTAATAACAAACAAGCACCATGAGCTCAATAAGTTAAAGAACCTACATGAAGCAGGCTCCACGGCTTTTTAACCAAAATGCTTTACTGGGGAACAAAAGCCAGGGCTGAAGTCTCACAAATAAAAGCCACGTGTTCAGAGCTCAAAAAATTCATTGAATTCATTCGGAAACGGCATATCAAGATTATTATGACTAGTTTAAAAGAAACATATTTCCCTGAAAACGAACATCTGAAAACATAGAAGCAACAATAGTAGCTTTCAAATGGCTATAATACAATCATTCAATGAACCACATTAGCCATGGAATATGGTAGCAAATCTTCCAACTGCTACTGCCAAAACTACGCTAGAATGACATGCAGCTGTGGTAGTACATCCACTGTGATTTGCAAGAAAACTGTAATGAAAAAAGAAGAGTGGGAGTGGGGAAGAGAGCTGGGAAAGAACATACAACATCCAAAGTGTCCAGAGATTGTAGTAATAACATCACACCCAAAATGTCTCCAGAGCAGGCTAATTGTTCACACAAATCCAATAACAATAAACAACAATCACACATGAAAAACAAAACAAATCAAGCATTCCTTCATTTGAAATAAAATTTTGTTGAAAGATGAGTACACCAGAGCATGCACAAGTATAGAACCTTTAATTTTAGGCGCACTGCAATATCCACTGATGCAGATTCCAAAGTGTTCAATCTCCTGCAGTCTAGTATAAGCTCTAAGACTGTGTGCATGCTAGCTACACGTATTTTACTATACTCGCCTCCTTACATTTCTATGCTCACAATTAAAAGTTTCCACAAAGGAGACTACCTTTTTTTCCATCAATTCCGGGTTTTGTCCAGCCTATATGAAAAATACAAAGTAGCCCAATAGAAGAGCCAAATGATCCTCTCCTTTGGTGTAAGTCTACCGCCAATTAAATTAAAATCATTAATTAGCTGGCCAAAAACTAAAAGAAAACTTCAATTTTCATATTATTATTGTATAACAAAAATACACAAAACACAATTAAGCTTACATTCTTCACAGCAACATGTAGAAGACAATAATTTCACAGGAAAACCCAAGACAGGCGCATGCTATTATTGAGACTCCAAACGATGATTATATAAGTTTTCAGATGATCAAATGTCCCAAATTACAGATCATGACTGTAATGACTAAACTACACATCATAGAAAAAAAAAAACAATGTGGACTATGAGAGAGATGCTTCTGGTTTCTCTATCTAATTCATATAAGCCCAGCAAAGAATGCACATCAACCATGAAACCTTCACTATCGTGGTTCAAGTATCAGGAATCAAATCAAATAAAGATTCATAAAATCCTACCACAGATCCACAAAAGAACTCATTTACACAGCACTCTTCTTGCCTGATGGTGAATAGTAGTCTAGATACCATCTCACAAACTTCTTCAACCCAGCCTGCAAATCTGTTTTAGGCTTATACCCAAGCTCCCTCTGTGCCAAACTAACATTAGCATGAGTAAACAACACATCCCCATTTGCCGGCATTGGTAACACAATCTTCTTCGCCTTCACCTTCAACAACCTCTCCAACGTGCTAACAAGCTTACCAACAGGCTCCGGTGTCGTATTCCCAAGATTAAACACTCTCAATTGCGCCGGTCCCCTCTTCTTCCCACCACTCCCTGTGCTCTTCTTTGCAGTATCCAGTGCCGCCAAGCAACCCTTCACAATATCATCAATGTAGGTAAAATCCCTAGCCACAGTACTATGATCAGGACCTTCAAAGATCACCACATTCTTTCTTTTCAAAATATTCCTTGTGAAAGAGAAATAAGCCATATCCGGCCTACCCCACGGACCATACACAGTGAAAAACCTCAACCCTGTAATTGACAAACCATAAATGTGATTATAAGTATGTGCAATTTCTTCACCTGCCTTCTTAGTAGCAGCATATAAACTCGAAGGCTGATCCGTCCTGTCTTTCTCCGAAAAGGGAATTTTAGTATTTAGTCCATAAACTGAACTGGAAGAAGCCCATATAATAGCAGGCTGTGGATTTGCAAATTTACAAACTTCAAGCACATTAACAAACCCAGCAACGTTACTGTTAACATAAGAACTTGGATTCTTCATTGCATAACGAACACCGGCCTGAGCCGCTAAGTGCATTACGTGGCTAAATTTAACTAACCCAAAAAGCTTTTTCAACAACAAAGAATCATTAATATCACCTTCAACAACAAACACACCTGCGCGTTCAAGAAGCGAAGCGCGTCCACGTTTCAGTGACGTGTCATAGTAATCATTAAAATTGTCGAGTCCAACGACGCCGTCACCGCGTCTGCGCAATGCGGCAGACACGTGGGTGCCGATGAAGCCAGCGGCGCCAGTGACGAGCACCACACGACCGCCGGCGCGGGAGCGGGGGCGAGCGGAGTGGAGCACGCGGTACTCCCAGTCGGCGCCGCCCCAGAGACGGCGGCGAGAGGAGTCGGAAGAAGAGGGAGGGTGGTAGAAGAAGAAGTAAATGAGGGAAAGAAAGAGCAAAGACCAAAAGAGGAGTTTGGTGATGGAAAAATGGTAACGAAAGCGGTGAACGTAAAAGGGTTTGTCCATTTTCTGGAGAAAGTGATAGAAAAATGTAAAATTTCAGTGAATCATTATTTGGTTTTTAGGGTTTTCGATTACAATGTGATTGAGAATCTGTTATTAATTTGGAAACATTCTGGTTGTTGGTGTCGTTTATCAAAGTGAAGGAAGTTGGACTGTTAGAGTTGGGTTTTCTGTTTGTGAAAGAGAGAGAGATATGATCATGAAATTAATTAAGTCCAATTGTAGTTTAAATCCTAACAGTTGTCTGCCACGTGTCCTCTCTTCACTCTCAAATCAATAAGATTCAATCACAATTTAAGATAAGATAAAATTTGATTGGGTAATTAAGTGTATTTAGTTTGGTCTTGATAACAGAGAAGTTAATCCTATAGATTAAAAAATAAGTAGATAAATAAATTTGAAGAATTTTTTTTTTTTAGATCTAGCGGGCTGAGAGCAGAGAAATTAGGACATTAATTATATCTTAAATATAAGGTTTTAAAAATTAAAAGAAATATCTTGTCAATCTCTTTTGTATTTAAAAAAAAAATAGTTTAATACCAAGAAATTGGAAATAATTTATTGGTTAGTGTAAAAATTTGTGAATAATAAATCCACCGGCAGGAGCAAGTTGAGAGAGGCAATGTGATTCTGCAAATCTGTTATCTTCATTTTCAGATCATCAACTTGCAATTTGTTTATTCATATTTCTTACTTCGGTTATCTCCCCAGATATTGAGAAGAGAGCAGGCATCCTTTGTCTATCATCTTCAGTGCATGTGCATAGATCTGTCTAACATATAATTTACCCAAAATCTTATTTTATATTCTGTTATGCCTAAAAAATCAACGTTGATGTAAGTCTACATCAACTAGCTTCAATTAGAGTTCAAAAAGGCTTTGCACCATTTAGGAGTTGCCACATCACCCCAAAACAAAGAGAATACGGTTGTCACCAACTTGACAGATTCAAATTTTGTCTATAAGTGAATGGGAGCCGTACACTTGTCCAATCAGTCGTTATAACTTTGCTCGTTGTTCGTTATACGCAACCTCTTGTAATCTCTTATATATAAAAGAACAGTGGACGTAGGACTTGCATTAAGCATCGGAACCACTTTAAAAATCGTCTTTTATTTATCATTCAGTCTTTGCATTAGATTATCATATTTATTCACGTGTAATTTCTGAAAGTAGCTTAGCACTTTGCCGGTGCAAGTCATTGGTGTCAAAATCAAGCATCAACAGTTTGGTGCTAGAAGGAGGGCCTGATTTAATTCGCTTTTCATCAAGAATCTCTGATCAACCAATTCTATTCGCAAACAAATGGCTCGTGGTCTTGAAGCTGAGCGAGCTAGCACCAACAACGAGGAGATCCATTGGGCATAGGATGATGCCTCTCCCGAGGTACCTCTAATTCCGCAGAGTACCATGGCGGATATTCCCTCGAGCTCACAGCTCGACCCAATTGTGAAGAATTACTTGAAGAGGTTCAATAATACTCTCCAAATGGTCAACCGAAGGCTAGATCATTTGGATCAGGTCATACTGCCTAATTCTAATAAAGCGACGTCACCACCGAAGGTGCCTGTAGGTCGCACTAGCGCGAAAATGGGCAAAAGCCTATGTCACACACACTACAGTGCGTAAAGATAAGGGGAAGCAAGTGGCCGATAATGGGCCAAAGAGCTCTAGGGGACTAGTGAACCTCGGTCGTGAAGCAAGTAGAATACCTATGGCTTTGTGACTTGACGGTATGTTGCATCATGAGCCGTCCCATGCCACATCGCATGGGCACCCCCACGAGAGTGCAAGGCAGGGAGATTCCCATTATCATCGGCGTGATGTTCTGACCATCACCGCGAAAGAAATGTCCACCATCCACGGGTCGGTTTTGACCACCATGGAGGTCGGGATAGCTCCTCTGGCCATTCCATGACTTTACATGGCTCCAGCCAGCATGTGTCAAGGTATGTCAGAGGATCCGGCCAAGGTGAGGAAGAGTCTGACCTGTGGTCTTTCCTCAACTGTAATCATGAAGGTCGAACCCACGCAGGAAGTGATCCCCAGGTAGTTCCGCTTCCTCAGATTGAGGAGTTACAGAGAGCTCTGGATCAAATTAGAGTTTAGTAGAATGAGCGAGAGCAGTATTGACTACTCCTCTCCCGTCAAGATTCAGAATACCCAACATACGAGAATTCGATGAGAATTCTAATTCGCAAGATCATCTCTATGAGTTTAACGACCTTATGGAGCTTCACCAAGTTTCAAACTTGGCTAAATGTCGTTGCTTAGTAGTAACTCTGACTGCCCACGCCAAGCGCTGGTTTAGATTGCTTCCGCCAAGATCTATCAATTCATGGCAGCAGATGAGTTCGTTATTTTTTAGACACTTCTAGGCTAACATGAAGTTTTCAATGCCATTGAGCTATTTGAGCAACATACAACAGGAAAGGAATGAGTCCCTCTAGTCTTATATCGACAAGTTCCACAGAGAGCTACATAAGGTGACTAATACACTTGAAGAGTCAGTTCAAACTCTTATTATTATGGGAGTTTGCGCAAAAACCGACCTATGGAAGAGGTTACAGTCTGAGGATGATATTTCGTTCACCTGTTTCTACAACCTCACTGCGAAGTATCTCAAGATTGAAAATTCAGTAGCTGCCTTGAATCGCTACAACCCCGGTGCTTCGACAAGCGCTCCTAATTGGAGGGAGGAAAATCAGGGGGAAGGTACTAGAAAGTCTGATTGCAGATGGGCTAATAATAGACCTGGCAAAACGGATGGGTAGGTCGTGTACGGCCGAGTCAAACAGGTACGGGTCAAACGGGTACGAACCCTTATATGGGTCGATATATACGGTCCAATATTTTGGACCCGTGCCCTACCCTATACGGGTATGGGTGGACCCGTTTTTTCTCTCTCAAGATTTTAGTTTTTACGTTTCACCCCTCATAATTTTCAATTATGACAATTACACCCCCAAAATTCCTGCAATTTTAATTTTTTACATTTACACCCCTTAAATCAACTACTCTAAATTCAATTCAATTAAGAATATAAACAAATAGGAACCAAAATAAACAAATAACATATAAACAAACAATAACATATAATACAAAATTACAAATACCAACCAAAATAAACAAATACAAAATCATTAATACACAATTACACATAAACAAACAAAATAAGTCAATAACCTATAAATACCAACTAAAATAAACAAATACATAATCCAATATTCAACAAAAAAACATTCTTAGGACAGCAAATGTTCATCCCACAGTGGGCGTGATAGAGTCTCTTGATTCCACAGTCCCGATATCAGCCAATGGCACATCAAGATCATCATCTGAATCATCATTCACCTCATCATCTACAAACAATGATCAACTACAAATATTAATAAATGTAAATAATAAAATATAAGAAATATTATGTTAACATGTTAGTTTTGAAGAATTGAACTTTTTTTATTTCTGAAATGGCCACACTTATTTAGATATTCAACATCCAGTGCCTTGTCTAAAATATTTATTCAATGTCTATACACTCACTTTGTTGAACCCCAAACACCAATTTAATTAAATCCAAAACCCAAGCCCTATATCCATCAATTAACACTACATATAACATGTCAAACTCTAATTTGATCACATATGCAGATAATATAATCAAAGTATATATATATCAAAAAGTAATGAATTATGTTATGCATGCGAAAATGTGTATCTCATGAAAATAAAAAGGGGCCACCGAATATTTAAAATGCAATACTCAAGAACTCAATACAATTTCCACTCAAATTGCCTTAACTTCCAGCATTTTAAAACACCATGAAATCAATTCATTCCAGTTGGGAGCATGCAAGTGTATTCAACCAACCAACCCTTAAATCAAATACATAACTCAAGCATCTCCCAAATGTTGTCCAACCAAGTGCATGCAATTAAAGTATCCAGCCAACATCACAATTTATTGAAACAACCAAATGCATGCAAGTTCAATTAGCAAGCAAATTACATTCCATTTTAAAACTCAAATTCAACATGCAGCAGCATAAACTAGCAAAATTTCATGCTTACAAAAAGATTCCAGTAGCCAAACATAATTCAACCAACTTCCCACTATATCCTAGCCGAGTGTAAGCAAATAGGATGTCCAACAAAACATTGAATTAAAAACACTATTAAGTCATTTTCTAATATAACCTCCAGCAAGCTTAACAATTAAGAAGAAGAACCAACTCAAGCATTTTCTAATATCTTGTCCAGACGAAAATATATTTATGCACACAAAAATTTCCAACAACATCACCAAGAGACAAAGTAGCCGAAAGCAATGGAACTAACATCCCACAACATCATGTTTAATATCAATTTCTTTGCACAACACATGAAAAGCAAATCAAAACTTTAACATGCAAAGACATCAGCCAACATTTTTAAGGAAAAACAGTTTTGAAAATATAAATTTCAGTGACTAGCAAATACACATAACCGATAATAATTGATTCTAGTATACATCCCTTATACATTTAAGTAAACCCCACTTGAAAAACCCATCAATCAGGGGAACCCAACACAAACACAGTCAACGACACAAATCGACGTACAAGGAAAGCTCAAACAAAATCTATCAAAAAAACAAAAACAAACACATAAAATTAGGGGTTAGGGATTCATTACCAGCCGACGAGGATGAGTGATGACGATCGGTGATTGTGGTGCTACCGAACTAGGAATGGGAATGACTGACGAGTGACGAACTGACTAAGTGACAAACTGACGAAGGACGATTAATCGAAGAGGGAGACACCGAGACAAGGAGTTGAACTTTAGGCATGAAGAAGACTGATGACTGATGAGATATTGAGAGGCAAAAGAGATTTGAGTTACTGAGAGTCTGAGAGATGAGATGCGGCCGCGATCTGAGACTAAAAGATCAGAGATGAGATGAGAGTGAGAGGCGTGAATGAGTGATAAAAACTTAGGAATTCAAATTCATTAGTGAACTGAATAGTGAATAGTGATCAACAAATACGGGTGCCCGCGGGTTCACCCGTATAAACCATGAGTTATTGGACCGGGCATGGGTACGGGTCTCAAAAAATGGGTTTAGTATATTAGACCCGTATCCTATATTTTTTACCTGGGTACAGGCCGAGCTACGAGTCCAGACCCGTTTTGCCAGGTCTAGCTAATGACGATCAGAGAAAGGGAAAGAAACAGTGATGTGAGCCTAAGCAATCTTATGCCCAGGTTTTCTCGTCGCGATTGCGATAAGAATCAGTATACTCCGCTGAATGCATCAGTATCAACTATTCTGGATAAATTAGAAGAAGCTAATTTGCTCGGAGAGCTGGTACCCATGAATAATCCCCCTTTAGCAAGGAACAACAAGAAATATTGTCGTTAGCGTTGGGATAACGGGCACCATACCGATGAATGTTGGGCTTTTAAGCAGGCGATTAAGGACCTCATTAAAGAGGGGCACTTCAAGGAGTATGTTGATGGTCCAACTCCCACTAGGGAGAAGGACCAAAAAGACCAGGGGAAAAAGCATCATGGCCGCAAAGGCCTCCATCTTTTTGGAACGATATTTGAAGGGCCTCACCTTGTAGGGAATTTTCAAAGTGCTCAAGAGAAATATGCTTGAGAAGCTCGCCATGACCCTGTGAGTGTGATTAGCACGGCGTCGCGACCTGCAAATGTGCGCAAAGAAGAGGAGATCACCTTCTCAGGAAAAAGACGCGATACGATTGCATCACCCCCATGTGGATGCACTCATTTTTGCGCCTAAAATAAGTCGGTGCGAAGTCCACAGGATGTTGGCGAGTAATGGTAGTGCTGTGAATATCCTATTTCAACGAGCATTCAAGGAAATGCAATTGGACGAGGCAAATTTGAAGCTTGCTCTATCCCTCTTTATGGTTTTACAAGGGATCATTTGATTCCCAAGAGAACAATTACACTTCCTATCACTTTGGGTGAAACCCACGAAGTGACTAAGATGATCGAGTTTTTGGTAGTAGATTGTCAGTCTACTTTCAATGGCATATTAGAATGACCTCTACTTCAGAACTTCAAGGCTGTCATCTCCATCTATCATCTGAAGATGAAATTTCCTACACCGAGAAGGTGCGGGGAAGTTAATGCCTCTCAAAATAAATATTGCGACTGTTATGTAAAAGCAGTGTAGATGGCGTGCAAGGAAAAATGGAAGCCAATCGACGTTTCCGAGCAGGCTATAGCGATCAGCAAGATCAAACCACAGCTAAGTCCAGTGGAACATAGTTTAGATCCTTGGGTTCAGGAGGAGTATTCCCGCAGTGGGCCTATTGAGACTCTATCTGAGGTATCGTCGACCAAAGCAAGCCAACCCATATATTAAGAATTGGAAGTAATCTCAGCCCTCAACTCGCTGTCAATTTGACGAGCATCCTTGGACAGAATATTGATGTTTTTGTCTGGACTTTTGCTGACATGGTAGGAATCAATCCGAATGTGATATGTCATGCGCTTAACATCGACAGTGAGATCAGGCCAGTTCGCCAGAAAATGAGAACCCTAGACCCATAGCGTTATGTTGCTCTTAAGGTTGAGATGGATAAGCTTCTTTCAATCAGGTTCCTTCGGGAGTCTTATTAGCTGAGTTGGGTTGTTAATTCTATTTTGGTGAAGAAACTCAATAGCAAATGATGAACTTGTGTTGATATCACCAACCTCAACAAAGCATGTCTAAATGCAGTTTCCCTTTGCCTAGAATCGATCAGCTCGTTGATGCCACTTCCGAGCACGAGCTGTTAATTTTTATGGATGTCTACTCTGGTATAATCAGATCTCAATGTATGCGTCCGACGAGGAGCATACCTCGTTCATTACGGATCGAGGACTATACTGTTATAAAGTCATGCCTTTTAGTCTAAAAAACGTTGGGGAAACCTATCAATATTTGGTTAACTGTATGTTTTTCGAGAAGATCGAAAAGTCAATGGAAGTCTATGTCGATGACATGCTGGTCAAATCGCATGTCGTTTCAGATCACATAGCCCATCTCGTAGAGATGTTCAGCATACTCTGGAGATATAGAATGAAACTTAATCCTCTCAAGTGTTCATTCGATGTATCCTTCGGGAAGTTCTTAAGGGATATGGTTAACCATTGGGGAATTGAAGTCAACCCCAAAAAGATCCAAGCTCTCTTAGATATGAAGAGTTCCGCCAACCGAAAGCAGGTTCAGAGCTTAAATGGGAGGATAGGGGCTCTCAGTCGATTCATATCAAGAGCGACATATTGTTGTTTACCGTTCTTTAATACACTTAGTGCCAACAAGAGATTTGAATGGACTTTGGAATGTGAGCAAGCCTTCCAGAGTATAAAAGAGCATCCCGAAAAGCCACCTCTCCTATCCAAGCCACTTCCCAAGGAAATTTTATTTCTCTACTTGTTCGTCTCTCAGTATGCGATCAGTGCACCTCTCATCTGGGAAGAAGGCAGAGTTGAGTGGCCAGTACATTATATGAGCAAGAGACCGTTGGACACCAAGACACGATATCCAGAGATGGAATAATTAGCTTTTGCCCTGCTGATCACATCCAAGAAGCTGCGACCTTATTTCCATGCTCACACCATCCATGTATTAACCAGCTACCCATTCAGACAAGTTCTTCAGAAGCCGGAGGCTTCGGGTAAGCTATTTAAGTGAGCTATGGAACTAAGTCAATTCGATCTACATTATAGACCAAAAGCAGTAATCAAAGGGCAGACTGTTGTTGATTTTATTTCGGAGTTCTCCTATCAGCCAGATCGGGAATCCAAACAGCCAGCCAACGAAGTTGTCCAAGAAACTGTTCCAAACTTGTCAACTTGGAGTTTCTATGTTGATGGGTCTTTGAACAGGAGAAGAAACGAAGCTGGCCTTCTACTCATCAGTCCCAAAAGGACTCACATTTATGGAGTCTTCTAGTTTGGGTTCAAAGCTACGAATAATGAAACTGAGTATAAAGTGCTATTTGTTGTTCTATGACTAGCAAGTGAAATGGGGTTAGATATGACCGACATTAATAGCAACTTCAAACTGGTTGTCAATCAAATTTTGGGAAAATATCAAGCCAAATAAGAGAATATGATCAGTTATTTGAAGAAAACTAAGGTCGCACTCAAGCCCCTCAAACGCTATACGATCAAGCAAATCCCAAGAGATAGTAACCCTATCGTGGTTGCTTTGGCAAAGATAGCCTCATCGCTGGATTCCGATACTTTAGATAATATTCATGTTCGATAGATCGAGGTTCCTAGCATCAACTCCCGTGATCGGGTCGTAGCTACAACTAAATCTGTTTCCTGGATGACTCCAATCGTTCAATATCTCTGAGATATGATTTTTCCTGACAGCAAGGCTGAGGCAAGACTCTTGCAAACTAAAGCTGCTCGTTACACACTTATCAGAGATCAGTTGTATAAGCGAGGGTTTAGCACTCCCCTCCTCCAATGTGCAACCAATGATGAAGCAGACTATATCATGAGAGAGATACATGAAGGGATCTGTGGCAATCACACTGCCACACAATCTCTTGCCAATAAAATTATTTGACAGGGATATTACTGGCCCTTGCTTCACGAAGATGCCTTCAACTTTGGGAAAAAGTGTGATAAGTACCAAAGATTCTCAAAAATCTTGCAAGTTCCTTCGCACCAATTAACGACAATGACCAATCCTTGGTCATTCTTTATGTGGGGAATTTATCTCATCGAACCTATGCCAGCCGAGAAAGGAAGCGTCAAGTATGCAGTGGTCGTAGTGGATTATTTCACTAAATGGGTCGAAATAGAACCTTTGGCCGCGATCACTACAAAAAAGCTCAAAGACTTAATCTTAAAAAATATAGTGTCACTATGGAATTCCCCATACACTCATCTCTGATAATAGGAAGCAGTTCGACAATGAGGAATTCAAGCAATTTTACGAAGAGTTGAGGATTCATAAGAAATTCGCTTCAGTGGCAAGACCATAAGCCAATGGTTAGGTTGAAGCTGTCAATAAGACTATTAAGCACACATTTAAAGTCAAGCTTGGGACAGCTAATGGCAATTGGGTCAAAGATCTTCCAAAAGTTTTATGGGCATATAGAACGACTTTGAGAACCTCTACTTCAAAAACACCATTCTCACTAGCATATAGCTGCGAGGTAATGGTTCCAATGGAAGTAGGTATTGGTTCACTTCGGAGAGAGTTTTTCAGTGAAACAGATAATGAGGCACTCTTATATGCAAGTCTGGACTTAGTTGAAGAACATCGTGAGAAGACTTGGTTAAGGATAGCTTCTTACCAACAGAGGGCAAAAAGATTCTTTGACTCTAAAATGGAAAAAAGACCACAAAGCGAAACAAAGCCGTGAGGCTCCAAAAAAGGCGTGGCCAGAAGGACCCATAGCGGACAATACCTTGGACGTGTTCGGTGCGCTGGGAAAGCTCTTGAGCCCGAAGGTGGCAAGATAGAGGATAGCCCCTAGTCGTGACAGTCTCACTATTGTTTGCTAGAACTCTTTATTTTCATCATTCTTCTTCTCGAGCTTGACCATGTAGAGATGACTTAGTCTCCGTACACATTGCCTCGTATGACAACTTAAAATGGTAAAAGAAACCCTAAAAATTCTTTAGGATGGTTTTCTTTAGGATTTGTGCCCTAAGTTTCTATTCTTAAAGGTGTTTCTTTTCAAACACTACCCAAGAGTGTTCATCATCTGAACCCATCAAACGTCTATGCCCACTATTACTGTAAAAATGGAGTTTTTTAACATAAATGAAAAAGAGGAAAAGAGAAACAAATTTCTTTACCTTTGGATTGCTAGGAATGGACATTCTGTCGTAACGATGAATGCACATCAACTGGGAAGAAAAAAAAATTGATTTCTTGAGTGTAAACACGTTGTTTTTCTCTCTAAATGTGCAAGTTCTGTAAGAAACTTGGAATGGGCTTAGGGTTTTGTAGGGAAGAAGGCGACGTTTGGTTTCTTTTATACACGACGATTGGGCGAGATGCATTTCTAGCCATTGATTGCGAGTTGCGACCACGTGTTGTCAATCTGTGCAAACAGTAACTGTCACACTTCGTGAAAATCAACCGGTATTTCCCTTTATTGAAATCGCCAAGCGACGACGTGATTATCTCCTCCACATTAAATGCGCCCTCATCCGCATTTAATGCCTTAAAAGAGAATGTCGTTTCAACATGACTTGCATTTAATGCTCATGGCTGGCACTTATTGTGTAGAGACACTTCTGTCAGATAAAGCTTATTTTATTGACTAAGACAGCTATCAAGCGCAATGGATAACATTTGAAAAGGTCATTCAAATAAAACACTATTCTTCATGTGTCAAGCTCGAAGCAAAGTGATTCTCAGTTTGCGACAATAAAATATCCAAGTGTTTTCAGATTGCAAATGACAAATAAAGTTTGAAGCACATCGGTATAGCACTAAGTGGGATTCAACATAGGTTGCTAAACCTCTTTGGAACGATCACCTCAGGTCACTTTTGTAACGCTCAAAGATCCATGTCGTGACCTCCACTCAATTTGCTGGTCGGGCTAAGCTGGCAACCTCATGTCATTTTGGCTGTTCTCAACTGTTAGTTTAGGTAAGTCCTTCTCGGGACCATTCAGATCGCGGCATAATAACAAAGTTCTCAAGATTCAATTCTTGAACTTTAAGAACTGTGGAGCTTCTGTTATGCCTAAAAAATTAGGGCTGATGTAAGCCTACATCAGCTGCCTCCAATCAAAGTTCAAGAAGGTTTTGCGCCATCCAAGGGTTGCCACATCGCCCCAAGACAGAGAGAATATGACTATCACCAACTTGACTGATTTAGGTTTTGTCTATAAGTGAATAGGAGCCACACACTTGTCTAAGCCCTAGGCAACTTGAGGATATATCCTAATTATCAACCAATGGAAGGCACGGAAGGACTTGCACGACACCTACCCACTTGCAGATTTGTAATCATTACCTTAAATTCCTCTACTATAAATAGAGGACTCCCCCTCTCATTTTTGAGATTCTGATACAGAAAACTCACACTTTGATTTTAATCTATATTTTCAGAGCAAAGATAACCTGCGAGAAAAAGACTGACTTGATATTATATCTGAATAATCAGTCCTTGTACCTCTGCTCACTGTTCGCTATACGCAACCTCTTGTAATCTCTCACATATAAAAGAACAGTGGATGTAGGACTTGCGTTAAGCATTCGAACCACTTCAAAAATCGTCTTTTATTTATTATTCAGTCTTTGCATTAGATTATCATATTTATTCACATGTAATTTCTAAGAATAGCTTAGCACTATGCACGTGTGAATCGTTGGTATCAAAATCAAGCATCAACATATTCAATTGTTGTCTAACTGAAATAAGCTTACTATATTTATTATCACATTCAAATTACGGTAGATTAAGACCCTGGAAATTGTTCATCTTAATTATCATGAGAGAAAGACTTAACTCGAGGTTTTAACCCAATAGTTGAGATACCCCTCTCAAACTTACAACGATTAATCAAATTTTAAATTTAAAGCAACATTTTTTATAGACACTGGTAAATTAAGAATAAATTACCTATTCTACCCTTATTTACAATATTTTAAAACCCGACTCAGCCCGGCCGATTTAATCAGGACCCGGAAGCTTCACTAGGTTGTGTTTACATTTTTCCTACTCACCCAAAACCCAAAAATTTGGGATGATGATCAGTGAATCATTGAAGGTTGGGATGTTAGAGCTTTTGAAGAGAAAGTGCCAGTGAGTGCAATGGTGGCAATGAAGTTTATTTCTAGTGAGTGAATTGATCAGAAATTTAAAAAAAAAAAAAAAAATTGGCGACAGAAACAACCGGTTTATTCTAACGATTGACAAGGCTAACGGGGGTGAGGTGAGGTGGGTTTTGGTCAAGAAGAGAGAGGAGTATATTTTGGTTGATGGGGAGGGTTGTCGATGTTGGCGTCGGTGAGATCTGGCCTGGAGTGCCGACGCTGGCGTCGATGTTCGATTTCGGCCAGATCTTGGGTTGATTTTTAGGGGAATGGGCCAAGGGACGATTGGGCTTGCATTTGGGGTGTCACCGCCACCAACCAATCGCCGAACGATTCGTATTTGGGATGTGTTTGCTAAATTTCTAACCTATAGGGACTTAACATAATTTTCATGGGTGCATTTGTTGAATTTTTAAAGTTTTGCCACCTGGTTAGGCGAACTGGTTAAATCAGTCAACTCGAGACCCGGCAACTTTGTCGAGTTTCACCCCAGGTTGGGTTTTAAAACATTGCTTATTTGTATGAGTAAATTATTCATTTTACCCAAACATGGGTCAACAAATATCTATCAGGATCAGGACCACAAAGGTGTTACTTAGTAGTAGGGGTGAGCATAGGTAAAGGGTAGAAGTGAAACCAGCCCCATTAGGGTTTGGTTCCGGTTCTGATTCCAATTCCTATAGTGCTGGAATCGGGAACCAAAATCAAGGTCTAGTACCCAAGTAGGAATTGGGACTGAATGTAATTTTTGTAAATTATTGGGTGTGTATTTGTTATTTTTTTTAAAGTTGAGGGTAATAAAAATTAGCCCAGGTACCTAGAATCAAAACCAAAACCTATGTTTCAGGTTCCGGCTCTAGGTTTTAGGAACTGTTCCAGATTTGATTCCAAATCTTAAGAATCAGCTGATTCCAATTCTGATTCCGGTTTTTAAAAGAAGTGTTGTGTACCTGGAACCATCACCCCTACTCAGTAGTTTAAACTGCAAGACCTAGAAAATACTAGACCCAAAACGGGCCATTATCTCACGTTGCCATTGTTTAAAGTTTAACACAAGTGGACCAGAGAGATGTTGTAATTGGGCTCATTTGGCTAATCCAAATTTTCTATTAAATCACCCAAAATGCAATGAGACCAGAACTAATGTTACAAGAAGAAGCCCATTTCAGAATGTATTACAATATGTGTGGCTCCAAATTAAGAGAGTTCACACTTCACAGTCAAAGAAACAACAGATCTGAACAAAAACAACAATCATCACAAATAGATTTTATAGAATAGTCAGGTAAGGTTCCACTTTTCAGAATGCAAGGAGGTCTAAAACCCAGCTGGCATATCCGGCTCCCGCATTTACATCATCCATTATTGAACCTTTGAATTGAGTTTTGCAATTACGGATTTTTGGCCCTTTCCCATTTGGCTTCACCTGAAATAATCCCAGATTGAATTTAGTTGTACAGAGATTATTATTATTATGCAAATGCGAATTGGAGAAGCTGAAAATCCCAGAAGGATAATAATGATTAACAATGATAAACACAGTATAAAATTGAATAATGATTAATTATCAATTAATTAGACTATATTCAGCCGTCGTTTTAGGCTTTTAGCATCATCAAAGGTGCTGTAAAATAAGAAACGTTTTCTTTATTTAATTTATGATATTAGCTTAAATAAATAAAAATATTTTCATAACTAAGAACTCTTTTCTTGCACTTTAAAAAAAAAAAGATGATAATTCTTCAAGAAATACAATGCTAATTAATTAGACGATAAATCTGACCCTGAAATCGAAATTGTTGACAAAATGAGAAGCAAAATGTTAATTAGATAAAGTTAAAGTTGAATGACCCAAAAAAAAAAAAAAAAGGTAACCACTTAATATTCATAATTTTTTTTTTTAATCAGTTTATGCGTAATTCAACTAATCTCTCAAGATCAAGAAACTACCAATCGAATAAGAGCTCCAGTGGCTAGCTACCTCCATTAACACTTAAAAAGTGATTCAAACTTAAAATCTCTTGAATAATACACTCAAAAGTTCATATTGAACTGCTAGAAAATCTAGAGATAGATAATATTCATAATTTTTCAATCACCTAAGTATAACATCAAAATAATGTAGATTTTGTTGAAATATTTCAGGATATTTGTTTGCTTTTGTTTTGGTCTATTCAGTTGTGAAAAAACAAAGTAGCTGAAAATCAAACATCATTTCTAATCACTATAATTTTCCTGCAATGATGTTGAATTTTTCTTGGGATTTATGTAATCATTCACGTCTCAAAACATTATTAGATAAGATTGATAAGATTTAAATATGTTTTATAAAAAGCATGATTTATGGCTTCTTTCGGTTCTCTTTTTTTTTTTTTTTTTTTTTTGGTTCACTCACAAACAAAATTGTCTCTTCAGCCTTTGATTTAGTCATGTATCCCAACAAACAACCACCCATCATTTTGTAAATAACCTTTTTTTTCAGTCATAGGACCACAATTTTAGCTTTTCCCAACGTGATTCCCCATTAAAATCACTAGTTTTTCACTCAAATTTATAATTAATCTCTGTTAAAACAAATCCCCAAAAATTTAAAGAGATTAATTGAGAGTACAGTAGAATTTTTTTTTTTTAATTATTTGGTTGTTGATCAATTTATGCACACTTAACTAATCTTTTAAAGATTCAAAGTTAATAATAAAATAAGTCTCCAATAAATACCTCATGACCCTAAACTTTTTTTTTTTTTTTTTTTCAGTCATAAGACCACAATTTTAGTTTTTCCCAACGTGATTCCCCATGAAAATCACTATGTTTTTCACTCATATTTATAATTAATCTTTGTTAAAACAAATCCCCATAAATTTAAAGAGATTAATTGAAAGCACAGTAGATTTCTTTTTTTGGTTACTCGTTTGTTGGTTAGTTTACGCATATTTCAACTAATCTTCCAAAATTCTAAAGTTAATAATCAGATAAGCCTTCGGTAGATATCCAAAACCCTAAACACTTTTTTTTTTTTTCAGTCATAGGACCACAATTTTAGCTTTTTCCAACGTGATTCCCCATGAAAATCACAATGTTTTTCACTCAAATTTATAATTGATCGTCTATGTTAAAACAAATCCCCAGGAGTTTAAAGAAATTAATTGAAAGCAAGAGTGGACCTTTTACGTTTTGTATATAATGGAAGGATTCCGATACAATTTCATTTTTAAATTATCTCTAGGTAGCTTGTGTCATGGACTGGGAGTTTCACACCCAAAAGGCTAACCTATTAGGTGGAGGGACTCCCCCCATTTATAAGTCCAAGACCTCCCCAATACGCTTTCAATGTGAGATTTGTTACATTCTCCCTCACACAATCATGTGACGCCCTCGTCACAGGTGGGGCCTCCTGTCTACCCATCCACCTCACTCTTATGTAAACCCACAATCACACGTTGACGCCCCTGCGTGGGCACTTGGTGGGACATCGAAAGACGGATTGGGTCTGCTCTGATACCATTTGTCACGGACTAGGAGTTTCACACCCAAAAGGCTAACATATTAGGTGGAGGGACTCCCTCCTATTTATAAGCCCAAGACCTCCCCAATACGCTTTCAATATGGGATTTGTTACACTTGGCAGTTCGCTTAAAACTTTTGGATGTATTCAGTGGCGGATCCATTATTTTTGCCGAGGGGGGGCCTCTGCGGCTCCGCCATTATTTACCAAATAACTAGTGAAAACTTTAAAAAATTACCAAATCTTAATAAAAAAATAATAATACAATATTAAGAATTTAAGAGAAAAGAATATGCAATAACATAATATTTTCCTATTTGAATAAATCTATGAGAAGCAAAATTTTGTGTAAATGTGTTAAGTAAACCTTGAGTAAAATCTTCTTTTAATATTTTTATTTTTGGCTTTCAAAAATTATAATATAAATTTTTATGACTTTGATCATACATAGCCTAATTAGACTAAAGTCAACTAAAACTTCAATCAAGTCAACGTTGCGTTAACTTTTAATATGAATTAATAAAAAAATGGGGAATTTTCTTGGTATAAATATAGATAGTAACTCAAATTTCCTTAATAATTTTGAGCAGCTAAACAGTGCCGTTTGAAATATAGGAAAATGGTGGGTGAAAGGTGAAGAATAATATCCTTTAAAATATAGTCAAGGTTCTAATTTGAGAAAGCATGTTCATTCAGTTTTTAAAAGTTTTAAGAGCGAATAACATGAGAAAGAGAATGAGAATGAGATAGTAAAGAATTTTGGGGATAAAATCATAAAAACCAAGTGGAGCCATGGAGAAAGTTTTAAACTTTTAATATAATATGGGTTTGAAATATATATATTAATAGCAAGCTTTTTGTGGACCTAGATATATGTATAACAGTTCTCATACTCTAAGCCCTAAGAGTTGGTATGGGTATATATATTAATTAATAATTTTTGGTGGCGTATACATTAATAATTTTTTTTTTTAAATCTGAGGGTAGGCTCTCAAAGGGGCTAAATCCGCCCTTGGACGTATTATTCAAGAGATCATAAATTTGAATTGTCACGACTACTAATAAGGGGTAGTCACAAAAAGCGAACCTAATAGTTAACTTTAGAATCTTAGGATAATAGTCGAAGTAATTGCAGGTTGACTCGGATACCAAAAAAAAAAAAAAAAATCATTGTAGAAACCAGGCATTTAAATTCATTAATTAGGATGGTGAGTCCTTTACTTTTGTGGGCCAATTGCCCATAATTGAATTTACCTTTCAAAACAATAGTAAAAAAGAAAATGATGACAACTCCTTACACGCAAGTTTCGGAACACACTACTACATTCAGTGTGTTCACCTTAAAATTCATGAACATATTAAGAAATTTCAACCACCACCATGGATAAAGCTACATTCACAGATCAATTTACTGTTGCTTTCCCTTTGATGAAAAGTCGGTTTACATAATCAATTATCGAAATTTTCTTGCACCCATAGTGGATGAGAGTGAAGCTTTTCCATAAATAATGTTTGTCTGGTTTTAATTTCCTTTCAGACTCAAGGTCAGCATCACAGTCATTTTCACTCCCAAACTCTATTATTTTGTGCCCTGAAACTTTGCCAAAATATTTTTATTTCTCATGCAACTTGGCTTTGATTGAGTGAAAGAAAACAAATGCCAAAACTGGACAAGACTGAACGTATAATAAAACTTAACTTTTACGCATAATTTAAAGGATTCAGGTAACTTTTTTCTTTTTGTACAGAGTTTCTCATATTTTAAAGCAGCAACTTTAGACCTTTAAAGAAAAAATTGCAGAAGATAGTAATCCGCAGTATTAAAATACTAAACCCCATTACATTTACGTTAATATTATCCATTAAAAGCACCAAAAGCTACCGGTTTCTCCCCATTAAAGTCATTGAAAACCACACACCCCTGTAGCCACAGCCATTCAAGTAGTGGTGTTCATATTGGAGTATTAGACAATTTTTCAAAGACTCGTTGACCATCGTTCTTAAAAATAATTATAATATTGATTTATGTTGTCAGGTCAGGTCCTTCTCAAAGCTCTGTTTGCACATGAATATAGAATTTTTTTTTTTTTTTTTCTAACCTAACTCGAAGACTTCTGTCTCTGTAATTATCAGGACGATCTGCAAAATTTTAGTCACGGAACAGGCATTTTGCAGAGCGTAATGGGTGTAATTTATAAACGTGAATTCGGTGGAGATAAGTTTTATACAGTTAATGATTGCAAAGATATGGACGTGAAAAAAAACTGTTGCCCTACAATTACTTCACTTTCACTCTCTTGGGCCCTCCAGAACACACCATTAATTTTTTTTTTTTATAACCGAGAGTGTCTGAATCAATTTATGTACATCTTAATTAATATTTCAAAACCCTAAAACTATTATAGGATCAAAGTTCGTTTGGTCACTCTCATTAACAATTGCGGGAACTCAAACTCGAAAGACGATGAAAACTTAAATCTTTTTTTATCTTTTTATCATCAAATCATCTAATGATAGTTAAAAGATGAGTGTTTACGTTTTGTATTTTTTAAAATATTAAAAAATAAATGAGTTTATGTAAATAAAAATATGATCGACATATTTGTCCGAAAAAGACATATATAATAATATAATTTGAAATCATGTTTAACAACAAAATATAGTTAAAATATGTTTCCATTTGATCTAAATACATAAATTGATTCGAAAAAGATGGAATAGAACATGTGATAATTTATTTTGTTTTGATAAAAGAAAATACAAAAACGTAAAATAAACAAATTTACGAAGAGCAAGAGCGTGTAGGTCCCAACTTCAACTAACCTTCTATGACTAAACAGTAAAGTGTTGAATACGCGCCAATTCCGAGAGTACAGTATTCATCAACTGGGCTGGTCACTGGTGTATCCCACGAACCCGCTTACATCCCAAAGTTTGCTCGACAATGTTTTACTTTTATCAAGGAATTTAGACGCGCGTGAGACAACAAGACACACATGTCAGTGGATGCATGCGTGTTGTGTTGTGCAGTTTCTCCTTTCGATTCTTCTGTGAACACAAAGAAGAAAAGTGACCTCACATTCAACGGGTGGGGGCCACGATCAAAGTTTTTGTTGATCACAGTTTTGTTAAAGTTTAAATGGTGTGATTGAAGCGGTGGGGACCAGCTGTAGGATTGGTACTGGCTATTCGCTCAATCTGTCATGATTAGGAGCCGCGCATTTGCTCCGTGATTAGGAACACCCATACTCTATCCCTCTTACGTGGCTGTAGCTCCACTTCCACTTGGCTAGTTGGCTCCTTCTCTCGCTCTAGGACCATCAGCCTCTGCTCCCAACTCCATCATTTTTACGCTGCTTTTATGTATTTCTAAAATAAATTCTCGGAAATATTATCCTAAATTTTGCGCATCCAAAATTAGAGTGCGATAGAATTTGTCTTCTAAAATTTTTGTTTGTGAAATGGTTTTAAGAGAAACTATCGTTGGATAGTCGAGTGATTGAATAAAAATTCTTAAGATATTACTCAAGAGATCTTGAATTTTATTCATCTTAATTACTAATTGAAATGATTATTGAAGGTTTATCCGATCGTTAACTTTAGGATCTCAGAGATTAGTTAAGGTATGTACAAACTGATTCGAACACTCCGATCACAAAAAAAAAAAAAAAAGGTTTGAGAGTTTGTTACCATAATTGATAATCTAATTATTGTGAAGGCAAATGACATTTTATCATTAGTTACCATTTTACCAACCTATAAACCATCGTTAAGATTGAGATGTGGCGGTAAAAATATTAAAAAACTAAAAAGCATGTTATTGAGGACATTTGGAGTAATCTTATTAAGGGAATTTTACCCTTTCTTGAAACTATAACATTATTCACTATAGTAAAAGTAACGTTCTCTTGGTAGTTAATCATTTATTTTCCCTAGATTTAACATTTGGTGTATGATTATTTATTCGAGTGTGTAAATGGTTTTTTATTTTTTTTTTATTTTTTAAGGATCGAAGATGTTAAAGTCAACTTACGTGCATCTCAATTATCCCTCGAGATCTTGGGATTATTGGCTGAGTAAGAACTTCAATCACTATTTCTATTAGTAATTGAAGAGGGACTTGAATTCAAGATTTATTGAGTAATACACCCAAGAGTCCCTATAGAACTATTTTGTCACTTAGAGATAGTTAGCGTGTAAAGGTTTATATCGGTAAAACTCTTCAATTCTTTCTTTACGATATTAAATTTCTTAAGAATATTAAGTCACTTAAGAAGGGGAGAGGAAAAAAAAAAAAAGATACACATAAAATTGAAGCTTATTTCACTTTTGAAGAAACAACCAAATTAGTTCATTCCCAATCCTATTATCACTTATCTAATCTTGGACCCCATTTTCTTTTTAATTCTTATATTCTATATTATGAAAAATAGCAAAATTAACCCCAAGGGGTTGGCCTTCCTTAAGTTTATAGATTCAAATCCTGGGGTCACCTACCACAATAACATTGTGACTTATCTGATCCTTTGACCTTGTAGGGTGTTTAATAGACTTAAAGAATTAATTAATATACGCATAAACGGTCAGATTATGGACAATGTGCGGCACATGAAACATCATACATATGAAGAATGTTTTAGCAAAGATCTTGGACAATGTATGCCTTTTTTTTCTTTTCCTTTTTTTACGTAAACCGAAATTAGGAAGATAAATAAATTAAACATATGAAAATTCAACAATGCCCCCATTTCAAGGATTGTCCTTCTTTACGAAGACAACAAAAGGGTCCCATTCTTGTCAACCAGCTCCATTTGCATCTGTGAGAAAAGCCAAAAACAAGGTTATTATTGTAAATTAAATTAAGAAACTGCTATCTTTCTTCTGTGGACCGAAGGGAAAGGGTTGGACTCTTCTGCTTTGAAGGATCCTTTTTATATGATCAATTCTACTTTATTTTAAATTTTTATATATAAATTTAGCATATAATTCAATGCCATATACAATAATTAATGAAAAACTATCACTGGGTGACTCAGTAGTTAATTAGGACTCTTGGGTGTATTACTCAAGAGATTATGAGTTGCTAATAGGGATTATCATTAATGGAATTTACTCGACTATTTATTTTAAAATCCTAAAAAATTAGTTGAGGTATTTGTAATTTGAAGATTAATAACATAAAAGCCATTTAATTTTATTTTTGATCATTGGAGATATCTAGATTAATTTAAATATATCTTAATAAATCTTTTAAGATCTTAAAAAATTAGAATTATGGATGGGGAGATAAAAACATTAATAATTATTTTTATTAATGTTTACAAAGACTTAAACTTAATAACTTATAAAATCTTTTACTATTAAGTGGTGGTTGATGTCATTTTATTCATTTTCTTCGTGCTTTTAGAGTTGTCATTTCAATGAAATAAATGCATGTTCTTGATTTTATTCGTTTGCAATATTAGTAAGTTTTCAAAGTTTGACTTAATCAAGAGATTCTATTCTGGTTTGATTTTATTATCATATAATAAAAAGAAGTCAATGAAAAAATCTATCTAAAGCAATATTGTTTGGTTTTATTAATTTATCTGATTTGAAATGAAAGTGACTCTATTTCCATCCTTAATTGCCTCCATTATTTTCTTCCTAATAATTGTTGTAGGAAACGAAACACTGATGATGGTGATTTGTAAATCAATAATTCGGTGTATGTAAAATTAGAATCTCATTAACGTGACTACTTACATGATGGACAAGATACGTGAATAATTCGTATATAAGGAATTATCATCAATTTTTTTTTATTAGAGCTATTGGATTGACTTATATACATTTTAACTAATCTTGTGAGATGTTAAAACTATCAGTTATATAAGAGTTTTAATGACTACTTCCATTAACAATTGAAGAAGAATTCAAACTCATAATCTTTTGAATAATACATCTAAAAGTTTCTATCAAACTATTCAATTACACAGAGATAGTTTAAAAGAATTCAAACATTCTTGAATTTCATTAATTAATGCGAGATTGGGTCTCCCTATATCCTTTCTCTTTCTAAAATTAAACACTAAATCTAAACTAATAACAACTTGAATAGTAGAGGGTCAATGTAGGTGAAACCCATTAATTTTTCATTTTCTTATGTCTATTTAGGGTTCACATGCCTTTAATAGATGCACAACCCAAATAAAAACTAAAACCTACCACGAACAACTTTATTGAAACCGTGACGCATATCCCATTTGATTTTTTTATTTTTTTTATTTTACATATACTTTCAATTTTTTATTTTTTTCTCATATACGCAAACTCCAATAATTCAATTTCAACAAGAAGTTGTAAATGAGTTGGGTAAGTAGTAAATTTTATTCCAACAACTTCCTCAATTTACAATTATCATCATGTTATGAATAAAATTGATAATGCAAATCAAAACGACAATATATAATGTTATCCTAAAAAATAAGGGTTGACATAAGCATACGCCAGCACCAGCCAATCAGAATTTAGGAATACTTTGTGTCATCTAGACACTACCACGTCGCACAAGAACGAAAGAGGTAAGACTGTCGTTAGTGTGGCAAGTGAAAGTCTGACTTGCGAGTGGCTAGGAATTGTTTACCTATCCAAGCCCTATGCGATTTAAGGATATCTCATGCAGACAACCAATGGGAAGTAGGTTATAAATTATACCACACCTGCTTGACTACAGAATCATGATTACTACCTTGAATCCTTCAACTATAAATAGAAGGCTCATTTCTCATTTATGGGGATTCACTCATTTTTAGTTTCCTAAAACAGACCTTCTCTCTATGTATTTCAATTCTCTCTAGACTGTAAATTAGATCGCTGTACGCGATCTGATTGTAATCATCTATTAATACATACATAGTGGGTGTAGGATTCGCTTTTGAGCATTTGAATTACTTTAAAAATCGTATCTTCTCTCGTTATGCATTTTCATATCACGTATAATTTCTATATCCGTTTAATAATTTACACATATAAATTATTGGTGTTAAAACCATACATCTATCACATAACATAATTTGAAATAAGATTTATCTGTGGTCAAAACGAACCAAAAGGGACTGCATGCTCGATAAAAGAGGGAAGGACAAAAGTGGAATTTCGAAACTACTCCTTCCAACATTTTCCCGCGCATCAGAAGCAAAAAAATTTTTGATGAGATCAAATCAGATCAGATGACGACGACGACCATGATGATGATGGTGCCCCTGACTTTCTTTCTGACTCGTTGGCCCTACCCGCTTCCCCTCTGCGCCTCTTTCACTTTTAAGAATCTATCTGTCCTCCATTACCCGCAAATCAATGGCCCTCTAAAATATAATATATATTTTCTAAAATTCAAAAACATTATTTATTTAGTTCCCTCTCTCTCTCTCTCTCTATATATATATATATATAACCTCATTACCTTAACGCAACACTAGACTTTTCCTTCTGTCTTCCCCATTTCAAACAAACAAAATACTCACTCGATAAAATGCCACCGCTTACGGGGGTCCTCACCCTCACCGTAGTTACCCTACTCCTCACAATCGCTCCCTCCACCGCCTGGCGCCCATGGCGGAACACCACATACAACACCTCCGATTTCATCTACGGTAACTCTAAAAAGTATGAGGGCTCGTCAGAGTTCGTCCACTTGAAATACCACATGGGCCCCGTACTCACTGCCAACATAACCGTACACACTATATGGTACGGCACGTGGCAGAAGAGTCAGAAGAAGATCATCCGCGAGTTCATCAACTCAATCTCCGCCGTTAACGCCAAGCAGCCCGTCGATTGCCGGCTGGTGGAAGACCGTGCAGCTTTACACTGACCAAACCGGGAACAATATTTCCAGTACGGTGCGTTTAGGCCAGGAGAAAAACGATCGCTTTTACTCCCACGGCAAGAGACTCACGCGCTTGTCCGTTCAGTCCGTGATTAAAAGCCACGTCACTGCTAAGTCAAAGCCGTTACCAATAAACCCCAAGAGTGGCCTTTACCTTTTGCTCACATCGGATGACGTGTACGTCCAGGATTTCTGCGGACAAGTATGTGGGTTCCATTACTTCACCTTCCCGTCAATCGTGGGGTACACGTTACCGTACGCATGGGTTGGGAACTCAGGGAAGCTCTGTCCAGGAGTGTGCGCCTACCCCTTCGCTGTACCGAATTATATCCCCGGATTAAAGCCGGTGAAGTCACCAAACGGCGACGTAGGAGTGGACGGAATGATAAGCGTAATTGGTCACGAGATTGCTGAGCTGGCAACGAACCCTTTAGTTAACGCTTGGTACGCAGGACCCGACCCGATTGCCCCAGTGGAGATTGCTGATTTGTGTGAGGGTATTTATGGAACCGGAGGGGGTGGGTCGTACACGGGACAGTTATTGGACGGTGAAGATGGTGCAACTTACAATATGAATGGAATCAGACGGAGGTACTTGCTTCAGTGGGTTTGGAACCACGTGGTGAATTACTGTACTGGACCTAATGCACTTGATCAGTAATTTAGAGGTTTTTGTTGGGGGTTGTGGTAATTTGATAATTTCTGGATTTGCATTTTTGTTTGTTGGGTTGGGATTTGAGAATGTATGGGTGAATGGAATGTGGAGGGATGGAGTTATGAAGGGTTATGGATAATTAGTTAAGGTAGTTAAAGTTTGTTAAATATGTAATAATAATGATCGGTATACTTGTTTTTGTATACAATTTATATGCCGTTAGCCGTTAGTTGGCCCTTCGTTCCTTAAGGGATATTTTCATAATATTTCGTTATTCCTTTTTATTTTTATTTATTTTCCCCTTTCTTTTTAAATATTTTTTGCTTTGTTATTTAAAAAATATTTGATTAGATTTATTACGTGGGAAATGATTCAATCACGCATCACCTTATTTCCTTATAAATTATATTAATGTAATTCACATTTTGACCGGAAAAAAAAAAAAATAAAAAAAAAAATAGGTTTCAGAAGTTTTTGAATTTGAATACACTAATAAAGGTAGTCATTGGGACTGTCTTGGACAATAGTTTTAAGGTTTCGAAAGATTAATTAAGAGACATATAAATTGATTCGGACACGATAATGTGATTATATATATATATATCTGTCAAAGCCGCATTGATAAATGCATTAGTTGATTAGCTGGCTCTCATTTATTCAAGCGGCATTGATGTTTTAGTAAGAAAAAGAAATCATAAATTTGAGGCCATTTGGAATATGAAATTAACATAGGAGAGTAGGTAAAGATTAAGGCAATAAAAAAATACTTGCAGGCATTGGATTTGGATGGTCATAATCCGATTCTTAGATACAATTTTTATAAAGCCAATAAGTGATTCGCAGCGGCGGAAAAAAGCAGTAGCGCCGTCCGAAGCTTTGATTTTGAGTTTTGACCTACAAACAATTCATGTGAATAAACATTTACCCTATAAATCTAACATATGTTTTATTCAAGATTCTTTCTTGGACTCTAAGACCAAAGGCAAATCTTGGGGAGAAGAAAATTATAATGCTAATGTCAACGATTTATTGGTTACTAAATAATATTTCTAAATTAAACGTGCTTAATAACATGTTCAAAACAGTTTTATGATAATACTAGTATGATGCATAATTTTGTTGCGAACAAGGCAAGAGTCCCGTGATTTGTAGATTTGAATTGACAATACGGGTAATAAAAATTGGGTGAGGTAACTACGTTCGGATGACTGAGTGGTTCAATAAAGATTCTTGAGTGTATTACTCATGAGATTCTGAATTCGAATCCCTCTTTAGTTGCTAATAGGGGTAGCCATTGAAGCTATTATCTGATCGGTAGTTCCAGGGTTTCGAAAGATTAGTTGAGGTGAGATAATATTGTTTTGGTTAGGTTTAATGGGGTTTACGCAAAAACTATGGAAAGGCTGGGAGGATTGAAAAACCAAACCAATAGCATTGAAAGCTAAGACTAGTTCAGCCTTAACCATGTGTAAATTAATCTCAAGTCAATGCATTTTGAGGAGAAAGAAAAATATATTATGCATTTAGCTATTGAGTGGGCATTAAAAGAAGAACAGGGAGACCTTTTGAGTCTCAAGTCTTGTAATTTTTATACAAGTTTGAAATAGTGTGAAACTGAAAATAATTTAGTGGTCCAATAGAAAACTGGACTCTCTGATTTCCTCGAGTGGCACCAAAGGTTCACTTTTGAGAACACAAATTTTTCGAAAATTTCAGGATGTTGGTCGCATCGACCATTGATATTTAAAATATATTTTTGAGGAAAATTCTTGAAATCACAACAGTTTTGTCTTTGTAATCTCTGCCAACACCACTACTTTTTATAAGAGGTTTTGTTCATGTGTGACACCCTATTACGAAATTTAATGACCTCCAATTGTAAGAGATAATTGCCTACAGAAGGGAAGAAAAGGATCCATGTTGCCGAAAACTTAGGCAGTAATTTAGCATTTGAATTGGCTTAATTTAAGGGTTAATGTATTGTGTACTTTTCCCATCAATCCAATACATTATGAAGGATTCTCATCTGTAGATTTGATTGTTGTCAGAGATTCAAGGAAGACTGCTATAGCAAAAAAACAGATAAAATAAGTGAAGTTCATTTGGTCCATGGTAATGAAATATGCAATCAAAATTAAGCAGAAGCAAATTAAATAACTAATCAGACTTTACTGTATACACAGAAGTTCAGAATTTCTACCACTTTAATGAATACCACTGCAGATACTGTACAAATGCTGTCAAAATTTGTAAATACTCAAGAATGAACTTATTTTACTGGCTTTTAAAACCAAGTACTAGCAATCTGAAGTTCAATATACAATAATTGCATTATATGAATATGATCCTATTTTAATGGGATTTAAGTTTACGTCTGGCCATGAGAACAGGTTGTTCCATGAACAACTTCAACAGAGGTCAACTGATCCTTTCTGAGGCTTTTTGCAGCTGCCTGCAAAATGAAAATAAAGAATGATATAGGTCTAAGATTTTGAGCATTTTAGTCTCTGTTAACAATATTACAGTCAAACAGTTGCCATGAATTTTTTTGACTCAAAGTGTGAGGCATTGTGAAAGAACAAAGAATATCATGGTGTTCAGACATTATTCAAAAATCAAGAGAATTTCATAACTTTGTATTTTCAAAAAGATTCAACTAGATGAAAAAAGTGCACATTCTATGTTAATCTAGGTTCCAGTAACCAGATTTGCCTTAGTAATTACAACATATCACAAAGGGATAAGAGTTCAAGAAACAAAGTTGCCTCAACATCCATAGAATTTCACCGCATTCAAAGGCTCAGTCCTGGCGAAACTGAAGAAGCAACTGCAAAAAATTTCACCACAGTCAACTAGAACTGCCTTTTTTTGTACCAAATGTAAGAAATAGTCATTCTATCACAAAATTGTAAGTGGATAACGTAGAAGTCCTCCAGTTCTCTTACAACTGAAACTATCATCCTCCATCCATGATTCATTTTTGGTCTCTGAGTTTCTCATTTTGGAGGTACTTAAGCACTCCATATGCAACTGTTCCAGCAACAAACAGGACGACTGTTGGAGTGAAAGTTGGATACAGATACTTCACAAAGAATTTATCCAACTCTTCTGGTAGGAAGCCTGTACAATGAAACGGCTACATTACAGTCTGGAAGCAACATAAATCATGATTAAAATCCAAATTCAGATCATTTCCCTATTTTCCTGTTAATTGTGGAAGTAGCATATAAATCATATTACTGTGCCTTCAGCCCCCTATTATGGGACATTGAATCCTTTGGTATATTGTTAAATGGAAAAGGAACACATCTTTTGTAAAACAAAAAGTTCAATTCAGAAGAAACTGAACACCTGTGGTTAAAGAGCTGAGTGAAGCAGCCTAATTTAAACTACTTCCACAAACATTTGAAGACTTGCGAAAAATAATAGTAGACTTGACTGGTCTGAAATTCACCATGAATCTCTCCTAAGATCATCAGAGACCTCCCCTCAAGATTCAAAATTTTCATCAGAAACATCCTGTGTAAGTTACCACAGCCTATTCATGATTATGCAGGTAATTAAGCCAAACTCGAGGGAGGTGATGAAATTAACCCCATATGTTATGTAACAATATTGTTTCTGAGCACTCTGAAACCTCTCTGGAAGCATATTGGTGAAGAACAAAATGTTCAACTTGCAATACATATATAAAATGAAACAATTAATGAAACTACAAGGAAATATGATGGTAAATATTTCTCTTTAGAGGATTTGTGAGATTTACAGAACATCTGGTTTATAAGGCTATCCTCAGGTTTGCCAGACTAAAATACGAAGATAAGAATAATTAGTTACATTAGTAGTTTTAGTAGGAAATATGCTAGAACGTAGGTCATTACCCGGACTTCAGCTGTCATTAAGAAAATACATTACTAAAAGTTCTAGCACTAGAACCTCCTATTAGAGGCTTAAACTTCTAAAGCATGCAAAAACAGGTCATCCACATTCAACAAGTGTACACACTTGCAGTGTTCCATATTGAAAATTTAATCTTTATTCTCTCTTTTTGACAACTCAAACAGAACTATAGAAGCAAGTTTCCTCCTATCCCTTTGAAATTTATAGTTGTAAGGCCAAAAAGAGCCCTTTTTCTGGCTAATTTTCAATCAATTGCATCATATTGAATCTAATTTAGGAAATTTGAACTAAATTATCAGATCACTCAACTGCAATTTCAACTAGCACTGCTATATATAAAAACCAAACATTCAATGTCACCAATTATATCAAGATATCAATACGCAGAGTTAACAAAATGAGGAAAACTTGAATATACCTGAAGCGGCGAGAGTAATGCCTTGAAGAAGAATGACCCCACCAATTCCCAACCAAGCAAGAAGAAAAGCACTCTCATTCTTCATCATTTCTTTAGCTTTAGCCTCATCTTCTTGACTTACAAAGGCGGGTTTCTGAACGGGAGCCCTCCTGATAACCGAAGCCCTCTCTCTTTTACTATTGGCTTTCTTTTTCTTAGTGACAGAAGCGGCAGTAGGGTTTCCCAGGAGTAGAAGATGAGGAGCCAAAGCCTTGACCAGGTGAAATGGGCTTGGGTTTCTTGGGAGAGTCTTGAGTAGATTCAGTGTCGATTGGAGTATTCTGAGATTTGATAACTGTGAATTTAGATTTGGTTGTGGACAGAAGGAGATGATAATAATAGGGTTTGGTGGTGGTGGTGGTGGTGAAAGATGATGGAGTATGGATTTGGAGTTGTAGCGCCATTTTCAGTTTAGTTGGTTATTGTGATGTTGTGTCATTTTATCTCTTGCTCTGGAATCCTGCTCTGCGTGTCCATTGGTTGAGATAAGTTATTACATAGATAAACCGTCTACTTATTTTTTGAACAAGTTATTAGTTAACCGATATAAATACGGCCCGGCCCATCCATCCCAACCCAGCCCGGCTTGGCCCATTGAGATGCGTACAAATTCTTCTTGCAGCAAACGGCCCCACCTCAGATTGTACGTTTACAAAGAAGGGAAATGTCGTGGTCCATTCCCCTCCTCATCAATTTTGTCAAAATTTCTCCTCCACAATTCGTATTTTGTTTGATGCGATGTGCAGTGCCAGCTCTACTTAATCCGAAGCCTCTCCCATGGAAAGAAGAATTTTTTTCAATCTTAAACGACCCGACTGATTCTGTTCATGGCTGTTATCGCTTTCCCGCGCATTCTTTCTCGGTTCTTGGCGCCAAATCACTACTCTCTCCGTAGAAACAAATGCATTTGTTGCGTCTCTCCAGCAGCGAGAGAAACCAAAAGAAAAGGGTCGGCGATTGTGTGGTTCAAACAAGATCTTCGCGTGGACGATCACCTCGGCCTCATGGCTGCCTCTAACTATCAAGCTGTTCTTCCTCTTTATGTTTTTGATCATAGGATTCTTTCTCGTAAGTGCCTTCTCTTTATCTTTCTATTTTCATTTTTTTTCTGCCTCTTCATTATCTTCAGTTTGGAATTTGTTATATGATTGTTGAATATGCTCTGTGCATTATTCAAGTTTGTATCATAATCACTGTTTTATTTACAGCTAAAAGCTTAAGCTAGTATAGGTAAAGGATCAACGTAGTATTTAATTTCTAAAAAATTATGTGCAAGTCCATAGTTTATCAAGGAGCTAGTCACTTGAATCAATTCCAAAATCAAACAAATGCAGATGCATATACTAATTCAAATACATTTACAATTTGGTCAAAGTGACTCTAATATCTTGTTAAGTTATTAATCAATTAAAAAGCTCTTACTTACATTTAAGACCTGACAATATTATTTAAGCAATGATGGTTAATACGTGAAACTGAGTATCCGCATTCTTGTTTTATTTAGTGTTGATAAAATGTGGTAGTGAATGATTATATCTTTGGTATGTGCTGATGCAACCAATAATTTGTGCAGTTTATTCTGATGAAATGCTAGAACTGGTTCTTTTTGCTTTGGAAGACTTGAGAAAGTCATTAAAGGAACAAGGGTCTGATGTGATGATCAGATTTGGAAGAGTAGAAAATTTCATCAAGGAACTTGTAGATGAGGTTGTTATTTGCTATATTTGCTTTGTGGGCTGATGTTTTAAGGGGGCCACTCATTTTTGTTACATTTATCACAAGGATTGCAACAGGTGAAAGCTACCAGTATATTTGCTGAAGAGGAGGTTGAGTACCACCTTCGGATGATGATAGGCATTGTGGATGAAACCTTTGCTACAACAAATTTTAAAGATGGGAAGCCAAACATTTTTTTGTGGCAGACACCATTTTATGATATTAAGGTGGTCTTTTTCGCCTTTTGTGAGTATTTGATTTTTGAGTTTGTGTCATTGGTTCTTGGGATGTGTAATTTATTCATTTATATTCATGTCATGTAGAATCTGAATGACCTGCCTGTATCACATAATGACTTTGTGAAACTTCAACTGCCTGTAACTTCACCGACTCAGTCCCCAACATTATCTGGTTCAAAATTGGAAGTGGATTGGGGTAAGTTTCAATTTTGGTAAAACTTTACCTTGTACTTCTCTTTGCCTAATATTCTTTTTTATGTAAAAATTCGATTTCATAAATTTTAGTGTATGAAAAGTTTTTGATATGCAATTTTGGTTAACCCTAGGGACAATGATGATTGAACTATGAATCAGGTCCTCTGCCCACATTTGATGATTTGAAGAAATTTATGAATGAGAATCCATGGAAATTAAAAGAGAGTTGGACTTTAATCAAGAATATTTCAGCTGAAACTATATTACTTGAGAAGTTATCAAAATCAGGGGAAAGAAGTAAAAGAAATTTGAATGTCAATCATGCTCCAGTGAAGAAGCCAGATGCATCCGTTTTTGTTACAGAGAAGGGTAATATTGTAGGAGGTGGAACAAATGCTATATTGAATGCATTGGCAGCATATTTGAGATATTTGGAGGGAACAGCTCGCGATGACTGGCAAGAGTATGTGGTGATTTTACATGTTGATTTATCATGATTTGTGGAATGGAAAACTTAAGATCTTGTGCATGACTTCTTACCTGAATAATACAATATGTTTTAATCTAATGTTTGTGGAATAACTGATGCCTACCTTGTCATTCTTGTTGATTAATTTTTTGGGGTACAAGATACACCTTATGGAAGCATTAAGTAACATGGATAGAATTGTCTTTTTGACTTGATCTTGTGACAGGGTGCATGAAAGGCTACGTAATGCAGAAAGTCGGGATGGAGCTTCATTTTTTACCCTCTTTGGCCCAGCCCTTTGTCTTGGTATCATATCGAGAAGGAGAGTGCATTATGAAGCAATCAAGTATGAGAAAGAACGAAATGCTGGATTTTTATCACCCTTTGGATATTCTACTGTCACTGTTGCTGCAGCAGCTGATGCTGTTTGTTCAATGGAGGTATTGTGATTCTTGCAAATGTCCATTTCCATATGTTTGGTGCAGAAACAGTAATGCACAATTTGTTATGTGCTTGATTGGTCTAATGTGTGACTAACCCTGATGAGGGGCTTTCCTTTCATTTTTCTTTTGTTTTACTAATTAATGTTTTTCATATAGATCCCATTTTGTTTTTTTTTTCTACGGCAGTGGTACTGGCTTATGTCTCTAAGAAGTCTAATAAGTGAAGGAGGAATCTATTCTACACGGATATGGAGATGGAATGGCTATCTAATACAGGTTCATAGTTGAAATTTGATGCATTTAATAACCAATTTCCTTTAAAAACATATAGTTTAGTCGGTAGATTTTATGGGAGATTTATCGTATTTTGTTCTGGAGAAATATTTGAAACAATTTTTAATTGATTTCTGTAATTTTCCATTGAAAACATATATTCTTGCAGTATACAGTTGCTGGAAATGAAGGTCCTGCCGTTCTGCTTGTGCATGGTTTTGGTGCATTCTTTGAGCACTACCGTGACAATATATATGGCATTGCTGAAGGTGGAAACCGTGTTTGGGCCGTCACAGTTTTAGGATTTGGCAAATCAGAAAAACCAAATATGGTGTACACTGAATTAATGTGGGCTGAATTACTGAGAGATTTTGTTGTTGAAGTTGTGGGTGAACCAGTACATCTTATAGGGAATTCAATTGGTGGTATATTTTTAATCCAACCTGAATTTGCATGAACTTGTATGCTTTATTGCTCTCTATCAGTAACCTAATTCTCTGTGTATACTCCCCAGGCTATTTTGTTGCTATTGTTGCTTGCCTTTGGCATGCTTTGGTCAAGTCTGTTGTCCTTATCAACAGTGCTGGCAATGTTGTTCCTGAACATTCATTTACACAGTTCTCTAATGTAAGTCTAAATAAAATTCTGTGCAAATTTTCCTAAATTTAACTTGTCTCAGACCTCAAAGTTCTGTTTATTTGTACTTTGTATGTCATGGTGGTCTACGAGATTTTGGAAGTTAGTCATGCATTGAACCTGTTATTGAAAATTTTTTCTGAAGATTTAGGGTGTCAGATTAATATATTTTTCTTCTGCTTATTCAGTAGTGGGAAATTTTTGGTGAATTGCATCACTGAGCTACTAATGAAAAGTTACTAAAGATGTCTTGAGTTTCTGGTTTGATATTATTTGCTTATATCTATGATCTCTGTAATTATACTTGGTGATTTTACAAATGGTTCAGGAAAGGCAGACTTCTGGCCCCGCATGGCTAGGTGCTCGACTCCTTTTGTTCTACTTGAGATTGAATATCAGTAACATAGTGAAACAATGTTACCCAACTGTAAGTTCTTCTTGTATTTCCGCTTCCAACTTTCTGTTGCATCTGGTGATAAATTTTGCATTCTTCCACTTTGCAGAGGACAGAGCGAGTTGATGACTGGCTCATTGGTGAAATGCTAAGAGCAGTATCCTCTTCTTTATTGATTTTTTTTATCTGTTCTAGGGACAGAAAATAATGTCTATGTTCCCTTAACCTATATTGAAGTCTCATGATCCTGGGGTGCTGGTAGTGTTGGAAAGTATTTTCAGCTTCAATCTCTCACTTCCTCTTAGTTATCTCTTGGAAGGATTCAATGAAAAGGTTCTAATCATACAGGTAAATTCGCTTCGTGCTGAAAAATCAAAGATACCACTGTGTGCATATGTTGAGCCTGTGTCTTGATTAATCCAACACAGCTACTTGCTTATTAGTAATTTATGGATCGATTTATTTGGTATCAGGGAATGAAAGATCCAATATCTGACTCCAAATCTAAACTGGATATGCTTAGAGAACATTGTCCCTGGGTTTGCAATTAGGGAATTAGATGCTGGTAATTGTACTGCTGTACCCAGCAAATTTGTTAGCTGTGTTCATTTCCCATAAAATTAAATCATTGCATCTCTAATTCATTCTCTCTTTCTGATATGCCAGGCCATTGCCCCCATGATGAGCGGCCGGAAGAAGTGAATTCTTTAATCTGCAAATGGATAGAGACCATAGAAAGTAAGCTACTAGCTGAGAGCTTATTGTAGTTGGTTAGACTAATGCTTCATGGCTAACCGAGGACAGGGAAAAAGAAAATATTGCATATTCCAGAGTGGAAAGAAAAAGAACTTTGGTAACTCCTAATCACTCTTTTGACAGTTTAGATTTTATGTTATTGTACAGATCCGGTACTTGTTTACCGTAAGGGGTCCAATTACGGTACTGGAGGGGTAAAGTTGTCCCCAAAATTGATTACCCTTGGACCCTCTCGAGCATTATCATTAGCAAATATTCTTATTTGAGGCACTACTGTTAAATTCTAAAGCTAATCAAGATCCAGGGGTCAACATGTGTGGAGTAACCTTGCCTCCATCCAAGATCATAGAAATTTACTTTGGTCGAAGCACAAGTTTTAAATTTTAGAAGCTAGCATTTGAATCCAAATAATTCCCATCCAGAAACACTCCTGATGGACAAAGGTGTAGATCAAGTTAAAAATACTTGGGGTCTTTATCGCACAATATAGTTTTTTCTATATCCATTTCAACTAAAGCAAAGAATATTCCGTTTGCATATTTAACTTTTCAAACTTTATTCTATTTTATTATCTTATTCAAAAAAGTGAAAAACTGGTTTGTTTTAATATTGACTATTCAATTCAATGTTAAATATAATCTTAATCTATTAAACTGAAAACATTTAACAATTACATTTTTTAATAAAATTTATAAATTAACAAAAACACTCATACTTATCCAACGACTGTTGTTTGTCAACAACCATTGTCGGTCGCTAGCCATTGTCATTGTCGGCATCGAAACGATGTACGATTGACTTAATTTGGCCAATTGTGCATCGACCTGACTGTTGACGATGACTAGATTTTAGTTGTAAATCTAACTGTTTTCGATCAGATGGACTATGAATCTGCTCAAAAAAAGGTCAGATCGACGCACGATCAACTAGATCCAATCAATCGTACGCCATTTTGACAATTATCGACCACCATCCAATGGTGATGGCTAATTGTTGACAGTCAGTTGGATGAATGAAGGTGTTTTTATTAATTTATAAACTTTTATTTAAAGAGTGTTTAACTAAATTAACAAATATAGAAGATTAAAAATAATCTAATAGTTGTATAAAATGTTTTTCAATAATATATCAAACACATTCTCAAAATTCTATCATATCCAAGTGTACCAAAGAGGGCCAATTTGTCATACATCTACATTAATTTATATGTTGAGTTCCAATTGGTAATTATGCTAATAATGATTTTACTTAAATATTTTGTTTAACTCAGCTTCCCACATAAACCAAAGAATGAGCTAACAAGGAAATTGTAGTCAGGGTTCCAATATAGCTACTCTTCTCTTCATGCCAAAAGAATAAGTGAATAACTTAAACAGCCGTCTCTTCTCACATTGAGAACTCTGCATTACGTAGGCCATTCCCAGCAATTTGTCCGCAAGTCTAAATGACCATCACGTCAAATTTGCTTTCTCTCCAACAAAGAAGTGCCTCTCTATATCTGTCTTTTCTCCATCCCTGTCCTTATTTTCTTTCCTTTATTCAAGCTACAACAGCTGCTCTTGCTTTATCTTCCACCAACTTTACTTCATCTGAGAAACTTGTAATGTCAGGAATTATGCCTCCATTGCAGTATGTCAAAATCCTATCGCCCACTAGATCATTCAGCAAATGAGCTGGTTCCCTGGCACCACCATGCTGCAATAATTTTGTCCTAAGAGCAGTTCCTGTGGCTAATGATAGTGGATCCTCCTGGCATAGCTTTTGCCAAATGGTTGCAGCAAAACATTTGGCGTACAAGTAGCTATAGTAGCCTACATATACATAAGGAACAATAATCAGTGGAAAGTAGCCTACATATACGAGGAACAATCATCAAATTGAAATTAGCCTACATATATGAGAAACAATCAGCAATGTAAAAAGGTTCGTGCATATTCTAGTTCAACATTAGATGCTCCAATTCATCATGTACACTCGGTGAATATGTTAGGCTGCAACATCACACTTTACCCATACTTACACTAAACATGCTTGTGTGTTCACAAGCACAACATCCTTCAAAAAACACATAATAATAAATGGATGTCAAATATACCTGCCCCATAATTAATGAGGTGACTAAATCGGATCTGCCAATGAGTACCCTCCATGTGGTTCCAGCTGGTATATTGCGTTTTCAGATCAGCAACAATAGAACTTGTATCCCTGGTTGGGCATGGCTGTTCACCAAACAGCGTTTGATCGACCAAAGCATAAAAAATCTGATGAACCATACAAGCAAACAAACATTGGTCAGTACTTCTTTCCACCACCATGAACAAATTGCAGGCATCATTTGTTTATTCAATATTGGCCTTCAACAACAAACCTGACGTTGCAATTCAGTTGCTGCAAACATGTCTCTGGCACCTTGCAAAGAGTTTACCAACTTCTCAGGTATTATTTCACCAGTTGAATAGTGTTTAGCAAATCTCCTCAAGACTCGGTAATCCCATGCAAAGTATCTGGGTATACCACCGAAATCAGTGCCAGAATAACTTTAAAGCACAGAATTAATCTTTGCTTCTTTCAGAAAAAGTTATACATCAAAGAGAGAGCATTGAGAAAATATTGAATGGGTATTACATGTTATATCAGTTCTCACACTCATGACATTATTTTTGTCAAATAAACTGGTGTTTGAATTAACTATCTATAGAAAGGTAAGTTAGAAAAAATAAAAAACGCAAAGAATTTTAGATAATTTACACATTCTATTTAATAATTTTAACACATTTATGCAAGTTTTGCAGTGAGAAATGTCCACTTTGGAAAATGCAGTTAGTTCAGTTACCATCCAAAACATGTACTGTTTGAAAAAGGGAAGTCTACCTATAAAGTTTGACTCTTTAACAACATAAAACTTTGACAATTGTCTTCATTTCAATGATATTGACTTCCATGCCTCATGCATTTTGGATCTTAGGTGTTATTATTTATCCCAGTAGAAACCATACATCTTCATATCAGATCTGTCATACTCTGGGTTATACCCAACATGGAAAGGAAAATCTAGCTCTAACACCAATTATCAGGACCCACATAATAAATTATAAGATTTTGCACATTCATTACAAAAGTTTGGTGGAAGTTCAATGTAGAACAAGCTATGGAAATATGGAACTATTTAATGCAAGAGATATTTTTATCTAAAAAATTGGTTATATTTTTATGACTTGAATTAGTTTTCTTTAACATACTAAAAGAAATTATTATTACTTATTCAGGTAGATTTAGATTCAATTTGTTTAGAACTTGTCCACTATGAGTAGGTCTTAATGTATTACCTCCAGAAAGCAAATACAAAAATGATAAAATTATCATTTTATTTCTCCCAATCTTTACAATTTAGGAGTATATTGTTATTACTTCTTTGAGATAATTTGGATTCCATTTATCGAGAACTTACCACTACAGAGCCCAGCTGTATTCTCTCTGGGTTAAATAACTTAATTACAGAAAATATAGAATGACTGAATCATGTTCTTTCTAGATCACTTTGAGTTCTTTCTCCTACAGATTTTATTCTCTTTTCCTCTTTAGTTTTTATTATGTTCTCCCTCTCTTGTCTCTCTTTCTCTATCCTTTTCTCTATTGGTCATAAATCATATGTACTAATCAAAACAATAAGAATACTCACCTTTAGTATGCCAAAAATCAAATTAAAACAATATGAAGATAGATGATACTATAGCAACAGCAGGGTGCTACTCACTCAAAGAGATTTGAAGGTGTCTCAGCAAAGTCAAGAACCACCCTGGTGCCTGAAAAGTGTTGGTAATCCTGTAGCATATTTAAGACATAAAATGTGACAAATCATATCAAGGTCACGTAACTTGTTTGCTTAGTAGTATGATATCAACATAATACCGTTCTTGAGAGCAAGGAATGAAGGGCATGTCCAAACTCATGGAATAGAGTTTCTACTTCACAATGATTAAGCCTCACGGTCGATGAATTATGGGAACCTGAAAAGTTGCAAATGAGGGCTACAACCTGCAAGTAAGCATATTCATCAAGAACTAATTTTCCCTCACCTTTTTTTTTTTTTTTTTTTTGGGGGTGGGGGTGGTGGGGCGGGGCGTTGAATATCAGAAATCTCTCAATCTTTCCAACATGTTCACAAAGTTTTAAACTGGAAGCTATGTCTAGACCCAACAAACTTGGTAGCCAAAATCTCTTGGGAAGCAAGAACAAAATTTAGCCCACAAAACAACTTTCAGGATTATCATATTCATATTTATTCTAAAAGTGCAGGGACTTTCAAAAGAACACATTTCCCACCACAATGGGTCTGGTTCAAGGAGACAGAAATCTGGACTAAGTAACACAAATTCACGAGTTCCAAACCATTATTATGTCCAGCAACAAGTAATGAAGGTTGGAATTATGTCTAAGTTGGTCCCTTCAGATCTTTCTTTTGACATTTAGCTTCAGGTTAATGGCTCTTTTTATGTATTTCACTCAACAAGAGCCACTGGATATCAACAAACCAACTGTTTGGCTCTCAGGACAAGAGTTCAAACATAAAACAGAATCAATACACACAAAACTTCATGGTTATTTATTCCACAGAAACATAAGTAAACTGGATAAATTCACTAAACAATTACTAGAAATTTACCCATTATAACAAGCAAATTATATAGATGTACTTCTCAATGTTATGATATAATAGCCATAAATTGAATATTCCTAAGGTCTAGTGTCAGAATCTTGGCATCCGAGCATGCCAGGCATGGGATGCTTACATTATTTCAGGGCTCAAGTGGGGGTGCAGGTGCACACAATTCAAACGGAACATATGAGAGCACCAATGAGGTTAACAGTGCATGCTAAGTGTGCATTGCAAGGTTGTGGGCAATACACAATGGATAAGCATTGAGAAGTTAAAGACATGTGACAGAATTGTATTAAATAGTGATAATTAAGAACACATATGTAGTCAGTAATGCTCATGTGGAATTGGCCAAGCAGCCATGCACAAGACATGCAGAAGTACAGCAATGTGGCACACAATGCATAAACAGTGGGTTTGCGAGAGACTCAACCATATGGCACAGGTACCACCTTGGATGACAGTTGAAAAAAAGAAAAAGAAAAAACAAGTGGTAACACAAACTGACAAATGCTACTAAAACATAAACATACAGGGAAGCTGGTATTCTGTTTCTGATATTCGACGTCCCCCTTTGATTGCAAAATTAGCACAACCTGGATACTTGCCTGCCCTTGAGTAAAGATCAAGGTACAGGTATCCCATGTCTCCCTGAAACAAAGGTAGAATGCTTAAATTCAAGGTTGAAACAGAAATGTAAAACCACTAGACAAAAGTCAATTTATAATTGGAAATGCAAAACACTGAAAGTTGGAAGAAAATTCTTTCAACTACTGATGATGATAGCAGGCAGGTATGTAAACTTTTTTTAACTATGGAGGAGAAGCAAAAATGCATTTAAAAGTTTAAACACGGATGTCTATGTGTGTGTATGTGCATGCACACCTGCACTTCTAATGTCCAAGTCATTGTGTATGCCTAAGAACATTTATAATTTCCGAGATACAAAGGCATAACCCAAATTATTTAATTCTACATCAAAACTCAGGATACTAGTAAAAGTTGGATACAATATATATTCATCTTCAAAATGATTAAGATTTTTGTCAAAATTATTCAAAAAAGATGAAAAAATTACTCTCCCATCAACCATTTCTATACCTCTTCAGGGTGATAAAGGGACATTTTAAGGACAGCTGGGTGCCATGATTCACCTGGTGCCAGGGGGACACTATGAAATGTAGCACCAAATAATGACTCCACTAGCACTTTCAAACCTTCAATACATTGTGGCAAAGGAAAATATGGTGCCACAACCTGCCAAAGAAACCTTGCAATTTAGAAAATAAAAAAACAGTTGGCCTGTCTCTGCAACCAAAATTAACAGTACTACTGAAAATAAATGTGGAGACAAGAACGTAAAGAAGTCACCATAAAATACTCATAGAAGCAACAAAACAAACTCTGCTGGTCACATTTTTTTTTTTTTTTTTTGTTTGGATAGAAACCTAATGCTGCTTGAGTTTAATCTGCAGCATGAACAAAAATCATATACTTACTGAAGAGTCCAGATTATAAGTAGAAGACTTCATCATTGCTGCGTAATAAGCCTCATCCCACGGCTCCAAATCTACAAATCTCTGACCACATATTTTCCTCTTAAAATTGCGAATTGCCTTAAACTCCTACAAGAAAAGTAAACACTAATCAAACACGAAAACAGAAACAAAGCCTACACCTAAATGAGATAGTAAAAAACTGCACACCTTGCAAATTTATAGCAGAGAATAATACCTCATCAGCCTTCGGCTTAATCATCTTATTCATCTCAAGCAAAAAGGACTTCACAACCTCAGGAGATGAAGCCATGTTTGGCTGAACCATAAAATCAGCATAAGACCTATAACCCATAATCTACATTCAGCAACAAAATAAGGACATGTCAAAAATAGCATATGATAAAAGGTAAAGAGGCATCCAATTTAACTATCTCATGCAACCAAGTACTTTTGACCCGAAGAGCTAATTGCTTTGTACAACAAAAATGATTATTACTACAGATTACAAACCCAACAATTTTGCACACACCACATTATTCATATCTATCTTGATAGATAGATTACAAAACTTCCATTGATGTATATTTCTGTAACTTCCAACAATATTTACCGGAAAGAAATAAAGTAAATGCAACAAAATTAGAAACATCATTGGAGAATCAATGAACGTGCAGTCTAAGCCTTCAATTTAAAGGTAGGCATACTTGCAATTTGGAATATAATGATAACTAATCAGATGAGGAAACTATATAATATCCAAGTGCCTCATAGCATCACATATATCTTTCATACTTTGTTGACGATAAACAACCTGGGCAAGCTCATGGCGGGCAGCTATAAGCTTATCAAGAACTTCATGGTTCGCATGTGGGACAGAGTTCCCTTGCACAAAAGCCATTTTCCTGACCTAAAGAAACAGAAGAAAAAAGAAAGATAAATGCATCTTGAATTCTCTCTGACTGCAATAGAAAAAATAAAATAAGATGGTGCGATTTAAAATTTGACAATTCTCTTCTTTCCTTAAAAAAATCTTAATTTCCTTAACTAAATATAATCAATTGACACATAGCCCAGATTATCTAATGTATAGTCTCAACTTAATTAAATTGTAGAAATAAGACTACCAGAAATTTGCAAAATAAATAAATAAAAGCTACCTCATCATCTGATGTCCATTGCAGAACAGAATGTAGAGTGCGGGGCTCAGTTATTATCCGAAATCCTTTTTCTTTCATGCTATTCCATGACCTTAATGATTCCCTTGATGCTCCAGATGTTAATCGATGAATAGGCTTAAGAAGATGATGTATATTTTTTGGGATACGTGATGCTGGAAATATATCCACATGACCTGGGCCATTGATAATATTTTGACCAAACCTGACTCATAACATTGCACACACAATATGCATCACAATCAATTATTATTCAAACATCATCAATTATATTAATTACATTATGGAATATAGAAGTCATAAGAAGTGCATCACTGGAAGGGATGTTATACTTACTCCCTGCACAGCTGAAAAATATCAATATTTAGCTGATTAACTTGATCAAGTTTCTCTGCAAAGCAAAGCAGGGTGTTTATTTACTGAAAGTGAAAAACTGTCCGTCAACAAAACTTAAAAAGTAAATAATAATCTATCACATACCAGGACAGAGATGAATTCCACCCTTCTCAAAATCAATGCGCAGATGACTGGCAGCCCTATGAGCTTCCCTGGAAAGCAAATGAGCATCTTTCTCGGCTTTCTTCACCGCATCATACAGAGTATGATTTGTATTTAGATACTGAACAACAACAAAGAAATGCACCAATAAGATTACTAGCAATAGCACATGGTGATATAGAGGTTTATCGTTAAAAAACATAGAACAACTCTATGGACAATATTTCTCACTCAAAGCAAAAGCTGATTAAATCAAAATTTAATGAATCTTAGTGGAGCTTCAAGGCGTGTGGAGTAAACCGACATATGTTTGGAAAGAAAATTATTTTTATCAACACTTTACCAAAGATTTTGGCACCAAATAACCACATTCTCACATTGCAAGTGACAATGAATGGAATCTTGCTTTCAGCCAGAGACTTACTCCCAAAATGATCGCTGGTCATTGGACCAACTATTACTAAATCATTGTCAAATGAATAAATCCTCAGCATGTTTCAATCTAGTGGGTGTCTGAGGGATCCATGTTATGTAAGATGCATAATGGCCTTGTCTTCAACTCCTTTAAGCAATTGAAGAGGATGTTCAAGCTCGTTTTAATAAGTAACTGGTGGAACAAACCGTATAGTAGGGCTTTGAAACCTGAACTTATTCTAAAAGTATTCAAGGACTATTTTAACAGTTATCTTGCCTAGCTAACTTAACACAATACTAAATAAGACCATAGCTCTTAATTTGCTCGGCTTTTTCTGAGCCCTGGTTGTCAGCATAAAAAAAATGAAATGTTGATTCAATATCTACAGTCCTAATTTGCAGTGCAGCCAATTGACCGCATTATTTAACTGTCTACGTTTTTCTACAAAACAAAGTAATCAGTGTCCATGAAATGTTATGCCAACATATATCTTGTTTTATTCATTGCAGACTACCAGGTTATCACTTCAATATAGCTACATTTATGTTTTACAGCACCATCTTATTCCCTTTGACAGGCCACATAAAACATTCAGGTAATTACAGAAATATAGGCTTAACATAAATAGCAGCTAAATTACTTTACTACTGAGCATGGGTACAAATGCATGCTGTGACCAAGAAAATTTATAAGCTAAATGGATCACTGGTCACCTCACATGTAGATATTCATTGATTCTCATTGATGCCTTGTTAGCCTCCTCGACAAATTCTCTGAAAAACACAAAACCAAATTAATAAATACCCAAAAGAATAATGTGCATTAGCATTAAAAATTAAATGTGCTTATAAGTTAAAAAGGTGAAAAATGAAGAAGAGCAACCTGTCGGGATGAGTTTGCCTACACAGTTCTGCAGAATCAACAACCGAACAGACCTACAAATCAAAAACTCCAATTACTAAACACTCTCAAAAAGAAAAAGAAAAAGCAGAATACCAGAAGAGGGAGAAACCTACAGTATCTGAAATCTCATCCATTGTACGAATAATTTCCATTGATGAAGGCATCTCAGCTATATAATCAACAAGTTCTGTAGACCTAACAATAATAAATTCAATAAAAGAATGTTAGAATAAAAATGGGAATCAAGAAGCATAATTAACAAAATTTAGAAATCAACAGGTAAATAAGTTTTCCAAAAATGCTATTGAATGATGCTTTAACCTTCTCTTTTCTTTAACATTTTCCCATTTGCAATTTAACCAAAACACCTGAAACACTCTTAGAACTCAAGCTCGAAACTAAGGCCCCATCAACTCTTACAAGCTTTGATAAATAGGAAAACTATGGCTTTTCATCAAGTACGCACCTCAATTTTTTTACTTTATTTTATAGATAAGTAATATTAGTTTACGTTTTCTGCCCCTTTAATAATATAACAGCAACTGCATAATTCTTAATAAAATAAAACGATGAAGCAATGAAAAAGTAATAATCTCCATTTCCTTTTCTCCTTTTCCCGCATTTACATTCAATGCAGTCAAACACATAACAAACTAATATACAAGAAATATCATGTTTTCTGCTTCCTATAAGTGCAATTTATTTATTTTTCTTCTCACATTTTCGTGGCTTCCAAGCAGCAATGGAGAACAAACCAATTTCAAAAGTCTATTGTTCCGTTTTTCATCTTTAATTTTTTAAAATTCTAATTCGTTTACCTCTCAATGGCTTCATCGACGAACCGCCGAAAGCCTTTGGGGGTCTTCAATTGATCAAAGCCATAGAGACCGGTGGGGGTTCCGTTTACGGCCCGGTTGTGGAGATAGCGGGTCGAGTAGAAACCCGAACAGTATGAGTTGAGGCGGAAAATCGGGGCGGTTCGGCGGATTAGAGTCGACATTTGTTATGGTGCTGGTGCTGCAAACGAGTGTGACGAGACCTTTGAACTTTCAACTGGATTCGGGTTATTGGGTCCGGCTTTGGGTTAAAAGGGTCTATGCTTGTTCGATGGGACATTTTTGTAAAATGAATACTTTATTTTAATTTTTACATTACTTCAATATTAAAAAAAAATTAACAAATTTAATTCTCTAATGAATAATACTGTCTATATTAATTATAGATTGATGATATACACCTCAAAAATAGAGTTACATTAATTAAAATACTATAACCTAAATATAAGTTTATGAAAAAAGCTATTACAAATATTTAAACCCCTTTTATATTTTATGTTCTATAGTTTCCATTACATTCAAAAGCCAATTTCAAAATTATTCTAAAAACATATAAATTAAAAGATAACGACCACTAATTAACTCATTGGGTAATTGAGTGGTCAAATAAAAATTTTTAAACTTATTATTCAAGAAGTCCTTAAACTTAATTTTTTTTAATTACTAATTAATATGACCACTAAATAATTACTCTTTGAGTTAATTTTAAGACCACTATTTTACATTATCTTTTATTTTAAATTAAATTAATTATCGAAATGATGCTACTTGTCTCCTATCTATTATGTTAATAGATCTCAATTATTATTACTTGTTTCGAATAATACAGTTTTACTTTTATCCTCAGTCAAAATTTATTTAAGTTACATCACCTATTACATTTTCGTTTCTACATCTTAAATTTATATTTTAATTTAAAAATAAATTTTGAAATATATCTTTTTTCTTGAAGGAAGATGTGCTTCCTTTTTTGTTTCTCATCTCTTTCGCCAGTCCTTCGTCTACTTTTTCAGAGATTTTATACGAGAACAACAAAGATTCTTTTGCAATTAAGTAGAGTTTTTTTCAGCCATAAATTTTTATTAGGTTCTATTAACTGAATAATTCTTCTAGTTATTAATTTATCAGAATTATGAATATAATAAGTTGTAAAATATCATATCAATCAAATTAAGATGAATCTAAGCGGTTGTTTGGTTGGGGGTTATCCTCCGATACTGAGATAATGTCATTTTATATTACTTGGATTATTATGTTTAGTTGTCAAGTAATATAAAATTTCGGTAATTTTTCAAAACTAATAGTAATTATTGTTGGTTATATAAGTAATAATCTAATTATCTTCATTTTCTTAGGTATTTTAAGATTACTTAGTAATGTTAAAGAGTCCGTTTGTTTTATTATTTTGGATAATATTTTAGAAATAATATCGGGTAGTTGAATACAGGAGTATTACGAGGTAGAATTTATAAAAAAAATTCCTTAGATTTGCTAATTTAACAAAACACCCCAATATATAAAAATTTTGTAAAATGACAAAAACACCCCCACCACCCGCAGTGCCAGATTTCGGCCACCACCGTCGAAATCTGGTCGAAAAATTACGTAACGACACATACTGGTCGGATCGGGCGGGTATAGCATTGATATGGCCTTTTTTTACCAGATCCAGTACGGATCTCGTCGAAAAGGCTAGATCTACGGCTATATGTGGTTGTCGACGGCCGCAAAAGTCCATATTTGGCCAAGATTTGGCCGCTAACAGTCTGATCGGTGAATTACCGTCCAGTTCTGGTCGTGGTATAGGCCGTTGTGACATATTCTAGCTACCACTGACGGTGGTTGCCGGAATCTGGCAAGTATGGGTTGGTGGGGGTATTTTTGTTAATTTTTAAACTTTTTTCTAGGGGTATTTAATGAAATTAATAAATTTAAAAGGTCTAAAAGTAGTTAAAAAATATAGTAATATTTCTCAAATAATGTGCCAAACAATATTTGGAGAATATGATTGAGAATATGGGTAGAAATATGGAACCAAACGCACCCAAATTTATTACAATTTTATCCCTTATTAATAAATTTGTTTGACAAAAATGCCATTAGTTTGAAATTAATTTACATAAACCTGTCGTCACAATTTTACCCCTAATTAATTAAGTTTTAGACAATAATGTCCTTATATTTAAAACAAATTGTAGGCCACCTAGGACCACCGCCGCCTGGCCAATGACCACCACTAGTAGTTGCCGGAACGGTGCAAGACCAACTAGATATGGCTGGCCGTGAGCCGATATAGCCGAAAACAACTAGATCCGTTTTCTGGCCAAATCCGTTAACACCCAAATTTTCAACACAAGACATCGAAATAGATCTGGCCAACGGCCAGATCCCTGACGCACAACGATCACAAATTTGATCGTTAGCGACCATTGATGTGGTTATAAATGGTCATAATAGTTATGGCCCTTTTTTGCCATATCGACGACCATTTGGCTGTTTCCAACCGTTAATCTAGTAAAAAAAAGCCATATTGGGGCACATTCGACCGGCCATGTGCCGTTTTGGTGATTGTCGGTGGTGATCGATGGCCGGCAATGGCTTGGGGTGGGTGGAGGTGATTTGGTTATAAATTAAATTTTCATATGGTTGTGGTGTTTTAGCAAAATTTCAAATAAAGGGGGTTAAAAAGAATGATTAAAAAAATAACATTATATTAATATTTAAAAAGTATGGCAATTTAGTAATTTACATAACATACCCACCAATTTATCATCCTAACCAAACATATCAATATAACATACCCACTAATTTATTCAAACTTAATCAAACACATTTTTTTAAACATTTCTTGTAATCTTTCCAGGATTCTATATTTCCATTAATATAACATTTTTAGTAAAACAACATTTTCTGAATCAAACGCATCCCTAACAGTAATTAAACATTATATTGATCAAAATTAATATGAGAAGATTCTAACTAGAGAATAACTAATGTTTAGAAGGGTGATGTAATAAGATAATAAATTTGACGTAAAAATAGTGTATTCTAAATATTTTTTATTTATTATCAACTTAACATAAGTACAGGATTTGTTTATAGAAAAAGTAGAATATTAATCTATTTTATTGAAAGGTTTCTAGATGCTTTTTTAAAATCATTGATAAAAATAATAGTAAAATATTCAGCTTTAACAATAATTCATTTCAAAATTAGTTCATCAAACATTTTTTGTATTTTAACTTTAAATATAGTAATAAGTTTTAAGGCCCGACCAGGTCGGTTTAACTGGTTGAACCAGGAACGGAGGTCTAAATTGGGCCAGCCACACTTTCAAGACCTTTTCATCAATCAATTAATCCGGTTTGGCCCGCGATTGGATCAATCGCATTGTAGCGAACCACCGGTCCAACTGCATTGGTGCCAAAATTAGGTTAATGTAAAATGAATTTTCAATTTACACAATCCTAATTCCCTTCGTATTTTATTGTTTTTTTACTTTTACAATAATACTGGAGATACAAAAAAATTTACAAAGATTTCATGTACAAAGTGATGTGGCAAGCCATGAATGGAAGAGTAAATACAAAAAAATCAAATTCATCAAATTCACTCATCCATTCATCTATTACCATATCACTCAGTACAAAAAATCTTTGTAAATTTCTGTGTACGTCTAGCATACCCTTAGTTTTAAGAGGTCTATATGAGTTTGATAAGGAGTGAGAAATCGGTTTGGTTAGTGGGGAAACTGGGAAATGAGGAAAAAAAGAACTTAAAAGGTCTTTTAGAAATTTTTTAATTTTTAGGGTTTAATTTTTTTATTACTTGATGCTGATGTCAATATGATGACATCATCGATTGAGTTGGACCGATTAGATTGATCAACCTAGGACTTGGGCCTTTGACTAGGACAATGCTCGAGTCGGGTTTGAAAACATTGCTGAAAACGACAAGTTTTTTCTTTGAACACATTTATTTCGTTTTAAGTTCTGTATGATTTTTTTTAGAATTATACGTTTTACCCTCGAAATTTTTTTCTACATTTCCCTAGTCTAATAAATGTGTGATTTGTGTTTGATTTAATGATCATAATAATATGTGAGAGGTAAAAAAAATAATAATAAAAAGCGAAGTGATAGGAGAAGAGAGAGTATATGGGTATTTTAGTCATTACGTATAAGATTTGCCGATTTGGGGTAGTTTTGTTAGTTTACGAAACTGATGGACCAAAAAGCACAAGAAGTTTCCATCTTATAAACACCGCCTAAAAATTGAGTGCGATGTGCCGTCTTAAGATTTGGGGTTGTTTTGTTAGTTTACGAAACTGATGGACCAAAAGGGGTCAAAGTTTATATCTTATAAACACCGCCTAAAAATTGAAGGAAAATTCAAAAACTCAAATCATCAATCTGCCGCCTTCTTCTCCCTGCTAGCACAATTGGGTCAGCAACAGAACGTTTGATGAAAAGTAGTTCATAGCTCCCGTCTTTATTCTAAATCATTTTAAGGTAATTTATAAATAAATTATAATTTTTCTTTGAGATTTATTAATTTGGTAATTTCTTTCTTCATTGCTGTTGGTTAAATTGCCGCATTGGAATTTGCCGATAAGTTGTTTGTAGAAAGTCCTAAATGATTTTGATTTTAAAATCTCTAACTTCTTTAATGGCCTAATTTATGTATTTTAAAGTGATAAGGTTATTTGACTTTAGATTTCATTGAAACAGCAGAAATTAGTTGTGGAAGTGGATTTGTTTGTTGAGAATTGATCAGTAAAGATGTCGAAATTCGATTACCCAAAGCTTTCGGTGGCGGAAATCATCTCGATATTGGCAGATTCACAGATAGCTATTATTACAGAGAACGATCTCAAGAACCCGAACCCGGATTTCATTTCGGATCTCTACACCCGACTCTTGATCTACCTCGACATACTCCACGAGTATGCGTGCTATTTGCTTGGTTTTCTTGAGTTTTTGAACTCATTTTATTGTTTTATGATTAATGAGAGCGTTTGTTTTGTGGGTTTGTTTTCTTTTCTTGCAGGGAAGATCAGGGGCAACTGGAATTTGGTGCCTTGGAGCAGCTTGAGAATCCGGACCTTCATGTGGGTTCAGTTCAGATCATGAATTTGTATAGTAGGATAAAGGAGGTGGTGAGCTCTGTTGATTGCCCGATGAAATTTACGCTCAAAGATCTTGTAAGACCAGATGCTACTCGGACCGAGTATTTTGTCAGTGCAATTCTAAATTTTTGTCTCCACAAGTGAGTTTCCTCTTTTGGTTCTACTAAAATAAATAGTGAATTTTATCTAGGGAATTTGAAAAATTCTTCTGAACTGTTTGATTTAGTTGTGAATTTGGTAGATTAGTTAGTCAAAGTAGTGTCTCTTATAGGTATTTATTAGGATATTTGTTAAGATTGTTTAATTTCAAAGCACTCTTTGTAAGTGATAATCATGTTTGTCCCAGTTTACAGTTATGATTAAGTTATTATGTATCTACTGTTTTTTTCATACTTGCATGTTAGCATGATATAAAAGAGGAAACTAACAAGCCCTGGATAAGTTATTGGCTTGAAGTTCTTAATCGGAAGTGCTGCAGAATAAAACACTTGGTAAATAAAATGTCATTTGGATGAGATTATTTGTCCTGGATCTGGGACTGGGAAACGCATTGTTAGATACGAATATTATGTATAATTACAGGAATTTATGTTGTCTGTAATAATTAAAGTTTGTTCTCATAATTGAGATATTGGTGAAGTGAATCTCCCTTAATCAGTTCATGTGTTTCACACTTAGTAATGTAAGTTGTTTATATGTTTTCAATTTCAGAGACACAAAAATGAATCTTCTTAGACCGATTGCTGAGGATTTAACCATTCTTGACGAGCAGCGAAGAGAGTGGGAGGCTAAGATTGCCCAGGTAAATCAGAAGAGAAACCTTTGATGCTGTAAGGTGAACATCAGTTTTCACCAAATATTTGCTTTGTAGTTGAATGCAGAGATTGCAACCTATAATGAAGCAAGAGAAAGGGAGTTACCTGTTGTTCAAGAGGTAGATGCAAAAGTTAAAGAACTGCGTCAGACCATTCAGGACCTCAACAAGCATCAGATGTCACTAAGAACTTCTATTAAAAAATTGAAGGAGAAGACAGGAGAACTTGAAGAGAAGGTAAGAATATTTGAAACCAGCTTCTTTTATACAGCCTCTGATCCAATAATTTTAGGAATGAAAAGTGGTACTAGGCGCTGTTTAGAGGAATCAAATGTCAAATGTCTGATAAGCAAATAAGAAATCAGTATCATTAGGAGGAGATTAGTTTTAGAGCAATCAATGATTCTATGAGAGTATAAGAGAGATGTATGCAAATTGGCTATCGATATAAGCTTGTTTCTTTCTGAAGAAATATTGTTCTTGTTGCTGTTTTTGTCTGTATCTTCATCGAATTTAGATCTGATTCTTTCATTCTACATGCTATATACATTTTAGTCTGATTTGGGTCTCCTTCATTCATGTCAATTTTGGCTTCCTTTTTGTTTGTAGTTAAATTACCGTATATGTTATATTTCTAAATCTAATGTTTTTTAAGACTTATGATTGAATTTGGGATTTAGTGTTTATACATTTATGTTCATCACGCAGATTAGAAATTTTGATATCTAGGTTTGGTTCTTTATTATTGTTGTTGTTGTTGTTGTCAATTTATCTTTCCTTCTATGTTCCAGATCTCTCAGGCTGAGTTTGACCTGGTACAAAGTGTCCAACAAAATGCAGATTTGCGTTCAAAAATTGTTCAATCACCAGATAAACTGCAGGTACCTTACTCATGTTATCATTGAGTTTTCATATGATACTGGGTACTTTTATCACAACGGCATACACATTGACTGATGAAGTTTTTCTTGAATTCAAGCTATATGTGCAGCAATGAACTATGAACGTATACTTTTTCAATACACTATGATGCTTTTCTACAATATCATATGGGTAGTTTCACATAAATCTTTAACAAGTTACTAATGTGGTTCTGCCGACCATTATGAGTCCAGATGTTAAAGGCATTAGCTGTTGTGTCTGTCTTTTTTGAAGGAGTTAGAGGGTCAATGATCCACATATGCCAGATGGATCAATTCCTGTTGAAGCTTTCAGATGTCGTTAAAGGCCAAAAGGACACATAGGCAGCATTTGGTAGCTACCCCTTTATTTTCCAACTGCTTTGGTCGGGAAATAGAGATAATTATGTAGTCATGCAGAGGAGATTGTATGTTGAGTGATTGCTCTTAGTGCTGCCATGGAAATAAGATTTAGGGAAATCTATAAGTACTTTTTTATCTGTGTCTCTATGTTTTGGTGAAGCAGCTGAACATTGTGAAAACAAAAGTGGAATGAATAGATGCTTAAGAGTCATAAGAATGAGTTGACTGAGTCAATTGTTGTTGCATTTTATCCTCATCCACGTTAATCGATTGGAAAATGAAGCTCAGTGTTTTTTTTTTCCTCCATAACTCAGTTCAACACTTCACTTTTTCTAGTGCAGCTATTTCTTCTGATGTCCTTTTCTTATAGTCAGCTCTGACTACTGTGTTAGCCATATGTTTGTGTTTTCTCTTTCCTAACTCTTGGTAGTTAAGTTGTACATGGTTAAGTATTTTTCTCCTTGCATGCTAACATCATTTTCGATTGAAATCTTTGTTTATGCATGAAGTAGATGCAATGATCTGCTTGTGCAATAGATGTCCACATAAGGGCCTAATTTAATCATTCGAGTCATGTAGGTTTTCCCATTAATTTATCTTATCATATTGCTTGGAGAATTTAGTTAGCTGTAAGTAATTTTCCATATATATTTTTAATGCTGGTTGGATTTGACTGTTTGGGTGCTACATTTGTAATCTCTTATTATGATGTAAGGAATTCTTCCATATTTTTATTTATTTATTTTTAATTTTTTTTGCTAAAAGAGAGCTTTGGAAGAGAAAAAATCAGTTCGGGATGAGGCAAAGAATGCGGAAAGAGTAGCAATGCAGTCTTTTCAGGAGAAGACTGCAACCCTTGAGGTTTATACAAAGGTAATTTTACATAAGCTACTGTGCTAACGTATTTGTGGTATTCATGTAAACTAATATGTTGTACTAGTCAATGTTTATGGTGTTAGGATGTTCATAGTCTTTTTTTTTTTTTTTTTTTTTTAAAGGATCCTCTTTTTGTTATTTAATTTAATTTTTTAGCTGAAAACATGACTACACAAGACATGATCTTTTATTGAAAATGCTTCTATTAACTCTGCTTGTGGAATTCACTTGAGGCTCTTGGGCATCCCCTGAAATCTAAGATTTGTACTTCAGTTACTGCCAAATTGCAGTAGCATGTGATCTGGGACCCTTTTATTAATTGAAAGCTAATTATTGATAAATCTAATGACATTTGAGTGTGTTATTGCTGACTTGTGGTTTCTGGGAAACAACTGGTCCTAGAGTGGAAATGAAGTCGGATAACATCTGAACAAAGGAGCAGAGTACATACATCTATATCCTTAATCTTGTCTTAGCTGTTAAGTCATCATAGTGCAATCAGACCTTAGATTCCCCGTTACGAGGATCTGCTCTTTTGTTTCTACTGGATGTTAATTAAATTTTTAATTTTATTGCATTTGTTGACATCCTACAATATACATATAAGAAGTAAAGCAGAAGTGGTTATTAATTGTTGGTATCTATTTGTGGTTTTTTTCAGGTCTTGAAGAAAATGTCAAAGCACTTTGCTCAGATGCAAGCTATACTTGAACAGGTCTCAATAATTGCATTAAATTTTCCGTTGGTTCTTTCTCAAACATTGTCTGTTGGCTGCAGTGAAGTGTACTTATAGAAACTTATCTACATACTTAAAGTGTTCAGGTGTATTATGAATCTATTGTAACTCTTATATAGTGATAACCTATCGTAGTTTTGCCATGGAAGTCCTCATTACCCAAATATCTATAGTTATTATATCTGCACTGTTAATAGGTAAACTCTGCAAAATCGATTGAAAGGGACTATAAGGCATTGAAAACAAAGTTCAGTGATGATATAGTGTCGGATAAGTCGCTAGAAGCCAAACTGGTTGAACGGCAAAGCAAAGGCAGGTTCTTCTTTGAGCTATATTGAGTTATTGTCCTTCATTTATGTATCATTTTGGAGTTAAACCTTCTCTTGCCCCACTTTTTTTTTCTTCAGCGGAACAATTGGATGAACTAAAGAAGCAGTTTGAAAAAGAAAGGAATCTTAAATTTCAAGAGGCTACTAAAGAATTAGAAAATGTGAAAGTGGAGGTGGAATCCAGGAGGCGTGATCTGGAAGCAAGGCAAAGGAAGGTTGAAGCTGTGGTGGCAGAGGTAATTTCAGTACCTTTGAATCTTTATACTGAGTCTTAGTCATTTTCTTCCTAGGGAGTTTGATAACTGAGTTTTTCTTTTTCTAATAGGTAGATGCCATAACTTCAAAAACCATGTCTGTGAAGGAATCTGGAGAAGCCAAACTGCAAGAGTTAGCAAATAAAGCTGAAGAAGTTGTAAAGCAGGTGTGTTTCTATTTGTTTTGTTTAAACACTAAATAAAAGTGTCAGCTTAGTGACCCCAAGAGTTTGTTGCGGTGGCAAAAAATATTGGTTTCAACTAAGAGGCTGAGGTTCAAATCCTATTGATGCCATGTACTTGCATATTATATATCACAAGCTTTTTTGGCTACCTAAGTTGCAGTCTTGCCATAATTTATAACTCGGTGAACATGTAGGGAGAGTAAAGGGATTTTTAGGTATCAAAGAAAAGAAAAGAAAAGAAAGGTGTCAATTTAGAAATTGAAATGTCATCTGCTTCACTTACTGCTAAAAGTGCTTGAAATTAATGTTTCAAAGAATCTTTAAAGAAGTAATAATTTGCATGCTTCTGAGCCATTATTGATTTTATAAGATTTCAACATGCAACCTCTATCTGGGACCCCCTTATATGAAATAGGTTCTACTGTTTGATGATTGTTTTTCTCCCTATTCTAATTCGGTGAAAAGGAGAGAAGTAAACTTCATAAGATTTTTCCATGCTTGCTGTTGTGGTTGCTATTTTCTATGTTTTTTGTTTGATTTCTGGGGCCTTACACAACTCTTCCATTGAAATTAGTTTAAATTTTTATGTTCGTGGGTGTTTGCAGTTTCAGCAATATTCACACTCTCTTGGGGTACTGTTGGTGACGGAGGCTGAGGCAGGAGCAGGTACATTGGCTTTAGCATGATTATTAGGAGCTTTACTCTTGAAATTAAACATCTTGGTTGGCAAGCTTGAGTCCTTGTGTATAGTGTATATGGTTTGTTGATGCTTTGTCCAAAAGCCATTTTGTTAAATTTGATGGACATACAATATAGATGTCACCAAAGATTGACCTGTGCTTCTCAAACTTGGCTTGATTGAACTTGAATCAAGTTTAAGCCATCTTGCACTTTCAGCCAAATATGACTGATGAACAGTAATTCATCTATAGCTTGAACTTGTTCACACTTCATCAAGTTAGTTCCAAAATCTCGTTGCCTAAACAATCATTTTACTTGACAATTGTTATGTCATGTTCATATCGCTAGCGAAAATAGCCGTAGATTTCGTTTGTTTGAATTAAGTATATGAATTTTATGTACATGATGTTTGCATAAAGTTCACAAGAAATCAATGTGGATAAATGATGTTTGTATAAAGTTCAAAAGAAATCAACACAGATAAATGATGTGTACGTTAAAATGTTCAAATTGATTGAACTTGAGGAGTTATGGTGTCATGGTAACTAATTAATTTTACCTTTCTCATGTAAGTATAACATTTTACATTGTAAAGTAATTTGTCAACCAGTGTGCTATTGTTAAATTCCATGACCAATATTTCATACATTTTGTATTTGTGCTTACAACAAATGTACAGCTCATGGTGTGCAATTCAAATTCATGTTTCATTTCTTTCCTAACATTTTATTTTCACATTTACCACCAAACAAATTCCTCTGTCTTCTTTGTTATATTATATTCAGGAATTTTTCGTAATATCTAAATACAATGATAAACTGACACTTGACAAACAAAAAAATGTACAGTTATAAAACTATTATTTACTTTTTCTGAAAAAATTAAAATAAAATGATTCAAAAGGAATTAAAGAAACAATAAAATAAAATTATAAGGATTTGCGATCTTTATTTACTTCGATTAAACTCACAGCTAGGGGTGTATACGAATTGAGCCAAGTCGAACACCATAGCGCTCGAGCTTGATTCGTGAAACAGGTATCGAGCTTGTGTCAGAAACTAGAGAGAAGAAATATATGAAGAGAGGTTTTGGAAAAAGTGTCCTTTGACTTTCAGCCACCTTTCTCTTATCAACGTAAAAGTTCTATACATGAAAAAATGGGTCAAATGCTATACTCGGAGAGCCCTTAACTAATCCCTATTATTTAGCCTATATATATGGTAATATATCTATATAGTTAATATTAATAAATAAGTCCTAAATTATATAAATTCCTAAATTGTATACGGTAACATCCCCTCTCAAATTGATGCTGGTAAGTCAACCAGCAACAATTTGCCAACCAGAAATTGATGTCGTTGTCGAGTCATAGCTTTGGTGAAGACATCAGTCACTTGAAGATCAGAAGAGATGTGAGGAAGAGATATCACCTGACTTTCCAAGGTTTCTCGAATAGAATGACAATTCAACCTCAATATGCTTGGTGCGTTCATGGAAAACGGGATTGGTAGCAGTCTGAATAACACTAGTGTTATCATCATGAAGAGGGGTAGCAGTAGTCTGAGGAAACCCAAGCTCCTCAAGAAGACCATGTAGCCATACAATTTCAGAACAAGCAGTAGACATGGCATGATACTTGGCCTCAATAGAGGATTTAGAAACACGATCTTGTTTCTTTCACCTCCAAGAAATTAAGGTATCACCTAAAAACATACACCAACCTGTAGTAGATCGACGTGTATCTAGACACCCAGCCCAATCAGTATCACTATAGGCAACAAGTTGAAGAGATGAGCCGGTAGGAAAGAACAACCCACGAGTAGGTGAATCTCGAAGATAGCGGATGATGCGTCGAACTACAACAAGATAGAAATGCCGACGAGAGGACATAAACTGACTGACCTGATGAACAACATAGGAGGTATTAGGTCGCGTAGTGGTCAAGTAGATAAGACTCCCAACCAGGCGCCGATAGAGAGTAGGATCATCTAGAAGGTCCCCTTTATTTTTCTTGTATTTGACATTTACCTCCATAGGAGTATCAACAGAAGAAGTGTCCTCCAAACCAGCCAAAGTGATAAGATCTTGAATATACTTATGTTGGTTCACGAAAATACCATTGGCTCGATAATGAACTTCTAATCCTAAGAAGTATGTGAGCTGGCCAAGATCTTTCATATGGAAAGTTGCATGTAACAGTTGCTGAAGCTTAGTAATCAAACTACAGTTAGTACTAGTAATGATAATATCATCCACATAAATCAAGAGAAGGACTATACTCGATGCAGACGTGTGGAAGAAGAGAGAAGAATCATATTGACTTTGTGTAAAACTGAAGGAAAGAAGTGTACTGCAAAACTTCTCAAACCAAGCCTGAGGCGCCTGCTTGAGCCCATACAGACAATGCCTTAGCTTACAGACATCATGAGGAGAAAAAGTAGTCATACCAGAGGGAAGCTTTATGTAAATCTCTTCCTAGAGATCACCATGAAGAAAGACATTCTTCACATCCATCTGATGCAGTTGCCACGACTGTGAAGCAATAATATCTAAGATGGTTCGAACCTTGGTCATTTTGGCAACAAGAGCAAATGTCTTCTCATAATCAACCCATATTCTTGTTTGTTACCCAGAGCTACAAGGCAAGCTTTGTCCCGGTCCAAAGAGCCATCAGAACGAAGTTTTACAGAGAAAACCCATTTACTCCCAATATGTTTGACTGTAGGAGGACAAGGAACAATATCCTAAGTGCGATTCTCCTCAAGTGCTTGGAGTTTTGCTTGCATTGCATTTTGCCAACACGCATGTTCCATGGCCTATTTGTAGCAAGAGGGAATGAAAATAGTGGATAAAGTAGCGACAAGAGAGATAGGAGAGAAGAAACCATACCAATAAGGGGGTCGAGAAAGACGAGTAGACCGACGAAGAGTGGTGGAAGCAGGAGTAAGATCAGACGTCGGGTCAAGATCGGAAGGGGGCATAGAGGAAGTAGAACTAGACTCATGTCGACTACCTCTTTCATACACAAAACTAGGTTTAAACCTTTGAACAATGGTTGGGGAATCAGAAAAACTAGGCCGAAGAGATAAAGATGCAGATGGCAGCCCAACATGAGATGGAAAGAAATATTGATTTTAAAAGAAAATCACATTCCTAGAACCCGTATATGACAAGCATGAGGATCATAACAAACATAACCCTTTTGAGGGATAACATAACCAAGAAAAACACACTTAACAGACTAAGCAGTAAGTTTATGACGTTCATGAGTAGGGGGATGCACAAAACAAACACAACCAAATGTACAAAGATTAGAATATAAAGGAGAATGACCAAACAACTTAAAGAAAGGAGAAATATGATTTAATGTAGGAAAGGGTAAGCGATTGATCAAATGAATGGCAGTAGAAAGTGCTTCATACCAAAAACGAGGAGGAACGGATGATTCAAATAAAAGAGTTCTTACCACATCAAGAAGGTGACGATTTTTCCTCTCAACAACACCATTTTGCTGTGGTGTCGAAGGACAAGAACACTGAGAGAAGATCCTTTTGCTTTGAAGAAAGTTCTAAAACTCATTAGACATGTATTCGCTGCCAGAATCAAAGCGCAAAACCATGATGCTGGCAGAGAATTGAGTCTCAAGAAGTGCAAGAAAGCGCTTAAAGACTGAAAAAACTACAGCCTTAGCCCAAAGGAAGTAAACCCAAGTAAAGCGACTAAAGTCATCAATGAAAGTAACAAAGTACTTGTAATGTGCATGAGAAACAATAGGTGCAATCCCCCAAACATCACTATGAATAATATCAAAACATTGTGAGGCATGAGATGTGTGATGAGGAAAGGGTTGAACTTTACTTTTTGCCAAGTTTGCATGATGTACAATCAAAAGAAAGATCAAGAGAAGAACATGCTTTATTTCCTAATAATCTAGAATTAAACAAAGTACGAAGTACATTAGAGTTTGGGTGGCCTAGACGTCTATGCCACATTTAATTTCCAAAACCAACAACATTACATGCAAATGAAAGTAAAGGAAAACTAGGAATAGTAGTGGAAGGAGAAACATGAAGAGGAAAGAGTCGTCCCACTTTAGGCCCTTTCGTGATCATCTTCCCTCACACTTGATCCTGCACAACTCAACCAAAACGGGAGAAATGGACATTACAATTATTATCAACAAATTGACCAACAGAAATAAGATTTGTGAAGAGGTCAGGAGACACAAAAATATCAGTTAAGGAAGAGGAAATATCACCAACAACACTGATACGTAGAGAATTGCTATCAGCGGTGTTAATTTTCAGATTTCCATCATACTTTCTGACATTGGAAAGAGGAACAACAGTATTGGTTATATGGTTAGAGGCTCCAAAGTCAAAATACCATGGCTTAGAAGAAACTCTATGATTACCTAAGAGCCCAAAAGCAGAAAAAGCAGAAATGATCATCTGTTGTACCATTTCAGGGGTGAGTGTGTTCGGGTTTGCTAAGGATGTAGGAGGAGGAATAGGAACAACCGGTGAGGCAACAAGCAATGCAGTAGAATTGGAGGCACCAGTGGAGGCATGATAAGCAGTACCTTGCTTCCTTTCAGGTCTAATGGGACAAGTAGAGATGATATGACCCTGTTTCTTGTAGTAGTTACAAAACTTCTTGAGACAATCCCCAGCAATATGACCAAAAGCTTTACAACCAAAACACTGGACAACACGCATATCTCTACCCTTATTCCTCCCCTGTGTTGCATAAGCCACAGAAACAGTTGCACTAACATTAGCCTAGAGATGGCAATGGGCACGACATTTTTGGGTACCTGAGGGTGACGGGCCTGGGCTTGGGCTTGATTTTAAGGCCCGACCTTGGGTGTGAGCTGGGTATGGGTATATCTTTAATCTCGGCCTAGGCCGGCCCGCAAATTTTTGTATTAATTTTATTAATTTACCCTTATACTATATATTTAATTACAATATTATCATATATATATATATATCCATTTTTCCCAAACCCTAACCTCAATTCTCAACCCACTCCCTAAACTCTCTCCACCTGCTGCCCTTCCTAACATATCTCTCTCTCCATCCGAAATTCTACAATCTGCATTTGTCCTCTCTTCGTCTTCGACCCTTCCTGTAAAAAAGTTCCTTATTCTCCGCCGCCTGCTTAGATAAATAAGACTCTTGACTCTTTTTTTTTTTTTTTTTTGTGCTTTTCATTTGTCATTCAATTTCTTCGGTTTTTAGCTTCTGGGTGGTGTTGCATTTTCCCTCTGATGTCAAGCTTTTGTCTTGGTGGTTGTTGAAGACCAGGTAGGACTTTTGTGGACTCTTGTTTATCTGTTTGTTGCTATAAATTTGTGTTTTTTTTTATTTGGATTCTTGCTCAAAAGAGGGTTTTTTGAACTAGAATTATGTAAAGTGTTGCTTTATTCGGGTTTGCTTTGGAGAGTTTGATCTTTGTTTCTGCATTATATGTTGATTTTGAAAATGAGCTATTGCTATTTTTGTTTTTCTGTATATGGTTAGTAAGAAATTGGTTGTTCAGTTGATTCTTTACTTGTTTATGCAAAAATAAGTGAATGACATTGTTTTTGTTTTGCTTTCTTCTTGATTTCTTTGTAGTTCTGAAGTGATGTTAGTAATTTTAATGTTATGAGATGGGTGTTTAACTTTTAGGGGAAAAGATACAGATTCTTGTACTTGTGTTGGTCCCCCCACCCCCGTTTTATGGTTTCCTAAGATTGTATCTTAAGGGAATGTTTTTTGATGAAGACCTATTATCAAATGCTAGGAATTTGAGTTTAATCTTTGTTGGCCGTGTGATTTTGGTGTACATTGATTGATGAGTAGGTGATACTTTGACCTAATATCACCTACACCTAGGATATATATTTATGAATTTAAATGATCCTAATATCATATATTTATATTAGGATGAGATATTATTATATATTTTAACTGTTTGGTTTAAATTATGTACATAAAAGTGCATTGGTTGGTGGGTTTGTTCTTTAAAATGGGCTGCTGGTTTAAATTTGGATAATTTTTTTTAGTTAAAGAGTGAGTGGAATAATAGTTGCATAAAATGAAAAATACATGCATCTCAAATTCATGTTGGTTGAGTTAATTTTGTGGAAATTTGGGAAATGGGTGTGTTGTTATGCAAGATTATCTGAGTTGTTTTTGGGTGATATCTGGGTAGTCTTGGCTTACATGTCTCGATTGGTCTGAAGTTGGAGTAAATGCTTTTTAAGTTTGGTTCCAAAAGTGTGGGTCTTGTTGTATTATTGTTTGTTAATTACACATATATAAATATGACTCTTATTAAGTATAACTGAGCGTTAATTATTGGGTTGTGTAGACATTTTTATCTAGTTAATTGGATTCACCAAGTTTACTATTAAATAAAAATGTATATATATGTAAAATCATGGATGTATCAACCTGAAGTAAGTAAGTTAAAAACTTAAAATCAATAAGCTATTATTAGTAATTTAGTATCAAATTTTGGGGATGAAACTTGATACGTTATTATGTTGTTATACTTGTGTTATTTAAAATGTTATGTAATTTTAATTTTGGGAGGATGAAATTTGATATGTTATTAAATGATTATGTTATGTTATATGGATTCCGTTTAAGTACAAAGTTAAAATCCATGTATTGTCATTCAAAATATGCACCTGTATGGACTTGTATTTGTTGGAATGTATTGTATTGAACAATATCTCAATCCTTCATCCAGTGTATGATTTAGTAATGCATATCTGCTTCATTTTAAAAAATGAATTGTTTATTGATATTCATACTTTTTGTTCATTTTTTTAGGTTTCAACATGTCAATTCAAACTTCTTTACTTGGTAAATGAAAAAGCTTAGAAGAGGAGATGAATCTACCTTCTGACTCATCGAAAAAATTGTCGACTCTGGAGCTGATTGGAAGTAATCAAATTCAATCCCCAATTGTTGATACTGAGGAAGAAACACATGAAGAAAATGGCCCCCTTAATGATGTTGATAGTTGTAGCAATACTATAAGGACAAAATCAGGCTAATGTGATGTTCCATGGCAACTTGAGTTACAATATGCTGCTCCTCATGAAGAAGTTCACTCAAACATGCATCCAGAGATGGTACAGGATGAAGATTCATTAGCTTAGACCGTGCAATTTCAAAGTTAGGTCGTAGCTTCATCAAGAATTGATCACGCTTGTTGGTTGCATGCACTATTTGGACAGTAGAGAGAGCTGCAGCAGGAACATTAGCATAAACAATATCCGAATAATAAGTCCAAAGAGTTTGAAAACTAGAAAAATATTCCTCAATTGAGAGACTTCCTTGTGTGAAATTAGCCATCTCATACTCCAATTGAAATCGCCTAGCGGAGTTGTCTTGATTGTAAATCTTGTTGAGATAATTCCACACAGCAGCAATAGTTTTATAATGATTCAAATTGAGAACAAGATGAGGCTCAACCGAGCTAAGGATCCAAGTCATAACCCGAGCATCCTTAATTTCCCATTTAGACAAAGCCTCGACACCTTGAGGTGCGAGAGCACTCCCATCAATATGACCCCACAATTATTTCCTTTAACAAATAATTTAAATTGAAACTCCCAAGAAGAATAATTTTTGCCAGTAAACCTAATATGGAACGATTCCAACTTATTCGATGACATGATGCAACCAAGTGACAGAGAGAATATCCCACCAGAAAATTGTAACTTGCATCGTGAAAAAAAAATACACCAAGAAACAAGCACCAAAAAATCTATTGCACAGAAAAGAAGCACAACCAGGGACAACAACAGGGATCTTCGAAAGCCATAACTAATAAGAAATCAACACTAAAGGCGCCGAAAACAAGAGACTGTAATAGAAAACACCACAGACGGTGCCGAAAACAAGAGCCTAGAATTGGAAAATGCAACCAATGGTACCAACAGAAAGAGCCGAACCAAAACACCCACTTTTGATGCCGACAGAAACCCAAGAACCAAAAAATAGCCACAGACAGTGCCGAAATCAACACCTAAACACCCCCAAGAGAGAAAAAAAAATTGCAAAACAGGCAAGTAATCAAACATGCTCTTGATAACATGTCAGAAACTAGAGAGAAGAAATATATGAAGAGGGGTTTTGGAAAAAGTGCCCTCTGACTTTCAGCAACCTTTCTCTTATCAACGTAAAAGTCCTATATATGGAAAAATGGGTCAAATGCTATACCCGGAGAGCCCCTAACTGATCCCTAGTATTTAGCCTATATACATGATAATATATCTATATAGCTAATATTAATAGAGAAGTCCTAAATTATATAAATTCCTAAATTGTATACGATAACAGCTTGAGCTTGGGCTCAAGTTCGACGAGCCTTGGAAACGTGGGCTTAAGCTTGAGCTCGACTCGTTTTGGGTTGAGCTTGAGCCTAGGCTTGATTGTGGAGTTCGAATTCGAGCTCGAATCCGAGTTGCATATTGCATTAGCACTCTGCTACTAACACTAAAAGTGGCCTTCGAAGCCGCCATGGTGATGGAATTGCTAGTACATCATGAGCCATCCTGGATAAGATACGATGCTTCAACGTATTCGCTTTCCATCACTCAAGTGCATCAAATGTATTTGAATCCCCCTCATTACAAATGTAGTATCCCTCTTTTAGGTAATTATCTAAATTAGATTTTTCCTGTGGAATAGTTTGAACTGTCTTCAAATGTTGGATAAATAATAAAAACTCAGATGTAGGAGGTGTCACTTGTACATTCACTCGAGCAACCACGATGCTCTCAGCACTTTTATCATTGTTGGAAGATTGAGTCAGCCATATATTCTTGGTAAAGTTCGTACAAGGCATTTTTAACCTTGACATAATTTGCCCCTAGTTTTGCTTTTTGATACATTTGAGGGGAAACAAAAGTCAAGCACTGCCATTTTGCACCTACGATCTAAAACAACAACAACACACATAAGCAGATTATATTCTTCTCAATGTCAAACTTTTATTTTATTTGCTTCACCATATCTCAAATGAATTCATTTTGGTGCATTGACTTTTTATCTAGCATAACTTTGACTCAAAATATTTCACTCAGAAACAAATTGGCAATCAAGTAATCACTCTTGGAGATGATATTAGTAATTGTATTCAACACTTCCAGTACCTCACAAACTTGTTCCACTTTCTTTTAGTCTTCTGGTTGCGGACAACAATTATAATGTGGGTCTTTCTCTCTAAATTTTGGGAAGACATTTTTGAACCCAAATGCAATAGACAACATCTCATAAGTGAAACTTCATCTCATTCTATGGTCCATAATGAGCTTTCGATTAGGCAAATGCAATAGTTGGTGATGGATACCACTCCCAAGCCAACCAACCACAATAGAAATAACAAGCAGGCAATCGAATTAAACCCAGAAAGCAACAAGAATCAGTAGCCAAAATCTAGAAATACTAGCACTTATATTGATATTCCAACAACACAAAATACACAGCAAAAAAAAACTTAACAAAACTAGCCAATACAGAAAATCAAATAAAGCATAAACCAAAACAAGAAATCAAAATAATGTTAGTCTTCGAGGGCCAACTCCTCCCAGGTAGTGCTAGACTTCGAGGGCTAGCAACCTCCCACTCTCCACTTTTCTCTTTTTCTGGCCCTTCATATCCCACTGTCTCCCCTTTTATTCTATTCCTCATAATAGAATTCCTTCAATCATCCACTCACTAAAGGTTATCTGTGAAAGATTCAGCATGCATGAAGAGTGGTGGAGATGGAGAATGAAAGCATGAAAGCATGGATTAAAAAAAACGGTTTACATGCAAAGCTTGGATATGAGATTATACCTACTCCTTTGCTTTGGATTGATGAAGATTAGCTTCAAAAGGATGAAACCTCCACACTTTAACACCACCTTGAGAGGATTAGAGAGTGGCCTTGGCTAGGGAGAGAGAGCTTTTAGTTTGTGTTTGAGTGAACAAGTGAATAATGAACAAAAATGCAACCTTTTGCACTTATATATACTTGGGCTATTTTGCAATTATTTATTTTTCACTTCCAAGCCCAATAAAATCTTATTTTATAAAGGGACCCCACGAATTTAATATGCTACCCTTTGAATAATCAATATTATTCAAGGGCCCATGTAAACTAAACTAGTTTACATTAACAACCCATAAATTTACCCTTTTTACCCTTTAACTATTAAAAGGTTATTTTTGTTCATCCCATTAATCTTAACACTTTAAGATATAATAATTAAATATAATTAATTATTGCTTGACCATTTTAACCCTTAAAATGTCACAAATTGTTTTCTATGTAACTATTACTATAGAAATCCCGTTATTACCCTCGGAAGGTGCTAGCCCTCTTCGGATAATCATTTCTCTCTCATCCTTCTCTAACTTCCCAAGGCTATTGGTGTGACCATGTAGGTCCACCGTGGATTAGCAGAGCCTGCTCGGATAAATCCGAAACCTCGTCCGAGGCCCAACAACTATGGTAAACATCTAGCAATGTGCCATAGTCCCTAAACCACGATAAAGAACTCATTTCAGATCATACGTACCATGCAGGTAAAGTCCCTCCATTGAGATATCCTAATCGAGTATGGATTCATGGAACGTCAAAATCCTAAACTCGATCTTCTACCGAATTGTCGATCAATATGTCCGAACTTGTCATCACAAACTTACTTTTGTATGACTAATAATAGACTCGGCCGAGATTCAGTTTTCCGACATTTATCGATGTTCGTCTAGGAACTCGAATCCGGATGAAGTCGCGGTACTCCCGATCCTATATTTTCGAGTCAATGGATCCCCTCTTGACCATCGTCGTTTCCGCATATGAACAACGCATGACCAAATAGGCTTTATTGTACGAAACATGATTAGTCTCGTACTTATACACCGTATGAACCATACGCATCCATATCGGATCCGACTACAATGTCTCGAGTCAAAGGACTACATCGTGCACTGATATAACCAAACGATAAATCATTGACTACATGCTTTTCCAAGTGATTTGTCGTTATTCGATCACGTTCAAAAAACAGTTCACCAACCGTTAATCCATACCAATGCCCTAGTGACATGACTATCATCGTCATCCGTACTTATATCAACTCATGATATCTTTCGGAAGCATCCGGTATGCCTACTGTACAATATAGTTGCCCAAATTTATATTGCTTCCGTAGGGAACCCTTTTCGATAATTCATTTACCTATTAAATGAATCATCTGGACAATTCATATACATACTTTATTTTAAATGCATGACTGAATAAAGGAAGTAATTTACATATATGAATTGAAGAACTCTTTCTTCTATTATTTATGATATATATAGATACAAGACAAAATGCTCTGAAACCGACAACACGAATGGTTTCTAGGGCATACACTAATATACACTAACAATCTGTCCCTTCCGAAACCATCCTTAACACCTCACACACAAGAACCTTTCTGGCTACTGCACCAAAATCCCCTACTTTACACCCTTAATTCTTTTACAATAGACCAGCGTATTAGGAGTGGGTCTCATCAATACCCCCTCGAGCAGTACCACCTTGTCCTCAAGGTTGGAAGATGGAAATGGTTTACCCTACACCATCCCGCTCCTCCACTACTTCATTACCCTCTTTTACTTTACCCAACTTTTCCTCATCTTTTGTCCATCGCTAGAAAAAGGGTTGTTCGCAATTGAGGGAAGTTGGAATTGATCATTCAAAGCGTTGCTGAGCTTGTATTTCAGTGACCGATGGCTGTTGCTGTGTTGGACGGTGCTTCTTCCCAAGATTGGCGCTCCGGTGATGAGTTTGTGGAGTATTTTGGGTGGTTGGAGAAAGGACGAAGTTTGGAGTCGTGCGATTTGTTTCTAATATAAGGGAAATGGACCCTTGACTCAAATTTCCCTAACCCGGTTCCTTGTCTAAGCTCCAAGTCTGCTGGTCCAATTCCCATTAGTCCTAATCTAATTTCAGTTTGTCCAAGGTCATGCCCAGTTATATTTGTTTTCCCATGTTTCCCTAGCCCAAATTTTAAATCCTCCCAAGCCCAAGTTTTTTCCTCTATTCTTTGGGCCAATTCAATTAATTGGACTAATGAGTTGGGTTGACCTAACCTCACTTCAACCCTAATTTCATATTTAAGCCCATTTACAAAAGAAGCCCTCAAAATATCTTCTTCCTCTTCACTTAACAGGGTTGAGACAGCCTCAAACTTTCTTTGATTAACCTCCACCATGCCTGGCTTCCCTAAAGTGTTGTTCCCTTCTACCTCTGTTTGATTTCCCAGATTATGATTTTGAATAGTTCCCAATGACTCTCGAACTTCAGGCGATTTCTCTCTACCTATTCACCTTAGTTCTTATATTTCCTTCTCATCCAAGCTTGTATTTCCATCAAACCATCCCAAACAGCATCAATATCTCTTCCAAGTTTTGACAATTCCCTCTCAACTAGGACTGTAAACGAGCCGAGCCGAGCCGAGCTGAGCCAAACTTTTGTGGCTTATCGAGCTCGGCTCGTTTACCACAGTGGCAACTCGAGTTCGAGCTCGAGCTTGGCGAGCCTCAGAATTGAGACTTGAACTCGAGCTTGGTTGAGTTTGAGGCGAGCTCGAGCCGGCTCGCGAGCTAATATCAAGCTCGAGCTCGTTAAGGCTCGTGAGCTCGTTAAGGAATGAGAGCAATGATATGGGGGAGAGTTTTGGGTTGTTAAGCTTCAGAAGAAGTGAGTCTAGAGAAGAAGCCATGGACGACAGTGTCGTAAATGTGGATGAAAGAGGTGGAGGAGGAAAGAGAGGACTCGTACCAATGTTTGTGAGTTGGGAAAATTGAGGGCTTGACATCATAATGGACTTTGACGATGTAAGTTTTGAGGGTGTGATCATTATCAACATTAGCTGAAAGTGAAAAATGTTGATTAGCTGAAAGTGAAAAAGAAAGAAGAAGAGAGAAGTAAAACGAAGAAGAGAAGAAGAAGAAGAAAGGTTGAAGAAGAAGACGTGGTTAAGTTGAGACTTGAGAGAGAAGAGAAGTGACTGAAAGCATTAAAAGGAGAGAAGAGAGTTGGTGATTGTGTATGTCAGTATGTGGTGCCCAACACTCACTCCTATTTTATTTTTCAAAGTTTTTATTAGAAAATATCAGTTTAATACCTCATGGTTTAAAAAATCACCAAAGCACCCTGCGTAAGTGTACGGTGTTTACTCGAGTCAGACCAAGCTCGCGAGCCCATGAGCCGAGCTTCACTGTGTTCGAACTCGACTTAGTTAACAAACCGAGTTTGAGTCAAGTCAACTTGATAATAACCGAGTCGAGCTCCAAATGAGCTTTAATTGAAGTCGAGCCGAGCCGGCTCGCGAGTTTACAGTCTTACTCTCAACATTTTCTATTCTAACTTCCATTCTCATACCAACCATCCAACAACCAAACCGCTCTGACACCAATTGATGGATGCCACTCCCAGGCCAGCCAACCACAATAGAAATAACAATCAACAATCGAATTAAATCCATAAAGCAACAAGAATTAGTAGCCAAAATCTAGAAATACTAGCACTCATATTGATATTCGAAAAACACAAAATACACAACAAGAAAAACTTAACAAAACTAGCCAAAATAGGAAATCAAATAAATCATAAACCAAAACTTGAAATCAAAATAATGTTGGTCTTTGAGGGCCAACTCCTCCCAGATAGTGTTGGACTTCGAGGGCCAGCAACCTCTCACTCTCCACTTTTCTCTTTTTCTGCCCCTCCATATCCCATTGTCTCCCCTTTTATTCTATTCCTGATAACAAAATTCTTCAATCATCCACTCCCTTAATGCCATCTGTCCCTCCCTAAACCATCCTTAACACCTCATACACAAGAACCTTCCTGGCTACTACACCAAAATCCCCTATTTCACACCCTTAAGTCTCTTACAATAGACCAGCGTATTAGGAGTGGGTAGTTGGACAATCTCTGCAAAAGTGATAAGCTTGCTCTCCATTTGTTTGACATATGCCACATTGTCATGTATATCTTCAATAATATACTGTATTTTAGAAAGACCATTCAAGATATGTGCACAACACCAAACGTGCAATAGTTTCCCTCCATAGATGAACCTATTGTTTATGGATAAATTCTCTTTCAATATTCTAATTGTCGTCTTGTTACTTGAGGCATTATCGACTGAGATCGTGTAGACATTGTTTTCAAAACCCCAATCCTTCAAACACTTATAAATCAAGTCTACAATCTAAACATTAGTATGAGGAGGTGGTATATGCACAAAGTTTAGCACACGTTTCTACAACCTCCAATTACCATCTATAAAGTGTCCCCTCAGCACCATGTACTCAAACTTTTAATTGCTTGACTTCCATAAATCCGTCATCAAGCTTACTCTGCCAACACTCTTTAGGAAAGTCTTCAATCTCTTTTCTCACTTTCATACAAAGCAACACAATCATTTTTGCACGTATTGCAACTTATCTTCTCCCATTGAGGCATCCCATATCTTTATATATTATTAAATTCATCCCCCTCCACAATTGCGAATGGATGCTCATGTATAAGCACCCAACTCGCAGCTAGTTCCTTCATCTTAGCCATGTCAAACTTCCCATGACAAAATCAGTAGCACTTCCATCTAATTATCGGAAAAATATTTGTTGTTGCCTCTGGAAAACCATCCGTCGTACACAACTTCTTAAATCTCTGGAAAGGTGAGTAGTGCTCTCGATCCTGGTTATCACGAGTAGTGCCTAGCTTAGAGGCAATCTTTCAAAATAACTTTTTTATACATCTCTTTAGTGAAATCCTATAAAACAAAGGCAAAATCATGCCAAACTATTGTAATTGGTGAAATCCGAGTCTAGTGGAACTTCAAGGACGTTGACTTGAAAAAAATTAATGTAGGAGAGTCTTAATCAAAGCTCCAAACCACTATAAAATGATGAACATCTCTTCTCTCTCAACTTCTTTAATTTTTCTGTACATTTACTGCTATTACTTGTTTTAAAGCATTGTGATTGTGGTAATAATTTATTAATTTTCAAAGCTACGACAATTCCAAACATACTCTAAATAAATTAATATATATTTTTGTTAAGTTTTTTAATGATTAATATAGAACAAAACTATAAGAATTTGTACAATTAAATAGTTTCGATAACCTATATTTCATTTAATTAAAATTAGAATTATACAAAACAAAATAATAATATAAAAAATTATAGATGCAAAAATTTGGACACAAATTTATATTTGTATATATTGATTCAGTGCAATCTTAAAAAAAAAAAAAACGATAGAGGTCATTATTTTAATAGAGTAAATGACTTTTCCCACCCAAGGTTTGCCTTAACGACACTTTTCCACTCAAAAAGTTTCAAAATACCACTTTCCCACCCAAAGTTAAGATCCCATTACTACCTAGAGCCGATTTCGGCCGATTACAATGTCGAAAATTCTCCCCGTCACCACCATTTGAACCTTTGGTCTCCTCTCTACAAAACTCTTCTCACTATAACACTTGATTTCTCATTAATTGTTGGCCACAGCAAAGCAAGGTTTCATGTTCTTAGGTAATTTTTGCCTGATTTCTGGGGCGAATATTCAATCAATCACCACCATTTGATTCATCGGCCTCCACTCTACAAAAACTCTCTTACCCTGGCTTTTAATAACTCGTCGAATGCTAGTTGAGAAAGTGAAGTGTATTTTAATTTTGGGTATTAACAGAATATAAATGTTGGTCCCAAGTGGTATTTTGAAACTTTTTGGGTGGGAAAGTGTCATTAATGCAAACCTTGGGTGGGAAAAAATCATTTACTCTATTTTAATCAATATTACCTCATCAATTTCTCAATAATTATGTCGTTATAAATTAAAGAATAATAATCTATTTCACATGTTTCTATTTGCATACAATATAGTTTAACCTTATTTAATATAAAATGAAAGCTATATATTGTTATGCTAAGTGGCTTGTTGGTTGGTTAGCAAACAAACTTGTAATTGGGTAGAAATCTAACAAAAACATAATCGTGCCAAGAATAAAAGAAACCGTTACGAAAAATTAAAAAAAAAATTAACCCAATCCATATTTATTCACAGAGTAAATATGGTTTGAAACCAAGGGTATAATTAAATGGTGACCGTTTCATGTTCATCTTACTAACCGCAGATTGACCAATGACTAACCATAATCATCCTTCGACGCATGCATGCACGCACGTTTCCAAAACAGAATATTTTCAATAATTACAATACCATCAACCAAAAGCTCATAATGTCATCCTCAATCCCTCAATTCCCGCGAAAACCTCACACACGCTGTCTTTCCATCTCTCGCGAGATTTCCATTTTTAATTTTAATTTATATTAAAAGTAAATCTCTCTCAATTTGTCCTTTGATGATGCCATGAACAACAGAAGCCAATTGTTCAATGTCCAGTGATAACCAAGATCCATCAACGCCGACACCGTCGGTGTCTTCGCCGTCATCGGCACGTGCCAAGTTGCTGAGGAAGATTCCGCCGATCCCGATTCGTCGCGGCAAGAATGATGAGGTGGAAGATACTAATAATAATAACAATAATAATGATGACGATCAAGGTAACAAGGAGCTATCGGAAAGCGAGGAGTCGGCGATACTCTTAGCGTCTTCTCTTGGTTTAAACCATATTAAAACGAGATCCGCGTCGTCTCCTTCGCCTCTTAGATTTTCTTCTTCAGCTGGTTTTCCGAATCTCAAGAATGAGGCCAAGAACGATAAGGTTAACGCTGACACGGTGCCTAAATTCGTTGCTCCTACTGAAAGCAAAATAGCCAGGACCATGACGGAACCAGGTTCTCAATTGTCGATTTTATTGGTCAATATGATGAACACGGGAAATTAATTTGAGCTTTCATTTTTTTTTATTAAATAATTAACAAAAATGATTGTTTACGAATTATGTTGCTAGTAGCTGAAGTTTTTCACCAAGTCCCCTGAGAATGTGTGTGTGTGTTTATTTTTTATTTTTTTAATTATTATTGATATCAATATATGAAAAAAATAATTAAAACTTTTTAAATGAATTTAATGTATATCCTTAAAGACACATCACACTTGTAAATATATATTCTCTTGAAAGCTTTTGGTATTTTTATTTTTACTTTTTGTTGAAAACTTGAACTGAAATGTGTCTATAAATTTATAGGACACATTGTTTGATTCAGCTTTTCGTAATTGTTTCATAGGGAAAAAGGTTCAATGGAGTCAATCAAAATCGTTAAGATTTACATCACCTCTCAATACAGAGTTGGAGGTAATAAATTTTTTTTTTTTTGGTTTATTTTGATACACAACATGTATTTAAGTTTGTTAAATGGAGAGATTTAGGTAAGTGGGGTTGATTACGTGTTTGCTTTTATAGGTTAATCATGCAGCATTTGCCAAGGAAATGCAATCGCCACGTTTCCAGGCTATACTGCGTGTCACTAGTGGCCGTAAGAAGAAAGCCTCAGAAATCAAGAGCTTCTCTCATGAACTCAATTCTAAGGGAGTACGGCCTTTTCCCGTTTGGAAATCCCGAGCATTGGGCCACATGGGGGTATATATCCACTTTCAGAGACCTCTTTAGCGCACTAATATTTTCGTTTTTGGGTTGTATATTGATGTATGGAACTTCTTGATAAAATGGAACAAAAAATAATTTATATACTGCACTTTCAAAGCCTCAAAATTAAGATTCATTTAACATTGTCCTTTTTGCATCTCGATGTTACAGTAGAAATCCTGGCTTATTGTATATGCAGAGTGTACTTTGTTAACAGAATGTTGATCTTTTAAGACTTGTAACTATATTTTCTTTATGTTAACAATGTATATTTGTCCAATAAACTTCTACAGGAGATTATGGTAGCAATCCGGGCAAAGTTTGAGAAGTTGAAGGAGGAAGTTAATGCTGACTTGGGAGTACTAGCTGGTGATTTGGTGGGTATCCTGGAAAAGGCTTCAGATACTCGTCCTGAATGGAAGGAGGGTTTGGAGGATCTGTTGGTGGTAGCTCAAAAATGTGCTACGATGTCACCAAGTGAATTTTGGGTGAAATGTGAATATATTGTTCAGACTCTAGATGATAGACGTCAAGAACTACCGATGGGGATTCTCAAACAAGCCCATACCCGCCTACTTTTTATCCTCACTCGATGTACTAGGCTTGTACAGTTTCAGAAAGAGTCTGGTTGTGAACAAGATAACATTTTGGGACTGCACAAACTTAGCGATCTTGGAGTTTATCCAGAGCAAATATTGGAAGTTGCACAGCAGGACTTTAGTGGCCCATTGACTGGTGGGAAGGTGGTGAATGAGAAGCAGAGGAAGAAGACACATGGGCAGGAACAGGGCAGTCAGATTTTGAAACAAGATCAAGATGACGAACTGAGTGGTGAAACTGAAAATGTGGAGGTTAGCACCGCCAAAAGTACTGATTCAAATACAAGCGGCTATAGGATGTCTTCTTGGAAGAAACTTCCATCTGGAGCTGGGAGAAATCGTAAAGGCTCGGATGCTGTTGATACGCCCTCTAAGGAGAAATCAGAGCCCTTTCGAACCAAGGATCAAAACAAAGCTGTGAGTGATGACGGGACTGGAAATTTGGATGCGCCATTCCATCTCCCATCCTTAGAAGCACCGAAGGCTTCTTGGGGATTCTGGGGGGATCATCAACATGTAACATTTGAAAATTCGATGATCTGTCGTATCTGTGAGGTAGAAATACCGATTGTGCATGTTGAAGAGCACTCTCGAATATGCACGATCACTGACAGATGTGACCTGAAAGGTCTAACTGTAAATGAACGTCTTGAAAGAGTTGCTGAAGCTCTTGAAAAGATAATGGATTCATGCACACCGAAGAGCACACCCAGAAGCACTGATTCCCCTAAGAGGAAGTTCTGAAGTTTCAAGAGGGCTTACAACAAGTATGAATGACGATTTAAATGAGATGTCATCAAAGACAATTAGCTTGCGTCGACAATGCTCCGAAGACATTCTTGAGCGCGTTTCTGAAGCTGAACATGCTTTTGTCATGGAAGATCTGAATGTTTTGCCCGAAATATCATGTGGCAAAAGTTCTACACAGACTGTTCCTGATGTCGGCACAAAAACCCCATCACCAGGAAGCTTGACCCCGCGATCACCATTATTAACACCACGCACCAGCCAGATTGAATTGCTATTGAGTGGACAACGAACTCTAACAGAACTTCAAAACTCCCAGCAGGTAAGCTGTTATATTAACTTTTTATTCTTTTTGCACTTATCTCTTATCATCATTTTGGTTTAACGATCTTCGTGATAGTTGTAATGGATATCCTCATAACTCTAATAGCAAATTAGTATCACCGTTTGGTTTTTTGCGTTGTAAAACCATGAGGTTTCTTTATTGTAATTTTCATTTTCTAATGTTATCTTGGGATGACAGATAAGCAAGTTACTGGATATAGCACGCTGCCTTGCAAAGTTAAATTATTGTGAGTATGGTACACTGGAGAAAATGCTTGATCGTTTGGAAGATCTAAAATACGTCATCCAGGATAGGAAGGTGGATGCCCTTCTGGTGGAAACTTTTGGACGGCGTATAGAGAAATTATTGCAGTAAGTCAATCTCTTATTCCAAATCTTACTTGTTTAATGTTTCTAGTTGCTTTGAAAAATATGTTGGGCGTGGATATTCTTTATAGTAAGTTCAATTGAGTAAATTAAGAACAAATCTACAGTCTGACTTCTTAGTTTCTGTTATCATCTCATTATCATATGTTTTTCCGATTGTTGGTTTGTTATTTTACATATAATATCTCAAATCTTTATATAACTATCGAAAATCTACAGGGAGAAATATGCATATCTATGTGGACAGATAGAAGATGAAAAGGCAGACTCATCAAATGCCATGGGTGAAGAAGAGAGTTCAATGGATGAAGATCCGATGCGTAGTCTGCGTGCGAGCCCAATCAATCCATGTTCTAAGGATCGAACATCCATAGAAGATTTTGACATAATAAAACCAATCAGCCAAGGGGCATTTGGGCGAGTTTTCCTAGCCAGAAAAAGAGCAACTGGTGACTTATTTGCTATAAAGGTAAGTATCCATATCTCCAGGAATTGGCTGACTCATATAGATAGAAGCCAATAAGACATGCTTAACCATTTTTCTCTCTGTATACCCTTTTCATAGTGTATATGATGTTAGGGATACCCTGCATTATTAAAAATATGGATTCAATTGGGGTACTCGTAGTATCAAATAGTGTCTTATATGCTATTTGATTGCTAAGAACTTACTGTTTTGTCATGATATGAATTATATGGGGAGCTTATTTGGGGATCCTGACCTTAAATAGAATATTACCTGCTTCTTAGTGTTATGAAACAAACCATGACTAGTTTCTGAGTAGAATTTAATATTAGATATTAACAATTGAAGTAAAACTTTACATTGGAACTCCTATAGTTTACTTCCCATTGCAGATTAAGGTGATCATTATCTCCTAAAACCATCAAAATAAGAAGAGGAAAAATATATATTAATTCCAACTTTTCCTTATTGTAAGGGCGTGAAGGGAGGTTTTCATTCAATGGCAAAGCAATACTTATAAGTTCTTGGCTCCCAGGTCATTAGTTTCTGCCCTTATTAGGTTTAGTTATTCTGGGAAGTTTCTGGTTCTAAGGTGTGTAACATATAGCTTGCCCTGCTTATGTTTGCAGCTCTTTAGTTTATCGAATAACATTTATATATCTGGCTACTGAAAATGTTGTATATATCTTTAGTCCATTTATCTGAAATATGATTCAATTACTGGATGTATGTTCCTGTGTTAGTATGTACACCTGTGTATTCTGAAAGTGTTTAATGCTTGTGTAATTTATCAAAAAGAAAAGAATAAGTGTTAACTGACCCAAAATAGTCTTCATCCTTAAGAATTAATCTGTTACAAGAATTGGTCACAGGTCTTAAAGAAGGCTGATATGATTCGTAAAAACGCAGTTGAAAGTATTTTGGCTGAGCGCAATATCCTCATATCAGTTCGCAACCCTTTTGTGGTTAGCAAATTCTCTTGATGCTGAATAATTTTAGAGATGCATTACGTTGATAATTATCTAATACTAAATGATCTGATGACGAACAGGTCCGGTTTTTCTACTCGTTCACTTGCAGGGAAAATCTTTATCTGGTCATGGAGTATTTAAATGGTGGAGATCTCTACTCTCTGTTGAAAAACCTTGGTTGCTTAGATGAAGATATGGCCCGTGTATACGTTGCAGAACTTGTAAGGACATATTCATATTCCTTAATTGTTGAGGACTTTTGTGCTAACTTGATAAAAATTTCTCACAATAGTACACATAGTTTGTTTATTATTTCTCAGGTTCTTGCTTTGGAGTATTTGCACTCTGCAAATGTCATTCATAGAGATATAAAGCCAGACAACTTGTTAATTGGTCAAGATGGTCACATCAAGGTCAATACTTTGCAACCTAGTTCATAGTTTCCATTTTGTTAAGCTTGAACACTGGAGATGGTTGGGGAAATATTCCATTATATTGGCTCATTATTCAACGCTCACTGTTTTCTTTACCTTCGTTATCAATTTATCAATGACTAGAGTATGGTAGCATTGTGTAGCTGGCGCAAAATCAATATTGTTCTAGGAAACGGAAAAAATCCTTTATTTTTCTTTAGTGCCTTTAACAAATGCAATCAAGAAAATGAGCAGTTACCCTTAATGGTATTGGAATAATCAGCAGTACAACTATTCTTCATTTACATAATATGTCAGAATTTACTGTTTTTATGTGGGAATTGAGTTGATTTGTGTCTACTTGTTCCTAAGATTACATGACATCTATGACTGTTTGTTTTGTATTGCATATTTGCTATGCTGTTTGATCTCTTCAGTTTTCATTTATACAGTAATGATTATGTTAATTGTCACCTCTCACTTTCTTCTACTACAGTTGACAGATTTTGGGCTCTCTAAGGTTGGTCTTATCCACAGCACAGACGACTTAGCAGGTTCATCACTCAGTGGTGCTGGATTTCTTGGAGATGAACCAAAAACTCAACCTTCATTGAATAGAGAACAGCGCCAAAAGCATTCAGTAGTTGGCACTCCTGATTATTTGGCACCTGAAATACTTCTTGGCATGGGACATGGTAAGCAAGTTATTTGCTAAAGGGTAGCACGCATAAATAAGAAACGAGAAAATGATTGTTTGATGCTCCACTTTTTTCTCCTCCTAGGTGCAACCGCTGATTGGTGGTCTGTTGGTGTTATTCTATTTGAGCTGCTTGTTGGTATTCCACCATTCAATGCAGAAACTCCACAGGTTGGCCATCTGAATATGATTAACTTTTAAATGATTCCAAACACAGTTTCTTCTTTCTTGTAAACAAACTGTCATCTAGGGTACAACTTGGCCTCATGACAACTGTGTCCGGTTGATTGCAGCAAATTTTTGACAATATAATGAATAGAGATATACCCTGGCCTGAGATACCTGGGGAAATGACCTATGAAGCTTATGATTTAATTGACAAGTAAGTTCTATAAAAGGATTTGTACATTTTATGTCTGTTTGCCTTCTGTCTATATAAGTAATTTCCTTGAATGCATGCTCTTGATACGTCCATATTGAAAGAGAATATGTGTTTTTGGTCGACAATTCTTGCGCCCGTTAGAATCATTATGAGCATGAAATGCAAATTACATTAACACATTTGTAATTGATTTCTTTCAGATTGTTAACTGAAAATCCAGTTCAAAGACTAGGAGCAACAGGAGCCAAAGAAGTAAACTGTTCACAACAATTAGCAAAGGCTTATTTATAATTATATTATGATTTCAGGAACTAAGCAGACTTTTTTGGTAGGTGAAGAGACATCCTTTCTTCAAGGATATCAGCTGGGACACGCTTGAAATGCAAAAGGTCTTATTTTAGAATTCTTGAAATCCTTGCAAGACAAAAAGTCTTAAGTAAACTCTTAACAACTATTTCCTTACTCAGTAACTACCCTTCTTTGCTGCAGGCTATGTTCATACCAGTAGCAGACACTCTTGATACTAGTTACTTTGTGAGCCGTTATGTGTGGAATCCAGAAGAGGAAAATTTTCAGGGAGGTAGTGATTTTGATGACATGACAGACTCGTGCAGCAGCGGTTCACTCAGCATCACACATGAAGAGGATGTGAGAACATACTTTATCCTGATCATCCATAGAACTCTTTGCACATAGGGCTGTCAGTAGGTCAAACCGTGGCCTGATACCATTTGACAACAGCTTCAATCTGATTGTTTTAATGCCAATTAAGCGCCCAACCTCTATGGAACTATGTAGACAAAGTAAAACTCAAAGATATGATGAGGAACTGAAGCCAAAAATCTTATGAGAATTTCCATTCGAATTTGATGAGGATTCTGGCAGCCCTATGTGCTCAATATTTTATTATTCTGATTGTTGTTTTCTTGTACAACAGAGGGATGAATGTGGCAGTTTAGCAGAATTCAATTCCTCAACTCTTTTGCAGTACTCGTTTAGTAATTTCTCATTCAAGGTAAAACCTTCCACACTTACATTTATATTCTATTGTCATGAGAAAAATTATAATATTAGATGGAAATGAATCTTTGTTGCGGTTTGTATAACTTTCCTTAATCTGACTAGGTTGCTTGCATAAGATTTTGAATAGATGTATAAATTTTAAGTATTGCAATATTTAATTTAAGAGCCGTTGTGTCATATTCTTATCATCAATTAGACAAATTGCGCTGGGGAAAGGGGTAAGGCCGAGGGGAGGAAAGAATCAAAATTATATTTTTCTTACCAGAAATTAAAATACTTTTGTGGTCTTGAAAGCTTCCTTCAAGACTTCATTTAGTCAGGTTTGAATTGATATATTCTTTTCCTTTGGTCCAATTTAGTCTGTTTTCCAAGTTTAGTCAAGTTTGAACTGATTCCTGTGGACCTCTGGTTCAATCAGTCTAACTCTAATGTTCAAATTAAGGTGATGAAAGCTATTGATGTAGTCAATTTTGGTCCTCAAGGGTCATTTACATTAAGTTGTAAAAGCCCGGGATAGGTTTGTATACAGTGGTCCTCAGCCTTGGTCCTGGAACTTTAAACAGGGGCTGGAGACTAGGATAGGGATTGGCTAAATGCCAGTAACCACTCCTTGTACCCAGATTCAAAGCCTATCAACGTAATGAGACAAATCCCCAATGAAGCCAAATTAAATTTTTTCCATTTTGGCCCCAATAAAAAAACTAAATTAAAAATGGTGAAAATGTTTATTTTTACTTTTTCTTACACAATAGCAAATTGAAAAATAAATTATATATTACGGGGGCCAAGGCCAAATCTTAAGTGGAAATCTCAGCCTTAGTTGAAGCTTGAGGATCTCCACAGATCTCTCTAACAGACTAGGGAGAGGCATAAGAGGGAAAAAATTGACATGGAGGAGGGACAGATGAAAGCTATTTGTTCTTAAAGTTAGTGAAGCTAGTTAACTACTTGTTCATATATATGGAATATTGGTCACTTTAATGATAAAATCAGAATTTCAAAGAGCATATTGAAGTTTAAACTAAACATTGAGGACCAAAATAGTGCTGCAACAAAAATGTTTTAATTATGATTATGGTGCTAAACATCAAATCTCCGCTCCATTTTTATGAAATTACAATCTGATATTAGAATTGACATGTTGTTTGTTTGCTCAGAACTTGTCGCAGCTGGCTTCTATCAATTATGATATGGTGGTAAAGAGCTCCAGGGAATCAAAAGAAGCCTCCAAACCACCTGTTCCATGAAAGTGATCACATGGTTACTTCAGCATGTATATACTCTCACTTATCAGACATCTAGTTAGCTCTTTCATATATGGTTTGAAGAAAAACCACAACCTCATGACAAGTTCAAGAAGATGCTGATCTGTTTTGAGTTTTTCCTTTTTTTTTTTTATTTAACAAAAATAGGTGGACACTCTGGTTGTAAGGTCTCAGTCCATGCTCACCAACTTATGATGAAAATGGACCTGAAGTTAGTCATCCTGCTGCCTATCCACCTCCTAGGATCATCCATGCCAAAAATGGCAGTTCATTGGAACAGGTCATGGTTTTTTTCTTTCTTTTTCTTTTAATAAATAGAGGGCTTTCTTTTCTTTGTATATATTTACAAAAATCTTTCTAATAGATAAAATTTTGTGAGATTATATTATTTTAGGCTATGATTTTCCTGGTTGTTCCATGGACATATATTTATTGCCATTATGGCCGGTTCTGTGACTTAGTATTGAGAGATTAAATAATTTTTTTTTTCTTTCCTTTTCTTCTTATCATGGCCTTTGCCCCTTCTCTTTGAAAGTTGAAATTTATGCTTTCTGTAATTACCTTCATGTGGCTGGGGAAAGATAAATTACTTAGGCTTAAAATAAAGACAACTGAAATTCTTTTGCCCCTCGTTCTAGGATTGGTTTTGGCATGGAATTCTGCCACACTATTAACACGTGCAGTTTTTCTTTTTCTTTTTGTTTTTTTATTATGGTGTTGCTAATTGTTTTTTAGGGGTCTCCTTAATGGGTGTCCATAGAATAGTAGTATTACATAATCGAGAAGAACCATAATATAAAAACGGCACTTCAGTGGAAATCCGAAGAGGATTGCAAAAAGAGGCATGAGGTATTCATATTAAATAGATATGAGGTGTTTTATGCTCTTCGAAATTTTCTTGAATAAGATTTTTATAAATCTGTTCCTCCAGTTTTTTTATGCAAATGTTCGTTGATGGTACTGAAGGCATGGTCTTAAAAATGAATGGCCATAAATCTTCATTGCCGAATTGAATTTTTTCTTGTAATGCACTTCAGTTTATAGGTGACTAAGATAGATAGATATAATAGATAGTACAGCACAAAGAGGCCCTTCTTTTAACTCTCATTGGTAGCCTGCAGGCCAATATATATAAAAGAGTGCAAGAGGTTTAAAGAATATTAACTTTCTTCTCAGTGTTGCACTAATATTATCTGTGACCAAATCATCATCAAGGTGAGTTGGCATTCCACATTCTTCCTTGGGACAGAAAGAATAAAGGTGCCAACTTCATACGTTACATCATCTAATGTTATAACAATGATAGAGAGCTTGAAATTTTATCAAACAGATCGTAAGTGGATATCTCCAAGTAGGAAGCTCTAAATTCTTTTTTTGGTAAGTAAGTAGTATCATTAAAAGAGAGAAAACATCTACAGAGAGGTTATAAAAAAGCCGACCATCATATCTCAGGACAAATCTTGTGATGGGAACAAAAACATATACCTAATAGACTGAAAACCTAATCTCCTCTTGTTTGTCTATCTTAAGCATAGGAAGGATAGGAGACGAGATGAGACGAGCAAGCAAAAGAACACAAAAATAAAGACATCTTACCATAGGACATGCCTTGGGATATGATTAAAAAAAACCTAAACGAGACTAACAACAAGAATATATAACATCATTCCTACCTCAGGAAAACATCATTTCTGGATATTTTAATCACGCATTCTCGTCATTTAGTCTCAAACAAATAAGGCTCCTTGTCTTAGGTTATATGATAACATTAAGAAAAGGTCTACATTTTATGTTACATATACAACGGCAGTAAAATATTTAGTTGTTGTTTTCTAAATGATGCAATGGTGGTTGGAGTATCATTATCAATATCATATGCCATTGATGTAGTTTCTTATTTGTAAGAGTCTCTTTCATCTTTTGAATCCATTCCCAGCTAGCTCTTCTCTTTATACATATATGAACCATCATGTTTCATAGTTTTATAAGGGGACTATCGACTTTTGTATTCCCTTGTTTGTTCTACAGATCTTTTAATCTTCACTTATTTTAATGTTCTAAAAGGCTTTCTCAGGGGTCAACCTCAAAACTTTATAATTTAAAGATTATCATCATTGATGGAGCATATATTATATAGCATTAAAGGGAACAACTTGAAAATTTGATATGACTGTTTGAGAATACATGGTGCCCACAACTTATAATATAATAGGACAGGAAAGACATTTATATATCTTATATATCTTCAAATTCAATGGATTTATATGATTTCAGAGACCTTCCTTACTTTTTACTACATCTTGTATAAGTTCAATTTAAAGACATTTGAGTTTCAAATTTTTCTAAGTGTTTTGTACTGACATACGGTTTAGTGTCAAGGCACATTAATTTTCGATGATGCTAATTTTGCGTCGAAGAAGGCCTGCCCCGGCTGTCTTTGTTGGCCGATGCTGCTTTTACCATCGGAGCAGGCCTTAATTCCAGCGGTGTACTCCACTCCACATTCACCATTTATTAGTGGATCATGTTATGATAGTTACCTCATACCAAATTTGTTAAAAATCAGAAATTTTGTCTTGTATTATGATGAGTAAGCTTGTTTAATTTTGTTTGCTAAATAATCATCACCTCTTGGACTTGGTGGAGCAGAAAAGATAGATTAAATACAAATATGTAATTGGGATCACTGGAAATTTGCTTATCTGTAAAGCGCTAAGTGTGCAACGTCCCCAATATACACTAAGGACCAAGAACCAATTATAGCAGAAACTTGAAAAATATTATACTACTGTAATCTGTTTAAAGTTAGATTTAATGGCTTAATGGTTTTGTGGGCATTGCCAACTTTCAGGAGCACGTAATTTTCTATTAATTTGTTTTATTAATAAGAGTAAACGACTTTTTCCCTATCTAAATAATGGTTAAACGATACTTTCATATTTATAGACTTTTAAAATACCACTTTTATTATCTAAATTTGTATTCCGTTTCTAATTCCGACATCATTGTGACCCCACACCACTACCATTCTTTTCCCGATCATGATTCACCAAATCCCATCAAATCCTTACCCTTATTGACCTTGCCAATAACCGAAAATCAAGTGATTAGGGATTGCATAACCACCCTTCCCAAGTCAAATTCCCGATCAATCTCAATCACCAAAAGACTCATCGGTTTCCTCTCTTCAAAAGCCCTAATAGCCTGGACCGAGTTTGTTCTCTGTCGTCGTTGGAATATAATTTTGGGTAGTAAAATGATATTTTAAAATTATGTGGGTGAGATTATGTCATTAAGCCATTATTTTGGTGGGAAAAAGTCGTTGACTCTATTAATAAATACTAGTTGAAATTAAATAGATGTGGTAATGATCAACGTGACCAAGCTACCATTGAAATCAATCGATGACCCTTTAATTTTGTATTAATTAAATTTCTCATTAACACAGATAATTATTATGACTGTGATATATATTTATATTCATATTGTTGTGATATTGATGTTGATCCATTAGTTCATATGTCTATGTTGCTTACTTCCTTAGAATGTGATGAAATTTTTTTATACAAATATTTTAAACATTAATTTGCAAAAAAAAAAAAAAAATCAATATTTTAGTTGAATTTATTCATATTTTAAGAATATTCTGCCATGAGTTATGATCAGGTTGACTGCTTCTTCTTCTTTTATTGTTCACATATCATATAGGTTTTAAAAAATGGTTTCAATTTTTGGTAGATATTTATTTTTGACCATTATTATTATTATTTTTTTAATATTTAAAGTTTTCATACATGGAAAATTATAGTTTGTGGAATTTCTAAAGGTGATATTCGAGATTTTCTCACATTGGATTACGACTGATTTTTAATTTATTCATTTAATAGTCAATTAGCGTACCGTATTTTGTTTGAATCTGTTATTTATTACTGTCACATTAAAATAAATTAATTTTGCTCCTCGTAATGCATTTTTGAATCTGTGATGATATTTTTTTATACAAATATTTTAAACATTAATTTGCAAAAAAAATCAATATTTTCGTTGAATTTATTCATATTTTAAGAATATTCTGCCATGAGTTATGATCAGGTTGACTGCTTATTCTTCTTTTCTTGTTCACATATTATATAGTTTTTAAAAAATGGTTTCAATTTTTGGTAGATATTTATTTTTGACCAATTTTTTTTTGGATATTTAAAGTTTCATGCATGGAAAATTATAGTTTGTGGAATTTCTAAAGGTGAATATTCGAGATTTTCTCACATTGGATTACGATTGATTTTTAATTTCTTCATTTAATAGTCAATTAGCATACCGTATTTTTTTGAATCTGTTATCTATTACTTTCATATTAAAATAAATTTAATTTTGTTCCTTGTAATGCATTATTGTATAATAAGAGATTGAATTGTTGGGTTGATAATTGAAATAAAAATGATAATGCGTTGACAAATACTGTCAAGAACCAGTTGAGTGGTCGAGTGGTCAATTAAAACTTTTAATTGTATTATTCAATAAGTTTTGAGTTTGATTCACCTTGACCCCTAATAGCAGTGGCCACGGAAGGCTTACACCGTTGTTAACTTCAGGATTCCAAAATTAGTTGAGGTATGTTTAAGCTAATCCGTACACCCCTGAACAACTAACTGCTTAAAGTGCTTCTCAAAAATAAGTATAGAGTGATGAAGTAATTAGAAATGTTATGAAAGGCTTATAGAAGAAGTACTTTTGAGACTAAAATATTGTTTATAAAAAAAACACTTTGAAAAAATTTTAAAATTGGTTGGACTGCAACTAGAATTGTCAAGAGTTGAGTATCAAAGTTTACAACCCCATTACTTAATTATTTTTGCTACAATAAAATAATAATATGGTACATAAACAAGAGAAGATCATTATAAAAGTACAAAAGTTCATCCTATAATTTTCTCTTTTACTTTATTAAGAAAAGGCAAAGCTACATTTAATTACATTAATTTATATTCAAGTATGGCATTTGTTTCTTCAACCTCACAGCTCTGAAAAGAGTGGGGTTACCCTTTAGGTGGAATATCTCCTTCTTTTAATTGCAGATCCTTCAGGTTGATAAGATGATAATATAATGCCAGACAAGAACAAAAAGAAAGAAAGACAGATATGGTTTGATTTTGCTTAAGAAACCAAATTTATTTCTTAAACAGTTGTTTTCTTCTTGGTTCTTCTGCAGAAATTTTTGAAGTAAATAATGGTTGTCCAGAAATCCTGAAGCTTCTCTTTTTACATAACAACTCCAGAAAGTTGAATATATGGATTGTCATAGCTTGCTCCCCATGTCTAGTACTGCATTAATGTCCTTTTCATTGAAACAATTTCCAAGCCCAAATTCTCCTTCTCCAAACTCCTTGATAGTCCATCAACCATGAACAGTTTTCTTCTGATGAAGACAATCTTCCAAATTGATCACCATATTCTATTTCTCTGGCTGCTGGGAAGCTCCATGAAGTGTCATCAAGAAATGTCTCTGACCACATGTAACTCATCAACAGGTCGTCATCACTACTGTTTGGATCTAATGACCTGGAATTCGATTCATCAGTTGAATAATTCTCAGTCTGAGAGTTCACTTTTGCCTCCTCCTTGCTGATCATTATTAACATCAAACTTTGCAGCTGCCTCAGGATTATTATCTTTTGTACCGGTTTCTTGTTTTTTCAGAGGCTCATGCGTAACCGGATCGATTCCCATCTTAATAAGCTTCTTCTTGATGTGGGTATTCCAATGATTCTTGATCTCATTATCCGTTCTTCCTGGCAATCTTGCTGCAATTTTAGACCACCTAACCATAACCAAAACTGCACGTTAATAACAAAAAGAAAAAAAAAAAACATAAACATTCCCATTACATCCAGGGAAATTAAAAAAGAATATATAGTAAAGTAGACCTATTGCCAAGGCGAGCATGGAGATCAATGACAAGTTGTTCTTCAGCTTCATTAAGGAGGCCACGTTTGAGGTCAGGGCGGAGATAGTTAGTCCAGCGGAGGCGGCAGCTCTTGCCACAGCGACGGAGGCCAGCGAGCTTGGGGACGGCCCGCCAGCAACAATGGCCATGAGTGAGAATAAAGGTGACCAATTTTTTGTCCTCTTCAGCAGTCCAAGGACCCTTCTTGACGCCGAGTTTGTCACAACAAGGTTGCCTTCCCATTTGAGTTTCAAAAGTGGGTAATTTAATTAAACTATACTTCAACAATAACGCCAACAACTTAATCCCACCCACCTATTTATACTACTCCTCTTGCCTTCCTTTTGGGGTTTTCATTTCTCCTTTTATCTTACCCTTTTCTTATTGTCCGTGTTTCTCACCTTAATTAATTAAATCATTTTTTTTTAAATAATAAATGTATAAATAAAGAGTTGAGATGGTAAATAATATGTTAATGTTACTTAAAATAATAATAAAAAATATAGTATTACTTAAGTGTAATTTTCTTTAATCCGACACTCATTTTTAGGTTCTTTACTTTACATTGAAGAAATAATATAATTTATTTTCTATCTTATCCCAATTCACCTAAACTGAATCTCATAATAATTTAAAATTAAAAAAATAACATATATATATATATATATAAAAAGACATATTTCTTTTTCAATTATAAAACAATCAGCTTTTAATTTAAAATAAAAAAACTAATTTTGATCAAAGTCTAAGGCTGCTTTTAAGATATAATGCCAAGTGTATTGTGAGTGATCATGACAAGAAAATTAATTTTATAATAATTAAATAAAGAATTATGTAGGGTGAGTGTGTGGGAACGCGCCTCCGAGGGGTGGGGGGATGAGGTGGAGAGATGGGGACCCACCATGAGTTAATGAAAGCAGCCTGGGACCTAAATTGATATATTCTTGGGTGTCAGGCTCCACTGAAGTAGGGCCCATGATAGTGAAGGTGCAAATATGAATTGTCCAATGAAAAGCTTACGCCTACACACTTGAAGCTCACGTTGTATTTTATCGTTATAAAAATTAAGAGTACAAACAAATTACTTAAGCATTACATCACCCATTTCATCATCACCACTACAATGTTAAGCAACCCTAATACTGTACTAATATTACATTATATATTCTATAAATTTATTATATAAAAATATTATAATAAATAATAAATTTTCAATTTAATTATAAAAATCAATAATTATTTTCAAATTTCTTAATTTTTTTTTCTAAACTTTTTTTGTTATCGGGATGCTTACGTTAACTTATACATATCTTGTCTCGACAAGTCTCTCGATCTAGAACAAGACTTTCAAATAGGGATAAACCCTGCATCCGTAACCAACAATATATCAACCGTTCTTGTGATTCGAACTTAAGACCATAAGGGAAGCAAACCCTTTAGCCCCACAAGCATTTATCACTCGGTCAATCCATTGTTGTTCTTTCTAAATTCCACAAAGGTTATAGTGATATTTAAGTTTTATTTTGTTTATTCGCATAACAAATATAAGGGTTGTTTTTATTTTCCTTTTTATGTATAACATAACAATAATAAAGAATTAGTAATAATATTAATATAGTGATACCCAATGAACCCATGTGTAACATATGCACCCTATATACTTCCATGTCAATCTATCATAAATTTGATGTTAGATATAAACAAATATTATATTTTATGTTTGGTTACATATTCAAAATAATGAATTCCATGTTTACATTATAAATCACCCTTTTTTTTAATTATAAAATTTGATTATATAACACACTTTATATTACAGATAGTTTACGACTTTACGTTATTGAATAAAACTTGTAAATAATATATTTTTATTCCAAGCAAATGGTCTCAGTAACGTAATTTCGAACCGAAGGCAATTTTAGCGCTGACACTCGTTCAGTTTTTGTCATTAGTTGGCTTTGACTCTCTTGCAACTCGAACTCGTGCTCTGAGATCAGTAAACTCAAGGAGCTTATTCTACCACGCTTTGTTTATTTATATATTAAACTTCACTGTCATTAAAGTGTTATTTTATCTCTTATTTATCTTACCAACCAACATGATAGTTTAACATTTAAATAATGATAATTAATACTCAAGTAAACCCCAATTAGGGATTTTATGAGTTTTGATGAACTCAAATTTAAAGAGAGCCATTTAATCCAAAACGATGACGTGCAGAAATGGGAGTAGATTAGATTAGAGTGTACAAGTGATGCAAGCAAATCGAATAACATAGCTAGGAATATGAAGAGATATAAGTTAAAACTACTACTGATTTTGTATTTTTTTAATTTAAGAGATTACCTAAACTCTTTATTATAAAGAGTTTATCCATAAAAATAAGAGTTTAATAGACTCTTTATCTTTAAAATATAAATTAGAAAATGAGTTTGATTCTCCACATTTAAAGAGTCAAATTTCACTTTCTATCATAATTTTAATTAATAAACTACAAGTTCCTATGCATTTTATTTATTAATTCTCTTTCCCGTTAAGTCTCTTTCTTAAAAATATAGAGTATCTTCATTAAATTTAAAGAATCTATTAGATTTGAATAAAAATTGTGTTCTTTATATTTTAAAATTAATGAAGATATTCTTTATTTATATGAAATATGCTCTTGAGCATCATTGGAGATGCTCTAAGAATGAAATTAAATTATGAGTTATAATTAAAGGTTGAATCGCATCTGAAGTTTTCCCTAACATATTTACTATCAAAAAAGTTTGAAAATGACAATTATCCCACCAACCATTAATTTTGTTCCGTTAAATTGAACTGCAAAAGATATGATGGTAAATTCAAAAGTAGTCAAAGGGTAATTATATCATTTTATGCCCTATATATAAGATAAATAGTAAAAAATATATATCTTCTTCTCATCTCTCCCTTCTCCTCCCATTTTCTTCTTCTTCTTCATCTCCCCCTCCTCTGCCGTCGATATCTCCATCAATATTTCGCTACCTTTCTGACAGTCGACGTCTCCTAGTCAACAGCCCTTCCACTCTCCCCGCCAACAGTTGCCCCCAATCGTCGAATTTCGCCTCCCTGCCCATCTGAGTCCCTCAATTGCGTGATTGCCTCCATTGCAGTCACATGACAAACCACCCCACCTCTGTCGACGAAATCCTACGACATTAATGGCAGGTGGGTAATTATTGTATAGATATTAACGATGGGTGGGTAATTGTCATTTTCAAACTTTTTGGATAGTAAATTGTTGTTAGGGCAAACTTCAGGTGGAAACATGTGGTTAAGCCTATAATTAAATCTTCTGATTTTTTATTATTATATTGATTTGCTAGCAATTAACTAAATACAATTATGATGTAATCTTTGTGTAGTGGCATCGTCATAAAGTTAAACCCATACCCATATGTAAACAAATATAATAATAATAAACATAGACATCAAAAAGAAGAAAACAAAAAAACAAAGATGATTGATTTGAGGGATGTGGGTTGGTTTTTGATGGGTTAATTTAGGAATAAACTTTTCTGATTAGCTTTAATTGTACAAGCAGCAACCTCTGATTAATTAGGCATATAATCCACAATTCTTTCATGGGTTCAATGAAAAATTAATTAAAAAAAAGAAAAGTCTTCAATTGACAAGGCAATAGAATCTTGGGTTTGATTGATTGATGGTTGGAGAATTGGACTAAAGGGCAAAGTGATTGTTTTTGACTTTTGTTTTTCTAAAGTGGAATAATGTTGATAATGATCATAAAACCATTGCATTGAGTACGTATATGTCAAGTTGAAGGAATCTTAAATCTTTTCGTTTCAATTAAATAGTTTTACTTTTGAACAATTGATGAGATGGAAATTGGGTCATCATTTTACATAAGCTACAATGTCATCTCACTTGGGTAAGTTCATTTTGTTTAGAATTAGTCCAAGCCCTGTCCTCCTTCCTGGCCCAATTTTGGGCTTCATTTGCCTTGCCCAAATATAAACCTAATCTTCTTGAATGTTATGTGGACACTGCTTCATTCTAAACCAAAACATTGTTTATGCAACCTCGGATGGATGTCTCATCAATCATACTTCTTGAACAAGTAGGGTGTAACCAATTTAAGATCCTAAAATAAAAAAAAAAAAATAAAAAAAAAAGGGTTCATTTGAACTATAGCTTAAAGGTAAGGAGGGTATAACCAAACAACAATTTCAATAAGTTGATTATATATAGAGTAAATGACTTTTTTTCACCCAAATAATAGCTTAATGCTTTTTCACTTAAAAAGTTTTAAAATACAATTTTACTAGCACAATTTTGTTAGTAAATTTTGTTGTGGAGAAGGTTAGGGTGGTCAAAAGTCTATCATAAGTAAGGGTTTTTGCCTCCATCAGCTGACAAACCCCCATCGCCATCAACCTTGCTAGCCCCCCTAATCGCCGTGATCGACGTCACTAACCAATTGCGCGTGCCTCTTGCGCCCCGCCCCCCACAACTGCCATCCTCACCACCCCCTTTGTTTGCCTTGTTGTTGTGTGTAAACCAACCATCTTCCACCGCCGTTGGGTTTTGCGATTTAATTATTTTTGGAGCTTTTTTGAAGCATTTTGATAGTTGTTTTGGTGTGTTGAGTTTTGTTGGCTTGATTGTGGGTGTTTTTCCTGGTTTTTCCACCTTCCTTAGCCATTCCATCTTCTTCTTCTCTCAGGTGCACACCGAGAACTTGACGAAAAGCCCCAGTCAGTGCGCGCAAGCCCAATGCACGTGAGCGCCAATTGGTGTGAGAAGGATATTTTTGTATTTAGAATAAATATCACTGTATTTAACGAAAATTATTAATAGACTATAACATATGGGTAGTAAAGTTTATTTTGAAACTTTTTTGGTGAAAAAAAAGTGTCATTAGACCATTGTTTGAAATAGATTATACATATATATATATATATATAGATAATTTCACACCTAGAACAGTGTAAACTTTCCCAGAGGAATTTAAGCAAAGATACCCCTTGTGATGAGAACTATACCCCAAGAAAACACAATGTTCTGTATGGAATGACAATTTGTGTTTTTGATATGGTCTGATAAAAGGGAAACAAAGACAGCCAAAGGTTTTAAGGAAAGTCTAACTTGGAGTCTTATGGAAAAGTAATTGAAAAGGTCTTTGATTCTTCAAGACAACGGATGGCAATCGATTAATAAGATAAACAGCAGTGTGAAAAGAGAACCACCAGAATTGGAGTGGCATGGAAGCCTGAGCAAGCAGAGTTAGCCCAACTTCAGTAACATGTCTGTGCTATATATATATATATATATAGGGTGAGCATGGGTAAATGGTAGAATTGGAGCTGACGGGTTCCACCCACTAGTTTTGGGTAGGAACCGGAATTGGTTCTATTGCTATTAGGGTCTCGTTCCGGTTCTGAAAAATTAGAATCGAGAATTCCCAGGTCTAGTTTAGATTCCTACAATGCTTGAATTGGAATCGAAATTGAGGTCTGGGTACCAGATAGGAATTAAGACTAAATTATAATTTTTGTAAACTATTAGGGGTGTATTTATAATTTTTTAGGGATGTACTTGTTATTTTTCAAAAAGTTGATTGAAAGTGAAAACTATGTTTTAGGTTCCGTTTCTAGGTTTCTAGGAATCGAAACTGGCCAGTTCCTGTTCCGATTTCAAATCTTAGGAATTGGTCGATTTTGGTTTTGGTTCCTTCAAAAAATGCAAGGATACCTTTAACTGATATATACCCGAGCTTCAATATTGGACTTTAACCCTAATGGCTGAATCAAAAAATAATTTTATGAGCAATTAATAAAAATTTCAACAAATATATATATATCTATAATACCAATCTAATTGACATAAGAGGATTACATTAATTTTTTATTTTGAAAAGTTAAAACTTATTTTAAATAATATTGACAAAATAAAGAAAGTTGTTTTATTAAAAAAATTACTTTTTATCAGAAAAGAAAAGTCAAATAACAAATTTTGATTGGGTTTAATAATAATTTGACCAAAAAAGAGTTGACGTGTCTTGAGTTTGAAAGGTTTTCAACTAGAATTTGCATTTGCATGAAGTCACAGGCTTTTTCATTCACTATTTGCCGCGCACGTTGCGCCCCTGTATTAGCTCAAACACTCTCAGTGGTTATTCATAAAGTAATAATCGACTATTTTTTTGTTTTCTTCCTCGCACGAGGCGTTACTTGTTCGACTAAATGTCTCACTGAACCTTTGATCTACTTAATTTACAGAAAACGCTGCTGTAGAAACATGTGGAGGCGCGTGGCTTCACTTTCTCCTTTGATCTCTTCCTCAACATCGTCCTATCTTAACCAGGTACCATCGTCAACTCACGGGTTTCAACATCATCCTCTCTTAAATTACATTTTTTTCTTTTTTTTAAATCTTGATTTGTTGAAGCTTATCTGGGCTCTCATTATTAGTACAAATGATGATGTTTACGATTCATTTTTTTTTTTAATTAACAGCGAATATGAATGTTGCTAATATGATATTGCGCCAAACTGTAATGAATATGTTAATTATGATGATTTTACTTGCGTTTGCGCTCTGTTGCCACTCTAAGAAACCTGAAACGTCCTCATTGAATTTGATATTAAGCTTGAAGGCATTATGTTGGATTATTAGAAACTTTGATTGTTATCGGGGTGTAGTTTTGTTCATGACCAAGAAATTAAGATTTTAGATGATGAAAGAAGAATGTTTACAGATTATTATTATTTTGGAATGTGAAGGGAGCGCAATTGAAAATGAGTAATTTTTATGGGTTCGCTCCAGTTTTGATTTGTTGATGAGAGAAGAATGTTTGTTCCTGATTGTCAATAGTCATAGACCAATTAGAAATTGAAGTTGCAAATCATATAGTCCTTTTCATTTCTTGCTTTGGTGTTAGCTTTTGCTTCATTTTCCATATTTAGATTCTTAACTTCTCTTTACCTTTGGTTATTTTATATTCAATGCAGGCAGCTTATAAATTCAAGA